>BTSY01000002.1:19990567-22437844 GCA_036245785.1 Pristionchus fissidentatus
AAAACAGTTGATTTGGTTTAAATGAAATTCTATACAATCATGTGCAGTCACATGTCATTTTTTTAAATTAAAAAAATGTATTCGCTGACCACCTCAATAAAGGAAGCAGTTTTCTTCATCGGTCGATTGGTCCATCTCTTCCAGTGGACATTATAGATCTGAAGGAACTTCTTGCAACTCATACAATCGATAATCGCCTACCGTATCGTAGTCGTACAATTTCAGAATGATCTGATTGAATTTTTCAGCCATTCTTTTCGTGAATTTCTTCTTGTGAAAGTAGAATACGAATGGTTGTTCTTCTTTGATTGAATCGGCAGTTTGAGATTCGGAGGAGCGACGGAGGCATCCACTCTGCACAACATCACATTATAATCACCCCTTCTCCGAATGGTCGGATGGTCGGACCACCAGCTAATGGCCGACCAGTATCATTTTGTGGTTGGTCCAGTAGCATGCATCGATCGGCCAGCGGACGACCGACGATAAATGCTACTGGATCGACCACGGCGATTCTAGAGATGTTGTGGAACGAACGGAAGATGAACGAAAGCGACGAATGGAAGTCACTCACTCAACGTAGTCACATGGAGGTCGAAATGACTTCGTCGGATCTATTGTAGACAATCGATAATCAGGAACATACGCGAGCACTCTGTCGTCGTCACAAACTTTGACTGCCATGTTATCGAAGTTCGGTTCGATCTGCAAATCGATAATTGCTATGCTCTCGTCAAGACTGCGTATTCTGTCCACTCTTTTCTTTCACAGATTTAGTATGATCATTGAATAATGGATGAGCAGAGCGATTCTGTGGTTGGGGCTAGGACACAAACATGTGACACGAGAGAGAGAGAGAGGCTGCAGCATGCATTACACATGAATCATTTATTGTGAGTAGCTCTCTCTCTCTCTTCTGCTTGTTCAAGTGGGCTGTTTCACACGTGACTTTCGACGAAAACAGGAAGACACCGATGGAAAGTTGATCGTACCTGTAGTCGGAAGGAGTCGTTCCTCACGTTCCGCCCATACAATTCCATCATTTGTTCATCGTAGATAAGAGAAGGAGCGGCGACGATTAGAGCCTTCGACCCAGATTTCAATGCAGAGACTAGATCAGTTAGCAATCTGGAACTAATTTGTGTTGATTTAGGAAAAACCTTGCAATATTTTATTAGAAAAGAATTGCTGACGTTCGTCTGAAAGTGATAATATTCGAATTTCCTTTGAATTCTGCTTGATATGTGTTGATGATGATGAACATTGCAAAGAGATAGAACGAGAAGGAAATCAGGGGAACCTAAGAGTGAATATCGATTGATGAAAAGAAGTGTGGACCTACGGATCTCGGATCGAAGAATGACGTTATCGAAGGCTTGAGGAAGAAATAATCTTGCAAGAAGTAGACAATCCTGGAACAGTACGTCATCTAACCAAATCGAATTGATTTTCTGTTGAACAAGTTAAGGACGAAATGAAACGTAACCTCTTCTTCCAATTCTTCGCTGTTCTTCTCTCTTTTTCTAATCTCGAGTCTAAGAATAAATAGAAATCTCTCGATGAGGGTGACGATTATGACTGAGACAACGAAGAGAAAAATGATGAGAATTGGAAAGACGACGAAATTAATTGACATCGACCCATCTTTGATCGATCGAGAATCGAAGAATGTGTCCTGAGGGGGAGAAAAATGAGTGAAGAGGACATTACGGTTGGACATATGATATTGATTTTTTTCGGTTTGATATAATTCGCCTGTCTGTATCGGTTACGTACCTTGCTATACAAAATCGGGAGGGAACTTCGAAATGCAGCATATCTGCCTGGTCGATATGAGTATTTGTCAAGTGTTGCATTCACTGTCCCATTATCGATTAGTCCCAGAATTCCCGCCCATCCATTCGGACCCGCTGTCCAACCACCTGGAACGTAAGTTTAAAAAAAAACATTATTGATTATTCCTTTCCTCATCGATGTTTTAATACGGACATAGTGTAGAAATGGTATGAACAATTGATAGAAATTCGAAGGTGGATGTCTTACCGTATCCATCTCCCTTAACAAAATCCAATTGATATCCCTCGTCTTTTGCCCACGTCTTCCACATTTCCACATAAATTCCCGTCAATTCTCCTTCCAAATCCTGGCAATCCAAGTTATTTTCGAAATGAATGACCTTGGATCTTACTTTGAATATAACGGGAAAATCTTCGTTGACCCATCCTAGTGTCAAAGTAGGCAGAGATGAAAAATTGGAAACATTCGTTGAAGGGAGAATTATGGAAGGAGTCGATACAACATTACTATTCATCACACATTATTCGAAAACGATAAATTTCGCGATTCTGCGATTTTAAATCTCGTGATGCAGTCTGGAAATTTTTTTATTTGATACACCAGTGAGGGGGGGGGGCGACAACAAGTAAAGAAACGAAGTTTACACATGAGAAATAATATCACGACGTCAGAATAAATAAGGACAAGATGTGATCTACTAGACGAAAGGGATGAATACTGGAGTGACGGCGGAAGTTGATTCTACCTTTTGTTTGGACTGAGATTGCACGAAATATGAGAAGACTAGGTGAAAGTGGAGAGAAACGAAGAAAGAGAGGAGAAGGAACGTTCACATAATAACATGGAGAGAAATGTTTCAACTCAGCCACTTCACGAGTGAAGAGTCAACGACGATTGCGTGTTGAAATGGGAACGAAATGGTCTCTTCCCACAAGCTATCGCCCCCTTCTTCTTGTTTTCCCCCTCGAGTCTCCATTACAAACGAAGACTAGAAGGGAATCGAAACAACTTTGGCACGCATTAGACATCAGTTTCATTGAAGTTGAAATATACAAATCGCACTCAAAATTTGTACCTTGAATGAACATCGATACAATATGAAACCCTTCATTTCCGAATTTCAGATGAGAAAATAAATCAGTGAGTAGGTGAAAACCCGGAGATGACAGAGTTTCTGCAGGTGAATAGAATGAAGAAGTGGGAGAACCCGAGAAAGAGAGTACTGTATGGGAGCAGTCGATGATATTTTTCAATTGAATACACGATCTTTCTTCATCTGGGTACCGTTTAGACATATCGAGAACACTCGCATTGAATATCTGCAACAGTTATAAAATTGACGTCGCAATAGATTTTTTCTTCAAATTCACAGAGATATCTGAAATATCCCATTGTATATCTCATACTTTTCCTAAATGTAAATATGTGAGTACTCACTTGTTCGGGCGATCCAGCTCTGTAGATGAAATTATCGGGAATTCGGAACGAGACTTTCCGTTGGCATGGCTGGAAATTTTTTTTTTTGCTAATTTCATTAGAGAGGTGTCATCGCAAAGATTTGCCTTTGTTAATCCAACTGCACGAAAATTCGAGATTGAGTGATACACTCAGAGAAAAAGCATGGGAGTTAGCAAATGAATTACTTACTTTTTAGGATAGAGAACATGGGAAATGAGGAGAGCGTAAGTAATTTATTTACTAACTCGCATGCATGGCGAAGTAATTTTTTTCTGAGTGTAGTACTCGAATGACAGGAAGAGAGACTCTGCATGCAAATGGCCCTCCGTTACCTTGATGCTATCCTCACAGTCGTGGTAAATCTTGAGATAGACATTCATCTTGAACACTCCATTGTTTCCTCCTTGCAATTGAAAGTTTCCATTGATGTCTGTCACTCCCTCAGCAATTAGATCATCCTGGCCTGTGTTGAATGGTTAATATCAACATCGTTTACATCGAGAAAAAAAATGTCACAGAGAAAACAAAAAGTTTAGGGAAATCATTAAATAGTTTACTGTTCTTTCTGGCTCAGCACTGATTATCCCAAGCATTCTACATCTTTTTGTACAAAATATTTTGTAACGTCATAAAGCTCATTAATAAAATATTTTGTAAAAGTGTTTAAAGTACACATTAGCTAGTCAATACAAGAAATTAGAGCCTAATGAGATGATAAAGATCGAAATTAATTCTAACCCAATCGATTCTTGTCCCACAATTTGACTTTAGCTCCTCCTAAATTGTGTTGGCCACACATCAATTTGCCCTTGACTGCTACGGTTTGTTGAAGAAAAGCTTGAGTTGTGAACAAAAGGGAAACGAAGACAATGAGAAGTCGAAACATTTCTGAAACAGTTCAAAATTTGCATGGTCAATAGTGGAAAACGACAGTCAACACGTTCAAAGTTCTGAAATCGCTTTCAAGTTTGCATTCGAATCCGAGTTTCTCTCGAAACTCTCGTAAATTCAGCAAACGATGCTATAAATGACAGTGATGTAAAGAAATATGAGAAACGACGATGATCGAATGACTCATCGATAGAAGAGAGAGAGAGAGAGAGAGAGAGAGAGAGAGAGAGAGAGGAGAGAGAGAGAGAGAGAGAGAGGAGAGAGAGAGAGAGAGAGAGAGGAGAAGAGAGAGAGAGAGAGGAGAGAGAGAGAGAGAGAGAGAGAGAGAGAGAGAGAGAGAGAGAGAGAGGGGGGGGGGTGAGGGAGAGAGAGAGGGTGAGAGAGAGGGTGAGGGTAAGGGGGTTACCCCTAGAGGAAAGAGTTGTTGCACAACTCGTTACTAATAGCGAGAGAAAGTGAGCTATGCCGGTTATACTCGTAGATCAACGAGATACAATAGAGATTACGAGTAGTGCACACTACTGACGAGGAGTTTACATCACAACAATAGAGGGAAGAGAAGAATAGAGAGAAGAGAGAGAGAGAGAGAGAGAGAGAGAGAGAGAGAGAGAGAGAGAAATGGTCGATACTATCGTCAGACAGTGCAAACAGAAATGATAGGTAAGTTATCTGAGAAGAACTCACTAAAAATTCTATTGATCCACGTGGAATGATGAGGATTTGACTCCATCGAGCAAGGGGAATCCTCTATTTGACCATCTGCGGAAAGTGTGCAGAAATGAGTGATCTCGTTCATATGAGTAGACATAATACGAGTTCCATTCCATCTAGTAGAGTCAGCAATACTATAGTAATCCGATTGACGAAATAGAAGGGAATTGGAATCGAATGAACTTTTGATATGGTGTACTATCACTCAACATCCGAAAAGGTGACGGCGAGATCAAGAAAGAGAAGGAGGAATCATTGAAAGAGTGTGCTAAACCAGAGAGTCAGACAACGAAAGGTGTTCTTGGCATGGCGCCAACTCGATTCTGTACTGTCAGAGACAAATGATAGGGAAAAAAATAAATTGTGAACGACTTTTTACATCCCGAAAATGTCCATTTATCGTTGGGTAGTGTTAAACAACAACACAGACGACAGATTAGATACATAAATAGAGTATTCGTCTAATCGAGGGAATATTCTTCACTTCTTGTTCGCATCGAATAGATCACACATGAGACGGAGAACCATTTCGTCTCTGAATTACAATTCATTATGTTTTTATACTTATTACACCTAAAAAAGTGTCATAAAAAATAATTTGTAACCTGAATACAGGAGCGACAATCTGGACTGCGAGAGGGAGACCAATGCTGTTCTGAACAGAAGATTGATCTTTGATCTCTACCTCGACTCAGATCTCTTTTCCATCGTCTCCTCACCTTACACTCCTTCTTAATCGTCTTCTCAACCATTCCCTTCTCTTCATAATTCTCCAATTCTTTCTCATCGTTTTCATTCCACGATCCAGTCTAAATTGGATCGATTCTGAGTATTTGTTTTCGTGTTGGAACTGGCTTCTCAATTCCTATAAGGGAAAGACAGGATCCCTTTTCAATCCCCGATCTCCTTTCTTTCTTCCTTTTCCATTTCCTCACCGTCACAATTCCAGCAGGGAAGTCCATTGCATTCCACATGATCGTAGCCACAATAGCAGTGAATGGCACGATATTCGTGGTTGCATGAGGGAGGGCAGGAGAGAGCTGAGAAAGTTACTTGTCGATTAATCAATTAGAGAGGAGTACGGTAGCGGGGCAGAGGAGACAATCGATAGATTCGTCCTTCATCTTCTGAATGAGCTTCTTGCGACACGCGTACACTCGATCGATTGCCAATTGAACTTCTGAAATGGACGAATGAAGGATCCGATTTATCAATGAACCGCGATAATAATAATCTACCGTATCCCTTTCCAGTCAGGAACCTCACCCATCGAATACTTGGGTAGATACTGCAAGAAGTCAGCAGTGGGCGTGTCTCCTCCTCTTCTGGCCAGACAGCCCCAGAATCTCTGAACGATAACGCAGTCAATTAGTCTCGAAAGGAAGACTACAGTAATCGGATCGATAATCAAACTGATTCGTACCTTTTTCCACAGAGGCACATTTCCAAAGTCTCTCAAGGGTTTCACCATTTCCGGAAGAGGCTCCTATAAAAAAGTGAATATATATAGAACAAATTACTACATAGAACAAATTTCTGTTCCTGTCTTCTAGTGTTGTAAGATCGAATAAATCTATGAGCGTATAACAATGCATTATTCGCAAATTGAATTACTCGATCTAGCAACACTACTGTCTTGCTCAAGAGGGACGTTCTCATGAGTCAACATACATCCTTGAGTACTTCTGCCTGTCTCGCCCCTCCATCAGCAAATCCAACAGTGAAGGCTCCTCTCATCGTCTCTCCCACTATATCGTCCATGGAGAATGGAACCAGAGTGTGACCTGCGAAAGGAGAGATCAAAGATCGACCTGCGAAAGGAGAGATCAAAGATCGACCTGCGTAGAGCGAGATCAAATATAGTGAATGATCTACCCTTCGACTTGAGAACTTCCACGGCTTCTCTTACTACCCTCTGA
Source organism: Pristionchus fissidentatus (assembly GCA_036245785.1). Lineage (NCBI taxonomy): Eukaryota > Metazoa > Nematoda > Chromadorea > Rhabditida > Neodiplogasteridae > Pristionchus > Pristionchus fissidentatus. The sequence continues at coordinate 19,997,344 of BTSY01000002.1, forward strand.
TTTCCAGACAGAGCCTCAATGTAACCATCAGAAGTGTAATGACCTGAGTAGATATCGATTGAGTATGAATGACGCAATCATCTAACCGATTCGATACTTTCTGCCTTCCTTGAATAGATCCTCTCTGAAGTCTACTGGGACACTCTGAGGATCGTGACCGGCGATGTAACGATCAGACCAAATTACTCTGAAATGAAGAGGGACGTGAGAAGTCTCACCGGGACTTCTCGAGTCATAGCCTCATTTCCCTCTGAATAGATAAGTGAGAGGGAGGGAGGGATACCTGAGAAGTTCGGTGATAGCATGGGGATCTTGTGCCATTGGACCTTCCGTTGGCATAACAACTGGACGGAATGGAACGGGTTCGTGATATTGATGGAGAGAGAAACGAGTGGCTGAGGGCTCAAATATGTCGGCGCATTTAGAGAGACTACTGTAGGTTTTCGTAGAGAAAATATCGAAGATCAGTCTAGAAAAAACACATGGTATTGGTGCGGTCCAGGAACGGACCGAACAAGTACTATTAACAATGGAGGAGAGATCAAAGATCAGCCGAGATAACGACATTTCAAGGACTTGACCCGGGTCTAGAAACAGGCCAATTGATAGAACTTTACGATAACCGATATTGAAAAGACTGTAAATATTCGGACCTTGAATCCACAGCAACCAGAATAAGCAGCGGGAATTCGAACTGATCCTCCAATGTCACTTCCAAGTCCAATAATGGATCCATGTGTACTGAGAAGTGCTCCTTCTCCACCAGAGGAACCACCAGAAGAACGATCGGGATTGGAAGGAGTATTGGTGGTACCTGGAGATAGAAGAGATCAACTCTGGTTCAAAGATCATAGTGGAATCCTAGTAGGATCTTACTAGGAAAATAGCCCAGCCCCGCCCCTTTTTCCAACCAGGATTCCACTAGGAATGGAAGTGGAGGAGAGAGGACTGACCATAGATGGAATTGCAACAGTTGTAAGTCATGCAGGAAGTGGGCACATTCGTCTTGCAGAAGGGAATCATACCTGCAAATCGACCGTATCCACACTCACAAATCGATTTTTTTCTCGATTATCGATTGATGATACCGTACCAGCTTCTCTGACTCTCATAACAGCGAAGGCGTCTTCCTTAGGAATGTTGTCCACTCTAGAAGCCATTCCCCACGTGCTACGAGAACCAGCGACCTGAGCATCGACAATAGACCTCAAAGGGAAATAAGCAAGTCTACGAAACCATAAGTCTAACAATAAGCTGGACAGCGAAGACTTTTAAAGTCTGAACAACTCGCTCTCCTGCGCCTATTAGACTTTGAAGTCGTCGCTGGCCAGCTTAGACCTATGGAGCCGTATACTTATTTCCCTGTGAGACGAGACGAATGAGGGAATTGAGACAAACATCGACGGCATCCTTGACACTAATGGGCATTCCGAAGAGAGACGGCTTCTTGTATGATGCATCCTTTGCCTTTTCGTCCAGAGATTTAGCGGTATCAAGAGAGTCCTGCAGATATTCAACCATTTCGCGATACTCAATCGATACACCCATCTACCGTACCTCGAAGATGACTACCGTACCTTGATAATGACAGTGAGACAATTGGTCTTCTCGTGAGAAGCCACAGCCAGTCCATAGTAAACTCTCATCACCGATTCAGCGCTCACTTCACCCTTCTGGAGGGCATCTGAAATCAATCAATATCGATTATCTGAAAATAATCGATACTGATGCTCAATGGCTACCGTACCTCTGAGTTGTCTGAAGTCCATCTTGCTAATCTTTTCTTTTACATCATCACTAGCCAATTTCGCCTGTTCCTTAGCCCATTCGATTGTTTCTTTCCTCTCTTTACGGGCGACTTCCGAATGAGCCTCGAGTTCGTCCGCTTTCTAAAACAAATATTTATTTATTTTATATTATTTTACAACGATTGCAAAGAATTTCAATTACAATAACTCACACTATTCCCGTGTCCCATCTTGAGGATGAACTAGGAGAGTCCGAAACAGAGATTCGCACAAAGGGGGCACTGTAATCAATCGATGTTGATACCGTTGTCCATCTAAGTGTTTGTATATAAAACTAGGTAAAGCTATCTCATACTTGGGGCCTTTACCTACAAGAGTGAAAATGAAAATAACTAAAGATGAAGAGGAAAAGCATGACTATTTATTCGAATATCTAGCAGATGGAAATAACAAGTATGAATCCATTCGTGGGAACCATTTTGGCAACAGAGAAGTTGCAAAAAATACAAAACAACAAGGAAGAATCTATTCTCGGAGTAGCTGATGACGTCACTGGGAAAGGGAGGAGTACGGTAAGGGGGAGAGGGATACGGTAACGGGAGGAGGCAATGAACAACAGAACGGAAAAATCTACTAATAATAAGAGCTAGTCTACTGGACGATCTTCCGCTGTAAATAAAGAATAATCGATCGATAATTACCTCTCTTTGGTCGATTCCTTGGAGACGACCACTCAGCACCACCCAGAAGACTTCGAATGGAGTCAAAGAGCTTTCCTTACAATTATGTGCGGCCAACACAAATGTGAACGATATGTAAAACTATATGTTAATGCGATTAGATTCAAGAGATCAATGGATATGCAGATTGAGTTAACGTGTGGATTGGGAGGGAATTAGAATGATCGATCTCTGATCATTGATACAGTGAAGGTCTTTCTATCTTGGTCGGGATTACATCTATTCTCGTTGAGCTTTTTAACAATAAACATTTGCAACGAAAGAAATAGCTGACCCGAGGTCAAATATCAATACAAAGATGATGTAAAGGTCATCAAGATCATTGTAATAAACGAAGTATCATTGCAACAGCACAGTAGAACCTCCAGAGAGGGTGAGGAGTGAGACAATGTAGAAGATGTCACACAATCTCGTTCGTGACCCCTTTCTGGAGATATTATATGAGTTCAATATCGTTGATTATCACTGGAATTGGATGAGTTTCTCTTTCTCCTCGCTGCATTTTCTCTTCTTCTATTGGCAGATGCAATATCGACGCCTCCCAATGAACCGAGAACGGGCGATCCCAATCGAGAGAAGTATTTGAACTCCCCGAAGGTTCCTGGAGAAGAGAGCGAAAGAGTCCTGCAAGCATATACATATTCAATCAATTTTCATTATCGATTGTCGATACTCAGGAGGCAAATATGGCATTTTTTTCAAACTTATGAGATCCCCTTAGGGGTGAAGATACATCAAATTGTATTAACGAGTTCTATGGGGATCGCCCCTACTTTTGCGGTTCCCTAGTGAGAGGAACTCGCCTCGGTCTCGTTTCTTCACTGAGAGATCGAATAGATCGAGTTAGCAACTCATCCGGTGCCTGGAAACGAAGAATTCATGTTAAGAAAAGAAAGTACAAATAAAAGGGAGGATAACCTGAGGGACGTTGATCGAGTGAGATCTCGCCTCTACATCAAGAGATTGAATGGATCCATCACTGTGAGTACGACCATTGGTAGGAGAAGAGAAGGTAATTGAAGGGAGAATAAAGGAAGGAAGAGATTGACTTGAGAAGGCAGAAGATGGGAAGGAGAGAATGAGAGTTGAGAAGACTGGAGAGAGTCTCTCAAGAGAAAAGAGACTATGATATTATTACTAATGTGGTGATAGATTTCCGAAATGAAAATCGAAAAAAAACGCAGAGATTTGAGTTGCCCATTTTCTCATTTCTCATTTCAGTTTCTCGTCGTCCAATCATCTCAAAAATTTGATGTAGGTTTTTATCGTTTTACACTTGGAAACGAATTTTCAAGTCAATCGAATGTCGGGGAAATGAGATAAGAAATTGTGGAAATTAAAATCTCGCACTTTTTTCCATTTACATTTCCGAAAAAGTACACCACATAAGATAAGAATATAATCACTCGTACTTTGAACAGTCGATGTCCAGTTGTCTCGTATGCTTCAGCATGAATCGCATCAAGAGTTCCTTCCATCGACATTACTCCCTGATTATCGATTGAATGAATTATCGATCGATAGAGTGATCTACCCGATAGAAGGAATCGTAGAGTTGAGAGTAAACGGAGGAATTGATCATTGAGAGAAGAACAAGACCGAATAGGAAAGTGAGAGAACATAGAGGGTTGAACTGAAAAAAATACAAATATATTTCGCGTATCAACAAATTCTTAGGCATTGATTTTTATGTTTTCTAGATAAATATTATTTGTTGGTCTGATACTTGTATTGAATTAGGCATGACATCTCCGAATCCCGTTGTAGTGATAGAAATGAATACAAAGTAGAATGAAGCAGCATAGGAAAAGTCTGAAATGGACTGTCCATTGATCGATGGGTAGATCAATACCGTACCTGTTTCCTGTGGTCCCAGCATGTCTCCCAAATAGAGAAATAATGCAGCTAGACAGAGATAAGCGACGAGGATAGTAACTGCTATCCAAACTGGGAGGACTTCTTCCATTTCTTCCTCTTCTTCTTCTTCTTCATTCGATGTTTCATTCTTCTCGAGATCTTCTTTCGACTGCCGAATTTGGAAGCACCTTCAGTTTTTAGTGTAAATGAAGCGAAGAATTTTTGAAAAATAATTTTGAATTTTCCCCTTCATTTTCAACACACTTTGTTCAACTGGATGGAGAAGAGATTGTGCAAAATGAAGAGATTCTGACTCGATTTAATAGATAAAAATTCAATGAGAAAAAGCGGAACCTGAGTTTGCTCTGAATGAATCTGAGTAGAATACACAACTTCCTCTGCAATAATTCTCCCAAATCTCCAATTGTGAGGAGCATCAATGGAATTCCAATGCAAGCGTAGAGAATGGAGATGTATCGACCAACCCACGTATTGCACGAGATCGAACCTGGAGATGACTCAATATTCTCTCACTCTATTTTGCAGTTTTAGAAGGTGTTCAACACTAGAGTGCGAAAGGTGAGAGGGTGAGACCACGGACCTCATTTCGCACACTCTCTTCGCCGGTCAATGGATGAGAGAGCGTGTGAAATGAGGAGATCGTGTTCTCACATTTCGCAGTCTGTTCAACACATTTCTACAAAACCGACCGTATCCGATGGTAGAGAATAGAGTGAATGCATAGAACATCGCAGCGAGCACAGTCCATTGCACATTCAAATCGAGATCTTCCGCTTTGTGCCAAGCTGATCCGAGATATCGATCCTCTGTGAGTAACATGTCTTTGTAGAATTTCTGCATTCACAAATTATCAAATTCAATTATTCATGAGGTATCGGTTACTTTGCTATATCTGGCCAGAGTGTCCGATCGTATTGTTTCGTTGGTCTCAGTGAGAGAAACATTGACTATTTGATCGACGAAGTCATCGATTACTCCATTCATGTCGTGCACTGCATCGGCAACTAACTGAAACAATTGACTATTCAAAAAAATTCGAGTGATATATGTACAGCTAAGTGATGTTTCCACCTAAATAAGTTCACGAATAGCTATATCTGAACATATTTGATAGTGGATGCTACACAATGGTTTATGTGCCGGAAAATCGATAGGCATGACTGTTTAGCTCCCTTAGTGCCACTTGTTATAATTTCAGAGTCTAATAAAAACTCACTTGTTTCTCATGTTCCGATTCGAGTGCCTCAAACATGAAACCACCGAGAATTGCGTAGAGAGACATCATTACAACGAGAAGAATATGACGAATTCCGAATTTGTGATGGATAAAAGCAGCAAAGGCAAGCCATCGAGTTATTGCTGAGATTGAGAAGGGAAATTAGAGGGTACTTATGGAAATTATTATGGTTTTCCTCTGAATGTTTACTAATTTTGAGATAAGAACAGGCATATTTCGTTTTTGCATCGTTGACTTTCTCAACTATCAGTTCAGTCTCGAGATCAAAGGAGTTTTGATGCAAAATAGCAGAGGAGTCATACATCTTGTTCAGATACTGAGAAGTGAGATGGGAGACTGACCCTCTCTTCTCTTCCTCTCTTTATTCTCTTCATATTTGACTCGATCGAATTCGAAATGGAATCCGAATGGATTCATTCCCTTTTCTCCACTAACAGCCGTATCCAATCGAAGAACGATGCAGTTGTTTCTTTCCTGAAAGATGTTTGATCTACCCCAGTTATCGGTCGATATTGATCCACCCTTCAATCGATATTGATCTACCTATCGATGTACTTACGACGTTTCTTCGATGAAGAGTGCAACTAACCTTGAATGCATTGTGGACTATTCGTAACCTTGCCTGAAGTTCAGATTCTTTGGCTGAAAAGACACTTGCGAGAAAAGTGAATATGAGAGTGGAATACCGATTGAGATGTGAACAGCCATGAGGTCGATTATTGAGACAATGTGAGAGGGGCTGAGAAAAGAGAGACGACACTGATAAGAGAGAGAAAAGAAAGACGTGAGAAGCACTCATTAATCCAATCGCCTTATCATCATTCTTATCGAATTAATTACTGACTGGGTGGCTTTTCTATCTGCTTCTTCAGATTTTGTAGAAAGTTACGAAAATTCAGTCGATGTCGATGATAAACGTCGCATTTCGCTTCATCTGAGACAGAAATCAGCTACTGTTCGGTCTCCAATTTACAAAGAGATCTTCATTCAATGTATCAGGAATTATCGATTCTGAGATCTGGAAGATCATGACAATCTGATTTCCAACCGTTACGTAACTTGTGGATGACTAGGGGTGTAGAATGAGTAGTTTCTCATCTCCCTTTGATCTTGCGACTTTCCATTCGTCTCTTTTATGGTTGATTCCAATGCCGAAAGGACAAAGAAATGGAGGGAAATGAGACTTGGGAGTGAAAATGAACATTCAAGCATCGAGGTACTCAAGTACCGGTACGTACCATCACTTTCTACTGAATACATCATCAGACCGCACATTCCATTTGAGTATCTCAAGCAGATGGACACTCATGAGATGCACTTTTGAACACGTGAAATCTATTTCTCTCCAAATATGATTCTTAATATAATTATTGAAATGTATCCACGTTCAATTAACCAGTAAGTGAAAATCTGGATCTTCTCCGCGAGTTACTGTAATCACATCAAAATGCCAATATCAATTTTTTGCATTAACATTTATAGATTTAGTATTGGTTATACTTTCTGATGTGTTGGTGAGTGACGATGGAAAGGTTATAATTATTTTCTTTAAATATAAAATGAATTATTTAAAAATAAATACGTTTCACGGTTGCTCGTGAGCATTACAGTGTTTTCATCAGAGCATTTCCCGGCTCGCTGTTCCGGAATCAGGTGGTCGATGAAAATTTCGTTTTCGTTTATCGACTTTATTTTAACGATTCAATGCGTTTTACAGTACTATTTTGTTACCAGTCTTTTGAAAAAATAGGCCCTTAATAGCTTAGTACATCATCCGATATGTTCCTTGAAGATCTCTGGTAGTGATTACGTGTTATCGTGTTAGTGCCTTCACATTCCCGATTACTCTTTATGGGCGAGGGATATTTAGTATCTTCGTCCAAATCCTCTTGCACCCGAGCACTCCGACACGTTACTCTTACTCCCCTCTCACCAATCGATCGAGGGCAGTAATAGAGCGCCCGCTCAGCTTAGTATTCATAACGTTGTTTGTTGTCACTTCTTCTCTACCTTTCTCTCCGTCTCATGCACTTCAATACTCGCTCAATTGATTCAATAGTTTTGTCATTCTCTCATCATCCTCATTAATAAGTGTTGCAGGAATGGTCCGATGGGCTTTTCCTTTTAAAAGATGCTCAGCGCATCCTAAGAAACTCGGTCTTCTGGTTGCTGTCTTCACTCTTGGCTACATTTGCATCGACACCAATATCTTCTTCCTCGATCGGTATTTTATTATAATTCAGAAATTAATTATATTTGAACGTGCAGAGTGAGCAGCAAACTTCCTCGTGACATTCTCTCAGTGGATAGCAAGTATGCAGGAGGATCGGCAAAGAATACCGAACAGAAGGCAGATATATACCAGTTAGTTTGAATTAATTGGTTGTATCTTCTGTTACGAAAATCTTTTTCTCGTACCGAAAGATTTAGAGTCACGCAACGCACCTTTAGAAATAAATACAAGTACACCCCTGGACGAAATGAGGTTGACTTCGATTTAGTTTTAGAGTTATTTTATATTCTGGAGTATTAATGCGTGTTCGTTGTAGTGGAATGGACGATTTGCATCTCTCTGACCTCTCGAAGGCAGTTACTGAAAAGGAAGTGGAGAATATGAAGCAGACGGTTCAATATCTCACTCTCGATGATATCAAGGATGGAAAAGTGGAGTCACACACTAAGTGAGTAATAGTGTTGTTAGACCGAATAATCCTATTCGCGAATAGCAAAGGTTATACTCGAATAATAATGTATTATTCGTGAGTAACCCTTTGTTCCCACGAATACGATTATTCGATCTAGCAACACTAGTGAATAATAATAATATTTATGCGAGTCACGAGGAAACGTGGTACAATAAGATAAAATAAAAGAAAGACACGAATCATTAATGAACAACAATAACAAGAAGGTCACTCAGGGAAACTGCTCAGTTTTTTTTTGGATTTTGAGAATAGCCTTGCCACTCTGAGAGAGAAAAAAACTATTATGTCTGTAGTTAGAGGTTGAATAGGTGTTCGTTTGAGTGACGACCATTGCTGTAGATAACCATCGCACCCTTCAAATGGACGCATATTAAAGAGATGGCAAACAATGAGCTAATCGTCTCCATATCCTGTCTAACTTGAATTAAGATTGATGTTGATTGGTTGCAGGAAGTTCGAAGGATCCGAATTGTGTCCCGAAGTGGAAGACAATCCGAACATGAACGGACCCCTCCCTCAAGCAGTCCTACTAATCGATAATCTGAAGGAATCGGAGGTCTCTTCCATTCATCCCGAACTCGCCCCAGGAGGACAATGGGCTCCCGATGATTGCAAACCGAGACATAAGGTAGTTTTACAATATTTTTAGAGGTTCCTTCAATTTAGTGAATACATAACGTGGAGAGTAGTGTCACCACCATTGACTATGTGTAATGCATGATTCATCTGAATTCGCGCGACTCTTTACATTTTCCACTTGTTCGCGAAATGTTTCGATACTTCCACACAACAAAAAATATAGTAACTAGTAAGCAGTTTTTTCTTCAAATTATAGTAAGTAGTAAATGAATGCCTCCTTGCACAATTCTCCATTTCAGGTTGCTGTGATTATTCCATATCGAGATCGTCAGTCTCATCTCACTCGTCTTCTCTATTTCCTCATTCCCATTCTCAAACGACAGAAACTCGACTTCCGATTCATCGTCACTGAGCAGGTCAGGGAATACAGTATAACATTCATATTAAGTAGAATAATCATTATTAGTAGTATGTGAGTTACGGGGAAACGAAATGCACAAATATTATGAAAAATTTGATGGAAAAGGAACTAATCCAAAATTTCGAATACGCCTTAACAATGTGCATTCACGTGTTAGTGCTTGTTTGGTATTTCTCCTATGTGGTCTGTATGGCTGGACGAAATAAATAACATGTTCCTCTTTTCAGTGGGGCAACGATCTCTTCAACAAGGGTCGTATTATGAATGCGGCCTTTCGATTGGCTGAGAGATTGGGAACTGATTGTGTTGTGTTCCACGATGTCGACATGTTCCCACAGGTATGCACATCGTAAACCTCGTTGTATTCATAGGTGGAAGTGATGCGAAACACACAAAAATTCGACTTGGCGTATGATATGAAAGCTTCAAAATATCGAATTGTAACTTCGTTTGCAGCTCCTAATAGTCTAAAGTGAGTTGGGATTCGTGTTTTTGCATTTATTTATTTGATAGACCCACGAAGGGTGAGACGACTCACTCTTCGTGGGTGTATCAAATAATTAAAGAAACGATGAAGAAGAAAACAAGAAAAGAATATATTATGTGATCACGGAAATGGGTTATGGCTGGGTGATTTTTCACCAATCTTGTGTTTACGGTTGGACTGAATCGAAGTACAACTGTGGAGATGTGTTGATGCCAGGTCAAAGTGACTCTATGATATATCTATTGACACAGATGAAAAGGTACCGTCACCTGACGGTCCAAATTCTCCTACCTTGTGTTTTCGAGAGTGAGAAATAGGCCTACCATGAATTTTTGGCCTAATAAATGGTAAAAAGTATCCTATCACATGGTTTTCGATTTAAATTATCGCCCTATCACGGCATTTCAAGGCCCGATTTGGTAATTTTCTGCGTGTTACACCACTGAAAAATAATAGGACAGCGCGGGAAGAATGTATTTTTGAATTTAATACTGTTTTAAATTCGCGGCTAGCAATTCTTAGCACTACAGGTATGCTGGGCTGCTACACGGTTGTTTGAAATTCGCGGGATTCCCTGAGATAATTCACGGTATTCAAGCGGTATTGAGTGGTTTTGATCGATAGGCGTGGTCTTGGTTTTACGTGGAGCTGAAATGCCGTGCCCTATCTTGTGTTTTAGCAATTCTTAGAAATCGGTATTTAATCTGTGACTATTGTCTGCAGGATGATCGAAATCCGTACTCGTGTCCTCAGACTCCGCGACATCTCGGAGCTTTCGTGAGCAATCTCGGATATCAGTCAGTTCATACTTGCTTAAATTCATCCTGCTTGCACTCTAATCAATATAATCTATTTTTATGGTCGTGTAAGTACATTTTACAAGTTAAATGTTAATCCTATCCAGCAATTATCCTATTGCAGACTGTGGTACAAGGAGATAGTGGGCGGAGCTCTGGCGATCTCAATGGAAGACTATCGAACAGTCAATGGATACTCTAATATGTACTGGGCATGGGGAGGAGAAGACGATGATATGGGAAAGAGAATTCTCTCACTCAATTATACCATTGAGAGACCTAATCCCGTCACTGGAAGGTCAGTCTATACGAGTCAAGGAATTATAGTGCACTTATAGTCAAGGAATTATTGTGGGGGGTTGTTTGTTGATTAAAAGAAGAATGGTATGATATGCAATCAAAACAGTGTCTAGTTTTTGTTATTAAATTGTTACTTGCCTGGCTTTCTTAAAAAACTCTATCAATATTGCCTTTATTGCAGATATTCCATGTTGAAGCACGTGAAGAGAAAGAGAACGGCGCCCAAGTTGATCTACAAACTACTCGAGATTGCTGAACAGAGAGTGGCCACAGATGGACTCAATGAGACTGACAAATGGAGTGTAGTCAAGGTGAGTTAGAAGACGCAATCCATCTAATTTGCTGGAAAAGTCTTCCTACAAATCGATTTTTTTTTAAATTTGGGTTTTTTATGTAAAAAAATAATTATTAGAAAGAGATTACAGGATGTTGATGTGCCTAAAAATATTTTTCCGACATTTAAAAGTTAGTATTCATTCACTTGAAAAGTTTGCTGTTCAATTGTTTAAGAACTATTTCGAATCTAGTTTTTCCTTGTATTTTTTCAATCCTATTAAACATTTTGAAGACCAAGGAAAGAAAAACATGTTGTGAACTTTTTCCCAACATGTTTTTCTTTCGTTTTTCGGAAAATTTTGCAGAAACTGTGGGTTTGCAACAGTCCTGGCATATAGTTAGCAGAGTGACGCCCCCCCCCCCCTGTGAATCATTGTCCATTATTCTCTTCGTGTATGGTTTTTTGTTTGAGCCCCTATTTCTTATTTCAGATGGCAGTCCGCCCTCTCTACTATCATATGTATGTGGATGTGGGTGCAGTGCCCGAGGAATGGAGAGGAAATGGGAAGGAGGCATAAGACCTCCCCCACCCCTCTTTCTACCTTTCTTCCTCTCGATTATCGATCGATATTGTATGGGTCGCCACACTTCTTTCCAATACTATGCTTTATCTCTCCCTTCCCAATGCAATGCTCTATGCTGATGACACTCTGACCTCATTGGGTGGGTAGGTCAGACAACTTCCCTCCGACCTACTCTTTCTCTCTATGCATTCCCCATGATGACTAACCACTAACACTTGTCACCTCTCCATAGATTTAGTAGCTATCTTTCCATACGGCTTGTAAATATACCTGTATGTCATTAGCACGCATTATAATACTCTTGTCCAAATGACACAAATTGTCCACTTTCACAATGTTTATTCAAATTTAATAACTTTAAAAGAGTGATAAACTTATATTAGAATTTTGCGGCGGTTTTAAGGCACTGTTAACTTGGCTGATTATGTAACAAAGCTATATCTACAGTATCTATGATAATACGTGGAGATATACAGTAATCTAGAAGAGGAAAGCAAATAGAATAGTGAAGATAATGAATACAAGAGGGAAGGCAACTCGGCCGATTGCATCCAGAGGAGAGAGAGCGGCAGTGCACGATGTGTTGGTTGCATCTCCGATCTGGAATGAGTGGAATTACGGTAGGATACGGTAGACAGATCAATGTGGAGTACGGTACTCACAGCGTTGGTGACCTGCGTGGCCTTGTGTCCGGCCTCGTCAGTGTAGGTCGGGAGGTGAGAGGTTCTAAAAATACGATAGATAATCGATCGAGATTGGGTATCCGTAGTATCTGCAAAAGATTGATTCCTCACACAAACCTTCTGACTCCACAGCAAATAACAACGAAATATTCGACGAGAGAGAAGAAAGTGATGAGAAGACAGAAGCAAAGCCAGCACGACTCGTGGGGTTTAGGAGTTGTGAACAACTGAAAGAATACGGTAGACGTGAGCTACGGAAGGATACTGTAGGTTCATCATTATTGTAGGTATACGATACTTACGAAGATCAATGCGAAGATGACGAACGGAAGAACGGCTGAGAAGGAGCGAGGAACAGACCATGAAGCATGCAGCCACATGTGAAGGAAAGAGAAGATTACCTGATAAGAACAATCAATATCAATCAATAGCTACAGTCTTCCATTCATCTATTATTGAGTACGGTAGCCTACCAGGAGGGCAGAGGGGAGGAAGAATCGACAGAATGAAGTCGAAAACGAAGTCTTGAAGGTGACGACCACATCGATACACGAGTAGACGCCTGAGATATATCGATTGATTGGAGGATTACGGTAGATTACGGTACCGATGGAGTAGTTGCCAACGCAGTCTCCAGCAACGGCGTGTTCGAATTGGAGAGATCCGGAGAGAAGGCTGGGAGAGACCTGAATACGGTAGAGTACGGTAGGTGAACCGTCGGGATACGGTAATTCATGGTCACAGTACCTCAACAGGCGCGACGAGAGGAGGAGAATTGGCCCAGAGATAGACAATGTCTTCGATGGGATATTTATAGGAAGAGAGACGAAGAGTGAGAGTTCGAGTAGGAGAGAAGGGAGAGGAAGAAGAAGTGGAGGGAGATACCATCACGACACGCCTGAATTAAAGGGAAAGAGTATACGTATACGGTAGATCAATGAATTTGTCATTCTCTATCTCAATTTGAAATACTCACTCCTCACTGGATCTCACATGTCCACTCGGCTCAACAATAAGTCGTCTTCTCGACTCATCAACTTCTTTTTCCCTGCAGTTTTATTTATTGTTATTTCTCTTTGTCTCTTGTTGATCTACCTTCCAGATGAGATGTAAGTATCGGGCACCCAGATCTCAGTTGAGTCAGGAAGAGTAATCTGCAATTGACAGATTAGAGACCACACTCTCTCACCTCTTTCCCCTCCCTCCCCCGCGGGTCTCAACCCCGTCTCGGGTAATCTCCCCGCTCCCTTTATCTCCTCTTCCTCTTTCTCTCAATATCTCTGGATCCTCTGCAGAAAGCCCTCACTGGTCTTTTGAACAGAAGAATAGCGCCTGTCCTGGATAACAATAGAAGTTGGGAGCAAATGGGTTTCAGGGGAGGTCATTCAACTGTAGATGCAATCCATACCCTTAAAACTGTAGTGGCTAACTGCGTCGATCATCGCCTGCCGATTTATCTACTATTCGTGGATATTTCTAAGGCGTTTGATTCCGTCTACGGGGAAGCGGTCTTCAAGGCTCTGGAATTGGAGGGTATCCCATCGGAAATAGTCTCTTTCCTCGGTACTTTGTCACGGGAAAGCAAAAGCGCGATAGTGGTAAATGGGAAGGAAGTTGAAATTGAAGTAGGGAGGGGGGTTCGTCAGGGCGATTGTCTTTCCCCCAGATTGTTTACATCAGATATGGCGTTCAGGGAACTAGATTGGGTGGGGAAGGGAATCAATATCAATGGTCGATATCTTTCTCATATTCTCTTTGCCGACGATGCCGTTCTCATATCTCACGATGAGAGGCAAATTCAATCAATGGCAGTGGAATTGGAGAGAGTATTGAAACGGGTGGGACTTTCACTAAACGGGGACAAAACAGTAGGAATGACTTCGAAGGATAATCCTCGAGAAGTCAAAGTGGCGGGAAAGGTTGTGGGTTTAAAAAAAAGAGGTTATCTATCTAGGAAGTGCAATTAGTATAAATGGTAAGGATGGGAGCGAGATAGGCAGGCGAATTAGAGCAGCCTATGGGTCATTCCATAAACATCGTGCATTCTTAGTGAATCGCTCGATCCCAATGGCTCATAAAAGGCGTCTTTTCAATGGTTGCATCCTTCCCGCATTCCTATACGGATGTGAAACCTGGGCTCTGACCAATGCACAATGTGACAAATTATCGGTGGCCCAAAGACGCATGGAGCGTTGGATGGTCGGTTGTACTGTAATGGATCATATCTCGAACGAGCGGCTGCGTGATCGCACAAAGGTAGGAGACGTTGTTCGAGCCGCCTTGAAAAGAAAGTGGCTCTGGGTACACAAGATTGCTAATGATCATGATTTGAAGTGGAGCAGAACCGTAATCGATTGGACCCCCCGAGGACCCAGACGGCGACGTGGACGACCACCAACAAGATGGAAAGATCTCTTCATGCGAATAATCGGGCCGACATTTATGAGACAAGCAAGGAGTCAAGACTGGCCAGCCATGCACATCAGAGCCTACTCTTGATAAATGTGTTAAAATCCAAATCCAAAATCCTCTGCAGTTGTCCGAGAAAATCTTTCGCCTTTTACTAAAGATTTCCGTGCAGAGGATCAAACTATGAGTGATACTCATTTTTTGGAATCCCCTCGAAAGAGCGGGATAAAAATATAAAACGCAGGATGATACGCCGCCGAAGTAACCGTATACCACGCATGTCCCCCGTTACCCCTATGTCCCAATTCATAAATGTACGGTACAGATTGTATGAGCGTACCTACCAATCGTGTTAATAAATAAGATATTATAAGTTAAAATACGTTAGTTTAAAATAGTACCTCGGAAACGTCCTCTCTTGGATCGACATCGTAGGCTAGACGAGAATCTTCCCATTGCTGTCTCAGATAGAGGTCCACTTCCTGAAATGGAATTTAGTATTTTTGTTTATATTTTTCATTTCGTGCAAATGAGTAGTAGTCCTGTGAGTGTATCTTGGATCAGAGGAGGAAAGACGGGGAAGATTGGCATTACACGAGGATGACAACTGACGTAGTGTGAAGAGAGGGGAGGAGGCTATCATGAAAGCAAAAAGAGAACGACTACTGAACCAATCGATAGGGGAATGGATCAATCGATATCAGGGTAGATCACTTACCGCTCCCTTGGGAGTATCCCATTCAATTCTGTTGATGAAAATTGAAGTGAGCACAACAATGGAAGAATGATCAGCGGATTCTGAATGAGAATGATGGAATGAGTACATGGAAAGGGTTAGAACTGAAAAGACACTCAAATGGGGGGAGAAAGAAGCGGAATTGGTTAGAAGCATGACGAGAAGGGAGAGAATTTAATCGATAATGGTTGAATGAATCGATACTTATCTCTCCCAACCCGACTCGATCACCTTTTAGACAGATAATGAATGGAGATTCCCCTGCACAACCTCGAACGGGCGGGCGAGATTCAGCAGAAGATCGAGTGGAAATCGTCTTGATGATCTGAGATTCCGCCCCCAATCGACGAGCTCGTTGAGCCTTCTGCTGACAGATGACCCTGAGGATACGGTAGAGGGGGTACGGTTGGGTGAGTACGGTATGGAGAGTACGGTAAATAGTCCAAGTGACAAAAATCATGTTGTGAAGAAAACAATATAACGGCAATGTTGTACACATCTTTGCAAATAGGGCCATGTACACATGACTTAAATTAGATACTGTAGATAGATGAGTACTTAATTTAGACTTACAGTGGAACGATGCATAAAATGAGCAGCGGTAGTTTCATGGCAGATTGTTGAGTGAGATGAGAAGACTTCTAACCTCCCCTGCCTCTCTTCCTGATCCTCTCTCTCCTCCGTTACCTCTCTCTCTCCCCTCCCACCTCCCTCCTCCCCCTTCCCACCTCCTCTCCCTCTTCCTCTCTCTCTCACTCATAGTTATCACACACTGAGGAGGCGAGGAGAAGTAGAAAGAATTATGAGAAAGGGTGAGGAAAGAACACTTGAGAGAATGGGCATCTCTGTCTATGGAAGGGAAGAGTTGAGAGACTCCCTCGCTCGTGACCTACCCAGTCTCTCTTCTCTCTCATCACTACGGCTGTTAATCGCACTGGTCAAACCACGGTTTCGGAGTACGGTATACTCTTTGCGAGATTTGGCTCAATCTCAGTGCACGGTAATTTCGTTGGTAAGTGAGATTCCTTTCTCAAAATACCCTATTTACATCGTTTGGGGCAGACTCCTATCTCTGAGTACTGTAGTTCTCTGGTTCATAAAGGACAAATTCCTTCCTCAATGTACGGTAGTTCTTTGGTTCGTCGCTTGGGTCAGACTCCTTCCTCATGCGTGCTTTATTCCACTTCCAGAGTCGAGGTTCCTGCTGCAAAGTCTCCTCTGTCTTGGGCCGCTCTTTTCACTTGATCGGAGCTTGCTAATGGGTACTGACAATGCCGGTGGAAGGGGGGAGGGGGGGGGAGGGGGGGAAGGGAAGGGGGACCTACCCCTCCCCCCATCCACAATGGGGTCGATCAGAACCTCTAAGTGCTGTGTCTTCTTCCATCCTCACCCTCTCAGGAGCCGATCGACTACTATGGACAGACCGAAGAGAAGCAGTAGTGAACGTTAGCTGATCTTTGGTCTTTCATATCGATTGATAAGTCATCTGCTATAATAGCAGAAGGCAATTACATGTATAAAATGATACAGTCATACCAAAAGCCAGGACGCGTACTCGCGTTGTTTACCAAACAGGAACTTCCATTTTTGTGTGCTCTGTCGCTTTGGTAAACACAGGTAAACATAGAATTTCTTACATTTTATTCGATCTTATCATTATTTAAATGTATCATAGTACAGTACCCCTTTGCAGATCCTGATCTCTCTCCTCATTTCTCCCATCGACTAGTGGGAGCTATTGCTGTGTGGCACGATATTCACGCTAATCTACTCAGAGTTCCCGTTGGTCAGTGAGTTTATCAGTAGCCTCTAGATGGGAGTTCCCTAACCCTTCCCCCTTCCTCCCCCCTCTCTCTCCATTCTTCCTTCCTCCCCTCCTTCACTTCACTGAACACGACAGAATATGAGTGTTGCAGTCGAAAGAAGGAATGAGACCTAGTCTGTCGAGAGAGAAAAGAGAGAGAAAGAGAGAGAGAGAGAGGCGAGGAAAAGTACCTGTTAACTACCGAAAGCGCACGTAATAAAATTGGATTCCGAAAGGAGTCACGAATGGGGCTTCTGTTTAGTAAGAATACTACCAAAAGGGCGAATATTGAATATGAGGGCGATTAGAAATGAGATGAGAGGAAGGAATGGCTTGTTAGTAAGGATATGAGTCTCTCGAGTGGACGAAATCTTCTCTCCTCTTCTTAATCCACTGGGAATCCTATCAATTCGTTCCAGATGATCTCTCTCTTTTCGAAGAACGACGCGTTTCTCTCGCTGATTTACTCCATTCCGGTATGCCATCCCTTGACCCAATCGACAATTCAACTACCGTATTCCAGATGATTGGTCCTCCGACGATGCAATCAACGAGCTGGCCGACAGATCGCCCGCCCCACTACGGTGAGTCTGTTGATCGATGCAACTACAGTATCCCACCGTATGCAGAAGTCGTCGTGAGACCCGTTCCAATCTGACGTCGATGGCAAAATTGTCGCTGTCGAATCCCGAGATGGCGACTTCACAGATCTCCGAGTACTACCCGAAGCTCTCTCAACATTGGAGGTATGACGTAGTGATGATGCAACTGTGTCCAGGTAGGTCAAGTAGTGCATGTGTGTCCCTCACTTCTCGTTGGTACATTCGTAGTCGACTCTATCGATGGGCGGAGTCTCATCCAATGCCTCTCTCTTTCCATCTATGAATCCCTACTAGGAGATACCTCCATCTCTTCTATCTCCCTTCCCTATGAGCACTAAGCTCCGCAAACTATCCCAAGGAGTCCGACTTCCACTGAAGAATCCGTCGACTGCTGTAGTGGAAAGGGAGAAGAGACCGTTGTGGAGTACTCTCTCATGGGATGCTGAGAGGAGGAGTAGATCACCATCCACTCTGAGTAGAACAAGGCTTCATTCGGACGGAGATAAGGAAGAGAAGAAGGAAGAGAAGAAAGAAGAGAAGAAAGAAGAGAAGAAGGAGAGGGAGGAAGAGGAGAAAGACATCGAACACTATTGCACCCATTGCTATTTGATGGGTGAACAAAGGAGGAAAGTACTCAAGGTAAGTCTCTCTCTCTCTCTCTCTCTCTCTCTCTCTCTCTCTCTCTTCCTCATTTTGATGTACTCGTTGGAAGGTGGAGATCGAGAGTGCGGTGTCTCGATTAGCCCGTCGATTGGGAGCGACGAAAGGGCGAAAAGACGAAGAAGGAAAGAGAATCGTGGCCACTCCTGATATCGTTGTCAGTAGTATATCCAGTGATGAAGAATCTGCCACCACTCGACACAATTCTAGCAGTGAAAGGGCAAGTCTGCAGACAAGTGACAGGTCAGAGGGGTACTGTAATACTCGGATAGGGTACTGTAGGAGTAGGTCAGGATAGAATTATGTTGTAGACGATGAGGGAGATTAGACTATGAGATCATAATGATGTTATTCTCAACTCATCATTTGTGCACAGTCTGAGATTCAGTCGAGTGTATTCTAACCAGTGCTCTTCATTAGATATCAGTGTATTCTGTTATGGATTGGGGGTAGTAATAATACGGGGGGATGCCTCTCTCTATCTATCTCTCTCTCTCATTCCACTTTCCTCATCGTGCCATCTGAATCCCTCCATACATTATGCGTGTATGAGGTGTGAGGAGGGGAAATTGGAAGGAAATGAAGAGAGAGAAGAGAGAGAGAGAGCAGGTGAGAAGAAGCAACTTCATCCTGTCACATCCAGAGATGGATGGGAAGATGAACTGGAAATTACTCGAGACGGGTTTGACACTTTCAGTTCTCGTGCCTCTACCATCCCTTCTCCCATAGTACTTGATCATGAGGAAGAATTGGAAGATACCTTCGTCCCTCCATCTCCTGGTCTCACTAGACCAATTCAACTTCTCTCAGTTCATTCTGATAATCCTCCTCGATCGAATTCCGTGGATCTCTCAACTCTCCAAAGGGAACTTGAACTCTTCTCCATTTCATCCGCTGATTCATCTCCTCCAACTCCCACTGAATCAGTGAGAACTGTGAGAAGTCGATCTCATGATCCAACTACTAACTCTCAACTACGAAGACCTTCCAGGATAGAACACCTCACTCATATATTCAGGTTGAGTATCATGTGATTACAATAAGAGGTCAGGAACGAGAGAGTGCGTCATTTTTCCTTTTCGATGTTACACGATCCTGAACCATTTCTGCATGTTTACCAGGCTTGTATAATTATGTGTTAGCGTGTTCTTATTTTCTAAAATTGATTGATTCTTTGTGTTCAGGCGAGCGCTGGCGAAGAGTCCCGCACGGAAGAATACGGTAACGGAGCGAACCCCGACGGACAAACATCGATCTGCGCGATTCTGGACTGACGATAAAGTGAGAGATATTTCATTCATCAATTATTTATTGTGTCCGAACTTCTCATACATAAATAGAACTGTGAATTGGGGCAAGAAACGGATATTTAGAGGAGAGTTCCTATTGAGAGGACGAGAATAGATGAGACAAATTGAAGGAATGGGAGCGAAACACGCGAAAACATCATTGAGACGTTGCAAGAATTAGACAGATAGAATATGAGATCATAATACGTGTTCGTAGATGAGAATGAGACCGGAAGTGACGTCACATTTCAATGAGTTGATTATTGAGGTCGATCCAATGGAACACATTTGGTTGCCGTGTGCCTCGTCTTCGGATGATTCCGAGTGTTATCTGGGAGATAGAGGAAAGTGTGAAAGGTGAGGAGAGAGGAGAGAGGAGAGAGGAGAGAGGAGAAGGAGAAGAGACGGAGAGAGGAGAAGAGATGGAGAGACAACGAATCCAAACGGCGAGAGGAGAGGCTTCTTTCCAATGAAAACAAGTATTGTGATGAAAACCTCTTGCGTGATTCGTCTTACATCATTCCAAGTCTCAAGAAATGGGTTATGAGCGAAGAAGTTTCTGAAAAAAGAGATCCTGACTCACTGGAGGTTTGAAAAAATGTTCTTATTTATGAATACTAATTGGTTTCTCTATCAGAAGTGGGGATAAACTGCGTTGTACATCGTGTCACGTCGTCTCTCACTCTGGATGTCTCATTCATCTCTCGCAGGTAGTCAATCCATATTCATTCAAGAAAAGCAACAGGGGCGACTACAAAATGGAAGTGAAACAAACTTATTATGAAGGCTCTAGTGAAAGAAACGATAGAAAATGGAAAGAGGGGAGAGGCGAATACAAATGTGTATTTCTCTCTCAAATGATACTTACCCCAGCCGAAATAATCCGTCGATTATGACAAAAATGACTCTGACCGAAGCCCTCAATTCATTTGACGTTAACGTCTGACATGATAAATATATGTAATGTAATGTTATTTTCAGGCATCGGTCATGTGTAAATCGACCTTCCGAGAACCGCATCGAAAAGGAAGAGAACCGATTGATTCGGTGGGAGGACATCATTGGGTTCATAGGTAGGTCGAAAGAGATTAGGAGTGAATTGAATGGGATATGGAATTGAGAATGTGTTGAGATAGATGACATTTTGATTGGGAATTCATTAAATTGAGATGGAAGTACGAAGGTCGATGCTCTGGATGTGGGAAGTCATTCCATCAGAAGATGTTCTTCAAAGGAAATGAGAAACGTGTTAGTTATTCATAGTTACTTTTTTTCTTTATGACACCATCATGTTTCCCTTCTTACACGTTAGATTAATGCTGCAAGAGATATTTCTTATCTCGTTTGGTCGTTGGTCATCAATGCTCACTTTTTATCTCAGGAGCCAGTGGCCGTCACTTGTTCGTGGTGCAAGGATTCTTTCCACGTCAAGAATTGTTTTGATGATCGCAAATTGAACGAGAAGTGTGATAAGGGAGGATTACGGTTTGTCTTTTTTTAATATTAAAATCATCAGTGTAATGAAATCAATTTGCCATTAGTTGCCTGATGATAGATTAAATTGTATAGTGAAACACTCACAGAAAAAATATCCTAAAAAGGGGGCAGGAGTCAGAGAGTGTGTGGAAGTGAGAGAAATTCTCAAATTTTCGTCTCCTGACCTCTTCCTGGGGATCATGTGGAATAGTGTCGTTCTATGCAGTGATCTAATCGTTCCTCCTCAATGGATCGTGCGAGCTTCGAAGAAGCGAAAGGCGAACAGTCAGAATCCGAATCCAAAAGTAAGAGAGATTGTTGATCTGCTTCGATTATTGATTGATTTCAGTCGAAGACATTCATGGTTCGTCGTGCAGATTCGTGGTTGGGTTGCCCCTCTCAACCACTTTTAGTTTTTGTTAATCCGAAGAGTGGAGGAAATAAAGGAGCGAAAGCATTACAAGTCAATTCACTTTTCTACACCTTCGTTCGAACATTTGTAGTGTTAAACAAATTCTTCTTTGCGCAGCATGACGTGTTCAGTGTAAATTATGATTTTTTTTCTGCAAGAAGTTATTTTCGTTGAAAAAGTTTTGTATTCAGACATTTTGCTGGCTTCTTAATCCGCGTCAAGTCTTCGACATCACTTCACTCAAGGGACCAAAATTTGGGTATGTTTTATAATTTCATTTTTATTTTTTTTGTCAGATGGTGTGAATTGCATCTTCTCCGGATTGCAATTTTCAATAGCCAATTAAATTGTTCATTTTCAGTCTTGAATTGTATCGTAAAGTGTTAACTCATCTTCGTATTCTCGTGTGTGGAGGAGATGGAACTGTCGGATGGGTACTAGGTACTCTCGATAAGGTATCTATATTAACTTACTTTACCTACTCGGCCAGACAACTTTGCGTTACTCTTTTCCCGATATGATAGAATCGAGTCTCCTACAAACCACGAATTTCGTCCAAAACGATTAGCATTCACATCTGACGAACGAAATAAAAAGTATAGCGGAGAGTGAGTAGTTGATCACTTCTCTCTTCACTCTCATCGACTTCTTCCATTCAATCTTTCCCCTTTTCTCATTTTCATCTTCATATTCAGTTGAATTGGCCCGTTTATCCGCCCATTGCAATCATGCCATTCGGAACTGGAAATGATCTCAGCAGGCAACATTTTTTTTGCAAAATAAATAATTCGTATTTGATTATTTGAAATTACTCTTGGTGATTTTTGTGCAGAGTATGAATCATACCACAACAAAAGAACGTTTATTTCATTTTCAAAGTCACAATTTTTCTCACTTTGAGATGCCTTGGTTGGGGTGGTTCATTCTCTGACGAACCCCTCTCTCAATTGCTCAATTCCATCAGCCATGAGACGATTGTCACACATCTAGACAGGTCAGAATTAGAATATCGAGAGATCAAAGATCAAAGATAAATTATAGATGGAGATTACAAGTAATGGCGAATGTCGACTGTCCGTTGGGAGAAGAGGAAGACGAAGAGGTCAGAATAACTTTTGCACTATTTTAGATTGGAAAGTTTATGAGTATGGAATGTAGTGATTATTTTGACATGTTTTCAGTGATACAGATAGAAATAATGAATTGTTTAGGTGCAATCCGCTCTTCCTCTCACAGTGATGAACAACTATTTCTCAATTGGAGCTGATGCCCATGTTGCTTTGCAATTCCACCATTCACGTAGTGAGTTGAGAAGGGCAAGTGGATGGACTGAGAATCGAGATATTCTCACTCTCGCAATTCAGTACAATTTAAACATTACTTCACTATTCTGAGATGCTGAGTTCATCAAATTACTCTAATTTTATAATTCGAACCGAAGCAACAAACGATTTCTCCCAAGGTGCGAATCCACAGATGTTGAATAGTCGACTGAAGAATAGAATAGCTTATGGCGGATTGGGGACGATCGATTTATTCAAGAGAAGTTGGAAAGATCTATCGGAATTCGTGCAGTTGGAGGTTAATTTCAAATTCTTATTCGTAATATTTCAATTAAATATAGATAATCGATTGAATCAATTGAATATCTCTTTCCAGTGTGATGGAGTAGACATAACACCGAAGATCAAGGAACTCAAATTGCATTGTATTCTCTTCCACAACATCACTTATTATGCTGGAGGAACGATCCCATGGGGACAGGAACAAGACGATTCCAATAGGGTACGGTAGAAGAGGAGATCGATAGATGAGAGTACCGTATTCTCAGGCATCGTATTGTGATGGTCGGATAGAAGTGCTTGGATTCACTACGGCCACTCTTGCAGCACTGCAGATGGGAGGGAGAGGGGAGAGACTCGCACAGTGTTCAGTGGCTGTTATGAAGACTACCAAGGCTATTCCCATGCAGGTAAGGCATATTGGAGGGGAGTAACGATAGAGTAGAGGAAGGTAGTCATTCTATTGATGATTCTTGTTCTGATCACTTCACAACCCGTTCAAACCTCCATAGAATGTAATGGGGACTCTTGAAAAGTGCGAAAATTTGAGAATGTATCGTGATCGTCGTTGGTACCGCTCGATGGAAAATGTGTTCTCCATTAAGGTAGACGGTGAACCGTGTCTTCTGGCTCCGTCTCTGATCACTCTCTCATTCCACTCCAAAGTTCCCATGTTGAAAAGAGAAAAGAAATCAGTCTGTGCACCAACGTTGAGGAGTAAAGGAAAGAGGAAGAAGGTGAGGGAGGAAAATAGGGGGGAAAGGGATGAATGAGTTTTGCTATAATCTCAAAAGTTATTTACACTTCGATGCGCAATTTTCACTTTGTAGACATTGATATTCTTTACCAATTGTATCATTCTTGCCCAAAAAAATGATGTATTGCGTTCTACTGTGATTGAATGATGTCGTCTCAGAATGATTTAACCTCCTCCTCAACGTCAGTCATGGTGCAGATTCCGGTGTTAGTTGTGGGAAGACATGACTATGACACATTCAAGGACTCACTAGAGAGACTCAAGGATACTGGTATGTCACTCAATTCGTTTTGAGATGCCATTTTTCATGATCAATTGTTTCCAGAAAGATCAAAGATCAAATTGTCTTGCAGCATTCGAGATCGGAACGATAAAGGCAGAAACTGAGATGGAATTGAATCGAACGAGAGTTATGATCGACAAATTACTCGTTGATCATCCCTGTCTACCGTATGAATACACGACGGAATGGAGATTCCTTGACTGTGTGTTATTAAATCTCTTTCAAAAGAACTAATACTTCTTCTACTCAGCTTCTAAATTGATTCAACACCCTGAAATCTAATCGATAATCCTCCTTATCAGATGTTTCTAATGCTGACGAGGGAACCTTTCGAGTGTCTCGTCAGGAGGAATCAGTCATGGGAATCTCCGATGCATCGAATACCGACGATTGTCTTCTTATTCTCGACGACGCATTTCCATCGATGACTGAGAGAAGCAGAGAAATCACTGCCAGCAATATCATTTTCATGCCCAACACTCAGTTAGTTCATAGGTCTGCGTCATCTTCTTTCCTTTATGACGATACTGAGATAATAACTCATTGAACGCGCGAAAGTAGAGAAAATTCCCGATTTTTTTTTCTGACTGATTGTGACTACAAATTTCGTGGCGATTCACGAGATCAAATATTTACACCTCGCAATGCTGCATTTACAATCGATGCCCTATCATTTTGAGGGATCAAAATTCTCCTCACTTTACACACTATCCCGCAAATTGACTGATCGAGAGAGTGTGCACAGTGAGGTTTGACCCCTCCCTAACAATATAGGGCGTCGATAAGGAATGCAATAGAAATGGAAATTGTACTTGAGATTCTCTTCTGGGTGGCAATCTTCGATGTCTCACAATCCCAATCGACGGATCAGTGAAACTCTTCGCATTGTTCTCTCTGCCGATGCTCAAGAGACTCATCTATGAATGAATTGGTCCTTTTTGACCTACCCTTCCACGGTGCCAGATTGTGAGATGGAACCATCTACACAAGATTCAGACTCGCTCAATACACAAAACAGGCCAATCTCCCATTCCATTCCATGTGTAATTTGTCATTCATTTAATTTATATTTGTTATGAACTTTCTAATAAATGGAGTAGTTTTTGCCCGTGTCACCTCTCTCTTTCATCTCACTTCTTCCACTCATTCCTTTCTTCCTCTTACTCTCTACTTCTCTTCCATTTCTTTTGATACTCAGCAGAAGTCAGAAGGATCTTGATAGATGTTCATGCCTCTCCTCCCTTTCTCCCCTCTCTTCCCTCCCTCCCTTCCTCTCTCCTCCTCTCTTTCACACAAGTTGCACTATTCCACACTCGAATCTCTCCAGATTTTCACACTCAGGTAGATCAATTTATTCCATGAATTCATCGTATTTGATCCAGTCTTGCAGATAGATATCTATTGATCTATGAATTGATGCTCCGGTAGATCACGAGAGATGCCACGGACAGCAGCACTAATCACTTCCGTCGTTTTCGACACAGAAGATGGCAGGAGGATGTATGATCCACCTGATTAATCAATCAATAATTATTATTTCTCAGATCTACCGTTTCTACTCAATTGAGTGACACGGAAGGAACGGAGACAAAAACAGGAGAAGTGAGAGGGAGATATAAAATAATATCATAATATTTTCCCCCGAAACGTGATTGTTGTTTCTCAGTTTCTAGTAAAAATATTCTACATAATATTTTCTACATAAAGGGATCATAGGTAGAGCCTTCAGAGCAAATTTTCAATGATATATATGGGATGACATGTTACGAAAAAGTGCATCGATAAAAAAAAACAAAATAGAACTTTGTAGATGATCAACATAATTCACGATGCGAATATGGATGGAGTGAGACATCTCAAGGACGGAAACAAGATTGTCAGGTTAGAATCTGTGCATAGAAAATCATGGTTTTCTCATTCCCCATTGAGATCCCAAGGTTTCCCCAATTAGGTTGCGAATTGGTATTCCATTGGGGATTCTTTCAGGAACCAAAAAAAAGGATTTTAATATGTTTGAGATACCATTGGAAGAAATTATTGAGAATATCTTCCCCCAGAGGTAGATGATAGTATTAGCGAGATTCTTGATCAAATCCCGTTTGACGACACCTGTTGAGTGAATTGTGACTCATTGTCAGATGTCGATATCAATCAAGACGAAGTTGCTTGAGTGCGAATCCTCAAGGGAAAATGGGGAAGACTCTAGTTTCTGGATCTGAAGGAACAAAACATAACTAGGATCTATAATTTTAGTCGGATACTTGGTCTTCGAATCTGACATTATATTATATTATTCTAATTTATCTCAGATACACATGGGCAGCAGTTATCATCACTTTTGTGATTCTCGCACTTCTTCAAATTATCTTCCAGATTCAATTCTACTATAGGAATCCCATTGCGACGAATGTTGAGGTGATTTGAAATTTAAAAGAATCGAATTTTAGAGAGACGGCAATAGTGGCGATCAAAAGTATTAGCACAATATTTCACGGATGTTTATTTTCCGAACTTGATATTATGCTCATCGTTCACTTAAATATTTAGACTGTGTTAACATCAGGTTGGGAAGAAACATCCGTACGATTATTCTTGGTCGATACTGTATCTTCAATTATTCATTTTCAGGTCGAATATCCCAACAACATCACGTTTCCCGCTGTTGCAATTTGCAACAATAATCAATTTCGGTACGCCATTTCCATATTTTTTCGGGCATCCGTCGTTATTTTGCAGACTAACATACATCACCGGAGCATGGCTGATGAATAGGAATATGGGCAAGGAAGACATGAACAGTACCATCAGTGTATTCGAACGGGTACTGTAGACAGAGGGAAGTGTCGATCGATATCTGATATTGAAGGTGCTTCTCAATGCGTGGGATATGGACGCCGTGTCGTTTCTGAAGAAGGCTTCCCATTTGAAATCAAGAATGATATTGGGGTGATGAACGATTTGAAGATTTTTTTCAACCATTCAAACTTCCTTATATCTGACCCATCTCTATGGTTTTCAACCCATACCTAGTACATGACAAAGAAATCCTTGAAAATGTTCAGAATTATTTCACTAGACGACTGTTCATGAGATGCCACGAATCAACCTGGAAAACAATACCGAACTTCCCCAATAGAAATGCACAGTTAGGTCTCATCTCATTAGAAAAGCGCAGAGAGGAAATTGACCTGAAGACAGCCAGTAATCTCTTGAGAGGCAAATACAAAATCTCAAAAAAGACTCCTCACCACTTTAGTTATTATTTCACTCGAAATGGAATAAATTTCACTAGCGCTAGCTCCCCTTCAAACTACAGAATCACAGTTTCTTCCCCAGAGCGGCAAGGCTATTAGTGTCCAGAGAATTGATCAGTTTCTCTGAGTGACTCGTTGTGAGTTGCATTGTCTTCCTACTCAATTCGTTTTTAATTTAACTTAATTTGAACCGCGTTCCCTTGTGATCGCATATATATATATATATATATATATATATATATATAATCTAACTACATAGTCGGTCTTGTAATTATATTTTCCATTATCAGGTAGGATGGAAACTTAATGTAAATGAATTGCAGTTGCACATGGCCGAATGGCTCTGCTTGTCATCTCTCAGACTTCCGTCCAGTGTGGACAATGACTGGACTCTGCTGGGCTATCAACACCAGTCCTACCAATCCATACTTTGTCAGTGGAAGCGGTACGTCCCATTACATCTTGAGTCAAGTATCTCAAATTCATTTAATTGTGCTGATAGTGAGAAAAAGAGGGCGATTGAAGATAAATGTGATTGGGTTGGAGAAGAAAAAGAGGGGAGATTGTGATGCGATGTTAAAAATCGAGGAAAAGATCAGAGATGTGATCTTTTGCCTGTTAAAAATTCCAACCAAAATATCGACAAAAGATCGAATATTTGAATTCCCGCACTTTCTGTTCTTATCGATTATTTCGGCTCCCAGAGAAGGTAGAAACTCAATTTTTCGATCACGTGTTCCAAAAAGGAGTGTCGATGGTCACCTAAGGTTTCAACATTCTAGCCCCACTGGGAATCGAGATATGCGCAAAAATCGATAAATGCGGGAATTCAAATTTGAGATCTTTTCGATCTTTTGGTCGTGAATTTTTTAACAGGCAGATGTCAACATTTTAGATCTTTTCGAAGATTTTTAACGCCACATAAGATTCGTCTAGAGGGAGCGGGAATCGAATAATGAATTGATCTATCTAATTGAAGGTGCTGGTCACGGTCTTCGACTTCTTCTCAACGTCGAAAGCTACGAGAGAATCGAAGCATGCTCGGAACAATTCAGAACCAATCGATTGCCTGGTAGATCAATATTTCGTAGTCTGCTGACGTCATTGCATTTGAGGTCTGAAGATCATAATCTTCAATCAGACAGACGTTCCCGAGACGAGTTTGAGTGGTGTCAATGTACCTGCAGGACACTCTATGGACATTCCATTCAAAATGCAACATGTACGCCCTAATTTCTCTCAAACCGCATTCTGTTTGTTTTATTATTCTCTCAGATGTTCTATTCAAAATTAGTCAAGTACTTAAGTGTCTCAAATCTTCTATTCAAAACCAAGTATTGAAAGTGTTCAGCGCGAATTCACAAGAAAGTTATCCTACCGTTGTAACCTTCCCTCAGTTGACTACCGTAACCGGTTACGCGCTATGAATCTAGTCACATTAGAACGCCGTAGATTCATTTCCGATATTGTATTCCTTTATTCCACCCTTCACAGGAACTATGAGCTAGACGATTCCTCTCTTCTTACTCGTGCCCCTCTCACTCGTTTTGTACGTAATTCACACCCTCTCCGTATATCACTTCCCTTCTTGCCTTCCAACTCGCATACCACATTTTCATCTAGGGCGATTTCCACCTGGAATTCCCTTCCGTTCAAATCTGTATTCCTGTCCCGTGACTCTTTCCGTAGATATATTCGTTCACAACCTAAATCATTTTTCCCTGTATCGATTATTAATGATTGGCTCATTTGATCCCTTTATCTGTACCATTTTTCACCCCCACACTCCTTCTCCTACCCCCCCCACACACACACACACACACACACACACACACACACACACACACACACACACACACACACACACACACACACACACACACACACACACACACACACACACACACACACACACACACACACACACACACACACACACACACACACACACACACACACACACACACACACACACACACACACACACACACACACACACACACACACACACACACACACACACACACACACACACACACACACACACACACACACACACACACACACACACACACACACACACACACACACACACACACACACACACACACACACACACACACACACACACACACACACACACAATACCCTTGCTGCCATGCAAAAACCGATTCGACCATGTCGACGGACATCCGTCTCTTGCCCCGCAACAACCCAAATCATGCCACCCAATCCTCCCTGACGGAATAAAGAAAGAAGAAAGAAGAAGAAAGAAGTAAAATTAGTCAAGCACTTAAGTGTCTCAAATCTTCTATTCAAAATCAAGCCAGCTCATAATAAGGAATTGATTTCAGAGACAAAAACTGACAAGTTCTAAGTGCATCGAAGAAACGGAAGTGGAGAGAGAAGCTACTAGCAATTTCTCCTCCCCTCACAACATAAGGTGAGACCATCGAGACAATGAAATCGGAAGTGATTGTGTCATGTGTTGAGAACTTGCGCCCTTCGGATATATCTGAGAGAGATCGAGAGAGTTTGTCAATGCTCATTCATCAAGATATTCGACCAGAAAGAACATAAGGGTAAGTTCATTTCGATATATGGAATGATCAAAAATTAAGTACAATTTGTACATGAATTCAAATATCAAGAAATGGGTCAGGAGCAAAAGAGTATGCAAAGGCGAAAGAGTCCCTCTCACTTTTGCATCCCTGACCCCTCTCTGGAACTGTGTAAAGCTCTGTAAGATACTCAGACCCAACAGTCGAAAGCAGACCAGATTGTAGTACATTGATTGGTTGTATTTTATGCGAGTCTATCCGTCCCCTCAGGTATTCCTCTCTGCACAGTGGGAGACTACTTCAAATGTGTATCTCATGTCATACTTCGAGTTCGTGAATCGGGGAAGTCTGATAAGTGCCTCCCTCCATGTGAAACAGTCCAATTCACTGGCTGGCAAGTAGGTCAAAAGAAGGGAAGAAAAGAAATGAAAGAGATGAGCAGGATATGAATTCACTGCCTCGAAATCTAATGCCACCATTGATAGAAGATGGAGAAGAGGAAGATGAAATGGATGTGGAAGAAGAAGATATTGAGAAGGAAGTGAGGAACACTCGGAGAATAGAGATAGGGAGACTATCCATCGCTCCCTCTTGTATGAGAGGGTTAGACGCGAGATTCACTTTCCATAGACAAGCGTAATCTGCCCCCCCCCCCTCCCTTCTCTCGCCATCTGCCTCCCGCCTCTAGAGGGAGAGTGAGACGAGAGAACACCATGCAGCGATGTCCGAGTGGTTAAGGAGTTGGACTTGAAATCCAATGGGCATTGCCCGCGTAGGTTCGAACCCTGCTCGCTGCGATATCTTTTGCCCGATTTTTATCAATATCTTTAACGATCGAAAAAATGATTTCTTACAGTTTCACACAAATGAGGCGAGGATTAACCATATCACTTGCAATAGCAACAATATCTGGCTGACTGACAAACAGGTCACAATATTTCTCTTATCTCTCTCATTTTCTTGATAAAGGTGGGCCGAATCAAGAGAGAAGCACATCGCGCCTTCGAAAAGACAAGTCGATTTCAAGAGGATGTAAAAGAACGAACGAAGAGAATGATTGAGAGATTGAGAAGGGCTGTGATGAGGTGAGAATAGTGAGATCTGATTGAGGCGATGAGATTGGATCTACTGCAGAGTGACGAATCAAGGATGGGGATGGCATGGAGATGATTTAGTCCCTCCTTATCAGAGATTAATGAATACAAGTCAATGTTTCCGACGATTGGCCAGTAGAGTCAGTCAATTTTCTTTCTTTTTTTGAATTTTATTATTCATATGCAAAGTACTGGTCTGAATCTGTTAGCAAAAAAATTTTTTTATTGAAAAATTATCTGTTAGCAAAAAGTTTTTTTTGTTGAAAAATTACGTGTTTTCAGGAAGAATCGGTGTTTACCCAGATGAATCGACCATCTAGAAACAATGAAGAGTCGAATACGAAACACATTTACTCGGTAGATGATCTTTGAACTTTGTCAGCCTACGATCAAATTCCCCTTTCAGTTAGTGGATCCTTCTTCGTTCTCTCGAAATCCAGAGAGATTCAAGACAATTGGAGGATTGAAGGAATATTATGGACAGAGGGTAGAAGATCTGCTCAGAGAAGGAAATCAAGTGAGATTTTAGAGAGATCGACAGATATCAGAGAGATCAACACTCCAGAATGGGGTCACTTATGAGAGAGTGTGCAAAAGTTAGAGAGACTCACTTGCATACACCCTCTATCTGTTAACTTAGTATTCATCTTCCGTTTTCCGATAATATCCGCAATGGAGAAACTGTGGGCGATCTTCGATGCTTCTTCTTATTCGTCTTCGATCACTGCAGATCTCACTAGAATGGACAGAATATTCGAATTGATGCAACAGGTTTTGATTACTTCTAAATACACTTTTAACCGTCTTTCAACCGTTGTAAAGAATCCTATTTAGAGCGGGGATCCAGCATGAAAGAAAATGCAATTAGATTAATGAAATGTGAAATGTGAAATGTGAAATGTGATATTTGAGTACGAGAGTGGAGGCCTTCAACGTCGTGTTTGGGCAGAGAAAATGGAGAGTCGACAAATGAGACATTTCTTCCAGGAGGAATTCATGGATGTAAGCAGTCAACACTTATTACTCTCTTTTTTTTGTTGGGAAAAGCGCCCGAATGTGAAATCGACTGAATGGCATGATTTCAGGGTTGGTCTTATCCAATACTTCGAGATCTCGAGAAAGTTTTAATCAAGACGATCTCTGAATTGGAATCAGATGAATGGTCAGCAGTGAACAAGAGTGTCGATGTAGGGATGGCTGGAAAGGTGACCAATCCTTCCCTCGTCATTTCCCATCCCCTCCACCGCGGGTCTCAATCCCGTCTCGGGTAATTTCCCCGCTCCCTATATCTCTCTTCCCCTCTTTTTCTCAATAACTCTGGATCCTCTACAGTTGTCCGAGAAAATCTTTCGCCTTTTACTAAAGATTTCCGTGCAGAGGATCAAACTATGAGTGATACTCATTTTTTGGAATCCCCTCGAAAGAGCGGGATAAAATGACAGCTCAATTACAGATCGGTGCCACAATGTTCTTCTCATCGTCTGATGAACAAAAAGTGGACGACTTTGAGAAGTATATAACTCATGTGCAATGCTTTTCTGTATCTGACTAATTTGTAGATTACTCCTCGATATGTATGAATGTGCAACAATCGAAGTAAAAGAAGAAAGCAAG
Source organism: Pristionchus fissidentatus (assembly GCA_036245785.1). Lineage (NCBI taxonomy): Eukaryota > Metazoa > Nematoda > Chromadorea > Rhabditida > Neodiplogasteridae > Pristionchus > Pristionchus fissidentatus. The sequence goes on from BTSY01000002.1 coordinate 20,030,292, forward strand.
AAGATGTTAGTAGAATTCAAGAAGGCCATGAGGGAACTGCAGGTATACAATTCAGTGTATTTGAAGACAGAAAGCAAAGAAATCAGAGAAACTCCATTCTTTGCAGTCCGCATTCAACAATCTCTTCAAGAAGGAACTACCAGAGTATCTCGAATTATACGAATTTGGAGATAAATTTGAGAGGTAAAGATGATGATAGCGACTCCACGAGGGCTCAAAGGCGGATAAAAAAGCGGTCCGCGAATAAGCTGCACTTACTACGGTATAATGCTTGATGTAGTCCACAATTTTCTTCGCAATACCGTAGTAAGCAATGGAAATTTTACGCATTGCGCTCGTGACCATTATCTGTTCATTTCTCTTGTAGAGGATCTGAATTTTTGAGCCCCGTGGACTCGGGAGATCATTTAACTTCCTTAGATTGTTCATTTGTCTTTGATTGCGAGATTGTATTACAGAGAGAATTTCGCCATGGTCAATATCTTCATGCACGAAATGCATCTCGAACACTGGAGACAATACGAAACTTATTCATTCTGGAGTCTTGCTTGTGAGTCTTGATCTACCGTAACCCTGGAGTCGTAAATCGATCACCTATCGTATCCCTTTCATCATCACTATGAAATCAGGTGATGTCGGTGGAGCTCTCGGTCTATTCGTAGGAGCTTCTCTTCTCACAATCATCGAAATGATTTATCTCTGCATCAAACATGGAATCTGTTCCCGCAAGTCAGCCAGCGAGGCTTTCATTTGGTACGATCGATCAACTACCGTAATCCAATTATCCGTGCAGGGTTCGACAAGCATCAAAGAGAAGAAACGGAAGACGAGTTATGAGTGGAGTCAATGAAGTGGATGAATCGATCGACGATGACGTCATCAATGAAAAGAAAAGAAGTATTTGGGGAACACCTCCCAAGATTGACACCATTCCAGAGGAGACCAGTCTACTCTCACAGGTACTGTAGATATCACGACAAGAATTGAATACGGTATTTAGGACGAACAACTGACAGAGTCAACATCTGAATCTGCTGCTCAAGGTTTATTTGCATCGGATGAAGGTCGTCAGACTGTTTTGTAGTCTCTCATCATGCCCTTTTTCTCCCCATATCTTTCAATTTTTCCATCGTGTTTCATCCTCTTCGCATCATTCCAATTCCATTAATTCACTTATTCCATCATGTAATCGTAGGAATTCAACTAGCTTTGAAACATTTATAGCAACGTAAAATAAAGGCCAAAAAAGTGCTAATAGCAAAGTATCAATAATTTGAGGCAAAGTTGATGGAAACCGAAAAGTGTTGTTAGCAATAATCACTGGAGGTAGAGTATCATTAGGGTTCAGAGAGATAACGAGAGATTACTAGTAGGATTATGTGAAAGGAGCTACAAATGAAAGTCAACGGGAACGAATTTTGAGTCACATATTTTATTCCAAAAAAATTGTTAGCATATCTAAAAGAAAAACCCTAAATTAGAGGATAACTATAATCATAGATTTTTTTAAAAAGCGAATGCGCCGTCAATGTTAAATGAATAGCCATATAATGTCTAACATAGAATACAGGGAGAAAAGCTCATCAAATGGTCAATATCTCTTCTTTCTCACTCAGTACGGCGACGTCTCTTCATTATCTTCCATGGTCGTTGTTTTCTTGCAGACGATAAATGAATCTTATTCTCTCTCGAATCGCGCCATCTATTCTAAAGAGAAATAGAAGTGACACAAAATATTTATTTTTAATTAATTAATTAATACGCAATCGCAGTCCCTCTAACTCGATCGTATTTTCATTTGTTTTCAAATAATCTCACCTCAACTTTGTCGTCCATCCAAATAACTCCATATTCATCTTCAATATCTTCTTCATTTTCTTTTTCTTCTCCATCGTTTTGGCATTCTGAGAATATAGTTGGCATATTTATCAAAAAAATAGGAAATTCCAATATATTATATAAAAAAGGAACAACAGAATAATATCGCTTCTATAATATCGCTTTTTGAAGGAAGTTTTAACTGTTTGATCAATCAACTCAACCCACCATTTTCATCTGATTCTGCAGTGTTGACATCGATATCTGCCGCCTTTAGTCGATCACTTAACACATTAATTATTCTACGAGATATTCCACTAAATGATTAAATGAGCACACATGACTAGATAAATATCTATTATCTTTCACTTCCTTCAAACATTATTAGGGTGTGAAATAGTAAGTAACTCAAAAATCGATAATTATAATTCACCGATAGAGCATGAGACTCTTGCCCTGCCTCTGGATCGAACTCAGATAGAATTGCTTATCTCCACAACGGGGACATTTCAAATCGAGTCGATCTAGTCCTTCCTCAAACAATTACCTTATAAGTATACAGGGTGCGCCAAAATTACGGAGACTTTGATTTTTTCTCATAACTTTCTTCAACGTGGAAATTGTGTGACATGTATTGTGCCAGTAATAGTTCACAACTCGTGTTACATAAAACGTCCGAGATACAAAAGCTTTTAGATCGCAACTCTTAGGAATCTCGTTTTGAAGAGCGGCGGTCGGGGGTCGCCAGCTCCGTCCGTAGTTGTCACCTTCACTTTTTATAAAGTTTGAATGCGAAGCGATCAGTGTCTCAGATTGGTACAGCTTGCATATAAACCATAATAGTATACAATCATATGATAGTTATAATTGCTCATTGTCTGCCCAAAGATCCACGACCATTCTACGGAGACCATAAATTTTGTTCGGACAGAGACATCTCAAATTTTCACATTTTTTTCATTTTTTGGTCAACCTACGAGTTGGAAAGGCTTGACTAAAAGCAATTATCATACGACCCTTATAATCCGTTAGAAGTTCGCGAACTTTTCACGCATCTTTTCTTGCTCTTTTTAGGCTATTTTCCTTATAATTTATGTTAGGTCATTAGAGACGCATAAGAAACTACTAATGCCGAAGAAATTAACCAAAAATATAAACTAGGGAATTAGTCGCACCTCTTAGAAGGTCGCGGAATTCTGCGAGCTGTTTTCACGCAGCTAGACAGTGACGAGAGAGCACGTAAACAGAGAGAGCGCAGAAATACAACAACAACATTGCTTACTTTTCCCTCTACTCGTTCCGCGTGCTCTCTCGTCACTGTCTAGCTGCGTGAAAACAGCTCGCAGAATTCCGCGACCTTCTAAGAGGTGCGGCTAATTCCCTAGTTTATATTTTAAGCTAAATTCTTCGGCATTAGTAGTTTCTTATGTGTCTCTAATGACCTAACACAAATTATAAAGAAAATAGCCTAAAACTAGCAAGAAAAGGTGCGTGAAAAGTTCGCGAACTTCTGACGGATTATAAGGGTCGATAGTGTTCACCATGTTCCTTCGAATGGGCAAGTAGTTACAGCTCACATCTGCAGTGCTTTTTAATTAGAATTTTAAAATGATCGCTGACGAAATTCAATAAGAATCAAGTGTAGATCAAAATGCTAGCTCAGAATATAGGGGCAATAATATTATCTATGATCCAGTGTACCTTTATCTGCTATGCGTAGATAAGTTTGAGAGCACTCCTTAGAGAAATGTTATGGAGACTGAAAGAGGTGCAAATCGCGGACCTGACGACCGCGGCTCTTCAAAACGAGATTCCTGAGAGTTGCGAGATAAGAGCTTCAGGATCTCAGACGTTCTATGTAACACAAGTTGTGAACTAGTGGTACAATACATGTCACACAATTTCTACGTTGAAAAATGTGATGAGAAAAATCAAAGTCTCCGTAATTTTGGCGCATCCTGTAACATAATAAATAAGATTACTTTGAGTAACCTCATACTAATCATTGATATTCACACATCACACATAAATAAAATCATCATCAGTTACTGTAGTAAATAGATAACTAAAACAAATAAACTTACAACGACACAGCTGTAGTGAAAGAAGGATTCACAACAAGAGACGTAGAAGACTTCGTTACGAATCGGCCATCTAAATGCACACTAACAATTTGATGAATGAAAAGAAGCTATTTCAAACAAATATTTCAATTGTGCAGCGAAAAAATGTAGAAGAAAACACTTATGTGAAAGTGGGTTGGTAGGACCCAAATCGTTCAAGACATATTCACACTTAGATGAACAGTGGTGAATAAAGAATAGATGATGTGACTTACCTCGAGACCTTTTGATAGCATGATGGACAAGAATCGTAACTGAGACGTGATTGACTCGTTGAGAGTCCACGCAGCTCAGGCTCGTTCGGTCGAACTTGCACATTTCGATGGACGTCGCAGTAGAGACTGAAGAGAGACGATTACGATTGACTGATTACGGTAACAATTGGAAGGGGCCAGAATATGTAATTAACGTTTTAGATACTTGTATGATTAATGTACGGAGGAGATAATATAAGTAATGGGTTTTGTACTGACGTCTTTCCATAGTAGTCTATCACTACATCCTTCATCTTTAGTGCGCATGTGATATGGAACGAACTGCGACAGAACATGTCAGAACACAGATATAATCGCTCGTCCTTGGGAGTTGAACATCCTTTACATTCCTTAACAAAATAAATTAGATTCTGTGCCGATAATTATATACCCCGTTCTTATAGCGTAACAATAAATAATAGCGAAAACATTTAGTGCCAATGGAAAACAATATGCTAACTTTGCCTCTTTTGAACATGCAGTACTTATTGACGATCGTCACATTGTCCCGAATCGAAAGAATCTTCTGAACAGTGGCCAAGACCTGCAAGAATATAATGACAGGGTCAACAAGCAGACTAAGCAGACTAAGCCTAAGAAATGGCCATGATAATTACATTGAGTGGAAATGTTTTTCATGAGAATGTCTTTTTGTGGAAATGCCAACAAATGAGCAGTTCATCAATGACACCCAATGTGGTATTGACATTTGAGTTTGTTCCTAGTTGAAGAGGAAATAATCGGAACATAAGAATATGAATTTGCCGCAATAAAAACCTCTGAAAAGTAAATGCATGTGGTTATTCTCACCTTGTCCTTGTTGATGGAGACGATGGATAAACACGTATCATGTACGACGAACGCCGCTTTTGCCTTTGCCTTTGGATCCTTCTTCTTCTGTTTTCCACTCTCTTCATTCGATTGGCAAAAGATCCAAACAAGAATTGGTTAATTCAACATAGTCGAGAGGGGATGAACTTACTCCGACTGGATGATCGTGGCCTTCAATCTTCTGGAGACAGAACGTGCATCGATAGAGCCTGCATATATGGGAATTAAACGTGGATTGAGTAATTGTCTCACATTCTGTCGATGGCGTAAGTCCCACTCTCTTTCTGCCTCCACTCAGTCTGGAGTCTGCACTGAAACACATTCGACAGACAGTGCGAAGGGGAGTTCACTAACACATATTAAGTACATGTTATATTTGAGCTATGTTCAAAGTCATTCTAGTTTTTGTCAGTCGTCACGACAATCAACCCAAGATACTAAGCCTTTTCAACGTCGTCGTCCCATTCTATTCCCTGTGAACCCTCCCATTCTATTCCCTGTGAACCCGAATAGCCTCTTGATAAACGACTTTTAAACTAAACTAAACTATGTTCATGTACTGTGAATAAATTAGGGATGGTTTCGCAAGAAATCACTCTCTTCATTTCACACTCTCTCTCTCACCGGTCTTACCGACAAGGTAGTGCACAAAATTATGAGGACATTTCTTGCGGAGCCATCCCTAGAATAAATACGCGTGGAAGTGGAATACCTTCTTCGAGAGAAGGTCGAATACGCCTTCTAGTCCAATGGTCATCTTGTCGTGGTCACATATTTTCTGCTCTTCCGGGCAGAATTCACCGAAATGAAGAACTCTCCTGAATTCAAATTCATTAAAAGAACCGCATAGACATTAAACTCACCAATTTGAAGTCATATCTATGAAAAAAAAGATAACAACGTCAGAAGAAAGACCTCAACGTAGAGTTTCGTTTGAACAGGAAAGAAAACCGCTGAAACATTTGACGATTTCTCTTACCGTTTCCCAATCTGGAAGCTATTGAAAACTGGTCTAATTTAAAACTACAGTAGTTTTGAGACTACAGTAGTTGGAGTTTTTCTATAAAAATTTAATGTTTCAACAAGATTTCGATGAACTTCACGGTGAAAGTTGAATGCTTCGGATAAAATAATTATCATTTTATCCATTTAGTCAATTCTGAATAATCAAAATTGGATTAGATCCGTTGAATAATGTATTCAAGTCTCCTCACTTCTTCCTTCCTTCAGATGCCGGAATTCCACTAGACATCTAATGGTGCAAATGGGGGTTGATTGTGCCTTTTCTCTATTTCTCTCTTCTCTTTTCCTCTCTCACTCTTCCCTCCCCCTTCTCCCACCCCCATTCTCTTACGTTCTTTCCCCCTTCACTCAACCTCTCATTCTCTAGTATCGATAACTCTTTCATATTTTGCTGTTTGTCTCTCCACTTCTCAGTCTCACTTATCGATTGGTTCTATTCACTTTCAGTCCATGGATGCGATATTGGACTCGTATCGGACTAATTTCCTCTATTTTCTTACTCCTTCTCATATTCGTTCTAATTTCAATCACTTCGTCCAAGAATGAACTCTTAAATGGTCAGTTACGTATTTATATTATTATTGATTCGATAAATCAATACCCCGAAAACGAGTAAGAATGTTCACTGCAATGCACAGCATGTCGAATCGAAATAGAGAGTAGATTTGAGGGAAAGTGGATCAATCTCTCAACGAGTAATCGATGTCACTCTATCAGATGAGGCAGCTAGAATCCTTCAATCAGTAGATCCATCAAAGACTCCTCTGGATTCTCCCCCTCTTGGAGTTCTCCTCATAATCATCGTTGTTTCTTTCGTTCTTCTTGCATCGGGTGAGAGATTCGATAGAAGTGTTGATAGATCGAATACTATTCGCGAATAATACATTATTATTCGCAGAATAACCTTTGTTGCCCGCAAATAGATCTAATAACACAACTCGATAGATCTCTTCGGGCCATTGTGAGAACTAGTTAATTCGAGTAGAGAAAGCAGAGAGTAGCGGAGATAATCCATGGAGAGGAACCACTTTTAACCACTTTCTCCCATTGGGAGAAGGCAGAGAAAAGAGAAAGACAAATTGCAGGATTCATCATAATTGCCGTCATTTTGGATCCTTCCACTTCAATGATCGATCAAGATTTGCAAGAGGAAGAAGAACATCTCATTAACTACACATTCCATGTATAATCCCCTCTTCTCCTTCCTCCTTCCTTCCTCTTCCCTCTTCGGGTTCAATAACTCTACGAGTCATTTCGTGTCAAACATCAAAAGCAATAAGGCAGTTTATAGGGATAAAGTATTGACGCAGAATAGAAAGTATCGATCGATTAGTGACTAGCGATAAATCGTTTGATCGATCGATGAACGGGTGAGGGTACAGACTGAACTGGGTTGTATACTAGGACTCATTTGGCAGAGTGAACAATCAGCGTAATACATAATAAACATATTGATTATCTCTTCATTTCGATACACTATTGAAGCAGGACTAAAGAGTAACAGCCGTATACCAAGATAGAAAAGACACTCGTAGATCAAAAGGCTAATCCTCTTCGATCGATCGATCAAAGGAAGAGAAAGGGAACAACTACTCTTACAATACTGACTGTATGTCGTGTGCCTATTAGTCGAGAGATGGGAAGGAAATCTATTCTCTACTCTATCTCTCTAGTGGGAGGAATCGACGAGATCTCTTCTCACTTTCTCACCACTTCGAATCGAGGCAGGAAAAGACCGAATTTGTGCTCGATTCCAGAGAAAGTCGCGGCTGCCAATCGATATCCACCTGAGAGTACAATGGATTACGGTAGATTGGTAGAAACACACATAGGACAACACATTTAACCATTCCGTTTAATTGAATCAAAATGTCAAAAACGACGCGGCATTTTGGAATTTGTGGTAGAAGCGTTTCAATTGTTCCTATAGACTGTCTACTAATGCTGCGTCGATGATGAAATCCCACTAACCGATATGGTCGGGATTGAGTGAAGATTCGTCGAGGATCGTCTTGTGGATGGACACCTACAATTCAATTACTCATTCCTTCTCACAACGAACCACAAAGGGAACAAAAATGCGTCGTCGAGTATTGCCTTCTCTCTCTCTCCTCCATAGCTCTAAAAGTGGATTGAATTCGACCTGACAGGTTCGGGTATAAGGCGATTACCTAGAGCCGAGATACCCACACTGTTTTGTAGCTACCATTGCCCCAATCAATTAAAAACCTGAGGCGAATTGTGGAAATCTGCAGCACTTGGAAATAAACCTGCCCGACTGCAAAAAATGCATTTCCTAATGCAAATTTATTTCGCGGAAAAAAACGTGCCCTCCCGTGCAGCGACCCAGTAAGCGATATTTTTGTTAGAAAGAGGACGATCAGAGGAATCGAAAAAGCTAAAGACCGGCACGTTTTTCTTCCTGGAAAAATACTAGTAAAAATAATTTAAATCCGTCGATTTGACTTTTTGACCTATGCTCTCCTCTCACGTTCTCATCCCTCTTTCAACTTATTTAGCACGGACGAAATTGAATAACCACATTTCGAGTGCGGATTTCTTAGTGTCGGGGTTTCACATTATACACACTACATGAGGGGTGATTTATGTTATCGTATATTTTGTTATCGCGTTATGTTATGGATCTACTATTCCGGACGTGCCACTTTTGTTAGGTAGATATTCAATTCATACCTCGGATCCACTGGGTCTAATTCCTCCAAAGTCCACATAGAAGAGTCGTTGCAGCACCTCAATATATGATAATTAATGCAAAAGATAATGACCACATCATTCATGGATTACTAATTTATTTTGAATGAGACAGAATATAATGGTGTCCGTAGTTTTTTTTTTAAATTGTATTTCATTGGAGTATCATTTTTTTGCAGAAAATGTAAAGGGAAGATGGATTTGTTAAACAGGGGCTGACCTCATAAGTGAGTAGAGTAACTCCAAACTGGGGCGAACTCCTGCATACTCTAGCTGCAGTTCCCTTCCAGAAGGCCTTGAAGCCCTCCTCTGCATACACTTTACGGGCACAATCTGAATGGACGATGAGATTGAGAGATGGCATGGGGAGAGGAACTAGGCTGGGACACATTTTAAGATCCAAAAAGACCAAAAATATATTTTTATGCCACAAAAAAAATACAAAATCAAATTTCATTGAGAGAATATTCTGAAAATGAAATGTATTCGGATTACTGCTCAAGAAGCAACCAAAATATTCCATGAATAAAACACGACCCAAAATTTCATTATTTCGTTCCCTTCAGTGGTAACAAAATGTTTGGATGCTGCTTCTTTCTTCTTTTCTCTCACCGATAACTCCATTGTAAGTAGTCTGTCCCGCCCTCGCAGCGACTTGCAATCTCGTCTTGATCACATCTGCAGGAGTGACCAATCCAGCAGCAGGGACACCAGCAATGAAGGCAGAACAGAAGAGAGTCGCCGGCGAATTGTGGCCTGAGATGGAGAGAGATGCCAAGAGATCACATCAAACATTAAATACCTATCGCCATTTAAAGGGACAGTAAACACACTAATTCTTGTTCATTTGATCCAAGTTCCACGAGCGACGTAGGGATAGAGATAGTGTGAGCCCTATCGGATATCAGCTCAGGTGGAGCGGCGGTAAAACGTTAGCCTAGCAATCGTGAGGTCGCGGGTTCGATACCCACCCTATGCTTTTGTTTCTTCCAGCGGGCCGAAAGTCGTGGCGAGACCTTGAAATTTGCGGGAATTCAACGGTGCCTTTACTGTCCCTTTAATACCTACTTACGTTTTTATATCACAGGATACCACGATAATTACTATTGATAAGCCTGTGATATGCTACTTATGACAATTATCTGACTAAAAATACATGGTACGACGATTTTTAGTCCTGGAAAACACAAGGTACGGGATATTTTGGAACATTTGTTGACGGTGCATTGTAATGAGATTAGTGAGGGAACTACACACTACAGAATAACTACAGAATACACGCAAGTCAGTATTCCATTCTACTCCAAGCTACAGTAACCCTGGATAGTACAGTAATATAGATGGGAGACTACAGTACCTTCCTCATCGGCCGTCGCCATCTTCGCGTGTGCGTACGCAGGGAAGTAGATGGCAGAGAAGGGAACGTCACGGAGGAAACAAGCACGGGCACCCTGAGGAACGAGAAAACATATCACAGAGCTTAGAAAATATCACTGAGATGAGAAGAGAGAGAGAGAGTGAATTGGGTATGGTCACAGACCAAAAAGTTCGTTCTAGGGAACAAATCGAGACAGCTCTTGGACTTTTTGAGGAGAAATTTCGAAAAATGAGACATCATTTTAGATTTTTCGCCCAAAACCCTAAAAACCAGACATCATTTTGTGACTTTCGGGAACAAACTTTTGTGGTAAAGGAAAGTCACTAAGGAAAGTCGATGACCTCTTAATATTCGACTAGCCTCATATGGATTAATCTCACCTTGTACAGTCCCATGAATCCGAGATCACGAAGAATCGACATTACTCCGATCTCAAATGCTATTTTATATTAAATTTCATACTTTTGTCTGCCAAGTCGGGCAAAATGGTAGGTGGAAGTATTTACCTTGTGTCCGGGTGATTGTATTTCTCCCGCCACTTGCAGACGAATCTTGACGATTTCGAGTGGATTAGTGAAGACAACTTGGGAAGCACCGCCACAAGCACCAGCGATGATCTCACCGTAGAGGGGAATCTGATGGAAGATGTGAAGAATGACAAACAACCATGTCCAATTAAGAGAATATCTTTAGATCGTTATTATATTTGTTATATTCATCGAGCCCATTAACGGATTACTAGTAGTAATTTACTACTATCTAGAAAGTATGGAAATCTGACATGTCCGCCAGTGTTGAACTTGTCTCTCATGAAATCGTTCATAGTCAGTTTAATAGCCTTCTCAGGAGCGACGCCGACGATTTGAGGGAGAAGACCACGATAGAGACCGAGGAGACCTGGAGAGATACAACAAATATCCATTTACTTAAATACAAAAAAAAGCTACCGAAACAAACATGATAGAAAATAGTGATTTGCATGATTTCAAACTTTCCGATACTATTTCTCCAAAATTAAATAATTTTGTATTGTCACTAGGGAAGAAAATGCAGAAAGTGGGTGAGTACCATAATTTGCTCACCTTCGAACTTGACAACTTTCCTGAAGCAGTCGAGAGAGTTCTTGTACATCACCTAAAAATGAACGGAATCATGCAATAATTCTTTTTGTTAAACTACAACACGACACTACTCCTGCTTTGTACCTCTCCTACCGTATTTTCCCCCATCACTACCGTACCTCTCCTACGAATGATCCTCCTCTCTGATTCTGCATTCTCGTCTTCACTAGATCGATGGGATAGACGGCAGTTGCACCACACGCACCCGCTATCGATCCGAGGGCGAATCGATAGGCACTCTCCATTACCTGAGAAGGAAAACAACATGATAATAAGACAGTTACCATAGTAGGTCATACTTATCCATTACTATTTCACACAATAGAATAAAAATTGGCATTAAATTAATATAAATACATACAGCAGTTCCGAATCCTCTCTCATCCTTGGAGTGGACTGCTTTTATGTTGGTGATTCGAGTGAGCTGAGATGTCCTGATATCGATTGATTACCATTCACTCGATAACGAAATTGCAACCTCTTGAGTCTCTCCGGATCGATTCTCTCGATGTCAGTGAGTGAGAGTGTCTTCACTCCAGGATGGGCCAATTCAGAGAGATGGAACAAGATCTCCACCTAAGAAAAAAAAGTTTTGTTTGGTTTGTTTTAGTTTTGTTTTTATTTACAAGTAATTTCTGCGTATTGTATCTACGAAACAAGAAACTAAAAAGGAATCATGATTAAATACTTATTCTGACCTCATATGGAGTAATCTGGGCATAGCTCTGAGTTGCTTGCAAGAATTCTTCCTTTGTCACCTCAAGTGAATTAATTTAATATATTAATAGTAACAAAAAAATGTCAAGTGTAATCAGAACAAAATTTATCGATATTTAAAAAAAAATAATATGTACCTCCAGATCGAAATTTCCTCTGGTGAGAGAGACGTAAACTCTCTTGATCAGTTCCATCTTGGCGAGTAGAGAATTGAAAGCAGCATAGTAAGGGAATGTGACCTGGAAGGAGGGGGAAATTAGTATGAATTGGAAGAGACGATGAATGAACGGACGGACTGAAGCAAGCGATGGACGGACTGACAATAAGCAGAAGGAATGAATCAAGATGATGGACAAAGAGACAAAGATGTGACATAGTGAAGAGAATGGTGGGTAAATGTTCCCCGAATATCGAAATATTTTGAGAAAAATCAGTTTTCCCTATTTCCCGAACAAAATTTTAGGGAAACCGGGAAAAGAATACGCTAGAGAATATTAAATTTTTAATTTTTTTTTCGTTAAAAAATTGATTGAATTCTATTCTAATGGAAAAATAGGACGTTCGAAAATAGCCTCCACTTCAACGAAACAAAACATGTGAACTATTTTGTAATTTTGATTTTCTTTACAGAAAGTACAATTTGAACTCGAAAAAATAGTAGCTACAGTAGCGCCGGAAAGTATTTGCCCACTTTTATTTTCCGATGTAATTTTTGAACCATGCAAGCAATCGGGTTAAAAATTTTATTGAAGTGAGCAAATCTATCGGGGGAATAAGGTGCTTGTAATGCCATATCAAGGAAATTGAAAGGTGTTGCATAATGATGACGCAACTGAACACCACTTATTTGAAAAATTATATCTCTCAGGAACGTTTTTCCACACTGGCGAAAATATTTGAGTGTTGAGTACTTACCAAGGACTACTCAGAAAAAAAAGTTTCAAGTTGCTGCGATTTTTCTCCTTTCCAGCAGCCTTGCTGCAATATATGGGCTGCAAACTCATAACTCGGCTCCCAGATAAGCTAGAGACTCGTTCTAGTGCTCAAAATGATTGTTGTGGTGAGCCCAGACATCTCTGAAAGTTTGGTGCAGATTGCTCATCATTTGCCTTCAGGGCACAAAAAATCGATTTTTTACATACCCCAACTTTGACCGTGTACATCTCCAAGGGTGAATTTTCTAAAAATATGGTTCCTGTGCAGGAAAGACCCAAAACCATAAAAGAATCGATGCCCAACTTTTTGTAGCAGCAGCATCTTTTTCTTGCATGTTGCGATCGCATCGCTGACGCGCCCTGGCTTCGAAAGCGTGAGATTCTAGGGGGCGGGGCGAGCGTATGCAAAGAGAGATGCGAGACTTTCGACACTAGCGCGCGTCAGCGATGCGATCGCAACATGCAGGGAAAAAATGCTGCTGCTACAAAAAGTTGGGCATCGATTCTTTGATGGTTTTGGGTCTTTCCTGCACAGGAACCATATTTTTTTGCCCTGAAGGCAAATGATGAGCAATCTGCACCAAACTTTCAGAGATGTCTGGGCTCACCACAACAATCATTTTGAGCACTAGAACGAGTCTCTAGCTTATCTGGGAGCCGAGTTATGAGTTTGCAGCCCATATATTGCAGCAAGGCTGCTGGAAAGGAGAAAAATCGCAGCAACTTGAAACTTTTTTTTCTGAGTAGTCCTTGGTAAGTACTCAACACTCAAATATTTTCGCCAGTGTGGAAAAACGTTCCTGAGAGATATAATTTTTCAAATAAGTGGTGTTCAGTTGCGTCATCATTATGCAACACCTTTAAATTTCCTTGATATGGCATTACAAGCACCTTATTCCCCCGATAGATTTGCTCACTTCAATAAAATTTTTAACCCGATTGCTTGCATGGTTCAAAAATTACATCGGAAAATAAAAGTGGGCAAATACTTTCCGGCGCTACTGTAAATTAAAAATGATATTTGCAAAAATTTAACGACTTTTTTCGAGGAAAAATTTTCCTTACAACCCTGGTGATGATGCAATTGAAGTGATGTGACAAGTGATGTGGGTGGAAATAAGTGAGAAGGAAATGAATATTCACAAACCACCAACTTGATTATGAGCGAACGAAAACTGAAACGAAATGAGGAATCACGACATCAATTGATGCAATGACAGCACAACAAAAGAACGACGATTATACAACAGAGAAGATAGAGGTACCCTTTCTACGTCGAATCTACTCGAAATCTGATAAGATATCTATCAATCACTCTACGGAATACAGTAATATAATCCAATAAATAAACTGAATTCCAACCTTGTGTCCGCTTGCTCCTCCCCCTGAGACAGAAATGAGATTGTTACGAACGAAGGCAGTGAGCAGATGACCTGCAACCATTATCGATTGCCATTTATCGATTTGTTCCCATGAAAAAATGATAAGAATAAATAAATTTACCCTTGACAGTAGTCATAATCTTCTGGAAGTCAAGCGACGATATCGATCCATCTCCACGAAGATCGTATCTGAACAAGAAAGGATGCATCATTGGGGATTACGGTATTATGAGGTTCAGAGGAGGAAGAGTTAACACCTTTTGAATGCCTGAATACCCTGTTCCTCGTAGAAGTCATGAAGGAGTTGGCAGAATGCGTGATATCCTATCGATCGTTTCTTTTCCCTGCAATTGATTTAATAAAGGGAATAGCAACGGCTTAACTGTTAATCGATGGTAGCAGGCGCTCAGGGAGCGAAACAGTAATACCTATAGCAGATTCTAATCACTTTTACTTGCAGTAATCAATGACAAATCATAGAAATAGCAATAGATATTAGCATACTAATTCAATTACAGTACTTACTTTCCGAAGTATCTCTTCATGAAATCAGAGTCGAAATCGAATCCCATCTCATGGAGAGGTTGAGTGTGTCGAATGATCTGTTCGAACTCATCGCAAGTGATCGAATCAGATGAATTCTTGTCGAAGATCTCGAAGGCCGTCAGATAGAGAGCATCGGGGCTGACATGAGACAGTTAGAGAGGTTATACGACAAAAGGTATACTGACAGCATTTTGTCTTTTTGGGGGTGACATTTAAAAAAACAGACAACTTTATTAGGATCTAAAGGTCTGAATTTTTGTTTAAAAAAACAAACCACATTTTCAATTTTTCTGTCAGAAATTGAAAAAAAACAGGTTTTTTTCTCGAATTTTTAGTACATACCCGGTCTATGTTATATTTTTTTTGGAGATAAATGCATATTGTTACCTGCATAGAATGGCTTCGAATGCACAGAATTCTTCGAATGAGATGTCTCCATCCTTGGTGGTATCCGCTGCTGAAGCGAGAATCGACACTGACTCCTTGTTGTAGTTGTCTTCCGTGTACAGACCCAGATACCTACAATAATAATACTATTTACTACTTTACAAGGTTATTCTAAAAATCCGGAAATTTTAACAGTTTCCCTGAGTGACATTGGGTTTTGTTGTCAAATGATGATTCGTGCCATTCTTTTAATTTATATTATTATACCGCGTGTTTCCTCGTGACTCGCATACATATTAAAGGGACCATGCATAGATAGTGAAACACACTTATTTGGCATTATTTTGGTCGAGTAATAAAGGGAAAAATAAGAAAAAAATTTGTCGGACCCTTTGGGAGTGGTTTACGGCGACTCCCAGAGGCACACGCTCTGGGATTCGACGTTTCCTAATTTCTTTTCAAAAGTGTCTCAGCTCCAAATATTTGTGGTGGATGAATGCCTACGATGTCCTGAATGACTAATAAGAATAATTCAGGGCATGAAATGTTCATTCCTCGAAGTTATGACCACATTAGGAAACGTCGAATTCGTGCACCACGACATTTCAATTGCGCATATCTCGAAACACAAAGTTCGGAGAATTTTTTCACTATTTTTCCCGTTATTAGCATGTCATATTTGAGTCAATAATTTGACTAATAGAGATCAAGTTGTCAATCTCTGCCGGGTCCCTTTAATATGTTATTATTTATCAATTTCCGATAAGTTCGATACTGGACAAATATTAAGAGTGAATCCACGTTGAGAAATGCATGAAACTATCCAACGTTGTCTACTGCTAGACAAGATATTGGTGAGATTTGGTTTTCGAGTCACACTTGACTACATTGACCACCCACATCGTACTACGACACACCTCAATTGCATCTCTCATTTTCTCTTTCTCATTACGTCACTCTGTCTTTTTCTGTTTGATCATTTCCCACTGTACTCAATTGATAAAATAATGACAAGTGTGACTCACTTTCGAATGAAATCATCCGGTGTCATGAACTTCTTCCCTTGTAGCTCCTTCGATGCATAACGATCGAAAATCGGGCTGGAATGAGTCATTCGTTTTTTTCGTTAGTGATTCTCGAAGCTTTTTTTATTAATCAATCGATAATTATACCGTAGATGGTCGGGATTTGCCCTCGGGATGGCATTTCTCGTCGCTAGTGCACTTTCTACATTGCAGTCGGCACGACGCAAGAACGGGAGAGAGAAAGTGCCGAACTGAGAAAGAGAAAGTTAATGATAAGAAGAGAGATACGAACAATGGAACTGCACGGAACTGCACAGGAAGGAAGAACGCCAACTAGATACAATTACGATGTAACATTGAGACTTTAATTTTACATTTTGAATGAATTCAGAGTTGTTGAGAAGTAAAATTGAAAAAAATAGACAAAAAAACACATACGGGATCATTCTTGTTCCCAAGAATGTCTCTTCTCCGTTGACTCGTGAGAAGATGGTCGTAAGAGGGAACGGTTGTTTCCATGAAGTCGACCCTGAATGGAATGAATTCAATCGAGAGCACTACAGTCGATCAATTCTACTCTATTCTATTCTCGCGCCTATAAACAACGGATGACGATAAGGACAGAGAAAGAGAGGGAATTGAACACTCAAGGGAGAACTCATCAATAGAACAGAGAGAGAGGGAAGAGAACTGATCGATCTTCCTGAGTCTCTTTCCCACTCGTTTTCTTTTTCACTTATCCCTGCTCCTCCGCCTAAACACGTGAACAGCGAATGCTACGTACGAAACTAATGGGAGCAAACAATTCGAATGCCAACTACGATCCAGTCGAGCTTGAGTCGCACCTATCGCTCTACAATGATCAACGCGCCCCTTCGACCAGCTGATAGGAGCGTGTACCATGGTATCACCATGTCACATATCGAACAGTCACATTCAAAATAAATGAACGCATAGATCGTTGAAGAGCAGTGGATTACGTGTAAAGTTGAACTTTTTTTTATTTTGACATTTCCTAATATCGCTCGTAGATGCTGGAAGAGGAAATCGGGTCAAGCAAGAAGTGACATAGTTTAGAATCTATAGGATCAAGATTTTACGCGACTAATGAAACCAAGTACTCAAAATAAACACAATTACGAGAGGTAAACTTGAAGGAAGTGCACGAGTAGTATCTGACTTGCTGAACTGATGGTGACCCAGTGAACCACTTGTACTTTTTGACGGATATCGACTTTGATAAATGTTTTTGGAATTTTCTGAATGCAATTAGCAATATCTTCTGCTATTTACATATTCATCCGCTTGCCTATGACCGCTGCAAGTGTTTCTCATAATATAAAAACTTTTAGACAATTTTATTGATGGCCTAAGAATTTTCTACTCCGAATTTTCCACGCTAAACATAGTATGATTTTCCGGACACGTCGATCGCTGTCGAGTTCTTGTCACTCTCTCTTTATTACTTGTTCATCGTTTACTACTTTGTCATGTCGTTGTCCCTAACCCATCACATGTTGTAGTTGATGTGAAGATGGCTGCCGTAATTAATTCGAGACCAAACGGAGCCCCTCAAGCGTCAACGCTCGGAGATAATGTCAAGCCAAGTCAGATCTGCCGCTTGTTTATCCCGTGACTTAGTTGTATTTTTGCAGACTTGCTTTATAAAATCGATGGGCATGTTGCCCGAGTCAACGGAATTTACCTTTTGAGTAAGGAAGAGGCAATCTGGACAATATCCGACGATAGATCGGTGAGTTTGCTTTACTTCACCACTTTGGAACATCCGTTTGAATAATTTCCTCCTCTTTAATAATTTCCTATTAAACTTTCCAGGTCCGATTGTACATGAAAAGGGACAATGATCAATTCTGGCCGTCGATCCACCACTTCATGCCTGTTCCTCCAACGGCAGTCTCATTCAATGAAGAGACTGACAGGTTTTATTGAAGATTCCCGAGACATTGGTTTTATTCCACTTGTTTAGATTGCTCGTTGGTCTTCTCAATGGAACTGTCGTGGATTTCCAAGTCGCCGATGACTGCAATTCAATGGAGGAGAAGAGAAAGTTCGTTCGGCTTTTTTTTAAAATTCTGAATTAAATAATTAATTTTAAAAATTAATAATTTTATTATTATATAATCGTTACAGATGGCAGCTGCATGCAGGCCCAGTAACCTCAGTCCATCTCGCTCTTGCACAAGAACTAATCTTCTCGTGTGCAAAGGACAAACAAGTCTTCTGGCACTGCTCTGAGACTGCTGTCAAAATGGGTACGGTCGTACATGGGCCAGGGTGTAGCCAGCGACAGGACCCTCCCGCTGTTTGCCGAAAACCCATCCGATTTCGGTTCAGGCCGCAATTATTTTGGACTAGACCCTACCGCTTTTTGATCAAAATCACCAGGTTCTGTCACTGACCCTCCCGCTTTTCACCTACGAGCTACAATCCTTGCCCATCTATGGGTACGGTAGTCGAATATTAATCAGCCAATCAATAAATATTCTTCAGGATCCTTTGTCGTTGAGCACAGTTGCACGTGTATGGTCGTCGATCTTCCATTTGTGTTCATCGGAGATCAAGGGTATGCTTATACAGATATATTGCATAAAGTTGATATTTTTTATCTCTTCTTTGTGCGTAAAACAACTTGCTTTTTAAGTCAATTTTCTCTACTATCGATTTAGCTTAAATCGTGATGGCTATACAATGTAATATTTAATGTATTTAATATTGTCAGTGGTCATGTGAGTGTACTTCGTCTGACTGGATCCTCACCTCAACTCATATCGAAACTCTCTGCACACACTGGTATGATTCACATCCCTTTAGTGAATAGTAATGCATTCTCGTCTGTCGATATATCTTGTTCCTCTCTTCTTCCTTCACTTCTCTCTCTTTTTCTCAGGGTCGATCACTTCACTCGCTTGGGATGCATCCAAGCAGCAGTTATTCAGTGGATCAGCCGACAATCTCGTCATTATGTGGGACATCGGAGGAAAGAGAGGACAGGCTTACGAGCTCAAGTATCATTGTCTTGTTCATTACATTCTGAACGTCTTTGATGAAGTCGTGTTATGAATCTTTAATATGGATTGAAAATGTGTTCATTTCCAGTAGCCACAAAGTGCGTGTGAATGGAGTGGCAGTCGCTTCAGCAGCAAGGAGACTTTTCTCTGTTGATGACTCCGGAAGACTTGTAAGTAGATCTTGTTTTGAGCCATCACAGGGCAGAAACTGGAAAAAAATCCCTAACATTCGTGGAGTGGATTGTATTTCGTTGATATACAGTATCCTACAGTAATGGATGTCAGGTGTGCTGGGACATGGATGCTCCCCGCATGGAAACTCCCGCATGGCAGACGTCGGACACGTGTCAGGAGTGCAGTGCTCCCTTCTTCTGGAATGTGTCCGCTATGTGGCAGATGAAGGTAAGGAGGAGAGCAGATATCACGAGTTCACAAAAAATATTCTAAAATATTGAATCGTTTCGCTCCATAAGCAACAGATATGGCTGCGAGAGACACGCCGAGGTATAGGAAGTACATGCACCAGCAAACAGCCCATTTAAGGAACGTATCGTTTTATAATTGTAATACTCTAGAGAAGATATTCGACCATAATTCCCTTCTTCTTTCTTTCCCTTCTCTTCCCCCCCCCCTCATCTTCCGTCCTTCCAGGTGGTTGGTCTCCGTCAACATCACTGTCGTACTTGTGGTCGTGCAGTGTGCAACTCTTGTTGTGCCCATCGTACGACCTTCCCTCCAATGGGATTCGAACTCCCTGTGAGGATATGTAAAACATGCCAGACTAAGATGGAAGAGGATCCTACCAAGTTCGAGTAAGTATCATACCATTCTCACTTTATGTCTACGTTTATCTATCGATGCAGATATATTATGAAAGAGCGGCGCGAATAGTTTTATATTTTATCGACGCCCGATGGCGGAACGAATATGAATAGTGAGATAAAATTAGTAAATTATGAGTCCCTATAGAATAGGGGATAGGGAGTACGATAGGAAAAATCGGTGAATGAGTAAATCAATCGTCGTATCTATCTTCAACCTAACTCTTCTCATATTTCAGTCTGACTCCTCTGGCAGTTTCACACGAGGTTCGAACGGGCGTTACTTCACTTCATCTACAGCAAATGCTCGGAAGACTCGCGACTGCTGGACAGAACAGAATCGTGTACATTTGGGATATCAAGAACCTCTTCTGATCCCTCCCTCCATTCTCTCATCTACTCCTTGTGATAGACAATGGTACGGTAACACCCCCACTCTACCGTAGTCTACACTGTACATGCATCCTAAATTCGTGTCTCGCTCCCTCTAACCATTCACTCTACTACTCTCCACTCTATACGAGTTTACCATCCCAATCTGGGCAATTTGTGAAGTTCACGACGCACTCAATTCAAAAGACAAGATGTATTAATCGTTGTGATGAGGGGTGAACTTTCCCGATTGCCAGTCCGCACCCTCCATCCCGGTGCGTCCCCATTCCCAGTTTCCCAGTTTGTTAATAAGCAGATGAAGATGATATGATAAAGTATTACTCAAGCAAATACTCCATTTACATTATTGATTTTTTGTGTTTACTCAATGTCTCACGGTCTTTTTTAATTAGCTCGTTTTGAATATTCTGTCAATCAGATGAGAAAATGTAATCCGACTCGTTGTTCATCTCTTCTTCTATCCCATCTCACCATCGGTCGTCACTCTCTTCCGAGATGGGAGAATCAACAAAGAAGTTGATATTGATGGCCATGGTACGGTATCTTCCTCCTCGTGATTACTGTATCTCTTCCAATTACAGACTGCTTCCTTCTGCAATATCTTCCCCCATTTGTGGCTAGTTGACACACCGGCACGTATGGCCGCACTTGTATTTGCTTTTCTTAATGGTGAGTGAGTGAGTGACCTACCCACTTCCTTCTAATCGTCTCATCTACAGTAATCCATCATCTCATTCACTTCGCGATCGCGACGAAGATAAAGAAGATGAACTTCATCCTGGTCGGTCTACCGTATTCTCTGACTACCGTAATCGTATCTCTCAGGGATTAGTGCTCATCGGGATCGGAATCTCCTTCGGATTGGCCGATTTCATCTCGAACGTTGTCTTCTTCGCTCAACACAAAGTGGAAGATTCGCAGAGGACAGCTATGCAGTTGTGTTGTGTACGGTATTCAATTGATTGACGAGAGAGAAATACCGTATTCCAGATTGAATCGGCTATCGTATTGACTATCGATGGCGTCTGCATTCTCATCGCCGTCTTGAGCAGAAGAGAACAGAAGATCAGGGAGAGTGTGGGGTACGGTAGACGATTGATGCAGTGACTTATTATCGATTTATCGAATTTCAGAGCAGAAGCGGCGAGCCAAAAGAGCGGGAAAAGCGGGAAGAGTGAGAAGCACTCACCCGAGAGAATAGTAAGAGAGTACGGTAGAGATTAATTGGATATCTATCGATTAAGGCTGATCGTGGGCATGGAGATGTAGTAGAGAAGACACCCAAAGCAAAGACTCCACCTAAAGATGAAATCACTGATAAGAAAAAGAGGTGAGTGATAGATAGGATACGGTATTAGGCGTACTGTAGTAGGATACGGTATCTGGAGTACTGTAGATGGAGAAGTTAAAGAGGGTGATTGTAGGGATGACGATAGTCGAAAGGAGAAGAAGACGAGTGACAGAGAGAAGAGCAGAAAGGATCGGAGTGAGAAGGATAGAAGAGATAGAAAGGATGAGTGAGTACTGTAGTCTGAAGAGAAGGAGTACGGTATGGCAGGCATTGATCGATTGATTGCAGTAAATCGAAGAGTGAGAAGAAGACGAAAGAGGATCGAGACAAAACAAAGAGTGGTCGTTCTGAGAAGAAAGATGACAAAACGAAGTCAGCCAAGGACAATAGCCATAGTCAGAAGTCGAAGAGAGGAGGAAGTCACAGGTACTGTAGGAGAGAGGGGATACGGTAGGATATCGATTGAGGGATGTGTTAGGTAATTGATTGCGGGATAAGGTAGAATATCGATTGATTTCAGGAAGAAGAGTAGCAAATCGAAAGAGGATCGAAAGAAGAGTGACAAAGAACCGCGGAAGAGATCGAGTAAGAAGAATGGTCGATAGATTCATCTTTTCCCTCTCCGTCGAATAGTCAATCAACTCGCTTATCATGATTGTAATGAATCTCTTAATAGACTATCGTTGTTTCCTCACGTCAAAACTGAACAATCCATTTATCACAATGTATACTATTGAATCAGAGTAGTTGCATGACACAAGTGAACACTGATTAGTTAGTGGAATGGGGACGAAGTAATAAGTGAGCAAATCACAGATCATAGTGCATACTACCTCGTGCACTGAATATTGCACTGTCCTTGAGAAGGAAATGTTTAGAGAATAATTCATCTCTCGATATGAATCCATCGTCGTTTTCGTCTGCATCCGAGAGGATTTGGAGGGCCTGAGAAAGCGATTTGTCACTCTTATCCCTCCCTCTTTTTTGTGACCTACCGCGTTTTTGTGACCGCATAGTTTAGTAAAGGGAGGGAACGAGAAGAAAATGACAAAAAGCAAGAGGGAAACACATCATCTTGCGTTTTGGTTAAAGGTTTCATTTTAACTTTCTAATGATGACCTACCTCTCTTTTTGCATTATCTCCATTGGTCTGATCGACGTAAGATAGAAATTCAATGAGATCGGCTTTTGCGTCCTTGTTTCTATCGATATCCTCTACGAACTCGCGCTTCCTGCAATAGACTATTTATTTATAGTCATTAAGGATAATTAACAAAGAAAAATGCATGCGCACCATAGATATAGGGGGGGGTGACAATTCCGCAACGCGACATTTCCGCAACGAGGTTTTTAACTGCTCTAAACCTATCTGCATATCTCCACCAAAGTGTTGTTATCATGATCAGAATCACGAGGGCTTTCAAACCCACAAATTAACTAATTAGCTAATTAAAATTTGGCTAATTAGCAGAAATTTCAAAATGGTCAGAAAAATTCAGCAACAAGCCGAATCGATGGAGGTGAGCAAATAACTAACAGGGGGAAAAAGTTCATACAGATTCCTCGAGTTTGAGAAAAGTTATAAGCCGTTGCGGAAATGTCGGTTGCCGAATTGTCACCCCCCCCCCCCTAGATATATCACATTTAACCGGCATTACGGATTTTCACCCTCGGACGAAACCCTACAGGAATAGAACTATTTTTATCGAGAGAAAAGAACTAAATGACTAATCATGAGTTAAAATTGTTTTTCTTAGATCGCACGGTACTAATCGGGCACAGTACCCACTGTATTAGACTACTTAACACAGACCTTCTGAGAAGGAACCGTTGCAGCAAAAAATATTTTTTTGTCTCTGATTCCTATGAAAGTTGAAGCATGTCTCCATATAAAATTAGGAAATTTTTATGAAGTTCTTTTTTTTCAAAATTTGCATATTATCGATTTTTTGATCTACATGTTTGGAGAGTCATATCTCAGTCTGACCAAAACCTTTTTGCTACTTCTTTTTGTCCAATCTGTTCCCCACTGCATGATCTAAATTTTCTTCAATTAGGACCATCACCGATCTTCACTGGTTTCAGAGATATTGCTCAAAAACCAAATTTTGATGTACATGTTCTTCTTTTTCTCAAAAATATCAGTCAAGCACCATCGGGGTTATTTCAGAATCGGAATCAGCGCTACCACTTCACCACATTTGCATATTTCATTTTGTAAAAAAATTACGTCATTACTACGCAATAACTGATAATATTCCTATGTAGTAATGTTCAGAACGAGCATCTACGGTGTGTACTACACCTAGTTATTATTTCTGAATAAGTGCACATCTGGTTCACAAGTTACAGCTAACTAGAAAAGTGGGAGAACGCTTGTATGCGGCACTGTATTGTTTCAATGTCTCACTGTTAATTTTGTTTTTCAACAATAACATAAAAACCAGAAAGTTTGACGTCTAGAAGTACTAAAAGTATATTGTGGCGCAGCTGACGTGCTATCGATTGAACACCACCTGGTTTCCGTACGACCAGTTTGAAGGAAGTTATGAACAAAACAGTTACTAGGGGCTATATTAGTAGTCCGGATGCTCACTAAGGGTGCAGAGAAAAGTAGACAGAGATGAACAAAATGAAATATGCAAATGTGGGGAAGTGGTAACGCTGATTCCGATTCTGAAATAACCCCGATGGTGCTTGACTGATATTTTTGAGAAAAAGAAGAACATGTACTTCAAAATTTGGTTTTTGAGCAATATCTCTGAAACCAGTGAAGATCGGTGATGGTCCTAATTGAAGAAAATTTAGATCATGCAGTGGGGAACAGATTGGACAAAAAGAAGTAGCAAAAATGTTTTGGTCGGACTGAGATATGACTCTCCAAACATGTAGATCAAAAAAAATCGATAATATGCAAATTTTGAAAGAAAAAAATTATTAATTTTATATGGAGACATACTTCAACTTTCATAGGAATCAGAGACAAAAAAATATTTTTTGCTGCAACGGTTCCTACACCTTCTCAGAAGGTATATGTTAATGTGTTCACTCACCTCTCCTTCCTTTCCTTCTCTTCAAATTCCTTCATCGATTCATCGATTTCTCCAGGTATTCCATGCACGAATTCATACTCGCTAACTGCCCCATCATTGTTGGTATCTAAACAACCACTTTCTTCTACATTTTTGATATCTGTAATCCAAAAAAGGTGTTCAAAGTTACAGTAGCAAGCTACCATGCTAATCCAAAACTCAGTTATAAGTTAGTATCAACTAAGTCTGAATGAATGATACTTCAAATTATTCAACTCACCCATTGATTTGAGCACATCTCTCGCCAAATCATTCATCATTCTCTTTGAGTTCTCAGGATGTAACAACACTCTGAACTCTCGATCTACAATTCATCAGATTACGGTAGTCCTTTTAGTCTTACGATAGTCCTATCGATTTTTCCCTTACCCTCCAATAGTCCATCTCCATCTTCATCCGATCTCCTGAAGGAAGTCTGCTCGTCTTCAAATTTATGGGCATCTGAAATGCACTCTGAGTGGCAGCCCTTTCCTCCCACTCTCGGGGCAGCCACACAATCACTCACTGTCTTTTCCGATTACGGTGCCCGATGCCTTATTGACTTCCATTCCTTCCTTCTTGATAAACCATATCGAGTACTCCTCCCATGATATCTGCAATGACAGTATCACCATTTATCTTTTATCATTTTCACAGCGTTCAGGGCAAAATGACATAAGTGAATTCGTATTGAGATCATAGCCATTCGCATGCTATTTTTACAATGTATAACTGTCTGCCCCAATTTGCATGCACTGCCTGCAACGCCGTTCGTTTCACTCACTTTTCCATCCTTATTCGTATCCAATTTCTCTTCTAGTTCCTTCGCCTCTTTAATACTTTCATCCATGTGTTCCTTCTTCTTCTCTCTTATTCTCATTTCCAATTCATCAACATTCAATCTCCCGTCTCCATTCTTATCACATCTACAATCGATTCGATTACGTTAGATTCATATTACAGTAACCACTGACTCTGTCAACATTTTATCGATTGCTTTCTTCTTTTCCTCTTCATCCATTTCCTCTCCTCCCAATAGAATCTCTTGTCGGAAGTGTTCATTCAGTTCTCCATTCCTTTGTATTGGAAGACCTTCGAGATGAGTCTGAAATAATCAATAATTTCACTTTTCAATCGACCGACTACAGTACCTTGTCCTCTTCTCTAATTGGAGGAGCTCCCACCACTATCGATATCAAACTAATCACAACTATGCATATTATCATCAGTCTGAAATATTGTATTCTTCATATTTGCCAAACAAAGCATTCGATATTATGTGAGACGATTTACTCAAATTGCAAAAAAATATAAAGTGAAGTGGAGAACGCTGAATTTATCAGGCAAGAAAATTGACTAAACAACATGTTCACAATATATCGCAATCGGGCAATAAATATTTACACTGTCAATACAATCCTATAATACGGTAAAACTCATTTGTTCGTGATTTCTTCTCAACTTCCAAGTGCTTTCATCATATTCTTCGCAGTATTCTTCTGACTTTTCTCCTTTTCTTTTCTCTTCTCAACTATCAATTTTCTTTCAATCTCAATCATTTCTGCCATTGAAGGAGAGACGACGAGGAGATGGGAGAGATCGGTTTCGGCCTGATAGAGATCAAAGATCAATTATGGAAATCATTCATTAGAAGGGCGAGTGAGAGAGGATACATAATGAATTGATAAAAATAGACAGAATCGAAATGTTATCGAAATGCATTTGGGCACAGTTTCGAGCCACTATAATATCATTTGAATTGATTTCATTATTTTTTTAGACAGGAGTCATCTTAATATGATTTATCGTTTTTATGTCACTTCTAAGCTGACCTCATCCAGATTCCATCTCGCAATTCTTGCCTTTGCTCTCCTGTACAACGCCTTTTCGTTGTTTTCGTCTCGATCGAGAACCTCAATGAGAAAAGTTCGCTCCAATCAATATTTCACTGTGCACCGTAAACTGATCTGTCTACCGTAATCTCATATCAAAAACCGTACCTCAGTGGCAGTCTGTTCTGCCTCGCACATGTCTCCCACTTTGAGATAACATTGAGAGAGATTCAAATAGAGAGCGATATTCTGCAGTCAAGATATAATGAAACAATAAAAAATACGAAGAATATTTGAGGAAAATCAATACTCCCCTTATTATCGAGAACATTCCACTCCTCATCGCCTGGTTTCTCTCGCAATAAAAGAGTATCCAATCGACCCAATGCCTCTCGATATTTATCGATTGCCTCCACTATCTTTCCCTCTCTGAATAAGAATAGTCTACATTTCATCATCCAATCGATAATCTCACTTGAATAATTGATTGCCATTCAATCGATATTCCTCTACACTCTTCAGTTTCTCATCTGCATTCAATTGCCAACTTTCAGCCTCGTAAGAACCAGGTGGAATTACCTGAGAAATAGAGAGGCATGTACACCATCAAGTACAAGTAGAAAGAGCGGAGGAAACATGGAAGATCAAAGATCAAAATAAAGATAAAAGATCACATACCTTAAGCACTTCAAATATAATTCTGAGTGGAGCCGGTTCCTTGAGCAGATCGTCTAATTCCGGATATCCGGTACTGAAAAATTGATATTGCTCATGATAAAATCGTCGTGGATAAACACTGATATGGACCAACTACAAATTAGATAAAATTGCATCATACATTTTCGTTGGCCGAGATTCTCGGTTTACACTTTTTTGAACTAGGCAGTTTAGAGACTCGAGACCCATCTAGGAATGCGCAGAATGTCGAGTTTAGTACGAATTGTCCCCTATCTGACCTGTTTTATCGAACTTCCGATAGAAATCTGACGTGTTTATGAAATATCTGTCGTTTTTATGGTAGGCGAGAGAGTGTGTGAAAATGAGAGATCTCGGCCGGGCGAAAATGTATGAATTGCATCCACTGACCAATCTGCCAACAATGCCAGAAGGTTCTCGAACAAAATCAATAATTCCTGAAAGGTGTACCGTACCCTCCAGCAAGTGCAGCTGCGCACATGTGTGACTCGTGATGATGCTCATGATGATGATGAGGATCGGAGGAACGAGCTCTAGAATGGAGAAAGAGATTGAAGAAGGAGAGAAAAGGGAACGAGGAAATTATCTATCGTTCGTCGAATGCAAAGTGAACGAGTACATGAGGCAGGTCGTATTTTTTCAAACCGTCAATGTACAACAAATCTAAAGAACATTTTGAACACAAAACAACTCACTTTGCAATATCTCTCAATTTCTTAGCAGTCATGGGGAACGAGTAGAGTTCACTCGCTTCCACGTCGAATTGACTTCTCTGCAGAATACTTACAGTAATCGATCAAAAAAACCTCGAAATTTTGTATAGAATCAGAGGTGTGCGAGAGAAAAAATTTCGAGAATTTTTCGAGAAACGAGAACATACGTGGGCAGCATTTATACGAGGCCTTTTGCAGCTAGCCCCCGATCGCCAACTGCGTTTGCACACAGCACCCGAGTCGTATTTTTAAAAAAAATGAACGAAATGAGCTCTACTTTTCCACTATTTTTCTTTTGCACAGAGCCCCGAAAAATCCCAGCCCACATTTGCACAGTGCCCCTGCCCCCTGCTGCCCATGCATGAACGAGAATTTCTCGAATACATTTTCGAGAAACCCGAGAAATTTCTGAAAAAATCATGAGAAGCGAAAAATTGAATTTTCGTCCTTAAAGCGGGCGGGCATTCCAAAATTTCGACCCTCTCAATTTTTTAATATGAATTCTATGGTACTTTACAATTGTAAACATTGAAAAAATAAAGTTTTATAATAAATATTCAATGTGTATAAATACATTGAAAGTAGTATTCAGATATCATTGAACTTCAGGCAAAGTCCGCCAATTCAAATCCTGCACTATGGCAACTTTACATAGTGCAGGATTTCGGGACGAGTGATATGAATTTACATACATTTTTATGCTAATTTGGCTCGGCAGCCGGAGCCAGACTGAAAAGGATTTGAAAAGCCCGTCTGGCGACCGGAGTCCTGCTTTTAGTATACAAATATTGGAGTTCAATCCCTCCGTGCCGGGACCACATTCGTTTAAATTCCTCGCAGTAGTTTTTGTGTGTGCCCGCCCGCTTTAAGACTGAATCAGCGATCAAGTTTTGATTTCGCACCGAGAAAAAGAAGCGAATTGAATTTTGCCATTGACGGTTTTTTTCTGGTGTCATTCACATGGTGTACAAAAATTAAAAGCAGATTCTTGAAATATTATCAAAATATTGATTTTTTTCTTTTCTCATTTTTGGGCTTGTTTTTTCCGAAATTTTGTTTCTCGATTATTCAATTTTTTTCTCGAAAAAAAGTCGAGAAATCGAGAAAAGAGAAAAGCACACCCCTGATCCAGGCCTCGTCCTTCTCTTTGTCCAATCCTACAGTACCCTACCGTAATCTTATTCTCACCTCTCCCTCATGCATACTCCTGAGACAATTCTCGAATACGACGATGGCAAACTTCTTTCCGAATACGATTTCCATGGGTGCACCGTATCCATGAGGGTAGTCTCGACGGGAAGAGTCAACGTGAGTATAGTCATCCCTCAACAATGGCAACTTTGTCTATATTTCCTCGCCCATTCGTATTTTCCACCATTATTCATAGGATAATCGTTTTATAGTTGATATAGTGGTCGCTCACCGATTCGTAGGCATTCCCTCCTTCCATTCCTTCGGTTTCCACACCTGAAAACATCCATAAATTGCCCTCAGCTAAATTCAATCGATATTGTGACCTGCTCACTTCATAATGGAAGATAGCCTTGGCTCCGTCTGCATAATCAGGCATCTTTCCCTTTCCAGCATTTAGAGTTGTCTTGACCACCTTAGGACCTGCCATGTCTGAAGGAACAATTGTTCACTCACAATTTGTGCCACTTCAATTCATTTAATTCGGTGTTCTATTCAGATACTCTCGTGCAGTCAGTATCAACTGTTCTCTTTGTGATATCATAATGGAAATGGACACATAAGTATTTATCTCTGAGAGTCTTTTCTTATTATGGTATTCACATTATAAAATTGGCAAGCTGCCCTGTAATTAGATCGATTATGAGAGTGGCTGCATCGTATAGCACAAGAATGAGAGGATCGACTAGAATGGGAATTGTGATCACGTTTTTATGACCTAGTGGTGGATTGATCGACATATTTATATTGTGAAAGATAATAGAGGGACATTTGGGACACGAAAATTGTCGGGGAAATTGTGAGAGGTGGTGAGTAGGCAACAAATGTTGAGAAATATGAACATTGCAAGAGAGTGAGAATTCATCGTGTTGTCATGGAGATTCGAATGAATGTTCAGGCCATTTGAGAGGAAAGGGAGAGAGGGAACATCGAGTGAAGGGCTTCTGAGAGGAGGGGGGAACTAGAGTAGAACAAGAGAGGAGAGAGAGGAGGGATATCTAATGGAGATTCTCTGGCCACTCAGGAATGTAATATCGTCTGATTGATCCTTCGAGTAGTCGATCCAACCAATTGGGGAATCCATTGAGAACATTCGAGACGGAGGGACGGAAGAGACGACGAGACTGCAAACAAATAAATATATATTTATATCATTTAATGTTTAAAACAAAAATAAGTTAAAGTAAGAGGAAAATCACAATGACTGTTCATGTTAGATGACTTACAGTAGTCTGTTCATCTCTCTCCACATCATCTCCACTCTCTCCACTCAATTCATCGTCCGTCTCTCCATCGTCCTCGAATCTGAAATACAATTTGTAAAAAAAGGAAATTAAAATTGAAAAGTTTTACAAAATTGGGGAGGGAAGGAAAAATCATAAAAGTAAAAAACCACAAAGGAATTAACTATTAAAATAATCGAATGAAAAGTCAGAGTGTCGTACCCGAGGAAGTTCTTCTTTCCACTCGCAACATGCATTGGATGATAGATACAGAAGTAGAGTTTCCATCCACACATCACTATCACCGTTCCCACTGTTTGCTTCGGATTTATGCCCTGAGAGTATAATCAATAATTTAGAGTATCTAAGGACAATAAATATGGATTGCCAAATTAAACCAGAAACACTAATGGGTCGATAAAATGTGCAAAGTATACCTTGAGTCTCTCATACATGCTGGGTGCAGCCTTGTCATCACTCGCAGGCAGAGTATGCTCGAGGAGTTTACGGAAGAAGGGAAGATTCTTCTCGACCATTAGATATCCAAACGAGAACGTTTTGTTGCTGAATAGGAAAAATTTAATGGAAAGATCAAAGATGAAACATTCCGATTGTGAGACTGGATGCTAATGGACACATGTTTCAATGACAAATTGTTAGTGCTCCAACAGTTTGCAACATAGACCAAAAAGTTCGTTCCACGGAACCACCCCAAACAGCAATCGGGCCTTTTTAAGATGAAATTTCGAAAAATCAGAAATCGTTATTACTTTTTGAAATGAAATGTCGAAAAATCAGATATCATTTCGGATTTTACGCTAAAACGTTAAAGTCAAACAGCATTGGGGACTTTTTTGGTCTATGGTTTGCGACAACAAAGTTATTTGAGACTCATATATAGAAAATACTATCTCACTTCCTCAATGGATAAATGCAGAGGGCGAAATGTTCGAGTAGAGTCTGTTTGTGTTCAGCATCAACGAGGATTATTATCGACCTGAAAATAAGAATACGAATAGAAAGAGGGTAGATTCACAATATCAACGACACTGCACATATTAGTAATATACGAGTGAATATCATGTACATACACTGTTAAGACATCTCTCGATAACTCGTACCTGCATCCTGGTTTTAGCAGTCTAATCATTCCATAGTAACTCTCTGCTCTCAATTCGTGGATCAGAGGAGACATAACAGAATACGCCCTGCAATATCATCAATTACTTTCCCAATCTCACTCTGATATCCCTCTCCCCCTTTGTCAATTCTACCGTACTTGGGTTTGCAAAACAGAAAAACTTTGTCGCAACGACCGGGAGTCGAACCCGGTATGCGGAAGGCCCGTGGTTCCACTCCCGGTCCTTGCGAGTTGCAACAAAACTTCGTTGTCTTGCAAAATCAATTGTTCAAGAGTCTTACCCATAAACGACTTGAGTGTACTCAGAACCATTGTATACCGTACTTCTTGAGTCTTCTCCTCTGTATCATCTCAGTAGTCTCCATCTCAGTTAGATTCTCTCCCTCTTCTTCTCCTTCTCTCGTTCCTTTTGGATCTTCAGGATGCCATCCACTGTCAGTCGATCCACTTCTCTTTCCATTGAAAGGGGGACAATAAGTGGGTCGATGACCTCCCTTCTCCTCTCTCATCGAATGAGACACACCGTACCCAATCATCTAAATCAATCAAATTGATTAACTTTGGACGAATTTGGATACATACGTTGATGCAAAATTAGTATTTTATTAAATATCATATACTAACTCACCATGATGACGAGGAATGCGAAGACAGCAGAGATGACGGGATACACTTCTTCCTGAATGAATAAATTAAGGCTTGATAGGGAATCAGAGAGATGGAAGGTAATGCAATGGGATAGAATATCATAAGATGGATAGATCAATAATCTGACCTTACTCAACTCGAACCACGCGTGCTCGATCAACCTCACTACTTTCTTCGAATATCGAGTGAAGAATGAAGGCTTATACTCATCCACCTGAGGAGAAAAAAACATTATTACAAGAATGGCGTAGCAATCTAGATTATCTATCTATAATAATAATTCTCTCAATGTCACAGAATTCTGCATGATGAATAATTCTTACCATTTCCCCGAAAACAATAGCCTTTTCTAATTTGATCCTTCCATCCACTACTCCATCCATTTTCTTCATCAGAGCCACACTCGATTCTCCACTCTTCTCTGTACTCCATGCTCCTGGAGAGAAAGTTATGACACAGTTCACGATATTCGTAATTGACAATCACCATCCGTCAATCTAATTGGGAGAAATCATAAGTCGAAAGGTACGTGAAAAACGACGAAGCATTTTCAAATTTTTGGGCGGAAAAAATGCAAACCCAACCCGCATTTTAGGTTTTTCGTGCCCACTTTTGAAAAAATCGAACCCGTATTTTCGGGTTTTCATGCTCATTTTTGAATAACCAATCCGCATTTTCGACTTGCCGCAACGCACCCTTTCGACCTATGGGAGAAATTTAATAAATTTCCTCACCTTCAAACCACACGAATCGTCCTCGATGTGATTCACTACGCCATACCATCAAAATGTCACGAGAAGAATTCTGAAGGATTAATTGTTTCACAAACGGAATCCATTCATTTTGTGATAAAATGCACATAACTGGGCGCTTTACGAGTGATTTTCTTAGGCCCCGAATTCTGGGAGCCGCGCGAGGGGGTCTGACGACCGGGGGAGGGTAGGGGGAGGTCGCCAGCGCGGGAAATTCAAATTTGATTTTTTTTAAAATATTATCACAACAAAAAAATGATAAACACAAAATTACAATTCAAATTTTTTTCCAATAATCACCAATTTTGAGAAACACGTTTACATTGATTTTTAATCAAGAATTTCACCATTATGCGACCCCCTTTAGCCCCTCGCGATCACTCTCCCATGTAACTAGACATGTCGTACAACAACTCCTGATATGTGTAAGAGTCCCAGTTGGGATAAGTTTTGAGAAATTAAAGTCTACTTTGGCAGGGTTCACACTTTTCTTAATTTTAGACTACCCATATCTTCTGAACGCAATCATACTCCCGCCTGCGCGAAGGGGTTTCTTGTACTACTCGGGAAAACCTATCGACTGAAAAAAATTGATCGAAAATCTTTTCCCAAACGTGAGATATCTCATTCCCTAGAAACACCCGAAATGGAATATTTTTAGGGCGGATTTCGGGAATGCAATTTCTCGGCAGTAACACGACGTAACTTCGTGCAAACAATTTCAAATCACATATATACACCATGGTTATCGACTTACCCCTTCGCAAAGCCATAATATTCACAATTATTTAAAAATTGCAAAGTATAGGGCAACAAGTGAAATATAAATAGTTGGCGATTCACTTCGTTCGGTATAGTGTAAATCACTTCGTCTACCTTTGCGAGGGGTTCCCTTAAAGTTACCGGGAATCCACGGAATAATTTTGAATTCGCGGTATTCCCTGATGATCAATGGCGAGCGTCGCGTGTCGCGTCGCGGTCTTTCTTTTTGGTGGGCAAGGACGTGGAGGAACCATCCGTCGTTGCTCATCCGGAGATCTACCCGGTGAACCAAAGACTAAAATGCACGCTCTTTCCCCTGTGCACGAATCCCCCATCACTCTGCATGACTCGCCCGTTCCGACCTCCTCCCAATCGACTCTCACACCCAACCCCTCGACAAAGGGTCACTCTCTGCTCGACTAGGATCAACCGCTAGGGGCACCAACCTGTAGTTT
Organism: Pristionchus fissidentatus; assembly: GCA_036245785.1. Taxonomy (NCBI): domain Eukaryota; kingdom Metazoa; phylum Nematoda; class Chromadorea; order Rhabditida; family Neodiplogasteridae; genus Pristionchus; species Pristionchus fissidentatus. The sequence goes on from BTSY01000002.1 coordinate 20,064,562, forward strand.
ACCTTTCCGTTTCCCCAATTCTACCCCTCCTCCCCTAAGACCCCAGCCTATTCTTCCCCCCACTCCCTCATCGATCCATGTCTCTCATCGCTCTCCCAACTTTATCGATTGTGCGCTCATCAATGCACGATCTATTCTGAACAAACTACCAATGATAGAACAATACTGTTCACCATCCAGCCTATCACTTGTAGCCATTACCGAAACATGGGCAACTCCTCTTACTGTTACTGACTCCATGATTGGTTTCGATAATTATGCACACGTAAAGGCTATCTATAAGCGTAAAGGTCCCAAAAAAGACTCATCCTCATATCGCCCCATCTCTCTGACCTGCTCTATATCCAAGGTTATGGAACGGCTTATCGTTGACTGTCTCTGGAAATATCTTTCGGAGCACAATCTCATCTCTTCATACCAACATGGTTTCCGACCCAGCAGATCTTGCACAACCGCACTACTCAATAGTTTCGCCCAATGGCATGCTGCGATCAACAAAAAACATTACATTTCTGTCGCGTTTATTGATTTCTCACGCGCGTTCGACACGACACCTATTGATCTACTCTTGCACAAGTGTTATCTGCTTGGTATCCGTGGATCTTTACTTGCATGGCTTCGCTCTTTTCTTCAAAACAGGACACAATCAGTTGTGATAGAAGACTCTTTCTCCCCCTCATACTCTGTCCCTTCTGGTGTTCCTCAAGGTTCATGCCTTGGACCACTCCTCTTCTCTCTTTACATCAGTGATCTACCCTCAATACTCCCTCCTAATGTACACTGTGTTCTCTATGCTGATGATGTCAAACTATGGACATATTCTGATCCTGCATCTTTGCAATCTGCCCTTGATCTCCTTTACACTTGGTCTACTGACTGGGGACTTACAGTATCCCTCTCTAAAACAGAGACCATGCTCATTGGCTCTTCTCATCCTCCTGTCCAATTCTCTATGAACAAAACAAAACTGCCTGTTGTGACCGAATTTAAAGACCTAGGTATAACCTACACCAATACACTAGACTTCTCCCCCCCATATTAGCCTAAAGATATCTAAAGCACGTGCTCGCTGTTCATACATACTCCGCACCTTTCTCACCAAAAACCCCCTTCTCTACGCTCGACTTTTCGCAGCTTACGTCCGTCCTGTGCTCGAATCCTGTTCCGAACTATGGTCACCCCATGATAGAAAAACGTGCTTCGAAATCGAAAAAGTTCTCCGTAATTATTCTGAGCGAGTGCTTTATAAATGTGGTATCGAGTACCGATTGTATCCCGATAGGTTACAACTACTCAGTTTAGAGCCTCTAGAATATCGTCGAAATTTGATTGGCCTTGCTTTCATATATAAAGTTGTACATAATGATGTAGACATTGGATTGCCCTCGTTTCTCTGTATAGCTCCTCCCCGTGCAAGACGTAACAATATGCGTAAGCACCGTTCCTCCTCTTCTTTTTTTCACCTTTTCCTTCCAAATAGTATTGTAAAAACTTGGAATAGTATCCCCCACAACATAGTTATCTCACAGAATCGAGACTTATTTATGATGAGATGCCGTGTTCATATTCCTATTGATTACTATCCGTATTATTAAGATAGCTTAATTTAAGAATTTAGGTTTTTTTCTCACTTTGTCACCCTGTTGTGACATCGTACCTATCGTGTTCACTTACCCTTGCTCACATATTATATATATTTTCAATCAACGACTTTTGGCATGATAAATGATTGATTGATTGATTGATTGAAAGCTCTTTTTCTCATTCGATGTTTTCGTTACATACATTCTAATACGACAATAAATTTCAATAAATAATGAGGCATTGAAGTATGCAAAAAAAGAAGCGAAAAAAGGCTGGAGCGCCATAAGACAACATGATGAAATATTCACATTTGAATTTGCGCGAACTTTCCTGATGTTCAGTGCTCTATTTTCGGCCATTTGGAGCTGTGTCACGGCCTAATTATCGATTTTTGACATTTTTTGCTTCGACAGCCTTTCTTTTACGGCAATTGTCTATTCGATTCCGTCGTAAGATCAGACACCAAAAATGTAGATTCCCGGTAACTTTAATCTGAGACCATGAAAAACACTGCGCTTTACTTTTCAAAATCTGATTTAGTTTGCACCGATTTTATTTTTAAACCTAAATACTGGGAAAATCCGGTGGCATTATGTTCTATATTTAAGAAATGAATTTTGCCATTTTTTCAACCTATAATAAAATCAATGTTTACCTCGACAAGACTCGACCTCGAGTCCATGAATGGACGGAGGAACGCCGATTGAGCAGTCGCAGAGATGAACGAGACTCGAATCTAAACATAAAATGTTGATTATTGCAGTAAGTACGTTAAAATGAGAAAAAAATATGATTTTTTTTCGAAATGTTGCAATGTTTCGATAGAGTTTGATTACTTTTGAATGCTTACATTCTTCTTCTCGATTTCCTTGTGTTTCTTGAGAAGGAAAGCTCTGAATGAATCGACAGCGGGATCAGAAGAAGAAGTCGCGATGAGCCACACACAGAGAATACGCGAGGAACGAGAAGAGATCGGACACAATCCATCCAGATATGAGGGTGAAGAGATCTGAATGAGAACAACCATGCATTGTCCATAGCCATAAATTATGGTCGACCAGTTTTAGCAAATGAATTTGAAAACTCAATACCGATCTAAAAGAAATGGATACGTAAGAATAACGCCTTGTCGTACCAGTTTCCATCAACTTCCGGTATAGAACTAACAATAAGGAAAAAATCAACCAGAGAACACACATGTGATACCATGACGACCGAATAAACGTACCGCAGGTAAGAGAAGGAATCTGTTTTGGTCGAGTAGATTATTGAGTGCATCTTTCGACAGATCACTCGCTTTACTCATCGAGAGACGACTAACAGGGCCATCCTACAACAAGGCAATATTTGAATCCGCCATCTATTTAGATCCAGTTCGGTGAGGAACGTCTCATTGTAAAATGAAGCATCGGAATAAGTTCCTCACCTCAGGGAATTCGTTGAAAACGAGTACATTCTCACACTGACTGCACTTGATGGACATGGCCTCCTTCATGTGATCAATCTAAATAAATTTGAATTAGTCCGTTACAACTTTTCAGGACAAGAGTTCTTAGCTGGTCATCACCCCATTTTGCATATGGGAATAAAAACGAAACAAGGTACCGTCAACTGACTGTCCAAATTCTCCTACATTCTGTTTTCGAGAGCGAACGAGGAATACCATACATTTTTTGATCTATAAGGGTGTCCGGAAAGTTTTCGCACTCTGACACTCGCGACGTCATAAAAATCGCTTTAGCAGACAATTAACATAATGACATAATATATTAAGTGGGCAATACATTCATCATTCTTTTAAGCCCTAGTACTCATTATTTGCTATAGACTTCATCTTTATGCATCAATTCCCGTGATGTATACTCTGATCGATCACAGCCCAGTTTTGCTTTTCATTTTTTCTAAAAATATTGGGCGAATGAAATTAGTGTTAAACTAGTTGATTATATTGAGTAGGATGCCCCCTCAGTCTGAGCATAATTAAAATTTTGCTAGCGTTTCTGTTTAGCAGACTACATCTTCGCAGAATACACCCTCTTTTGTTGTAGTACACCCTAAATTAGCCCCTCGTTCAGAGAACTGAGAAGACTACTCCCAAAATGAGTCTGTTTCCGCTTTAGGTGGACACTTACATTATAATTCCCACCGTGAACAAATTCCTGAATCAGCGTGGTTGGCTGACGAAATTCGCTCAAATCCTTTTTCACTACTTTTCCGGTCTAAACTCAAAAATCGTGCTAAGGAGTGCGGAAATTTTTTTTACTCTAAGAAAAATAGAAGATTGCTCAGCCCAATAATCGAATTGGGTGAACAGTTGACTACGTACGATTAACCTGTCAGAAGATTGGAATGGCTGAACGTCGGAGAGAATTCATAGACTGTCGCAAAGAATAGAAAGCATGAAAATAGAGAAATGTGAAAGTTATTCTTGATCGGACTCTGTTCCATCTAGAGAAAGGGGCTATCCAATTGTGCCATCATTAACGCTGACCTCTGTACTTTCGAACTTTAAGAGGTTTCCATCAGAGTTCTGTCTGGTCTCATAATAGAAGGAAAAATCCAAACTGTGGTGTGCAATGTAAGTCCATATTTTTCGAAATTGGCCCAGAAAAGTTGGAGAACGGACGGTGTTGGGACTGCTTCATGCCCAACCTTCACACAATATCAGCCCTTGAGATTATCACTGTTTCAAATTCCTCAATTCTTCCAGTGTCGAAAAAGAATTCCCCAATGGGACCAATCTCGAACCCGACTTCGAGGTATGAATTGACTTGCAACCCCAGTATTTCTAAAGAAGAGGAATCGTCACTATGTCCATTCTATGGGAGGAGGTCGTGAGTAGGAAGAGAGCATACAATAATTACTTGCCGCTTTGAGATGTTGGAGATATTCAATGAAAAGATGTTTCTTCGAAATAGTGCGAAAACTTTCCGGACACCCTTATAATAAACGGCAAAAGTAGCCTACCACATTGTTTTATATCGAAATTATTGTTTACCTTGTGCTTTCGGAATTATTAAAGATGGGTATTTAATCTGTGCCCGTTCTTAATCTACCATCTTCTCTTCTCACCTCGGGTGTTTCTTCTCCCAGATGAACATACGCGAATCGGGCAGTCTCACTCATTTTCATGGCAGAAAGAAGATAACGAAGGCGAGGTTCGGGAGAGGAACCGAGGATCAACACTGACATCTGAGAGGGAGAAGAATAATTATGAAATTGAGATGTGAGAGAATGAAAGAAACTGTATTTAGTCAATTGACATGCTCGTTTATAACTAATCATCTAAAGAAAATATTTGTATTTCGTAGAGTCACAATTATTCGACTTAAACATTTCAAAATTTGAGAATCAACACGACATACCTTATTCGTGCTCTTTGCCTGGTCAATGAACCGTTTCAGCTTATCGTACGAAGATAGCTTGAGAATATACGAATTGGGAATGACGTCACGGGCAAAGATTCGAAGTGATCTGAAGGGAAATGAAGATTTATAAGTATTACGTTATTGCAGAAGAATTACTTCTTAATACCAATATTAACTCCTCATTTTTTAATTGATTTCAATTATTTCTATCTCAACTCTACTCACTTTGCAGTTGTGTATTGGGGCGATTGACGATAGTGAACTGCCCGTCCCTCGATCAATACCAGAATAGTGGGGAGTCTCGAAACTCGCATCTGCTCCAGCAGATTACTGTCAGTCATCGCATTCACAGTAGCGATACCGTATCCTGAAAATTGAATCGATAACACAGACATCAGTATAATATATGAAAACAATTCATTAAAATTATTCAAATGATGTTACCGAGTGGTTCCAAATCCTCTACGACCGACTGCCAGATTGATTCCATTGCAAAGCAAGATCGACAGTAGCCCGAGTAGGCGAAGAATATGAAGGGCTGAAACAAAATTAATTGAATTAGTTTACAAATATATGTTGCTATGTTTATGTGTACTACAAATAATAAAAACAAATTATAAATTTTAAAAAATGTACTTCTTTTTACGCAACCTCGTAAGTTCATAGGCCAAAAGGTACGTACAAAACGACGAAGCCAACCCACATGTTGGCATTTTCAAAGCCAATTTTTGAAAAATCCAACCCACATTTTTAGATTTTGAGGGAAAAAAATGAAAACCCAACCCACATTTTCAGTGTTTCATGCCCATTTTCGAAAAACAAAACCCACATTTTCGACTTTCCCCAACGCACCCTTTTGACATATGCGTAAGTTACGCATAAATCATGTGAATTGTGCAATAAGAAATAAATGCGATTATTAAATCAACTGTAACCTGGTGGTGACTCTTCTCCAATATCGTGTTTGTGTACTGTCTGATGCCAACTCGATGCTTCGCGAAGAACGAATTTCCATTGTCGAACCCACCGAAGCCGAACCCGCCAAACTGAATGTATTTGTTACACATAGCAGGTTATGCATTCTCAAATTGTGAGCTCTATAAATTATGAAAATGAGAAATGACTCACGAAAGGGTCGAATCCAAAAGGACTTCCACCTTGAGGAGATCCACGTGGATCGTCATCAACAGTACCGAATTTGTCGTACCTATAATTCATGAATTATATTAAGTTAATGGATATTGGTTTATAAAGAACAATGAAGAAATGAAGTTGTGATGCGACAATAATAACGTTCGAACCCCTTACCGGTCTTTCTTCAGCGGATCACTGAGAAGTTCGTACGATTTGCTGATTTCCATGAATCTCTCCGCCGCTTGAGGAGAATCGTTCTTGTCTGGATGCCTGAAGAAGGAACATACGATAAAGAATAGGAAACATCAAGATTAGTGGATCAATGTGACGTGTAATGGATCATTGTGACCAGTCACGGATTTGCCCTAGTTATGTGAAAAAATACGTATCAATATCACTAACCATTCCTTGACGAGTGTCTTATAGGCCTTCTTGATATCTTTGATGTTAGCTCCCTTTCTCAATCCAAGCACTGTGTACGGATCGGGAGGAAGACTGGCATAAACCAAGCAAACGAGGAGAATCAAGCTGGACAGACCGATTAATCGCATGCTGGTCGATCGGTCAGGTTTATCACCCTCTGCAAACGTCAAAATTAGAGTACTGCAATAGGCAAACAAGGAGAAAAGAGCTCTCGAGCTCGAAACTCTCTCGCGAAGTCCCCGGATGAGGGGCGGGGACAATCAATTGAGCGCACACGTTGTCGCGTGTAGTTGCACACCACTGATTCACCACCATTCTTATCACACCGCGAAATATTATCTAATTAAAATTAAAGGAATTTTCCAATATCTTGTTTCTTTTCCAGAATACGTGGGCGGGGGTGTTACTAGCGACGGTAGTCTCCCGCTTTTGGCCAAAATATATGAAAATTCGACTAAGATGCACATATTTCCGGAGAATATAGGTAAGAATTTCGGGCCATGACCAATTACTAGTAGCTACTGTGAATGAATTATCACGAATGTTGCATAAGGGATTTTTCGAAACTGTTCGAAAAAATTACAAGTGATAAAGTATCGATCCCCTGCGATATGGAGCATGAGCAACCTAACCACCACGTCTGAGAGGAAGAGAAGAGTTCATATGACAGTCACAGAAGGAAAAAAACAGAATTGATAAAATTATAAACGAATGAATCGATAAACAACAACGAAACGAATTAGTGAAAAACACGACGCCGGTTGATGAATTGTCTTACAGTATGATTATGATTGTATCGTTGGAGCTGTATCCGTGTGGCACGTTTATGATTGCTTTCTTTTTTTGTTAAAAATTTCGACAATAATTTATAAAATTGGTAAATCATATTAATTTCTCCTGGTTAATGGCATAGCCTAATGAATTTTCGGGGGCTCAAAGGCGGATGAAAACCTGATATATCCGTTTTCATCCAAAAGTGTCAAAGCAATACTGTAATAAGTAATGTAAATTTCACATTTTACGGTTGTGACCATCCTACGTGCATTTATCTTGTAGGGAATCGAGAGTGTTGAGCCCAATTGTAATCGCCAGAGATGGCGACGCGTGTGATTCTCATTTTTTCTTCGGAATTTGAATGTTTGGTTGATTCATCCGAATGTGACTGGCTTTCGGCAAGGGGAAATGGGCACTTTGAATATTCGTCCGAAGGCAGAATGAGCACAAACACAGTTGAGGAATTGTAATGACGCGTGAAAGTGCCTCTCCCTACCACACACATTGGTGGGCATTGGAGTAACCGGACGATGCATCATCAGACGTTCAATCATTCTAAGGACAAAACTACGTGTACTAAATGTCCGATCGATCGATTTTACTGTACAGTGTATACCATTCAAAAGTAGATAGACGGGCAGATGGGTACTTTTTTGACAAGTGAAAGCAGTCACTTTCACTTCAAGACTCAAAGAGGATTATCCAACATGCATCTCTATCACGGCACAATGCATGGCCATTTTTTTCCAGAACTAAAAGGGAAAAGCCAAATAAAAAAAATTGAAATATATCTTTAAAAACTTGAAAAAAAAACTTTTTTTAAAAAAAACTTTTAAAAACAACAACAAAAAACGGAGAAAAATTGGGGAAAATGGATTGGAGATATCAAATAAATCTTTATTCTGATAGCAACTCTATCAAAGGAACTTTTCGCAATTCGAATTTAGTCGTTAGAATTAGAATATCATTCGGTGGGGGAAACGTCTTCATTCCTTTTCCTAATCCGCTATTCTCTAGATGGCTACCGTACCCACAATGCGCCCAGACAGTGTTTCGGCTCATTTCAACTTTCTCCATTCATCAACTTCGTATTTGAGTGTTGCTTAGACTGACCCCGTCATTTACAATGTATCATCCCCTTCTAATCTTTCCCTTCTGCCACAGTGTCTCTCCTCCCTCTGGGGCTCAAATCCCTCCCCATCTAGACCGGCCTGTTCAATCCCCTATAAAGGGACAAAGTCCCTTCTCATAGTTACAATCACTTCAACCATGACTACTCTTCTCGTTCTGGCTGCTCTTCCCTCAGTAACATTCGCAGTCAGTTTCTCTCCTCTACTATCATCTAATCTTTGATTTGGCTATGTGCGAGACAAAGTGAGAGAAGCAGTTGAGTGGTCGATTTTATCCGAAGGTTTCGTCACAATAATGACACGATGAGCGGTGGTGTATCACCTCAAACTTGGGTAATTAATCTGCACTCTCGATTCCTTTGAGTGCATCGCATCTGGTATCTGTGGAGGAGGTCTTCCTGGCCTCGGTCTTCCCCCTCCTCCCGGTGGTTGCTTCAATCCAATTCCTCCTGTTGCTCCTTCTTGTGCCCTTGGTGGATTGGGAGGCATTGGAATGGGAGGAATGGGAGGAGGATGCGGAGCTGGATATTCATGTGGTGCGTCAGACTAAGAGGTTCTAAGGAGCATGACACGGTCACTCTGAAATAGACTCATCTTTTCATTGAGTGGATCTCCATTCCTCATCTACAGTACTTGTTCCCCTTACTACCGCACCATTCCCTCTCCATCTACCGTAATCTTCAGGTGCCTATGGTTGTTATCAAGTTCGTCGTGCGCGTGCTCATTCTGCTCTCACACTTCAATCTTCTCCTCAACCACAGCGAACTTCTCTCTTTGGTCAAGATCGATTCGTTCAATCACAATCATCCATCAACTCTCCTCCCACAGTATCGGTCTGTTTTTTGTCCAAACGAATCCTGTGTGTAGTTATTCAATAGTAATATTGTCTTTCCAAATTCACAGAGGCCATGAAAGAAACATCCAAAAATGTTTTTTTGATTGATTTCAAAGGGTCGAGTTCTGTATTCCCTATCCCCTGCCACACTCTCCCTCTCATTCGGTAATCGTCGTGTCATAATCCACGCCCTCAAGCATCAGCTTACAGATTACTCCAACTAGTTGTTCCTCCACCTCTCCAAATGAGAACTTCGTCCTTGGGACCCTTTATGGCACCTACCGTAATCCGCTAATCGTTGCAGGATCCGAATGCGGCCTTCATGGCATGCTGTGAATCGAGAGGACTTCCCGATGCCTGTCTCCAGAAGTGCACTTACAACACATACACCAAGGAGTCGGTGAGTGACCATTCACTTTATCTTTGATCTCTCCTCTCATCTCAAATCTTTCAGTTGACTCGTATGTACTTCAAGCAAGATGCTTGTCCTCTCGAAGCTTCGTCTGAGATTCAATTCTGTGCTGCCCAAGGAAGAGATCACAGAGATTGCTGTGCAAGGAATGGAGTGGCCACTACCATCTCGGGGCCAAAGTAATCACTCTACCGTACCCCCCCCCTCCCCTAATCTATTCTGCATACCTCACAATCTCCCATTCAGATGTCTCACTTTCTGCGATCAAAGACCAGGCAACGTCACGATGCTCGATATGACCTACATTGGATGCTATGATCGATTCGAGAACATGAAGAGGTAACCACAAAAATCAATGGATACCGTAATCTCCAATCATTTCAGTTGCTTCTGGCACGATGTTGCATCCCGTATCTCCTCAGGTCAATTGTGAATGGTTACATCCCCGTGATCTACCTTTCCTTTCTCTCATAGCTTTCAGGGATTCTCGACCCTTGTTTCTGTCTGTGCATACAATCGTGAATTGATTTGACTATTTATAATTCAACCATATCACAATTAGCCGTAATTATTGCCTATTCTGTCTGTACATTACGAAATAAATTAAGTACCGTTCCACAAGTAAACATACTACTAATAGAAAGAAAGAGGGTGGAATAGAAAGTATTGGCACCGATATGGAAGCACGAAGTGAGAAGATCTCGTGGAAAGAAGAAGGAATGGGACACAGGGAACAACCGACTATGACTAGGGTTAATATTCACACTGGCAATATATTTAAATATCTAAATCTCCCATCAAGGGCTATCTCTCATATATCATCAATGAATGAAAACCTGAGCGATGTCATCGAATTCGTAGACTCTCTTCGCAAATGAATCCTCCACTCGAATTCCAGATATCGGCTGAAATATCCATTTCAATTTCAAGTGCTGAATTAATGCTAAACACTATTATTGATATAATTATCCATCATTTCCAGATATCAAATGAAACTGCCGTTCACATCAAAGTAATCGATAAATTGTTCTTGCCTGAATTCCGATGCCGACTGGAAGTAGATGGATGGTGAATGAAGTTGTTCCCTTGGGAGGAATCTGACCGAGAGGAAGACCAGAGGGAGAACAGAAGACGAAGTAAGGAGAGTGGATGGAATCGAATCGGAGACGGAGATCAAGAGAATGATCACTGAAAGAGACAGAATGATGGACGTAAACAAGACGAATTACTTCATCTATCACAATAGGAAAACAATACAAATGATCTAAATGAAAGAAAGAGCTCACCAGCAATTATGCAGTGTGCACTCAACGGGAAATGCCTTCTGGAACTCCACCGTCGAAGGAAGACTTTCGATCTGCAGTGGAAACAACATAAATTCATTTTAAATATAAATAAAAAGACAGATTAATTATTTATCGTCATAACTATTTGTTTCGTGCAGAGAAGCATAATCGTAAGATCATAATGAATAGTTAATCTCCGTTAATATCAGGTTGATGCAAAAGTTTTGAACGTTTTTGCATTTTTTGAAAAATCTTGCGCGTTTCCATTCAGCGTCTTCAATCAAATTCTTTGTAGCAACATTACATGTATTGAGTTTTCCTCTTTTCATTGCACACTACTTCAATGCTGCCCCTTCATTCGGGCGAGGAATGGAAATTGAGAAAGTTGGTCGGGTCGGTTTCGATTCTAATTTGTGTTGAGTTGTAGCTCCATGATGGATCAATGCAGGGTCCCGTGCACGCTATTTACTGGAAGGGTGATCTGTCCTAAATACAGCAAGATTGATGGAGCCAAGGTTCTTTGTCGGACTAGCCAGAATTGATGTCTCAAACAACAAAGCTGCCCGCGAAACTTAACGGCGCGAACCGTACATCAATTTTTAGAGTCGCCAAAACGAATTGAATTCTGATTTCGCTCTTATTTAGAAGGGCACCTACCATCATTAAAATAGTACAACTCACTTTGAACTAGGTGCTACTATCGGTGAACTATCTGAGATTTGCGATTATGACTTAAATGAGAGCTCGAAAAGGAGATTTCACAAAGTGTCTCAATTTTAGGAAAGCTTTTATCAATAGATTAGGCCGCTAATTTTACCGTAAAAGTCCAATAGTACTGCGATTTAAAGGAACTTTGTTCGATTAGCGTTTACTTCTGCAGGACACTTCATCGAATCAGACACCAACAATTGGAATTTTACTGAAAAATCGCCATTTTCGATTTTTTTTTAATTTTCTGTTTCTTGAAAAGCGCAGAAGGGCTCAATTTAAAGTATCTCTAGTAAAATGAAGACAAATTGTCAGTAAGTAAATCGCGCACCAGTACATGCCGATAGCTTCACACTCCAAATAGTGAATTGAAATAGTTGGGACATTACTTGTTCCGGACTAACCGAATCTGAGGAATCATAACTTATAAAACAAATATAGCAGCGGCTCATTCTCACCATACAGTGAAAGAGGACTGTTGATACTATAATTGATTCAAAGCTGAGGCTCTGGAAGAAATTCTTGATGCCAAGGGAAGCATTTACTTTTTATTTCAATTTTCCAATTATGACATCAATTTTATAAAGAGTTATACGTAGGGGCCCGTGAGAGGGTGAAATGAAACCAAAGAAAGAAGTTGTTACTTAACAGTCCTCAGAAGAACATATAATGACCACAAGGCTTGATAATTTGAAATGGGCGAAAAGCGAAAGAGCAAAGTGCACATCAAATCGTTCAAAACTTTTGCATCAACCCTATATAATGCTACCTTAAGAGTGAGATCTCCTCTTCCTGGTACAATTCTCTCTAGATGGCTCGTCTGCAATCTCCCTCTCTCTCCCATTCTCGTCTTCCATTCCATCTCCAATCGACCTATCTTGTTCATCTCTCCCACAGTTCTCGACCGAGACGACAGACCGAATACTACCTCCAATTTTATAAATTTATTATTATGAATAATTAATGGTTTTTTTTAAATATTCGATATTGCGTTCAGTACAAAAAAGTACATGTTGACCCCGGACAAAATAGTAGATAAATTGTTATTCATATTTGAGAAAATTTTCCGACTTTCCCGATTTTTTCGGGATAAAAACATTTCCCGAACTTTTCCGAAAAAATTTTTTCTTTTCCGAAATTTTGTCGCATAGCTCTGCTGCAATCAACACTATACTACTCATCATACCGAATCCCCATCCTCCCTGTACCGTACCTGTAGTATCTCCTTACACTTGAGGCAGGTAGGTTGCATGGGAGGGAGGGGAGTGCATTGATATGAGGAAGCGGCTTCCATCCAAACTCTCTCCAGTTGCATCTCCATTCCACAAGTATTCTCAATCTGAGCCTCGAGGAAGACATCGAAGGGCTCAAAATGAAATCAACTCAACCAATACATCATCAAGTCTCAGTTATTGGCAGCACTGGCATTCAATTTCTTTTGATTTTTTTTTATGAGTAATTAGGAAATATTTTTGTTTTTCAAGGTGAAATAAAAATTTGCTATTTTTTCTAATTATCAAAGTTGGCCTCTCAGCTTATCAAGTCCCATTCACTTATTGTATTATGCTGAGCAAATTTCAAGTGCGCAAAGTGCAAAACTTTTTTTTGCATATTTTCATAACTTTTTTACTAGTGACTAACTTAAAACAGGGATGGTAATCCACACGTTTAGTTGGAGCTGAGACTGCTGAGTAACACGAGTTTTTCACCATCAGAGGGTTTCAATTGCACCCCTGAAATTAGCGCAGAATAATAACTCACTGCATTCTCCTCTGCATTGTACAATTTCGTCTTGACATCCATCGGTTTCGTCACTGGGAACTTGAAGAACTTTCTGAGGAAGAGATTCTCGCCCGCTTCCGTCTGATACGTGACGGAACACACGAGACTGCAATTCAGTTGAGTACTTCCCATAATGTTCTTCGGATGGGTGATAATCCGGCAACGTCATTACGGCAAAGGGTGCAAACTTCAATGCAAACTTGAACAATCTTCGAAATGTTTTTTCCTCACTATCAATACAGTTATTTGAATTTGAAAATGTCTGTTGCCGTATTGTCACCCCTCCTGTTCCCCTCCATTGCATCGAACAACACTTCTGATATTCTACTGCTATCAAACGCCATATCGTTAATCAAACATTGTTTGTATTCGTGACCACGTCTGTTTATAGCGATAAAAAATATCATACATGTGTTGTCCGGCCTCCTTCACTTCATGGGAGATCACATCTGCCTTCGACGATTGAGATTCAAGCAGGGGAATCTTCAATTACAAATATGGATTGATATTACAATTTCATAATGATACGTTCATGAAATGGACTACTGCTGTTTCAGTCTATACATGGCGATATCTAGCATGACATTAGTAATCATACTGAGTGTGTGGATATATACCGTCAACCTTTTTTTTTTAATTTCGATAGATCATAGGGAGGTAATTATCGCTCACATTGAGTGCACAACTCAGTTGAATTCTCTGAGTTGCCGTTTGCAATTCAACCTTCACAGCTACTTCTTTCACTCTCTGAGTGCTCTCGTTGATGCAATTGACAAGGAATGAGAATGTCTCCCCGAGAAAAATGTTCCTGAAATAGACAACTATGTCAGGTGATGCTGTAACGATCATTAGATAGATTTGATCCAGTAAACTGAAATGTATAGATGAACAGTACTCACTCGAACTGTACGGGAGCCAAAAGGAAATCGGATAGAGGAAGATGATGATTGGAGTCGAATTGGAAGCTCTTTTCGATGGAGAGACTCATTGGATCAAGAGGATCGAATGACGGAGAGGAGGAAGGTGCGAAGCGACCACGGGAGAGACGCATTACTGACAGAAACGCTTTTCGAAGAATATCCTTTTACCAAACATGAGCTACATCCTAGCAATTTCGAAAAGTCTCACCTTTCAGTGATATCAGTTGCTCTTGATTTTGTGCAGTAAGCATTGAACTCGTGAGTGAATTTGGCGGATTCGCCATCTTAATTTCAATACGATATGAATAAATTATCTCATATGTTATGTACTATTTACGACTCTACGTGTTTCTGTGATAGGAAATATACATGACATGGCAAAAAAACTTTTTATCGTTATTCGACGATTAGGAAAACAATAACAAAGGTGCGATGTCTGAGAACGAGTGGTTGCCTCAATATCCTTCTCTGGATAAAATATATCATCAGATGGCGGATAGTGAGATTGTGTGGTAAAGCATCTCTACTCATGTGACTACGCCGGGAGAAATGAACACGCGAAAGTAACAAAGAGAGGGATGAGGATCGTCGTGGGGTTTCGCGTAGAAAGAAAGAGGAACGAACACTTAGGCCTTCTTCTCCTCGTCCTTCGATGCCTCATCAAAATCGCCAACGAGATCTATAAATAAATGGTTGGAAGAACAGGAAATGTGATTTAGAATAATATAAATTCAAAACTACAATTTTAAAATATATTAAAGCAGAAACTGGCCAGGAATGTCATCCTCCTCGGAGGCCTTGAACTGGGTAGTTACGTTGTTGGCAAGCTTCTTGAGGTGAGTCAAAGACTCAGAACCGAGCTGGTTAAGAATTCCGGGAAGCATCTCAGTGATCTCTGGAGAATTTTTTAATTGTAAAAGCATCATTACAAAACCTATATCAGCAAGTAGTACTGTCAGTTACTACGAAATATTGCATAAACGTACGCTTGATCTCAGCAGAACCAGCAACCGAGAAGGTGTTGGCGGGAACAGAAGCCTGCACCTTGGGGTTGTTGAAGTGGATGACAGTTCCGTCCTCCTTGATCATGTTAACCTGAATGGTGGGATGTAATGTATTCGTATTTCATTGTTGCCGTACCTCTTCGATTCCAGGAATATTTGTTGTAGAGAGCTTCTTCAAGCTGCTCTGGAGCTTCTTGTCATCGGTGGCAGCAGATTTGTGAATGATCTTCTTCTTTCTTCTTGCGGTGCCCTAATGCCATGTATTCAACATATTAAAGTTTACATTAGCGCACGATGCAGACCAGATTTGTTCGATTTTACTTTTACAAAAAATATAACATTTCGGAGGGATAATAATACAATAAATGGAAGTTAATTGTTCATGCGTGATATATCACAACAAACCTTTCCTCCGATACGAATAGCTTCGGCATTAGCCTGCAGCTGTTTGATTCTCTCAGCGACGTCCATTCCCTCCGAAGACGGCTAAGGTAACCCTGTAGGTTCCCTTTATTTTACGAATAAGAAATGCACCCCACGCGAAGGTATTCAAACGTAATTGACGTTCACAACAGTGCACTTGGAGATCATATGGAATATACATCTTTTATTTTTTAATAACGAGACAACCAGCGGAGAACACAGATTTCCGTGAGGATCGTTAGAAGAACAAAACAGAAACATCAGTTGTAACTCTAAAGTAAACAATAGGCCGTTCATCAAACAAGGAAACAATGCAATTGGAGATAACAAACTGTACTTTCTCCTGTTAGCAACGACTTAAAAGGAACACGTAACTCAGTAGTAGGATCGAGAATATCATTCGGGGAAAGATCTAGTCATAAGGGATTAATACTACCACCGAGAGAATTTTAACAAATCATACTATTCAAGCCTTGTTCTCATCATGGTGGTGATGGTGTCCATCGCAGTCCTTGTGCTCGTGCTTGGAGGCCTCCTCGAAGTCTCCAACCAGGTCTACAATTGCGTAAATAACTAACCCACGATAACAAACTGTACTTTCTCATGTTAGCAACTTTCCTTTTGAAGTGGAAACCTTCGATTTGTAAGAAGAGAAAATTAATCTTCATGAATCCACATATATTAAAGTTCTCACTAACCGGGAATATCCTCATCAAGCTTTCCTAGAGTAGTAACGTTAGCTAGCTTCTTCAGGTGGGTAAGAGACTCGGGGCCAAGCTGGTTCAGAATTCCGGGGAGCATTTCGGTGATCTCTGAAAATAAATAAAATAATAACGAAAAAAATAAACAACGAAAACAGAGAAATTTAAATAAACAAAAAGAAAAGTACGTACGCTTGATTTCTCCTCCGCCGGTAACAGAGAAAGTGTTGGCGGGAACAGAAGCCTGCACCTTGGGGTTGTTGAAGTGGATGACAGTTCCGTCCTCCTTGATCATGTTAACCTGGAAAGATTGTTCAGTTATTGTTAAAGTAAGTATCTATAAATAGACGCAGCCTTTAAAGAACTAATAATTTTTAGATAAATTACCTCCTCAATTCCGGGAATGTTGGTGACAGAGAGCTTCTTCAAGCTGCTTTGAACCTTCTTGTCATCAGTAGCGGCAGTCTTGTGGATAACCTTCTTCTTCCTTCTGACGGTTCCCTACAATACACAGGTTAGAAAAAAAGGTATTGCAAACATTATTCAAACAGAGTATTTAACGAACTAACTAACCTTGCCTCCGACTCTCACGGCTTCAGCGTTAGCCTGAAGCTTCTTGATCTTCTCCGCCAGTGTCTTATCCATGTTTGAGTTTGATACTAAAATAGTGCTAATAACATACATACTGAACAAGACAACTCAATCATTTCATCGTCCAACAACATTATCAATAGTTTCTGTAACTTGTTGTAGGAAGAACGCGTCAATATTAATATAAATAACACAAATTTCGGTAAAAACTCGGTCTCCATAGAGAAACCTCGCGAGCGATCGCGAGTTTCGGTGCATGGCAGCCCTCAGTGTGTGGCCAAAGGGCTGCCACGCAGTCACGCTTCGGCCGGGCGGCCGTGACCAAGTCAGGTCCTTCTTCACAACCCATGGTCAGCAGGTGTCGGCTGTATTCTTACGTGATTTGCCTGAGTACTGTACATATTTTTGATTATTTGAAAAATTATACGATTTAGTTATAATTTAAATCGACCATATTGGTTCTTTTAACCAATTTCCATGAATACAAATATTATAATTAAGGTACACGAGTGATATTTGTTGATCATATCAATTTTTTTAAATATTGATTTTCCTGCAGCCACTAAACACAGTAAATCCAAATATTCTCTGTGTTTAGTGGTCTCTTCCTATCTTTAGCAGTACATTTTCTGACTCATTTCTTTTCAACAGCCACTCGGTGGTGAAATCGTCAGTGACGTCACACTTGGGAACTTGGGGCGGGGACTTGGGAATCGAATAGTGACTCATCGACCGTCGATTCTGATATAGAGCTCTATCATATTCATTTATTCTTATTCTGTCGAGTGATATTTATCGATTTTTTGTTATTTTTCGCTGGGTTAATAGCAAATTATATTTCATTTTTATTTCCAGAGAGGAGCAACATGAGCCTTTTCGGGAAGATCTTTGGCGGTAAGAAACAGGAGCCTGTGCCGACGACACAGGAATCCATTCAGAAGCTGCTCGACACGGAGGAGCTTCTGATGAAGAAACAAGCGTTCCTGGAGGCTAAGATTAAGGAGGTGAACTACTTACAAAACTGTATTTATATGGTACTATTATTAAAATTCTCCCAAATGCAACATGTACAGAATTAATTACCAGTTAATATTTAGGAAGTCGCGACTGCAGTGAAACACGGAACTAAGAACAAGCGACTCGCTCTTCATGCCCTCAATAGGAAAAGACAACACGAGAAGGGTCTCCAGCACATCGATGGTGTGCTCCAGACTCTTGAGTTCCAAAGACAGGTCAGTATTTATCGGCTAACTGGTAGCAATCCATGTAACTCATTTGCAATCTGTTGCTGTTTTCCTAAATTCATTGATTGTCAATATCCCCATTTCAGTCTCTCGAAAATGCTAGCACGAATGCTGAAGTACTCAATGTGATGGGTGCCGCCAGCAAAGCTCTCAAGGCAGCTCACAACAACATGGATATTGATAACGTGAGATTATCGCAACGTTTTTTCCTGAAGTTTAAGGACACTGAATTACACGAAACTTTTCTTTATCTTGTAGGTTCACGATTTGATGGAAGACATCGCGGAACAGCAAGAAGTGGCCAATGAGATTGCCGATGCCATTTCGAATCCTATTGGCTTTGGAAATGCAGTAGATGATGATGATCTCCTTGCCGAATTGGAGGCGCTCGAACAAGAAGAAATCGATAAGCAGCTACTCGAGGTACCTAATACTCCCCTCAAGGCTATTGATTTGAGTGACTCACACTTTAGTCATACCCTTAAAGCTATTTCTCAAGAGTGCTAGGTCGCATATATTTTTAATAAGGCAACGCGACAACTATTTCACATTTGTGAATTTTTAATCAAATTTTCAGGTGAAACCGACTCCCGTTTCTCTACCCGACGTTCCCTCTCGAGAGTTGCCCACTGCGACTAGGACTACAAAGAGCAAAGAACAAGATGACTTGGACGCCCTGTCCAACTGGGCTTCTGCTTAAGTTATTGAGTATATTCTGGTCAGTCTGGCATCTTTCTTTAATCCCTGCGAGTATTCCACCGATATTTTCGAGTTCCGTCATAGTTCATATTAGTACTCGGAAGTAATTCAAATCAGATTGTACTCATTCCCCCACAATCTTTGTAAATAGACGTTTGGTTCGTCAGAAACTGCTAAGACCTTTTATATGCCTACATTCGCCATTTTTATGCTGTAATAGTGTACGAAATGAAAATTTCATCCAAAATCTTGTTCACAAATGCGAGATCTGTGGGGCAGGCTTTGTAGATGGAGATATTCTTTACTTCTTTTCTCCTCCGTCTCCTCCCCAATTGCTCTTGACATCAGCGACAGTATCTGGAAGATTAAACATTGATTCGTAGCGAATTCTTTATCTCACCCTTGGGACACTCTCCGACTTCAGTAGCGGCAATTTCATTCTTCTGGACGGCCGGACCTCCTCCCTTCGGTGCATTTTCCTGAGATTTATTTAGCTTTAGTATAACAATAATTTATATTACCTTCTTTCCTCCTCCTCCACATAGGACAACAAAGGTAATAGACGAAGCGAAAGCAATGAGAGCTGCGAATAGGAGCATAGTGGAAGTAACCACTCTTCGCGACGACGAGACTGATAAATGATCGAGGATTGAGAGAGGAATGAATTTGAGCACGTTAGCAGACTAGCTAATTGGGCTTTGTTCTCCATTTATGAATAGTGCTGAATAGAAATAAGTTTATCGGTACATGCAAATCGCGTAATTGACAAATAAAGCATAACTGTAGAATATTCCCGGAATGTAAAGATGGAAAGCCATACGAGGACTAATATGCATTGCTAGGCGTGATCACTTTTTCAAGTGGGAAAACTGTGCGAGGTGTTCTGGGTTCTTGCGGAAGCATTCCTTACCGTATCTGAAAAATTTATGTAAAGTTGTGAGTAAATTTATTAAATAATACTCACTTGCAAAGCGGTTTATCCTTCTTCTCTGCTGGTTTCCTCTTCTTGACTTCAGATGGAGAAGGCCTAAAATAAATGAGAAAGGGGGGCCGAGGGGAGCGATGGACTTACTCATCCTCATCGTCCTCACCCTCGATCACTTTCTTCCTCTTCTTCGTTTCTCTGTAATGTCTCTATAACTCGACTCATAATCTCACTGTACTCACTTCTCTCCCTTCTCCCCACTCTTCTTCGCATACAGGGGAGTCTCGTCCTCTTCGTCATCGTTCTCATTGACGCCAGCGACGTCGCTCTTCTGCTTTGATGTCTCGAACAGCTTCTGCAAGATATTGACTCGTCATTAAAATACTATTCCCATATTTTTTGTATATATATTAATCTTCCATTGACAGACTTCCATTGAAGTGTGTATTCACCAATCTTCATTCCCCCCTACCTTCAACTCGGCGAGTGAAGTAGCACTCTTGAAGTCCTTGTCATTTCTGATTCTCGTGACTCTTGGAAATCTGATCGATATTCCATCTGCCGTGTAGTGGCCGGTGCGAGAAAACTCAGCACCTAGGAATAGTTATGAGTACTGTAGATCATATGCGAGATACCAGTGATCTCCCAGACTGGGGCCTTCTCGGGATCGTCAATCATGAAATCAGGAATGTCTTTCTTGATCTCCAACCAGGAGGGGACACTCTCAGCAGCACGGTAAATCTTCTTCATCTATACGAAAGGTAGACAGAGTTAGGTGGAGTTATATATAATACCATACCCTGTCCTTCAATTGCTTGTTAATCTTCTCGAGAGCCTCATCAGTATGTCCATTGCCAACTTTCGTGACAGTGAGGTACTTTCCACTCTTTTCGTCCCTCACTCCCATTAGGAAAACCGACATGAGACCGCCTCAATGAATGAGTTCAGTTAGGCACATCACAGATCTTCTGAGAAGGTGTAGGAACCGTTGCAGCTAAAAATAATTTTTGTCTCTGATTTTTATGAAAGTTGAAATATCTGTCTATATAAAATTAAGAATTTTTTTTATGAAATTCGTTTTTCGAAATTTGCATATTATCGATTTTTTTGATCTACCTCTTTGGAGGGCCATATCTCAGTCAGATTAACAGATTTTTGCTACTTCCTTTTTTCCAAATTGTTATCTACATATCTACATTTATCTACATTTTCTTCAATTAGCACAAACATCTATCTTCACTCGTTTTAGAGATATTTGTCAAAAACCAAATTTTGATATACGTTTTCTTCTTTTGCTCGAAAATATTGGTCAAGCACAATCGGTTTTATTTCAGAATCTGAATCAGCGTTATCGGTTTAATATATCTGCATATTTCGTTTAACATAACTCTGGGAACTTTTCTGCGCACCCCCAGTGAGTTTTCGGACTTGTACGAAAAAACGCCCGATAACGGTTTCGTTATAACTTCCTTCAAACTCATCGATCAGAGCTTGCCCGGTGTTCAGTCGATAGCTGCTCGGTTGCTCCACATTTTAGTACTTCTAAACTCCAAATTTACTGGTTTTTGAGTTATGGTTTACATTATCTGGAACCCCATTAATTCCGTTGAAACTACCAAAAATATTGAACGTGTCCAACGCGACTTCACTAGGAAGCTCTATTTCCGTTGTTCTCTGCCTTCTGTAAGCTACTGTAATCGTTTACGCTCCCTAAATCTAGCAACTTTAGAACGCCGTAGATTTGTCACCGATATTGTCTTTCTCCATTCCATTCTTCATAGGAATTATGAACTTGATCACTCTTCCCTCCTCACTCGTTCTCCTCTTACTAGATTTGTCCGTAATTCACATCACTTCCGTATCTCTCTGCCTTTCTTCCCTCCCAATTCCCACACCACCCTTGCCTCCAGAACCATATCAATTTGGAATTCCCTCCCTTCCCCCTCGGTTGATTTATCTCGAGATTCCTTCCGGAAGTTCATCCGCTCCCAGCCCAACTCCTTTTTTCCCTGAATCAATTGTTAAGAATTGGCTCTAACCCTTCTTCCCCATACCCTTGCTGCCATGCACAAAACCGATTCGACTACGTCGACGGACATCCGTTTCTTGCCCCCATTCACAGTTATTTTTCTTGTATGCGATACTCTGACGGAATAAATAATGAATGAATGAATGGTTGAGAAACAAAACCAGCAAATTTGGAGTTTAGAAGTACTAAAAGTTAATTGTGGAGCAACCGAGCAGCTATCGACTGAACACCGGGCAAGCTCTGATCGATGAGTTTGAAGGAAGTTATGAACGAAACCGTTATCGGGCGTTTTTTCGTAAAAGTCCGAAAACTCACTGGGGGTGCGCAGAAAAGTTCCCAGAGTTATGTTAAACGAAATATGCAGATATATTAAACCGATAACGCTGATTCAGATTCTGAAATAAAACCGATTGTGCTTGACCAATATTTTCGAGCAAAAGAAGAAAAC
Source organism: Pristionchus fissidentatus (assembly GCA_036245785.1). Taxonomy (NCBI): domain Eukaryota; kingdom Metazoa; phylum Nematoda; class Chromadorea; order Rhabditida; family Neodiplogasteridae; genus Pristionchus; species Pristionchus fissidentatus. The sequence continues at coordinate 20,086,982 of BTSY01000002.1, forward strand.
GTATATCAAAATTTGGTTTTTGACAAATATCTTTAAAACGAGTGAAGATAGATGTTTGTGCTAATTGAAGAAAATGTAGAACATGTCGTGAGGAACAATTTGGAAAAAAAAGAAGCAAAAAGCAAAAATCTGTTAATCTGACTGAGATATGGACTCCAAAGAGGTAGATCAAAAAATCGATAATATGCAAATTTCGAAAAACGAATTTCATAAAAAATTTCTTAATTTTATATAGATAGATATTTCAACTTTCATAAAAATCAGAGACAAAAATTATTTTTTGCTGCAGATCGCTCGATTTTTCCTACACTTAATCTGTGGTATGAGGCTGTTCGCGAAAGGATCAATGAAATGGGTGTACACTGAAATTGAAAAGTACTTAAAAAAATGTGAACACTGATGTTATCGAGTGCGCTGATGATTATGGTGACAATCATTTTGCATTTCACTCATCGGCCCGGGAGTACTGTAACTACCGTTTTTGAGGTTGCAATGCCGTATCTCGAGACCCCGTGAACCGTTTTCCATGAAATTTTTTTTTGGGATGTTATTTTGAGTTAGAGGTACCAGTGATGTAGATCATGCCCTTTTCATTCACTATTTTGCGCTTCATTGACCTCGCAGGAGAGCGCTAAATGAGAATGATCAGTGCAAAATGATAAAAAAACGATGCGAAAATGGCCAGTTCCCCCACGAAATTGTGAATAAAAAGGGCATGATCTACATCACTGGTACCTCTGAAGTATGCATGTAGCATAAGAATATGGAAGCTGAGGAAACAGTGCATCTTCTGTTATATGTAATTAACATTAGTTATGAGGGGTGTTTGAGAACATTTTTTTTGATAGATGAGTAAAAATAGCAATTTCAAAATTGAGTATTAAATAGTTATTGGCAACTCAAACTAACATCCCAAAAAAATTTCATGGAAAACGGTTCACGGGGTCTCTAGATACGGCATTGCAGCCTCAAAAACGGTAGTTACAGTAATCCCGAACCGATGAGTGAAATGCAAAATGATTACCACCATGATGATCAGCGCACTCGATAACCTCAACTGCGGGAATTCCAGAAAATCGATGTACGAGGTCCTTCACAAAAGTTATTGATCCTCTCGCGAACAGCCTCATATATGATCGAGAGAGTGACTCAATTACTCACCCTTGCTTCCAGTACCGTAGTATGCACCCAACACGATCAGATCTGCCGTGTCTGCCATCGCTCCCTGAAAAATATTGATTGAAAAACGTAATCGATAAATGGCCAGCACTTCTTGCAGATAGTCCTTTTTCACTTTGAGCCAGTGTCTCTTGCCCGGTTCGTAGGTTCCCTTTGAATCCTGAACGGGAGATTGAAGCGTACTGTAGCTGCTGATTACGATATTGATGTGATACCTTGATGACCAATCCCTCGAGTCCATCATCTATCGCACTGTATATCATTCGACTCAGATGCTTCTTGTCGCCCAATCTGAAATAGGAGAGGGATGGGGATGTATTCAGTGCAAATAAGGGGGAGCTGCAAGGAATGCAATCGATTGAGCATCGAACGAATCTCACGGGGAAATAAGTCTACGACTCTATAAGTCTAAGCTGGCCAGCGGCGACTTCAAAGTCTGATGCTGCGCAAAGTTGAGGGAGGTAATTGGCGCAGGAGAGCGAGTCGTTTAGACTTTGAAAGTCGTTGTATGGCAGCCCAAAAGTCTAGAGTCTAGAGTCGAAGACTTATTTCCTTCTGCGGTGTTATTGTACTCACTTGACTTCTTCATACTGTGAGAAGTGCACTCGATTGTTCACTTCTGTCATATGCTTCTTCAACAATTCCTTCCTCTCACTCAATGGCCTCAAAACAACAAATTGAGTATACAAAGCCGTTACGATCCCATTTATTATCATGGTCTGTGTAAATATAGATAACGTGCAAAGGCCGACTATCTCATATCACACCATTCATTGATATCATTTGATCATTTTATCTATGAGATTGTTGTCGATCGATATTGAGATTAGAATTGAGATGGACTTACTTCTCTAGTAGACTTTCGTCGTTGTAGAGAAGAATATCGAATACGAAGAGACACACCGATGCCTCTTTGAACTGCTCTTTCTTGTGCTTCCCTGAGATGAAGAGATTATTTGAGATGAAGGGGCTGTTGAGATTGAGAGATCAAAGATCAACTACCGAGTGTTCCAAAGGGAAGAGGTTTTCCAGTGGAAGTGTCAACCAGAAGAACTTCAGCATCGAGGATCAACTTGTCGCCTCCAGGGAAAGCGAGTGGAATGACCTCGTTTAGTTGCTCCATCTGGAGAAGACGAGAGTTATGGTGGGAGGGATACGGTAGGGGGAATACGATTCGTACTATAGATGGATTGATAAATCCATCAATATTGTAATATTTTACCGTACTTTGTACTCCTGAACGGGCTTGAGACTTCTCGAGTAGAAGTTAAATGAGTCGCCGTTCTTATGCACCTAAACATTGTTAGTCACTACTCATATTTCTTGTATTGTTTTAGTGATGAATTGTAGATGCCGACTTGCCTGCACTCTCTCTCCATCATATTTAATCTCAGTTATGAGTGTTCCTTTACACGATGACATCGCCTGCTCTACTGACTTGCATGGTTCGGCCTCAATATACAATCATAGACAAGTTTAGCATATCAATCGTACCAGCATGGGAAGAATGGGAGTTGATAAAGTGATTCCGACTGGCATTACTTTCCCTTCCTCTTTGTGAGTAACAATCACTTCCAGATCACGACACGATTGGAAGGCCTCGTATGCACATGCATCCACTCCTACACAGATTATTGGAGTACTGTAGGCAACCGAACATTCGCAATATCACTATCATTACTGGGAAGACGTCATCTTCTACTCATTCTGACTACTCCATCTACCATACCGTCCAGAATGTGCTTGACTCCAGCATTGATACGGAGATCCTTCTTGATCAGACGGAGAAGATACTGTAGCTCGAGTGGCGAGAGTCTGTAATCGATCGAATTACTGAGACACCAACACTTACAGTATACCTCTTGACTGCGAATTGGAGATGGCTCAGCTGCTCAGACTCTCCACTCAGCTTCGCCAGTTTATCCAACCATCGATCCAACTGGAATCAATGGATATTCTCTGTTTCCATCTCAATCTATCGTACCTTCATGACGCTCCAATCACTCTTGTCCACCTTGTTCATCTTGCCGTCACTGAATATCTTCCTCAGTGTCACACTCACATCTCCACTCTCATTGTACGAATCAGTGATATCCTGTGCATTCTCGTCCCACATCTAAAAGGAAATTGAGTCAATTTTACTTGGTTTACTTCACCAAAACTGTGCAACATTATGTTACATCGTATTTCATGTTTGCCGTTGTTTACAAGACTAACTATTATTTCTCCTCTTGCACACAGCGTTTCAGGGGTATAGCTCCTCGGCCACAGGCAATTGGCAGAATGCCAAATGCACATCATATCCCTTCATAGAGAAGCTTGAGTACGGTAGGATAGGGCGCAGACCCTCTATATATACCCACATCGAAACCAGCTCCGTGCACGAGCCGGGTTTGAGAAGCGGGAGGAGAGGTGACGTCGCGCCCCGCCCCCTCGCATGATCGATCTCGTTTCGCCCGCCCACTCGTTTGACTTCGGCACAGAGACACCCCGTCTCGGGTAACGCGCGTCCTCCCGATATAACATGACCTGTTCTTTCGCTTCGCCGTCTGGCACCCTCTCTTCAGCGAACGCTCTCAAACTTCTGTCTAGCCGTCTAGCTCATATGTCCGCTCTCGAAATGCTGTGTTGCATTCGCCTTACTATTAGTAAATATCATCATCAACATATCATCAGTATTAGAAAAAAATGAGTGTATCTCACAGTCGCAAACAGCTTGATGAGTTGTTTCTCCTTCAGATTATACACTCGTTGATCGACGGAAGGAAGAAGAAGTTTTAGAAGAGTGAGAAGATCACCGTCGAAGCCATCTTAGATCAATAAATATACACTCACAGATTAAAAGGTCCCGTTAACTCACGGTCCAAATTGTCTTATTTTGTGTTTTCGAAAACGAAAAATGGGCCTACCATGTATTTTTTGTCCAATAAATGGCAAAACGTGGCCGGCCACATGGCTTTCAATCGACGTTAACGCCCTGCCTTGTGCTCTGCCACTTGTGGAACACTCAACGAATCAGTAACTAGTCCACTCACCCTTCCCAATGTACATCTTGACTGCCATACTCTTCTCCGTGTACTTGGATACGGTAGCGATCGTATCACATAGTTTGCAGAACTGAGATTATCGATTGAATTGTGACTTCGGATGGGAATAGCGTACACGATAGAATTGATTGAACTTGGAGTCTTCCACTGGTTCCTTCCTCTTCTTCTTCTCTTCTCCATTTTCATCCTTCTTCACAACTTTCTTCTCCTCTCTCTTCTTCACTTCCTTCTCACTCTCAGTTTTCTTCTCTTTCTTCTACAATCGATTGATAACTCTCTCATCTCTACCGTAATCCCACCGTCGTCTTGGGAGTGGCAGTCATCTTCGTCTCTTCTTCTTCCTCGTCTTCTTCATCCTTTTTCTTCTTTGCTGGAGTCTTTAAGCATACGGTACTATCGATCAATAAACTCTTCCACCGTACCTTCTTGGGAGTTTTGGATCCCTTGGATGTTTTCATCTCCTCCAACTCATCAATCAATTTCACGATTTCTTCCTTGTCCTCTTTTCCAAGATCACCGAATCCTTCAATCGATACATCATCTTATACCTACCGTAATCTACTCGTACCCTCGATATCTGATGGTTCATCGATGACTTTGGTGGTCGCACGAGCCTTCTGGAACGTCTCGAAGAGACATCTGATAGTGGACACTTGATATTTGATCTCTCTTTCTCTCACTAACTTGATATGGAAGTAAGCCTTCATATCGGGAGGAGGCCCTCCATCGGGATTCTGCACGAAGGGATTGGGAGAAATCTTAGCCAGACGAGCGGCCTGAAAACGAGACAACCAAATATAAGGTGTAACTATTGGCGAAAGTCCATGTTTACTAGTCAGGATAAGAGCAGAACTACATCAACAAGCCCAAAATGGCTGCCAGTGTGAAGACCCCGTGGTCTAGGCACTGGCCACTCCTTGGGAAGATCAATAGACTATTTCAGTTACAGTACCCCCTTCGGAATCTGTTCCTTGCACTTCTTGCATCCTGCCACTCTCTTTGCGATATCGGCGGCGAATCGATTGGAGGACATCTACAGTATACTCGTTCTACCGTATTCCTCTTCTCCTGACGGTACAATGGGCGAATAAAAGCGCCTGTTTCACTGCTCGATAATGCAAATAGTTCAAATAAAACTCTTTATCATTTCTAATGGCAACGATCTTCTTGTGTACACGTAAGAGGAGAGACTGAGCACAAATACGATACAGTGAGTAGTAGTTACACGAATTAGTTCGGACTACTGTAAGGCAAGGCGAAGAACTACGGATGTGGAATTAATGTCTAATTCTTGTATTCCATTGAGAAGAAGGATCGAACCAGACTATCTGCTGCCTGACCAGGTGTTATCTGAAATGAAATAAATCCCTTCCATAAAAGTCTCCGCGGTCTCTTTATCGTCAATTGGAGTCAATAGATGTCCATCGACGTCACCGATTCGACAACATCGACGGACTCCCGTCGCTTCACTCCAATTGACAGTTACAACTTTTGAATATGACTCTGACGGAATAAACAATGAATGAATCTCTGTGTTGGATACCTCAGCATTCGTCACTCTCTTCTCCATTTCCTTCGTCATTGCTCTCAATCGAGGATGTTTCATGAAGAGAGACATCAATTGCTCGTCCACGTGACTCCACATGCATCTGATACAACAATTACCATTATTACTTATTAAGTTTCAACAAATGAATAGCCATAGTTGATGTACTTCTGGAGACCGTTAGCGAAAGAAAACAGCTGGATTACGCCATTTGAATAGATCGAATATAAAGTTTTAAATAGTATTCTCACTTGTTCATCTGTTCATTCCTTCTTCTCATGAGTGTTCCCGATTCTCTGATTGTATTCCAATATTCGTCCATTGAATCCCACACTGCAGATACAGAAGCAGCGTCCATGATTGAGGAACGGAGAACCTTACAAAACGAAAGTGAATACAAGAATTACACATAACACCATTGAGTACAACTACCAATTTATGAGAGACTATCTGACTCAGTCGAATTAATCTTGGCACAGTACGATAAATGAGTGGATGAGATAAACATGTCACATTGTAGTGTGGACGAGACTGAGTTGCCAGGTGATGTAAAAAGTTGCGAAATCGCTTCTACTCCTCAGGGCATTACGTCATAGGAATTTCCGGTTTTTCGAAAACTTCATATATGGGCATAATGAGTGGTACCAATCGATTCCTCATAAAATTCTAAGACTTTTTCGACTCCATGAATATTTCGATAATCTTCGATCGAAACTTGGAATTTTCAAAAATAAGTTTTGAATTTTAAACTTAATTTTCCCCGCCAATTTCCCTGTGGAAAGGTAAAAATGTTATTCGCGCATTCAAGTGTAATTAAAGTAATGCATCAACTGTGCAAAGGAATAGAAATATAATGAGGCCCGGTACGTTTGGTGACCGAAAAGCTACGTACACATTGAATTGTGGTGTGGCCTACAGTAACCCGAAGTAATTTGTAAGTATACTTTGGGAATGTCTGACTGCGATGGGGGGTTGGATCGACCATACACCTGATGAACTAAAGATACTCGATCATTCTGCAAAGGATACTGTAGCTCCCAAAGCCTTTAGAAAATACTCCGGGTTACTGTAGGCCACACCACAATTCAATGTGTACGCAGCTTTTCGGTCACCAAACTTACCGGGCCTCATTATATTTCTATTCCTTTACACAGTTGATGCATTACTTTAATTACACTTGAATGCGCGTATAAAATTTTTACCTTTCCACAGGGAAATTGGCGGGAAAAAATTAAGTTGAAAATTCAAAACATATTTTTGAAAATTCCAAGCTTCGATCGAAGATTATCGAAATATTCATGGAGTCGAAAAAGTCTTAGAATTTTATGAGGAATCGATTGGTACCATTCATTATGCCGATATATGAAGTTTTCGAAAAACCGGAAATTCCTATGACGTAATGCCCTGAGGCGTAGAAGCGATTTCGCAACTTTTTACATCACCTAGCAACTCAGCCTCGTCCACACTACAATGTGACATGTTTATCTCATCCACTCATTTATCGTACTGTGCCAAGCCACTGAAGAAATATGTTGACAGGGTCAGATAGTCTCTCTTATGGCACTTTTACACTTAACCGGAAGCCCCGCCCATTTAGGCCACGCCCCTTGCCAAAGACTCTGCCAAGGTCTCATGCTGAGCCTTGCAGTTCCAATGTTCGAATAAAGTTTTTAACCGCTTTTAGGTCCGTGATCACAATGACCCAAACGTTTGGGAATGCCCTACCCTACCGGATCGTAACAGGGGTGAATGAAAAGTGGGCGGGGCTTCCGGCTAACTATAAGTGTAAAAGTACCCAATTTATAACAACAGTTGATCATAATTTAACTACTGTACCTTCGGTTTCCACTCGGGAGCTCGCGGTCGCATGAACTTGAGTGCAGAGATGTGTTCTGCTTGAGCAATCTGGAATGAAATTGTAATTTTCATGTAGTCATAATTCTCTCGATCACAAAAAGTAACTTACTCTGGCCTTTGTCTTGAGATCTCCATCGTCTTTGGTGACAACGAGGAGATCACTCAATTCCATGATTCCCCTTTTAACTCCCTGCAATCAATCGATTGATCTACCGTATCCTCGAGTGATCTACCGTACTCTATCTCTCTCACCTGCAACTCATCTCCATGGGCGGGCGACAGAAGAAGTGTGAGCATATCACACATGTCCACTACTGCAGTTTCCGATTGACCCACTCCTACACGGAAAGAGTCGATCATATTGTCCCAATCAATAATGACCTACCAACAGTTTCGATGATGACGACATCGTAGCCAGCCCCCTCACACAGGATAATGGCCTCGTGAATGCCTCGAGTCACCTGCAGCCATTTATTGCCGTATATCTCTTAAAATAAACGATAATGGGAGCATTAGAGTAGAGGCAGAGGGAGATGGAAGGGGACTCACAGGGAAAAAAGACGACTCAAAGGTCTTGGCTACGGAGTGACGACATTAAAGGTCTAATCGCCTCGGTCAGAAACGGGCTGCGGCACTATTAGACTTTTAAAATCGTCACTCGGCAGCCGAGACTTCAGGAGTCGTAGACTCCCTATGAGGAGAATGACGTACCCCTCCGAGTGTTCCACAAGATGGCGACTGTCTGATGTATGCATGGGGGTTCACACTCAACTTCTGCATACGAGTCAGATCGCCCAGAAGAGAACCTGTGGGAGAGGAGGGATGAGAGGGGAGAAAAGAGGGAGGAGAGGGAGAGGGGAGATAGAAAAGAGTGTAGACACGTTTGACGAAAGAGGCGTACACATTATTCACTATGCACATGTTGTATCCAAGTGACAGTGTCATTGACGTATTCACTTGGATACATCAATGGATATCATAGATAGTCTTATAACTACTGCGCACCTCCAGTGAGTTGAGAAGAAGGATCAATAGTAAGGACTGCCACCTTCTTTCCTCTCTTCTCTGTTAATTCCTCTCCCAATGCTTCGATGAATGAACTTTTGCCCACTCCCGGACTCCCTCAACACATCGATCTACGCTTTTCACAGGTAGAAATACTTCTCGGCGATGGACTGAACGAGATATATCTAGAGGGCAATAACTTACCAGAGATGGCAACTCTAAATATCAGCGAGTCTGGTCCCTTTTCATCGAATCGACGTTTTTCCTCTTTGAGCATTTCCTGAGTGAGTTGCTACAGTAAAGACTCTCCATCTACCATATTCTGTACCTGCAGTAGTATATTTCCCTGAGCCCTCTTTACAGGATGAGTTGATTCAACGAGAGTAATAGCAGATGCGAGTGCTGCTCTCTTTCCAGAGAGAATTCCATCCCGCAGTCTACACACCTGAATACAACAAATATTCTATTCATAGATCACCAGGGATGAAAAAACGAAGGCTACCGACATTTTGGTCTTTTCAAGATCAATCTTGAAGACATCTACCCTCATTTCCGGCATTTCCCTAGTCACCTTGTCGACGCATGACTCTATTTCGAAACTAATAATTATCAATCATACACACCAGGGTTGCGCGGCAAATGATTTTACGTTTCAGAACTAGCCGGGATGTGTTGAGGTTAAATACACTACGCTCTATGCATAGTTCTGGTTGCAGGTTCGGTCGGGAGCTCGGTAGCCTACTTTAGGTTCGGTCCAGGGGAAGTTCAGTAGCTTACTCCTGGTTCGATCCAGGGGGAGCGCTGTAGTCAACTTAAGGTTCGGTCGAGGGGAGCTCGGTAGCCTGCTTCAGGTTCGGTTCAGGGGAGTTAGGTAGATTGCCTGAGGTTCGATTCAGGGAGGAAGACTCGGTAACCGGATCTATGTGCGGTCCAGGGGGAGCTTAGTAGCCGGCTCCAAGTACGGTTCAGGGAGAGCTTAGTATGTTGGAGAATATTAATCGCTAGAAAGAGTACTGGCTTATTCCGTTGCAAAAGGCTCGTGAGGCTTTCTCAGCGGAAACGCAGGATCCGTGTGTTGATTTCCCTGGCGTGTTCGAGCACGTTTGTGGCATCGCAAAAGACTTTTCCCATGATTCCCCACGCTCGCCGGTTCAATTAGGAACTTTTCGAAATTTTCGAATTTCCACTTTAAAACGTGCCAGAACACGTTCAGACACGTTTCCGACATCGTAAAACACTTTTCCTGTGATACCCCAAGCTCTGCGAATAAATTGGAAACGTTAAAACTCGGCAAAACAGGTGAAAACGTGTTTCACGTTACTCAAAAAAACGCGTTAGGGCGCTTTCTGGCACTTGCGGAAAATGCGCAGGAGGTTTGCCCGCGGCGGGGGTCGAACCTGGGAGTCTCGGATTGGTAGTCCGGAGCGTTACCCACTTGGCCGTGAAATTAGCGGATTTTTATATTAAAATTTTGAAAGGTTTTTAGAACAGTTATCATATGCAAAAGGTTCTGAGAAGATTGCGCGATTTTGAAGCGATTTATGGGGGAAAAGGGAAAATGTCCGTCACGCTGCAAAAAAAAACATACAGATAGACAATGATTTCCTATAAGTGGAGGAATATTGCGACAATCTGACGGAAATTTTTACGTCGGAAAAAATTTCTTTTTTTGGTGCTTATTTTCAAAGTCAGTACTACTCTGTGCTCAATATTATTTGCATTCTATGACAAATTCAGATAGTTTTGAAAATACAATGCTAAAATAAAGGCTCCTATGGCAAAAGAACGAAGTTTTATTCTGGGTTTTCCGTATTTTTAGAAGAAAATTTTCCGTTTCCGATTTTTTTCCCGTCAACCCTGATACACGATCAGTGTAAATAGTAACCTGTAAGCATTAGCTTCCATCGAATAAATTCTAACCGTGGCATCGTCCTTGGTCACAGTATCATCGAAGAAGACTCTATTGTATTCTGCGAGGAAATCGTGGACCGGCGCATCCTTAGTCACTCCTCCTACAGTTGGAATTGCCCAGCTCGAACCTGATCTGTAATATAATTAATGATACGGTAAATATTGTCAATAAATATACTGTATTGACAACTTTACCATACCTGGCTATGGAATAGAGAAGTCTCGAACCCGTGGACAACATGCGATATCTATCTGCAGGTGATAGGATGCATTAAATATATGGAGAATCACGACACAGGCATAGACAGGGAGCAAGCCCTTCGATTGATAACACTGGTAGAATAAGGAGTATAAATAGTACTTTATCATACAAATATGTTTCACAAGTCAGCTAAGAAGTGGTGGAGAACACCCGTATTCACAAAAAAACAAAGCAAGCAAAAATCAGAGACGCATTTAATATACAACGACTATGGTAATCTTATAGATGGTAACTACGATTGTTGTGTCGACTGTTTAGCACACAATCTACTGACAGAAGGATACAAAGATGGATGCATCTACTATCCATCTCGACTAGATTCTATGAGATCAGTCCTTTGCTATTCTCTAATAATAGATCCCAATCGATAGCAGATCTCATTACTTCTTTCTCCATCCAAGTCTCGTAGTTCTTCTTGAATTTATCGCCCAATTCGATCTGAGATATACACACTTCATTTCCCTATTTAGTAGTTTCTTTTTTCACAATTTCAGCACATCCGTTGGTGAAGTACCAAAATTATCCGTAGCAGCCCTTATTACCCCCTTCCACTAAATTGTGGGGAGTGAGGTTAAAACAGTTGGGCGAAGCAATTCTACACGAAGAATAATGAAGTTCGTTTTTCTCACCTTCCTTCCCAACAGAGATTGACTCGAGTTGTCAACGGGGGCGAAATCAGAGATGGACCCAAGTGATTCTTCCTCTTCCTTCGCATTTGCTTCCCTCTCTGCGTGCTCTGCAATCACTCATTCATACAATCTCAATCACCATCGTCTCTTTTCATCAACAATCAACTGATACTATGAATAAAGTTCGTGGTTGTGTCGATATCAACGAAGGCTGAGAGGATAAACACCACGTCATTTTGATGTGCTTATAGACATAATTGATATCACTCACCAATAGCAAATGCGGGATACATCTTTCCATATCTCCTTGCATTGAACTTCTCGATAGCAGCCTTCAAATCGACCTCGATATTTCGATAGTGCCATGACTTGGTTCGATTCTCATTGGCAAACGCCCAATCGTCTCCGAGTCTGCAATCATTTCTCTCTCTCATCAACAGGGGGGCTGTATAATCTGTCAGAAATGTGCGAGAAAAATATGGCAAAAAACATCGCTCAAAACATGGCAGATTTTTCTCTAATTCTCTCAATTTAGCATGCTATTTTCGTCACTCTAACCAAATTTCAATCGGAAATGTGCGAGAAAACTTGGCGAAGTTCTAAACGGAACTTGGCCAAGTTTGGTTAGAGAAAGAGAAATAGCACGCAAATCGAGAGAGGGAAAAGTATGCATGTATGTGAGCCATTTTTAGGGGGGAATTTGAGGCGCAATGAAGTGAACGCTAAAATTCCAATTTTGGCATTGTTGGGTGCTGATGGTCTGTTGCATCCTTGTTTTCATAATGAAATTCCAGCAAATTCGAAATCAAACGTAACAAATTGGGTTGAAAGTAGAGTTTAAAAATCGGCCATGTGTAAATGTCTGAATCATCGGAACGTTTTATTCGAATTTCGCATTTTTCTTTATTTTTGCAATTTTGCATGGTTTGTTTAGTTTTTTCGCTCCTTTTAATCGTACAACTACATCCGCAATGTTCTTATCGTCTTGTGAAGCCCATCTTCTTATATAACACTGCATTATAACGCTTCCTATGAAATGAATTGTTTTCTTTGTAGACTTTGATTTTGTTCTTGGAATGGATGAAATGGAATGATCCTGTCAGTTAATCAATAGTAATTGAATTAGAAATTGCCGAAAATATTAATACTAAACGAGTATAAACAACAGAAACAAAAATGTAAACAGGCTGATGACGTAGATGGCTGATTTCTAAAGAAAACTTGGTCAAGTTTTGAACGATGTCAGTGAAAACTTGGCCAAGTTTTTGGTGAAGTTTTGACAGATTATACAGCCCCCAGATAATAAAACGCCATCAGCCACGGTTCAAAATATTACATCTATATTATTCTTTCCTCAAAAATATCGACTACGACTCTAATATCTCAAAAAAGGCTACGACATAAAGAGTGAAATGCCCAACCTACCGTAAGTTCTTCCTATTCTATACTCCCTGATATAAACTGAGTAAATTATCTCACGTGTGTCTCAACTTGGAATAGATACTCGTGATCACATCCATATTGCATCTTCTCCACTGTCGCCCCAGATATCGGGACTGCATTTTGAGCAGCTTGAGAACGTAGATTTGGAAGATCGCCTGACGATGAAGATTAATATTACATTTCAACGCACTTGTGTAGTAATAGTATGGACTATAAAAGTTTGGAAACAGATTATAAGAGTGAATAGTATTGACCAATCGAATCTTGAGACATCTCTTGAGAATGGGAGCAGACTTGAATACAACGAGGAGCATCGTACGGGAATGCTTCCACTTTGTTATCTGAGATGAGAAATCATTGAGCTTTTCAAATATTGTATTATGAAGAAAATATCTCGGTAGGTAGCTTATTCGATTTCGTCAATAACTTCTTTTAAAGCTAATATTGAGTTTGTACAAGCATGGCAAGTGGTATTCTATTCGTTAAAACAACACTAGAAATACATTGGAATTTTTACCTTGTTGAGTATCCTGAGCAGATTGATGGATGAGAACACATTTCTCCACAATGAGTAACTACTTCCGTCTGTCTGGGATGGAAATACTTCGACGTTGTCAGCATTCAACTGTGGGAATTCATCTGGATAGAAAACAATTAAGATTTGCAGCGTCGAGTGGCATCGCAAATAGTAACATTAAAATAAACCGTGAATAAAGGATGTACTCACTGTTTCTGACAAAGAATATGGCGGCTTGGGGGAAGTTGTAGGGATTGAGCTCGTGTTTAGACTGAAATATGCAATGTTAGAATTGAGAAATTGCTGACCAAAAATAAATAAAGCGAGCAGAACTTTCATTGACACATTTTAAACCGGATGTAACAGGCTAATTAACTACATTTTTAAAATAAGATTGTTTGACAGTCGAAATTTTGAAAACAACTACGCAGTAGAAATTAAAGAAGGCCTCCCACGAATATTTGGTCACATAGACTGCCAACGTAGTGTTGTTGGGGGCGCTCGCCCGAGCACGTTGCAATGCATCCGAAATTCTACCGTAACCTATAAATCGATATATTGGCGCTCAAATGGCCGCAAAGGTACCAAGAATCGACAGGCAACGCGTGCTAGGACGCGAAGATAGGAAAATGAAGCTGCCAACGATATAATAATGTTTCCCCCTATGGATAATATCGGTTTTCATAAAAATATAATAATTTTCGCAAGGGAATGCTTAGAAAATTACCCCTAATACATGTGTGCGCGCTCCATTATTGTTTGCATTTTTCAGGTGTACTGCATTTGGTTTATCGAAAAAAATATGGAGCGCGCACACTAGCATTAGGGGAAATTTTCTAAGCATTCCCTTGCGAAAATTATTATATTTTTTTATGAAAACCGATATTATCCATAGGGGGAAACATTATTATATCGTTGGCAGCTTCATTTTCCTATCTTCGCGTCCTAGCACGCGTTGCCTGTCGATTCTTGGTACCTTTGCGGCCATTTGAGCGCCAATATATTGATTTATAGGTTACGGTAGAATTTCGGATGCGTTGTAATGTGCTCGGTTGAGCGCCCCCAACATCACTACGTTGGCAGTCTATGTGACCAAATATTCGTGGGAGGCCTTCTTTAATTAGGAATAATAAATATAAATTCACAATCTGACCATTTATTTTATTGTGTGGCCTATGTCGTTAAACATATAAATTGATCAACTATCAGGGTTCTCTCACAGTAGCCCATGGAACACAAATATAAGAGACGAATCGCGAGAGAATCGACCAGAGCGAGGAACTAGAAAATTTTTGTTTCCGATTTCCCTGTAAAAAGAGTCCAAGGTATTTCCAATTCTGCTCTATTAGATAGCGTTTCCCGTTTTTCGAGTACGCGAGTACCAAAATGACGGTCCTTCGAGTTTAGCACCCGAGTGTGCTTGGGTAGATATTTAATAACTCGCTTTAAAATTGAGATACGGAGTTCTAATTTTTTGTGATAGATAGAGAAATGGATTCCCCACATTATTAAAATTTTTACGTGATTTTTCAACATATTTTATTTTTACAGTATTTGACGACGCAAAAATTGCAGCAAAAGGTGCAATCGTTAATATCCCTATTTCTCTCTATGCACATTTTGTAGTACCTATATATGTTCAATTTATATCAACTTTTCAGCCAAATCGGTAGATGCGAACAAAATCGGCGCTCGCTTAAGTACGTTTCAAAAAAACCGAATTTTCAAACCAATAGTCTACAATACTTCAAAATAGATAATTTGCGGTCATAATTGATTAAAACATTCCAAAAACATTTTTGAAGCTTTAAGTAGAACAATACTAAGCGATTTGGCAAAGAAAAATTGATTTTCCGGAAATCGGGATCGAAATTATTCGAATCAATAAATCTCGCGTCCCGGAAGTTGGACATGTGCCGTATTAAATTTAAATGAGAGCATATATTGGTAGGACATGGATAAACTTGCTAGACAAAATCCGCGCAGGTAGAAATTGAGTTATTTCATTTGGCAGTTTCTCGAAAAGTGTTCATCAGATCACATATCCATTCACGAGCTGGACACAATCTGAAGTGCCAGCAGTATTGTATCATCTGTGCTGAACAACTTTGCTTTTTAGAGCTAGTTGATATCTTTTCATAGAAAGACGCCAGAGCTTCAGGAAAAGTGCGTTGAATGACGGGTGCGCGCGCTCTAACACCCCTCGCACTCTCTCATTTCCACGCACTCTCTCGTCTCGTTCGGGTCCAATTTAGATAAATATTTTTTTCCTGCTATTTCTAAGGTCACTTAGCTTGCAGACGAATAGAAAAACTTATTTTTACCAATATTACCCATTTTCAACAAAAATGGGGTGAACTAGGCGAGAGAGTGCGTGGAAATGAGAGAGTGCGAGGGGTGTTAGAACGCGCGCACCCGTCATTCAACGCACTTTTCCTGAAGCTCTGGCGTCTTTCTATGAAAAGATATCAACTAGCTCTAAAAAGCAAAGTTGTACAGCACAGATGATACAATACTGCTGGCACTTCAGATTGTGTCCAGCTCGTGAATGGATATGTGATCTGATGAACACTTTTCGAGAAACTGCCAAATGAAATAACTCAATTTCTACCTGCGCCGATTTTGTCTAGCAAGTTTATCCATGTCCTACCAATATATGCTCTCATTTAAATTTAATACGGCACATGTCCTACTTCCGGGACGCGAGATTTATTGATTCGAATAATTTAGATCCCGATTTCCGGAAAATCAATTTTTCTTTGCCAAATCGCTTAGTATTGTTCTACTTAAAGCTTCAAAAATGTTTTTGGAATGTTTTAATCAATTATGACCGCAAATTATCTATTTTGAAGTATTGTAGACTATTGGTTTGAAAATTCGGTTTTTTTGAAACGTACTTAAGCGAGCGCCGATTTTGTTCGCATCTACCGATTTGGCTGAAAAGTTGATATAAATTGAACATATATAGGTACTACAAAATGTGCATAGAGAGAAATAGGGATATTAACGATTGCACCTTTTGCTGCAATTTTTGCGTCGTCAAATACTGTAAAAATAAAATATGTTGAAAAATCACGTAAAAATTTTAATAATGTGGGGAATCCATTTCTCTATCTATCACAAAAAATTAGAACTCCGTATCTCAATTTTAAAGCGAGTTATTAAATATCTACCCAAGCACACTCGGGTGCTAAACTCGAAGGACCGTCATTTTGGTACTCGCGTACTCGAAAAATAAGGCCTATCTCGATAAACGGGAAACGCTATCAAATAGAGCAGAATTGGAAATACCTTGGACTCTTTTTTACAGGGAAATCGGAAACAAAAATTTTCTAGTTCCGCATACCCCCCTCAAATGGTCGATTTTCTCGCGATTCCTCTCATAAACGACCGGAACGAGGAGAGGGAAAAGTAAGCAATGTTGTTGTTGTATTTCTGCGCTCTCTCTCTGTTTACGTGCTCTCTCGTCACTGTCTAGCTCGCGGAAAACAACTCGCAGAATTCCGCGACCCAAGAGGTGCGGCTAATTCCCTAGTTTATATTTTTGGTTAATTTCTTCGGCATTAGTAGTTTCTTATGCGTCTCTAATGACCTAACGCAAATTATAAAGGAAATAGCCTAAAACGAGCAAGAAAAGATGCGTGAAAAGTTCACGAACTTCTGACGGATTATAAGGGTCGAAACCCTTATATTTAAAAAAAGATTGAAATGTAAAATACCTGCATATATTTTTGCATGTTCTGATCGAGGAATTTGAGAATCAGAGGGACTCCATTCCCCAGTGAGACATGCTGAGCAAGGAACTCGAACTGATAGATGTGATTGAGACGAAGATGTTTGAGGAGAAGGAGAAGAATAGCAGAGGTCGCCTTTACCATTACCTGAATAACGAGAGAGAATTTATGGATCAAACCGCACTTGGGCAGCAAATTATAGATATTTTTTTGCAAAATGCTCCAACCCCGGTTTCACTCTATTGAATATTTTCACGTCTTAAATTTTTAAATAATGCTTGCCACCAGGAAAATGAAGAGAGCCCACGTGTGACCGTGCACACGATTGGATCAAACATCATGAATTTGCCAATGCACTGGGTCGAATATAAATGATTTCCATTTTTTAAATTCTAAAATATCATGTTTCACACAATGAAATTTAAATAATAAATAATTTGTGTATTGTACCTCCTTGTGTCTGTATATATCAATTGTGAGAGTGAGTGAGTCTTCCAATGGAGTATTGGTTGAATGATCAAGGGAGATCGAATTGGAGAGAACATCGGAACACTCTGTCTCGGGAGTCAACACATCACACAGAATATTGAGAGTGTCGTTCTTCGCCTGAGAGAAAGAGATATAATGAGGATATAAGTAATTAATAAAATTTACTGACTTTGTTAGAGGGAGCGGCAGCCAGAAGAACTTTGAGAAGAGCGACGACATATTGAGAGAGATTGGGAAGCATCTGACTGAAAAGGAGAAGTGGTGAGGAAAGACATGTCTCATAATAACATTGCACAATAATGGAAACAGCGCTGCGCAAAAAATAAAAGCAAACGTACGTGTACAATGCCTCCACTCTCGTCAGTTCGACTTTCTCCTTGACCGAGAATGGATATTTGTCCAGCACTTCCTCTTGTTCCATCTGAATGCATCCAGTCATAGGTCGATAGGTAAGTTAAAAACGACTAAGCCTGCCCACTTTTTTGCATCTACAAGTCGAATTTTGAGAAACCCAACTCCTGACCCCTGAAATCACATCCTCACCAGATAGCGTTACCGCCTGATGTGATAAATAATTGAATTGAATTGAGAAAAATAAATTGAAAATCCGGCCCAGATTTTGGCATTTTCATTGCCAATTTTTAAAACCCCTATCAATATTTTCGATATTTTCCTACCCACTTTGTCGACTTATGAATCCAGTAGTGGTCGTATTTAACTCAATTCAATGCTATCTCACCTGCAGATCAGATAGACTCGTGTAGAGATGCTTCTCCAGAATGTGAACACTTGCATGGAATGGAGGAGGAAGGCCGAAGAGAGTGGAAGTGTCACCAGGGAGATCGTATTGGAACATCTTCTGTCTGCAACCAACAATCAGTCAACGAGTAACGCATAAGACACAGTACATTACTTTTCATAGGTCAAATGAGACGTCGCTGGTATTACGTCTAAATGTATATGTCACTATTTCGATAAATTTGCCAAAAAAGTCGGTAAATTGAATTAGAAATTCAAAATGATCGCTTGAACAGACTTTTTTTCCGGAAAATTTTCAAAATCATTTTTCGCACAGTCATGTTCCCACCCATTATCCTCTTTATATCCTTCTGCTCACCTCGAATTCTGAATAAATGTCTCAAGATCGTCCTTCCTCGCCTTCGGTCTCCATTTCAATCCACAATTCTTCTTCTCGAGAGGAGAGGGAGAATCAGCAGTCGGAGTTCTCTCTCCACTCTCTTCGTCACGAGAAGAAAGAGACGAGGAACCTCCCGACCAACGATTATCCTTCAAATTAACAAACAATCACCACATTTATGCGGCGCAAATTACATAGGTAGATAGTTCAAATTTGAATTAAACGTAATTCGGTATCTCGGCACCCGGTGAAGATTGAGCCATGTAATATTTTTGACTATTGACATCAAATCAATGGAAAAGGTAGAAATAATGTCTGCAATACTCACTCCCCAATTACTCCTTCCTCCTTTAGTCAATGTTCTCTCCTTAACTTCCTCCTTCTCATCTTCATCTTCACTTCTTCCTTCTCCTTCACTCACAATCTCATCTCCTTCCTCTTCTCCCGTGCACGCTACTTGTCTATAATAGTATACTTGCACTTTATCATCATTTTCCTTATATATCTTGATATATCTCTTTTTTGTATTGTCCTTTAATTTTAATATTAGTTTCGAATTGTGGGTGACCGAAACTGTTTCAAACATTTTATATCCCGGACCTCCGAAGTTTATGCAAAATGAAAAAGTTTTTTTTGCTCATAAGTATTCGTCCGAAAAAAAATCGGAGTGATGTATCTTCCGAACCAGAATAGATATCGTTGTGAATTTCTTTCGTGGGAGGTACTTCATAGCATAAGGCCTAATTTCAAATAATTTCGTCATAGGTGGATTTTTGGTTATCACGTAGTGATGATGAAATATACACGGCGACCACAAGGGCGATTATGCTGTGATGCTTACGTGCGTTGCGGCTGCGTCGCGGTTTGGAACAAGATTTTCAACCTCATTATTTTTGCCCCAAAATATCGCTATCAGCTTTCCCGGCGCATCCGATTTAGTGAAATCAAGCCGGATTTTATAAATATAACTGATGCAACGAGATAAAGAGAGCGTCTCAGTTTAATGTGCCTTTGATTCAACGTGCATCTTCCGTGGCGACTAGAGCACCAATCTCTTTAATTTTGTGCTTAAACAACGCAGATTTTTCGAAACCCCATGAAAGATGCATAAAATAAAGAAATTGTAGTCAAATTTAGTCAATAAACGGCATAAACTAAAAGCTAGTAACGTACTTTACGCATCACCTCATCACACTGGTCCTATTTTTAATCAGCCGCGGGGTTCCTACCACGACTTCTCTGAATATTTTGATCAATCTGGAATCCTACCGTGTTTTTCACACTCGCCCTTTTGTTCATTTTGTGGTCGCCGTGATATAGCAATGGTATTTCCGGGACGATTATTTACTTGGAGGAATTTTTTCAGCCTTCATTCTTATTGTGGTGGAAGTTGACGAGGAGGGGCACTCAAGAATAAAAAAAAGTAACACATTGCACGGTTCTGTGACGGAGTAGCTCAAAAGAAGTGCACGAAAAAATGGGTTGTCATTTCTAGATAGTCGTGTGCGCTTTCCCTCGGGATCAGTGAAATCGGGGTGCCGCTATTGCGAAATATGCAAATGAAAAATAATAATCGTTCTTAGCTTCAAAATGATCTTGATTTTTTGAAGACATGACAATTTCACTTTTTTTCGGATATCACGTTTTCGACAATATTTTCGGTATGATAGGGGTGACTTAAAAATCTGGTTTGGACTAAAATATATGAAACTCATAGGGAATCAGTCTTGAAATTTTCTTGATTTGTGCAGCATTTTTCTTCTTTGTATAACATATCTTCTCACGAGGTGAATGATCTTGATTTTTCGAGGACACAATTTCACTTTTTCGACGATTTTTTCGGTATGATAACAATCTGTTTTTCCCCTATGAGTTTCACATATTTTTTTGTCGATAACCCAGATTGTTAAGTGTCATACCGAAAAAAATCGTCGAAAACGTGATATCCGAAAAAAGAGAAGTGGTGAGCGACCCTCTCGGATCCGAGGGGGTACCCCGATTTCAGAAAAATAAAGTGCATGTAGCTGCTCAAATTTGGCCAAATTGAAAATTTTGCGGTCCCGCAATTCTTTTTCTCGTCGAACACTACACTATACAAGAAAAGATGGTCGAAAAATATAACGAATGAAGCTCGTAGGAAATACACATAAGCATATTTCGCAATAGCGGCACCCCGATCCGAGGGAGAGCGCTATGCAAATGAAAAATAATACTCGTTCAACGATTATTATTTTTCATTTGCATATTTCGCAATAGCGGCACCCCGATTTCACTGATCCCGAGGGAAAGCGCACACGACTATCTAGAAATGACAACCCATTTTTTCGTGCACTTCTTTTGAGCTACTCCGTCACAGAACCGTGCAATGTGTTACTTTTTTTTTTATTCTTGAGTGCCCCTCCTCGTCAACTTCCACCACAATAAGAATGAAGGCTGAAAAAATTCCTCCAAGTAAATAATCGTCCCGGAAATACCATTGCTATATCACGGCGACCACAAAATGAACAAAAGGGCGAGTGTGAAAAACACGGTAGGATTCCAGATTGATCAAAATATTCAGAGAAGTCGTGGTAGGAACCCCGCGGCTGATTAAAAATAGGACGAGCACGACGATTTTTTTCGGTATGACACTTAACAATCTGGGTTATCGACAAAAAAATATGTGAAACTCATAGGGGAAAAACAGATTGTTATCATACCGAAAAAATCGTCGAAAAAGTGAAATTGTGTCCTCGAAAAATCAAGATCATTCACCTCGTGAGAAGATATGTTATACAAAGAAGAAAAATGCTGCACAAATCAAGAAAATTTCAAGACTGATTCCCTATGAGTTTCATATATTTTAGTCGACAAACCAGATTTTTAAGTCACCCCTATCATACCGAAAATATTGTCGAAAACGTGATATCCGAAAAAAAGTGAAATTGTCATGTCTTCAAAAAATCAAGATCATTTTGAAGCTAAGAACGATTATTATTTTTCATTTGCATATTTCGCAATAGCGGCACCCCGATTTCACTGATCCCGAGGGAAAGCGCACACGACTATCTAGAAATGACAACCCATTTTTTCGTGCACTTCTTTTGAGCTACTCCGTCACAGAACCGTGCAATGTGTTACTTTTTTTTTATTCTTGAGTGCCCCTCCTCGTCAACTTCCACCACAATAAGAATGAAGGCTGAAAAAATTCCTCCAAGTAAATAATCGTCCCGGAAATACCATTTTTATATGACGCTGTTTGCGTTAAGATCAACAAGGGTCTGGAACAGGTCAAAAATCGAAATGGCTCAAAACTTGCTCCTAGGGGTAACTTTCAACGCTGGCGCCATCGATTTCGCAATAGGACGCCTGTGGGCGCCGCGCCTTTTTGGCGAAAAACGTGTTTTTCGAGTAAAACTCGCTTCGGAGTGCTCGTACAGGGGAAAATCTAAACCACTTAAACAGAATTTGACGCTCAATCTTCTGGTTATAACCACATTACATGATTCTACTTGGTTTGAATTTTTGACTCCGAACATATCTCGAGCGAACCCGTTGTCAGATTATAGGGAATTTTTTCCTGATTATGTTGATACTTTTGTTTCCTCATTGTAACCCCGGGAAAGTTATTTTATCTTTCCTCAAAGGATTTTCACGCGCGCGGTCGAAGTGGTAGTGGTCTAGAACTTCAATCCGAAGGTCGGTGGTTCGATTCCAGTTGATTGCCAAAGTTTTTTGCCAATTTTTTTCATCGATTTTTCACCTCCTGACAATATTGCCACTTTTTCAGCAACCCAGGAAAAGTGATATTTTCGAGTTCAAAAAAAAGTGGCAAAAAACTTTGGCAATCGACGGGAATCGAACCACTGACCTTCGGATTGAAGTCCTAGACCACTACCACTTCGGCCACGAGGATGCCGCGTCAGCACATGCGTTCCGCGCGCGTGAAAATCCTTTGAGGAAATATAAAATAACTTTCCCGGGGGTAACAAAAGTATCAAAATGATCAGAAAAAAATTCTCTATAATCTGACAACGAGTTCGCTCGAGATATGTTCGGAGTCAAAAATTCACTTTTTCTCGAAAACCAAGTAGAATCATGTAATGATGTTATAACCAGAAGATAGAGCGTCAAATTATGTTTAAGAGACTTAGATTTTGCCCCTGTACGAGCACTCCGAAGCGAGTTTTACTCGAAAAGCACGTTTTCCGCCAAAAAGGCGCGGCGCCGTATCGGCGCCCACAGGCGTCCTATTGCGAAATTGATGGCATCAGCGTTTTCAGCGTCGAAAGTTACCCCTAGGAGCAAGTTTTCAGCGATTTCGATTTTTGACCTGTTCCAGGCCTCTGTTAAGCCCTTGTTGATCCTTACGTGGACAGCGTCATATGTCATCATCACTACGTGATAACCAAAAATCGATCTATGACGAAATTAGTGGAAGCATAGGTTAAAAAGTCAGATCAACGGATTTAAAAAAAATTTTTACTAAAATTTTTCCAGGGAGAAAAACTTGCCGGTATTTAGCTTTTTTGATTCCCCTAATGGTCCTCTTTTTAACAAAAATATCACTTACTGACTCACTGCACGGGAGGGCAGGTTTTTTTAGCGAAATAAATTTGCACTAGGAAATGCATTATGGACGGTCGGACAGGTTTAGTTCCGAGTGCCGCAGAATTTCACAATTCGCCTCAGATTTTTAATTGATTGGGGCAGTGGTAGCTACAAAACAATGTGAGTATCTCGGGTCTAGGTTATCGCCTTGTGCCCGAACCTGTAAGGTCGAATTCAACCCACTTTTAGAGCTATGATTGGAAGTTCGGCCTTATAATATGAGTACCTCCCGCGAAAGAAATGTACAACGATATACATCTCTCCCATTTTTAAAAAAAGATACATCACTCCCTTTTTTTCGTACGAATACTTATGAGACTGTAAATAATAGCCGTGCTCTCGATATGGAATATCTCTTCTGTGTTTATTCGTCACTCACCTACTCATAGCGAGTCTCGCCCTCGGTCGAGCTCTCGACACGTGTCCATCCTGGTCATTCACAAGAGATGCCTTCATTCGCTGACCAACCTTAACACACACATCTATTGCCATTCTCCTCTCATAAACTCTCCTCACCAGAATGGTATCCTCAATCTCAGGCAGTCCAGCCTTCTCTCTTCTCTCCTTCTTTCCCTCTCTCAATCCTTCCCATCCACCCAGAAGAGCAAGAAGAATCTTCCACATCACAAGCAGTACCTGACACCAAGCATACACTATTCCAAGTAATATCACATTGATACAATAAGAAATATAACAAGTTTAGATTGATAATTTATAGTCATTTGCAGTTTAATATAATAGGAAGTGAGCTTAGGTACCTTTCTCATAGGGTAATGAGGTGCTTTTCCATTATAGAATGGGGGACACATATCCATGAGTATCATGAGAAGAGGCACTCCCATTTGTTCCACTGGCTCTTCCAATTCACATAGGAACCTCAAAAGAACTCAATTACTCATCATATCACACAACATTTTCGATAGTATAATAGAAGAACTAATAAAGAGTCTAGCATTCCGATACATAGAATGATAGTTCGAAAAGTACTTCAAAACGACAAATTGTAAGCATACCCAGATTTTCATATTCTCATACCCGATTTCGGAAAAAAAACCGATCCAATATAATGGAATGTTTTTACCCAATGATACCAGGCCAAAGTGTGGTCAAGACACCAATTTTCGAACACCCAAATTTTAGCATTTCCAGTCTACCCTTTCGACCCGTATGTACATAATCGTAAGTGGGGGCAAAGAGTTCTCGATGTTGATTCTCGATGTTGCATACCTCTGTCTCGTAGCAGCCATCGCAGTTCTCCTCTCAGCCGATCCCATCACTCTCTCAATCAATTCGGGTCTTCTCATTGATTCGATGAGATGGTAGAGACAAGAGAGAATCACACGAAGATTCTCGTTGTCTGCCAGAGTCGCAGAACGACGACAACGAAGTTCTGCATTGAGATTGATTGAAATGGAGGATGCCACCTCATTTTACGATGGAAACATCTAACACTCATTGTAATCAGCGACAAGCTAGAAGCTTAGATGATTTTAACGCTGCGAAGCGGAGACACTGTTCATGCACTTTCAAAACATGGACTTCTCATGCAAAATTGAAAAAGTTTTTGTTCGAACAGCGGATCACCGCTGTAGAATTTTTCGGATTCCGGCTTGATATACAATTTAGAGCCAAACTTTGATTTTAAAGATTACTGAGGTTGATACTAACCATTCTCGGATAGATCCATATTGGATGCACTTCTGCTGTTGGAGTAAGCACTAGCCTTACTCTCCCTTCCACTGCCGGGCTCTTCCTTCAGAATATCGAAGGGCACGTCCAATTCGAGACGGAGAAGACCAGTGAGACCCTGAGGAGAGAAGAGATGGGCAAATTGATTTAATGCTTAATATGGAAGCGGAAATGAAGAAACTACAAGATAGACAAATGAAATAATAAATACTGACTGGGTATGCGCCAGCTTCGAATGCAAGATAGGCCATGTGAACTGTGGCGATGAGACAATCAATCTTAATATAACAATATACTCGATTAACGCTAAATCTGCGTTTATTAAACAATAGGAAGTCAACTAACTTCATGGAATCCAGTTCCTCTTCCTTTGTCTTTCTCATCCTTCGTTTCCTTATTCGGCTCGTCTTCCTCGTCCACAAAGTCCATATATGCACCCTGAAATCCATATATTACAACTCTATATTTTTATCGGGCTTAGATCCACTATTATTACTGCGATAGGATGATGTACAACTTCTTTTAAAGAAGAGTTATGAGATAGAAACTGCTACAATTTTCAAGAAAGCACTCCTATGACATTGTTTCAAGGAATTCCAAATTACGGACCCCCAAATTTAATCAAAAAGTCATGATACCTTTTGAAATGGGGGAGTACGTCGTAAATTTGTCTAAACTCATTTTTGGGTATGGAAAATCGAAAACACATCATTCAGTCGTTTTCTCCATCTTATTCTCTCTAGAAGCGTGCAATCACTCACTTGCAGTATGTACAGGAGCGCTCTGCTACTGTTCAATCTGATATCATCATCTGCAGATTCAAATCGAGAGACGACCTCGACGATGAAGGCCTTCTGTTGACTACGAGACAGAGATGAGAACGGAGTGAAGATCTGAAAGAGACAATATTACATATTCTATTTAGCTCTATACATTGTTTATAACTATTCTATATAAACTCTCCTGTCAACTAATGTTCAACCACAAACAATGATAAATATTGAAACCTGTTTCTCCTCAGCGATCAATCGGTATGCCCTCGCATTGTGTGAGTAGTCGGGCATCTCTGAGTAGGAATACAACTCAGCCAGCTCATTCTGATAGGAATCACAGTCGTCGTAAGTAAACTCCAGCTCTTGCTCATCCTTCTGCAGCATTATTGGATTAAAAAGACAACATAACAAAACACATCAGGCTAAAATAAAGACGTGAGATAAAGGAGAGGTCCCAAGATCTTCCAGTCATAGAATGCACGTAGAGTAAGAAGACACAGAGAAGTCAACTTGAGGGGAGGAGAACTGATGGGATGATGGAGAAGAGAGTGCAGAGAACGACCAATGTTAGACAAGATCAGACGAGTAAGGCTTATGCAAGTGGTAAAGAGATGATTCCACCGAATCCAGTGAGTGTAGTGTATGTGACGAGTTAAAAACTGTGAGAGATGGGGATCCGTTGACTATGAAAGATATAACAGAAACGTATAGAAAGAGAAGAGTACTGACCATTTCAGGTTGTTCCTTGTGCAGCAAAGAGGGCAGATTGCTGGCGATTCCTTCTCTGAGCTCCTTCAGTTTCGTCAGATTGGCGGATCTTCGTTGGGCGAGCGACGACTCACAAAGTTCGCTCTTCGGTTCGTCCTTCTTCGCTCCGTACACTGAACGAGAAGGGCGAGAGTGATGGAAAGTGAAACGAGGAGATTACAAAATGGTATTACCGTCCTCTGCAAAGGCGGGACGCGAGGATCTTCTCATAACCTTGGGCTCTTCGTCTTCCTCCATGTCTGACGCTAAAAAAATATTGATTCAAACCAACGTGACTGCGATTTAAACGACTTTTAAAAATCGCTCAATTCGATCCGAACGCGACGCGACGCGCGTCGCTTGCTCGGTTCGGTGGAGCGCAAATTGTTCGATGGGTTTCTATTTCAAATATTTTAATGATTTTTTCTCTCTTTTTTTCAGTAAAATTCATGTTTACATATTCTCCTTAACTATTGAAATAACTGTGCAGTGAGATTTAATCGTTGAAATGCAGAGGCACGAACATCAAATTCTTTCATTATTATCTCGATCAACAAGTGTTAGAATTATGTACGTAACAATGAGCGTTGTGACATGGCATAGGGATGTGAGTAGGAGTGAGAGTGAGAGAGTGAGAGAGGAGTGAGTGACCTGGGTGAGAAAATCGTTGACTAGTAAATATCACAGAATTAGCGGGTCATGGTACAGTTCAGACGCCGGGATTGATTCCAGAAGGGTACGAGGGAGATGCTGTGGCCTGATTTCCCGATGAAGTAGGGGTACTACGAGATCTCCATGTGATCAGAGCCATCAGAGCAAACGACATCCCGAGAAGAATTGAGAGTCCCTGAATATCGATTTATCGGAAGAAGGGATTACGGTAGACTCACAATCGATATGATGAGTAGTAAATTAAATCCACCGAAGATACTGAAAAAGAAGATGATCAGACTGACGACATTGACAATAAAGAAGATAGAAGTGTAGCCGAGTTCCTGAGAAGAGTTAATCGATAACCAACTGATCATCTACCGTAATCCCAGATAAGAACTTACTATGAGAGGGTAGATGGGAGTAGAAATGAGAACAGAAGTATCGATTACATGAAGGACGAATACAGCCAAAGTGACTAGAATCTGAATAACATCTTTGATCTACTGTGTCTCTTCCTTCACCTTGAATTCCTTTCCCTAATCATCATCAACAACTAGGGTTCTCTTATTGGAAGTATTGGAAATGAACTCGCCACCCTCTCTCTCCATTTCACTCAGTCTCTCACACGCGTTGCGGTCAGCGGTCCTTTGTTCTCCACATTTCCCATTTCCAATAGTTTCCAATAAGAGAACCCTATCAACAACCCAATACATGAGCAATTCTCCATTCTTTCTACTTTGTCTATCGTCATTCTGACTAATGGATGCATGTTGAAACATTTGGCTACGGAACATTCCGAGAGTAGAAATTTCTATCTTTTACTCTCTTTTTTGTCTCTCACAAAAGGGGAGATTATTCACAGGCACACATTGAAAACTGCGTCTACTCTCTCGTTTTCACACAATCTCTCAAAAAATTCGGTTGAAGCAATAGACAAACAGTCTCGATGGTCTCACTGACCTCAATGATAGAAGCAGTGCGGGGAAGCCACATCCAGTTTCGAGTTGGAGAGAGAAACGAGAAGAGACACAACAAGATCGACAATGCCTGTAGAATATATAATCAATCTTGTTCGGGTAGAAACCTCCTGAGGTCCCATCTCCCACTCCAAGAGGAGTCTCCGAAAGAAGAGTTTATTAAACTGATGGGTCAACTCACCAGAGTGAACGGCTTGAGAATGTGAGGCATCGTTTTCATGTCTTCGAGACTCATTTTGAATCTAAACAGAAACTGAGAAATTTACAACGAAGAGAAAAGAGACATGGGTGATAAGATAGTGAGTAAGAAGGGGGGAAAGAGGGAGAAGCGAGCCATACTAGGCAGACTTGTGAAATCGAGACTCCACGAAAGACCAATAAACATACACTACTCATTTCACACACACTCTCTCGTTACTCTAATAATGAGAGATCGGGGAAAAGGGAGAGAGTCAGGGGTTTCTTCCATATTGAGTAGTAAACGGAGAGTGGGTAGCAAGAGGGAGACAGAAAAGAGGGAAGGAATATGAATAGAAATCGATGCAGAGATTGAAGTGAACGATAAAAGGAGGAGAAATAGACGACAGAAGCACAAAAAGGGAGGGAAAAGAGGAAGAGAAAGAGATAAATGGGAAGAGAAGAGGGAGAGAGGGATGAATGGATTGAATGAGAGGGATGAACAAACGAACTAACTTATCTCACGAGTCATTCACACATTACGAATGAGAAAAGACTATTGAAAGAGACAAAGAAGGACGATTGAATTGTCGTCTGAGAAGTGGGTGTTCCCCCTTCCCACTGATATCACCAGGACACATGGGATGATTAATGTTATGTCTAAACATCATGAAGATTGAATGAGCAATGGAAAAAGCCAGGAATTCTTGCTAGAAGAAAATGAGTGAGTCAGAAGAGAGATGAAAGAGAGAAGGGAAGGAGACTCTATCAGTGTTTACTCTGCCCCTATCACTCCATGCAATCACTCTCTCCGATCTACACACTCTCTCGTCAGTCAGACAGAGCGAGAGAGTGTGTAGATCGGAGAGACGAGACATCGAAGTCCACATGGAAAAGAGATCAAAACGAACGAATTGTGTTTCGCCGTTCGAGCGACTACTCGTATACCTCATAATTGGGAAGTGACAATGTCGATTCTCCCATCTGGAGTCAACACAGATTACGGTAGTTAACATAGATTACGGTAGATCGCGACAATCATAAAAAGGAGTTGAAACGTTGAATAGAGTAAAAGTAGCCTCACTTAGAGGGAACTCGATCGATCTCGCCATTATTCTTCTCTTTTTATCTCCTTTTCTTCTTCTTCTACCCTTTTACAGCCATTTGCCAGTTGCTCTTTCTTCTCTAGGAGATCACCATGTGATGGTCCCCCCCCCCCCTTCTAGACACTAAACAAGTCCCATCTCTGATTCCCCCCTCCCCCGTCGACATAAACAATCCATTCGTTGATCTACCATCAGATAGTGTTGTGTTCCAGCATTCACGCCATTTCACTCCTATTGAGGGACAGATGACACTATTTCCTCCTCTCTTTACTGATCTACAATCTTCTTTCCATTCGCCCCTCACCATTTTTGCATCGTCTCTGAATAGGAAATGCACTCAACAATCATAGTGAGGACAGGTTCAAAGACGATTGAACTCACTTAATCTCTCTTCAAACCACTCAAATCACCACTGTTATTCTCTTTCTCTCGATTAGCATAACCCTTTCATCTCTCAACTCCTCCCTCTCAGTGCGATCTGCTAGACTACGGTAAACGGAAGGAACTGCATAGTGTGCAGCGCGATAGTACACAAGCTCAATCGATCGTCTAAACTTATCCCGTTTGGGATGACACTTTGGTTCTTCTCACCTTTCGTTTTTCTCTCACTTCGCTTATCACTTCGCTTTCTCGTCTCTCTCATTATTTCAACTGAACGTGACCGGGAGTGAGAGTGAAGGGGTGAGAGTAGTAGTAAGGGGGAGAGAGAGGAGAGAGTCGTCCCTCCCTACAAGTCACTTCTACCTCACTCACTCTAATCGCACCTTCCATTCAATCCTTCCCCCTCTTCATTCCCCCCAATACCGTACTCCCTTTCAGATGACCAATTCTTCTCGTAATGGGAAGAACGATGATCTCATGACGAATCAAGAAGAGGATACGGAGAGGTACGATATTCTTTGATCTTTGATCTCTCCCAATCAGCTTCTGATCAATCTGCATGCTTCATCGATCAATCATTGATCCATCTACAGTATCCTTTTAGAGGCCAATGGGATGGCAAATTCGACTTTCTCATGTCAATGATTGCGTACGCAGTCGGACTGGGTACGTTATTGAGTAGTAGACGCTAGGAGTCTCTCCATTTCACACACACTCTCTCTATCTTCGTATCTCAATTCTACATGCTCTCTCACCTTCTAAATAGAGAGAGAAGACTGTTGATTCGAGTCGTCTTCATCATTTTTGTCCCTTTCTTCTCTACTCCCTTCTTAATTGTGTTTGCCTGTCTCTAATGGATTCTCATATTAGACTGAGTCAAAATCTAGAAAGTTTTTCTTGCAGGAAATGTCTGGCGATTTCCGTATCTATGTTACAAGAATGGAGGAGGTTTGTTTGATATTTCATTTCTTGATTTGAACCTTGATCTTTCAGGCACATTCCTCGTTGCCTATTCATTCTTCTTCGTTTTGGCAGCCGTCCCAATATTCGTAATGGAGGTATCAATCGGTCAATTTCTCCAGAAGGGAGCAATGGAAATGTGGAGGATGTGTCCTCTCTTCAAAGGTAATTGAAATCCTACCGTTTATTCAACGCTCGATTCCCTTTAGGAGTTGGTATTGGCAACGTCGTTATTGCATTTATGTGTATCGCATATTTCTGTGTCATTGTCTCATGGGCTGTTTTCTACATGATCTCCTCCTTCAACTCAACTTTCCCATGGGAAACGTGCAATAATTGGTGGTATGTTAATCCCAATATTGATGCAAAGATTAATGTTCAATCCTTGTAGGAATACTGCAAACTGTCTGTCGGGCAACGAAAACGCGACTGTTGCGAATGCGTTGAGATTGAAATTGAAACTGCTCAATCAAACTACTGAGACTTCAGTCGAACAATTCTGGGAGTAAGTAAATACAAGCAGACATCGAAGACTAGACATACAATGGCAGATTGAGGCTTCCCAACTTTAATGACAGCCATGACCCCAATGCTTTTTGCTTTCAGGAAACGAGTGTTGTACCAGACTGATTCAATCGATGAATTTGGAGGCATTCAATGGGAATTGCTCACTATAATGTTCTTCGCATGGCTCATTATCTACTTTGCTCTCTGGAAGGGAATCACTTCTGCAAGAAAGGTGAGACCTTCCTTCCAAAACATACAATTGTTTCTGTTGGTGTCACAAAAATGTCTCTTTGTCTGACCTCTCCTTCCTCGTGCTCTCTCGTACCCTCACGTGTTCTAGTAGCCACTGTCCCGGATGTTGTGTGACATGCCTATTTATGCCCCCTCTCTCTGGTTGTATCCCTCTAGACACTTTCTCTCTGTACACGAGTCACTCCGATGCCCTCCAATGACCACACGAAATAGACTGGAGAATTGGGTTGATCCCATCTATTCTCTCCCTTCCGAACACAGAAAGGGTTTATAAAGGAAGAGTGAGTAGTGGAATTTACGAACCATCACTGTCATTCTGAACCAGTATTGAATACAATGGAAGTGGATTGAGATAGATGATCACATATTCAGAAGCGAAAGAAGGGGATGACAAGGGAGGGCCAGATAATGACACTTTGTTGACATCGTGTGAATATTGTGACGTGACGTTGATCATTATCAGTTCGTCTACTTCTGTGCCCTCTTCCCGTATTTCCTTATCTTCGTACTTCTCATTCGTGGTCTCACTCTCGATGGAGCCTCCACTGGAATATCGTTCTATCTCACCCCAAACATGACTAAACTGGCAGATACAACAGTGTGGAAGGATGCAGGAACACAGGTAGATCAATAGAAAGATGGCCAATCAATCGATTTTCCCTTCCCCCTCAGGTCTTCTATTCATATGGAGTCGGTTTCGGAGCCTTGATTGCTCTCGGATCTCACAACAAGAGAGACCACAACTGCTTCAGGTGCCTCGTGACCTATCTCAATGTAATCAATGGATAACCTTCAGAGATGCAGTAGTCATGTGTTTCATCAACGGATCGACTTCGATCATTGCTGGATTCGCTATCTTCTCTATTCTCGGTCATATGAGTGTCATCGCAAACAAGGACATCTCTGAGATCGTCAAGCCCGGTAGGTCAATCAATAGATAATCGATCGATATTATTTGCCCTCAGGCGTGGGTCTTGCTTTCCTTGCGTATCCCGAAGTTGCAACCCGTCTTCCTCTCAAGCAATTGTGGGCATTCCTCTTCTTCCTCATGATTACCATTCTCGGATTGGACTCACAGGTACGTTTATCAAGTTCTTATCATTATCTTAAGTTTGTGTGACCTTATGTTTTATGTTAAATGAGGTAGTGATGTGAATACGATCAATGTATGATTTCCCTCAGGTTTGTATGATGGAAGGTCTATTCACAGCGCTCGAAGACGCCTTCCCCATTCTTCGCAGACACAAGAAGGTAGGTCAACGTATCTCTCGGACGCATTAAATCCCTATCATCAGATCGCTCTCGGTGTTTGTTGCTTCGGATTCTTCTTACTCGGAATTCCTATGGTGACCTACGTGAGTTTCTCGATCGATAGAGCTATCGTATCCTCGCATTCTTCCAGTCGGGAGTCCACTGGCTCAATCTCTTCGATCAATACGGCGCATCCGGCTACGCTCTTCTCTTCGTCGTCTTCTTCGAAGTCATCGGACTCTCGTGGGGATTCGGTGAGATTACGGTACATCCAGAAAGGCATCAATAGAATGATTCAGGTGCGGAGAAGATTCGTGTTGCCATAAAGAGCATGACGGGCATTCAATTGAGTGGAATATGGGTTCTTCTATGGAAGTTCGCATCTCCTCTCACTTCCTTCGTAAGTTTCTTTCTTCATTGATCTACCGTACTCATCGATAACTTCTCTATTCCACCGTAATCTTCTCAGCTCCTCTTCATCTTCTGTGTTGTCTACTACAAGCCTCTCTATTACGCGGGGACTCATCAGCCCTACCCGGTAGTCTCTCCTCTTCTTACTTCTCCCTCTTATCTCTTCTTTCCAGACATGGGCAAATGTCTTCGGATTCTTCCTTTCTTCATGCTCAATGCTCTCAATTCCTCTTTATGCTTTATATTATCTCATCTTCGAGAATCGTCATCTTTCATTCAAAGAGGTCTGCCCCCCCCCCCCTGTCCCCTCTCAATCCCTTCTCCTTTTCAGAGACTTATTCGTGGAGTTCGTCCCACTTCACTAAGCGACAATGGTACTCAACGTGCCGAAGAGATGACTTTCCTCCCCACTAACAAATAGAATATTCATCAATAGATGTATATTCAATTATCGATCGATCATCATCATGCTTATCCAGTCAGTATCTGACCCAGTGTGCCTACTGTAGTTGTTCTCATCGATCAAAGATCACTCCTGATTCGCTCAGTTTCTCTTTCGAGGGGAATGCAATAATTGTCGTTCCTTTTACTCAATAAATGTTCTCCCCTTTTGTATCAACCGTAATTATAGCGGTCCAACTGGTTGTTGTGTTGTCTCTCTCATAACAAATAGAGAGTGAGTGTGTATGTCAACGGGATTCAATCCCCCCTTCAAAGGACCACTTCCATTTTCGATCACAAAGAGTACCCATTCATAAGTCATCACACAATTCTGTTATCGGATGCCATACAAGGACCGACTTCAATTTGAATTAATGAAAATCGTGATTCAAAAAAGTGCACTTAGCCAGTAGAAAGTGGTTCAGCCCCTTATTGGCCTCCCTGACGCACGAAATGCGCGATAAGTAAACCACTTAACCACTCTTTCCTAAACCAGCAACCAAAACACACCGTAAAATTGGTCTGTGAAAGTAGCAAGTGACTTAAAATATAGAAGAGAAAAATTGAGTACGTCTGCCGTACTTTGGGGCTTGCAAAAGAAAGATTTAATGTACCACCCATTTTTCTATACCTAGAATATGCAAGATCGGTGAGAAAATATTTATCCTATAAGTGCGATTTTTAAAAAGTTTAATATATTTTAAAAATGCATCGAAGAAAAAACCGTTCACCCTTCTTAGAATGACCGTACTGATTATGCACTCTTTGTATTTGCACCCTTTACATTATATTTTACACATAAAATTAAGAACATTACTTTTATCAAAGCAGTGAATTTTCCCATAATTCGATAGAAGTAATGATTTTTCATTAGCATTGGGTTCATTTAAAAAGAAATGAAACGCAGATGGGACTGATGATAACTGGCGGATGAGAACAGATTTGAAGAAAATCAATTATTGTTTTAAAAGAAAAGCACTGGTGCTGTGTTTCGATTGCATTTCTTGCAAGCAATGTAAAACATTATTTTTATCAGAATTCTACGTAGAAAGAATAAAGTGAAATTTGCATTCTGGGTTACTAACGTAATTTCTTATAAAGCGCAGTGACGGGACAATGTTCTAGAAGCTCCCAAGCACACGAAATGCACAATAAGTAATTCAATCAGACATTCTCACTTAAAACCAGCAACCAAAACATCGTAGAATTGATGATACAAGGGGTATCCCGCTCTGTCCCACTCAAATACAGTATGCAATCGATGGGATATACCGTACTCCTCAGAGAGTATTAGAGAGAGAGAAGAAGAGCACGTCTTTCTTGCCCTGTTTCTGCTTGAATTGATGAGGTTCGATAGTCTTGAGTATCGCAGCCAATTTAGTGACCATCTCTGCCTTAGCTATCTCTCCTCCACAACGTGCTTTGATCTTAGACAGAAGTTCCTGGAAAGAAAAATCATAGGAGTGAGTGGGGAGGAGGGGAAGAGAAAAATATGTACATCATAATTTCCCATCTAATACAAATACAGTTACTATTCATGAGAAAGTTCAAACTAATTGAATATCATATATGCTTAAAATAACATCAATTTGTTATTTTTTTTACAAAAGAAAATGAAGTGAGTCTTCGACTACTACACACCTTGGTAGTATGGGGCTTGGTTCTCAGCAGCTTTCTCACCATCTCCTCACTCAATCCTTCCTCCTTCTCCTCCTTTACTTTCTTCACTTCCGGACCCTTCAATCAGTTCTTGATTCATCTCCCTCTCATTCTACCGTACCTTGGGGGGTTCCTCCGCCGGTCTCTTCACTCCTCCTCCATTAGCATCAGCTGGAGATCCACTCTTCATTGGCATTAGAATAACCGAGTCGAGTTTCTCCTTATCGAGATCTTCTCCCTCCGAATCAGATCCAGATGAATCTGAATACGGACAAGTCGAATTATATGAATGTGTCATAGGCTATTATCAGAGACATCCAATAGTTCAACTTGTACTTCGAGTTTGTAGTGAACGAAAAGATTAGTATCGTGTAAGGTAAACTTTCTCGCATTCTCCATCACATAAAGAACTTCCATAGTCCTTCACTACGTACTATCTCTTTCTCATCTCTTCTCTCATTCCTACACTGCCCCCTTCAAACCAGCTGTGTATCTTTCCCTCGAGCAGACAACGACACGAGCAGCGGCATGTCTACCCCCTGCCATCCCCTCATCTCAACGGGGGCATAGCTCAGTGGTAGAGCGCTCGCTTAGCATGCGAGAGGGCTGGGGTTCAATTCCCCATGCCTCCAGAATGTTTTGCCGTTATCTCACCTCTCTCCTCGATATCAATGCGACGCTTCTTATCGTTGTCATCCTTTCTGTTGAGAAGTTTCTTCGCTGCAAAATGTTTTTTCTTTGATGAGACGATGTTCATTGATCAGATCTGATATTCCTATAATCTAATCAACGTAATCTTATCCAGACTAGACTAGATCTGACCTGCATCATCATCTCTACCCAATCACTTGATCCATCAGCTGATACTCATTTCTCTCATTCTTCTCATGTACTTTCTACCCTGTCAACTCACTAGAGATAAGAGGGAGGGAATCCCCTCTCATTACACCCCACTCTTTTTTCAGTTCCAATTCGCCGATCTCACTCGGCAGTTCCTCTTTACTAATCTACTCATTCTCTCAATCAATATTTCATTCTTCTCTATTCTACCGTACTCCTCACCAGGGTCATCATCATCGTCTTCATCACTACTATCATCACTATCCATTAGTTTCTTCAATCCTTCCTCTTCTGCCACTCCCACCAATGCCTTCTCCACCTTATCTTCCATCGGCACATTGTCTCGACTGAAATCAATGCATTATTATCTATGATTGCATCATCATAAGCTCATTTATCCACTGATCTCCGCTGATGGGTGATCATAGGTCTCCTATGTCTCATAACTGATCTGTTTGTCCCCTGTTCCACATCAAAGTCTTCCATTCTTGTTTTCTTTTCCAGTCTTGTGTTCTTTCTCCTGTGAATGGGGTGAAAACAGCGACATGTGCTGCTGCTCTCCTATCACTTTTACCTCACTCCCTCCTCTCTCTCTCTCACACACTTTTCCTCACTCCTCGTGACTCTCATTCCTCAGTTCCGGTACGACATACGAGAGTGTGAGGAAGGAAGAAAGTTCTCTACTCGCATCTACGTGAGTTCTTCACCAACTGACGACCCCCCTCTCTATCTTTTCCGCACGTCACAGATTGCGTCCTTACTCTCTATCTCCCTCTCTCTCTATCTCTCCTCCTCCCCCTGCCCCCCCTCTCTCTATCTCTCTCTGCCAGTTCTCATTCCCTTTCTCCTTCTCGTCTAGTCTCGACGGTATTCCCCCTTTCTCCGTCCACTTTTCCACTTCATAACTTCCTCAAAAACTTGCGACGTCTCTAAGTGGAACCGACGGAGGAATCATTCCATTCCATTCCTCTCTATCCTCCATTCAAATTCGCCAATCACCCTCCAATTATCCGAATCCTTTATCATTCTCCATAAGCGTCAATCATCCTTAGCCATTCCCCCCTTGCCCTTCTTCTCTTTCTCTCCTTCATTCCATCATGTTCTTCTCTCCCTCATGTCTCCATCTCTTCCCTCTCCTTCTCCTTCTCCTCCTTCCTCTCTCTTCTTCTCATCCTCCTTCGAGGGTAGGTCATGTCTCCTCGTCTCCTCCATTCTTCATATCTCATCTATCGACTTCATTCCATTCATACGGTATTCAAATCATCTCCATCTGTGTGTAAGTGCACTTCTCTCTCCATTCCATCTTCATCCCTTCCCCTGACTCGGTCGTTCCTCTCCTCTCTTCTCTTGTTGCAGTCTCCCTTCTCCTTCTCTCCCTCTTCTTCCTTCTCCTCTTCGATGCGTGACAAGGAGCGTCTTCTCTTCACAGTCCGTCATGGAGAGCGAGTGGACAACGTCGACAAGTCATGGAAACAAGCGAGGAAGGAGAAGGGACTTGTGTGGGACGATCCACCTCTCACGTCAGTTATTGAGAAGCAGTGGTGTTAGATCGAATAATTCTATTCGATCTAACAACGCTATTGAGAAGGGCAAGGGAGGGGGAGTACTGTGGGCGATAAACATGAGGCACACGAGTACATCGACGAGTACACTACAATATAGTTCCATCCTCTTCATTTCAGTGATCGTGGACTGAAACAGGCGTCAGAAGCGGGAGTTCGTCTCTCTTCTTCAGCTCCCATCACTGCCGTCTTCTGTTCTCCCTTCACTCGTACTATCCAGACTGCCACTCAGGTACCGTACTCTCCTCTCCCATCCACCTAACGTATCCCTCCTTCTCAGATCCTCTCTCGATTCCCTTCTCCTCCTCCTCTCTACATCGAACCCGGTCTAGCCGAGTCTCTCAATGCGTGCATGGATCCTCCGGGAATTCCATCCAAGGAGCAGATGAGGTACCGTACTCCTCTCTCTCCCTACAGTATCCCATCGTCTTCGTCTCAGGAATCTGTCTCCCTTCATCGACTTCTCGTACTCTCCCATCTATGATCTTCCTCTTCCTCGTGAGAGTGGAGGGGACGTTGGATGCTATTCGAGACTCTCCCATACCATTCAGTCCT
The DNA here is from genome assembly GCA_036245785.1 of Pristionchus fissidentatus. Lineage (NCBI taxonomy): Eukaryota > Metazoa > Nematoda > Chromadorea > Rhabditida > Neodiplogasteridae > Pristionchus > Pristionchus fissidentatus. Next base: position 20,125,271 of record BTSY01000002.1, read on the forward strand.
TACTCGACAACACCAAGGGTGAGATCTCCTCTCCTCTCTCTCTCTCTCTCTCTCTCTCTCTCTCTCTCCTCTTTCCCGCCCTCTCTCTCTCTTTCCCGCCCTCTCTTCTCTTCTTCTCTCACGTACTCCATCTCCCAATTCTCCTCTCTTTTTGTCGGTCTCGTAGAGGCATTTCGCAATGGCTGCCCTTTTCATAGTGCTTCCTCTTTATTCCTCTCCTCTCTTCTCTTTCTCTCTCCTCGTAGTGGGAGAGGGAGGGGGGGGAGGGGTTTCCCCCCGTATTCTTTGAATATAGAACCTCGAGGCGCATTGAGAACGAAGAGAGGGAGAGAGAAAGAGAGGGAGATGGATGTTCTCTCTATCCTCCCTCTCGCCCTCTTTTTCTTTGCTCTTTTCGAGAGAAGAAGAGATGAAAATGAGAGAAGTGAAGAAGCACACATCACATATCTTGAAAGAGAGAGAGAACAGATGGAAATCGGGGATGTTCTTGAATCCTTTCAATCTCATCGATTAGATTAGATTACATACTCCTCTTTCATCCACATACAGTAACCGTCCCTTATATTTCAGGCAACATCCTTATCGTGTCTCATGGTTCTCCAATCGCCTCTACTCATCTCTATCTCTTCTCTGAGTGGGCGTACGTCGGACAGTGCACCATCTCGACCATTGCATTCAGACAGGGACACTACAGGTACCCAACAAACGCCGCATAGTAGTGCATTGGTCATACATGTATGCCAACTGAAAAACTGCGTGTATCCGTTTCAATGTGGGATGTTGTCTCCGCGATTTAAATGAATTAAAATACGGACTGTCATTTTCAAGGAAACTATAGTTTTCAAAAACAAATTTACCCGCACTAACCAATTGATTAGGCGCCCAAGTGCGACGTTGATTTCTCATCCTCACCATATGTGGATGTACAGAATCTCTCATTTCAGACCCCTTGTGATCGGAGACAACTCCCATCTCTCTAATCGATCCAATCTACACGCAGTTCAATCGAAGAAGGGAGAAACAGAGAAGGCGATGGAATTGGAGAAGAAAATACAAGAAGAGAGGAGTGAGTTAAGAGATATTGACGTCACTAGAGTTGACCACTCGAAAGTTCCTTTGTTTTTTGACACAGGAAGATCAACAACGAAAAGGACTGTTCCGAAAATTAGTCGAAGCTTTGTTATTTCCATTTCGGACTTCTCGGACGGACCATCTCTAGATATCATTCAATCGATACCGTATATCCCAGACCACTCTAATCACTATTTTTTAGGACTGGAATCACTGGAAGGAGGGAAGGAGAACTAACTCAGAATCAGATCCGGAGTCACTCATGTAGTCGTACTCCCTTCCTTCGTCCTCTCCATCCTCCGACTCATACTCTACAATTGAATAATGGATCATATTGATCTGACTGACCCTACTAGATTGATAGATATCCGACCCCTTTTGTACTGCCTATAGGCTCTTCCCAATTAACTCCCAGCTTGACTAGGTTCTACTAGTAGCCACAGGAAATATCCACGGGCTCCCATCCAATCAACATGTCATCCTCCCATTCCTCGTATCTAACTAATGATAAATCAGACACGATTACTCAGTTGTATTTGCCGCTCTGACGTCAACAACTCTAATAATAATCATACATTTTCATCACACAGATTATTATTGCGAATTAAATAAACTGGTCAGATTTCAATTGATTCTTACTAAACTCATCCTCCCGCTTATTTCAAGTTAGGTTTCTAAAGGACAAAACTGCATCCTTCGAAATTTTGTTAACGCGCATTGTCCGTGTTTTAAAATATATGATAATAATAATGGTAATGAACTTACTAGCAACTTCATCACTATTCTCCACTTTAACTCTCTTGTCCTTCCTTGGCTTCGCTCCCTTCTTTGGTTTCTTCTTCTTTCTCTCTCCATCGTCTTCCTTCTCTTCATCTTCTCCCTCTGAACCACTCGACGACGCCTCGTCTTTGATCTTCTGCAATGTACACACACATTTACACAGATTCTGTCTCATCAGAATCACTTGCATAACAAGATGTTTTAGAACCATACATGGGCAGCAAATTATAAATACGTTTTGCAGAGTGCTTCCACCCCGGTTTAGCTCGATTACCTTTAACTTATCACATTTTGAACTTTTGCATAGTGTTCTTTTCCAGGATTAGGCGTGGAAGTAACATTGTCAATTCTATGCAATCAATGTAGTATAAATAGTATTATTCCAACTTCTCCCCTCTCCCTCACCAGCGTGCTCTTCTTCCCCCCCTTCTTTGTTTCTTCCTCTTCATCAACTTCTTTCTGCTTCATCTTATCCAATATCTGAGCACGCAGCGCGAACTGATTCATCACCTTGTTCCTGTAGGGAAGAGATGATAATGATGAGACTAAAAGGTACGTTACAGAGAACATAGACTAGAAGCAGGGCAAATACAAATTTAAAAAAAATCTTAGGAAAGATTTCAAAAAAAAAATCGGTCAACATTTCATGTCACAAGACCCGAAAAATTTTAAAAAATCAACCTGTATTTTAAACTTTTCAGCCAATTAAAAAAAATCTGACAACATTTTTGAATGTTTGATAATAACCCTTCGGCCTAGGAATCAATACTATCTCCTACCGTACCTCTTAGTGAATTCCTCCTCGGCCTCATCGATATCGAGTGTTTTATGAGTGATGGCAGGAACGAATCCATGCCAGTCGTCCACTTTGTACGCATGGAATTCCTCTCCACTCTGCAGAAATCGATCATCATACAGTACCACCCTGCTACATCTAGACAAATAGTGAGGTCTCACCTTGAGGAATAGCCAATAGTCAGCATGAGTGCCTGCTCCTTCTCTAATGGAGTGAAGTCTCTTCTCTTTTCCATCTCCTTCTTTAATCTTCATTCTCCATGGTTGCTTGTCGATTGAGTATTGATTAGCTCGTCGACCCAATTTCTTCCTTCGAGCTTCCTCACGAGCTGCCTCAAATAAATCAATTTTTCTTCTTTTGAATATGTATATTGTCAATCAATTGATAATATCGCCCTTCCATTTGAACTGGTGGTCCACACCAGTCGTTACATGACGGTCAGTGAATGTAACGCCAAAAGAGAACAGCATTTCCCAAACCTCTAACCATGATTCTGATAAAGTATAAGGGTGTCCGGAAAGTTCTTTCACTTTTTGATTTTTCGATTTCTCAAAGAGCCCACTTTGAATTTACATAAACATTCATCGGTAATACTATCACAAAAATACAAAATACTTAAATACCCTTCGATATGGTTGTTCGGTTGCGTAATGATGATGTAATCGACAGAAATGGGTTGAGAAAAACCACTGTTAAAATATTATTTTCTGACCGAATCTTGAAGCTAAAGAGCTGCAATTGCAACAGTAATACATTATAATTTTAATCAATAAATTAAGATAAATTGATCAAGGAAAATCGATTGTTAAAACTAAAAACTCGAAAATGTCGAAATAATGTTTTCGATTTTTCTGTATTTCCGGGGTCTTTCGTTCCTGTTATTAGAAAAATATTATTAAGACCACTTTTGTTGCGAAATCCTCGATTCTAACAGAAACACGTTGAAAAAAAGATTGCGTAATGATGACGAAATTGGCCAAATTTGTGCTGAATTTAATCGTTGGCTCTCTATTTTCAGGACCTCCGACAAGGGAGATTCGAAAAAAGCTGATTTTTTTGCATGTTAGAAAAATCGTCCTAGTTCTATACTACATCCTAGCCACCTAATCAAAAGACCATAAATACGGTTGGTGGATTGCACATGCATATTGGACCCAAGACATCGGTATGAATGAGATACAGAAAATAGTGAAAGAACTTTCCGGACACCCTTATAATTGAACTGTTATTTTACCTCTATTGTAATCTGCCGTATTCTCACTCACCTTTCCATATTCGGATCCTTCTCCAAATTCCTGCACAGCAGCCAATCCACTCGTGATTTGTCTGTTCTCCTCCCTCTCCATTCTGATGTCACACTCAGGATTCGCCCACGTAGTCGGATCGATCTGAAATTAGTTCTTAACAGTACTATATCCTGACTACCGTATATTCAGTATTCCGCCATGTGATACTACTCACCTTTATGGAGCTGTTAAACTTGAGGACAGTGAAGCGTTTCATGTCATCGGGACTACAAAATAATATTTAAAACATTAATTGCACCTTTATATTTAGTCTATAAAAATCTAAACTTACGGGGGAACCTTGACGATGAATTCGGAAGTCTTGGCCATCCCTGCACTCTGAAACAGATTAACCGTAGTGAAATTGAAACGAGAGTCTCCAAAGATATTTACAGGGTAGCTTCAACCCTTTCATAACCACGAAGGTGAAGTAAAGGCAAATTATTTATACTATTTACCTACTCTTAGATATTATAACAACAACGAAAACAACAAATACATCCTAAGTAATAATCAATCTAGAATAGCGATTTTGATCTCTTCTCCTTCAATTCTGCCTTGAGAACCTTCATGCGAATCGTTTGAGCGATTTCCTGCAATACTTTTTTGTACGATCCCAACGCGCTTAATATCGTATCAAAGCCCTGTTTGGATCAAAACACGACAAACCTCAGCTCTCCTGTTCTGTCCGTAATAATCGTGGAAGTTTCCTTCAGGATCGATAAGATACATAATTACAGTATGATCGACGATGTAATCATCTGGAGCAGTCTTCGGACCCTCACTGTGATACACACGGAACGTCTTCGCCACTTTGTTCACCTAATAAAGAGGATCTCGTTTTGTTAAGTGATAAATCAATATCAACTATCAATAATTTTGCACTACAGTACCTGTTCAGTACTTCCTGTGAATCCTCGGAGTTTGGGGGAGAATTCCTCACAATACTCTTTCACTCGCTTCAGTGTATCTCTTGCAGGATCAACAGAGATGAATATTGGGAGGATCTTGACTGGATTAGAATCCCTCTCAAGTAGATCAACTACCTGTAACATAATTATGTAGTATCTTCTTCACTGCCTTTAATACATAACACTGTCTCAACTTCGCTTCCCCATAAATCAAAATCGCAGCATCGATTCATTAGAACGATAACTAGCGCATCATTTTCCCCGCTTTCACACTGACTGTCACTATTTCTATAGTAAACGAACACGATAAACTAGATTAACTAAAGAAGGACCTAGTTTGAAATCACACCATTCCAAAGGCCGATCAATCGTACAGAAAGGGATTTGGAGTGAGAGAGCGTGTAAAATCGAGAGGGACTCTCTCACTTGTGCATTTTCGTTCGCCATGATCCTTTCTGTAGGTTTGGAATCAAATGAAATGAGGTGCAATCTATACCTTGACCATCTTCTCGATTTCATCGGGGCAGATATCAGGACAATGAGTGAATCCGAAGTAGAGAAGAAGCCAGTTGCCTCTGAGAGAATCAAAAGTTATATAAGGTCAAAATATTATGTAGAATCTAAATAACAATGAGATATCCAAGACGAGTTATGAATAAAAAGCTTATACACACTTGAGTTGCTCGCTGCCCTCCATCTTTCCTTCCATGTTGACCAATTCCCAATCTCCTCCGATTCGCGCCTTGCCAGCAGTCAATTTTCGCTGCTTCTCGGCCTCCTCCACTCTCTAATAACGATTTGATCAGCTAGTTTTCCAAATTAACAAGCTCACAGTTTTGCGGATGTACAAGAGCGCGAGAATCATCGATCCACCAATGACGAACGTCCCAAGAACGCTCTTCCATGTGAAAATATGACTGCGCTCGTGAGCCTTTTGCTTAAGAAAACGGAAGTGCGATTAAATAAAGAATGCTCGAAGCATACCTCGCTGAGCTGTCTGAAGTTCATGAACTTCTTGTCCAGCTCCGGCTCACTTTTGCCGTCTTTGATCGTCTCCTCGAACTCCTTACTTAGCTTCTCGCTAATCTTCTTCATTTCATCGTCTAGATTGTCCCGTTCATTCTTCAGAACTATTCGTGAAGTGGATAGTAATCGGGAACCGTGCGGTAACGTGCCTCCCTGGAGCCTCAGTAAGGAGTGAATGGCTCTACTCGACAGCATCTGTAGTGCATTAACATGATACCCATAGCATTAACAACAATTTAGCGATGAACTCGCGCTATAATACGGAGAAAATTCAACTCTGTTTGCGAAATTCTGAAACGAAAAATTTCGAAAGTGAAAGGTTGACGAAAACATTTACAGTAATCACAACCTGTGATCACAAACTGACACTTTTTTCATTGCTCAACCGTTAACTCGCTTTAAAGCTTTAATACCTTTCAAGGGCGATTTTTAAGTTGTTTTTGCGTGAGGATAGTCATCGATAGTTGATTCGTGTGGTTTTTCATCGGCGGCACTTTAATCAACCCGAAATGGATGCCGACGAATACTTTCAAGCGTATGATGCCCTTGCAAAGGTAAATTGTTTTCTACCAGCTTTATTCCAATCTCCTTATCAGGACAAGCACAAGTCACGCATTGCTCTTCGCATCGGAGATACATGTGGTATCACTCAAATCATCTGGTCCACCTTCGATTACATGACGGGACCTGAGCTTCGATTTGTATGGGACGTGAGTTTATGACGCGGAGAAATGAGGTGTCGCAAAAAAAGTTTTCTAGTCGCAAAAAAAATTTTTTTCCCCGTGGCTCTGGGGGCCAATTAGCGAATCATCTTGTTTTATTTGGCCCGTGAAATGCATCGAGGAATTTCACGGACAAGGATTGTAATCATCGTATTTATCGACAAATTAGCGAACAACATAGAAAAATAGGAAAGGGAAAATAGGAGAACGACTAGGAGAAGGCAAATTCGCCAAAAAAATAACAAAATATTAACAAAAGCAACATAGAAAAAAGCTTAAATTAGGAAACTTTTTTGTTTTAGTTGTTCGTGAAATTCATCGAGGAATTTCACGGAACGGAAACCCCGCCTCTTCGCCAATGGTAAAAAAAAAATTTTTGCGACACCTTATTTCTCCGCGTCATGTTTGCTGGTAAGTTGTTCTTTTTTTATAGCCAAGTTTACTCAGGTGACTCCTTCGAATGAGTCGCTCACTCCAATCGATCTTTCTGGAGACGAGGAACCGAGTGGATCAGGAGCAGATGATGAAAGTCTCGATTCATCCATGACTAACTCAAGTATTCAGTTTGAGGAGATCGACGATGTGCTTCAGGTGTGTCAAATTGAGGGCAAGAACTCATCATGCATTATATTACAGACGGATCTTTCTATTCTGGACGAAGTTATTAGTGGGAACACTTCGTTATCGAGATTTCTGGATGATTTCATGAGTGAGAGCAGAGTCAGTGAACAGTCGGGAACAAGGACCATCGATGCACTCACGGTATTATTTATTTATTTATTTGAACGGTTATCTTTTTTTTTAAATAAATAGTTGGCCGCTGGGTTGTAAAACGCTTTGGTCGAGGACTAAATAACATCGTTCTTGCCAGGATTCATTCGCATCTTCTGCTCATGTTGGGCTTCCATTGGATGAGAGTACAGACAGCTTCGATTCACTCAAGGCACAAGCGATGATGGGAGATCTACCATTGGTGAGTATGGAGAGATTCAATTACATCACGAGGGAATACAACTATTTAAGGCGGCCTCGTCTCCTCAAGAGAGTCTCACTCAGATCGATAGGAACTACGATAGAGTGAGTAGGAGTCATCCATCTCAGTCCTCTTGCTCTACTGCGACTACGGCCAAATCGACCATGTTCGAATTAGAAAGAGAAGACAATTTATTTGAGGAGGACGAAACAGATTGTGAGTGCATTCAATATTGTATTCAGTCCATTCATTTACACGGACAATGTCCGCCAGCAAATTTTTTTGAAGGAGGCATCTTTGACACTCGAAAATTGTTTAGAAATGCGCGGAAGGATGATATTGATAAGAATCAATTTGAAATCTGACCGGTTTTATGCGAAATCTGGACGGTTTATAAATTTCGCAATAAGCCGTATTGTGCGTGATACAAAATGTATGATCCAGTCGGTGGGAAAAAATGGAGAACAACCCATGCTAGACGGTTCATTTACAGTGCTAACATCTGGATACGTGGGCTCAGAGATGATGGAAAGTCACGATGATCTTCCCTTTTCACCATTCTCAATGGTATCTCCTGGAATTAAACCACACTCTGACTCTGCTGCCACGCCTTTCAATTTGAAACGGTATGGATTTTTGTCATGGGTCAAATAGGTCTTCGCGTGCGAAGATAGGCACTTCTGCACTTTGCATGTAAACCGGATTAACGTAGCAAGAGAGTGCAGGACAGACACATGAAGGCCTCTGTCTACATCCCCCGCCCTATGCTAATTGCGAACTTGCGAAAAACCCATTTGACCTATGATTTTTGTTCAGTGTTTTTTGGTTGGTGTGATTTACATCTATTATAATAACCTAAAAAATATGCACATTTGGCCTTCCATTCTAGTCCATTCCATTCTCTTCAGCATACGTGGGCAGCACTTATCCGAGGCCTTTTGCACACAGCCCCCGATTGACGACTGAGTTTGCACACAGCCCCCGATCTACCATATCCCGTGAATTAAAAAAAATGGCCAAATCAATTTTTTTCGTGCCAAAAAAATCGATTGCGTTGCCAATTTTTGTTGTTTCAATGTTGAATAACGCAGTGAATATGCTTTAGCAATCGATAAATCATATGAATCTGTATTTAAAAAAAACTGTTTTCCAAATGCACCATCCATCTCTCCGGAAAAAAATTGCAGGCAATATTGACGCTATGGGATCAATAGTCATCGAGTGCCAAATCATTCCACAAAAGAAATAAAAAATAATATTAAAAAATAGGCGAAATATCAGCAAAAATCAAAACACCTCCTCCTTTAAAAAAAAGAGACGGCCGGAGCTGTTTTATAGAATTTCTCTCCTGTGATCGATGGTCTCATTTACATGAGATGGTCGTCTCTTTGATTGATCGAATAATTGTCGAATAAAAAATAAAGTGTTCGCAAATAATTAGTATAGTTTAAACAACAAAAAAAATTTAAAAGAAAGCAATGAAAGAATAATACTACATCATTAAATAAATTTTAAAAGTTGACCCAAGATGCGCTGCAACTCTAAAGTTACGATTAATCGATAAAACAGAGCCCCCGTTAGTCTCTGTGGAGCTTTAGGCATTCGATTAGTACTCCACCAGCTATGCACTTAAGCGCACGTTCTAATTGTTTCTACTTTTTGAAATAAATGCCCCCGACTAAAATAAGCCTTTTCGGCGTTAAAACAGCCGGGGGCTGATTTATCCTCCAATACGAAATATTTATGCCTGATTTTTTTAGGGGAATTACTCCTCCCAAAAGGCCATATACTAAGCAGATTGGCGAACGATTTTGCAGCATGATAGGAGAAAGGAAATAAATTGAATATTGCATAACAGGGAAGAAAAATTAATGCCCACCCGAACGAACTACCGTAGTTAAGTTAAGGCGGACTGCCGTCGTCTTGCCTTCTCGCCTTCTAGTTTTTCGTTTTTTCTCTCTCCAATTTTCTCAATGTTGACTATTGCACACTGCCCCCGAAAAGTCCCAGCTCCCATTTGCACATAGCCCCTGCCCCCTGCTGCCCATGTATGCTCTTCAGTCCCTCATCCCCCTCATCTTCTTCCTCTGATCTCTATATCGATGACGTCACTCTCGATGTTCACGATGATCTTCCATCAGACGAACTATTCATTGCCAAATTCGTCCTGGCAGAGCAGATTTGCAGGTGAGGTACTATATTCCAGTTGTTTTTTCTTCTGTTTTTCACATAGACTAAAAGGATAGGAAAGTAAAAGGAAAACAGCCCAAAATGTTTTCTCAGTTTACGATTTTGGCTCGAAAATCGACAAGGTGGGTAGATTTTTCAAATTTTAGAACCATAATTTTCCTGAAATTTATGTTTTTGTTGTTGAAAATTTTACCTGAAAAAGTGAAAATGTCCATATTCCCTAGAACGTACATTGTGTCTCAACAAAACGTTGGCGAAATTTTTTGAATACGTATATGGAGTCAAAAATTTAAATAAAGGCTACTATTCTCGGAATAAATAAATATTTGCAGTACCCAATTGTCATCAAATCCGCTCGTCCACAAGATGATGGTCGTTCCCTCTCGTCGAATCGCCGTCTCTTCCTTCTTATTCGCTTCTTCTGAAGGAAGTGCAGTGAAGAAAGGAGCGATGCACGCACTATCGATTGTTATGAAGGACAAAAGGTAAAACACTTGCAATAATATATTTTCGAAATTTCTGTCCGCAATTTTTTAAACCAAGAAGTAACAAATATAGAAATGCGCATGTTCAGATTAGTAAAAATAACCCCCCCCCCCACATCTGACCAGTTTGAAGTCTCAAAATTACGTTATTTCTAGTTGGTTTAAAATCTTGCAAGAATCGAACGATATTCGATTGAATCATTGATGGACTGATTCCAGATGTATATTGATATAATTACTGATTAACGTAAATGTTGGCATTTTCTAGATATCGATTACTGTTATATTCATAGACCAAAAAGTTCGTTCCAGGGAACAAACGCAGACAGCTTTTGGACTTTTTGAGGTGAAATTTCGAAAAAATCAGACATCATTTCAAGTCATCCAGGCGCGGTAGCGCCTGATAATTTGAAAATCAGGCATCTTTTTCGCTTTTTCACCCTAAAACCATAAAAACCAGACATCATTTGGGACATTCGGGTACAAACGTTTTTGGTCTATGGTTATATTGAATATTGATTTCAGATATAGATGGTACATGGATCGACACGACACCTTCGATGGAATCATCACTGATATCGTTCCCAGAATGAAGGCTTCATTTTTGGCGGTTAGTTTAATTTTCCATTTTTCTATTTTTATTGGAAAGTGAAAGATGGTTTTCCATTTTCCGCTATTTATACAAAACTGAAATATATCTTTATCAGTCTAGAAATTGATCTAATGATCTCATCTTCTCCTTCTATGTATCTCCATCAATTATGAGTAGATCTCGATCATCTTTGAATCGAATTGGAGAGGGAACAGTGAAGATAGTTGTCCGCTCCTGAATGAGGCTTACTTTTTTTTACAAATTGTGTTCGATTAATACTCACATCGGCGTATTCTCTTCGTGTATTCAACTTCTTTTTTTGCACGTCTCCACTTCTCTTCTTTTTTTCTACTGAACCTCCATGATTATAATTCTGCAATGGATACCGTAACCTTCCTGCTGCCTTCTATTCCTGCCACGGATTTGAATTTTTTTCGCTTTTTAGAAAGAAGAAATGGATTTTTTTCCGAAAGGGAGGATTTCTGAGATGAAATTTTCTAGGAAAATATGGGAAAATCACTACTCGATAGTTTTTTTTTTCATTTTGGTACTTTCTTCGAAAAATATTTTTCACACGTCCCTTTTTTCTTACCCATTCTTACCCACCTTCACTCCATATTGATTGTTCCTTTGGGGGCATCTGCAATATTCGCCATCCCTGCCAGTTTCACCAATCTCTCCTCTTCCTCCGGGCCTACCGTCCTCTCCTTTTTGACCTCTCCTACCGTATTCTCCTGGAGGCCCCATCGGGCCTGGTATACCCTCCGCTGCGTACTTGCCTGGGGCACCCCCCCTACCAGGGGGGCCGATGGAACCCGGAGGGCCAGATAACCCCGGTAAACCACGACCCGTTCGAGCTGAGTTACCAGGCCTTCCTGGGATGCCAGGCTCCCCATCTCGCCCGGGGGTTCCAGGGTTTCCTACCGGTCCGGGTACGCCAACACTTGTTCCGTATCCTGCGGCTCCATCTCGCCCCGGTGGCCCAGGCGGCCCTTGGTAGCCGTGGTCTCCATCGGCTCCGGGTAGTCCGGGAGGTCCGGCTGGACAGCGGGTGCAAGCGGGCTTGGGGCAGGGGGCTACGTAGCCGTAGGTTTGAGTACCATCATCTCCATTCGGACCCGGCATTCCGTCAGGTCCGGGATGACCCGGGGTACCCTGGGGCCCGGCAGCTCCTGGAGGACAGGGAGTGACGGAAATGGGTCCACACTGGCAGACTACTGCTGAACGAGGATGACGACCATAGAGAATTGAAGGAGAGAGAGAAGAAGAAGAGGAGGAAGAGGGGGAGGAGAATGACTTCATCTCAGTCCATGCACGCTCAGCATAAATCTGAAGATGGAGAGAGGAATGAATGATATATAATTCATTATATCAAAGTATAATTCATTAGATTGGGAGAGAGCTAACTAGCCGGGATGTGTTGAGGTTAAATACACTACGCTCTATGCGTACACTACGCTCTATGCCTACACTACGCTCTATGCACAGTTATGGGTGAAGGTTCGGTCCAGGGGGAGATCGGTAGCTGGCTCCAGGTTCGGTCCAGGGGGAGATCGGTAGCTGGCTCCAGTTTCGGTCCAGGGGGAGATCGGTTGCTCGCTACAGGTTCGGTCCAGGGAGGAGGACTCGGTAGCCGGCTCCAGGTTCGGTCCAGGGGGACATCGGTAGCTGGCTCCAGTTTCGGTCCAGGGGGAGAGCGGTTGCTGGCTACAGGTTCGGTCCAGGGGGAGTTCGGTAGCTTGCTTCAGATTTAGTCCAGGGGGACCTCGATAGCCGACTCCAAGTACGGTCCAGGGGGAGTTTAGTATGTTGGGGAATGTTGATCTCTAGAAAGAGTACTGGCTTATTCCGTTGAAAAAAGGCTCGTTAGGCTGAGCCTTTCTCAACGGAAACGCAGAATACCGTGTGTTGATTTCCCGGGCGTGTTCGAACACGTTTCCGACATCGCAAAACACTTTTCCTGTGTTCACTCACGTTCTGCGAATCAATTGGCAACTATTCGAAATTTTCGATTTTTCATGCTCTATGCGTACACTACGCTCTATTCATAGTTCTGGGTGCAGGTTCGGTCCAGGGGGAGCTCGGTATCCTGCTCCATGTACGTTCCAGGGGGACCTTGGTAGCCTTTTTCAGGTACGGTCCAGGGGGACCTTGGTAGCCTTCTTCAGGTACGGTCCAGGGGGGGGGGCTTATGTTGGGGGGAATGTTCATCTCTAGAAAGAATACTGGCTTATTCCGTTGCAAAAGGCTCGTGAGGCTGAGTGCGATCGAAAAAAACTTTTTTTCGATCGCTCTCAGCCTCACGAGCCTTTCTCAACGGAAACGCAGGATACCGTGTATTGATTTCCATGGCGTGTTCGAACACGTTTGTGGCATCGCAAAACACTTTTCCAATGATTCCCTACGCTCGCCGGATCATTTGGAAACTTTACGAAATTTTTCAATTTTTCATTTTAAAACGTGTTAGAACACGTCCAGGCACGTTTCCGACATCGCAAAACACTTTTCCTGTGATCCCCCACGCTCTGCAAACAAATTGGGAACTTTTCGAAATTTTCGATTTTCCATTTCAAAACACGGCAAAACATGTGAAAACGTGTTTCACGTCACTCAAGAACGTGCTAAAAGGGCTTCTGACACTTGCGAAAAATGCGGAAAACGTTTTGCCCGCGGCGGGGTTCGAACCTGGGGGTCTCGGATTATAAGTCAAGCGCGTAACCCACTTGGCTATGGATTCGGTCAATTAAATATTGCAAAATTTTAAAGGGATTTTGGTCTGTTGTCGTATGCAAAAGGATCCGAGAAGGTAGAGCGCTTTTGAAGCGATTTATTAGGAAGCTTCCGGATGCATGATTCCGGCCTCCAGAAAGGGGTCAGAGGCGAGAGAGTGTGCCAAAGTGAGAGAGTCACTCTCAATTTCCCTTACAATCTCGTTCTAACTCCATTCCTGCGAGATTGCCGGCATGAGGAATGATTTGGAACGAAATGTGCGAAAATTTCATGAAATCGCGTGAAATCAAGTGAAATCAATCGATATTTCACTTCAAAAATCGGCAAAAGATGCTCAAATGTGAATCTCGTTACGCAAAAATGGGTTTGGGCCACATTTGACACTTGGAAAAAATGCGGCAAAAGACTATGCACCGGCGGGGATCGAACCTGAGACCCTCCGATTTCTAGTCGAGCTCGCTACCGACTTGGCCATGAAATTATCGATTTTTAAATATTAATTTCGATGTGTTTCGTCGTTGCCTATCACATGCAAAAGAATGTGAGAAGGTTGCTAAACTTTGAAAAGAGTTATAGCGGAAAAACGGAAAAACGTCCGTCACGCGGAAGGAAAAAAAAACCAACAGACAAACAGACAGACATTTCGATTTCCTAGTAGTGGAGGAATAATATTTATCTTACTTCGAAATGTGGTATTCAAAAAAGCTTTAAAAAGTTTTAAAAACTGACACTGAATGTGTCGATGTCGTTGATTGATTCATCGTAGAAATGTTGAATGTCAAAGAAGGTCAAGGAGAGAGAAATGAGAGAGATTATGAGAAGAGACGAAGAAAGGAGAGAGAAGAAGACCAACCATCGATGGGAGGTCATATAGAGTACGGTAGAATGGTAGTGAGAGATGGAGAGAAGGAGGACGGGATGACTGGCAAGGGGCCTTTATAAGGGCAGATCATGGGAACAAAGAGAGTCTTGATGATCGGTCTATGAGTGAATGGGGGAAAGAGAAGAGAAGGAGGGGAGGGAGAGGGAGTAAACGAGCTCATAAATGCAAATGTAAAGAATGAGCCCCGTTTTTTCGTGAGAGGGAGGGAAGGTCAAGAGGAGTTATGAAGAGGAGAATGAGAGTAGTGGAAGAATTGTATTGAGATGGAGAGGAGAAGAGAAGAGAGAAGTATGATGCCATTTGACAGTTACTTTAGTATTGTCGGGGGTTGTGACTTTGCCAATGAGTTCGATACCATTTTGTGATTTGAACTTTTCAAGTAACTAAAAAGAGTGTGATACTAAATAGTGGCGAAGAAAGATTGCAAATACATCAATCTCGCCGGTACTAAAAACATGCGATATTTTTATTTAGAACATTTTTTTTCTGATTCCAACATTAAAATCGCATTTTTACGATTAATTTTTTTTGAAGATCTGATTGTGAGTCATAGCTCTAAAAGTGGATTGAATTCGACCTGACAGGTTCGGGTATAAGGCGATTACCTAGAGCCGAGATACCCACACTGTTTTGTAGCTACCATTGCAATCAATTAAAAACCTGAGGCGAATTGTGAAAATCTGCGGCACTCGGAAATAAACCTGCCCTACTGTAAAAAAATCATTTCCTAGTGCAAATATATTTCGCGAAAAAAACGTGCCCTCCCGTGCAGTGAGTCAGTAAGCGATATTTTTGTTAGAAAGAGGACCATCAGAGGAATCGAAAAAGCTAAAGACCGGCAGGTTTTTCTTCCTGGAAAAATTCTAGTAAAAATAATTTAAATCCGTCGATTTAACTTTTTGACCTACAGTAGCGGACAAAAGTCTTCGGGCACTTTTTATATCTGATACAACTTTTTAACCCAAGGGGGCTTTGATACGATATGGTAAGACCATATACCAAATCTATTGGAGATTACGATGCAACTATTGGGGGATAGCGAAATCGTTCAGTAATTGCGTCGTGATGACGCAATCGATGCACACTTTTTTGAAGTGCCATTATTCTTACATGGATTTTTTCCCGCTCGTCTAACTTTCAGGATGTTGAGACCTGGCCACGACCTACCTAGAAACTTTTTTTCAAGTTGCTGCGGTGCCGCTACTTGGCTGCAGCCAAGCTGCAAAATGGATACTTGAAAATCATATCTCGCCGTTTAGACATCGCCCAGACCCGATCAATGCACCAAAATGATCGCCATCATGACTACCGATGATCCTGAGAATATGGTCGCGGTAGGTCACCAATTGTCCTCAGGACACGAAAAAATCACTTTTTCGCATTATTGTGGTCTGACGAAGGGGAAGTCTATAGGACGTGCTCGAGAGATCTGGTTTGGGCGTGTATTTGGTTGAGAATCTATGAGAGAACCGATTCCTAGCTGCAATAAGCGTTTTGATTGGACTCCTGCCCGCGACGATCGATTTCCGGAAGGACACTGGTTTGGCCACGCCCATTTTCTGCCCGTTGACAAGGTTCTGACTTTTGAGTGTATCTCGGTACTGAGTTAACGGAGAAGGCTGGTAGACCCATCAATGGAATCAGCGTGGCTGGCTCTATATTCTCATTCACAAAATTTCATCATCACTATGCAATATTGCATCATCCTTATGCAATATTCCTATTTTTTGCGTTTTCTTAGCGGTTAGTCAAGGAATAATGGTGGAATAAATTCCAATCAAATTAATTTGATATTTCCGCCACTCTAGAGCACAAATTACGTCATTAATATGCAATATTTTATAATTCTGAGGATTATTGCCTAAGGATGATGCAATATTGCATAGTGATGATGAAATTTTGTGAATGATAATATAGAGCCAGCCACGCTGATTCCATTGATGGGTCTGCCAGCCTTCTCCGTTAACTCAGTACCGAGATACACTCAAAAGTAAGAACCTTGTCAACGGGCAGAAAATGGGCGTGGCCAAACCAGTGTCCTTCCGGAAATCGATCGTCGCGGGCAGGAGTCCAATCAAAACGCTTATTGCAGCTAGGAATCGGTTCTCTCATAGATTCTCAACCAAATCCACGCCCAAACCAGATCTCTCGAGCACGTCCTATAGACTTCCCCTTCGTCAGACCACAATAATGCGAAAAAGTGATTTTTTCGTGTCCTGAGGACAATTGGTGACCTACCGCGACCATATTCTCAGGATCATTGGTAGTCATGATGGCGATCATTTTGGTGCATTGATCGGGTCTGGGCGATGTCTAAACGGCGAGATATGATTTTCAGGTCTCCATTTTGCAGCTTGGCTGCAGCCGAGTAGCGGCACCGCAGCAACTTGAAAAAAAGTTTCTAGGTAGGTCGTGGCCAGGTCTCAACATCCTGAAAGTTAGACGAGCGGGAAAAAATCCATGTAAGAATAATGGCACTTCAAAAAAGTGTGCATCGATTGCGTCATCACGACGCAATTACTGAACGATTTCGCAATCCCCCAATAGTTGCATCGTAATCTCCAATAGATTTGGTATATGGTCTTACCATATCGTATCAAAGCCCCCTTGGGTTAAAAAGTTGTATCAGATATAAAAAGTGCCCGAAGACTTTTGTCCGCTACTGTATGTGAGTTATGTCCCTTAATATGTAATTTGCAGGAAGAAGTGGAAGATACGGTGGTTCGACTGACGTCGGAATGGTCCAAACTTCTATCTGTGATGGGAACACTCGAGAGATTTCCATTGTTACCTCGTAATTCATCTCTGAAGGTAAGTCGATCTCTCATTACCGTATCCCATCTTATTGTATTCAGATCAAACGAACCTTCTTCTCCTCTCCCTCTCTCCCATCTTCTCTCTCTCCTCTCATCTCTCGTGCCATATCAGCTTGTCTTCAATCTCAGGGCAATTGTGTCGTCGTGGGATCCAATCTATCGACAATCAATAAGGTCAGTTGATGCCGTACTCAGGACAACCAACAATTATGCCTTCGTTCCCAGAATGAAGGCATATTTTATGGCTGTTTTATTCAATTTTCAACATTTTCCAGCTCTTTATAGGAAACCGAGTTATCATTTTTGACCCCTTCCTCCGTCCCTTGTTCCGACTTCTTTCCTCTCCAGTGTAACTTTATCCCACGTGTCATCAACAAGTCTCGATCTCATTCATTTTCTCATCACATTTCCTCCTCTTCCCTCACGTGAAATGCGTAGATCGGATCAACAATAGTCGATCATTCCTTGGTTCTCTGATCAGTCTCTTCATTCTTCCTTCTGCCCACTCTTTCGTTCTTCCTTCTCTAATGATCTACTATCTATCACATAGTGACCAATCACCCCATCAATTATTCTCTCGAATGAGTTCTCGTGCAATATGAAAGGAATCCTTAGTGTCCACGGTTAAAAGGAGCTTTGAATAGAAGAAAGTATTATATCTCGTCGCCTTAACAATCTTGTTCTTCTAGCTTCTCCATACTCTTCTTCTCTTCATTCCTCCTTCTCTTCGATGGTCTTGTGCCCGACCGTACACTCACGAGTACTCTCCTCTTCTCAGACTACAGGCAGTCAAGAGGGTACGCTACTCTACCATATACACCTCTTATTATTCAGTTCGTGATAAATAATGTAAATGATAGTTATGTCTAATCAAATATTTCACCGATCAATATATCTTTTCAGTCTGCTCTCTCAACAGTCCTCCACAATGCAATCTTCTCTCCATGGCCGATATCAATAATCGATATGGATCGATCGATAGTTCTCGTATCGACTCCTTATCCGAAACATGCTGTCATCAAGAGAAGGTACTGTAGCCACAGTATGATATTACGAGAGACTATCTGACTCAGTCAAATTGATCTTGGCACAGCAGGAAAAATGAGTTGATGAGATAAACATGCCACATTGTAGTATGGCCGAGGTGGAATTGAGTCATGATATGGAGAAAGTGCAAAAACGTTTCTACGCCTCAGGGCATGACGTCACATGAATTTCCGGTTTTTCAAAAACTTCATCGAATGGCTTAATGAGTGGTACCAATCGATTCCTCATAAAATTCTAAGACATTTTCGACACCATGAAGTTTTCGCTAATTTTTGATCTAAGCCTGGAAAATTGAAAAAAATGATTTCAAATAAATATTTTTTTAAATTAAATTATTTTTCTGTTGTTTGCCTGTGCAAGTGAGAAGATTTTATTTGTGATATTCAATGCTACAACACTGAAGGTTCAACTGTGTGAAGGGTTGTTCATACGAGTTCCATCAAGCATGTGCAGTAAGCTGAAATACATGAGTACTTGGAATTATGGTGTACTTACAGTAACCCGGAGTAATTTACAAACATTATCCGGCAGGTTCGGGAGTCAGGCTGACGATAGTCCTAGTAACCTACTATTGTGTAGTTACCCTACATTGGGTGTTGCAGCTTCCAGAGCCGTTTTGATAGCATTGGGACTTTTTACCTTGTCACTGTAAGTACACCATAATTCCAAGAACTCATACATTTTCAGCCTACTGAACATGTTTGATGGAACTCATATGAACAACCCTTCACACAGTTGAACCTTCAGTGTTGTAGCATTGAATATCACAAATAAAATCTTCTCACTTGCACAGGCAAACAACAGAAAAATAATTTAATTTAAAAAATATATTTATTTGAAATCAATTTTTCAATTTTTCATGCTTAGATCAAAAATTACGAAAACTTCATGAAGTCGAAAATGTCTTAGAATTTTGTGAGGAATCGATTGGTACCACTCATTAAGCCATTCGATGAAGTTTTTGAAAAACCGGAAATTCATGTGACGTCATGCCCTGAGGCGTAGAAACGTTTTTGCACTTTCTCCATATCATGACTCAACTCCACCTCGGCCATCATGGGTCAAATAGGTCTTCGCTAGCGAAGAAAGGCACTTCTGCACTTTGCATATATACCGGATTAACGTAGCGAGAGAGTGCAGGACAGACTCGTGAAGGCCTCTGTCGACATCCCCCGCCCTATGCTAATTGCGATCTTGCGAAAAACCCATTTGACCTATGTCGGCCATACTACAATGTGGCATGTTTATCTCATCAACTCACTTTTCCTGCTGTGCCAAGCCTCTGAAGAAACATTTCGATCCACTCAGATAGTCTCTCTTACGGTAGTGCCATCTTGTATATCCGGGTGTATAGTGTACATGATGTAAGTGGATGTTCTCTCTAGTGTCTTCCTTCTCTTTCCACTTCTCTATTCATTCTTTGTCTCATGACTTTCCAATTCTTTTGCTCCTCTCTTCCATCGGATTGAATGAGAAATGAATGGGGAAGTGTGAAAATGACGACATTCCATCTGCAGATATTCGCATTTTTTTATTTTTAAAAATCAAAACTACCAAAATATTTTTTTTAAATCTCATTATATTAAAAAATTTTATTGCAGGGCGGAGCTCTCGATAGTGAATTCGATACTGGGAGAGATGGGAGATTCGTCGAAGAAAGGAAAAACTTTGTGAGTACTTGTGTGTGCCGTCTCAAATTATATTTTGTTATAACGGATTACGGTATTTCATATAGTTAGTGAGGAAATGCTTTTCGAAAAACGGAAATCGTTCGGAATATTAGGTGAATTCAGGAAAAATCAGGAAGTGTTCCGGATTATGACTTTTCAATTTCATATTTTCCCGGAAATTCTATCTACGCAATGTATTTCATATTAATATTTTTAAGAATATATTTTTTCCGAAAAAAATGCAACAATAAATTAATTGTATTTTTGAATGATAAGTTGTTACTGACAAATTTTGGATAAAGTTTTCAGACTTTCAAAATCGGAATGCTTTCCGACGGAAAGTTTTCCCGGGAGAATGTGCCTGTCTGTATTCAATTTCTTTCAGAGAATTGTCTCGTGTTCGTCGAATTGACGCCGTTCTCTCTTTCCTTCGAAGAATCGCTCTTCTTCCCACTGAGGACTCCGCCAGGTTTGTTTAAAAATATTTCCTTAATTATTTATTCAATAATGTCTTGACTAAATTCGTCTACATGTGCTGAGAGTTATGTTGTCACACTGAATAAATATTTGAATGGTTTTCTCTCTCTCACTCCCATTGTGGTGCAGATTGGGATTCGTGGATCAATTCAATTTGTGCGTCGACAATGCCGCTCGATCCTTCATCGCCTACGTAAAAGATGCGAGGTGAGAGGGGCACTCTCTCGATAAGACACACTCTCTCGTATTGGCTGACTATGAGGGATAGAGAGGGACACTCACGCAGTCATTCTGGGTCTCATATCAATAATTCATTCGATGAGTATAGATAGAGACACGAGCACTTCTTTTGACGAACTACCAATCTACGTATTGTGACTCTTTTTTCGTTTTCTTTTCTTGTGTTTTAAAACTTTTTTTAAATAGAAAATTTGTGATTTCTTAATGTAGTGATGTAATCATTTGTAGTGAGCCCGTGGAGAAGGCCCATGCCTCTCGATCTCCTTCTTTCTCACTCACAACGACAAGAAAAGCACTCGATCTGACACAAGATTGTAGGAGATACTCTCACTTATTCTAGAGGGAAAGAAGAAAGAGCACTCTCTGACTACATTCACACTCTTTTATATGAGAAGTCCATTATCGTAACGACGACTCTGATAGCCCCTTTTTCTTCTTCTTTCCATTATATGTGTCGTCTCCCTTAGTTGTTTACTAAACGTCTCTGAAATGGTCTCTAATGAGCATCTAGCTCATTTCTTCCAATGACATCTAATGGCGAGAGTCGACATAAAAAGTAAAAGGCAGAGCTCATAGATCTCAATTCTAGGAAATACTTAGAAAAAATCAAGTTAGATCTGTAAAAAGGAATATAATGTTATATTTCAGGTTGGTTCTACTCAGTTCTTGCCAGAGCGGAGCTTTTACAACCGGAAATCACTCAATTTGTATATATGTGAGTATCTCCAAATCGAATTTGCTATTATACCTCCCACTTGATATACCTCATTATTTCACCAAAGTTACTTGTTTTAAAATCTGTGATAGTTTTACCAAGTGCTAAGATACTGTATCATATCATATCCTGCGCCTGTAAATATCGATTGCTTCTGAGTGCTCAGAGTTGAAAATTCCCTATGCATTTCTTTGGATGATTTGTATGTGTGAGATTACGTGTTTTGATATCAAAGATGAACAGAGATTATTTACCATAGATGATACAGAAATAAAGAAGATATAAATACGAGCACCCGTCGTTTGACAGAGATACAGAGAGATATCAGGGATGGAGATCACATGTGAATATCACAATCAATCAATAATCATTCTTCTTGACAAATCGTCCGAATAACTCTTTTCCGTAAGTAGACAATCGTCTGTTTTCTGCCTTTGGATTGAAAATGACTCGACTCCGCGCTTCAACACCTCAATTATGACTATAGTCTCCGATAGAATTACAGTGTACCTCGGTAGAATAACCCCCAATCATAGGTCGACAAGGTGGGTAGGAAAAGGTCGGTAATGTGGGTTGGGTTTTCAAATTTTTCTCTCAAAATCCGCAAATATGGGTATGATTTTTTCTTCGAAGTTGGCTTTGAAAATTCCAAAATGTAGGTAGACCGTCGTTTTTACGTATCTTTGGACCTATGCCCTCAACAGAATTGGGAGAAAGAAACTCACTGGGTGCAATGCATTTGTAGTATATGACAACAGTGAAAGTGAGGAAGACCGCGAATCCAAGCAGGCAGAAAGTGATGATTTCCCCCTCTTGGAAACCCTGCAATACTTATGAGATTACGATGATTGCAATCGATAATCCCTCCAATCCCTGATTTAGATACTGTAGATCCCCGTTCTCTGATTCGTCGTCACTCAAATAGTCAGGCGACTCGTGCCTTCACACGCCGACTTTTCTCTCATTTAGGTTTGGTCGAATCTAAGTCAGTCCCAATCCTCTCCTTTCTGTGTGGAGGGAAAAGAATGACGAGTGAAGGGAGGGAAAGGCTTCCTCTCCCCTCAACTTACACGCCCAAACACACAAAACGAATGAGAAATGGCCCCCATTTTGTAGAGATGAAGAGGGAACTAATAGTGCACGCACCAATAAATACTCATCATATATCAGAGAACGACGTACTCATCTCCAGTTACTCTTTTTCACGTTGTGTCTACTATTACTCAAGCAGTTTCTATTGTTTTTGTAGTCTATTCAAAAGGGAGTAAGACGCTTCCAATATTTGAGTATTTGTAGTGGCCGTAGTAAAGAGTGCCCTATTTTTTTCCTTTTCTGTCTCGAAAACTCGATTGGACTTTTTGAAGAAGAACTGACACCAATTTTCTCGTTATATTGAATTTCTCGTCCCAAAGGGAGAAACCTCAATTGGAGTCCGTCTCGTTTTTCTACTCTTCGAATTGGAGTTTACTCAATTTCCCCCGAAAGAAAGCAATGAAATCTAACTGACTCCGTATGCCAAAGTGCCCAGTTAGTACCGCTCAATTGACCTACGAGTCTATTCAGACCAAGACTGAGAGAGTTGAGTAGTCTACACTATCCCCTAGAGAGGGAAAGAGAACCCATCCCATTACAACTGTTTTCTAGAGATTGAAGTACTCAAAGGAAATCTAACGGAGAAAAGATGAGAAACTTACGGAGAGGATGGAAGAGGATTGGACTGTGGAGGAAAGTGAGAATGGAATAGAAATAGGAGCGACTAGAAGGGGTTTGTTGAGTGAGAAAGAAGGAGAAGGAGGAAGAGAAGGATGGAGATCACGATAGAGAAGTCTCATTTCATGAATGAGAAGAGAAGGCGGGGTTAGAAGGAGGGGAGATGGGAGGAGGGAGAGATAGAGAGATGATAGATGGAAGATCGTCGCTTACCTTGAAGGGAGGAGCGAGAGGAAGAGTACGGGGATAGGGATGAGGAGCCAGATTAGATTGATGAATGAAGAGAATTGGAAGAAGTGGAAGGACTATTGGAAGAAGACCCGCCCCCAATTGGAAGAGAAGAAGACAAGTAGTCATATTTGGAGAGAAGAGAGGTGGAGGGAAACAAGTTGAGAAGGAGAAGGAGAGGATGGTCAAGGTGGAATAATAAATGAAGGGAGAGGGTGGTCGGATGATCAGTGGGCTATGAGAACCTTCCACCAAGGCTCTCACATCATTCCGCAGACCCGTCAACCCTACAGTGACAGAACGTGAAGAATTCTTTCACTCCTGCACATTCTTTCACATTCACCCTTCACTGTAGGTTTGCAATCATGTGCTCACTTTCAATCATACTTAGATGATTAAATATTTGTTTTCGAAAAAAATAGGTTGTCATCGGACGGTGATCATCGAATCGTGTACCGGGAATAGATGAGGATGTTCTATTTGTGAGTACAGAGACGACGTCGAAAGAAGATTGGAAGGACAGAGAAAGTACCTTGGAATTCATGAAAGTGACCAGAGTGATGAAGAAGTGGAGGGATGAATGAGAGATCAGAAGAGGAGAAGAGAGAGAGAGAGAGAGAGAGAGAGAGAGAGAGAGATAGAGACAGCTGGTCTACTAGCAGTATACACACATTCACACGTGTCCACCATGTAAGAGTGATTTATCGATCGATGCACAGGTAGGTCAACTCAGCCAATCTCATCCCACTCCAATATTGAAGCTCGACCCAATTCCGAATCCACCACCCGGCCATCCAATTCCGAGTCCTCTTTGTAAGCCAAGATTGAAGAGTCCGCCACCACCGTAACCTCCACCGTATCCCCCGCCATACCCTGCAATTATCGATTGATTGCTGTTTTCTCGACGACAAACATACCATAATTACCGTATCCGCCGTAGTTGTTGTATGCGGGATAGTAGTATGTTCGTCTGAAATAGGAGATTTCCACGCGAAGAGAAGAGAAGACTAATTGTATAGTGGGTAGATCTCTATTCTCTGATCTCTCTCTCTCTCTCTCTCTCTCCCCGCTTACCGCGGATAGTAGTATTGCACGGGTTCTGCTGGTGGAGGAGGAGGATCTTCATGATGGTAATGAATGTGAATCTCCCTGTCAAATTTGACACTAGCGACGTTTAGTAGAGGGCGGGAGTAAACACACGCACACCCAATTAGACACACACGGTTATACAACATCATCGTCGAATTATTAGCTATTGTTATCCCTCGAAGGATTTGTTTACCGTTTAAGGGCAGTCCGGATTACTTTACTACGCACATCAAACAAGGGCTTCTAAAGAAAATAAAATGTGGAACAGCCATTCTGGAACTAGGAAGAGGGATTATCTCTGCATCTTTCAAACACATTTTCCTATTTAGCTAGAAGATAGAAAACAATGCGAAATTCCTGAATGATTGCTCCCAAAGTTTAAAAAAAAGTGTGACTCACTTAGTTTTCATCCAATCCAATCGATCCGCCTTAATCTTTCTATATTTATCATACAATCTCTTCTCGTAATTATCCTCTTCATATTCTTCTTCGTCCTCTCTGGAAATTCTCAATATGTTCTCTCATCCAATCAATTTCTTACTTGGATTCAATTCCCAATCGTGAATCTTTTTCCCTCTCGAAGGTTTCGATCGTGAAGGGTTTCGAGCAAGAGGAAGAAGAGGGATGGCGACGACAGAAATATTCTGGAATGAAAGGGAGAGAATGAGGAATGGGGAATAAAAATATAAAAACTATTCAAAAATTGCAATTCTAAGAATCAGTTCACAAAGTTTTGAAAAGTTTATTTCACAGGATCTCAAAAGCCGAGATTCAGCACATCATTTCACAGCCTACGTAATCCTCCAGAAAGGAGTCAGGGCCAAAAGAGTGTGAAAGTGATACAGATCCTATCGTTTTTTCCGCCCACTCATCCCGTTCTGATCACGTGAAACCTTGTGTCAATATAATAAATTATTTGGTCAACAATTTATCTTTCTGACGTGTTTTCATATCCTCTGTGATATTTGCCATTTCCTTCATACCTTTCGGAATAGGAAAACGATTTGTGAGATTATCGAATTGAATCCAAATTGAATAGAAACTAACTGTGAAATGCCTTCCTTTCCTTGTATTCATCCACTTCTGTTTCACATTTTGAAATGACGAAGAGGAGAAAGAAAATGAAGAAAACGAACATTCAGCTGATACAAATACGAACGATTGAGAGATTACAAGAAAGTTAAACGTAACGCGAGAGTTGAACTCAATTTCTCTCTATCTCTATCTCAGTTATATTCGTTTTCTCTACCAGAGTGAACCTCGTTAGGCGAATATCCAAATGAAAAGGCAGAGTAAAATCACACAAATTGTAGTTGAAATGAATCCCACAATCGAGTCGAAAATAGAAAAGAAGTCTGGGAGTTTATTCGAAAGTGTCTCATTCAATTCTCAAGCACGAGAAGTTCGGGAAACTTGTGAGAGTGAGCTAATGACGAATCGGTGAGTGAGAGAGAGAGAGAGAGAGAGAGAAAGAGAGAGAAAGGTCGAATTTATAAGAGAACATGCAAATATTTCCAAATCTCTCCCTCAATCTTTCCTCAAATGTTTTAAAACTCGTCTCTATTTGTGTTTACGTAGAGCAGCTTATTTATCTCTTCTACACATCTCATCATCGTTTGTTTCTCAATCATTGAAACGATCACTGAAATGTGTGAACTGGGTAAATGTATTTTAAATGTTTTATGGTTAATCAGAAAGCGACGACATGGCAGAGTCCACATGAACGGGCACAATATTTTATTTTCGTCGTCTCGTTGTGATTGGAGAAACAGAAGCCGAGTTGGACGAGAACTGAACATCTGAACAGAGAAATACGAGAGAGAAGGATAATGTAGATGAATCACGAAGTGACATTTTCATGAGATGACCTACCTTATTGCTGATCGCGATAGAGTTCAATTTTTTGTAAATTCGTTTACCTCGGATCGTTGTCTCTACACTTTTGATCTCTCGTCAATCGACTGAATTCATGGCATTTTCCACACGTACGAGCACAGAATTTAGTGACCAGAGGAGAGTATTGAGGAATACTGAAAGGGGATCAATCGAAGTTGATCTTTGATCTTTCGACTCACGTGCACAACTTCTTTCTCTGACCACAATCGGGTAGTGTGTCTCTGCATATATCTGAACTCAATCGATCGATAAGGGTACGGTAGTTCAGAACTGACCCTGAACTTCGTTCCCATTCCTGTTGTGACCCGATAGAGTAGTTGAGGGAGGGAGGGGCTGAAAGGAAAAAAAGGAATCAATCAATAAATCAAATGAGAGGGAAAAGAGTAGATAATCACAATTAGCGTAGGGAAGGGAGCGACAGTAGTTGTAGTTGCTGGATCAGTCGATGTGGATACGGTAGAAGGTACTGTACTCGTAGTCCACTCAGTTGTCGATTCCTATCGATTGATCAATCATCGATCTACCGTAATCAATCCACTTACTTGACCCCATTCTCCCACTCCCTCCTCTTCATTTTGACAATGGGTAGATCCGACAAGAAGTAGGAGAGTGATACAAGGGTAGATCATCATTAATGCCTTCCATCCGATTGTCGCTCCCTTTTATTGACTTGTGCGTACAATGGAAAGAGGAATTCCTTTGTCTTTCTGTTATCCTCGATTCGCATTCAAACCAAAACAGTAAACCATAACAGAATTGAGCTTCCTCATTCATTCAACACAAATATTCATAAACATAAAAGTAGAGATGATCAGAATGAGTCGACTCATCATTTCTTCTTCAGCCTTGCGATATAAGGAGCCTTAAAACTTCCGAAATAGAGATAATCTCCCGAGTCTGTGACCTGACAACGAGAAGGATTTGATTCTGAATGAATTTGAGTGAGTGCCTGTGAGATATCCCTCACTTTCTCTCCATTCACATCATGAAGAGACGAGATAATCTTCCCATTTAGATCAATTTCAATGACAATCGAGTGTTTCGATGCCATGGTGGGAAGAATATCACGGAGAACGAAGTTGGGAAGAATCTTAATGGAAATTAATCCCTCACATAATCGATATTTGACTCGGAAAACATTAGGCAATATTTGCCCGTGGCTATGTATACCCCCTGGCAGAACAATGGTAGTCGTTATCTCATCTACACTGGGAGAAATCTCGTCCATCTCATCTGAGGCAATCTCTCTCCAAATCGATCCCTTCTTCATTCCAATTCAACCTTGTCCTTCTGAATTGGAGAGTGAATTTATGGGAGCGAAACTTCGAATGAATAATCTCTTGCCTCTTACATCGATCACATGATTCCAAACCTACAGATCAGGGATAGAACGAGAGAGTGTGCAAAAGTGAGAGGGTCTCTCTCGATTTCACACGCTCTCTCACTCAAAAGGCCTTTCTGGAAGGTTGACCGGCCTGTGGAATGATGTGATCGACTACCACCAAGAGAATACTCGTAGAGGAGAAGCAGCAATGGAGAGGTAGCAGTTTCCGTTTTATTGTCATTCTTAATTTAACGCAATCAATATTTTCAGAAGTTATGGTAATGTACAGCCACGTGATCAATTCCTTCTCTCAGTCAATCGAGGAATTAATTCAAATCAGGAGGGAATACCACGCCTCTCACGAGAGGCTCGAATTAAAGACACATAATCCAGCATTGGCCATTTGGGTTTTTGACTTTAAATGATGTGTCTGGGTCCAACTAAGATATCCTCGAGATATTACGCCATGAAAAAATTTTTTCATCGAGATGCAGCATGTGATAGCTGCAACTTTGAAGCCCAGTTTCAACCTTTCAATGCAATTTCTGTTGAAACTTGTTGCTTGGATCTATGCCCAATTTTCGACTCTCTTTCAACCTATGTTATTGGTTTTACGACTAACCTCCAAAATTTACATAAAAATACAGTATTTTAATTAACCAAAAAACTGTCGAGGAAACATGAACTTTTATTTCACCATAGTCTGGGGAAGGTGACGACGATTCGAATGGTATATTTACGCACCCATAACTCGGGAGCTGGCACAACATTTCATATGAAAAACTTTTTAAAATCATCTTTTTCTCCATTCTCAACACCACCAGGCTCGTTGAACCGTGCAGAATGAGAGATACGCCGTGTCATTCTTGGCGAGAGGGACAAATGAACAGGCCTAAATGTGTTGAGAATGGAGAAAAAGATGATTTTAAAAAGTTTTTCATATGAAATGTTGTGCCAGCTCCCGAGTTATGGGTGCGTAAATATACCATTCGAATCGTCGTCACCTTCCCCAGACTATGGTGAAATAAAAGTTCATGTTTCCTCGACAGTTTTTTGGTTAATTAAAATACTGTATTTTTATGCAAATTTTGGAGGTTAGTCGTAAAACCAATACATAGATTGAAAGAGAGTCGAAAATTAGGCATAGCTCCAAGCAACAAGTTTCAACAGAAATTGCATTGAAAGGTTGAAACTGGGCTCAGCGTTTCAAAGTTGCAGCTATCACATGCTGAATCTCGATGAAAAAAGTTTTTCATGGCGTAATCTCTCGAGGATATCTTAGTTGGATGCAGTGGAACCTAAAAAAATAAAAATAAATGATTTCGATTTTTTCCAAAATGCCAAGTTCAAGTCGAGCCTCTTGTGAGTGGCGTGATATTAGAATCTATTCGAACTACTCGAGATCTACCACATCAAATCCATTGTGAGTAAACAAATCCATCTTTGCTCAGTCTTTGTTTTGTATCGATAATGAATCTCCTCGACGATCTCCAATTTCTTCTCCATTCGATCCAACTTCCATTCTCTGGTGTTCCTTCAGCGAATCATCGTCTTTTCATCAGTGAAGTTCTCCACGCGATCCTTTCTCGAGTGTTCAGATGTGTCAGTTACCTACTTAACGACAAATAGTACAGTACAGATTTTAATCGGCAGCAATAGTTTTCAAACCCTCTTCATTTTTTTTGGTGGTCGCACGAGGCGGCCACTAGTCGACCACCAATGGATACCAGTCGACCATCGGCGATGCAATATTTATTTCATTATTTCAGGGAATCTCTCAAGTTACTATCGTCGATTCTTCTCCTTATTTGATTGACGTTGTAACACAATTAATTGGAGAAGAGTCAACTACTCTCAATGGCATCGAAGATGCGAATCATCTCATGAAGAATCTCGATATCTCTCGTCTCTCTCATTTCGAGAGATGCAATGAGACAACATTCAGATTTGTGAATAGGTAAGATAATTAAATGAGTCTATAGATTCACTATTAGACTTCCAAGTCTATGCGCTAGACTTCCAAAGGGGAAGTCTGCAAGCATAGTCTTATTTCCTGTGAGTATCATCACAATCACCTACTGAAATATACTAAATGACTCTTATTACAGAGTGACATGCAGTCTGTGTGATCGATCCTTCACAAACAAATCTCGTCTCAATACTCATCTCTTTGTCAATAATAACATTGGAGATATTCCGGTATGAAATCGATATGACCGACCAGTTAGCCAATCGATTTAAAGCAGATGTATAAAACATAGATTGTTGCAGATGACGACTTCGACAAAAATGGAGAAAGAAGTGGAGGAAGAGGCTAAGATTGTCCCTCGTCCTCTATTTCGTTTCGAGCTGATCACAAGAGATACAAAAGAGAAGGAATGGAACTAATTGGAGACGCTAGAACATATCCTAGTAGTAGCTCCATTACATTACAAACCATTACAAATTTCCTTTCACATAACTTCTTTGGTTTCATTTTGTTCACTTCGAATTACTCTCAATGGCACTGTTAATCTATGATAAACCCTTTTTCTCATATATTCAAATCACTCACTGATTGTAGAATCTGCCGCGTTTTTGGAGACCCTGAGAGGTCTTCGAGCACATTTTTCTGTCCAGCTTTTCTAACACCGGCGAGTCCCACCTGGAAAGGAGGGAATACGGTATTCGTAAGACTATCGCTCAATCTCACCCAGAGAGTTCCGTTCTTCGATAGTCGAATATTATCAGGCATTCCGGGAAGATTTTCTATGAATGTCTCAGTCGTTCCCTTCTTTGGTCCAGCGAAGAAATATCTGAGTTGTGATCGTAAAAGATGAAAGATCAAAGATCAACCTCATAATTCTCGCTCGAGTTGTCTCTGCAACAACGAAAGATTCTTTGTCTGGCAATACCTAAACACTGGTTTAGATATTTTGAGATAATAGTGGATCGGGCACCTGAATTCCATTAGCGAAGTAGAGTCCTCTCATAAGCACTTTGGATTGTCCCGTTGAGATACAATGGTAGATCACTCTGAATTGATCTCTCTCTCTCTCTCTCTCTCTCTCTCTCTCTCTTTTCGATATCAGTGCGTTCGCGTAAGGAGCGCACATATTTCCCGAAATCCGTACATCAAAAAGTGACCGCGTCTGTATTTCACACACAAACAAAATCACACTTTGCCATCTTGTGTTTTGCCGTGTAATTGAACGTAAATAACGGTGATTGTTGATGAGATACGCCGATTTCACTCGTCAAATGGAGTGTAGCCACGCGTATTCGACTCTATTTTACGTATATCAAATACACTTCATTTTTTCTTAACATTTTTTCATTTTTTCTTCTTCTTAATTAAGATTCAATCTACACGGGAGTTCACGATGGTCGAATATTGAAGATTGAAGGAGGAAAAATTGTTAAGGAGATCAGATTATTCGATGTGGGAAGAGAATGGAGTAAGTTCTTAATAAATAATATTTTGTCGATCGAAATTATAAAAATTGAGGAAATCCCGCAGATGAAATCGCATTTGGAAGACCACTTGGAATAAGAAAATTGGAGGGAGAAAAATTGATGGTCGCCGATGCGTACCATGGAGTATTTACTATCGATTTTGAGAATGGTGAGCGATTTAGAATGATTTAGATATGATCAATAACCGTCCCTCAAGGATCGAACAAACGCGTTTTCGATAGCAAAGTTCCTGTGGACGGAGAAATCGCCATGTTTCTCAATGATCTGGACGTTGGTTTATCAATTGATCGATTAATTACCGTAGTCATTCAGATGATTTCAAGTGACGAAATAGTAGTCACCGATTCATCACTTCTCTATGAGAGGAAAGATTCTATGAGGGAAATTCTGGGATCAATGGGAACGGGAAGGTGAGGGACATTGAGAGAATATCAGTGCGTTCGCGTAAGTATTTCAATACCTCCGTACAGCAAAAAGTGACTGCTTCTGTATTTCACATATTCTGATAGCCCTTGGTATGGTCTATCGATATCTGTTTGTCTCATGGCTTGATTTCCCTAATTTGCATAATTACAGGAGGTCAAAGTTCGGCTATTTTCACAGTTTTTGGACTGTAGTTTGACAGGGAGAAGAGATAGAGATTTTGTCGTAACAGCAATATTGACCGCCTTAATTAGCTACATCTCGCTGTGTAATTTATTTATTCAAATTTTCAATTATGCAAATATCAATAGCGCGGTCTAAAATGATAAATCTACATCATTTTCAGCCGATCCTTTCCCCATTCCTCTTATTTGAATCAATTTAGACCGCGCAGTCCGCGTCAAATGAGTAGAATGAGAGTGAGATGAGGGGTTTCTCTCGATTAGGAATCATCTGTATTTCGATGATTTGAGTAAATTACCACACTCCAAACTTTGATTTATTGAGTTCATTCGATAGGCAATGGACAGTGTCACAACATATCAAAATATAGGAAACATATTTTGCTTTGTTTTCGAGAAAATCGACCTTGAAATTTCACGAAATTTGCATAATTGAAAATTTGCATAAACGAATTACACAGCGAGATGTAGCTAATTAAGGCGGTCAATATTGCTGTTACGACAAAATCTCTATCTCTTCTCCCTGTCAAGCTACAGTCCAAAAACTGTTAAAATAGCCGAACTTTGAACTCTTGTAATTATGCAAATTATAGAGATCGAGCAATGAGACAAACAGATATCGATAGACCATACCAAGGGCTATCAGAATATGTGAAATACAGACGCGGTCACTTTTTGCTGTACGGATTTCGGGAAATATGTGCGCTCCTTACGCGAACGCACTGATATTCAACTTTTGTTAATGCATTATTCGGAACGAGAACTCCAGTGAATGAAGGAGGAGGAGGGAGACTGGAAGAGACGATGTGTTTGTGGTCACTGACTCCTTTTCGATCGAACTTGGCCAAACCGCAATTTAGGTTAGTAGTGGTGAATTCATTAAAAAAAACTCACGCGTATGATACAGCAGATCCCATCGATTGTAATTCGAATAACAACGAGACTGGGAGAAGAATGGAAAGACTGGGAACGATTTAGTGGGAAGCACTTGGAACGCTAGAGTAAGAACGGGGTCAATCAGAGGGGAAAGGAGGGTACTGTTAATAAAAAGAGAAGGATAATTATATAAAAACAACAAATTGTGTTAAGAAAAAATGAAGTGTATTTGATATACGTAAAATAGAGTCGAATACGCGTGGCTACACTCCATTTGACGAGTGAAATCGGCGTATCTCATCAACAATCACCGTTATTTACGTTCAATTACACGGCAAAACACAAGATGGCAAAGTGTGATTTTGTGTGTGGTGCTCATTGAATTTCGCAACAGCCCAAATTACCACTCCATTCAGTGCATATTTCACAAGTCAGATAAACATTGAGATATGGAATGTTTATCTGTAATCTCCGTATAGTATGTATTACATGTAATGAGGTATAAAATACGTGTACAAAGAGATTCTGTCACAAGTGAATATATGAAAGCTACCAGAATACATAAGTGCGAAATACATGCCGAGAGCGATCTAGAACTTCTTCAGTTTGGCGATGTACGGCGCCTTGAAACTACCCAAGTAGAGATAATCTCCAGAGTCCGTGATCTGAGAGATCAAAGATCAACAAATAGAAGCGATAACGCCGTCTACTATTATTTCGATAGACTGACCTGTGACACCTCCCTCACTTTCTCTCCATTAACATCATGGAGAGACGAGACAATCTTTCCATTCAGATCAATCTGCACTACAATCGCGTGTTTGTCTGCGAGATGAGGGAAGACGTCACGGAGGATCAAGTCAGGAAGAGTCTGAAGGAAGAGAAGTGATGAGAGGAAAGGAGAGGAGAATCAATGGACGCTGCATAATCAAATGTATATAATAGAAGAACGAACACTAAGTTTCTGTCTACTCCCAATTTGATTCAATCAATGTCAAATGCTATTAATAATAAATTATTCACTAATAAATTGAATGTACTCACAGCCAGAAGAATCTCTCTGATCTTGGGATACTCAGCCATGGCCTCGAGTGCATTGTGTTTGCCGGCCATTCGAAGACTTGCGAGTCCCACCTGGAATCAGCCGATTACGGTAGGTTAATTGGTCGATCGACTTACCCAGAGAGTTCCATTGGATGAGAGACGGATATTATCGGGAAGACCGGGGAGATTGTCGATGAAAGTCTCCGTTTGAGAGGCTTTCGGACCAGCGAAATAATATCTGTAGATGGGAACTTCAATAAACTGGAGGGATTGAGTAATCATCAGACTCTCCTCATTCTGCATGTTCTCGCATCGATCACACAGCGCGAGAGAGCATGCAGAATTGAGAGGATTATATCATTACTCGAGGGGATATATACTAACCTCGTTAGCTTTGCTCGAGTGAGTTCAGAGACAACAAAAGATTGACGATCAGGAAGAATCTGAAAAGAAAATATTCATTATAGAAAAATGGAGCGGACCATTTACAGACACAAATGAAGGCTAACCTGGATTCCATTGGCGAAATGAAGACCTTTGAGAAGAACCTTTGATTTGCCAGTAGAGATTGTGTGGTGGATTACTCTTAAAGAGTGTGGCAAGTGTGAAAGCTCGTAATGAAACGATCATATCCAAAACAAATTAAATATAAGAGAGTGTAATGCTGACCTTCCAGTTCCCTTGGCAGCCAGAATTTCCTTCATGAAGTCCTTCCTTCCATAGACAGTCGAAGAATCAGTGAAGAGGAATTCGTCATCGTTAATGATCTGACAATAACGTTAATGAATGCGGTAAAATACTACTATCGATCGAAAAATTGAGATTATGGTAGATTATTTCAACCGCTGTATCAATTAGTATTACGTTAGATCACTACTACTGATTGCCAAATTGAGAATACGGTAGGTCATTTCGACCGATAGCTAACTCACATCGATGTCATTGAAGAATGCAGCGAGATCGTTCTCAATGGGCATTCGACCGTCAATTAGTTGTTTCTTCGATCCTACAAGGCATATTATACTAATCGAAACGTATATTAATCGTCCGGATCTAGCATAAATGTCCAATTAATCAATAAAAAAACGAATAAAATGTTATCGTACCAGAGTTGAAATCGACGATGAAAACTCCTTTGTATGCATCGACAACAATGAATTCTTCTCCCTTCAATCTTCTCATTCCCAATGGTCGACCACAGTCAATTTCGTTCTCGTAGTCTCCTGCACACAAATTGTGTCACATCCACCACATAGTATGCAACAGGAGTGGGCGCCATCTCTCTCCAGGGGGCACCATGCTTTTTTTAGAACCCCAATAAGGCTCTACTACTATCCAAGACGTGAAAATAGTTTTTTTTTGGAATCGGTTATAGAATTTTCCAGCAACCAAAAAATGGGCACTCTGCGATCGAGTGAAATTGGAAGAACTCTGCTAAGAGTTTTTATAATTTGCCGCCCACAAGTTGTATGCAATCAATAACCGGTACCGTTTCTCTCTCCCTTCCACCGTACTCACCACATTTCCTATCGACCTTGACGAGTCTCATCTCCTTCTCAATTTTTCCTCCCACAATCTTCAACAGTCGTCCATCGTGAGTTCCCGTGTAGATCGTATCTGATCAATCAATAATATCTCTCAGTCATTCAATCAATCGATACCTCCATCGACTACCATACTCTCGGGTCCCTTGATCTCATCCTTCAGAATGTATTCCACTTCAGAGAGACCTTTATTGATAGACAGAGGTCCAGTGAGTGAAGGAGGAGAAGGGAGACTGAATATAGTTACAATCTCAGTCTATCTCATCAACTTCGTATTAGGTCGGATGAGAACTTGTTTTCGAAAAAAATGTAATCTCAATGACCGATTCTGATTGAAAGAGGCTTTTATAGAAAGCAAATTTTTTTCGAAAAAAATTGTCATCCAGTCGGATCTCATCCGGCGTAGTATCGCGATTTTCCCCATTCTGATGGAGTGATCATTAATCTCACGTGTATGCCACAACTGATCCTTCCGCCAATCTCTTCGATTGATGAATGGAATAGAAGGAGACGGCGAGAACTCTAAAAAGAGATCGATGATGAGCAATAGGGAGGATAAAACTAGCACACGCATCGAAATGTGCACTGCAGTGCGCGCATGGAATATCCACAAATTGTCACATGACAAAACTTGCCAAACAGAGTAAATATGGCAGATGTTTTATATTGTTTTCTCATCCAAACATCATTCTACCGCGCCGATGGGTGTTTCCCTGAGAGTGCACTGTTTTCGACATCCTAATGAGTATGGAAAGGATAGTGAACAACTCACATCACAGACAGAAGGAAGAGTTTGTTGCCCAATCCCATCTATGAATAGCACATGAGGTACATCAAACACCTTACTTCCACAAGATATCATTCATTGATTTGCAACACTTTGGTTCTGTACGATTGGCACACTTGATGTCAACAACTTCATTGAATACTATCAATAATACACTTTCAGCATTGAATCAGTAGATTGAACAGGAAGAAGAGGACAGCAATTAAGAACACAAATAATGGATTAATTGATGGGGGTCTTGCAGGGAATAAAGGGGAGAGAGATGGGAGTACGATACCTCGCATTGGATTGAATGACTCGAAACGCGTTTTCTTTGTTAACGAATGGGTACTGTAGGTCTTCTAGTGAAGCAAGTTAGGATACGGTAGACAACCGGGGGAGGTTTCCGAAAAGATGATAAAATTATGAATATTGAACAGAGGACTATTAGCAACAATCGGAAATTGAATTTTCTGAAACAAGTAGGAATATACAAAAAGGAGGAAAATATCTTCGGAATGGATTACGAGTGGTATAGATTAGGGTTGTTATATCGAATAATCCATTCGAGAATAAGAAAGGGTTATTTGAGAATAACCTTTGTTATTCGTGAATAACATTATTCGATCTAACAACACTATAGATTAATTGGACAATCGATGATGAGACAAAACCGTCGAGAGGAACTTAGGTTGATTAACACGGGATCAGACTAGATGAGGGTGAGAACAAAACAAAGGAGGTCTATGACAAGGATGTGAGAGTGTTCACATGGAGAACAATCAACTGAATCCATCCAATCTAGCTCGTTTGGCTGAGGGAGCATCTGCAACACGAGAAGTATTGATAGACATCGGTGATACACATTCAATATTTCATACTAACATATTCTGCGCATCACCAAAAAATCACTCAATGAACACATTTTTGTTGTTGTAAGGGCGTTTCAAGTTTGATTGTTTGTTGTCATTTTCACCCCTATCTCCGTTTACTTTCACTTCCCTTCAAAGTAATATCTCTTCACCCCTATCTTGACATTCCTTTTACTCACGATGGGCATCGTACTGACGAGGTCCACCCATCGTGAGGCGGTTGGGTGTCTACGAACCACGGACCGAAACATCCAGCCGCGTTCATTTAGGAACTCTTCTAATTTGTATACCTATCACAGTAGCATTTCAATATTTAAAGGGACCTGGTACTGCAAATGAAGTGAATTTCAGATTAAATAGAAGAGAATTTTCTTCCGATTCGAATGCAAAAAACCCGCATATTTTTACGATTTTTTTGAAATTAGTTATGAATTTTCAAAGGTCTAATTTTTGGCCGGAATGACCCGGCACTACTGTGTTTAGCCGCTAAACACAGTAGCGCCGGGTCATTCTGGCCTGAAACGGGATCTTTGAAAATGCATAACTAATTTCAAAAAAATCGTAAAAATATGCGGTTTTTGCATTCGAATCGGAAGAAAATTCTCTTTAATCTGAAATTCACTTCATTTGCAGTACCAGGTCGCTTTAAGAAAATCAAATCCGATATCAAATCTAATTCAGTTTGGCGGGATATTTGGCACATATGATACACTTATGGTACTATATCAACTGGCAAAAGAATAGCAACTATCAGAAGAAAAATTTTTTTCGAAAAAAACATGAACCCAGCTACCTAGTGGCTATCAATTATCGGTTGTATTGAACAGTAGATGATTTTCAGTTTTGGACCATGAACCCGGTTCATGGTTTTTTTTTCGAAAAATATTTCTCTTCTGATAGTTGCTATTCTTTTGCCAGTTGATATAGTTCCCATAAGTGTATCATATGTGCCAAATATCCCGCCAAACTGAATACTCATGCTTTCAGAAATAATTATTTAACGAAAAATTTTCACTCATTCCAGAGATTTTAATTTTTTGCGACTCGAAATTGTGGACCAATCAAAATGTTAAGAACAGCAAACTTGTGTAAAAACATCATACGCATATTTTGGAGCTATTCTCGAAGGGGTGGGTTCTCGTAGGAACGAGATTACCCATACCTAATTTTGGAGTCGAAGATGCTATATGAAAACATTTGAAATTGTTTGATAAATTCAAGAGATGTATCCAAATTTGGAGTTTTAGAGTTTGCCGCAGATGCCAAATATATTTCCGAAAGAAAATCAGGCCTAGCAGATATGGTTCATAAAATATTTATTTTTGTACAAAAGTATGTAAAATGAGTATGTGTCAAAGGAGCAGTGATCTCACTACGATGGCACCGAAAATGTGCCAATTTCAAACCAGAAATTTGATCACATATACCCCTAATATGTCTTGCTGAAGAATGGTTTCCTGGGCGGCATTATGAATAGGGTAGCCAGATCGATGTTTCACTAAAACAGCCTAAAATTTTAGATTTTGCTTTATTCCTTTGTTCTCTTCCATTCAAATCCAGTAAAAACCTATCTTCTGGCATAATTTTTTGTGCTCTTTCGAATGATATATATATCACGACATCAAAATCGAAAGTTTGAAAAAATCGATTTGGTAGGTCAAAACTTGAGATTTCGGGTCAATTTTATGGTTGTAGTATACATTACCCCTAGTGGTCATGTTGCCAAAGTTTTAGCCCCGGGCGATCATGTTGACCGAGTTGTGCAACTTCACCGACCTTCTTACCGAGATTGCGTTTTAATGTCAAATCGTAGTAAAAATACTACTCAAATCAATTACAAAATACAAAGAGAATGACATTTTCTTCATTTCTGGAGTATTCATTGAGTATAAATAGAGTTCCTCACCAGAATACGAGGAGGACGTGCATTTGTCAGACACGAGTGCATTGATGATCTCATTGACGAGAGGAGGTCCCTGCTTCTCCACCAGATGATTCCATCCCTCAGTCTGCAATACAACATTCAATATCCTCCTTTTAATTACCAAAAACACTAACTTCGCTTAATTCAAAATCCTGGGATATAAACAAAAATGCTAGTGAGCGCAAAAACCAGACAGCTGCCCTCACGTTTTAGCACGCTCTGTCGACATTAGTGTTTGTAATCTTGGATTTTTACATAGCTAAAATCTTAGTATTCCACAATAACCCCTCCCCCCTCCCGTCACTAACATTAATGACACTGCTCATATTGGCAGCAATGAACTGGATGGCGTCCTTTCTCAATTCAGTCGCATTGTGCATATCAGCATAGACGAGATTTCGAGACGCCGTGTCGGCCACCAGAGAAGAACGAAGATGCTGAGAGGAGACAACATCATTATAGCTGGCAATCGATATCAATCAATAACCACACTACCGTAACCCACTGTCTTCTTCCGTAATATTAAAGTCTCACCTGATCCGCCATATCTTTCAATCCCTGCAGTTGGAATCGATCAGCGACGGCGAGAAGATCGAGTGCATAAGAGGAGAGATTGGGAGACTTCCCAGTGTAGATGAAGTGAAGCAACTCTTGCATCACCTGATAGAGGAGAAATCTTCATAGATGGGCATCACTTATTCGAGCTTTTTATTGCGTAATTCTCCCAGTATCAGAATAATCCATTTAATGGATGGCAACGAAAATTCTAATTATTTCCCCTTCTCTTTTTTACTGTTTTGACTTTTACACAAAACCCCAACAAAAAAAATTATAAAAATAACGAGATAACCCCCCTTGCATGGTACCTTTGCATCCACACATGCTTCTACTCACCTCATAGTCGATATCCTGAATGACTACTCTTCCCTTTCTGCTCTCATCCGTGTGAGGTTCGAGCATTGCTTGGAAGACGGGAGAACGAGCAGCCAGCATCATCTGAGAGAGAAGAGTAAGAGTTTGTTGCGCAAAAATAAGTGGTGCAAAGTGGAAGGAAACATGTAGATTCAAAGTTTACATTTATGTTCCCGCAATTATCGATTTTTGTTTATATCTCGGCTCCCGGTCAACCTAGCGACACAAACGGTTGTTTCCAAGATCAAAAAAGTGCAAAATAATTTCAATCCAAAGACTTATCTTCAACGGGAGCCAAGATAAAAATAAAAATCGAAAATTTCGGGGATTATAATTTTTCTTTCCACCTTTAAATATTCACCCTAAGATTTTTGCACCTAGGTGGAATTCACCCAAAATGTTTGCACCGTATTAAAGATGGAAAGATGAAAGGAAACTAAGCATGCCCGATTATCCCCTAATATCTTTGATATCTTCTAAGTAGCGCTCTCATTCCAGTGAGAATCTCCCTACATCTTATCTCCTCTCCTCTTTCTCTTCACTCACCCTATGGCAGTCGATTTCCCTTCCTTCGTTCAATTCAATCACGAAATCTGTCAGTTTTGCAGTAGTGAAGAAGGTCTCCAAGTCCTTCGAAATCTGAAATTGTTCAATTTGTATGGTTAATCACTCCAGATGTGGGTATCACCCGGGGGTCACTTTTAATTTAAAGCAACCTTATAAGGGGCACTTTTCAAAAGCAGCAGACGTGAAACGATTAAAATTCTGGGGGAATCGAGGGCAGAATTTGAAGCAAGTTGTTTTCAAACAACAATAAAATAGGGGTCAATCTACAAAAGGTAAATATAATTTTTCTGCTCATGTATGATCCACTATTTCACTTCCTCTTTCATTCCGCTCATCGAGAAAACAGACACATGGATATACCAAGAGAGAAAGAGAAAGACTACGATGAATACACTTACAGTAACCGGCGCAGTCCGCACAACAACAATAATAGAGTGAGACTTGGAGATTAGAGATAGAATAGAGAAGAAAGAATAGAGAGAATAGGGGAAACAAAGTAGGTTACATGAAAAATATAAATAACGATCTAATAATTCTCACCTCTTGATATTTGGGTTCGACCGCTTCGATCTTCTTCATATTCTGACTGCATTTTGTGACGGTGTCAAATGTGACCGTGAGATTGAGATTCAATTGCAATTCATCCTGGAAAAAAACAGGGAATCGATATTCCTCCCTCCCATATTATCGATCGATGTGAATAAGGAAATGGAAAAAAGCTCTGCATTGCAATTCACAAGCCACAAATAAATGCAATCAAGTGGAAACTCTTGTATGGTTTCTCGTGTGAGAGTGAGAGAAAGACTTGAGTTGTGTGAGAAGAGAAAAGAGGAAGAGGAAGAAGAACTCACTTGAGGAAGCAAATGACTCACGAGAAGATCTCTTCTGATGTACTCGAAGTAACCATGCAACTGAAAGAGAATACAATCAAATATTATTTATTTTTTCCTTGAACCAACCCCTCATAATTCGGAGGAAATTCGCTAAAATTAAACTGAGTCACATAAAAGGATAGATTTTAAAGTTTTTTTGTCAGATGGCCAACTCACAAAGGTATGTTATTATCATGCTCTAAAATCTCTCGAACCATATCATCTTGTTCTAACTTTAGATCTTTCAATCAAAAACTCCAGTCTCTATTTCTTCTCTCAATCTAAGAGCGAGACCGATATTGATCCATCCCCCATGTGATTCACTCTCCCCATAGAAACTCTCTCTTGTCTATTCCAAAAACGTGAGTCAAAATCGACGGCGACGGCTGATAACACGAGATAAACAGTGAGAGACTGTTGTGGATCAGGTCTTTGTGCCACACAAAACATGCGCAAATTGCTCACATTACAACGGGTGCACCCGTTGCTAATCCCCCCCCCCCACTATCTACCCACTTATTTTGCAGCACATTGCATTACTTTTTTTAATGTTAAATATCAAACAAATATAGTCTCTAAACACGTCACTCACTTGCTGGGTTCCGGTATAAACAGTAGTCGGAATCTCCTCATTGCGGCAGTTATACACGGAGAATTTGGCGCGATACTTGGTGTTGTTAGTGTTGCAGAACACCTCAACACACTAATTACAATCATCCCTTGTTCCTCAGTCCATCAGAATAGTTGTTGAATGAGAGTGATCTACCTGGAAGAAAGAGAAGTCCTTGTTGCTCTCCTTGTTTCCCTGTGGATGCAATCTGATTCTGAATGTGATCGGAGACGGCTCGTGACTGGAAGCAGTGGGCACTGGCTGCTGCAATTACAACACTATCACTAGGGGGGGGGGGGGGGGGGGTTGCAACTTTTGAGAACAGAGTCTGGGTCTTCAAACGAATTACAAGCGTTTAAACATTTTCCTAAATCCCACGCACAGTTTTTGCGACCTTCCCTCGTCAGCAGACATGTCCTTCTTCTACGAATAGTACAATCTCATCTCATATCTCATATCTCTCTCTCTCTCCCCCCTCTATTCCTCTCTTCTATTCGATTGAAGCCACTTTACACCTCTATCTCTTCTCAGAAGATTGCTCCTACACAATATAAACGTGTGCAAGTGAGTGGTGAAAGAACAGTGTGTGGTATAGCCAGAGATAAAACAGTACCGTAAACTGAAGCTCCAAGATCTCCCACCCTGTGCTCTACATAGAAATATAGTGGTGTTACGCGTATTTTTTTGGTTCCAATTATTAACAAAAGTAGCCCACCACGTTCTTTTCAATCGAGTCTACCGTCCTACCATGTCTTTTAGAACTAACTCGGTATCTATACTCGGTACCTATAGGTATTTAATATGTGGTTATCTCGTGACGTCATCCCTTCCTTCCCTTCCCTTCACTTACATCTCTGTGATTGTCCTTGTTGTCTCTAATCTTGACACTCGTCTCCAGATATCTCACATCGCAATTCGAGAATCCCCGTATGGTCCACACGTGATTGTGAGTGAGAGAACGAACCTGACAACAACCAAAATATTAAAATCAAGGGCAAAAACTGTCTTTCCTCCAACTATTTGCATTGCCGACACGCGACTTATTTTCGCACAGTTTACGAAATTTGAAAAGTCGATGAATATATCCTTTCGGGGAGTCATAATAAACAATTCATAATTAATATTCATTAATTCACTAATTGTAATGTCTCCCTTACCTCCGTTGCACTCCAACTATCGGATGGTCTGAGAGGACCGGCGAAATCGGCCATTTTAGGAAGGGAAGAGAGAGCTGGTGAAGAGAGGAGTGAGAGAGAAGAGAAGGGATGAGACTGCAACCAACGACTTTCGTTATATTTCGGTACCTGAAGGATTGTCAAGAAAGCGATCACGTAGTATCTTTTCCCAATTGGAAAAACACGCTACGTGGTCGGTGTAGTGACAGTCCAAACATTGTGCATTCTATGGAATCGAGAAGAAGATTAGAGTGATGGAGATACAAGAAGAAGCAGGAGATTGAATCAAGAATGAATCAGATTTGAATGAATTGAGAGAGAAAGAGGGCGAAGAGATCTACGGGATAAAAGATCAATCGACAGATTGGACGATTAGAAGGTCGAATCGACTCCAATTAAAGTGGAAATCATATTCATCGAGATAAAATTGGCAGCGTGCCAAGTAATCACATGCGGCCAATACAATACAACTGACTGCGGTAGTGTTATCAATAGGAGAAAGAGGGAGAGAACCATCGGGAGAGTGAGAAATACTGAGTAGAGATCAAGAAAACACGGATGAATGGGGAGTAAAGCAACTACTATAATAACTGGTGTTCAAATGGGAGGAGGGGGGGAAGAGAATTTCGCACTACTAATAAGATACATCTGACGGAGACCACAGACGAGTTCAATCTTGAATTACGACTCATTACGAAATTGAGCAAAGCATTACGAAATATCACGAAAGGGACAACAATTGCGGAAATAATACGAATATACTCGCGCTCAACAAAAAATGTGATTGACTCGGCGAAAA
Organism: Pristionchus fissidentatus; assembly: GCA_036245785.1. Classification (NCBI taxonomy): domain Eukaryota; kingdom Metazoa; phylum Nematoda; class Chromadorea; order Rhabditida; family Neodiplogasteridae; genus Pristionchus; species Pristionchus fissidentatus. The sequence goes on from BTSY01000002.1 coordinate 20,168,950, forward strand.
TATCGGGGGAATGTTGGCGTGATCTCTCTTTTGACAACAGGGAAATAGGGTCGGACGAGGGGGTAAACGACTGAGTTTGTGAGTGAAAGCATTGACTCCATCCACCAATAACAACTTGTTATGGAGGGAAGAGAATAGACGAGAGAAGGGGAGAGAAGAGGAGGATGGAGTGTGGTCAATAGATGGAAAATTATGGATAGAAGGATTGAGAGGGGAGAGAGAGATCAGGCAAGTTGGGAAAGAAAAGAGAGAGAGAATCGATCGATGATGGCAACTACAACGAATGAGAGACGAGTCAATCCACGTAGTGAAGACGAAGACAGAAAAGTGAAGACGAAGACAAAACCATGAGAGACGAGTCAATCCACGTAGTGAAGACGAAGACAGAAAAGTGAAGACGAAGACAAAACCATGAGAGACGAGTCAATCCACGTAGTGAAGACGAAGACAGAAAAGATGGAAGAGAAGGGAGAAAAGAAATGAGAGGAAGAGAAGGAGAATCGATTGACAGAAGAGAGAAAGAGAAAGAGCGGGAACGGAGAGAGGGGAGGTGAGAGTGACGAGAGAGAAGAGGGAGAGAGAGAGAGAGAGAGAGAGAGAGAGAGAGAGAGAACGAGAGCGAGGGAACACTACTCGACCACAGTACACTAGTTGACGTAGTCGAAATACACATTGATTATTTCAACACTTACTAGTTTACAAAGCTATCATGGTTTGATTGATTTCGTTTCCATCGTCTAAATATCGATAGAGGGGAAGCTATCTTCCCTCCTCTTCGTCTTCTCACTTTTCCTTCTGAATCCATCTCGATCCATAGATGGGAAGGGAAGGAAGAAAACAAGCTTATTCCTCCTCCCCCCCTCACTCTACTTGTTTTTGTGACAAAGCTCGTCGTGATGGGACACACACACCAACACTATCCACGACTCACACAACGGGGATACAGAAAGAGAGGAGGGATGAAGGGGCTGTCGTCTGATATCGAGCAGAATGCTTCACGTGCACACCCCATAGACGATAGAAGATCGAGTCTGTTAGGGGATGAAGAGAAGAGAAGAGAGAAAGGAAGAGAGAGAGAGAGAGAGAGAGAGAGAGAGAGAAAGAGAGAGAGAGAGAGAGAGAGAGAGAGAGAGAGAGAAGAAGAAGAAGAAGAACGAAGATCGAATGGGAACAGAAGAGGGCGACTATTTTAATCTAGCCACCAAAGTACGAGAGAACTCAGCGAGAGAAGAGAAGAGGAGAGGGGGGGGGGGGTGAAAAGATGGAGAAAGAGAGAGAGAGAGAGAGAGAGAAGGAAGAAATGGTAGTCTGGGAGATGGAGAGACTGAAAGGAACAAAGACGTGTTTGGACAGGGGGGCAATCGCCATAGAGTAACAAGCAGAGTTTATTCAGGAGGGATCACTCCCATCCTATCCAGTTTTCTTCCCAGTTTCCATCTGATCCATTGCTCTTTCGTCTTTCTCTCTTCTACTCTCGATAAGAATAGAGATCGAAGGGGGGAAATCACTCTCTGCTCTTTACCGCTCTCTCTCTCTCTCACTCACACACTCACAAAGATCAAAATGCTGTCACACCCTTTCTCTCCCTCAGTACAATACGCACCCCCATACTAGACTAATCCACCCACATCATTCCACAGGCTGGTCATCCTTACAGAAAGGGGTTTGGTGTGACAGAGCGTGTAAAATCAAGAGGAACTCTCTCACATTTGCACGCTATCTAACCCTGACCCCTTTCCTTAGGTTTGGAATCATATGAACCGTATCTCACTGCCCTTCTTCCGTCTCCTACTGTTTCCACCCCTTACCGTACCCCCTCCTGTCCACGATATCATCAGGGGTCTCAAGTTGTTGTCTGAGTTTGTGGGAGGGACAGTCAACAATTAATGCTGCTTCTCTTCCTTCCCTCCATCCTTTTCGTGTTTTCAAAATAGTCCACAGGCAAGAGAAGTCGTTTCTATCGTTGAGAGAAGAGAGGGAAGAATGGTGGGAAGAGAGGAGAAAAAGAGTAGGAACAGGGAGCGGAACACCCACTACTTCCCCCCCCCCCAACCAAACTTGTTTTCTCTCTCAGATAAAACACAAATACTCTAAATAACCCGCATATTTTTGTATTGTGTCGACTCGCAGGCTTCTTCTATCCGCGAAAACAGCCAACGGGGAAGGAAGAGTCAACAGTCGAGAGAGGAATACGGTAGTAGATGGTGCGGAGGAGTACGGTAGCTCTATTGATATCGATTGCGCAGTAGGAACTCGTGAATAAATAACAAAATAGGAGTGCCTTGTGATCGCTGCGCATGAGAGGGCGAATTGCTATTCTCGGTTGAATTGAACCAAAAGAGAGGGAAATAGAGGAAAGGTCGAAATGAGCAGTGGAACATAGAGAAGAGCGTGACGAGATTATGAGAATAGAGATGGAAGGACGAGAGAATAGAGAGGAAAGAGTGGAGAGAGAAGAGATGGAGAGACAGAGATACTGCATGCTAATGCTGCCTCACGGTGCACTCATGCACCCTTCAGTCAAGATGAACGAGGAAGATCAATCGAGAACACTTCCTTACACCACAATTGTCGTATACCCAAACTGTGCATGTATAAACACTTTCTTCTCTCACGCGACCAACAACCATCCCATTAATCAGTCACACGTTCACGCACAACCATAACAGAAATAAGGGAGTGTTTTCACAAATAACTTGTGAGCGATTGAGATGAGGAAGAGGAGGGGAAGGAGTGTGGATACAAGGGAAGTATCCATGTTGAGAGACTGTCAGAGGAAGGGGAGGAAGAGGAGGGATGGAGGAGGGAGAGGTGGATAAGGAGCAATACGAAGGCGAATAATAATAAATAATACGGAGAGGCACGAACGACAACCACAGCAGAAGCAACCAACAACGACCAGAGGAAACAACAGTGAGAGAATCGGAGATCTCTCCCTCCCACACATTACTGTACAAGCCCATTCGATCGAGGACTGACTTCAATTGCGACTTTCGTCCTTGCCTGCAAAGGCCGACCTTTCTCCCTCCCCCGCCCTTGTAGGTCGTATCAGACAATGAACCGAGTAGACCTTGCTCGAGTTAAGAGAGAAGGTTACAAGTTAGAGGAGCCGAGGTCAGAGTGGCTACTCACCTCCCTATCAAGGACGGCCTTCGAGAAGAAGGACGGAGGGTCTCGACCTTCGATCTCACACCTCCATCTAGGAATGGACGACCACTCCGACCTTGTGGACGGCCTTCGAGAAGAAGGACGGAGGGTCTCGACCTTCGATCTCACACCTCCATCTAGGAATGGACGACCACTCCGACCTTGTGGACGGCCTTCGACTCTGGTATTTCTGCCCCATTGGGGGACCACGGTTTCCCCCATTGGTGTAGGAGCTGACAAACCATTGGGGGCAATCGTGGGGGACCATTGGGGGGTGCGAAGGGCCTGGGGGACCATTGGGGGGAAATCGTGGGGGACCATTGGGGGAAGGAGCGTATCGATTGATTAGAGGTGCGCGTTTCTGTACTCCATGCGAGGATTCATTATCAATCATTTATCAACAAGTATGGGCAACATACAGTATCGACCAAAAGTGTTCGCTCAAAACTTTGATCTCATGCCATTCTTGTCCCAGATGAGATATCAGCATGAAATTTTGGCACGATATTGTGCATCCATCCCGGCTTCGATTTAGAATAATTCCTTTTTCAGATACCCTAACTTGCACGGTGCACATCTCCAAGGGTGAAATAGCTAAAAATACGGTTCCTGGGCAGGAATGGCCCAAAACTATCCAGGAATGGATGCCCGACGTTTTGTAGCAGCACCATTTTTTTCCAGCATGCTGCGATTGGATTCCTGGCGCGCCCATGTTTCCAAAATGCCATCTCTCTCTTTGCATAAGCTCGCCCCGCCCCCTCCCTCTCTCTATTCTCAAGCGTTTCCGAAACATGGGCGCGCCAGGAATCTAATCGCAGCATGCTGGAAAAAAAAGATGCTGCTACAAAACGTTGGGCATCCATTCCTGGATAGTTTTGGGTCATTCCTGCCCAGGAACCGTATTTTTAGCTATTTCACCCTTGGAGATGTGCACCGTGCAAGTTAGGGTGTCTGAAAAAGGAACTTTTTTTGTGCCCTGAGGGCAAATGATGAGCAATCGATACCAAACTTTCAGGGATGTTTGAATTCTTCAAAAGGATCATTTTGAGCCCTTGAGCAGGATCCTAGCTTGTCTACAAGCCGAGTTCTGCATTTGCGACAGCCATTTTGCAGCCTGCTGCAGTCTCTTTGCTGCATAGGGGAATTACGCTACAATTTTTCTCGGGGACCTCTGGGTGTCCTCTTGCACCTCTGAATATAGGGTACCATGAAAAATTTCCTCCGACCAAATAATCGACTTTGAAAAACCACGAGAACAGTTACATCATCCCTATGTAATAGCATGAAATATATTAATGCCCTGTTATTCTAAATCTTAGCCGGGATGGATGCACAATATCGTGCCAAAATTTCATGCCGATATCTCATCTGGGGCAAGAATGGCATGAGATCAAAGGTTTGAGCGAACACTTTTGGTCGATACTGTACAACACAAGAGTGGGAATACGTAAACCACTGTGAAGATATAGATGAAAATGGGATGAATCATGTGGTGAATAATAGGACGATAAAACTCGAACACGAACTCTTCATAGTGAGACCTGAAATCAAGAAAGAATTTTCTCCACAAAAAAGCATACCTCTTTGGATTGATGTGAGAGGCGAATTGAAATCCAGGTAACAGAAGAATAGAGGAATTAAACTGATGAAATAGGCCATGTCGCATATTGGGCAAGAAATATATGTCCATCTATACCTACTGCACATTGGTACAAGAATGGGCACAGAGAAATAGTGAAAAAAATCAATAAAACAGCAAAAGAAACATCGCTTCTGCAATTTCGCGTGTCACCACCCGCGTGCAAAGAAATATAAAGACCTGCGCCATGCACACGTGCTGACGCTTCTCATGATATTGGGGGACCATTAGGGGCGATTCATGGGGGACCATTGGGGGTAAATCTGGCTCTCGAGCCTCCAAAATCGGCCGTCTCAAACGTGGTCCCCCAGTGGGGGAGACCGAAAACGCCCACTTTTCGTGGTCCCCCAATGGGGCAGAAATACCAGAGGAGAAGAAGGACGGAGGGTCTCGACCTTCGACCTCACACCTCCATCTAGGAATGGACGACCACTCCGACCTTGTGGACGGCCTTCGAGAAGAAGGACGGAGGGTCTCGACCTTCGACCTCACACCTCCATCTAGGAATGGACGACCACTCCGACCTTGTGGACGGCCTTCGAGAAGAAGGACGGAGGGTCTCGACCTTCGATCTCACACCTCCATCTAGGAATGGACGACCACTCCGACCTTGTGGACTGCCTTCGAGAAGAAGGACGGAGGGTCTCGACCTTCGATCTCACACCTCCATCTAGGAATGGACGACCACTCCGACCTTGTGGACGGCCTTCGAGAAGAAGGACGGAGGGTCTCGACCTTCGACCTCACACCTCCATCTAGGAATGGACGACCACTCCGACCTTGTGGACGGCCTTCGAGAAGAAGGACGGAGGGTCTCGACCTTCGATCTCACACCTCCATCTAGGAATGGACGACCACTCCGACCTTGTGGACTGCCTTCGAGAAGAAGGACGGAGGGTCTCGACCTTCGATCTCACACCTCCATCTAGGAATGGACGACCACTCCGACCTTGTGGACGGCCTTCGAGAAGAAGGACGGAGGGTCTCGACCTTCGATCTCATACCTCCATCTAGGAATGGACGACCACTCCGACCTTGTGGACGGCCTTCGAGAAGAAGGACGGAGGGTCTCGACCTTCGATCTCACACCTCCATCTAGGAATGGACGACCACTCCGACCTTGTGGACGGCCTTCGAGAAGAAGGACGGAGGGTCTCGACCTTCGATCTCACACCTCCATCTAGGAATGGACGACCACTCCGACCTTAGACCATACGTGAGCACGGTCACCCGGGAGCACTCTGCATTTTTGGGAAACATGATGGCGGGGCACTGTGCAAAAGTTCAACATGCACAAAGATTGAAGATTTGGGAAGTTGGTCAAAGCTGGGAGCTAAGCTGTATAAGCTGTGGGCACTATGAAATATAGTGAAACCGGGGTGGGAGCGCTCTGCTAAATATTTCTATAATTTGCTGCCCACGTATGCCTTAGACAAAGACAGGAAGGAGGGGAGAGCACAGGGTTGCTTCACTTGCACAGTGCCGCTGCACCCTAGCTCGTGCCCCCAAATGTGCCCACCTATGGGTGAGTGTACAGTGGACTAAGATGTAGGGGAGACAGACTACGGTAGGTGGGAAGAGATATTCGATATTCCATCGGGAGAGTTAACCCGTCTAGTTCATTTAAGACTTGGTAGTGAATAAAATCTTTATTACAACGTTAGCAAATTAAGATAATTAGCAAAGTAGAGACAATTGATGTGTTACTTGATTAAACGATCAGATATCCTAATGGGCGGTATCAAAGTAAATACTCGTACTCGTTATTCATTCATCTCTTCATCTGCTGTTCTTCATTCCGATCGGAGCTCCCGAAGTACGCAAGCACACGGGGCATCTCAAGCGATAAAGATAAGTAACATCATTTCAATCCTTCTCACTCATGCCTTTCAGAGGGAAATAAGTCTTCAGCTGTAGAATTTCGGGCTGCCATGGGACGACTTTCAAAGTCTAACCGCCCCCTCACCTGCGCCTATTAGACTTTGAAGTTGCCGCTGGCCAGCTTAGAACTATAGAATCGTACATGTATTTCCCCGTGAGGTGACTACACCGTCGTCCATCTACTCTCTTACCTCTTCTCCCAGATGCAACACAAGAAGGGAAGAGTCAGCAGACCAAAGGGGAAAGTGATGATGACGAGAACGATGATTATCACCTTAATCAATAATGTATCTTAACAATCAATATCGATCGATGAGGGAATGAATATAATACAGTACCTTGAGGACTTTGTTTCTTTGCTTGATGAGTACTCCCTGCTTGCACTTTGAGCAAAGGAGAGGAGACGCCGCCTTCCCATCTGAGATCGACACACATATCGATTATCGTTGACTAAAATAGAAAAAGTTAGCACATTTCGATAACAACTAGCCGGGATGTGTTGAGGTTAAATACACTACGCTCTATGCGTACACTACGCTCTATGCATAGTTCTGGGTATAGGTTTAGTCCAGGGGGAAGCTCGGTAGCAGGCTCCAGGTTCGGTCCAGGGGGAACCCGGTAGCCGACTCTAGGTTCGGTCCAAGGGGGAACTCGGGAGCCGGCTCCAGGTTCGATCAAGAAGGAGCACGGGGCCGACTCCAGGTTCGGTCCAGGGAGAGCTTTGTAGCCGGTTCCATGTTCAGTCCAGGGGGAACTCGGGAGTTGACTCCCGGCTAATTTAAGCTCGACTTTTGATGGGGAATGTTAATCGCTACAAAAAGTACTGGCTTATTCCGTTGCAAAAAGCTCGTGAGGCTGACATGGGAATGACCTGAACTCACATATCCCGATATTTTTGAAATTTGTATGGTAGATTCAGCATAAAATTCTAACCATGAAACTGTTTTCAAAAGTTGCGAAATGTTTTTTTTGAAATTTCGTCATCCATAACAAATTATTTATTTAAGCAAAATTAGAAACCCAAAATGGATATCTTGATTGAGATATACAGTCTACGACTTTTGAAGTCGAATGCTGCCGTAAAATGTTTAAATAAATTTATTTGTATTTTTTTCGATAATTATGAAAATTAAAAACTATAATTTTAAAAAAACATTTCGCAACTTTTGAAAACAGTTTTATGGTTAGAATTGTATGCTGAATTTACCATAAAAATTTTATAAAGATCGGGATATGTGAGTTCAGGTCATTCCCATGTGAGAGCGATCGAAAAAAGTTGCCACTACGCCACTTCGGCTCCGTGGCAACTTTTTTCGATCGTTCTCAGCCTCACGAGCCTTTCTCAATGGAAACGCAAGATACAGTGTGTTTAATTTTTGGTGCTCATTGCAATTGTTTGAACACTTCTGCAGACGTTTCTGAAATGATTTTGAAAATTTAAAGTTTCACGTTAAAACGAGGTAGAACACGTTCAAACATTGCAAAACGGGCATCGCAAAACACCTTTTCAGTGATCCACTACGCTCTCCAAATCATTTTGGGGAATTTCGAAACTTTCGATTTTTAATGTTGAAACACGTTCAAATACATCTCGAAACACTTTTCCCGTATTTCTCTTCACTACCCCAATGTTTTGGTAAAATTTCGAAAATTTCGTAAAAACACGTTATGCTACGTTGTGACACGTTTCCGTGTACGGAAAACGTGTTTCCGGTATGTTGATGTGCAACACTAAATGGTGCAAAGGTACAGCTCAAGGGAGGATTCGAACTTGCGTCTTTTGTATTCGACGGCGGACGCTTTAGCCACTTGGCCATGATATTTACGAAATATGTATATTTCGCGAAAATGCTTACAAGCGTATGTATCATGTTGCGAAAGAAGTAGATCGATAGCTGCAGTGGTTTTTTTTTATAAAATTTGAAAGGTATTTTGGACAGTCATCATATGCAAAAGGAACTGGGAAGATTGCGCAATTTTGAAGCGAAATATGGCGAAAATGCGAAAATTTTGAGTGCAAACGGAACGACAAAAAAAACCCACAAACAAACTCACAGACAGACGTTAGCATTTTCTAATAGATAGTAATGTATTTACAACGAAATACGATGGCAGAACATTTACCTCCCATTCCCACTCCGCAGCTTCCTCCACCGCCGCCGGTATTGATCACGATGTTATGCACTCAAATCAGACCATTACAACAAAGCATAATCAATAGGTACATTACTCACCCGGTGGTGGCTGCATTGTCTGCATGGGAACTGCATAAGGGACCATCATTGGCTGGGTGTACACCGGCTGGGAGTGAGAAACCATCGAGGGAGTCACTTCCGTACTCTGATAGGAGGTCAATCAAACAAAAACACTAATTAGGGATCCCAGAAAATAAATATAATTATAAAATGATAACGCGTGCTCACCCTATAGACAGGAGCAGAAGGGAGAGAAGGGGGAGGGGGTCGAGAAGGATTTTCCATTGGTGGCATCGACTCCTTCACTATCGATGAATACTGAGGAGGGGGAGGAGGGAGATTCATTCTAGATTGTGATCCAATTGGTGAAGGAAGAGAGGGAAGAGGGAAAGGAATGACTCTTCCCTCACTCATCGATCGATTGAGTGAGAGGCACTGGGTAGATCAAGGGTGTCTTCCTCCCTCTTCTTTCGCTGTCTCTCTCGTTCTCTCTCTCTCTTCCTCTCGATCCATCGAAGAATTCGTTGCAGAAGAACAATTTTATTTAAGAACGGGATAACTAATAGGAGTGATGCTTGGGAGTGGGTGATTGTCTTCTATTCTGCTACTTCTTCTATCCTTCTACAGAGAGTCTGTCCATCTCTTCGAATACCATGGCTGATTCGATAGATCGGAAGGTGGCACAGTCAGACTCGGGACGGGGCGGACCTCCACACGTCGGAGTCAGACTTCGCTCCATCTTGTCCGTCGGAGATCTACAGTACACCGGATTATCCATGCACGTCCAGACTTACTGCACCGATTAGCCAGCATCGGCCATCCGTGAGCCCATCCAGAGCACATCCGATCGAGAACTGGTCGACGAGTACTGTAATCAGCAAGGTACGGTAGCCGTACAATCGATATCAGACTCACGCCAGAGAAAGAGAAGCAAACTCTGGTCTCATCACGGCCTCCTTCATCAGATCGTAACAACTGTAATACAATAAACACATAATTATGCCATGCCAATCACCAAAAAAAGAAACAGTATCTCTCTACAGTACCTTCCTTCCGCTCTCACAGCAGTTGTCCTGAGCAGATTGGGCAATCGATAAGTCTCGGCAAGTTGAAGATGGTCGATGAGTTGGCCAGCATTCGTCACTGGTTCAGATATGAGTGCCTAGAATGGGAGAAATAATGTAGCTTGCTAGAGTTTTCCAGTATTTACCTGCTCCAACTTTTCGACTCCGTATTTCAGACGGAGATGGAAGGCGTATGCGAGAGCCGGTCTGATACAATTTACTAATCGATAATATCTATAGATGTCATACCTGATCAATCCCGACGAGACATCAGCGCCCATCGGATAGAGTGAGAAGATGAGATCGAGGAACACCTTATAGTCAATCAATAATGCATTCGATGGGCCATACGACTCCCACCTTTCCCACTGGAATATTCATCTTCTTGCACATCATGAATACATCCTTGGGAAGAGGAGCAACCAATTGGCCGGCAGAATTGACGGGGAACGAACCACCCGTGTGAGTACGAAGGACGCCGCTGCAACACTACTATGTATTCAATTTGCCGGTATGAGTGTAATCAAAGTTGGAACCCTGAAAAACGGACGGAGCAACGTACCGATTGACGTAGAAGGGAGTTCCCATGAGAAGAATGCACTGGTTGAGAGGATCTTTCGCAGCTGCATCACTCAATAGATGCTCTGCCTTCATCTCATTCTTTGCAACAGGAAGAGGGGGGAGAAGAGACTGAGAGAACTTCGCCTGAATAGAACGACCATCAATCGATAACAACAGCATCGACCGTACTCTGACGATGGATGGGCAGACGACATGAGTGTATACGTGATCTCCCATCGACTGCACCGGATCGTATCCATTGTGGATCATTCTGCAATCAATCGAGTAAATACAATCTTTCCATCCACAGTAATCCTCACGTAGTCCACACATTCGTTCTAGCTGCTTCCTCAACCATACACGCAACTGCTGGATACAGGTTCAATTTGGCCGCGTCCTCCAGTCTACGGTAAAGGGCGATCTGATCAAATATTATGGGTGGGCGCACACTTTTGATAAATTATCTCACCTTGCGATAATTGACAAGATGATCAGAGAGTCTCACAATGACGTCACGGACGTCGAATGACACAGCTGCATTGGCTAGAGGCTTGAAACTGAAAATAAATTCATTTGACGATGAGGACCGAACTCGGGTTACAGTACTTGGCCCAGATGGGTCGTTCCGTGGGATAGAGCTGAAGTAGCAATTCGATGAAAGTGGATCGTTCGAATGGAGACACATCCACTATACCTTCGTCCTCCGTCTCTCTCATCTTGATTGCTGCAATGGACAAGAAGTGATCATGAGTCCCGTGTACCGATAGAATCACCGTACCCATATAGGGCGATGCGTAAGAGAGGAGAGCCTTCCACGTTCGAAGGGTTGATCCATCCGAGAATCGAATGGTGACGTCACCTTCGTCGAATGAAGGATGACGACGGAAGAACTGCACCATCCATCGATAATATTTGATACAGCATCTTTCAGACTTACCGAGTTGATGAATCGCATCTCGAACTTGACAGCAAGAATATCGTGATGGATATGGAAGATGATGGGCTGACGATAACGAGCGAAATCGAATACGTCCTGAAAACACTTCCTCGCTCAATGCTATCGATCGATGCACCGTACCCGATCAAGTACTTTCATGTTCTCCTCTCCAATTCCTGCACGGACTCTCAGTTGAGTGGTCACTCCCCACTCAGAATCGGCACATCCTACGGCACACACTCGAAGATGACGAGAGCCCTGAAGTAGGTCATAGATTAATGTTGTAAACTGGATTAGATTCGCACATTCTCCTCCTCTAGTTTCACAGAGAGATAAACATCTCCAAGTCCCATCCCAAACTTCCACTCGTTCTCCGGCTTGTTCACTCCAGATTCGTCTTTGATCTGTGTACGATTTCTTAGTTTATACAACCAAAACGGATTCAAACCTCCTTCCCTTCAATCAGTAACTCGACATGGAATGGATTTGGCGAAGGGGCAGTTAGATTAGTGTTGACCACCAGCGGAGCTCCGAAGTTGATCTGTTCCTCGTTTCTGACGGAAGGATATGGGCGGAGAGATTTTCCTGTGAGAACATCTTCGATTTCACGATCTTCGAACTCCCAAGCTGTATGAGTTGACTGAAAGCATCATAAGTAACGAAAAGAAATCATCTCTTGAAAGAACGAACAAGTCTTTCTAGTAGAGAATTAAGCGAGACGTGCCGCTCAGACATTGCGAAAAGAGAGGAAATGAATGGAGAAGGACCATCGAACTAGGCTTGGTCACAAATATTTGCAGATAATTGAATTAAAGTGCAAAATTGATTGACTGAAAGACACAAACAAAATTAGAAAAAATCCAGCTTACTGTACTTTTCAAACCTACAAAAGGTGATTTCAGTGGCTCCTAGCGGGAATAAAGCATTAATTATTCCATATTAAATCAATAAAATCTTATCGAGAATTCTCAATTTGAATTTTTCGGTTTTCTTCCCTATATAGGTCATTTTCTCTTTTAATTTGAAGCTTTTCAATACTTTATAGTGTCTTGCTGCGTAATGGAGGTCGTTAGCACAGTATCAGAGTTGGATATCTGTGAAGTGGGCGCAAATTGTGAAGGTGAATTCAAGTATCGAATTCTAATAGTGCGCTACTACGGTAAAGCATTTTCTCTTATTTATATTATGCTGCAATATCTTCGCATCGATCTTTTTCAGTGCTGACATCAAGCTCTGAGTCTGGGGATGAGCCGAGTCCACAGCGCACTTCATTCGATGACACGCTCGATGAGTTTCTTATCAAGATCCGCTCTGAAATCGCACAAGAAGAACTGAAGCGGAAAGGTGCGTGCTATCTTCAACATCGAACTAGTATATCTTTTTTGTTGTGAAAATGAGGGAATCATACATAGGCAATCAGGTAAAACAGCTGAATCAATTATTTTCTTCCTCATTCCTGAATCCTTCTTGCTGTCCATCTTTCACGTTTATTCTATGTAAGATCTAGAAAATGTTCGAGTAGAGGTCTGTAAACAATCACAGTCTCCTCATCAGGGTAGAAATCACCACAAAATACAGTTAGCTTTCTTTCCTGCCCCTAGTCCGTAATTCCTGCCTCCTAGCCTCGTCCTAGGAGTTAGCTAAGTGTAAGTGGTTCATGCATTAGTCACACAGCTATTTGATTCTGTACTATCACTGAGTATATTTATATTAAGTAAATATTTCTTGAGTCGATCAATTTAGCTTCGTCAATCTGTGAATCTCCTACACCGAAGCGATTCAATGCTCGACGAGTAGTACGCAGTATGAACCCTTCTCAACTTTCTCTGCTTCAAGCATCCAAGGACGGATATCGAAGAATCTGCCAGGTCGAGAGACCTAGTAAGTCATATTTTAATTATGAAAAAATATGAGATTCTACAATGCCCATCATTTCCCTTCACATTTGAAACTATTATGGTTCAAACGTTGTGAAATTTCCATATTCATGTTCCATTATAATTAGTAACTATAATCCTGATACAATCCAGTTAATCCTAAATTAATCCTCCTTACAATTAGTGAATCTCCTTTGTATATTTGAGCTCCTCCTCCAACTCCCTCTGATTTCATCGACAATCGTCGTCTTAAATTCAACTTCGCTGTTCTCCATCCTTCGATTCCTCGATTCGATCCATTTAAACTCAGTGATCCAATCAATCCCAATCATGTCGATCCTCTTTACTCCACCGTTTCAATGGACAGTGTAGTAGTGGAATGTCGTGCAATGACTCGATCAGTCTGCTCCGTTCTTCCCTTCCAACCAGTAACTCTCAGTACCCAGTACTCCTACCAGACAGTTCTCCCCGTCAGTTCAGGTAGTCTAATTTTTCCACTATCCTTCTCAATATCCATTTCAGTCACACCATCTTTCGACAAAATCGAGCCATTTCAGTTAGCGAATCATTTCGACAGGTTAGTCATTCGTGTAAAATCAATTTGGTTCGATGAAATCATTGGTGGGGTTCTCGCAAGTTTGCAATTAGTATAGGCCAGGGCATGTACATAGAAGCCTTCATGTGTCTGTCCTGCGCTCTCTCACCATGTTAATCGGGTTTACATGCAAAGTGCAGAAGTGCCTATCCTTGCTATTTAGCGAGGACCTATGGATGAAATAATCTATTGATCATTTCAGATCTGCTGTTTACGAGTTCTTCAGTCGCCGTCCCGATCCCGAAGATGAATACGTAGAAGTAGACTAGTTCAAATTTGTTTATCACCAAAGTATTTGCAATACATGTCTAATTCCAACTAAATAATAAACGGATAGCAGTGTGTTCTGTTGTATTTCGACTTCAAAAATAGAGAAAATGACGTAATCAAATTGGAGGGGAACGCAATAGCTTAGTTACACTTGATATAATTAGCTATAAACATAACAATGTGAGAGCTTCTCTAGTATTCAGCTATAGTAATCTAATCTGTCGACTATAGATTATCTGCACCTTTTGTTGGGATTGTTGAAATTACGGAGGAGAAGATTGTGCCAGAAGGAGAAATCAGAAGCAGTGTAACGCACTCTATGACGGTTCAACTGAATAGACGAGGCTATTATTAGGTTACGGTACATCGAAAAGACTCACGTTTTTGAGATGTTCTTTCTTGATGATATGCTCGAACTGGCTTCGCGTGTCATGCATTCGCGTGTCGCAAACCATGCATTCCGACTTGAATAGGTACGGTAAGAATATTTAATAGTAAAGATTTCACGATACAAATGTCTATTTAAGTGTAAAATCATCGATAGAAGTGTTAAATGAATAACTGACACGGAAGAATGATGAGAATGCCATGAGGAACTGGATTTGTTCACTTGCTTTCCATCTCGCCTCCAGATGACTCAGATATCGAATCGCATCTCACAACAATCAATTTGCATGTCAGCATACATTTTTCGATCCATGGACAATACGGCTTATGGCGATGCATATAAATTGACCAAATTTCGCATGAACCCGGTCAGAACCATAGTGCAAGTCCATAAAGCTGGTCAGAAGTCAATTTTTCGTACTAAACTCATCCTCCCGCTTATTCCTATATAGGTTTCGAGGATCTAACTGCCTCCTTTGAGTTCACGCGCAGTGTCCGTGTTTTAAAAGATATGCCTGTGCAATTTAGACTATATGAGTATGCAAGTAAATAACTCACTGTCAACTTGTAGATAAGTCTCACTACTCTGAATAATTCCACAATCATCCATCAATGGAAAGTGATTCGGCTTAGCCGGTGTTGTCACTGGCCATTTCAGTTCATCAGATAATCCTAAAATCAATATCTATCAACTAACCCTGACTTCCTTACCTGCGATTGGGGCCTGAACCGGATTGGGCAAATCTCCCCATCCTTCCTCTTCGAGATCGTCAAATGAACTAAGATTTGGTGGTTTATCGATTAAGAGTTAATCTACCGTACCCAGTGTTAATCTGTTTCCCACTCGGACCGAGGAATGCCTTCTCATGGTCTTCTCTTGTGAACTCTCGTACAGTAGTCGCCTCTATGTTAAATGAGACGACAGATCGTAGCAACTGGCTCATATGAAATCGTCCGTCTTTGAGTATAGGGAAGATCTGCGGCGAATGAGCATTACATTCCATTTAAATGCATATATGTAAGTAAGTAGTTACTTACTGAGTAATGAGCTCAGAAAAATTACTACTGTAGAAAGACCTATTCAAATAAATCTTTTTCTAAATTTTATTGAATAAACTAACGTATTTTCCCTTGCAGTATAGAGGTAATCCGCTGTGATCTCGTGAATAGTTGAGACCAGGATCGGGGAGAGGCAATCCTTCTCTTACTCGACCCTCTTCCCACTTCTTACGGTATTCCTCCATCTCAACCACACCAACTTCTTCTATCTCAAACCATCTCATTCGTCAATTATCGATTGACAATTCACATAAATATTGTGAAATTGGAAATACGAATATCTCACCAAAGGCTGTGAAGCCTCTTCCTTATCCTTCTCACAATTATTGTTCTCCTCCATGTGATTTGGTATCATTTGCATGAAACTCGAGGTGAGTGGAGGACTCTGTAATAGATTTCGATTTGAATGAAGGGAGGAAGAGACCAACTCACCCCACTCCTTGTATTGATCAAGGATGGAACAGACTCAACTCTATTGGACGACTGCAACATATCGAGAAATCGATCAATATCCCTCACTCAATTCTCTATTCGTACCTGTTCTATTCCATTGCGCCAATTCAGCCTTTTTGGTTTCATGGCAGTCGACGCTCTTTCGCTCAAGTTCATATCTGCAGATTTAATTATTCCTATCAAAGCATAATTATAGATCTCACCACTGAATTCATTCGTCATCTCAATCATTTCCTCCGATGGGTAGTGGACAGGAGTGAACTGCTGAAAGAATAGTGAATCATACCGTAGTCCATCTCAAATCACACTGTCAGTACAGTACCAAGTGATCTGATTGGTAAGAGCCCGTGCTGTCCTCACTAGTGACGGGCGAAGGAAGACAAGGATCGAGACCACGATGAAGTAGAGAAGAACTACGAGGAGGAGGACGTGATGGAGCACTTGTGACTGAATGAATACAGTATAATATTAGAGGGGAAGGATTACGGTACCCGCATTATTGAATCCGCCGAAGTGAAATCGTGATGGAGGGGGACTCAAAGCGGGAGAAGCAAGAGGAACAGAAGGAGTGAAAGAAGCTGCACGAGGATTGCAGTCCGATGGTCTGTGAATATTCACTTTCTTTAATGAGATCGATGTATGAATCCACCTGTTCTGCACTCTATACCATGATCCCTGTGAGACGGCGTAATTCTTCGTGCCGGGAGTCGCTCCTGGTCGAACGAAGATCGTACAACCACTGATGGTGTGGTGCTTGTTACGACACGCAACAGCCGCATCCACTTTCTAGGAGGACAGGTGTTTTGATGCGAGGAGAGGAAGGAAACGCATAGTTTGAGGAGAGGAACAAACCGCGAAGAGAATGAAGCAAAATCCCATTCCAGGCACAACCTCCACACGCAAAACCTCTCCGTAATTGCCTCCAAAGTATTCACGAAGAGCTCTCTCCGACAGTGTGAGAGGACTGATGAACACCTGCATTCGACCATTACCTACTGTCACAATATTGATTAACCAAGGACATTATATCCAACGAATTCCTACTTTTGATAAATGTTTGTAATTGATAAATGATAAATATGTAAGTAATTTAAAAAAAAGATACCTTGCGGTTTCCGCATTTGAAAGTGGTGATCTGACACCTTTCATCGCCCAAAAGAGCGTATCCAGCTCGTAATGCCTGCCAAATCAATAAAGTATGGCCAGCCTCTCGAGATGGCATAGTAAACAGGGAAATAGGCACAAACTGGGTCGTAAAAAACGGTTCCTCTCACCCTTTCAGCTTCATCTTCAGTGGAGAACTCAGCACATGCAATTTTGTTATGATTCACGTTATAACAATTGGTAACTTTGCCGAATTGTTGGAAGAATCTGGAATACGACCTGGCTTGAAAACGTGGGAAGGCTGACAACCTACGAAAGTGCGAGTGTTGTGTTGACCGTACCGCTTTTAGCGATTATGATGACTTTCAGATCCTCCTTGTTCCGCCACATATTATTTGGCGACATCATATCACCCTGGAAAGAGGAAAGTACACTAAAAAAGACATAATTACACTCAAACGAACATTGTCAGCAAAATAAGTCAATATAGAAACTAATACAGTATGGAAAGATTTCAAACAAAATGGGAGTGGATCGTATACTCCTTTTTTTAAATATACGATGAATTTTTCCTTCGTTCCCTAGATGATTTTTTTCAGAGAAGTCATAAATTTCTTTTAAAAATAAATATACATTAAATTGTGCTTGTTTAATAATTTAAAACTAATTGGCCGTATTTTAGAAAAAAATAAAGTCACTCAGTGATCGTTACGCAAATCGTAACACGCGCTCTTGTATCTCGCGTTCGCGATCAGGTTTCATGATTTGATTGTTTTTATTGATTATCTACTTTGTTGTGAAACCTTATTTGCTTTCCTTTTGCACGCTAGAGCGTGGCTCATTCGATAAATCGTTCAATGCCAACCTTTTATTTTGTCTTCGATGCTCTATTACAGTTTCTTTGTTTGTATTTCAGTATTTTCTTTTTCAGTCTTTCAAAATGGATGCCTCACTTCTTAAGTCGAAGGCAGCCTTCATGAAGGCTGCCTCGACCACTTCGGCAGTGCAGATGAGACCGCAGCAGCCCGAATATAGCACGTACGACTCTGAACAAGTTGGTTGTTGATTCAGAGTCTCGATGGAACGCTTTGCTTCAGGTGAAGAAGAAGAAAAAGAAGAAGTCGTCGCACAAGTCGGAAAACACTGGAGGAAAAACATTGGAAAAGCGTAAGACCTTTCTTATTTAATTGGAAAATGTTTCATTTCCTAGTCGAAGTCGATTTCTCTAACACCACTTCGCATGCCGCCAATTTCGCAACGATGGCAAAGATTGTTGATTACATGAAGGTTTGTTTCGTCCACTACTAATTCTTCTCAAATTGGATCCTTTCAGAAGCGTCTCTTGAATTCACAACACTGGGGTCTTTCACTTGCCGAAATTCTCGAGGAAATTCAAGTCTTTGATTTGAGTAAGAAGAGTGAGCAATGGCTGCGAGAGGTACTACTCCAATCTTCAATCATGAGCAATTCCATTTTGTTTGCAGGCTCTCCCTGCAAATCCTCGACTAGCCATGGACGGCGACGGGAAGTACATCTTCCGACCGCCGTATAAGATCAAGGGAAAGACCAGTCTCGTCAAGGTGCGCATTGTTGTCATAGGTCAATTGGGGTTTTTTAATTCGCAAGTAAATTAATATTTTCATGTATTTGTCCTGCACTCTCTGTTAATTGGGTATGCACGCAAAATGCAGAAGTGCCTCTCCTCTATAGCGAGAACCTAATTGACCAATGATTGTTGTGAGGATATTATAAGAAATTTTATATTGAAGGTTCTGGAGAAGCAGCATCAGGATGGAAAAGGAGGAATCCTTCTGTCGGAACTCGCTGAGTGCATTCCCAATGCAGAGAAGACACTTGAAGTTGGTATTTGTTTTAATAGCATATTCAATGTTCCATCATTGAAACGCTGTATTCATTGGTCAAAAGTTGATAGGAAAATACTGAGAATGTGAGTAGGTGTTTTCAAAATTGTCCATGAAAATTCCAAAATGTGGAATGGGTTTTCAATATATTTTCTCGACATCCAAAAATGTAGATACGGGTTTTTCTTCAAAATTCGTCTTGACGATTTAAAAAAAATGTGGGTATACTTCGTCGTTTTAAATGTACCTTTCTTCATATGGCTGTATTCATAATTTGTGTTGTAATCGATCTATTTATCTGCAATTAAAGAGACCTGGTACTGCAAGTGATTTTCACATTAAAGAGAATTTTCTTCCGATTAGAATGCAAAAAAAACGCATATTTTTACGATTTTTTTTAGATTAGTTATGAATTTTCAAAGGTCTCATTTTTGGCTGGAATGAACCGGCACTACTGTGTTTACCCGCTAAACACAGTAGCGCCGGTGTCGCGTCGCGGTCTTTTTTGGAAGCTCTTTTTCTCATTCGATGTTTTCGTTACATAAATTCTAATACGACAATAAATTTCAATAAATAATGAGTCATTGAAGTATGCAAAAGAAAGAAGCGAAATAAGGCTGGAGCGCCATAAGACAACGATGAAATATTCACATTTGAATTTGCGCGAATTTTCCTGATGATCAGTGCTCTATTTTCGGACATTTGGAGCTGTGTCACGGCCTAATTATCAGTTTTTTTGACATTTTTTGCTTCGACAGCATTTCTTTTACGGCAATTGTCTATTCAATTCCATCGTAAGATCAGACACCAAAAATGTGGATTCCCGGTAACTTTAATCTGAAATTCACTTCATGTGCAGTACCAGGTCCCTTTAAGAGTCTCGGAAGTGAAGTGATCGTTCTTCCCACTCAAGTGAACAAGAGAAAGGACAAAGTATTCTTCTGGAACGATCCCAGCACTAATTTCGAGGTGGATGAAGGTATGGTAGTGTGTTGTATCATACACAACTTGTATGTGCAATAAGAGAGTTCTCTCACCAGAGATTGCAGTTGGCTCGGAACAATTTTCAAAAAATATTTTTGATTTCGATCAAACTTTTATGCGAGAGTACCTAGGAGACAAGAATTCAAATAATCCTGTTCCCAGGTCTCAGAGCCGGCTTTTAGGAATTTGCCGGTTCTGTCGCTGGAATCGTCATAACTTCCTTCATTTTTGAGCTAGAAAGTCGTTGAAGAGCTCAAAAAATGCAGAAAAATATGGCGCATAATATCTCTGTTGAGAGTGAAGTGCTATATGGAAAAGCCATGGATTTAATTAGAAAAATGTGTTTTGAGATATCTTTAAAAAATCATAGAGCATCTAATATTTTCGAAAGACAATAGTTTTATTGCATATTATGAAAGAGAACGTCAAGTACTGCTAGATAAAAATCTAAGAAAAAATAAAAATGGATCACATAGTCCCGAAAAACGGCGTCGAATGTGAAAAATCGGAAAATTTCGAAAAAATCAGTTATTTCAAAATCATGTGTAATCCATTTTTCTGTGGTTATTTAACCTTCATAAGTTTGTAAAAAATGATAACAGCACATATCGCATGCATTTGAACCAGTTAAATTTGAAAATTTCGTCCATATCTGGCCTATCAAAAGGAGACCGAAATTTTTCAATTTTGGCAGCTTTATATACATGCCATATGAGCTGTTATCATTTTTCTCGAACTCATGAAGGTTAAATAACCACAGAAAAATGGATTACACATGATTTTGAAATAACTGATTTTTTCGAAATTTTCCGATTTTTCACATTCGACGCCGTTTTTCGGGACTATGTGATCCCATTTTTATTTTTTCTTAGATTTTTATCTAGCAGTACTTGACGTTCTCTTTCATAATATGCAATAAAACTATTGTCTTTCGAAAATATTAGATGCTCTATGATTTTTTAAAGATATCTCAAAACACATTTTTCTAATTAAATCCATGGCTTTTCCATATAGCACTTCACTCTCAACAGAGATATTATGCGCCATATTTTTCTGCATTTTTTGAGCTCTTCAACGACTTTCTAGCTCAAAAATGAAGGAAGTTATGACGATTCCAGCGACAGAACCGGCAAATTCCTAAAAGCCGGCTCTGAGACCTGGGCCGGCAGCCGGCTCTGAGATCGAAATCAAAAATATTTTTTTGAAAATTGTTCCGAAAGGGTAATTTTTCCTACAATCTCTCGTGATACCTCTCATAAACATAGGTCAAATGAGATTCTCGCAGGCTTTTAGTGCAGAAATGCTTTCTGCAAGAAATGCCTAAAATCGCGTAATGAAGTACGCATGCCATAATAGTTCTCAGGGATCTTAGTTAGACCCAGTGGAGTCCAAAACTGGAAAAAAACGCATGTCGAAATTTGGGTCTGTGCCGGATTCTGATCATTCTGAGTCGAACCTCTCATGAGAGGCGTGATATTGTCCAATTTTTGATAAATTTGCCAATAAAGTGGTCGGAAATACATTAAACTTTTTTAAAAATCGTTTGCCGACATAGCCTGGACGCCATGCAGAAGTGACTATCCTCGTTAGCGAGAACCTATTTCACCTATGATAATGCTTTTATATTGTAGATTTCAAATCAATCTGGAGAATGGTCTCAGTCGATCACTTGGACGAGAAGAAAATTGAAGAATATCTAGTGAAACATGGTGAGTAGAATACTTCGACAGGCACGTAAAAAAACGTCGAACCCTACCCACATTTTGGAATTTTCAAGGCCAACTTTTAAAAAAAACTACCCACATTTTTTTGGATTTTGAGAGAAAAATTGTATACCTGTAAAAAAACGAAATTGTAATTCGACATTTTTCTACTCATCTTGTCGACCTATGGTGAGTAATCTTCCATTGTTGTGAACACTATACATATCCATACAAGCATTGTCTCTCAAGGTGTGAATCATTGTGTATTCAGGCATCGATACGATGAGAGATCTTGCTCCTAAGAAGAATATGGCCGGACCTCCAAAGAGAAAACAAGCAAAGAGAAGGACTAATGTCAAACTTCACAATGAACATTTGGACGACGTCCTCGAGGATTATTGATTTATTGCTGTACTCGATCAATCGATTGGTTCTAGTTGCCGATCAACGATATCTGCTCGTCAATTTCCCATAAACAAAAATGTTCCCATCCACTCAATAATTCCTGTTACGGTTAACTTGCTGTTCGAAAATAATAAAATTGTATTCAAAATACAAAATTTTTGAAAATGACGAAGAGCTTACGGATTGCAACCGACTACAGTATCTTTACGAATGACGACGGAAATTGTAGATTTATCGATTGTAGATGAGGTTATCACTCATAAGATCAGCAACCTCTGCTGTTTCACGTGGAAAATTCGCGAGACTCACTTCTTCTGATCTATCTTTCTTCGAGAAAACAATCGGAAATGAGTATGTAAAGACGAAGGAAATCGATAATTATACCATGGATTGGACCAGACAGATGAAAGGTACTGTAGACTTATGAATTTCAATTGGAAATGAATGGTATGTTGTAGGTGGAAGTGAATGTGTTCTCCTTCCCTCATCGACCGAACAGACTTCAGCCATTATCAAATACTGTGCGGATAAGAAAATCGCCGTTGTTGTGCAGGTACTTAACTCTTCTTGTCCTTTGATCTGCAATCAGTACAGTAATACTTTTACCGTTCCTTGCAATCGATTGATTAATTGACTATGTCAGGGAGGCAACACAGGTCTGGTCGGAGGAGCTACTCCCATTCATGATGAAATAATTCTGTCCACTAGTCGAATCAAGAATCATTTTCATCTCGAACCATCATCTGGTGCGTTTGCCCTTGTGAGTACTGTATCATTGATTTCTTCTCAGGAGTTCTCACTCTCGATTCCGGTTTCATTCTTGCCGATGCGGATAATCGATTGGCCGAACATGGCTTTATGATGCCCCTCGATCTTGGCGCTAAAGGAAGTTGCCAGGTATACGGTTTTTCATTGAACACATATTGATTGCGTGATTACTGTAGATCGGTGGATGCGTCGCTGCGGGAGCCGGAGGCATTCGACTATTGAAATACGGATCGCTCCATTCCCATCTGCTAGGCTGTACTATGGTAGGAGAGGAATGGATACGATATGTGAATGTTATCGATTGAGGTCGATGGAAAAGGATCGATTCTGAATCTGGGAGGAACACTGAGGAAGGACAACACTTCCCTCCATGCTGGTTAGTCTTAATTACAACGTATCTTGATTTGATCTTTGATCTCTTCAGCTCATTTGGCGATAGGATCAGAGGGTCAATTGGGAGTAGTTACAAGAGTGACGATGGGAGTCGTGCCGAGACCCACTTCTATTCTATCAGCTATGTTGGGTGAGTCTATCGACTATTCAAGTCTCTGCACCCAGTGCCCGTGGGGTATGACTACTTCAGCTATAATACAGGAAGCAGCGCGACGTCATCTGCACACAGCTCAAGTAGCTTTAGTTCATTTCTGTCTTCTAGATGACAAATGTATACCTTCTGCCAGAAGTAGCGATACCCCCACAAGTACTCAGCATTCTCTCTCTCTCTCTCTCTTTCTCTCTTTCAGCCGTCTCTTCATATTCTCATTGTCTCCGTCTTTTGTCTCTTGCGAGATCGAAACTGGGCGAGATTCTCTCTTCATTCGAACTCATCGATGGAGATGTAAGACCATTTATTATGCATGAATGTAGTGTGTGGATAGGGGTTGTATGCTATTGGATACTTAAATATACTCCACTAATTGAATAAGTTGATAGACGATGAAATGTGTGGAACGAAATCTCCCCCTCAAGAATATCTTCGAAGGATCACACAACTTCTATGTACTCGTGGAGACTCATGGTACGAAATATTATCCATCTTTTTCAAATTTCGCCTTTATTTGAGCGATCCATTCTTTTGCATATTTATTCTTTTAAATTTATTGGTAATTCTGTTTATTTATATTATAGCGAATGAACTGTGTTCGTTCAGGTAGCAACGCTGACCACGATATAGAAAAGTTGAATGGATTTGTGGAAGAAGCATTGGGAAATGAACTAGCAGAAGATGGAGTTGCCGCCAATTCGGAGAACGAACGAGCCCATATATGGAGATTACGGTAAGCCATCTGGAAGATACGGTAGACTGTACGATTACGGTGTCTGAAAGAGTATTCCAGTGAGGAATCACCATTGGCTGCTGCAAAGGACGGATACATTTACAAATTCGACGTATCCCTGCCTCTCGAACACTTTTATCGATTGACGGAAGAGACGAGGGAGAAGTTGAAGGTACGGTAAGCATACGGGTGTACGGTAGATACACTATCGACGCCTGAGGGCGCGAGGGGATACCGTGTGTAACGTGAGGCGAAAACAATAAATTTTTGCTCTATAAAGGAGTATAGGACGGGGTACGATAGGAGGGAATCAATGAATGGGTAGATCAATCATCATGGTCGCCTCTGAGTACGGTAGATATGCTATAGATTGAAGGGACGAGCTCGAGTTTACTGTTATGGCCATTTGGGAGATGGCAACTCACATCTGAATGTTACTACTGACGGAGAAGACGAAGAATTGAAGAAAACGTATGAATTTCTATTTATTCATTCCCTTTTACAGTAGCCTGCTGACGGATATTATTGATTAATCTTGAATCTTGATGTTCTCTATTCAGTTTGAGTCCCTTCGTCTACAATTGGGTGGTTTCCCATGGTGGTTCCATCTCAGCAGAACATGGAATCGGCCAATTGAAGAGAGATTATCGATCACTTGGTCAGTCTCTTTCATTCCTTCCAGATTTGGTTAAGAGTTGTTGCTGGTAGGTCAAAAGCGAAAGGCTCATTGTCAGTCACAAAACATGGCGAATTAGAGCAAAACGTGGAAGGGTCAGACCCAAAATCATTTCGGCTTGAACCGAAATCGTGCGGGTTTTCGCGAAAAAGCGAGAGAGTTCTGTTGCTGGCTACATCCCAGCCTATGTTTGATCCCTTCTCCCTTCCAATCATTCTCTCTACTCACTCCTTCCAATGTGAGATAGTGTGTGAGAGTCATTGGTCCTATCCATCGACACCTTTGTAATTGGCTACTCCCCCTTCCCCCTCCCCCCCCCCTCAATCCATCTCCTACTCCCCTCCCCCCTCCTTCCCCCCTCAATCCATCTCTTTTTGCACAGGTAAATCAGCGGCGGAGGGTGATCTCATCCGAGCCCTCAAGGGCGTTTTCGACCCCCATGGAATACTGTGTCCATACAAGATGATACCTTCCACCCAGTGAGATCAGAGTGTACTTACAGTATACCATTGTATTACCGTATTACAGTACTATAGTATTCCAGTATACCATAGACCTACCGTATACTACAGTATTTAGAGATGTAGATAGAAATGTACAGTGATTCGATCACTTAGAGATTCGTGTTCTAATTGAGATTTAATGGGTTTGTCACTATTGGGTCTTCTCGTGTATTATGCATTGATTGTCTCTTGCTGGGATAAAGGGGGAAAGTTCTTTACTGTCTGGTCCATTCCTCTCCATCACACGCTACATTGAATGCATGGAATTGACAGGTGTGGAGGGGAGAAGAATATTCAGTCTTTATCCTCCTTCTCATGTCATTCCACAATAGAGTACTGAACAAGTTGAGAAAGTTAGAGAAAGAGAATGTGGAGCAGTGCTGTTAGATCGAATAGTTCTATTCTCGAATAACAATGCATTATTCGCGAATAGGAATATTCGATCTAACAAGACTATTGTGGAATGAGATGAGGAAGAGACTCTGACCCTCAATCGATATGCATAGAATAGAGGAATAACCGAATAAGAGGCAGTAAGGGCATTGATACAAGTAGGGATGAGATCAGTGAGAAACATCGAGACGACTGAGACAATGGAATACACCGGATGAATTAGAGAGAGAAGAAGATCTATTGTGAGTCTGACCTACCATCTGACCGACCGAACCATCTACTCTGAGACTACTGTAGTATGTACAATGTCTACTGTATTCGACAGTTCTTCTTCTTCCTTCTCACTGGAGACATTGGAGTATTCACGGGAATTTCCTTACTTGAATCGATGGATTGTCTCTCTGACTGTTGATATCGTCTGGAATTATTCATTCTTCTTCTCTTGTTTCTCTCTCTCTCTCAACCCCATTACTCGTAACTCGTGAAGGAAGTCTTCTCTACTCTCCCAATGAGCCATCTAATCCCTTTACTACTCTGTCGAATAGACGAGAAGCCGTCGAGTAGTCCAGTGTTTGTCTCTCCCCCTATCCGATTTCAATGTCTCGGGGCAAGAATGACTATGTCATAGATACACTACCACGTCACTGTTTTATCATTCAAAACTTGAATAATGGTTAGATTTACATACCTGACGAGTCTGACCAAATGATGGAATGCTTCGTCCACATTCATTCTCATTTTAGCAGAGCATTCAACATAGGGAACATGAAGTCTCCTCGCCATTTCTTCTCCTTCTTCTCTCAAAACCTGAGAAAGAACTCTATTTCTATCGAGAGTCCCAGTATCGAATATCAAGCTTGCATGAGAATGTGACTGACTCTTCCAACGGAATCCCATCCATACATGATTACTATCACGAGGGAGACATTCTCTACTGGATTAGACTAGATTGCCGTGATTCTCTCTCTCTCTCTCTCTCTCTCTCCTTTCAACTCTCGCCCCCCTTGGGTCATTTGTCTCCCCGCTCCAAAATGCGATGAGAGACAAGAGAAGAAGAAGAATATCTGAGAAAGGGAAGAAGATGCAACATAAACATGAAGAAGAAGAGAAGAGGGAGAGAGAGAGAAAGAGAGAGAGAGAGAGAGAGAGAGAGAGAGAGAGAGGGGGGCACTTCGGATGGAAGATATAGAATAGAAGAAGTGGTGAAGTGGTAGATCAATCGAGACACGGGGGCTCTACGGCGGATAGAAAAAGTGGCCAGAGAATCGAATGCGCTTACTAGGGAATTAGCCTAGACTAGCCTAGCTAGCTTAGCTAGATTAGACAAATTAGCCTAGCTTAGACAGCCGCAAGTTTCATAGCAAAACCATAGTACGCAATGTAAATTTTACGCTTTACGGTCTTGATCATCCTTT
This sequence comes from Pristionchus fissidentatus, assembly GCA_036245785.1. Taxonomy (NCBI): domain Eukaryota; kingdom Metazoa; phylum Nematoda; class Chromadorea; order Rhabditida; family Neodiplogasteridae; genus Pristionchus; species Pristionchus fissidentatus. The sequence continues at coordinate 20,196,105 of BTSY01000002.1, forward strand.
TGTTATAGGGAATGCGGATTTTTGGGCACACTTGGAGATGAGAAAAGAACGGCTGAGAATGCAAATGTAGATGAGAGATGAGACTAATTGGAAGGAAGAAGGAAAGAGAAGAGAAAAGGTGAAACATACGATGAATAATCCAATTCGTCATTGTTAGTCAATGTGAAAGATGTCTTACATGTCGATCCGTCTCCAGATCTGCTTTATTCCCCACGAGAAGAATGGGGAAATCATCTCGATCCTTCACTCGACTGATCAATTTGTGCAATTGTTCGACTTCTGAGAAACTGAAACGAGAAAGGGATTATATTACATGTCGGCCTACGCTCCAGAAAGGGGTTGGGAGCAATAGTGCATGTAAAATCGAGAGTGCCTCTCTCGCTTTTGCACGCTCTCTCCTTCTGACCCGTTTATTTAATCGCATGTGATTGTACTGGGAACTTCCTTTGCATCTTCTCCTATCAACCTTGTCCCCCCCCTTTTCGTCTCGTTTTTGGTCGATTTCCTTGTGTGTGTGCGACTCTTCTCACTCTCGCTTCGACTTTACGATGTAATCGATTAGACAAACATTGTGATTAGGGGCTGTGACCCACTTGGAAAGGAAACGAAGGGAAAAGCATCTAGGTAGATCACACAAGGGAGGGAAGGAGGGAGAGGGATAGACCCACATCATTCCACAGACAGGTCAACACAAAGGGGTTTAGAGTGAGAGAGCGTGTAAAATCGAGAGTGATTCTCTACCTTGTGCACACTATCTCACAATGACCCCTTTCTGTATGGTTCACCGGACTGTGGAATGATGTGTAGGTAGATCACACAAAGAGGGAAGGAGGGGCAGATCGTAAATGAGACGATACACGGAACGATAAATTGCAGGGTGAAAAGTTACGACGCGATAAGAAATTGCAGTTCGAGTCATTTCACCTGTTCTTATCAGAAACAGCGAAGACAATGAGAAATCCATGGCCAGATCTGAGATATTGCTCCCTCATGGTTGAGAATTCCTCCTGACCCGCCGTATCGAGCACTGAATCATACTGTATCGATCGATTGAGAGAGTACGGTAGATACCTTCCAATTGACAGATGTCGTCATCGACGAAGCACTGTTTCCTGTAGGAATCTTCGATCGTCGGATCATAATCACTCACGAAATATCTCTGAATAGACAGAGATAATGACATCATTCCACAGGCTGATCAATCCTACCGAAAGACTTTTGCAGTGAAAGAGCGTGGGAAATCGAGAGGAACTCTCTCAGTTTCACTCGCTCTTTCGCCCGTTCTGTAGGTTTGGAATTTTAATAAAAATGAAGAAAAAAACATAAAAGTGTAATGAATGATGAAGTGGGTGTGCGAGTAGATCAAACCTGTATGAACTGAATGGTGAGAGCAGATTTGCCGACTCCGCCCCCTCCTACAACTACTAATTTGAAGGGATTTTGATGCGGGGGTCGAACCATGGCGGAATCTCTCCCCTATTCTCCCCTTTCCATTCCACTCCATAATACAAACTCCTCCCCCCTCTTCTCCTCTCTCTCTCCCTCTCTCTCTTCTTCTCCCATGCTCCTCCCCCATCGAAGGATCAGAGTGACCTGGAAGATGAAAGGGGAGAGAGAGAGAGAGAGAGAGAGAGAGAGAGAGAGAGAGAGAGACTCATATCACTCTAATCCCTGATAAGAGAGAGAGGGATCAAGATGGAAGTGGGAACTCTCCCAACTGGTCCATGTTGACAGGAAGGAGGGAGTGTTGTCCCAGAGGGAGAACGAACAAGCAAAAGTAAAGAAGGGGGTTCATTCATGGGAACACCCTCTCACTCTGGTCTAGATAGGACTTCCCATCTCTTCTCCCTCTCTCTCCAGTCTCTTTTCATGCCTTTTATCCGCATCTCCCGTAATTGAGTCGTGCTCTCTCTCTCTCTCTCTCTCTCTCTCTCTCTCTCTCTCTCTCTCTCTCCTCTCTCTCTCTCTTCCTTCTCCTCCCTTCCTCTTTCCATCTGTTGCCACCATCAGATTCCATCCCATCTCTCTCTCTTCTCTCAATAAATAGTCGGTCGTCGTGGAAACGGCTGAGTCTCCTCTTTTCCCCTCTCATTCCTTCTCTTCTTCCTCACTCAAAATGGCTACTGAGAAGGCGAGTTCCATCCTCTCCGGATTCAAATTGTGAGTTTATCCATTCAATACTTTGTTCACACTGTTAGAACAGTTACGTCTAAAGATCTTTTGGAACAAATATGTTCGTCCAACCAGGAACAACCTTGTTTCTCCCCAATGGAACAGCCACAAAAATAGACAAAACAAAAGAAATCTTTACACCCTTCTCAAAATAATGGAAAGTGTAGAATTGGGGATCATTCTGACTTCTTTAGACCTACCGCACAGTTCCAGATGGGTTTTGAGTGTTGAAATATCTTGGCTAAATGCTTTCAAGAATGTCTTACTTGCAAAAACATAAGTTCGCGAATCTGAGAGTCTTCTGGAGTGTCTTGCCCAACATCAATATTTCTAGAAATTGGATGAATCTCCGAGATGGATCGACGGGGAAAGTACTGTGGCAGAGCACGGCTGATTTGGCCGATCCCAATAAGGAACACGAAGGTATCAACACAGCTTGTATCCATTTCAAAATCAGAAATTGCCATAAATATGCTAAAAAGGGTCACACAGTGCCACACCTTTCTTCAGAGTATTATTGGCGTATGATACAACCAGTATACTATGAATATACCGTGTCAATCAATAAAATGTCTCCTTCAGCACACGTTCCCCGAGCAGTTCTCAAGTGTAAATCTGTCTCGAGAGAACTCAATTTCACTTCTGACGAACTCATCGAGAAATTTCGATTGGAACAACGCGTTTATCTCAAAGAGAATGTGATCGAAGGTGAATTCACATCAACCAGAAAGGGGTTTGGACTGAGAGCGTGTGAAATCGAGAGGGGCCCTCTCACTTTTGCAAAGTCTCTCGTTATGACCCCTATTTGTCGGTTTCGAATTGTGAGCTACCAAGGAGGAATACATGTTCACTCCATATTAGTTATCCCTATTCCTCCCTCTAAAAGAGATCGATCTCTTTTCCACTAGAAGCTTCGAGGGTCTCATCCATTCCCTCCTCCTCTTCTTTAGCACGCAATGGAGAGTATGAGATCTCTAATGGATTTTGATATGAGTATTCCATTCCTGGCCACTAGTGGACATATGACGCACTTCAAAACTAGTAAATAACCAAGAGAAATCGAGTGTTGAATCTGTGTTCGTTTGACTGTTTTCATCTTTGAATCCCTACACGTCAATGGATTCTAATGGAATCTCTCTCTTTCTCAGAATGGTTCTTCGACTTTGGCTTCGTCATTCCGAAATCGACTAATACGTGGCAGAGTGTGATTGAAGCGGCTCCACAAGGAAATATGCTGCCTCCTTCTCTACTCAGGTATAACATACACATATTTCATATTCATCCCGAGGACCAATCCCCTCAGGGAATGGGAGACAACCCTTGAATAAGTTAGAGAATACTGGAGATGTCGAAATCAATGACCGGCCATAGTCAAAATATCGCCGGAAATGTTGTCGAGTCTGCTATAGATAACACTACTCCAATTCGATGACCGTCGCCGTATTTACTTCCGAAGTAACTTCCGATTCACATGATCCCAAACCTACAGACAGGGCGAGAGAGTGTGCGAAACTGATGTGGTGTTAGTTTTTGGAAAAAGGAAATGGAAAAAGGACAACATTTGAATTCCCGCAATTTCTTATCTCGGTTCTCCGTGGAGCAATCGACTCAAAACTTCGAATATAACATTTTTCGACCCTTTTACACCTATAAACGAAGTTTTGAGTTGATTGCTCCACGGAGAAGCGAGATAAGAAATTGCGGGAATTCAAATCTTGACCTTTTTCCAAAAACTAACACCACATGAAAGAGTCCCTTTCGATTTCGCACGCTTTCTCACTCCAAACCCTTTTCTGTAGGGTCAAATTTCAAATCCTGTTGCGCCTCGGTCGTAGATAAATTAGTGTTTGTTATTTCAGTGGTAACATCGTGATCGAGACTTCCTTCTTCGATGACGAACTTCTCGTATCCAAATCGGCCGTCAGAATATTCTATGATTGATTCTCTTCGTCGTTTATTCTCGATTCTTTCATTGTATTTGATCTCATTCTCCTCATCTGTCGCTAAATCACTTCGGTTGATCTCATTTTTCGTTTCTCCCCAAAAACTCATCACTCAATCGAACAAAATTATTTTTTCCTTCGTAGGTCTGTGGTCATGTGTATACATTTGTTGTCCATTGCAGATTCGATTCAAATGTGAATAAAAAATTATCGATCATTAAAAAATAATAAAGCCATTGTTATTTACAACAATACATTTACAACAATAATTCATTCTTACAGAAAGGGGTTTGGAGTGAGAGAGAGTGTGTAAAATCAAGAGGGACTCTCTGACTTTTCCACACTCTCACTCCCCACATCATTCCACGGGCCGTTCAACCTTCCAGAAAGGCCTTTGGAGTGAGAGATCGTGTGAAATCAAGAGAGACCCTCTCACTTTTGCACACTCTCTCGCTCTAACCCTGGTCTGTAGGTTTGGAATCATGTGTCCCTGACCCCTTTCCGCAAGTTTTAAATTGCACAATTCGTCTGCATTCGTAGTATGTTTTCAATGAGTATTTTCATTCAGTGTCTTATGAATAGCAAAACACAATGGAGAAAAAAATTGTTTGTCCAAAAAATCACAAATATTCAATTTAATATGGGAACTCAAAAAGATGTTGCTCAATCGTAAACTGATTTTTTATTCCGAAGTGAATATGTCTTAGCGCGAATGTTAGCGTACTGTGGTTCCTGGGAAATGAAAATCAATGTCGAAACATTTTATTTTCATTGATAAATTTATTGATTGCGTATATTTCTTTATTTCCTTTCGCCTATCGTGTTAATGTGATCATAAAGTTCTGGTCGATAGCAATCTTATATGTTTTAGGGTCCTCTCACTCTTGTACTTCTATCAAAATGGTCGCCTGGCGCTCGGTCGGAATCAACTACGTCCGTTACTCTCAGCTCGCTGCTCAAGTGACGAGAAGATGCCTCAAGGGAGATGCTGCCAAGGATGCCGCTAAGAAGCAGGCCGCCACCGTCAAGATCACCAAGTGGGAGGGCGGCAAGCCGATCAAGAAGTCCGACTAAATTCTGAGAAGAAGGGGAGCATTCAACGAACACATCGCCCATAATTCCATTCTCATTCCGACTATTGAATCAGTGTTGTGTCGATGTTCTTGCCCCGCGATCCGTTCTTGTTTTTTTCGACGTAGATGCGATTGAGTTTCGAGAGAAAGAATAAAGATTTTAGGCTAGCTTCCTCTTGCGCACGCACGGGATCTGGGGATGGCCGATCTCAACCAGCTAGTGCACCCACACGGACCTTTCTACGAATCGGTTTATCAAAGAGTGAGTCACACTCCACTCATTGCTAAATGTGGCGGAACTGGATGGATTGGGGAATTGTGATTGAGAAGAAGCTGTGTTCGCATCGGTTTTGAGCATTTCCTGCAGACATTGACCATGGTTATTCTTTTTTTTCGAGTCATATACACTGGATTAATCGCTGAACTGCTGTGTTTGAGTTGGATCCGTCGGGTACGGGCGTAGTCGCTGCTGGTGCCGTCGTGGAGTTGCTAAAATCTTCTGGTCTTCCCACTCAACATCTCGGATTGGTCAGCAGTATTTCCCATTTCACTCGTATTTCGCTTCTGAACTCTTCTGATTAAAAAAACTGGTTCAGATATGGGAGGAGGCTGATTATGCCAAGAGGGGCTATCTCGACAAACGAGGAGTTTTCATTGCTCTCAAGCTGGTGGCCGCTGCGCAAGTGAGTTTATTCATCTTTTTTTTCCATTTCATTCATTTACATTGAGCATTACGCAATTCCCATTTACTCCCGTTTGTTGAATTGCGAATACTGCTATCTATTTATACCTGATTAGAGTGGACAACCTCCTTCTTCGGCGAGCCTTGGTCTTCCTCTGGGTCCTCCCACTCTTGGCGGTTTCTCTCCCATGCCACCATCGATGGGAGTTTCTCCTGGAGGTGGAGGAGCTGTAGCGCAATGGGGAATCTCACCAACTGATCAAGTGAGTACCTTTATTTTATTTAATTCGTGCCATACATGGGCAGCAGGGGGCAGGGGCACTGTGCGAATTTGGGCTAGGATTTTTCGGGGCTCTGTGCAAAAGAAAAATATTGAAAAAGTAGAACTCATTTCATTGACTATTTTTTAAAAAAAACGGCTCGGGAGATGTGTGCAAACGCAGTAGGCGATCGGGGGCTAGCTGCAAAAGGCCTCGGATAAGTGCTGCCCACGTGTGTGATTCGTGCACATGTTCCTACGGCTTCAACGGGGACCATTTTATTTTAAAGGAATATTTGCAAAACATCCAACCACGTATCAATTGAAATTTATATATTTGATATAAGAAATTTAATGATTTTTCGTTCAGGCGAAATACGATGCCATCTTTGACTCGCTCGTGCCTGAGAATGGGAAGCTTCCTGGCGGAAAGGTATCCCTTCACTCTATACTCTCACACACAATTGAATGACAGGTGCGTCCGGTGCTGCTCAACTCTGGTCTCAATCCCAATATGCTTGCCAAAATTTGGGAGTTGGCTGACCAAGATAAAGACGGATATCTAGATAGAGTGGAGATGAATGTGGCTCTCCATCTAGTGTACAGGTAATGCTCATTTCCATTTTTAGTGCATCTTGAAATAGGTTCGTAGGTGTGGTGAACCACCAAAATATTGTATGTATTCAGAGCGCTGCAAGGTGAATCTGTTCCCCGTTCTCTCCCTGACCATCTCATTCATCCCACCAAAGCAATGCTCTCCAGGAGAAATTCCATTGCAAGTGCATCAGGTTGGTTTTGTGAACACACGTTACGTCTTAACGAAAATAGCATCGATATTGTGCATTGCGAATACCTCTATCATCGTCATCGTCTTGAATGTTCAGGAAATCTGCGATCTCGTACGGGCAGTGTGACGTCACTCAATGAGATGTCCCAATACACTCCGACCCATGCAGCACCTGCAGCTCCCAATCGACCCTATTCAGTGCAGGCTCCACGACCACCCTCACTCACTCCTCAGCATACGGTACGCTATTTATAGGTACTTAGTCATAGCGATAGTGCAAACTTGCAATATCATATAAATTAGTATGAATTGATATTATTCAGGGTAGTGGCGGCGCAGTATCTCAGCACGGAGGGGAGACACAAGAATGGCCTGTGAGAGTGGCTGATTATGCTGAACACTTTGCCCTTCTCGATACTGATAGAGATGGACTTGTGAGTGGAGGAGACTGCAGGGGATTCCTCATGAACACTGCACTACCACAACAGATGCTGGCCCATGCATGGTGAGTGGAAGGAAGAAGAGGGAGAAAGAGAGTCTTCTTGAATCAACTTAATGTGATCGATTGAGAATTGGATGACGATGTTGTCATTGCAGGGCTCTAGTTGACATATCTCAGTCGGGATTGTTGTCCCTGGAACAGTTCTCCCTTCTCCTCTATCTCATTCATCGTCTCTCTTCTCTTGGAGAAGATCTTCCCCGTGTTCTTCCTGTCCATCTCATCCCTCCTTCATTGCGAACTCCCACTTCCAATGGAGCTCCCGCTCCTCCCTCAGCCCCCACAAGTCAACCAACAACTCCAATGGAGGTAATCACACCATTATCACTTAGGTTATTACGATGGGAGGCGTGCATAACTGGTGTGGTATATTATTTATATACCATTGCTATTTGCTTCTTATGTATAGTGTTGGTAAGAAAGTAACGAAAAATTTTGGATTTGTACTTAGAGCTTTCGGTTATCTCTGCCAGTTCAAATCAGCATGTCTTGCGCTTATGATATATTATTACTTGACTACCAAACTACTTTTAATCCTAGCACCATTCAACTTCGGATATATAGTGCATTTTAGCAATTCGTATATAAGTCAACAATTCAACAAAAAATGTTGTTCTCCACACGTCGGGAATTTTACGACCAATCTTTCACATTATGGTGCGGATGTGTCGCTGCGATATGTTTTATCAAAATCTATTCGAAATCGCTTGATTATTGTCAAAAAATATTTTTATTTTGCAAAAATCGAGAAAAAATAAACTAATATAAAAAATTCTGATTTTCCCACGAAACTTACTATCAAAAAAAAGGATTTTTCTCTCACGTAGGGCGGAAGTAAAAATTACACTCTTTTCGATATCAATGTTCCCGTTACTTGTATGGAGGATCTCTCCGCACGTCTTGTTCACACGAGGGGGTCATAATTTCGATCTCTGAAAATTTAGGGAACCGTGAGGACCACTAGGACCACATTTGGTTCCAATGATGGGCTAGGAATTTCCAAGATGGTCCAATAAGGACACGCCGACACCGACTCTGTCAATTTTCTACCCTTCAATTTCTCGAGAGAGTGGAAAAGTTGGCCGGGTCGGTTTTACTAGTGATTTCGAGGAAAAATCATTTACCAGCAAAAAAAATCCCTTACATTCCAGGGCTGGGATTTTTTTTAAATTAAAAAAATTTTTTTGATCAAATATTCCCAAAGAAATTCACGCGTATTTTTTTGAATTTCAAAAAAAATTGTTGAATTTCTAAAAAAAAACATCTATGAGTGATACAGGATCTCTGACAGGATCGCCATAGGCACAAATAAATATTCTGGGCACTACTGCAGAAGCCCGGGAGAGGCAAATAAATGCGCTCTTGAAATTAGACATTGTTCTTGGATTACTTTTTTTTAATGATTCCTCGCTTCAGCAGTAGTGCCATAATCTGAATTGGTCGATTCGAATAACTATTTCGATACAGGTGCTATATTTTACGTATTTCGTATTCATCCTTGCGAGGCTATTCACGTGCACAACACGAGAATAGCCTCGCAACAGGCCGCTGATCATCTCAGGACAGGCTCTCGTTGCCCCTCAGGCAGGGAGGTGGTCGAGACCGCCTTGTGTGTAGAAGACCTAACACCTTTACCTTTACCTTTTTATTTTATCAAAATGAGCCACTATTTTCATAGGTCGAAAGAGTGCGTTGCGGCAAGTAATAAATGCGGGTTGATTTTTTTTCAAAAATGGACATGAAAAATCGATAATATGGGTTGGGTTTTTTTTTCAAAATTGGGCATGAAAAACCAAAATACGTACCTACGTACCTTTCGACCTATGACTATTTTTTGTAAAATATTTTCAAAAAGTTTCAGCAGAATATTCGCTTGAGGAATTGAGGCAGAAGCACAGATTATTTTCAAAAATATCATAATCGTTCATTACTTTCTTACCAATCTGATATTTTCTATACCATAGTAAAATATGTTTATTACCGAATCGTATAACAGGACGACGCGGAGGCACTCGCACTAGTGGCAGATATCGGAAGAATGGAGGAAGAGAGAAAGAAGGCAGAAGAGGAAATGGGACAGATTGAAGGAGAGATGAAGAGGAAGCAGAATGAAATGAAACAGTTGACTGTCGAATTGAAGACTCTCGAAGGAACTGTCAAACAATTGGAAAAGCAGAAAGCGGAGGCCAATAGGTAAATTTTCAAAAGGAGGATGGAGGGATATAGTAATGACGAATTGAGGTATTATTGGATGTTTGAAATTTCTTTGTATACTTTGCTCCTTTGAGACGTCTTGGTGAGATGGACGATCAGAAGAATCGACTGTTGGCTGCAGCTGATGCAAACAAGGGAAAAGCGAGTGAGACGAGCAAGAGAATGGAGAATCTGATGGGAGAGACACAGAGGGCCACTGAGAATAAACAGGTTACAATTTGGTACTATTTCAGTATAATTCACAGTTTTCTTTGTCACCCTGATTTGACATCCTCTTTCACATTATGGGAGCAATAATGTCAAGATACAATTTTCAATATACGGTGTTATTGTCAAAAAAATTTTTCGTGTTCATGAATCATAGCTTAGATATTATACGATTCAATCAACGATTTTGATTACGATATACGACAGGTATCACGAGAGATTGCATGAAAACACCCCTCCTGAGGAACAACTTTCAAAAACGTATTTTTGATTTCGACCAAACTTTTATGTAGGAGTACACTGGGGACGAGAATTCGATCAATCTAGGTCTCAGGTCACAAAACCGGCTTTTAGGAATTTTCCGGCTCTAAAACCGGAATCGACGTAACTTTCTTCAAAATCTACGTAGAAGGTCGACCTTGAGCTAAAAAAATTCAGAAAAATATTCTCTATAATTTATCTGTTGAACACAAAGGGCCACATTAGTCACAAAAAAAGTTCTGATTAAAAAATCGGGTAAAAATACAATAAAAAATTTTTCAAAATTTTATAATTCAAATGCCACAAAAGTTTAAAGCGGAATAAGAAAGAGCAGGTCAACTATGGTAATAGAAAAAAATAAAAATGGCAAAAAATGTGGGTACGAATACCCGAAAAAAATGCATCGAAACACGGAAAACTGTGATTTTTCGAAACGAATCTATCGTTTGAATTTATTTACGGCATTAAACACATTCAATACACTTCAATATTAAATAAAACGACTATATGTGATCGTTTGACTTGATTCATCGTATATTTTCCCATCTGCGAAAATTTTCAAAAAAATCGTTTTTTGTCGAATTTTTTTTTGTCGAAATTTTTTTTACTCAAATTTTTGCAAGTAATTAGAAACAAAATAGGTAGTTATTATAGGAAACCGTGTTTCGATGCATTTTTTCGGGTATTCGTACCCACATTTTTTGCCATTTTTATTTTTTTTTTTCTATTACCATAGTTGACCTGCTCTTTCTTAGTCCGCTTTAAACTTTTGTGGCATTTGAATTATAAAATTTTGAAAATTTTTTATTGTATTTTTACCCGATTTTTTAATCAGAACTTTTTTGTGACTAATGTGGCCCTTTGTGTTCAACAGATAAATTATAGAGAATATTTTTCTGAATTTTTTGAGCCCAAGTTCGACCTTCTACGTAGATTTTGAAGAAAGTTACGTCGATTCCGGTTTTAGAGCCGGAAAATTCCTAAAAGCCGGTTCTGTGGCCTGAGACCTAGATTGATCGAATTCTCGTCCCCAGTGTACTCCCACATAAAAGTTTGGTCGAAATCAAAAATATGTTTTTGAAAGTTGTTCCCGGCTTCATGCAATCTCTGGTGATATTACAGTTATAAAATTATACGAACATCGAAGAAGACCATTCAGTCATACCTGCGCGTACTGTCCATGTGAGAAAAAATCGGTTACCGGTGTACGGGTCCGCGGCCACCACTCTCCGCACCGAAACGTACGGGTCCGCGGGCGACATGGGTCAAATGGTTTTCAAATGGCTAAAGTCGCGTGCAAAAGTGCTCTCAGGCCATAATTTTGAATTTTTCTGCTCAATGTAATCATTAATTAGGCGCCTAAGAAAGGTAGCGATACTCATTCCTCCACCCGAAATGTCGAAATATCAATTTTTTTCTACGGGTCACCGGCCTAATTTTAAAAAAAACATTTCTCCACGGGTCCCCGAAACAGCTACCTGTTTTGGCGCTCAGGTATGCATTCAGTTAAAACACAGAAACATATTTCACGGCTCCGGTTCCGCTCTCATTCCGGTTCTGAGTTCGGTGTAAACAGATGGAAGAGTTAAACTACATGTGTGCGCTCAATCGATAGCCCATGATGTACCACCTTTTCAACTTGGATTTTGAAAATAATTCTTAAATTAGGCAAAAATACGAAAACAAAAAAAGGTGGTGTGCGCATTTCTGTTGTTTCACCAAATTGTCCTCTTTGGCTACGCGCGGAACGGGATAATACAACACCACTTATATTTAGTAGAACAACACCACTTATATTTATAATACCTGTCATACCATGAATAAGTTGATAATGTTAAGGAAGACGACGCGAAGATAGTCTCTCTCCAACAAGAAGTGTCTTCTCTCGAAGGAGAAGCTGCTGGTGTAGAGGCTGAATTGAGAAGAGAACTACACGCATTGGAGGTAACAGTCAAACTATTTGTGTACAATCGGGATATCTATCAAACATTTTCGCCCCACGTACAATACGCCTTATTCTGAAACGGGCCAGATTTCGGATAAAACTAGTCAGAACTATAGTTCAAGTCATAAAACTGATCAGATGCCAATTGATTCTTACTCAACTAATCATCCCGCGTATTTCTGGATATGTTTCGAGGGTCAAAATTTCCTCCCTCAATTTTTTTACGTACATTGTCAGTGTTTTAAGATCTATGATATCTATCAAATTTTGTAGATAAATAGGTAATTGTCGGTTATATGTTATCTTCAATAGAAAAATTGTTTAGTATCGTGAAACATTACATGTAATTTATGCAGGGTACTGTGGGTGAATTGTCTCGTCTGGAGAGAGAATCGACGACTCTTGAGAAGACGAAAGAGAAAGCACAAAGAGTGAATGCAACCATCGATGAGGCCATTCTTGTAAGATACTTTCACTTTCTACTTATTTCCATTAACTCAGACAGGGCATCATACCATCTATGAGTAGCTGTTTCCATGTCAATACAATTTCGCTTCTGTGTATTATGAGAGACTGGGAAGCAATGACAAGTGTGACCTGATCTATTAATCTCTTCTCTCTCTTTCAGGAATTGAATGCGGCGATGGAGGCAGGTCAACAGTGCAGTGTTCTCTTTGATGACTTCTCTCGATTCTCTCTTGCTGAGACTCCTTCGACTTCTCAGATGGGACACTCTGTGTACGCAGGCAATACTGCCCCACCTGGTAAGTTGACAACAATCGAGATAGATAGAGATTGAAAATATATTTTGAAGAAAAAAATTATTTTTTGCAGATCCGTTCGGAAATTCGGCCCCTGCCCAGTCAATGTCAGCATTTGGAGGAGGGACCAGCAAAGCTCCGCCCCCTCGACCTGCCCCTCCCGGCGCAGGAAAGAGAGCAACTCCCGTTCATGATCCATTCGCTAATGCGTGAGTACTTGTCATTGCTGTAGGTTTTGGTATTATATATGTATTAAGTGGGGGGGAAGAATCACTAATAATTTGTTCAATCGAATACGATATGTTTGCAGTGATCCCTTCTCTGGCAACGACCAGCCTTCATTCGGAGGAGTGAGCAACAATGGATCTGCCTTTGCTGATTTCGCCAATTTCGGCCAGTTTAGCTAATCCAATGGCTAGTCTTTCACTAAAGTAGTTGTATTTACCATACTAACTCCATTCCATAGGGATAGATTGATTCTTCCCTTGTACTTTATTTTTGAATGCCAATCTTCCGACCAATATTTTTACTACTTTATTCACTTTGCCATTCTTACGACTAGATGCCAGTGTACTAAGATCCCGAAAAGTTGTAGATCAAATACAGAGCAATAATATTTATATAATTTATATGTTACTATTCTCCGCTCAATTCTCAGATGTAGGTACTAAAATATAATAATACAATAATAATCTTAGTTTGTTCAAAGAATCATGTTCTACAAATTTTCGCATTGTAGAACTAATTTGAGATTGTGTGTGTGCAGGAATGTATTGGTTTGAGCTCACACGATGATTACAGTATTTTTGCTATTTCGTAATGTGATCTTTGGTCTCTACAATTTCATCACATGTACGTTTCACGTAAAGAGTGCGATAAAGTGTATAGCAGTGTATCTCGGGTATCTATGGTGATTCTCCCTCGTCTCTCTTCTCCCCTTCCCGATGGTTCATCTCCTTCTTCTACAGCTGTCCATTCACTTCTCCTCTTCGATTCGCGACGAGAGCGTCAGACTGCCAGAGTCGAGGGAAGAGGTAGGGAGGCAGAGTAATCGGATGGACTCCGCCCTTGGTGCCTCTCTCTCTTCTCTCTAGAAGGGGGCGGAGTCTCGAGAGGAGGGAAGAAGGGAGGGAGGGACAGCCGTAGCGAAACCAAGTCCACTCAGGACTGATCTCTCCTTCCCTTTGATCCACCATTACTTATCTTGTTCATCGTGTGTGTATCGTATCCGTCGCCTACCGTATCCTCTATTCCATATTCTCTCAGAGTATTCAATATGTCGGCAGTGGAAGAGAGACAAGCAGAGAAGCGACCGATTGAGAAGGAAGAGAATGGAGAGGATGAGGATGAAGTCGTAGAGAAGAAGAAGACCAAGGTCGACAATGGAAATGAGGTGAGAAGACTCACGAAGTGACCATGAGTGAGAGTGAGAGACTGTGACAGAATAAGAGAGACTAGACGACGAGAGTGGGGGAGAGGAGGAAGAGAGAGAGGGGAGATATGCCAACTGCTACCTCTCTAGATGAAATAGCAGACACACTAAATGAGGGGATGAAACTACCGTAATCCTACCGTAACCTCTTGCAATTGCAGGGAGAGGAGGTCAAGGCGAAGGAAACCAAGGGTGAGTCGCTATTTCGTCGTATGAATTTGTTTGTTTGTTTCGAGAAATTTGCAAATAGGCGATGTCAGACTTATCATTTTTCAATAGCAGGAATAAGATTGTTGTAGTGAGATACTAGTTATCGCTTCTATCGATTAATTTCTAATTGTAAAGTGTGGTGAGAAGGTGGTAATCTACTCCAAGTTGGTCATCTGCCACAACGCTGCTGCGTATTGACTGTGACTGGGAGAGTGGAGAGAGAGGGGGGAGGAGGGGAGGGAGGAGAGAGCGACAGACAACCAGAGTTCCCTCAGGCATCGAGATCCCCTCTGTGAAGCTGGCGAAATCCGTTGTGTCTTGAGAATTGTGAGGGTGCGGAATACAAACTGACGATGCATTTTGAAAGTTGTGAGAGAGATAAGAAAGTGAATTGATGGCATTTCGGAAAGATGAAATCGGCGATGACGTCATGGTGAAACATTAAAACGAATCTTCTGGGTATGAAAATAAATTATAGGCCTATTGAAATCTTTCACGCATTTAGCAGCGATAAATATGCCGGGGGGGGAAGCTAATGAGATACTCATTGTCAGAGAAATTTCACAAAATTGCATACTGACCGAGAATAAGCCAATGAAGAATTGTTAAGCAATCCTTTTCTCAAATTGTCTACAAACTCTTAGTATATTAAACATTTTTTCTGTAGATGCAGATGCTTCTGGAGACGACGAGGAGGCTGCTGGAGGAGAAGTATCTGATGAGGGAGAAGGAGAAGGAGAAGGGGAAAGTGAGGAAGATGGAGATGATGATGAAACACCCGAAGGAGAAATTGTCGATGATGAAGGAGAAGAAGAAGGAGAAGAAGGAGGAGAGGAAGAAGATGATGAATAGATCTATCCCCACTCCATCAAAGCATCGATCTCCCATTTGAGTTCATTCTACAATCAACAGATCAGTACAGTAACTTAGTTGAATGGTAGGTATTGTAGGAAGAGACCGAATGGATCACTTCTCTATTTATTCCCTGTTTCTTGTTTCACTCCGTAATGGACCCGCCACTCATGGAATATTACCTCCACCCATTCTTCCCTCTCTCTTTTTACCTAAGGATGAACAACCTTTCCCTCCTACCACTCTAATCTTTATCTGTTATGTGCAAAATGGAAATAAATTACTGTCGATATTTGCTGTTCAATTTAATAACAGATCAATTATGGAACACGAAAATAGTATATTACTAGTAATGGATATATGGGAGGAAATAAATCAAAATGGATCTCATCTGAAGCTGATTTTGTCTACAGGAGTCAGCAATAATCATTCAGTGATCCGAGATCAGCTCTTTTCATGTTTCTGCAGCCCCTCTGGTAGTGTTCATTACATTTGCCCGTTTGTTCACCCATCGTCTCTCCTAATGTACACGTTTTTCTTATGACATTCTTGGCATCGTCAACGTTCATCTCAATCAAACCTCCCATTCTTCCATTGAGTCTCGGTCACACCTTTCATTCCATAACTCAACAAGGGCATACATTTCTCCATGGACTACTGTACATCAACTGATGTGATAGTTCAGTTATGTGCTTGCCAGTTTCTCATTCCAGTTCGAGTAAGTGTGAGTTCTCATGATTGTGTGGTGTTCTTCTCAACTTGTCATATCATTGTCCTTCTCCTCTTCTTCCATGAAGGGGGGGGGGGGGTGGTCAGGGGGGGGGGGGCGGAGTTGGCTCTTCCTCCCTTAGGGTACCACATGCGAGCGGCATCTTCTCATCCCCATATTCCTCTCCCTTTCATTGCTCTTCTAATTTATTAATCCATCTGTAACAGTTTCATCATTTCAGATGGGTCCTCCGACTCTTCTCATCTTACTACTCTTACTTCCACTCTCAGGTATAAATCTCATCTCAATCCAGTCTCGACTAGTCCTATTACGTGATTGGCTCTCTCTCTCATTGGGAAGAAGCTCGTTCGATAGGGTGATACTTGCTGGAAGAGAAAGATGCCATGACCAGTTCCCTCTTCCTATCTCTCACTCTCACTATCATCCATCCACTATCCTTTCAATTGATACTCACACCCTTGGCAAACTAACCGCAATCCATTACATTGTTATGGGAGATGAAACAGATTGAGTGTTGATTGACGACTTCCAAGAGTTGATCAAGATAGAGAGAAAGATCTAGTTTGAGTATGCACTTAGACAGTAGTGAAAGTTGCACACTTGTTTCGACGGGTCGCACCGTAAGCACTTTTCTGCTGGGAACAACGCTCGATCTTAGAACGCTTTGATTCCAACTCATATCTTTTTCAGGAGTGGTATGTGATGGTGAAGTGTACGACGATAGAATGGAAGGCGACTCTCGCGAGTTATCTCCACCTCAACCTCCCTTCGCACCTCCTCGAATGATGCTCCAATCAGTAGAAGCATCTCCTCCTGGAGGGTCACCTCCTTCAGAAAGAGAAGCTCCCTCTTCTGGACCACCCGGAATGACCAATATCACTATGGACTCAGTCCATGAATCAATGGGATTTAGTGGAGAACGTGGAATGAGATCGAATAGTTCCGAACGAATGACCAGGTTGGTAATTGAATTGTTCTAAAGACAATCGATGGTTCCACTCAACCGCGCCCTCTTTTGTTCCAAATTGAGTGTCAATTGATGGTTCATTGGATTGCATAGATAGATATGAATCTCAGATAAGACGAGGTTCACCGGCCAATTGACTGCCATTCATCTTTATGAAAAAGTGCGATCAAAGCTAGCGATTGGAGATCGAAATTATCCCTTTCCTTTGCTGAGACATGTTCCTCATAATGAATTATGTAACCATCACCGTATATTTGATTCCAGAGCGCACTCAAAAAGCAACGAGGAGCGAGACAACGAAATCGAAGAGGAGAAATCATCGAAAGACAAAGACGACTCGTGCAAGGACTCAAATGATCTCTGCAAGTTCTGGTCGAGTATCGGAGAATGTGAGAGTAACACCGACTGGATGAACAAGCACTGTCCCATCTCCTGCGATAGATGCAATGGTAAGCCATGCATCTGTCTTGTCTGCAAGATGATCATTCGTTTCATAGAGACCATTCAATGAGTTGTTTCGATTGCAGCGACTGCTCCATGCATCGACAAGCATCGTCTGTGTCACTTCTGGTCGTCCATCAATGAGTGTGTTACCAATGCAGTCTGGATGCTCGCCCATTGTCCCCTCTCATGCAAGAGCTGTAAAGGTAATGGCAGACAAGCAATGGCCAATTAGAACTTAGAACTTGTCAGTGGTCAGGATGGTTGAATGATAACAAAGAACGCCGTTCCCTTTCCCTTTCTCACTTTCTCTCTCATTCCGAGTCGAGAGGGTGGTAGGTCATGTCATGATTCAACAACTAGTTCACACTTTCGCTTTTCCTTTTCTCCCATTCCTTTTCTACGCTCGAGAAAGAGGTCAGAACATACTACATGAAAAGAATGGAGATGCATTAAGGTGAACCGGTCAATGGACACGTACCTCCCAGCGGTGGTGACTTCAAGGAATCCGATTGCACTTTTGTTACTACTCATGAAGGTGAGTCGATGGAATATGCTCCATTTTGAGATGGTTGTGATTGTGATCAGATTGGAAGCTCAGTTCTAATTGAGAGATCTTTGATTATGCTTGCAGATACCTCCAACCGTCGTACAATCTCGATCAACGACGTTCGTCAGAGTGCAGCCAACTTCGGTTGTGCTCCCACTCTCACTGCACCGAGATGCTCACGAAATCTTTGCTACCATCTAAAGTGAGAAAGCATGTATGATGTTACGACTGATGGATAGGTATTTGTGAACTGTACTCGTATTTATCTGAACAACTAACTTTATCATCGGAATTTTGCGTAATGCAGATGCAATTCTTCACCGTGACCCTTACTGACTTATTTTAGATTCCGTACTTTCGATGGAACGTGCAATAATCTGAAGAGACCATTGATTGGATCAGCCTTCTCTGCACTGAAGAGACTGAAGAACCCCATCTACGACAACAATCTGAATGCACCCACTTGTGAGTTGGTTCAATAATTCCTCCGTCGACAAACTTAGAAACAGTTCCTCTGAGCTGAAGGCAGATAAACAAGGTAAGAATAGGCGAGCATGAAGAAATTATAGATTTCCTGAGTGCATTACTGACTTGACGATACCGTTATCTATCATTCTCCTCTTTCTACAGCCTCATTTACTCGTATTCGTCCGTCTGCTCGTGAAGCTTCTCGTCTTCTTCTCGCTTCAGGATCAGCCATTCCTCACAATGCGAATGCACTTCTTATGCAATGGGGACAATTCATGGCTCACGATCTGTCCAAGACAACTATGTTGAACAACCAGGTGAGTTGTAATCAGGATTAAGTTAGGAGTTGATGGGCCGGCTACTGAGTGTGGGACTATCGATCTGTTTAAATAACTTCGAGATTTCTTTTTGTCCTCGGCGTTCGTTAAATCGGTGCTTCAATTGTCTATTCAGGAATGTGCAGCATGTACTTCAGCAGGAGGAAAGTGTTTCTCCGTCTTCCTCTCTCGCGGAGATCCTACGTGAGTCTTATTCCGCTTTATCTCCTCAATTCCCCTGTCTCTACAGATTCGGTCGATTCATGTGTCTCCCAGTTGCTCGATCTGCTCCAGTGTGTGGATCCGGAACGAGTTCGTCCAGAGAACAGTACAATGAGAACACGGCTTATATCGACGGATCTATGGTACGCCAGAATAGCAATGTACCCCGACAATATGAACTGTTCAGATCTACGGAAGCTCCGATCGTGATCAGTTCCTCTTCCGTCAAGGACAGTTCCTGAAGACGAAGAACATCAAGGGACGACAGTTTCCTCCTGTTGACAACAATAACAACGTTGTGGCTGGAGACGACAGAGCAAATATATTCGTCGGCCTTGCTGCACTACACACAATCTTCCTTAGACTTCACAACAAGTAAGACAACATCCCTGAGGATACAAGCACAAGATTCTTAACTTGTCAGGTATGCTCAGACTCTCCAACGAGTGAATACCCATTGGGACTCGGAGAGAGTCTTCCACGAGGCACGAAAGATCATGGGAGCTGTATTGCAACGTATTACGTACCACGTGAGCTTTATCCGAATTTTGCTCCCGCATCCACCCCGTCACAAGATAATGTGTTCAGGAGTACCTCCCTCGTGTGCTCGGAGAGGAATACGGTCGTCTTCTCGGTCGATACTCTGGCTACGACAAAGACGTCGACCCCAGTGTCGCCAATGAATTCACAAGCTGCGCATTCAGATTCGGACACGGAATGATTCAGGTATGAGTGGCATGTAAACACGAACGAAGACTTCTCTTCAGGAATTTTATCCCTTCTTGGACGACAAATTCGAGCAAATTGGAGGAATTCCTTTCAACGATGGAATGTTCAAGAGCATTCACATTCTGAACAATGGAGTCGATCCTCTCCTTCGTGGAATGATCACACTTCCTGCAAAAATGCCTCAGAGGTGAGAGCTACAGTAGGGCATACATCAATCAGTTCTTCTGCCATCTATCAGATTGACTCCTGCGGTCACTGAAAGAATCTTTGGTAACTCGGATCTCGGATCGATTAACATCCAACGAGGAAGAGATCACGGAGTTCCTGGTTACGTTGCATGGAGGAAAATGTGCGGACTCCCGGAGGCGAATGATTTTGATGATTTATCTGCGACGATCAAGAACAAAGTTGTCGTGGACAATCTCAAGCTTGTCTACAAACACGTTGGTGAGAAACGAAATTGGTTGATAGCATGTAGCTAGTGATCTTGCAGAGAACATCGACATGTATGTGGGAGCGATCCTAGAGGAACCATACAAGAATGCTCTAGTCGGACCTACCATTGCATGCATTATCGCCGATCAATTCAGAAGGACGAGAGATGGAGACAGGTAAGGAGGCACATAGTTTCAAACCTCCAGAAAGGGGTCAAGAACGATTAAAGTGTGCCACACTCTTACTTACATTATGCTCTATTTCATTCACTTCACACTTTTTGACCGGACTCCAAATTCCACTCCATAATGATGACCAACGGGAAATTGAGATAGAGATATCAAAATAAAGATCAAAATTCAGATTCTACTACGAGAACCACGGTATCTTTACTCCTGAACAACGTCGACAGATCGATAAGATGTCAATTGCACGTGTGTTGTGTGCTGCTGGAGAAGCCTGGTCGAGAGTTCCCAAACACGCATTCGACACTTTCAAGCCGGATAGAGACAAGTTGACCAAGTGCGAACAGATTCCTGATATCGATTTCAACGAATGGAAGGAGGATATCTAAATATTGTTTGACGATCTCTTTTGTGTGCACTACCAGACGTGTATTCCATTCTGTAACCACTGGAATCTTCAGGGTTACAGAGGCCATTAATTATTATTCTTTCTTTTCTTGCATGACGAGTTCCTCATACTGTAGCTTGATTATTGATTTAAATTCACTGCATAGAAAAAAGCTAGCCGAACGAAAGCCATACTAATAAATCATATAAATAGATAAAGTATTAATATTTCTTCATCTGTGATTGATCTGAATCAGCAGAAAATATATCGGATCATTCTCAAAAATGAATATCGGCTTCGAAAGACTATCTCATAATTCCAGTCGCACCAATATCCTAATGACATCTACATCTGTTGATTGTCTTCACCTATGTCAGGCCATTCCCATACACAAATAGTAACCAGAAATATTTTGTTCATGACGTATGATATGTCATTGCCCTCTACCATCGAAAATTTTCCATTTTTCACATTCAATCTGGAATTGAGAACAGAATACTCATACAAGTGCGGTAGGTAGTAGAGGTTCACTATTTCAATGACGTAGGTCATTCGTACTTCAGTGCATTATCGTAATCTTTATTGGACATCGGAGTATAAAACTTATACAATAGATCGAAGAGTAGGATCAGGGCATGGACAGTAAGTTCCATCCTTGCCATGTCGTCCATTCTTTCCGTTTCTTCCCTTCATTCCGTCCGTTCCACGTCCTCCATCGACGCCATTCACGCCATTCAAGCCGTTCTTTCCATCTCTTCCATCAACGCCTGGTTTCCCATCTTTGCCAGGGAATCCTTCTATTCCTTCATCGCCTGGAGGTCCAAGAGGCCCCGGCCTTCCGCCATCTCCACGAATGCCATTCAGACCGGCATTTCCTTTAGCTCCGCGATCTCCGGGCTTGCCCTTAGCGCCGCTTGATCCTTGATCTCCCTGTTCGCCTCCTACGCCGTCCTCCCCGGGGGAACCGGGAGAACCCGTGGCGCCGGGGAATCCTCGTAACCCAATTTTTCCAGGAGGTCCGGCACGTCCCGGAGGTCCAGGAGGACACTGCACACATCCACCAGGAGTATCGAATGTCGCTATCAAAATCACTCCCGGTGCCCCCGGCCGGCCGCTTAAACCAGGGTGTCCGCTCTCTCCAGGGCTACCCGGGTTGCCAGATGGACCACGAGGACCCTGAGGGCATCCACGAGAGTCGTTTACGCAGTTACAGATGTCTACAATGGACCGTCGCTTGAATCTAGTGAAGAGGGATACGGTAGATGCGGCAGGGTGGAGATGGTGGATTTGAGCCCAAGCGTCGTCCGAGAGTAGTCTAAAAGCAACGATTAATGATTATAAACAGGAGAATATATCACCTGAATTCGGCGACGCCTGTATGAATTTCCTCGTTGAGCGATTCGATGTCGAGAACGATGTGATAGACGACGTTCAACGTGATGAGAGTACACAAAAGCGATGCGCCAGCTCCGAATGCTATAGTCGCACTCATAACTGATAGCTTGACTCTCTATACCGGATAGCACCCTTATATGCAGCACAAAACGGATCGAAATCCCATTATGGGAGCAATAATGAAGACGACGATTCGAGAAATGGGGATTAATCGCCCAACCTCATTCAAATCTGGTCGAAGGTATTTTCCTGTTCTTGCTTGATGCATCCTAAGCAATTAAGCTATTTATTGCCATATATAATACAAATAATTTTTAAAAATTCCAATTTATTTTATTTAGAGTCTTCAGTTATCACACATGTCCTAAAATAGCTTGAAAGTTTTAAAATCCTGGGCTCCTACCCGGAAAAGAGGGAATTTGCGAGTTTACTGTGGCATTTCTTTTAGAATGCATTTTTCTTTTTTTGGTCGATTTTTGCTTGTAAACGTTTCTTTCACGTTGTTTTCGTTATGTAACCGGCCAGTAAACATCCTACGCCTTCGCGCTACTCGTCTTTTCACGAAACAAGTGAACTGCTGCCAAAATTTTACTATAGTTGCGTAAATTCTGAGCTAGTTTTTTCATTTTGAAACTAATTTTGCTCTCTAATGCTATACTATCTAGTTTATAATATTTGAGACCTCTTTTATTGATGGGTTTTTATTATATTTGAATATTGGTATGTTTTCTTCTTTTAAACGCAAGTTTATCTTGTTTCTCCATAGTAGCAGATTTAAAGTTATAACCATAAAACTACTCAAAACTACCGTGCTTGTTATATTTGCTGGTATATTTATGTTCACCCATGGACAGTTCGAAATAGTCAACACTCCTACCGCGATAGCCCACTCACCAAAAATGACCGTAGTCATAGTGAACATTAGGCGTTTCTCTAGGAAACAAGTTTCTACTTTTAGTATTTCCTGTTACCAATAGCGGGGCTCAAATGCCTTCGATGGAATGTCGGTGTTTATGTTAACGTGTTTCGCTATGCTCTTGCATTCAATTACTGTCCTCTTTAAGGTAACATGGTCAACGTCCCCAAGACCAGAAGGACGTTCTGCGACGGCAAGTGCCGTAAGCACACGAACCACAAGGTCACCCAGTACAAGAAGGGAAAGGACTCTGCCTTCGCTCAGGGTGAGTATTCAAATTACCTATTCTTTAAAGCTTCTAGCATTGGTCGTAGTTAAACTAATCCGCGCTTGTAAAATTTTTAGTTAATTCTACGCAGTTTCTACGCAATAAGTAACGCTCAACAACAAAACCAAACAAATATAGCTGACTTGATGTTTTCAAAATTTGCAATCCTTCATCATAATTTCAAAATTATTTTAAAAATCTGGTCATATTAATATCTCTGAACGTTGATCATGTTATCTTTTCTAAATAGGGATACATTTCAAGGTATGATCCGAGGAAACGTTCTGCTCAGTCACGCTTTTGTGGTTTCGACTATTTCTTCGGTGAAGATGTGTGACAAATATCCCGAAATGCTCTTATTACTATAATACAAAAACCATTAATTATTTCAAAATTAAATTGCAGGACGTCGTCGTTACGACGCCAAGCAGGCTGGATTTGGAGGTCAGACCAAGCCCATCTTCAGAAAGAAGGCCAAGACCACCAAGAAGATCGTGCTCAGAATGGAATGCGCTGACTGCAAGCACCGCAAGCAGCTCCCCATCAAGAGATGCAAGCACTTCGAGCTCGGAGGACAGAAGAAGTCCAAGGGAGGAGTCATCCAGTTCTAATCTGTTTGCTCGTTCTTTGTTGTGTTTGTTGAACATGAATAAAATATCATGTTCTTGAAATATACAACTTGTTCAAACGTCGCACTTCGTTCTCTTACCTGGACCTAAGATCTACAATTCATAACTAGCTTATGTAGGCGAAGCTGCATGTTTCAATTGGTGCGAGAGTCTGCACGAGGTATTTTCAAAAGAAAGTAGTTCTAGTTGGGAATATTATTCTTCAGATGTTCCGCTATGTGTTCTCGATAGTACAACGAGGAAGGCGAAAATAGGCAGAGATCCGAAGACCTGCACTGTTCAATTGGGAACTAAAGCTGTTGCTGTTTCGAGAGAACATGCGGATTTGCTTTGGAGCATGGTTCGTCAGTGATCCTATTTTGTCTGAATAATGCTTTGAAGGATGGAGTTTCACTTGTCGACACATCTTCTTTTGGTACTCTGGTGAACGGAGAAAAGATTCTCAAGGTTTCATGGACGAATTACTTCTTCTAAACCCCCTTTGCAGTGTTCGAAATTACTCAAGGGCGGTGAACGGCTGACGATTGGACAAGAGGTTTTCATACTGGGTAAAGTGGACAGTCCAATGACTGTGAAATCCACTGAGCCTGTGAAACAACCTGCTAAGAAGTCTATTGTTTCTTATTTCACAAAGGTTTTCGATTAACTTTTTGAGTTATCCTCTAAAGTAGCTCTATTTTTAGAAGAATACGGTATTAACAGAGGAATCTGATCCTGGTGAAGTTTCTAGTAGACGGATATTGGCTGGAGAAACGCCTTCGGAGTAGGTTTATTGGCTATTCTCTAACTCACATAAAGGAGTACCCTAGTACAATGTTGTAGGAGTCAAGAGTCGCAGAAACATTCATCTCAAAGTCAGTCGATCGGTGTTCGAAAGGCGACTCGTCCAATGGGAAGGAGAGTCAATCCTCTCATTGACTTCGACGAGGAGGACGAATCTATATTGGATGGAGCAGTCAAGAATGCTATACTGGCTACAGAGACACCCTCAGAGTCAGTTACTACGGTGCTTTAACCCAAATCTATTTTTTCAGCTAAAGTTGTTCAGGTATGATTCGTGTTTGAGATTACCGTGGATTTGAAATAACAGAACTACGTAGTTGAGTCAAATAATACGAAGTATTACTGTGCGAGTACCGCTCTTCATATTTGTTGTTTCTGAGTGAACATTCGTATTTCAGTTCTGCTGTCACTCAGAGTATCACTCCTGCCGCAACAGCTCTGACGCGTCCCCGTGTATCTCCAGTTCTAACCACTCCCGGTATGCTAAAATCACTTTGGATGGGATGGGAGGATGTGTTTGCAGCGTGATATTGTCGTAAGTAGAAAAAACTATTGCGGTATCTAAATTTGGCCATCACGTAATCATAAAGAAACCAACTTACAAAAATTGGCCATCAATTGAAAGTGATGGAGTAAGAATAAGATAAGTTGCCAGTAAATTACTCTCATCGTCATGATTGCAGTAGTTACCTTACAATCACAGAGTTAGGAATTGTTAACTTTCAAATATTGCGTTTTATCGGCAACAGTATTCTGTTGCAGCTTCGACAGCGATAAAGAAGAAGTTACTCTTTGCCAAACCGAGTCAGAAGACGAGAACACAGCACAAACCGATACAACTCGAAGGTACTTTACGAATCACTATTTTCGTGAACTCATAGGTTCAAAAACTCTTTGGTTTTGTCCACCATTTGGGAAGTGGTCAGTGATTCTCACCATAGGTCAAAAAGCGAGATCGACGGCTTCACATACATTTTACTTATTTTTTCCAAGGAGAAAAACCTGCCGGTATTTTGCTTTATCGATTCTTCGCATACGTCAAATAGGTCTTCGCTAGCGAAGATAGGCACTTCTGCACTTTGCATGTAAACCCGATTAACATAGCGAGAGAGTGCAGGGCAGACACATGAAGGCCTCTATGTGCATGCCTGCCCTATGCTAATTGTGGACTTGCGAGAAACCCATTTGACCTATGATTCTTCGGATCGTCTTTAAACACACACATATATAAGTTGCTCACTTCTCGGGATGATATTTTTTTCGCGAATAAATTTGCACTAGGAAATGCATTTTGGGCAGATGGGCAAGGTTTTTCCCCTACTACCGCTGGTTTTCACAATTCGCCTCATTTTTTTATTGGGGCAGTGGTAGCTACAAAAACACTGGTATATTGCCTCTAGGTTAACGCCGTGTACCCGAACCTATCCGGTTGGATTCATCCCACTTTTTGAGCTACAGACCAAATTATACGTTCCAGGGAAAATATACTATATATAGATAATTTTGAGGACTTTTTGAGATTTCTAAAAATCAGACAACATTGTCGTATCGTAAGGTCTGAGAAATTGAAAATTCAACACACCTCTATTTTTCTTTTTTTCACCCAAACACGAACGTTTTCACAACATCGTTCTATTTTTTTTACCCAAACACTGTAAAATCAAACAAAATTTTGGATTTTTTGGTACATATATAGCATAGCATTTTCGTACGTGCTTGGATGCAAGCTATCCATTTATATAATTGAACTCATTGTATACCGTATAATGATAGTTTTAGAAAACTTGTGAATAAGCAACATATTTTGTATTTTTTATTTCTCAGATGACGACATAATGGAAGTTGACAACGATATGCCATCACCCGCAGGAGGGAATAATACTATGGAGTGAGTGATACATTATTAGTAGCACTAGAGATCGCAAAAATGTATTTTCCCATTCAATATGTTTGCAAATTTAATTTAATAAAACCATGTAGCCGAAATAAACGTGTGATTGCAGAATTGATAATGATCCATTCGTTCGTCCTTCTCTACCGCGTACTCGATCGAAAACAGCATCTGCAGCGTCTAGAGGCAGAGCAGCTGCAAACAAGAGTGGAATATCCAATAGAAACATGAGGTTAATTATTTTTTCGTCTAAAACAACTCCAAATCAGTCCATTTTTCGCATATGCAAAATATATGGAGGAACGAAGAAAATCGTTCAAATTAATCAAATCAGTATATTTTAGTGGGAAAGATGATCAAGGAGCAGCGTCCTCTATCAAAACTCAAATTCTCCCTCCTCCTCGCAAGCCCATCGTCCTGAATAACGACGCCCGAGGTACAATCCCACATTTTTTGAAAATCAATATCTTTTAATTATTGCTTTTTCGTTGCACCCGTCTTCAAAAAAAAGTTTTCTTTCTTCGGTTATTCTACTAGATGAATTACTCTGACAGGTCATGTGAGTGAACCTCCGAGGAAGAAAGTGAAGTCGTTGTTCGCCAAGCCGAAGACATTATATAAACCAGTCGAACCTCAGGAATCGTAAGTCGATTGTTGAGATGGCATTTGAAATAAATGGTGGATACACGTAGGTTATGCAAGGAGAATAATAAATAGGACTATGAAGCAGTAGTAAGTAATACAAATTTGATGTGGATGTGTGTGGAAAGTGGATGTGTGCAGATGTCTTCTGGGCACATTCGATTTATATAAGGTGATAAAAGATGACTAACTGGGTGGGCGACTGTGTTGTGATGTAAGAGAGCTAAACAAGTGACTCAACTCACCCCATATAAAAAAATCATTTCAATTTTTTTGAAAAAAGATGTGACGTTGGCTGTGTGCAGATGTCTTCTGGACGACGAATCGGATGGAGAACGGAAAGGAACTCTCAATATCCGATACGATTACCAGCCTCCTCCCAAAGATTATGGAGAAAGACCATACTCCTCCCTTGCCAATTACAGGATTATGGAACAAATGTGAGTGCATTTTTTTTAAATCGCATGATTATATGAAGTAAAACCTGCAGAGATAATTTTGACGCATTCAGAGAGTGTATTATTAACCAATATGGCACCACCTGAACCTATGGCATCGCAAAAGTAGCCATTCTTTTCCATAAATTTTCATATTAAGCACACTATTTGTCCAAAACGAAGTTGATACGTCGAAATGCGGTAGAATAAGCTGTCGAATGAGCATCTCTTGTAATTCATTTCATTGATCGGTATACAACGTGTTTTCCCCCGTTCATTCTGCCTTTCTCCCTAAGAGGATGTCTTTCGCATCGCATCATTTTAGAAATATACTATTATCCAGGCCTTGAAATTATAACACCATGTCACGTAAATGAAGGAGTTGAGTTTAAAATATTTGTTTTCGCTTTATTGATTGTTATAGTTGGAATAAATCGTATTGTCAATTGCAGGGGAAGAGAAGCGAAGGCTCGATTGGAGAAGAAATATAGCGATGATGCAGATATACAGCTTCCATCGCTGGTGAGCTTATTAATTTTTCAAGAATTTTACGGGATATGAGTTATGATATTAAAAAAATTATCCCCGATTCTTTTCAGGAGGAACTCACATCGGTACTCTGTTCGTCGTATGCTGAAGAGAAAAAGGGTAAAAGCAAGAATAATGAAGAGATGAAAGAAGATGAGAAAGAGATTCAGAGAGTGGGAGACGAAACTCTTGATGAAGAGACTAAGGTGAATATATTGTCATAAAATGAAATGGTACACCACAGTGGTTTGACCACTGTTTTCGAAGATTTCCCGTAATTGGAGTAATTACATTCTATTATGGATACGATGATGATTTTTCCGACCGTTGTTGTCTTTCAGTCTCAGTTGGTTACCTTCTGTGACACTTTAATCATGAGTCAGCCATCATCCATGATGAGTGACAATCATTCACAAGGATCACCCAAAAAGGGATTCAAGAAGTTCAAGAAGGTGAGTGTTTCCTTTTCGATTCGTTGGCTGAGGGAGTGAGATTGCAGGCAAAACAGGGTCGATTCGCATCCCAATCTGCAGCATTTTCTGCGATTATTGGAGGAAGCGATCTCATTGATTTTAGAGAGATTCAATTGTAGAGTAGATCAATCATTAATTATTTCCGACTGTACGAGCTAATGTGGTTGCATTATTTTGACGCTTCCGCTATACTTCACATGTTTTAATGTGCTAGTTACTAAACCGGTTTATCATTTCTTCAACGGTTAATCGAACTCTATATTTTAGTTGCTGATGACATTGCAATTTCTCGATAATTTTATGTTAGTTACATGTGCAATACATTTTTATATGCATCTTTGGTCATTCAATGCACATGAATATGGGGTCAAATGAAAATATTAATTGGTTGAGAGATACTGTTGTTGTTGCCATTCTTCCACCCGTATACATTAGATTGAGATTAATAGACGAACCCGTTGGACAGTTGCATAGGGGAATGAATCTATGACCCGTTGATAAGATAATAATGTTATTAGGTCGAATAATCATATATACGAATAACAAAGGTTATTCGAGAATAAGAATGTATTATTCGCGAATAGCCTTCGTTATTAGTGCATAGAATTATTCGATCTAACAACACTATTAGACATTCACACGAAATCGGGAGTTTTAGGTCTCATTGCATCTCCCACAGTAAGAAGAGTCTGTCTCTCGGGAAGAGATCGAACTGAGTTGGCAGAAGTATGAGATTGAGTGGTCGGAGATCGAGGTCTGAACAACGGAAATTAATCGATATTCGAATACCGTATCCCCCACCTTGTACCGACGACCACTGATATTTGAGAGGTATTGGTTGGACTTCGCGGTCTAATTACTGACCCTGGTCGTCCGGGTCGAGAAACCTGAATGAGATTATTGATTGATTGTGGATGGGGGACTGATCTACCTGTGATAGATCAGTGGGAGACCGAGGTCGCCCTGAATCTCTGCTCACTTCAGTTGGCGATCGAGGTCTCATCATCGTCGAGGGACCATCCACAGTAACCATTGTGTTGGGAGTACGAGGGCGACACAAACTGACGATGGAATAGTATCAGGAAGAAAAGATATGTGAACACATTTTCTATTTGCCAGGTTTTCTGTTGCTGCACATAAATAACAACTACGTGCAAAAATATTTTCCCGACGCCTTTTCTAATTAGAAATTCAATTGTTGTCTGTCCAGTTAGCGAAGAAAAAGTTAGCACAGACTCTTTCTCACAGACAGAAATATCAAAACTGTAAATTCCACTCGATTCGATTCTTCGACCAACCTCAATTGTGATACATCTCTGCTCATATTGGGAGTAATCACAGATCTTCCGGGAACTGTGAGAGTATTGAAGGAACCACCAATTCGATGATGATTACGAGTTGAAAGCATCGAAGCCGAGGAACAACTTCCCATTCGAGATCGGAGATCGTCCCCTCCCTGAGAGATGAGATTAGAAGAGTAAAAACACCAGTGTGACATCAAGCTGTATCACAAGTTGATGTCAAGCTGTTTCTCAAGAAGACAAGTTATGTATGAGATTGGTATCAACTTGTGAAATCAAGAGTTTGATATAAAGTTGATGTT
Organism: Pristionchus fissidentatus; assembly: GCA_036245785.1. Classification (NCBI taxonomy): domain Eukaryota; kingdom Metazoa; phylum Nematoda; class Chromadorea; order Rhabditida; family Neodiplogasteridae; genus Pristionchus; species Pristionchus fissidentatus. The sequence goes on from BTSY01000002.1 coordinate 20,226,399, forward strand.
CGCTGTAGACTTGATATCAACTTGTGGTTGCACTTTTGGAAGAAGAACTCCCACCTGGATACGGTACTTCATTCGATTGTACGCACTCTTGAAGGTCGCACGGAAATTCTGAGAGATGAAAGCATAGCAGACGGGATTGAGACACGATTGACAGTACGTCTGAAATTAGGAGAATTGAGATAATAAGGACGACTATACTAATTCATGAGAAATGGTCAGACCCTCTCCTTCATACACACTCTCTCATCGTTCAGGCACTGAGAGAGAGCGTGTGAAATGGAGAGAGCCAGACACCTGTTCTAATTCATATCTCTCCCTCCCACTCTATGATGTGCGTGGAAGAAATTTGATGGTTAAAAAATTAGAATATAATAACTGACGAGTGCATTAAATCCCATCCTCATGTGTTTGAGTGTCGCCGTGTTGGAAGTTCGGCAGATGTACCCGAAGGAGATTATTATCTCGTCGACTGAATATCGGATTATGAAACGCAATTTATAGATTTGTGAATTCGTATCACCAACATCGTTCCGGATGTTGAGATCATCATTTTACTAAAGTTGAATTTGAAGATAAATAGACTGACTGATAGCTGGAAGCCAGCAGATTGTGTACATGACAACGATGGAAATGAGCATTTGAACAATCTGAAAGAGAAGAAATCAGTCGATATCCAAGAAACTAAACCACTTTTTCTGTGATCTACCAGCCTCAATAGAAATGTTACACGATTTTTAAAAATTTTTGGACATAATTTTTCAATTTTTCTCAAATTATTTCTGCAGCAAAGTCAATTGCAAAAAAAAGTTGTATGGTAGGCTCCCATGATCCCATGGGCCACGGCTCTCACATTCAGCATCCAACGTCTACCTATCTAATCTCAAATGTATTTTCCATATTTCACATTTCCTCTCTCGCCTGTTTCTTGTTGCTCTCAGCGACTCTCGATGATTTCTTCGAAGTCGTCAACGATGAGATTGTAGCATTCGCCGTTTTGTAGCTCCTAGAAAGGGGAAGAAGATGGGAGAGGAGAGGGGGGGGGTAAAAAAGGAGATTCCCAGCATAGAAATAGGGACCAGGACGAGAGAACGTGTAAGACTGAGAGAGCCCTCTCGGTCTTACACGCTCTCTCACTTCCAAGCCCTTTCTGGAGAGTTGGCCGGTTTGTGGAATGATGTGGGAGGGGGGGGGGAAGAGGGGACTCAACCTCCGAAAGATAAACGACGAGATAAAGTTAAAGAAAGAGGGAAACATTTAGATAGTGCGCGAAACGAGAGAGTCAGACAACGAAAGAAGTTCTTGACACGGTGCCAACTGGATGCTGTGGGGGAGTCTCACCTGCATGCAACAATGGGAATGGAAGAGTACGAAGTGAAGGTGACTGTGTCCGTGGCCGCCTTTGAGAACGCTACCCTGCAGAGGAATATAATGAAGGGAAAGGAGTTGGAAAACGAAAGAGGATTAGAAGAGAACACTGTCACTATCGAGTCACTTATCAATCTCTCAAAACGGTGATGGTACGTTTCGGAACTGCCGTTTGGTAACCCGAAAATGTAAAAGTTTCCAAATGTTCTGAAACGTGTCCCAAACAGATCGTGGAAAAATATGCTGAGGGTTCGTAAACGGCAGTTCCAAAACGTGCTGCAGCTCTTTTGTGTTCCAACGGTGACATGTCACCGTTGGAACACAAAAGAGGAATAGCATTTGAGAAGACTGTGACTTCACTACTCAATTTCTCAAAATGAGTCGTCTCACATGGCAGCTGAGAGAAGTTTTGTGTCTTTGTTGGAGGAGTAGACGATGAGAGACACACGAGTGTAGCAGATACTCATGGTCGCCACGGGGAAGACGATCAGGATTAGGAACTGGGAAGAGAGATCACATTATCACAAGTAAGTTGACGTTAACGTATCATTTAGCACAGCTGAAAAATCATTTCCCCCGTTGTAAATTATGATTAGAGCAATCACTAATTAATTATCGACTAATATCACTTCATTCACCAGGTCTGGAGAACTTTCAGGGTAGGAACCGAGATCGCGTGTGAAAGTCAGAGACATTTCAAACTTTCTCGCTTTTGCACATTGTCTCGCTCTTTTCATAAATGTGACACTATGATTGGGAAGTGACACACCTCATAGATAGCGAATCCTCTATTGAGTGTCGATGCACTCACTCCAAGAAGAGGATAAGGGAATCTGAAAGTGATCTTTGATCTTTCGCCCACTCGCTTTTGGAACCAACAACGACCATTTGCCAGGAAAGTCTCCCGTTGTTTCTCTTTTACTTTTCGCATGGTCAACTTGTTTTCTCCATAACTATTTATGATGCTAAGAAGCAGAATTAGTCATCTCTTCCAAACTGATGTGGAGTTAGTCTTCTGAAATGAAAACAGAAAACGTAAAAATTTGAATTCCCGCAATTTCTTATCTCAGTTCCCCGACGTGCGATTGGCTTGAAAATCCGTTCCAACGTGTAAAAGCGTGAAAACTCATAAACATTTTTTTGAGTCAATTGGACGACGGAAAACTCGAATTGCGGTAATTCAAATATCGGCCATTTTCCATTTTCATTTGCGGAAGAAGTGAATAGTTACCTTCTCTGACACATGTAATTGTGTCCATCTTGAGTGAGTCCATACTCGATCTTCATTGCTGAAGGAATGGCGAGAACTGCGGAGACACACCAAACGATGAGAATTACCTGAAGAGAAGAGGAACATGAGAGTCAGATAGGGGAGGCAATAAAATGAGATTGATGCTGAGCAAATTAATTTTCTTAATGGAGATAAGAACTCCAAATTTGATGCAGAGAAGGCAACCCATGAAGATTCTTTTTTTTTGATAAAACAGTGAACTGAAGTACAATATTTCTCCCTCTTTTAGATGTTTTATTTTCACCCATAAATGTCCGCAGCATAATTGACTAATTAATTGTGATGAGGTAACTGACCTTCTTTGCTCTTCCAATACTCGACAACCACATATTCTTCATTGGATAGGCTATTGCCATGTATCTGCAACACTTTCTTCTCATCTCAGATTTTGCCTTTTTAATCGATTATCATGACTGAAGGTAAAGTCAAAGCGGAACTCGTGATTTCCTACAGTCGTCAAACATCGTTTAGCTTCTCCGTCTTTCTCTCTTTCTCTCTCTCACTCTCTCTCTCTCTCACTCACTCTCTCTCTCTCTCATTCCCAATCTTTCCTCTTCCAACACATCGAATCGCGCGTTAAAAGCGAGTCTCTCGGATATGATTTCATTACGAGAAATAGAGGAGTGCAATGGAAGATTGAGTGGATTCCATCTAGATGAAATGGAAGGAGAGAGAGAGAGAGACGCACGGCTTCACCCCTCACACCTTTCCGAGCTATCACAGGATAGAAATATGAGCGGCCGAGACCCATTTAGACTGACATTATAGTGATGTCAGCGATATTGAGGGTGGAAACATGACAACTCCGATCTGACCTACCTCGAGGTAAAATATAGATTTGTCTGACCTCTCAATAGCAATCATAGTCATAGTGAGAACGGAGCAGAAACAAGTGAATTGTTGGATGTAATGGACTGAATAGCAAGCGAATCGACCGAAGGGCCAACCATGAGACATGTATTTGACGAACTGAAATGGATGAGATCATCTCAAACGATGTCCACTGCACCCAAATTATAATAACTTTCCTTATTCGATCGTTTTATCTACTTTGAAAATATTCAGATGTTGATTACGATTTCTTCATGAAATAATTGAGCCGGAAAGAGCGTCTCATTCGAATTGCGCTAGTCATTGGAAAAGTGTTTGAGTTGTCTACGACTATTTAGTCATCAAAGTTAACTCGGTCCTCCCCCATCTCCCCCTTCTCTTTCACCAACATTCGCCAAGAAAGGGGTTTCGAGCAAGAGAGCGTGCAAAATCGAGAGGTACTCTCTCACTTTTGCACACTCTCTCATCCCTCGGTTTGGAATGATGTGTTTCTACTCACCATGACAGGGACACAAATCCAAATGAGCCACAGATCAGCAGTACTCAGTGAGGCGAGGAAGACATTTGTCACATTTCGCATTCGTTTGAATCGATTCACAACGAAGATTACCTGCAATAAATCACAATTTATATCTTCAAAACTCATTTTTAGGTTCTTTAAAAAAAGTATTTTGTGTATGTTATCAGCAGAATTCCGAAAAAAAGAGTTCAAAAATCTAGGATCTCTTACTCTTTCTTTTTCTAACTTTCACACGCAAGTTGAGACTGTGAGACAGTCTCAGGAAGTAAAAATAGAGTGAGAAAAGCGAGAAGCTACTAATAAATAAATAAAACAAATATATAAATGACCAGAATGTTTCCGACAGTTCCGACGAAGAAGACCATTAGATAAATCAATGCTGGAGGGGCGATCTCCGATAGTAATTCCATCCAATTCACTTCTATCTTGCATACTGTACTACAGATCTGCAATCGATTATTATCGTTTCTCAGGAAGGAAATATTATTTATTTCATCTTATTTATTCCGAGAGCTTGAATTGAACACTTGTTCTCATCAATGTAAGCAAGATTTAATTGTTTTCGTCTAGCAATACAACTGTGTATTCATGTCTCAAAGTACATGCAGCAGTCCATTGCTCAGTCAAATGTTGTAGTTTCCCCCTTTTTCGGGTAATGGCAGATTAATCGATAGAAATGGAGAGAGGGGCTAAAGTGTGAGTGACAGTGTCCTCGTGCAGAGTCAATTGCATTTCTCGAGGTAGAAGGGGGGGGGGGTGGGGGGGGGGAACTACAAGTCTCCCCCTCCCTCTCCATCTCATCATCTATCGCAGATTATTCAACAAGTCGAGAGAAAAGAGGAGAGGTGGGAGGTGGGGGGAAGGGGGTGAAGACCTATTGACTTCCTTCCTACCCTTATCCCACTATAATTTACATGGTTCCAAACTTTCAGAGAGGGATCAGGTGGGGAGAATGTGCAATGAAGGCTCTATCACTTCCGCACGCTCTCTCGCCCGTGACCTCTTTCTGGAGGTATGTTTTGGGAGTAATAAATTCATTTCTCACTGGATGCCAAGTGTCGATAATCCTGCTGCAATTGCAATCCTCCTGTGTGAAATTTTCGTAGAATGCGTAGATTTCATCCAATTGGGTGTCGTTTAAATTACCGAAGGTGAAACACTTGGCGTCCTCGTCGGGATCGCCCATTCAACTACTGTAGATTGATTACGGTAGATAAGAGGCACGGCAGATTACGGTACGATAGAGGAATACGGTAGATAGAGAGAGCAAAGCATTTGAGGGATAGACGGGCTTATCAGATAGGGAGAGGAGAGGGGGGGGGGGAAGATAGAAGATGAAGAGAAGGGATGGATTAGATGGAAGAGAAGACGTCAATGGAGAAATGAAGGTGGAAGAAGGAGAGATGAATTGGAGGGAAGTGAGGAGAGAGATGAGGGTATTGTAGAGAATGAGACATGTTTAGATGAGAAGCATACAGTAGGAAACTAGGACAATGCGCGTGAACAAATTGTTTAAGGAGGAAGTATCCTCCGAAACTTATCTAAAAATAAACCGAAGAATGGATTTAGTAAGAACCATTTAAGTTTTTATTCGAAATCTGACCAGTTTGCATCTTTCTCAATAAGCCGTTTTGCCGCGGGACGAAATGTGTGATGAGAGGGCAAGCATTTGAATGACGAGGAATTCTTACTTTCCAGATCAGTGAGTCTCAATCTCTCAATTGTTGTTCCTTCTTGTATCGCTATTCGAGTACGAGGAAGAGAAGGAGTGAATGAATGAGAATGAGATAATTGAGAGAGAAGGGGGCATACTTTATCCTTCTAACTCTTCTGTAAAAGACAGGGGACAACAAGTAACAAGCAGTAACAATGAATTGGATGGAAGAAGTAACAACCATTTCGGAACATAGAAGAGTAGAGGAGGGGGTAGAAGGAGGTAGAAGTAGAAGAGAGAGAGAGAGAGAGGAATCAACTCTTGACTCCGCCCATTTCTCGATGAGTGAGTCCTTCCATTCACAATTCCTCATTGACCACCATGTGCTTCCTTCTCTCCGGTACGTGTGGCACCTACAAGTCATTCATTAATTATCGATCTATTCCATTACCGTATTCCTCCCCCCATCTATTTTAGTTTCACGTCTTCCGCTTCCCTTACTAGTTGTTTACCAACGGCGAAGGTGCTCTCACAATTTCCGGTACGATGGAAGAAAAAGGGTTTTAGTAATTATGCGGGGGATATATAGAGGGGGATTGAATACATACCTGTGCGAGATGGCCAACTGAGAAAAAAATACTTTAAAATATACGTGTCCCCGCCTCAATTTCAGCTAATACGTGTTCCCTTGATTTACGAGGAGTTACAGGTAAAATTCAATGTAAAAAATGTACGTCTACCCGCGTTTTCCCGTTTTTCTCGGAGGAAAAGCAAAAAAAATGTACGTGTCCCAGCGTCAATTAGGCCAGTCAGCTAGATCGGCGCCCATGTGTGTTGCATACCTCTCCCTCAGCAGCGTGAGTTCTCCTATTTGCCTCCTTCTTCTTCTCACTCTGTCGAATGATTCTATGCTCGTTCGTTGCAGAATAGACGGACTTCGGAACGTGACTGAACATAACAACAACATTATCGAGATATTTCACTACTCTATTGTAGTAAGTACTCTATTAGCCGTCTCTAAGTCAGCTCAGGTAATTCCAAGAACTTCAATATAGTGCAAAGAGGAAAGGAAATTTAACATACCGATGTCTTGCGATTCTCTTGATCTGCGGGTGTTCCTTGTACGTCTCTCGCAGTTTTTCCGCGTATTCCATCGCCGCTCGCTCACGAGGATTCATCTGCAATTAACGTAACTAATATTATTTAAAAAAATAACTGTTCAATTAAAAACAATTGTAATTTAATTTGTAAATACATATACTGAATGAACCGAGTACCGTAAACCTCTTATTACAGTACTCTATCGATCGATCGGTGTTGAAGGGTAGATCAAAATGTGTTTTCTCACCGGTCCCATCTTCTCGCTTGCTCGTGCCTTCCACACTCGAATGTTCATCTCATCCGATCCCGACAGCACCAATTTATTGTCCATCGAGAAGAGAACAGAGAGAACTTGCTGCATTCGCTTCGTGTGATAAACTTCCCTGCAGTATGTCATACTGACTCTCTCACCTCCACACACTCCCTCGCCTGTGACACCCATAGGTCGACAAGTACGTAAAAGACGACGAAACCTACCTGCATTTCCATTTTGGAAAAAAAACCAACCGACATTTTAGGATTTTGAGAAAAAAAAGAAAATCCAATCAACATTTTGGCAATTTACTGGCTAATTTCGAAACCCCTACCCACATTTTCGATTTTTTCCTACCCACCCTGTCGACCCATGGTGTCTGGAGATCAGTTTTGGGGGGACTAATGTCATTTCTCACTAAATGGAGTGAATAAACACCCACAGACGACGATGCACACAACATTTAAGAATGGACGCACGAAGAGTCGTTCGTCTCTCTTGCAGTCTCATGCATACCTTGAGTGTCCGTTGTCATTGGGGAAGATCCGAAGAGTTCTGTCGTATGAACCAGATACGAACTCCTTGCCTGAATATACAGTGTAACCAGGAAAAAAATTGTTATAATACGATAAATTAAGTCAAATATAAATATAATTCCCTACCAGTGGGAGCGAAGTCAACATCCATCACTGCATTAGTGTGCCCCACGTGCACATTCTTAGGATGAGACAGATGACGAAGATCGAAAGTGTACAGACTGAACAGAAGAGATTACGGTACTATATTGATTGGTGTGTACCGTATACCACACTGTGTCAGTTTGCAATTGACTCACTTGTAATCATCGCTCGCGACGACAAATTCGTTAATGACCATAGGATTCCACGAGATTGCATTCGGACGAAGCTTCATTGTAACCTGCACACAATGAGATGCGAGAACACGAAAATAGATTCATTATTTGGATAAGGTTGAACGTGACATTACTCCTAACGCATGATATCTTTAGAACGGGGAATGAAGAGTTTGATGCATAGACCGAAAGGGTGTGTTTAAAAAATAAAAATAAATGTTGGTTGCTTTTTTTTCCAATTTTCAGACCTGGCGATCCTAAAATATTGTCTGATTTTTCGAAAGCTCACTTTAAAAAGCCAAAATAGTGCCAGTGAATGTTCTTTGTAGAACACCTTTTGGCCTATCTATGGTTGGATGAAATGTGTACCGTACCTTCTTGAGAGGCGCTTGTGCTCTCGCGTCGAGTACCCATATCGATCGATCCATTGTCGCCCCAACCATGAGTGCTTCTTCGATCGGATTACCCTCAATATTCATTCCTCGTCTAATGCGTTTTTTAAAAAGGAAAATGTTTGAGAACTAGTTTTAAAGGAAGCAGGCAAACGCAAAGGTACGCATATTTTAGAATTTTCAAAAACCTTACCCATATTTGGTTTTTTTACCCTCATTTAATTTTCCTACTTACCATATCAACCTAGAGAAGCAATTTCGATAGCCAAATCTATCTAGACTCACGTAAAAATCTTGCGAATAGTAAGAATCAATTGAAATTTGCTCGGTATTTGGAGAAAACCCCATATTTCACACCAGATTTGAGCACAATCAGAACTTTTTTTATTTTCAATAATGTGAATTTCTCATGTGGCCGAAGAGTATGATACCATACCATACCCTTTCAAAAAAAACCAATGAATGAGATGACTACCTTGATGACATGTATTGTGTTCACTCCCAGTTTGTATGTCCTCACTGGCGTGTCTCTACTCGCTTTCCACACAGAAACATCGTCTCCACAAGTGACGAAGTCGGTCGATGCAGCCAGATGAGAGACCGCGTGGGCAACTCCTACAATCACCAATGATCATTCATCCCTCCCATTTTCGTTGATTTTAAATTCCCGTCAGCGATTTTTCTAACAAAAAACACTACTCGAAACCGATTTAGAAATGGGCACGAGGCCCTGATTAATAAGAATAATACCCCCATCTAACCAATTTCCATCAACCAGTTTTGTTGATATTTCGAACAAGTTTTTGAGCAAACAAAAAAGAGTATTTCTGGTCGGACGAAAATGTATGATTCATCCCCATCTCACCCACCTATTCCCACGACCATAATGACGAGTGAAGGGAAACGTACCATCGAGAGTGATCTGATTGAGTGGGACACCCATTTTCTTCCCTCCAATAGGATGGGGAAGTCGCCATGTCTTCAGTTGGCAGTCTTGGCCCACTGTTACATACGACATTCCCTCCACTGCATCAACCGACATTCCTGAAATAATCTTAGTATTTAAATTATATAACTTGTACAGTAAAACTGAAAATTATAAAACTAGACCACCCAATATAGTATGAAAGCAGAAGTGATACCGTTGAGCGGTCCATCATGGGACTGGATGGTCGATAGACAGTTCTTTGTGGGTAGATCCCAGATTCGGACCTGTGGCAATTTCATCATCACTATCAACCTCGCATAACATACCTGTCCATCTCTGCTTGCCGATAGGACGACGGAGTCTCTGAGTGGATGCTTGGCAATGGCTGAGACTCCCTCGGTGTGTCCATCCAAACTAGCGAGGAATGGCTTGGCGAACACTCGTTCCAGCTTGGTCGCATTCATCGCTCTCGTGTATTCAGTTTGTGCACGGAAGGAATCGGTCGGAAGATTGTGATTCCGCACCACTAAACAAGAGCAATGTAAGAATCTAATGAACGAAAGAGGAAGGAAACACTACATCGACCAGTGAGGGGACTTACGCTTGTGAATGTCATGTTTCGTCTCGCGCAAATAGTCGTCTGGATTCCGTGATATCATCTTAACCTTCATCGTGAAGCTGGAAATAAACTATGAAAAAACAGCAAAGTTAGAGATTTTATGCACAACAACGTTTGGTAAAAAACACGAGACAGTTATTGAGCTAATCGCAATGCAGAACGAACGAGGAGTTGGGATTCCATCTCTGGGACGCTGAACAAACCCCTAACGGAGACCAGGATCGCTCAATTAACTCAATTAGCAAAATTATTAGAAGTTGAAGAGATCCGGGAAATCAGAGATTTAGAGCCGTAATAAAGACGAGTACTGTAGTTCACGGGGTCAATACTATTTCATTGTGTCAGAATATTTTCTAAAAATCTAATTTAACTGACTCATGCAAGATTCGTTTCCATTGAAAAGTTTTCTAAGAACAATTTAGTTGCCCTCTACCTATTGTGAATAAAGATATTGCACTATAATCATTAAAAATATTAAGTATGCTCCATTCAACTCACGAGCGAATTGTTCGGAGAACAGTACTGTAAGTTCGAAAATTTTCGGATCTTCGAAGACTTCGGAGACCCCGATCGCCTCATTGCTTTTACTCCTATTATTTTTGTTTTGATGATCTTTTATTGTTGAAGTGGTGTCCTTCGTTGTTAGAGCTACGCTCTTAACAACTTTTTCTCTACAGGAAATGGGCGATCACAAGAAGAAAAAGGAGAAGAAGCACTCCCGATCGTCAGACTCTTCCTCTGATTCAGACAATGGCAGCAGCTTCGATAAGAGGCTTCTCGAGGAGAGGAAGAAGAGCAAGAAGGTATGAATGTCATCTGAAATGCAGCCAGTTACAAGAGTAATTATGTTTGTTCAGGACAAGAAAGCAGAGAAGCAGCGAATGAAAGATGAAGAGACACCTGAGGAAAAGAGAGCGAGGAGACTGGCAAAGAAACTGAGAAAGGTAGGCAAGTGAACACTGTTTGAAAGAGTAATGCTACCCATGGAAGAGAAAAGCACTGACCAGAATCGATGCTTTCTTTGATGGTTTATGACTTTCTATTGTTGATGGAATCGTTTTTTTTTTCAGGAACAAGGTCGCCAAGAGGCTCGTTCATCTCTTCCTGAGAACCTGGAGTATACGAATACAAACAATCCCTTCAACGACATGAATCTTACCCAGTCTTTCGTGTGGGGAAAGAAGTTGGAGAAGGAAGGAAAGGGTAGTCTCTCTCAGAAAGACATAGAAAGAGAGTGAGTGCATTCAATTCTTGTAGTCTTGGTATGCTTCTTAACATGGTATACTTTGGTTTGGTACTCTGTGAGACCAAGTGAGAGTTGAGCGATCGATTTTATCCGAAAACTTGGTCTAACACAAAACCGAAGTTAGTTTTAGTCATTCCATCAATAATATATTTATATATTTTGCCAATAGCCAGAATTTCCTCCCACTCTTTTTGCGGTGGATAATTTTCAAACTGTTGCAGGAATCGAGACAGAATCAAGAAGAATATGAGGGAGATGGAAGAATTGAAGAGAGGTAGAGAAGCGAGATTGGCTGCTAGAGAAGACATGGAAGTGATGCAGCGAGATCAGGATATGAGATCTCATTCTGAGTGGGCGAAGAAAGACGTCGAATTTCAATTGGAACAGGCAAAGGTACGGTATTTGGAAATCGATTTGATAATTGTGATTCACCAACTTAATTATCGATTGATTCAGGTGCGATCCCGACTGAGAATCGAGCAGAATCGTGCAAAGCCAATCGATCTTCTCGCTCGATATATTAATTTTGGTGACGATGAGGCGGAAAAGAAGGAAGACGATGAGTTTGAAGTGGAGGAACCGACTCTTTATCTCAAGGGACTCAGTGAGAATGATTATGAAGATCTCATCGAGGATATCAAAGTAAGCAAAAAGTATTTTTTTATCGATCGGCACTTCTATTAGTTTCGGTCGCTCAATTCGTTAGATACTTTTTTTTTATTAATTTCTGTCTATTTCAGGTATACATCTCTGTAACTGGGGCACGTCATATTCGATGGTGGAAGGACATGTCGGTCATTGTCAAAGACGAACTCAATAAGTACAGGTGCGGTATCTATAGCTCGTTATTGTTGATTATATGATATCAATCAATAATCTTCTCTATTAAAGGGAATCTCGTTCCGATCGTGCCTCAGTTCACTCTGCGGTCTCCAAGGATGTCGGCAATATTTTCAAGGTGTGTTTGTATAAAATACTTCAGTGGAAACACATTTATCCGTATCGTGACACTGCAAGTGGGCGCATTTGAACAGGCGAAAGGGCACATGGAGTCCGTATAAGGCACATTGGTTTCACAGAAGGGGCATACAACGAACAGTCAATAGTTAGGTCTCAATTTCCTCATTTCCCTCTTTGATTTCATTCTCTTTCTCTTCTTCGTCCTCCTCCTTAATAGATGCTTCGACCGGTCGCTTCTCCAGGATGAATCTGAGCGAAGATTACGGTAGAGAATACGGTAGCTATCTCGACTCACTTGGGTAGATCGGCCTCATTGGGTTCACACTCGAAATCGTAATTCTGGTCAGCGTCAGTGATTCCTCCCTCCTCTGCCATTGTGTTGAGAAGAGTTGCAATCTCCTCGTATTTGTCGTCAGGAACATTCTGAACTCCCGATTGAGCAATCACCTGCAACGAATACGGTGGGGAAAGGAGATATTATCGGTAACTAGTAACTGACTAGATTCTTCAGCTCCCCCCACTTCTCTCCCAGTCCCTCGACCACATTCGTATTTCTCTTCACCTCCTCGATCTACAAAACTCGATTGAATGGATATCGTAGCTGGAGAGATAATCGATCCGACTGGAACTACCGTACTCACCTGATCATGGTAGACAGAGTCCCATGGGAGACCGCCAGTGAAGAGACGGACCATGAGATAGAGCCACGATTCGAGTTCGTCTCCCTTGGCGATACCGTATCCCTCCTGGTGAAAACTGAGAGGACCAAAGAGAGAACCACCAGTCCATGGAGCAGCAGGATGACCCTGATGAGATTACAGTAGACAGGGAGAGGGTACGGTAGACTCACAAGGGAAGTCGGGTCGAGACGGAGATTGGAGATATCAGACATGAAGAGATGACGAGATGCTGCACACAGATGGAACAGCTCCATGTTGACACAACGAGCAACGTATCCAAGACCTGAAGAGAGGAGATTACGGTAGAAGAGTATCGACAACTGAAGAGTACTGTAGACTGACCGTGGATGTGTCTGAGGCAAGTGAGAACATCCTTGCCAAGTCTGGCCAGAGTGCCAATTGAGAAGACACGAGAAGGAATGAATTCGAGACACTCTCGAAGGGAAGGTCCCTGACGGAAGTACACCTGAACACGATTACGGTAGATCTTCTGGATACGGTAGGGACAACGAACCGACATGAAGTCGAGTCTGTCCATCTGCCATGATGAATGTAGTTGAGAGAAGTGAGGCCAGAGACCACGAGATTCCACCTGGCAAGGGAAGGTTACGGTAGAGAAGAGAGAAGGATTACGGTAGGAGTACGGTACCTTGTGGAGGAAGACCTTCTCAAGGGCGACGATGGAACTCTTGTCAGTGCCCACTCGAAGGACGAGTTCCTTGTCTCCAGCCAGCACGAGATACGTCGCTCCCACTCTGTCGTCGTACCCGATACGCTCGAACACCTCAATTATCGATTTAAAGTACGGTAGGAAGGGGGAATACAGTATACGTGACATGGCACTTACCTGGAACCGACACATGTGGGAAGATAATTTGCAGGAAACCAAAGTTAATCATCATTTTGTGAGAAAGGGTGAGAATGACATGCTAATCTAGTTTAACTATTTCAATGAGATGAGCTTAGCATGTAAATATGTCTAATCGCAGTCTAGAAGAGACGTGGATGGGACGACTGCAAGGGGGAAAAGAGTGCCCTTGTATTTATTTTTCCCTAGCTGGATCCCTACCGTATTCCAGGGTTGAAATATACTAGGATCCAGAATGGAATCGTCCCATTTCTAACCGGGATCGAGGTTGGAAAAATACCAGAGTGGTGGATGGAGACGAGAGTACTGAGATAATGCTAAAGAGAGGGGAGACGAAATCACCTCAATCTCTCCATCTCTCAGTTTGTGCTTGTCAGTGTAGCATGGAAGTCCATTGATGAAGACTAGATCGTCCTCAGGGACGCCGTCAAACTGAAAGAGATCAAAGATCAATTGAGGGTAGATCATGTGTAGGATACCATAGATGGGGAGTATGGGTGAACATACCTCTCCATTGACGGGTCCGATGGGAGAAATTTCGGTTTCGTCGACCGATGTCATGCTTGAATAGTGAAGGAAATGAGGGAGAGGGGGGTTTAAATAGTGGTGAATAAATTAGGAAGGATTACACGCAGAGTATGGAAAATGCGATAATGCCTATCGCTGCACTTGGTGATTTCGAGTTTCCCAAAAGATTTAAATCGTTGTATTAATAATTTTTATATAATTATGTATTTGCTAATTTTTATATAATTATATATAATTTTAATATAATTATGTATTTGATAATTTAATTGATGAACCATTTTCAGGGCAAGAACATGAGTGAATTGGAGACACTCGAGGCACAAATGAAGAAGAAAATGGAGGGTGGAGGAGCAGGGACTGATACATCGTATTGGAGTACTCTATTAGAACATCTTACCATCCATATGGCAAGGAAATCTATCAAGGTACGGTACATTGTCGTATGGTAATCACGAATTGATTTTATAAATAATTTGGATTTGCAGGAGGAGCACGATTTGAAGATGAAGGAGAAACTGAAGAGAATCAGAGAGGAACAAATGAAGGAAATGGGAGGAGAAGAAGAGAAAAAGAGAGAAGAAATAAAGAAGGAAGAAATGAAGAAAGAAGAGAAGAAGAAGGAAGAAAGGAAAGAAAAGATTATGATGGGAGGAAGACCGAAGAAGGGAGCGAGTAAGATTGAATGGTTGGAATCAGAGGAAATTGATGAAGGAGAGAGGGAAACAAGGTGAGTGAGGAGGGGGGGGGGTACGGTAGACATGTATCGAGAACTAATCTAAATAATTGTTAGATGGCGTGAACTGGGAGAAGAGGAGACTGAGAGGATCACAATTCAATTGTACGAGAGGGGATCGTATGAACCCACTTATGGAAGGGAGAATGACACGATGCCTGGTGAGTACGGTAGGAAAGTGGGGGAAGATTACTGTAGGTGGTTATTGATTGTATCGATTGAAGGCATTGATATCGTGGATGAGGAGAAGGATGAGAAGGATTTGCTGGAGCAGAGAATGAAGAAGAGGAAAACTCCGGCTGGAGTGAATGCAGGACCTGTGAGTGAGGTGAAAATGAATATAAGTACGATCGAGTCCATCCTTTCTAGATGGTAAATAGGTAGTGATATTGATTACGAGGGGCAGTGTGCTCTTGAAGCCGTGGATATCGGGTGTCACGGGTGATACGCAGTCCTTGTCGATCAACCCACCTTACGAGTTGGGTTCTTACCTGGGCGCCGATCCAGTGGACTGTCATAATTGACACGGGGGCCCGTAGATTTTTTTTATTTTCCTCGGAAAACAACGGGTACCCGTACTTTTCCTGCTTGAATTTTCGCTGTTGCACCTCATAAATCGGGGGGACACGTAGAAATAGTCATTAATATTGATCCGGGGACCCGTATATTTCGAAGTAAGTTTTTGTCAGCTGGCCGGCTCGCACAGGTATGGTTGGGTTCTAGTGGATAATATCGTATTTCAACGTTTCTGTTGCGACTGATCTGAGCAAGAAGTGTAGTCTGTTTTTGAAGTTGAAAGTGATGAATTGGATGATTTCAGAGTGATGCAGACGCAGCTATGAAGAGTATGGCAATGAAGGGATTGGAAGAGGGGGAGAGTGTATTCAGTGGAGAGATTCAATTGGAAGGATGTGTGAGTACTCTTACATTTATTTTCAATATATGATATTATATTCATGAAAAATAAGGTTCTGTGTAGAGAGACGTATGGAACTAGACAACTTCCTGAATTTGAAGTTATATCCAGATTTAAAATGTCGTTTGTAGATTTATGGAACGGAACGAATTACAGAAAGAGCTATGGACAGACAAGTATCGACCTCGTAAGCCTCGATATTTGAATAGAGTTCAAACTGGATTCGATTGGAACAAATACAATCAGACTCATTACGATCAAGACAATCCGCCACCCAAGATCGTCCAGGGATACAAGTTCAATGTGAGTAAGACACAATATACCATAGTATACAGTATTTCTATAATTTATCAACGCTTTATAGCGCAACGAGAAACGGAACATGTATTACTGTGAAAGTAAACGATATTCTCCTTCTGGATATTCTTCTTCCATTTCTCGATTCTATCCAATTCCGTATTCCTCAGGTGTTCTACTCCGATCTGCTGGATATGACAAAGGCGCCGACATTCCGTGTCGTTCCCTGTGAGGATCCTGAATTCGCCGAGATTCACTTCAAGGCGGGACCTCCATACGAAGATATAGCATTCAAAATCGTCCATCGAGAGTGGGATGTGAGTATTATACACACTTTTCGATTAGCTACCGTAATATTGCCCATTGTATCAGCTACCGTAACCGTGTCATCTCAGGTCAATCAGAAGTTCGGCTACAAGTGTCAATTCCAAAACGGTGTCTTCCAGTTGTGGTTCCAGTTCAAGAGATATCGATACAGAAGATGAGAGAGACTGCATTAT
This sequence comes from Pristionchus fissidentatus, assembly GCA_036245785.1. Lineage (NCBI taxonomy): Eukaryota > Metazoa > Nematoda > Chromadorea > Rhabditida > Neodiplogasteridae > Pristionchus > Pristionchus fissidentatus. The sequence goes on from BTSY01000002.1 coordinate 20,242,934, forward strand.
GTCAACTATCAGATCTCTTTTTCTGCTGTTATCATGTATTTTATTATATATCCGACTGATTGTTTGTTAAGTAATTAATTGTTCGCGTCGATAAATGATTACGAGTTGGGTCTTATCGATATCTTGTCGGAATTGTTCGAGACAATACCACATATTTCTTGCTTTCTGGTGTCATACCGGGTAGATAGAAGGGATGGCATTGTTATCCCTTCTATCTAATGTATTCTCCATCTCTCTCAGATACGCTTGTCCGACCAGAAATACCGTTATCTCTGATCAGTTTCAGAGCTAAACTGACCAGAAAAATCAGCAAACCTAGTCAGATCTATGCCACAAGTTGACGGAAACTGGTCAGATAAGGGATTATTCCTACTAATTTAGGCTTTGTGCACATTTCAAGATCGGTTTCGAGCCGTGATTTGTTTTGTTTGTAAAATCGCCGACCGGAATTTGCGGCCAACGAAGATACATGATCTGCCGTCTTGCAGTGAGTTGGTGTGAGAGAGGGATGGTGTCCCTCATCGATGCTCTCTTTGGAGTCCACGATCTCACCTTCCAAGTAGTCGCCATTCTTCTATGGCTGGCAGAAGCTTTCGTCTCTCTTCTCATCGTTAAACGTGTTCCGTGTGAGTGCAACGTAGTCAATGAGAATCATTATGAACTGAGGAGACTAGTTTACTTTACCGGACCAACATAGATTATCGCTAGGTTCACATAGTCAGATGATGAAGTAGGGTTCCACCCCGGGTTAGCCCGGTACGCTTGGTCTGGTAAAGTGATCTTGTGCCGAAGTAGGGGCTCATAAAGATACATATCTAAAAATATTTTATTGTTATTTAATATTAATGAATATTGTTATGCAGACACGGAGATCGACTGGTCGACTTACATGCAGCAAGTGGCATTGTATGACAAGGGAGAAAGGAACTACAGTCGAATCGAGGGAAGCACTGGACCCTGTGTGTGAGTATCGTAAGAAAGATGGACGGCGCGTCACTAACTGATTGACTAACCCTTTATCCAGTACCGTGGGTCGACAAGATGGGTAGGAAATATTTACAAATGTGGATAAGGGCTTTCAGACAAATGCCAAAATATGTATTGGGTTTTCAATTTTTGTCTCAAAATCCAAAAATGTGGGTAGGTTTAATTGGCCTTGAATTGCCAAAATGTGGTAGGCTTCGTCGTTTCTACGTCCCGGTCGATCTATGTTCAGTACATCTCGTTCTTTGTTCTCTTTCCATTCTACCTTATTCCTGTGATTCTCAGATATCCTGCTGGTCATCTCGCTCTCTTTTCTCTTCTCTCCACTCTCACAAATGGAGGGAAAGATATCCGAGTTGCTCAATATTTCTTCGTTGTCTTCTATCTCATCAATTTGGCACTCGTATTCAGACTCTACTACAAGAGCAAAAGGGTATGACATTTCACATGAAGAGAGTCATTTCTTGCTTAGCCATCACTACAATCAAGTAAAAAGTATAATGTCAATAAGTGATCATCTTCTGAAGAACGGAATTTGATAGTATCAATATGTTCCTTTCAGATAGCTCCGTTCGTCCTCGTTTTCCTCACTCTCACTGGCTACCGTATCCACTCCATCTTCGTGTTGAGACTCTTCAATGATCCTCTTGCAATGATGCTCTTCTATCTCGCTGCCAATTGTTTCATCTCTCAGAGCTGGACCATCGGATGTGTATTCTACAGGTTAACATTTCCACACACAATCAAAAATATTTAGTTGCCAATAATTCAATAATTATGTTTTTCAGTCTGGCAGTATCGATTAAAATGAACGTTCTCCTCTTCGCACCTGCTCTATTCTTCCTTCTCCTCACTAACCAGGGATACGCAGGAACCATTTGGAATATCGGAATATGTGGACTCATCCAGGTACGGTAGATCATAATATTCGATCGATAGTAGGCAATTTATTTCATATCAAATACAATCATTTATCCCATCTTCAGGCCATCTGCCTGTCGAATGATGCTTTTGTTCCTAAAAATGTTAGAATACTTCTTTAGAAAATTTCTTTTTTTTTCTTCTTTAAATTGTGATATTGTTCCAGTTGGGATTGGCTCTTCCCTTCCTCTCCCGTGATCCTTGGTCGTACATCACTCGTTCATTCGATCTTTCTCGAGTATTCATGTTCAAATGGACTGTAAATTGGCGATTCCTCCCAGAGGAAATATTCCTGGATAAAAGGTACGATATCTGCAGATTACAGTAATCAATCGATACTTACAGACTCCATTTGGCTCTTCTTGTACTTCACGTCATCTCTGTATTCCTCTTCGCATTCTTCATGTGGTTCAGGTGATTTTCCCTTCGAGAAACAATTCCATCATTTTATTGATTGGTTCCAGAACACACGGAGGATTGAAAAGAGCGATTGAGCATCTTAACCATGGAATTCGAACGAGATTCGGACCGAGTGGTGAGACTCAGCTGAGCTCAGCTATTATCGATTAATTATTTTTATTTATTTAAAATTTTACAAGAAATGTGGGGGAGGGGGACTCTCCGAATTTCACTTGAGATCGACTAACGAGGTCGACTTTTGTCAACGATTTGATTTCAGAGGCGATGTATGCACTGTTCACGTCGAATTTAATGGGAATTGTATTCGCCCGCTCTCTCCATTATCAATTCTATTCATGGTAAGATTGAATTCACAAGATATTATGCATTTTCAATCTCCCAGGTATTTCCATCAACTTCCCTTCCTTCTCTTCTACAAAACTCGTTCCATCAATGGAAAGATTCCGCTCTACTCGATCGCAGTTAAGTGAGGATTACTGTAGGCAACTTACCGTAATCTCTTCTTTCCTGCAGGAGTGTGGTTCTTCTGGTGGTTGAGTATGCATGGAACACGTATCCCTCTACCGTACTCTCCTCGTCTCTTCTCCATCTCGCTCATCTCTACATAGTTGGTCATCTTCTTCTCACTAGAGATGCTATTGAAAAACCAGTAAAGAGCAAGTTATTCTAAAGGGTAGATCAAGATAATTATTTATTGATTAGTTGGTTAGTTTGTACCATGACTCTTTCCCGCCGGCCTAGTCGTTTTTATCTATTCAGAATAATTTATTCTTGCCATTGCATGTGTTTAATAGGGAGCATAGGGTGATGCATACTCGTTTTATATTTATTATTTATATTGTGTGAGGGACACACGTGAACTTCTGTGATACAACTGTGATAAAGTCATTGTGGATTAAGAAATTGAGTGAATGGAGAAGAAACAAGTTGACTTCTTGCTATTATCTACAATGAATTTGAGTAATGACCAGACTCTCCTAATTCTACATGCTGTCTCATCAATCACACAGCGCGAGAGAGCATGCAGAATTGAGAGGGTCAGACCATTACTCATGAATTCCGAAAAGAATACTTTGTTAAATAGATCGATAGTATGAGTTGCCTCCTCCCTCGATTTCTCCGTCGTTCTTTCTCTTCTTCTCCTTCTGCAATATTCGATCGATCGCTCAAGACGAAACAGAGGGGATGGAGTGCAGGACGGCCACACATGAATCAGGTAGATCATTATCAATTCACTGTGTGGACGTCGTACCCGCGTGAATTGGATAACCGAGGAAAAAATTTTTGTTCAACTTAGTGTTAGTGTTATAATTTCCATTTTGGCGAATACTCCTAAGGGTCTAGTGAGGAAAACTGCATCTACACAATGGACAGAAATTTCCGGAAAATTGAAATAACTTGTGATAAGTGAGTCTAATCCGTAACAGGTTGAATATCTACGGGAGGAATTGGGATGGAGAGTGGCGGACAAAGTGTCCGATCTCACAAAACACTCTGAGAGAACACTCGAGATTGGAGATGGAATGATATCGACACATTTGGAATCACAACGAGTTTCTCATCTAACTCTACTCGAATCAAGTCAAGCAGTTCTCGATAGTGCGAAGAGACCAGAGGATGAAAAGGTATGGTATCATGGACAATTACGTTTTTGGAGGAGGTTTGGTGTGCTTCTTCACATGATATACTTTAGTTGGTTCGGTCTCACACAGAACCAACCAAAGTATGTAATTTCGGTCTGGGACGCTATTTATCTCATAATTTCAATAGTACTGTATCAATTAATCAATAATTGAGGTTGAATTCGTGCGTCTTCTCGGTGACGAGGAATCTCTTACAGCAATCGAAGGACAACAATTCGATCTCGTCCTATCGAGTATGGCTGCACACTGGATCAATGATCTACCCGGATGGATGAGGTACTGTAGTTTGATAGAGTTAATCGATGACCTACAGTATTCCAGACGAGTCAATTCCGTGCTGAAACCAGACTGTCCCTTCATCGGATCGATGCTTGCTGAAGATACTCTATTCGAATTGAGATGCAGTCTGCAATTAGCCGAAGTGAGAATTTAGATCGTTAATTCATTGGTATATTATTTTAGAACTAGTCGTTTTATAACTGCGTTGAACATTTCATTTATCGAGTATCCTGAACACAACGGCAGATTAAAAATAAAAAATTTAAAAAATGAATTCTAAAATGGTAATTCCAGTTACTTTCTGTAACCACTTCCCCTCTTCTACGATTAATGTCCTACAGTAATAGTATCATCAGATGGAACGATTAGGTGGAATGTCGTCTCACGTTTCTCCCCTCGTTCGACCAACTGATGTGGGAAGTTTATTGGGATCAGCTGGATTCCAATTGGTCACTCTCGATTCCGATGAAATACAGGTTGGTCAATATTCGACACCGTGATTGCTAGGGTTTGCCAGTCGAAAACTGTCATTGTTGAAAAATGAGACCGGACAATGGAGTTTGCCGGCTCGTTCCGGAAAATCCTTTATTCGACAGTTATTCCGGATTTCCACTGATCGAGGTGATTACGATACTTCAGTGGGTCGGTTGGGTATAGTACCATACATTTTCGCCCGGCCGAGATCTCTCATTTTCATACACTCTCTCGCCTAGCATAAACACGTCAGATATTTCATAAACACGTCAGATTTCTATCGAAAGTTCGATAAAACAGGTCAGATAGGGGACAATTCTTACTAAACTCGACATTCTGCGCATTCCTAGATGGGTCGCGAGTCTCTAAACTGCCTAGTTCAAAAAAGTGTAAACCGAGAATCTCGGTCAACGAAAACGTATGGTATAGTACATAAAATCTCCATGAGTTCAAGTCATTTCTTCCCTTTCTATCTTGCCAAATTTGTGGTTCGTATGCCGTACCTCCAAAGTAGACAATGTGTTATGATTTTAGATCTCATATCCCTCGATGCTCCATCTTCTCGACGATCTTCAATTGATGGGAGAATCCAATTGTTCCATCAATCGTCCTCTCACTCTCAGACGAGACATCGCCATTGCTGCGTCGGCCATCTATCAGGTAACTACCATATCCACCCTCATGTATTATTCTACCGTAATCTTCAGTCGATGTACGGTAAGGACGAGGCGTTCCCCTCGACGTTCCGTGTTCTTTCCTTCATTGGATGGTCAGATGGACCAACTACTCCAAAAGCAGCCAAGAGAGGATCACAAACACATTCATTCAAGGAATTATCTAGTGACTCATAGAGGTTAGATTGAATGAGTTGTTTAGTAGGTTCATTCGTTACGATCCCATTCAACATGGTTATTATTAATTGTTCATAGTCATAACGGAAAAAAGTTTCATAGAGTAAATTGATTTATTACCATCGTCTGTGACGTTTTCATCTCATATGTACACAATGGCTGTAAAACAAAGTAGAAAGATGTGCAAAGTAGGTTGAATACCCATAGAGAGACAAGGGGGAGAAACCCGGAAGATGGGATGAATCCGTAACGGGAGATCGGAGGAGGTAGGTCAAGGGAGGGATGGGAGAGAGAGATCTAATCAGACAAGAAGGGCATCACGAGATATCGTTGCTTGAGCACCTCCTGGTTGCACCAATTGAAGCTCCTCGATGGAATGATAGTGACCTCCGACTTGAGATCGACCTTCGGGACGAATCTAGAATGACATACTGTGCAATCTATGGAGTACGGTAGTTATAGGAACTTGTTATTCTCTATACTCGTGGGATATTGCTACTTCGTCTAGAAGACATAGATCAGCAAGAAAGCAGCGCTACTTCAGCTCTTCAGAGCTACTTATTATCTGCTTTCTGTCTTCTAGCTGAAGTAGCTAACCCCACGAGCACTGAGAAGAGAAATGGAGTACCTGGAATGACGATTGTCTTCCACTCTCGGGTGGATACGGTGCATTCGACAGAGGAAGTCCTTGCTGATTACTCCATTCGGGACTGCAATCGGTATAATTTCAATTAATCGATCGAATTCGATGATCTCACCTCCATCTCGATGCCTCTACCGTATTCCAATCTCGTCTTGCACTTCCACCGTACGCGGAATCGATCGATGAATTGGTGTTACCGAGGTACCTACCGTACACCGGCGTGGTGGGAACCTCGTCGTCTCTCCCTGATTTAGTGAGTATTAGGCATCGATCGATAATATAGTCTTACTGTATGTCTGACTGCTGTGTCCATTCCAAATTCGATGGGAATCTCTCAGAATCTGTGATCTACTCGGTCCTCTCACGACGAAATCATCAACAGAAGGCTCGGATGCTGAGTCGTCCGATTGAGATTCCTCCAGTTCATGCACCTGCCATTGCATCATCATTAGGCAATTCATAGAGAAAGGTCGATACTTGAATGGGAGTGGGACTCTTGGGATCGAAACTGATGAGAGAAGTTGTCTTCGTTTCTCTTTCCTCTCGAGAAACCATCGAAGTTTCGCGTTGTTCCTATAAATGGAGAATGTATTAAAACGCGTTCTCTGTAGCAGCGGGAGGAGGACTGCACAATCTTTTCAAACTCATCACCAATGATCCATACTTTGGGTATGGAGTCCCTAGGGGCGGGATACACTTCAGCCAAAAAAGTTTTGAAAAATTTCAAAATTTGGCGCGAAAATCGAGAAAATTTTTTTTCGGAGTTGTGTTCCGAGACATATATAATTCGAAAGAGCGTAGAAAGTTATCCCAGAAACTCGTTCAGTTTTTAAATTGATCACCTTTGACACAAGTTATGTGTCGAAAACTGCGAACATGTACACTTTTCTCGAAGCAACGAGTCACATCTCAGGTTCTTATGAAAAATAGATCGGGAAAAGTTTATATATTGTGTAGTTTTCATTCTAGAATATGATAGCGTCGAGAAAATTGAAGATATCCTGGACAGGACATACTTTTTTTGCTAAACAACATGACCCGTTTGTCGACGCGGGTTCGATCCCCGGCCAAAACACAATCTTTTGCAAACTTTTTTTATTGCCTAAACCAATGGTTCCTGCAATTTCAGCAAGTTTTATGATGTTAACAGACTTTACATGATATTTTCAAGGAGAAAGCAAATAATTTAGAGGTGTTTTATTTTTGGTCAAATTTCAAGATTTCACACCATGAACCCGGGCTCATGGTGATTTTTCTCAAAAAAAAAAATTCTTTCAAATGTTGCGCCAAATTGAATATATTTTCACATTTTGACGTACTGAAGATATGAAGAACTTTTCCAGCCGATTTGAGAAAAAAATATTTTTGAGAAAAATCACCATGAACCCGGGTTCATGGTGTGAAATCTTGAAATTGGATCAAAAACTAAAACACCGCTAAATTGTTCCCTTCTTCTTGAAAATATCATATTATGTCTGCGAATATCATAAAAGTTACTGAAATCACAGGAAACATTGGTTTAGGCAATGAAAAAAGTTTGCAAAAGATTGTGTTTTGGCCGGGGATCGAACCCGCGTCGACAAACGGGTCATGTTGTTTAGCAAAAAAAGTATGTCCTGTCCACGATATCTTCAATTTTCTCGACGCTATCAAATTCTAGAATGAAAACTACACAATATATAAACTTTTCCCGATCTATTTTTCATAAAAACCTGAGATGTGACTCGTTGTTTCGAGAAAAGTGTAAATGTTCGAAGTTTTCGACGCATAACTTGTGTCTAAGGTGACCAATTTAAAAACTGAACGAGTTTTTGGGATAACTTTTTACGCTCTTTCGAATGATATATGTCTCGGAACACAACTCCGAAAAAAAATTTTCTCGATTTTCGCGCCAAATTTTGAAATTTTTGAAAACTTTTTTGGCTGAAGTGTATCCCGCCCCTGGGGACTCCATACCCAAAGTATGGATCATTGGTGATGAGTTTGAAAAGATTGTGCGGTGCCCCTACACTATTTTTCCCGCTACTACGGAGAACGCGTTTTAATGCGCTCTTCGTCACTAGTTTATTTTACTGGACCAAGCAAACAGGCCTAACCTGAAGGGGGAATCTCATTCATCACTGTGTATCTAGCGGTCACATCTCGTGGCCAGGTAAAGTAAACTAGTGTAAGTAAAGTAAAAAAACATTTCAATCTCCTTCTCACCTTATCATTTTTATTCCTTTGAAATCTTCTCTGACTCGGTCCTCTCATTGTCTCTTCCTCTCTCAACCCTCGCTCCTTTCTGATCTCTGCATACGGTCGTCTCTCTCCAATCGATAATTCCGTCTCAGCAGTGCTCAGACTACGGTGGCCCTGAGGATCGGTCAGTTATCGATTGTTCATCTTACCGTACTCGCCTCTCTTACTCCATAGACAGATTCTATTCCACTTGGAGGTCTCAATCGATCATCTTCATACATGGAATTGGCGTATCCTCCGTGTGAGGAAGAGAAGTTCATTCCTCGTTTGGGAAAACTGGAACGATCGAAATGAGAATCACTTTGATATTCAATAAACGATTGACAAAGCACCCCGTAATCATCAGTAATCTCAAGCCAAATTCGGAGCGTTCTCCTTATCTTCCCCTTATTTCTTGTAAAATTTAAAATCCTGTCGCGCCACGGGCGTAGATCAGTACTTCAACTCCCGGGGAAATAAGTCTACGACGCCATAAGTCAAAGCTGGCCAGCGACGACTTCAAAGTCTCATCGGCGCAGGGGAACGACTTTTAAAGTCGTCGCACGGCAGCCGAGAAGTCTAGAGTCGTAGGCTTATTTCCCTTGGAGACGGATTAACAGACAGTACATAAATAATGAGGGGGAGAACTCACCTCGCAGTGTGGTGGGTAGTTTTGTGTAGAGTGAGAGCAGGTATGGGAGGTGGAGGAGGCTTAGACGAGGAACACAAATTGATCTGAGAAGAGAGCAGATGAGTAGTAGAATATGGTCGTTCAGAAAGGCAAATGACCTACCGTCGATCAATTATCGATTGATTATCAAAAAAACGATGATAGGTAAGAAAATCAATAACTTATAATCAATGGATAATTAATCGACGATAGGTCATTTTCCTTTCTGAACGACTATATTCTACTGATATTAATGAGAATGAGGGAAAGATAACTGACGATAGAGAGAATGGAGGAGAGAAGAGAGAGGAGAATGAAGAGGAGACAGATTCCCGACTCGATCCATTGGAAGGGAATCCAGCACAAGGACTGAAATGATGTAAAATAAGATGAGAGAAGACAATCGATAATAAATACCTGTCTCTCGAATCCTGTGGAACTCTCGAAGGAGGACTGACACAGAGGAGTGTACTTGATCCAGAACGAGAAGGAGTACGGTAGACCGAAGGAGAGAATCGGTCGATCGATATTTCCCTGAGATACGGTATGTTTTCATTCCCACATAATTGGTCGTGGTTTGGACTTATCGATTGATCCAAAAGTATGACTCACAAAGTATGCCATCCACCATCCGATTAGAAGAGAATTAGAGGCGATTATGAGGAAGCATCCTGAAATCGATTAGATTCCCACACGGAAGAGCCAAGATTACAGTATCGAGATAGTAGTAGACAATTGTTTATTGATTTTACCGATGAGATGGATGACGAGTAGATTCTTCCTCTGTTGATGTACTGCGAACACTCCAATTATGCAGAGAAGAAGCTGAAATTGAGAAGGAATTTCATATTATCTCATTTTCTTCCTTTTCCATCTCATCTCTACTTCGATCTCTTTGCTTCAATGCTCATTACAAGAGTAATCTACGGTCTCTGTTCGCATTCCACGGAGATATTGTCATTCTCGACTACTTCGTAGTATCGATTGACTACCTGTTGTGTCCTTTGTTTGATTCAGTGCTTACAGGGGCAGACAACTAATCTCCATTTGGTACACAGTGTGCAACGAGAGAGAGAGAGAGAGAGAGAGAGAAAGAGAGAGAGAGAGAGTACGCAACGAGTAATTGGTCCCACCCGGGGGCATCAATTATGCTGTCCCTTTCACACACAATAATCAGAGCATGACTTGATATATGTGTATCTCTCGCCTCTCTGGCGGTACTTGACTGGTCAGTTTCTGGAAGGGGAAGGAGGGGGGGGGGGGAGGGGAGGGGGAAGGGAGGGTATCCTCATCCCACCCTGAGGGATACTCAAACATTGCCCCTTCTTATGCCAATAGAAGACGGAAGAAGCGAGAAAGTCGACAGAGGACGTTGGCCAATCAACCATCGACTCTTTGATCTACCAATCGAGAGAGAGAGAGAGAGAAAGAGAGAGAGACGGGGGGGGGGGTGAATAGAGGGATCAACACTCAATCAAGGGCTGCCAATACAATCTGTTGCCATTACCCAGAGGGAAATGAGTTATGATATCTCACAGAGAACAAAGAAGAGAAAGGAAGAGAGTGAGATGTGACCCCAGCCGCGCTATTATCGAGATGGAGAGAAAAGACAAGAGGGAATGCGGAACGTTGTTGAGTTGGATAGGAAAGGAGATAATATGATAAGATGTGGGAGAGAGATAAGGGAGATTTCACCCTCTCACAAACATACTGAACGACCCCCGTAAACATGATTCATCACTTGGAGAATACGTTTAGATGATGGAAGAAAGATATACAGTGATTTTCAGGGTTCCTTAATTTTGTCAATACCGAATATTGAGCCCCTTACATCGACTAGGCGTGCGGAGGGACCCTTACAATTAGTACAGGGAACGGAAAGACCAGGAATCATATTATTTTCGACGGAGCCTATCGAAAACAGGGTAATTTTCACATCCCGAATTTAGGGAACGTGAAGAACGCTTAATATATAAAGAAGAGTTACCTGGAGGAAATCAGCCAGGACGAGCACCCAAAGTCTCCCAATGAGGTCGGTGATCTGACGAAGAATGAGAAGAATTGACCAGATGGACAATAGACATAACTGCCCCCGACGGACTCGCATCCGACCTGAAGAAAAGAGGATATTATAGTATAGTGCACAACCCAACTACGGATACTCAACACGTAGAGAGATCAACATTGAGTAATAGTATTGTAAGGTAGACCGTTAATTAAGTATAGCAGATTTAAGACAATACATCAAGACAGACAATGTCACAAGTTCGACCCCCCGTGCCTGCCGATCCACCCAACCAAGGGGGTTAAGAAATGTTGGTAGTGATTGGTAAATCACGATTCAAACATGCCTCGAAAGGGGTCCCCGATTCACGTGCACACAACACGAGAATAGCCTCGCAACAGGCCGCTGATCATCTCAGGACAGGCTCTCGTTGCCCCTCAGGCATAGGGGTGGTCGATACCGCCTTGCGTGTAGAAGACCTAACACCTTTTACATAAACACAAGGAAGACAAAACAATAAAGTGAGGGTAGGTCATAATGGTGAGAGTGCGGGTGGTGAGATACAATCGGGAGAAGGAAAACAGATCAGATCACATTTCCCGCGTAGTGAAACATCGCAACTTGACTTAGCATAGAAGAAGAGATCGATTTCGCGTGAATGGGAGAAGTGAATTTGGAAGGATGAACGTGAAAGGTAACTGCAACAAAGGAGGAGAGGCTGGTCAGTCTCGTTAGAGAGTCAGTGTGTGAGAGAGAGACGATTGGTGTGCTCTCTTTCTTCTCTCTATAGCTCCCTCTCGTCTCTCGTCTCTCCCCCTCCCTTCCCCCGCCCTCTGGCTACTATCCAAATCCACCACCAAGGGCGAACGACACATAATAGGTGTCTCTTCCCATTCAATACCTACTCTACATTTGCACTCTCTGGAACACCAACAATCCACTCTTTTTTTGCTCGGTTCATTCGGGAATCGAAAGGTGGCTACCGAAATGAGGGAAAGCAGAGACCTTGATCGCATTCCCAACGATTTAACTCTATGATAACGAACCATGTTTAGGCTAGCAGCGTTACGCGTCCGCGAACAAATCGGCTTACTGATATTCAGAGGGATGAGGAATATTGATTGAGAAGGAGAAAGGTGAATTGATAGAGCGGAAATAAACAAGGAAATGACAACTGCGAACTGAAAAAAATGCGAAAAACGACAGCAGAACGCGGGAAAACATGAAAAATCAGTCGAAATTGTAAACATGAATACCGTACTCCTTTCCTGGGGAATTCAAAACTTCGCTGAGCAGACTACAAACTACACTCACTTCTCGCTTCTCTCGCTCACTTTTCCAAGCTCGTCCACTTTATCCACGTGTACTCTTATTTCAGCTGTTTCCTTGCCAATTTCGTTCATTATCTCTGTTTAGTTTCGTTAATTAACTGTTACTCTATCGTTCTCTTACCAATTAGTGTCACGAGTATTGATGACTCATTACGTTACGAGGTGTTAATTTCTTATTTAACTTTACCAGTTTATTCAGATTATTTTCGTTGTTTAAGTATATTTCTTTCTTTCAGGGTTAAATACGAATGTCCTCTCTCGAGGCATTCGTCAATGAACAGAAGAAGAAAGGCGAGGGGACTTCAAATGGAGGAATTCCATCGTTGAACTCTTTTGGCGATTTCCGAAATAAGTTGTCGTCCAGTTTCTCTTCATTCTCGCTCAATTCGAGGTAAATCACTACTCAGGGTTAGTGGGGGTATAGCTACTTCTACTAGAAGACGAAAAAATGCTAGAAATCTCCTAGAAAGAAGCTAAAAGCAGCGCTCCTTCAACTCTACAGAGCTACGTTCTTGCTGATTTATATCTTCTAGTTAAAGTAGTTATGCCTTTCGCCATTAGTACTTGTACACCACGAGTCTTGAATTCGTTACAATGTTTAACTATTTTGATTTCATGTGTAACGACACGATTTTCTAATTAGTGATTTCGTTCAATTAACAGTTTGATTTATAGGAGCGGGGACACTGAAGTATTGATAGAAGGTGAGGGGTCGCGAGGCGTTCTTCCCAATGCAAAGAACAGGTACAATTATTTCCATCTTAAAGTTAGGTACTCTCCACGGATTAGACGGATTCCGAATGCTCTGTTTTATGATCATTTTACGAGACGGTCGTTGATCTACTTTCTAAGTAATGTTGTGCCTTTCTTTAAAATAAACGGCATAAGTTTATTGAATATTTTTGCAATTAAAATAATATCAACTGCGTATTTAGTATTTATTGGTTTGTTCTTTGCACGACCATAGCAGTAGAAGTTACTATTATGACATCTACTATTATGGCCATTCTCAGAACAAACTTAGTTAAATCATGTTTAGAAGCTTACCAAGTCTCCAAGATATTGTTTCATTAATTGGTGTAATTGCAGAAAGGGAGGATCTTCCTCCTCCGGATCGTGGTTCTCCTCCGATTCTTCAGTATTCGGTCTCTCTCGTACTCAAAGACTCTTCGGTTTCTTCCTCTTCCTTCTCGGTTCTGCTTTCTGCTTCGCCACAGTCAGTAACATTCATGGGTGCTGAGTCAGTTGATTGACTTTGTTGGCGCGCTGACAAGTAGATTTTAAAAGAAATCCAAACCAACGGGAGAATATGGCCACACGCACATTTTACATCGAATTTTACCTGTAGCTCGTCATAAAAAACGGGAACATGTGGATGTATTCGTTATAATTGTGACGGGGAAACGTATATATCAACGTAATGTTATCTCAGCTGGCCATCTCGCACAGGTATGGTCAGTAATTTATTTCGGTCAAAATTGCTTGACTTTCTGAATATTCGAAAGAAATTCACTTCTTTTCCTGAAACAAACAAATATTTTCGGACAATTAATTATAAAATAATAGGATTTAATTTTTTTTTAAGTAATGTAAAGAAAACGCATATTTTTTTGGTGATCTTAATCATTTTTTTCCGCGTGCATAGTACGAAGGAGATTTCGGTTTACTGGATTTCCTGGTACCCTTCGGTGAAATTTTCCGACCTGAACATTTTGGTGAAAGCGGTGAACATAGATGGGCAGCCAAAATCCAAATTTTTTTCGGGCTGTGATATAACATATGAGTCATATATGATATGACTCTCAAAGGACCTCTTTTTCAAGTGATTACCAGTGAAAAAAGTGATAAATGGTGTTTTAAATGCTTTCACGGACAGTACATAATACATACCACTAAATACAATCAATAATAATGAAAAATGAGATGGGTAATGTATCCAATGGCGGTCACAATGTTAGTTGAAAAAGAGACTAGAATTATTTTTAATTTTCGCTATAAATTGTATTTTCACATATATCGGGCATGTTTTCCTCTACCATAGTTTGCTGTTAGAATAAATATTCATCGGAAATCTGATGAGTTCCAAAAAGAAACCGAGAAGAACAACTTAAATTGAAAATATTTATTTTACGCGTATGCACTGACCTTAAATATAACTCTGATCCAATATTGACAATAAAAATTAGCAAGAATAGTTTTCTGTAAGAATAGTTTTCTCCAGATGCACCGATTGTACAGGTTTTTATCCATTTTCGGCCGTAAAAGATGGTCCAATCCTGGTGCATCGTCTTTATTTATCCCAACGTAGTGCTCCTCGAGTGCTGATGACAGACAATTAATATAGTTAGTCACTTTTGATGCGTTATTACCAAGTTTTATTCACGTTATTGTGATATGTTTGAATATAACAATCATTTTTTTAATGTTCGTTGTTGTTCATTATTTTGACAAAAATAAAAACTAAAATAGAATTAAAGAAATACCAGCCCGGTGATATTGGTAACATAAAAGTTGAGTAAGATTACGATTCGCGTAACGATGTAATTGCAGAGTGCGTTCCTTCTGCCAGTTCTACTGCTTCAAACGAGGAAATTCGCAGCATTGAACAGTCTCGGATCGGCGATGCTCTTGGCGAGGTCATATTTACAAATGTATATCGAAAATATGAACACCGGCCACATAATAACTGTCTCTAGTCTCTAAATTCTCTAAATTAGTCTCTAAATTATTATATTTTGCAATGCATATAATATTTTGGGGCGTACCAGCATACATTTTCGTCCAATTACAAATGTATCTAATGTTAAATCATATTCTCTTAGTAGAGATAAAATTCATTCCACTACTTATCTTTTGCGGCACTATCCATCAATCGTTTATCATGCCAAAAACTTGATTCATTCATTCATTCATTGTTTATTCCGGCAGGGTAATTTACAAGAGTTATAACTGTGAATTGGGGACAAGAGACAGATGTCTGTCGACGTAGTCGAGTCCATGGGTTTTCTTTGGCAGCAAGGGTTTGGGGAGGGAGATCAGGGCCAATTTTTAATAATGGATTGAGGGAAAAAGGAGATGGGTTGAGAGCGAATTATTTTGCGGAAAGTGTCATGAGATGGGAAAACTGATTTATAAGGGAGGGGGTTAAGGATTGAATTGCAGTAAAATGTTATATTATGGAGCCAACATGATATGAACCCGTTTGTGTAAGAGTCGGGCAGATGCGACAGGTTTTGGTACAGTCAAAAATGATCAATTCTTTGAAACTTCGTGATTTGGGGTTATCGAGGGTGCTGATAACGGTAGTCACATTCATTTTGCACGATAAGCCTCCGTTGTCTCCAGACGACGTTGTGTCGAAATCAGATTTTTTTCTATTTATTCGGCCTCAGATTAGGCTAATTTTTTGTCCTTGTTGTTTCTGGGGCAGAATTTGATGGCGATCACGCCTGTCTGGTTTATTTCTCATAATTATTAGTGATATTTTTTTAAATGCAACTTTCTTCAGAGTAATTTCTGACCTTGTTCTTGAGCACAGATCGGACCGGCGTGACGAGAGGAATCCAAATATATAATTTGAGCGAAATCTGTCATGGGATCTCCAAATGAGCAGCAATAAAGTGCAATAAAAATGAGGAATTTCTCCTCTCTTTTCCACCCGGCACTCTGCACTCTCTCATTTCCCCACACTCTCTCATCAGCAATCCCATCTTCCCCGTGGCTGTTTTGCTCTCCTCTCTAGCGGGGAAGCGAGGGAGCATGGGGAAATGAGAGAGTGCAGAGATGCCGGTTGGAAAAGGGAAGAGAAATTCCTTATTTTCTTTACACTTTATGTCTGCTCATTTGGAGATCCCATGACAGATTTCGCTCAAATTATAGATTTGGATTCCTCTCGTCACGCCGGTCCGATCTGTGTTCTAGAACAAGGTCAGAAATTACTCTGAAGAAAGTAACTTGATTCTTCTATGTATGGCCAAGAGAGGGACGAGAGAGAACTTCAACTTTTTATTGAGACGTTTCGGGCAAACAGCCCATCTTCAGTCGGTTTACCACATGAAATAAGGCAACATTAACCGGGTGGCAGACAATAGAAAAACATTATCGATTCGTTTTTCTATTGTCTGCCACCCGGTTAATGTTGCCTTATTTCATGTGGTAAACCGACTGAAGATGGGCTGTTTGCCCGAAACGTCTCAATAAAAAGTTGAAGTTCTCTCTCTCTCGTCCCTCTCTTGGCCATACATAGAAGAATCAAGTTAATTTCAACAATGACGAGAATAACGGAGTACAACCTACTCTGAAGAAAGTTGCATTTTTAAAAGTTATAATAAATAATTATGAGAAATAAACCAGACAGGCGTGATCGCCATCAAATTCTGCCCCAGAAACAATAAGGACAATAAATTAGCTTTATCTGAGGCCGAATAAATAGAGAAAATCTGATTTCGACGCAACGTCGTCTGGAACCACGTAGGCGTATCGTGCAAAATGAATGTGACCACCGTAATCAGCACCCTCTATAACCCCAAATCACGAAGTTTCAAAGAATTGACCTTTTTTGACTGTACTAAGCCTTGCTTGATTCTTACACAAACGGCTTCATATTTACGATGCTAGGTGACAAAAAACTGTGCCGTGGCATCGTACATATCATGACAAAAATAATACATTTTCTGTACTGTGATATCATCTCCTTATCCTCGTTCGTTTCAGTTTCGTGTTCGTGTGGGGTCCTCTGACCTATCTGTCAATGCTCTTCGACCCCTCTCGTCGTCTCGTCTCCATCTGCTATCTCTCTTCTGTATTCGCCACTCTCTACTCTTCCTTGTGGGTGAGTCAATCGATCGATGCATACGGTAGATCGTACGGTAATCGGTGTATTGCCGTAATTCTGGAAGAATACGGTGCGTGTCGTGGAAGAGTGGCAGACTATGCATGATCACGCATAATTCATATTAGAGGTGGACACTTGGAAACTCTGGATACAATATCAATAGTATTCGATGAGGGTAGTTATTTATAAGGGTGGTCGAATTTACTCGCTAGGATAGGTCAAAAATAGTTTGCTATCAACCCGATATTTTCTGGCACAAGACGCTAAACTAGAGACAAAATAGTCACAACATTTTGTAGCTACCACTGCCACAATCAATTTTAATTTTTGAGGAGAATTGCGCAATTTTTTTGCGTATTTGTGAAATACCTGCCGACTGTTCAAAAATGCATTTCCTAGTTTGTCAGTCAAATGAAAACCATGCCCGCTCGAGCAGTAGACACTTAACAATATTTTTCGTTAAAAAGAGGCCCATTAAAGAAATCGCTAAAGACCGGTTGTTCGTTCTCGTTAGCGAGGATTAGCAACTTTGTATGTCGTTCGGACAATGTCAGTAGATGGACATTTTGATTTTTTTCATGCACTTTAATCAATTTTACAACAAAAAAAAATTATGGAAAATACGACAGTATGCATGTCGGCGCACTGTTTTAAGCATTTCTTCTCGTAATAAAGGAAATGGGTTTTCCTCCTAGAAATTTTCCAGGGAAAAGAATAAAAATTGAGAGAAATTATTTTTTGATGCGTATGCGATACCTTTCAAGATCTTTCAAAAAATCTTACCGGTCTCTGAGCAAACTGAATTGACCATAGGCCAAAAACTCGGATTGACTGTATTCGCCTCAGAGTTTTTATTCATTGGAGCGGTGGTAGGTACAAAACAATATGAGTATGCTGACTCTAGGTTAACGCCTTGTACCCGAACCTGTCAGATTGAACTCAATCCACTTCTTGAGCTATGTAAATTATACTATCTGACCATATTATTAATAGTATTTCGCTCCTTGTACGTCTGTCTGCCTTCATTCTTACTGTGAATAAGCCTCCCAGTGAGGAAATTCGGATACTATTTCATACACATACATTGTTACTTACTTTTGCTGGAATCTGGTCATTCCCTACATTGGACACCGCTTTTCTCTTCCTCTCTATCTTCTTTATTTCTCTCTTTTCCTTCTCAGAAGGAAGGAAATTGAGTGTCGTTCAACTCCGGAAACAATTGGAGAAAAATGGAGGTAGAAGGGGGGATTGTGTCGTGTATTTACTCACTCTTTGCATATCGATGTGATGATTGTGAAGTATAGGAAGAACTCAGAGGGAAACAAGTCTATGACTCTATAAGTCTTAGCTGGCCAGCGACGACTTCGAAGTATTAGGCGCAGGGGAGCGAGGCGTTTAGACTTTGAAAGTCGTCGCTGGGCAGAACAGAAGTCTCGAGTTGTAGACTTGTTTCCCTGCGAGAAAAAATGGCGAATAAATGGTACTGTAGTAGGGAAGTGATGAAAGTATTTGAGAATGTTAATTGCCATGTAAGAAGAATTGTGCCACAACAATGTGGTTATGAGAAGCGATCTTTGAATCGCCGCAATGGTTATGCAAAGGGCCAACTCGTCATTTTAATGGCCTCCTCGCATTTAACTCTTCTCTCTCTCTCTCTCTCTCTCTCTCTCCCCTCTATTCATTTAGCTGCCCCTTGCTGTGACTCTGAATAGCCGTGAGTTAGACTTTCGAAGAGACGGCTGGGGATATCTGTTTTGCTCTCTTCGCTTGGATACAATGGAGTGAGACTGCCCTTCTCATTGTTTTCCATGCCTTGAATCGGTGGATTTCAATAGTCGTCCATCCATCTCCCTCCTCCCTCCTCAGTCCTCAGACCATTCTTCTTTCTCCTATCCATCCATTCTAAGGGACTACAATTACTGTGTACTCGTGGAATGCTTCCTTGTGGAATACGGAGAAAGCATTCCATGATACTTATTATAGATACTTAGATCTTCTAAGTACCTAAGTATCATGCAATTCTTTCTGGTCTCGTATGGAAATGTCGAATATGTCAACGTGAGATTGAGAGTGGGTGCAAGACGGCAGTTCCCATTCCGTGTGAGACTCACACGAAACCGACTCTCCTCAAATGGGACAGACCGAGAGAGTGTGCGAAAGTGAGAGGGTTTTTCTAGATTTTACACGCTCTCGCTCACTCCAGACCCCCTTTGTGTAGGGTTGGCCGGCCCGTGGAATGATGATTGGTAGATAAAAACTAAGAATGAATCTGCCATGATGACGTGAGGAAATATCGATTCATCCACATCTTCAGAGCAGTTTATGTTACTATGTAAAAGTATTGCCTAGTAAAAGAGGGTTCTAAGAGACTACAATTACTGAGTACTCGTGGAATGCTTTCTGGTCTCGTATGGAAATGTAGAGTATGCGACGTGAGAGTGAGAGTGAGTGAGTGCACGGCAGTTCCCATTCCGTGTGAGTATGGAGAGAAGTCATGAAAGAGACTCGAGTCTTGTCATGATTGTGGAAGCAAAAACGAAGAACGACATGTTAATTCCTTTACGCGTCGCAAATCTTTCGTATCAATCAGTGGTTGGAAATGAGAAGAAGAAGGAGAAAAGGGAGGAAACAAAGGGGAGGGAAATGAAGAAGACTGCATTAGAACACATGAGATCATTGATCGATGGCGAGAGAGAGAGAGAGACCCGACTATCGATTGATTTGATCGATCGATTGGCTAGAATGTACAGTAGGATAAGGATATCGTCGAACGAAACTCTCAAGGCATGGTCATCATCTTCACAAATTCTTCGTAGTCGATCTGAAATGGAATAGGGGTACGGTAATCTGAGCTTATAGGTCAAATGAGCTCTCACTAACGAGGAAAAACACCTCTGAATGTCTTCTGAACCATATCGGTAGACGGAAATTCTTTGGATGTCTCCATACATTTCGACCCGTCTCTAGATAAACATATCGGAGATAGTGCAATATGGACTTTGACAAACGGTTTTACGCATATTTGTATGAGGCACTTGCAAGAGGAGACTATTTGACGTATGTCTGAATCTACCGTAGTGTACCGTATCCATCTCACCTGTCCATCTCCATCAATATCAACTTCTGCAATAATCTCATCCACTTCTTCATCACTGAATTGCTCTCCCATATGAGTCATGAAGTATCGGAATTCCTCTGCAGTAATGTATCCATTTCCATCTCGATCGAATACTCGGAATGCCTCTCGAATCATCTCGGAGTCGTTTTCCTGTAGAGAGTCATTCTCAATATTGCGCACATTTTTCACACCGTTTTCGATATACTCTATCGGAAAAGGTGATATGTTCACTTTCGCCCTCACTCGGTCCACTCCCTCTCGCGCGCTTCCCGAATTTAGCGAACGTGAGAAATTCTGCCTGCCCAGATCAAAGATGAATCGTGAGAGAATGGAATCCTTTTTGAGAGAGAGGGTAAGAAGTAAGGCGAGTTCCCTTGAGAGTTCCACCCATATCACAATTGCATGGACGTAGTTGGAAGGGAAAAGAGAATAGAAGACAGTTTCCCCCTCTCGCCGTCACAATTCGTCGTATTCCCATTCTCCTTCTCTCTCTTTCTCTCTCTCTCTCTCTCTCTCTCTCTCTCTCTCTCTCTCCCCTTCTGTATTATGGTCGTGTGCCATTCATTCACTTCTAATTGTCTGACTGAGTCTCTCAAAAGAGAATGGGACTTCTCTCCATTAAATGGGATATAGATCTCTCTCTCATATGAATTGGTTTCTTTCTGAAGGAAGTCTCTTGATTCGAGTTGAATCTTCTCTCTTGCCTATCACTCAAAGGGAAGAACCAACAGCTGTGGAGTGGAATTGAGGGGACGAGGCAGAGTGGGTCGAGGGAAGAGAGAGAGAGAGAGAGAGAGAGAGAGAGAGACGGAGAGAGAGATCACATTCACAGTCATGATATGGGGGCACGCAAGTTATGAGGAAACCAATGTGGAGAAACGAGAAGGAGAAGGAGAGATAGATAAAGGGGGTAGCCGACCTTGTTCATTCTCTTCATCATCTGGCAGAATTCGGGGAAGTCGATTGTTCCCGATCCATCGATGTCCACTTCATTCACCATATCGAGCAGTTCCTGAAAGACGTATTGTTGCATACATAACACGGTGTTCTTGACAAAATGCCAAAAATGAATTGGTGGTGAGACCGTCCCTCATTTGCAAACCATTTTCATGTTCTCTAACTGCCTGCCTCAATTTGCATACACTCGCCAAAACGTCATGAGAACTTGAAGAGGGGGAACTGGGTCATCTTCATGTTTTTGGAAACTAAATTGACTGTCGGACTGGATTATCCTTAATAGTGAGCTACTACTGTGATAGGGGAGAGTGAGTGAATATGAGATGACGGTTGGATGTTTGGCAAGAGTGATATCGTTGAACACTCTTAATAATCATGTCCAACTAACTTGTTCAGTTGGATTCTGTCCGAGTGATCGCATGGCAACTCCCAATTCCTTGGATGAAATGGATCCATTACCGTCCTGCAATATCACACGTGTTATCATTCATCCATATGACAAAGCAAACCCGATTAACAAGGGAAATAGTGCTGGACAGACAAACCAAAATCTCCATGCCCTGTTCTATGCCAATGAGAAAGATTCGATAACTCAATTTCGCAGCGGGCAAAATTTCAAAAGTAAATTCGTGGTGTGACCACCACCCATTTACATGCTTTTTCGAACTCTCTAACTGTCTGCCTCAATTTGCATAGACTCGCTAGAATGCCGTATCCCTCTTATCACGAGTTGTCTGTCTGATAGAATAGAGATAAAGAAGAAAGATGAACGGATATACTCGTGTTTTCTATCCAAGTCACGACTTGTGACGAGTGTTGCTCATGAGTATGAGTAGACTCCCTCAGGGGGGGGGGGAATATGGGATCTAAGGATTGGTATGAGATGGTTGAGTTATTCTCGACGACTGACGTCATCGATTGACGGATGGAAGAGGGGCATGTCATTCCAGCAAAACGTCTGTGCAAGAGAGTGTGCAAAAAAAGAAGAGAGAGCCTCTCCATTTCTCACGCACTCTCACTCCACATCCCTTTCTGTAGTGTTGAATGGTATGCGGGGATGGAAGAAGGCAAACATTTTCTCCTCTTCCTCCATCTCAGCTTCTCCCTCAACGTCGTCGTCATCATGTATCACATGATCCCTTCTCCTTCCCTCTTCCCATTCATCCTCATTACCATCTATTTTTCTCGCGCCTCCTAATAGGGAACGAGAATTGTGTGTTGGAGGAGAGGAGAGAAGAAGCCTGCATGAAGAGCAGTGAGAACCCCCGAAGGAGAGAGAGAGAGAGAGAGAGAGAGAGAGAGAGAGACCCCGCTCGAGTCGTATGAAATCAAGAGCGATGTTGTCAGTGTGAGGAGGGGATATTATGAGATGTGATTGTGGCTGGATAGCTAACTCGTCTCTTCCCATCACTCGACATATCACACATCTATTCTCTCTCTCTCTCACCATGGACTCTTCTGTTGGAGTGATTGATTCAGAACAAGTGTCTTCTTCCATTCCCTCACTTCTTCCTCCCTCACCCATTGTAATGGATATATAACACGAGGAGGAGGGAGTGGTGTGGATGGGAGTCAGTCTAGAGAGGAAGAGGGAGATCACAAGTATGTACGAGAGTGGAACCACAGCTCTCTCTCTCTCTCTCTCTCTCTCTCTCTCTCTCTCTCTCCTCTACTCACACCTTCCAGTGGTTGTTATGAGTGAGTGAGATAAAGAGAAGAAGAGGAAAGACGGTGGATGATGATAGTTTATGCATAATACAGGTAGACGAAGAGGAGGAGGAGGAGAGAGAGAAGAGAAGAGAGATTGATGGGTGGTAGGAGTGAACACGCACAACCACTGTAGACGACTCGGTGCGACGTAGAGGGAGAAGGAGAAGGAGAAGGGAGTCATCAATGACGCTGTATTTCCCTGTTAAGGGAGAGAGAGAGAGAGAGAGAGAGAGAGAGAGAGAGAGAGAGAGAGAGAGAGAGAGAGAGAGTCTATGACTTCTCTGTCAATGGAATACCAAACCATTCCACAGTCCGGTCAACCATCCAGAAAGACACTCATTTGTGCACACGCTCTCTCGTCCTCAACTTGGTGTGTGGGTTTGGAATCATGTGGGATGGAAGAAGAGAAATGAGTAGAAGGGGTTATGGAATGCTGCCACTACTTCCTCCCTCACAAACCCCCCCCCCAGTTGCACTCTTTTGATGGAGTGAATACCCCAGTTGAGATTGTAGAGAGAGAGAGAGAAGAGGGGGAGAGGAGGAATAGTCATGTGGAGGACTGTTGTCGGAGAAGAGGAAAGAGACAAATGATAAATGGACCCAAGGGATGATGGAGAGAGAGAGAGAGACGGCAAGTTATTCTGACGCCATGTTATCAGCTAGAGGCGAGAAGTTGAGAGATTAGAGAACACAGAGAGGGAAATAGTTTGTGAGCAGTCTCGAATTTAAGTGATAAGCAGAGAGATTAGAAGGGGGATTGGATCGAGACTCAATGGGAGGACGGAGAGAGGAGAAGATATCAGAAGAGGTGATGGAATGGAGAGGAGAAGAAGAAATCACAATGAATAAACACTAATTTCTCATTTGTCAAAATGCAGGGTTCTCAACACGGATGTTAGAGAGCGTGCGAAGACAATAGATGGGAGTGCGTTAAACACAGGATTTGACGTAGCGAAATACTAGTTTCCAGTGTTTTTTCTTTGTGAGAAGAAAAAGAAGAGACGTGTGATTGAGAGTGCCAATGGAGAATAAAATGAAGAGTGAGAAGAGAGAGAAGTGAATTGTGATGTGATGAAGTCACGGACGAATTCCATCGAGGAGAAGAAGAAGAGGAAGAGGAAGAGGAAGACATCACTCCACTGACCGGCCAACCATGCAGAAAGGGATTTGGAGTGAAAGAGTGGGTAAATAGGAGAGGGTCTCTCTCTCTCTCGCAACCGCCCATGTCTGTAGGTGTGGAATGATGTGAGAAGAGAATGGAATAGAGGAAGGAATGGGGGAATGATATTGTAACCAAGGTAGCAGAGAATGAGACATGAGAGGACTCGATACAATGGATGCAGTTTATTGAATCGAGCAGTGGTCTGGCTTTCTCTCTCTCTCCATTTCACATGCTCTCTCTCATCGTCTGACCGATGAGAGAGTGTGTAGAATGGAGAGGGTCTGACCACTACTCATTGATTCCCTACGTAGAAGATAGAAAGAAGAAACAAGTATGTGAACCATGACTAGAGTCAATAAACTCAATGTACTCGAGTATATTGAAGTCGACCTTATCGAATAGCCTGAATGCCTCTTTGTATTCGACCAATTCCTCCTCTGAGATTCCCTCCAGTCCTGTCTCTGTCGTATTCTGCTTCCAACGATTGAATAGAGACATCTTACGCTGCTCACTCATTACTGAAATCTGATGGAATGAAGAGAGAGAGAGACAGACAGAGATTGGTGATAAGAGTTAGTGAAATTGGAGAAGAAGAGAGAGCGAAAATAGAAGGATATGATGGAAGTGGAAGGATGGAGGAGGAGGAGTCATGACTCCGCCCACTTTGGAAGAGAATGGAGAAGAGAGAGACTGATTGGAGATGTGGATGAGGGAAGAAGAAGTTATCAGTGAACATGTAAGATTAGAGGAGAGAGGCGTGAAGGGAAGAATGAATGAGGGAGAGGAGGAGGAAGGGAGGGAGAGAGAGAGAGAGAGAGAGAGAGAGAGAGAGAGACTCTCTGCACCCCATCTGAATCTAGTTAATGAAGAGAAGGAGGGAATGAAATGAGAAGAGACAGTCTCAGAAATGACTGGCAGAGGGCACATTTGAAATGGGCGTAAAGAGGAGAGAGGAGAGTGTTAAACAGTGGTAGTGCATGGGATGCACACTTTGAAGGGTAAGGAATAAAAAGATTTTGGTATTGTCTACATGGTGGAAATGGGTGTTCCATGTAAAGTATTTTCATGTCTTTTCTTGAGAAATTGTTAGCAGTTCCCATTTTCCAGTGGTGTAGGAAGTTCTTGAAATATGATGTGGTGTTAGTTTTCGGAAAAAGGCCAAGATTTGAATTCCCGCAATTTCTTTTCTCAGTTCTCCGTGGAGCAATCGACTCAAAACTTCGAATATAACATTTTTCGACCCTGTTACACCTATAAACGAAATTTTGTGTCGATTGCTCCACGGAGAACTGAGATAAGAAATTGCGGGAATTCAAATCTTAGCCTTTTTCCATTCTCTTTTTCCGAAAACTAACACCACATCAGTAATCGGGAGTAATTGGTGTGCATTTCAGCTCAAGAGCTACATCTTCACAGTTCTCGCATCGACTTTCCAGCTTTTCTCACTTGTTTGGTCAGTTTCACTCCTTTTTTACGAAAAAAAGGAAGAAAGACAAACGTTTATGAAATGAAGTTTGCGAACATTGCCAAAATGGGGAACAGTGTGAGTAGGTATCGTGACTAGCAGTGATTAGAAGGTGATGGATGGAGAGAGAGAGAGAAAGAGAGAGAGAGAGAAATGAGTAGAAGAGAAGAAGGAATGCACGTAGGGAATGGAATCTGAATGAATGAGAGAGATGGTGGATAGTGAGAAGAAGAGAGTTATCATGAGTGACATGGAGTCGGAGGGAGGAAGGGGTGATTGAATCGACTATCTCCTCCTCCCCACTGCTCTCTCTCTCTCCGACCTCTGCCCCACTCTTCTTCTTCTTCTTCTTGACTCGTCTCAATGCTCGACAACAACAAATGTGTTCTTCTTCTGTTGGCGGTCTTGTCTCAATTCTTTAACTTTCATTCTCCTTCTCTCGTTCTCTCTCTCTCTCTCTCTCTCAATATCTGAGATTACTCATCATTGCAGGTTCGTAATGTCGTCAGTTCCGGGAGGGGAACGAGGTCTTCGTTTCATGGCATCACTCTTCGGTCGATTCATTACTAAACCCAATTCTACCGTACTCCCCATTTGACTACCGTATCCCACTAAAGTGTAATCCCCCGTGATAGTACTTTCCCCTTCTCATCTGGTCATATCTTTCCTTGAGTGTCTCTCAATCAATCGATTACTGTACCTCTCCCTAGTTAGACTACGGTACACCCGAAAGACTCGTCCTTGTTATATACAGTTGTGAATGCACATACTAACTTATAGATTATTTTCGGTGTTGAATATTGAATGATGTCCAACTCTCTCAATGTGCAATTTTGTTGTGAGTTAGTACGAATAGTTTATAAAAGTCAAACGAATGGATTGATGGGTTGAGTTTGTTGAATGTCGTGACAAATACCGGAAAGAGACCAATTCCTTCCGGAGAGAAGGCCGAGACACAGAGAGGCAGTTTTCCTCTCTTTTCAAGAAGACTAATAGTATCAATCGATTGATATTTCAATCGAAATCAAGAGTACATCTCCCATTTGCATGAGATAATATAATCAAGCGTTCATCTCCAATTTGCCTAAGAGATAAGTGTGGACGTCTCGAGTAAGTCCACATTAGCATGCTGTGGCAGCCATGAGAGGCCCAATGTCGGCTCACAATTCCCTCTTCTTCTCACTTCCCCTCTCATATAATGAATAAGAATATCTCCCATCCCAGTCCCCTTTCGAGTCCATTGCACTGGGTAATAGTAGGAGAACAGTTTTAAAGACAAATGAAAATGACAAGGAAACTGTTAAAAAACGAGTGAATAATCGATGACGAGTACGGTAATGACTATGAGTGATATATAATCATCAGTAACTAAGTAAATCCAGATCCTCTACGGCAGAAATGAACACAGAATGGGCACGACCGCCATGCATGAAATTTACATTGCTTACTACGGTATTTCAATGAAACTTGTGGAATGCATCAGGCATAATACCGTAGAAACTGATTCCCGGACCACTTTTCAATCCGCATTTGAGCCCCCGTGGCGGGCTGAGGTGAGATATTTAAATTGTCAAAGGGTTAACAATCGATTCAGACACACACAATATCAATCAGCCCGTTGCAGGTACGGTAGACAATGCACATGTCGATGCATTATTGATTTTCAGGTCGACACTACTATCTTTGTAATTACTGCTGCTGAATCAGATGGATCGTCCAATTTACTCGTCCTGGAGGTACCAGACATACATGAACTTGTCTGAAATATTGATTTATATCCTCAGAACATGATCGATCAATCGGTAACGACTTCATGAGGGCTTCTGATTACAGTACCAATCAGCTCTCCGACGAGCGATCATAGTACGGGAGCCGGTAGATCAAAGTGGAATTCGGTCATCGTCTTCTTTCCTTGAGAATCGTCAATGAAATCTCACCTTTGTTGCCGTCAAGAAAAATCGGCCGAGCTTCGCGGAGTAGAGCCTGATGGGTCAAAATTAATGGACTAACCTTCCCAGTGAAATGCGCACGTCCCCGCTCGCCTACTCGAGTAGTTCCTGAAGGGAATATGGAATAAAATCAAACCTTTGTAGATGACGGCCCTCAGGCTAGTGAGGGCCAGGAAATTGGGAGTAATTCATGATAACACTTCAACAGCGAGAGATTCTGTAATTGGGCGCTTATACGGCCCTGTGAGACATAGTAGAACTAATAAGATCCAGGGTTGCAATTCGGGGAAAGAAACGGGGTGAGAAGTGGAGAAGGCAAGGGAGCACCAGAGAAGAGATACAGCGACCCAAGACGATCAAAATAGAACGAGATGAGACGCCCTCTGCAACAACAATACTTTTCTCATATCTTGTGTTACTATAGTTTATGATGATAGGTTTTTTTGAAACTGCCATTTAACATGCCAATTTTCTAGCAAATTCGCTGGGAGAGAAACCATGGCTGCAACAGAAAATTTATAATTTTCTGAAAAATAAAACAGAAATGTCTGTTTCTACAGTAGCGGCAAATTTTATATCACAATGGTCATTTTCGACTATATCTCGGTTCAAACTATTCGAATCGTCCTAATTTTTTGAGTTTATTAATATTTTACGATCCCTAGTGAAAATGTGTGGTCGAAAACAGAAAATTCAGAAATTTGGGAGATCACTCTTTTCGACTACTTTTTCTAGATTAATTATTTTCTGAGGACTATTTTGAAAAACTAAATGAAATCGTAGCTCAAAGAAGAATTTTTTTAAAAAGATGTTACCTCGCAACATTCATTTTTTGATATCAAAATCTACACTTCATAAATTATAATTTATTCGTATTATACAATTTTTGACCGAAACTACAATTTTTACAAAATAGTTTGCCGACAAAATAACTTGAAAATGTTTAGCAGCATCTCACAAGTTTTGAATAAATCCGGTTCAGAAAATTTTCTGTTTTTTCTGCTTCTTACAGTAGCGGCCAATATTATAGCACAATTATCATCTTCGACTATATCTCGGTTCAAACTTTTCGAATCTTCTTAATTTTTTGAGTGTATTAATATTTTTCGATCCCTCATGAAATAGTGTGGTCGAGGCCTTTTCTCTCTGGTCGTGCGACCATTTGCTGCAAACTATTTCTTGCTGCAAAGTCAACATTTTAGTTTGCTTTTTGGCTAATTTCGAAATGACAATCTGTACTGAAAAATTTCCACTTATGAAATAGAGGAACATTAGGGCTACTCATTCCACTAATTGGTTGGGGTCGCAGCTGTTTCATCAGCTGCGCAGCACGCGCTGAACATGGCACACTTTTAAAAATTATTTTTAGTATTTTCTTCTTCCTTGTTTTATATTATCGTGTACTTAGTACACATACACTGTGTGAGTATGGACTGGATTCGCCCCCTTTCCGAACTTGCAGCATATTGATGTCACTTTTGCACCTTTGTGATAGAATAATGGCCGCTACTGTAAAAAGCAGAAAAAGCAGAAAATTTTCTGAACCGGATTTATTCAAAACTTGTGAGATGCTGCAAAACATTTCCAAGTTATTTTGTCGGGCAAACTATTTTGTAAAAATCGTAGTTTAAAATTGTAAAATACGAATAAATTATAATTTAGGATAGTGTAGATTTTGATAACACCAAACTGATAACAAAAAAATGAATGTTGCGAGGCAACACCTTTTATAAAAAAATCTTGTAACACCTTTTTTAAAATTCTTCTAGGTGCTACGAGTTCATTTAGATTTTCAAAATAGTCCTCAGAAAATAATTCATCTAGAAAAATAGTCGAAAAGAGTGATCTCCCAAATTTCTGAATTTTCTGTTTTCGACCACACATTTTCACTAGGGATCGTAAAATATTAATAAACTCAAAAAAATTAGGACGATTCGAATAGTTTGAACCGAGATATAGTCGAAAATGACCATTGTGATATAATATTAGCCGCTACTGTAGAAACAGAAATTTCTGTTTTATTTTTCAGAAAATTATTAATTATTTCGAGTAGCTCCCCGAGCGTCTCGAAATTTTGGGGGTCTCTCGTTGTCTGGACTCTCTCGCCTCCCCTTCCCTAAAGTTCAATCTTTCGCCTCAGATTTGGGGAAAGCCCGAAAAGGGAGAGATTTCGAGGAGAAATTTCGGGTGATCTACTCACTCTCCTCCCCGAAAACAAGGGAAGGAATGTCCCAATTTTTTTGAGCTCAGAAAATTTTGTCTGAAAAACGACCACACAACAGAAAATACAGAAAATTCAGAAACAGTAAGTTGCAGCCCTAGTAGTAACAATGTTTGATTAATGGTGTTTCCGTTAACTGTTATTGTGAATTATTCAGAAATATTTGAAAGCGCAAATTCACTAAATTTGGTAATATATTTCTCTCTCTCGATCGCTCCGTAATCTGATGGAAGTAGAAGACTGACCGGAAAAAAAGAAGAAGATGAATAAAGAATCGACGGAGCGACAAATGAAGGTCGGAGGTCTGAGCTTTGAGCTTCGGTCTGGAATCGAGAAGAATGTTGAACCGAACACGAATCATACGGGCTGTTCTATTTCGCGATTCTATCGCGACAAATCAAACAATTATTATAATTCCAAAATGCCGATTTCAATTGCATTCAAATTGCTGTGTATGAGCCTAGTGATGTATCTGACCTAGCACAACACCCTATCGATGACTGAGTATCATTTTCCCCGTCATGCAAATATTGGCTGCGTAGCAAACGAGCATTCCCGCATTTCCTACGTATTTGACTTCTTGTCACGTCGTTATTCCTTTTGCTCCCGTTATATAAAAATTATTACTAAAACACCCGTTGTTCACAGACATAACACAAATATTTCGGCTCTCACGAGAGGATCGATCTAAATTGGCGTTTCTAGGGAAAGAGGCCAAAATCGGAATCTCAGGTTTTCATGGATTTGGATCCTCCCAAACCAGTCTGGTAACCCCCAAAATCATGACTGAAGTATTTTTTTTGCTCATTTTTCGAGCTCCATCGATTCACGTATTCATTTTTTCCTGTAGGCATAGAAGCTGCTGGATTTTTGTTGTTGACGGCGTTGGCCTCTTTCAAATAACTGGAGCATGCTCCAAAATTCCGGGGATTGGTGGGTGATGTGCCGTTTTTTACAAGTTCGAGATGGTTTTAAGTCATTTTCATCGACCAAAAGACCGCCCACTTTCGAGCGCGCTAATGAAACATATTTAGAAAATGAGGCATAATTTATTCAGCGCGCTAGGAAGTACACCGGTGTGCAACCACAAGTTGATATCAAGCCTAGAGCGAATATCAACTTGATATCAAGCTCCCGATTTCACAAGTTGATATCAAGTTGCCGTAACCGGGGAAAATACTCGTAAACAACTCCAGACAGTGCACTCAAAGCATGGGCGCGTTCACCGAATCTCATTTTCAAATCAATTTATCGATTTTCTACTGTTATTTATCAAATTTCATCGTATTTTCTATCTAAAATTACTACGGGAATCGTGGAGAACGGCGACATTCACATTGAGGTATTATTTACTGCGGAGTTCCTATGAAACTTTCGTCTTTTCAGAATGTGAGGATGTCCGAAATGGATATTTGGTTGAATACTTATGATTTCTACACGTTCTCATCCATAAATGAAGGCCTCTAATCTTTATGCAGTTTTCGTCACAAAAAGGTTCGTAATTGAGAATAATCTTCTTTTCAGATCCATTTTATACATTTTCTAATATCAAATGATACAATGTTTCTTTCTATCGGTGAGACCAGTTGTGCTATTTCTAATCATCAAGTTGGAGATTTAGTCGATACTCAAGGTAAGTGAAGCGTTTCCTACAATATTCCTTTCAGGAAGCAGCCGAAATTTCATATTTGAATATCGGTTCCGTTGTTTCAATAACTTCAGCGTCCTTTCTATACGAAGAACCACCAGTTAGAAGAAGTGAATCATATTTTGTATGCCCTATCACCATGTAAAAAATGTGTGCATGATAAACTGTTTGATTTGCCTGAAAAACATGAAAGAACACGAGTATAAACAAGGGTACGGGAGCGCGGGGCCCACAGAGATTCCACAAGTTGATATCAAGCTGTTTCACAAGTTGATATCAAGCTCATTCACAAGCTGCCTTCAAGCTTGATGCCAACTTGTGAATGAGCTTGATATCAACTTGTGGTTGCACACCGGTGTATACGGTCTGTGTGAAATTTACCTCAAATCATCTCGAAATTGAAGAACGACACAGTATCCACCAATCCCTCGCTATTTTGAACATAGCCCACTTATTTGAAAGAGGACAGCGCCGTCTACAATAATCAGGCTGCTTTTCCCCTTCACTTTCGAAAAAGCCGGAATGTAGCTCAGTTCAATTAAACGTTCAGGAAAATTGAATAGCATGGATAGATAGAGCGCGAAAATGGATCCAGGGTACTTCAGGCATGGCTTTTCACACAAATAGCGCAAAACTAAGAAAATCGGGTACCATGAGATCCGACCCGGTGCCACTTCCCACAAAATGAAAAAAAGTGGCCTCGGGGGTTATCAGACAAGCGTGAGAGAGCCCAAATCCACGAAAACCCAAATTTCATATTTTGGCCTCATTCCCATCGCCAGCTCGATACTGAAGATAATTGGTAATTTCATTGTCAGTCTTTGGAAATTCGGACAGTGGAGGCACGTTTTGGAACTTCCGCATAGGAACTCGACAACAATTTTCTAAAGATCGGTTTTGGATAAGTTTGAGAAGATTTAGAATTTTTTTTTAAAATTTGGGTTCCTATACGGAAATTCGCAAGTCTGTTTTATTGATTTTTGGGTGGATATGCGTCAAACTAAGATACCTATCAGCTATTATTCCCTAAAACTATTTTATATGGCAACTGTAAGACGATACACGCGGACTTTGTTTTTTCCGGTGGTTGAACGAAATTTCTGTGAAAACTTTTGGCTGCACAGTTTATTTTCGATGTATTATCGATCTGTGTTGTTTCCTTTCCAGTTCGGAAGTTGATATTCATGATATTACACTTTACTTATTTTAAGAAAAACCGCACGAAAAACAGTTGCTTTCTTTTCACGAAAGTCTGGGCAAGGGTCTACGCTCTCATATCTCGGTGGCGTGAACGAGAAACTGTAGAACACGTGAATAATTACGAGCGCACTATGATTTCTATGTTATTTTCCTTTGTTATTCGCTGCTTCATTCCTCTCATTCGCAACGAATGACTCGGCATTTGCCCATGCAAATTAATCGAAAAAATTAAATTTCAATATTCTGAAAAATTCTGCAAAGCTCCAAGAACACCCTTCATTGATCCCTTTCCTGAGCGTTTTTTCTAAAGTATATCAGCCCCGCCACCGAGATGAGATAAAACCGTAGACATTCGAATCCTTGACACCTTGCCCAGATTTTCATGGAAAAAAACAACTGCTTTTCGAGCGGGTTTTCTTAAAATAAGTAATAATATGAAAATCAAGAACCAAATTCGAAAACAAACGGCACAGATCGATAATACATAGAAAATAAACCGGACCTCTAAGCCGAAAGTTCATCTTGCAGTAGCCAGATAAAATAGAGGAATAAGTTGTAGGGTATTTATGATACCTCTCAGGTATCTTACTTTCATTTGGCATCCGAAAATGTGAAAAACAGAAGTTCAAAAAACACACTACGTTCCAGAATTTTTGTTGGCTGTTTCGATCCTCTCGTGAGAGGAGTGATATATTGGATTCACAAAGCGATGACTACCTATTATGGGGAAAATCAGATTCTCTTATTCTCACCTGAGATTCTCTCTTCTCTTCCACCTTCTCTACTTGTTATCCCATTTCATTCCTTTCACAGTAGTCAAACGATCGATATCCGGAGGGATGGGAATGGGAGAGTGGCGGATACGCACAGACAAGCCTCCAGCACATGACGATAAACTGAAAAAAAGGCAAAAAGTAAATAGAAATGTTGGCATTTCTGTGGATACATAATCTCAGTTTAGCTCGATTTTATTCCACACTCAGCCAACCCGGGGGGGGGGGGTAGGCTCATACCCGTGGCACGATTGGCACAAGCGAGAGCGACGGTTTCAGACAGGCACGTAAATTAAAGGGAGAGTTACCCCATGTTTGAATTCGCGCGAATTCCTATGGTCTCGCCACGAAACAACAAACAAACCACCCCGTTTCCGGACTAATGTGATTCCCTGGATGCGAGGTCACCTCTCCCCTCTCGCACTCTCATTGATCTACTCAGTCTCTCTCCTCCTCTCGCATCTCTCGCCCCTCCTCGATTC
The DNA here is from genome assembly GCA_036245785.1 of Pristionchus fissidentatus. NCBI lineage: Eukaryota > Metazoa > Nematoda > Chromadorea > Rhabditida > Neodiplogasteridae > Pristionchus > Pristionchus fissidentatus. Next base: position 20,276,894 of record BTSY01000002.1, read on the forward strand.
CCCAATCCCTCACTTCCCTGTCTGTGCTCTCTCCAAGAGAGATAGAGGAAGAGGTCAGTCGCTAGGTCTTTTCTAGGGATATTTTTCCCTTTAATAACTAATTATAAAGAGAAATGGGCTTCCGTAACTTTGTTTGGGATACAGGCATATTCTGTGAGAAACATAGCTTATTATGTTTATTTAATTAAGTTTCTCGAAAAGTAAACAATTTTAAATTGTCATTAAGTATCTCCTCTTCGGGTGAAGAGATAAATTATACTAGTGTCCGGAAAGTTTTCACACTTTTCACGTTTTTAATTCATCCTCTTTTCGCCTTAACCGAATGGGCATTACTATAGCATTTTAGTGTGAGGGCCAGCTCTCACTACTTTTCGGATTTTGACTAGAGTACACATTATGCCTACTATGCAAACTTACCATTTCTCGAGTAAAATCGTACAAGTCCGGGAATTCAGTCCTATTTTTCGCTTGTATTTTTTCTTTGCCGCGAAATAACCCCCATATATCATATATCAGTCGAAGGTGTTTTCTGCAGTTTCGGGACTCGGCGATGTGAATATCGATCTGACGCAGAAAAAGGTCGCACTATATTTTCAAGGACCCTTGTGGGCATCCGAAAATGTTTACAGAAAATTCCGATAAAAAACATGTGCATTGATTGTTCTGATCGTTAGATGACACTCGTGCCATACTCGTACCTCATCAGACCAGTCTCGATAACAGAGGGATTCTGTCAGATGCTACCTCGTGCTTTACAAAAATTCACAATGGTCTGATTCCTCCGTAACCATGATCGTTTCATCACCTCACTACAACAACTATTTAGCAATGTTGACTGGAACCGTAAACACGATAATGCCTAAAAGCCGGCTCTCCAAAGATAGAAAATTCAAAAATATGTAACTTTTTGAACGGTATCGAAAAATCAAGTTCAAAAAATGAAAAGAATTGTAATATGAAGTAGAATAAAATTTCTGTTGGAAGTGAACACGTTTAGTCATGGGAATGTTATGAAAATATCGAGAGAAAAAAGATTGAGATTCAAAAACGAAGAATTCTAAAAAAAAAACTTTTCTATGCGTTCAAGTAGTTTTTTCTAAATCAAATTTTAAATCCTAGAGATGAAGGTATATTTTCAGGAGCCACGTTTAAAGTTGAAAATGCCCAACGAAATGATCACAAGTTGAAAAATTGGAGAAACTTTTTTCATCCAGAAAGTCACCATACACTGCATATGAAGATTGTTGAAGTTTATATTTAATTTGAAGAGGTTTTCAAACGATGTTAAGTTTCTGAATGATCGCAAATGAACTTATGTTTCAACCGTTCAAATGGGTGTGGAATAGGGTTGTCGTTTCAAGTCCAAGTGTCTTGGATCTCCTCTCCAGAGAGAGTGCGATCTCTCATTCTACTCTTGATACGCGAGAGGTGTCAGAAGAGAAAAAATAATCAATCGACGAAATAGCGATCTGGAATAAAATCAATCGCTTGAAAAAACCAAGGGCTTGGTTTGTCTCTTTCCGTCTTATCATTCCAAACCCTTCCCCCCTCCCTGGCTACCTATCTCTCACACTTGGAATGAGAGAGAAACAAACTCTAAACACTTGATCCGGCAACGCTAGTGTGAAATATTAAACTCCAAACGTAGTGTACACGGCATATGATCTTTGAATTCATAACCACTCTACATCCAAAGATGTTTACAGCTTATTTAAAATATTTTGGAAGAAAAACAATTTCTTGATTTTTCGACTTGTGATCATTTCATAGGGCTTTTTCAACTTCCCTCCTGAAAACATACCTTCATCGATTTTTTCCAATTTTGCGACTCTATGGGTAAAATTTGACCACGAAAATTAGGGTAGGGTTTTCTATTCCTAAAGACTATTATTTCAGAACGTCTGTCTGTCTGTGTGTCCGTGTGTTCAAACTTCATTGCTGAATAACTCGGGAACGAAGAAAGATTTCGACACACTCTCTTCACTATCATATGCGTATCCACAAAAGTAAACTTTTAAATAAAAAATATTTAAACAAAATCCATGGCCAAGTGGCTAAAGCGCTTGCTTTCAAATCCGACCGACGCTTTTTTTTCGCAAGTGTCAGAAGCTGTCCTAACCCGGTTTTGAGTACCGTGAAACACGTTTTCACCTGTTTTGCCGAGTTTTAACGTGAAAAATCGAAATTTTCCCAAATGATAAAGGGAGTGTCGGGGATCACAGAAATTGTTCTAAAAGTTCTGAACGCACTGTATCCTGCGTTTCCGTTGTGAAAGGCTCGTGAGGCTGAGAGCGATCGGAAAAAGTTTCCACGGAGCCACGAAGTGGCGTAGAGGCAACTTTTTTCGCGCCTTTCAACGAGGAGAGCGGTCAGAAAGATGCCGATGATCAAATTTCCTACCACACGAAATGTTTTTTTGGGTCATTGCGATCAAAGGGGCTATTTCATTCATTTAAAAAAGTGCACAACAATTGTTTCACGTTTACAAAAATGCGATGAGTTTTAAAGAATCGTTTAAAGCGGAACTCAGAAAGATGATTCGGCAAATTCGAAATTTTTTATATTGATTTCTCAAATTATTTTTTGTCTGACATTCTTGGATTCATATCGCAATTAAATTTGCATTTCAGTCTAAGTTCCGGAAGCTGTATGACTGCGGAGGGATCAAAATTAAGCTAGCTGAGACTCAATGTACATATTAGGGTCCATTTGCAGCAAACGATTCCCGAATTCAAAAAAAGGTGACCAAGAGCAGCCATATTTTTCGATAAGACTTTCTTATTGGAATTCCAATAAACGACATTTTGAACAGCCAATATTTCGCGCAACAAAAAAACGAAGCACCAACCTGAATAGCATTCCTTATCCCAGAGTAGATCACGGCCCGTCCCCATCGCTTCCATCCAAGTAGAGACACTGTACGATGCACATATTGCACACGTATCTCGTATCAGTTTCCAATCTGGTCAATCATTGGCTCTTTTACGGCCTTCTCTCAACTACCGAAATAGGACAGGGACGGAGATAAGGACCTGGATGAGGAAGCAGACGTGGAAGAGATTCTCCGTGAAGATGAGACGAGTGACGTCACTATCTGAAATGAAGAATCGAAATTACTGAACTCTGATTTATCCCTACCAGAAGTACCACTAGTGTAGTGGTCTTTACCACTAGCTGCACAAGAGGGTACACCGTAGCCTCATCCTACCGGTTACTTACACTAGTAATAATACCACTAGTTCCGCTGGCACGCTACAGGTGTGTTGGCGCGCATGAAGTATGTGTATTTACAGCCCTTGTGCGAAATCGCTCGTTTTCTTAAAGGGAGAGTTACCCCATGTTTGAATTCGAGCGAATTTTGAGGGTCTCGCAACGAATAGACAAACTTTCCATCCCTTTTCCGGACTCATCTATTTATTGCCTTAACAGCCCAATATCCGGATCTCGATTTGAACAAAAGGGTCTTCGAAAAGGATGCGATTTTACTTATACAGTACCATACAAAAGTTTAGCCCCAACATTCAAATCATCATAACTTTCTCCAAAGTTGAGATAGAGAACTATAGTTTGAAGCATTATATGACAAATGAATCCAAGAATATTTCGCAATAGTCCATGATTATCCCTTTGCATTATTCCATTTTCAAGATTCCGTTTGCCGAAGCGCGGTCGAAAAATAAATTCCACTCTTACATAGATTTGACAAAATAGCTCAAACACTCTGTGGTGGTAGTATATCCATTGCTGAATACATTCCACCAGGTGAACCATTTTTTGCATTGCGGATAACGATAGCAGCTCTATTTCCCGACACCACCGAAAATCGTTTATCTCTTGTCTAAGTAGTGCTAGAGGTCCCAAATTATTCCGAAACAATAAGAGTATAGTAGAGCACCTTCATGCAAAATTTGACTTCGATCAGTCGCATATTGCAAAATTTTGCGAAAAAAGCAACTTTTCTCAAACAGCGATTTTACAACTGAGATTAAACAGGTTCGCGAGTTCAATTATGCTTCCTCTATAGTATATTTACGATTAATAAAACAAGTAGCACAATTTAGGTCCGTTTCTGCCCTCAGGGGGGAAGTATGAAATTTCTCGGCCTGCAATTACCAAGCTCCGTCCACTTCGATTTTCGACGGTTTTTTAACTCCAGCAGCTGTGAATAAATTTCCTATGCTTCGCAACTTATTACATGCGGTGCCTGATAGTATGTAAACAGCATGGCAAAAATACAGATTTTTAGCATAATGTAGCGGCGAGTTCTGGTAGTGCAAAAATCACACTTTGAAAATTTTCGCAATAAGCGACCGATCGAAGTCAAATTTTGCATGAAGGTGCTCTACTATACTCTTATTGTTTCGGCAAAATTTGGGACCCCTAGCACTACTTAGACAAGAGATAAACGATTTTCCGATTTTTTTGGTGGTGCCGGGAAATAGAGCTACTATCGTTATCCAAAAAAGCAAATGCCGAAAATGGAATAATGCAAAGGGATAATCATGAACTATTGCGAAAGATTCTTGGATTCATTTGTCATATAATGCCTCAAACCATAGGGCTCTATCTCAACTTTGAAGAAAGATATGATGATTAGAATTTTGGGGCTAAACTTTTGTACGGTACTGTACCCTCAAAACGGACGAGTAAACCGCGTCGGGAATTTTCTGAGCTTTTCCCCGAAAAACTCTGACACTCTGCCAAATCATTGTTTCTCAACCAAATCGTCCGAATTTTTGAGAACGAAAGTTTGATCCGATTTCCAGATAAGCTTTTTTTGAAAACTAAGAAAATTATTGATTGGAAAGTACATAATTAAAAAGGTGGTGTATTGTGCACCCGAGTAGTCGCTAGTCGACGTTAACATCTCTTGATTCCGGTAGTAACTTTGCCTTTTTTTATTGTGCATGACCCGAGGTGCGATGGTGTTTCTGTGAACATCAATATTTTTTCGTCCTGTTTTCATTTCTTTCCTTTTATGACAGGTATCACCAGAGATTGCATGAGGCGGGGAAAAACTTTCAATAAATATTTTTTTAAATTTCGATCAAACTTTTATGTAGGACTACTCTAGGGACAAGAAATTTATCCGTCCAGGTCCCAGGTCTCAGAACCGGCTTTTCCCTACAGTTTTTTTAACATCTTGGGGGGAAAAACGAAAAACGTGGGTTGCCAAGGTTCAGGGCGATTTTTTAGTATTGAATGCCTACCTATAGTTCAAGTTTCAATTTTTTTTCTCACTAATAATGGGTTTATCTTTCAGAAAATCAGTACAACGCTTTTCACTTCGATCATCGGAATATACAAAATAATTTTTGAAAAAAATCTTTTTTGAATTTTTTTCACAACTTTTTTGTCTGCAGATATAGCACAATTGAATGTTTAGAAGAATTGTTCGCCATATTTTTGCGCTCACTTTGAACTCTTCCGGAACTCTGTAGCTGGTCTGCGAACAAAGTTACGTCGATTCCGGCTTCAAAACCGGGAATTTACTAAAAGCCGGTTCTGAGACCTGGGACCTGGACGAATAAATTTCTTGTCCCTAGAGTAGTCCTACATAAAAGTTTGATCGAAATCGAAAAATATGTTTTGAAAGTTTTTCCCCAACAGTCCTGTTTTCATGCAATCTCTTGTGATACCTGTCTTATGTTGGCGTTAATTTCCAATATATTGCTTCATTAGCATCACAATAGACTTCAAAAGAAAAAACAAAAAAAATAATAAAGAATAACACGAAAGTAAAGATTCGAACACGAAAACGTGCCGAAAAAAACGGTAATGTGCATAAATCACATCCGTACCTCGAGTCATACACAAAACACTGTCCTTTTATTTACTATCCAATCAATAATTTTCTTAGTTTTCAAAAAGCTTATCTCGAAATCGGCTCAAACCTTAGTACTCAAAAAAATTGGACGATTTGGTTGAGAAACAACGATTTGACAGGGTGTCGGAGTTTTTCGGGGAAAATCTCCAAAAATTCCCGACGCGGTTCACTTTCGTCCGTTTTGAGGGTATGCAAAGACAAAATCAATGAAATTACACTGCTATGCAACCATTATGTTTTCAGAATAAAAGTACAGAACCTACATGAATTAATTGCCAAATATTCAACGGAGGAAGTTCGGTGAATTTCTATATTTTGTCAAGTGTATAAATACCGAGACATGGTGAATAGTGCGAGCGACTGTCGGAGTCCCCGGTTCCCAAAAATCGGAAGATTTTCTTAAAACTTTCGGTTTCCTTTCAGAACACCAAAGGAGCATAACTTTTACTTTTTGCTATGATTCTGGAACCAGGGCTCCGTGGAAACATTTCTGTTGCCGCCATAGACCAAAAAGTTCATTCTAGGGAACAAAACCAGACAGCTTTTGGACTTTTTGGGGGTGAAATTTCGAAAAATCAGATATCAGTTCATGTCATCCAGGCGCGGAAGCGCCTGAAAAATTGAAACATCTGACATCATTTTCGATTTTTCACTCTAAAACCAGACGTCATTTGGGACTTTAGGGAACAAACGTTTTTGGTCTATGGTTGCCGCACTGAATATGCTACCTAGTAATAATGCAGTCATTAAAAACAGTATATGCAATTAAAAAGGCAATGCTTTTGAGCAAATGGGAAAATGTTTAGAAAGAAAAATGAATAAATAACATGGTGATTCCCCGCTGCGCATAAATTCATATCAATATCATTCAATTAAATTTACAAAGTCTCTTTTCATTCAATTAAATTTACAAAGGCATTCCTAAAAACGTCAACACCCACCTGAATGCCATTCCTTTTCCCCGAGTAGATCAAACTTCTGCGATCACTCGACACGAGACGTAATAGGAGAAGCTGGACGATAAATACATTCCATTCATTTCTTATATTATTTCATTCCATTCATTTCTTATATTATTTCATTCCATTCATTTCTTATATTATTTCTTTTTTTTTGAATTTCGTTCTCGGCTCTTTTATGGCCTCAAACTACGGTAGCATCATGAAATGGAGAAAACGGACCGAGATGAAGAAGAATTGGAGGGAGCGGAGTATTGATAGGGATTAGACGAAAGAAGTGTCGATTGGTGAAAGACGAGGAAAGAACCATCCAGAAATGAGAAAAAAAATTGAGGTAGACGAATCACATGACAACCAACAGATAAAAAATCCCAATTATCGTAATCTCGTTGCTCACCAATCGATAGAAGATGAGATCGAAAGAAGGCACGGATATTGATGAAGACTATCAATAGTGATGACGAATTGAATAAACCTGAAACGAAGTCAATAATAATAATAATTTCTTCTATGTGATCTCCCAATGGAGGGGACACTCGAGCGATAAGAAAGACTCGGCGAATAAGTTAGAGCTGTAGAATGGATCCCCGCTCCGCGCTGTTATTCCCCCTCTAGCGCTCTGCGCGGGGTGGTTGTAAATACATCTCTCACACGCAGGAAACGCTCTTTTCCCGGGAAATGCGCCCTTCTTTCTCATATATGACGCAGCTTGCGATAGAGTCGGACAACTTGGCAACCGGTTGCGCGCGATATGCGAGCCGGGTTTGAGCCTCAGGGCACATATTCGAATACTTTTGTAAATAGGGTCCTGAGACACTTCCATGGTATGAGTATGATGGGCCAAATCGAAAGTCATGACGCGGATGTCCGGCAATGCTCACCGAGCCGCTCTCTTAACACCGATAATCGATTGAAATAATAGTTTGGCGAATCTATTATCTATTATTATCATTGCTCATTCTACTGCCTTCATTTCACCCCGAGCGCGCCAACAGAGCAGTCAATAATAGATTGAGAAAATGATACGACCTCGCGTCAATCGATTAACAAAGGATAATCGATTGACCCCTTTCTATAATCATTTCAATAATAGTTTGGGCAATAATTGTACGGTCTCTAGTCAGTACTTTTAAGTTTAAACAAAATATAATGCCAAATAGATTCAGAATAGAATTTTTAAAACGATTTTCAAAAGCAGCATCTATGTTCATCAATTTCCCTGCACTATACGGCTACGAAATAACTTAATTTGGTTTATTTATCACAATAATAGCGTTGCCCATTAATAACTCAAGCCAGCATATGGTGCTTTCTCTTTTGTGATTTTGTAGCAATTCCCGAAACATGGACTAATTTGCGCTGACGACAGTGTTTAAAAGCGAAAATGGCAAACAAAACAAAGAAACGTGTTCGTAGGATTACTTACAGTTTTGAAATTAGCGCGTCAGTGTCAAAATCGATATGCTCAATCACTTCATTTTCTGAATTTTAACATATTTTTTAAAAAAAATTTGAGAGACCAGTTTCATGATTCTTTTTCGGGGAATCACTCAAAAGTATGAAATCTCAATATTATTTTGATAGACGGTGATCTCTGGGTATACAATTTTGACTTCGTTTCTCGATTGGAGGTTATTGTTCGGAAATAATCATGTGTGAATAACCCCGGCTAATTGTTCCAGCCCTAACAATGGATTTTCTCTGTAAGTAGTAATAAACCGTACCAGGTCTGGTCAAATATTTCAAAACTGTAGGGAAAAAACAGAAAAAATCGCAAACGATTCAAGGTACATAATTACGGATAGTCGAATTTTCTCGTTAGCTTGTTCTTTTTAAATTCAAGGTAGCCCCGTGCCAAATATGTCAAAAGATTGATTCTGCGCCGGCATGGCGCCACTATTTCACTTTCCCTCAAAAGTTATGATGGCGTTCGCGTAAGAATCGAGCAGAACCGACAGGTACAGGCACAGTAAAAAAAGGTTCATTTTTTAAAACTCTGTTTGGGGTTATCGAGGGTACTGATGACGGTGGACATGTTCATTTTTTGTGGAGCGCCCGTTGGCGCCCAGTGATGAGCGCTCCCCCGCGGATCGGGGTGCCGCTCTTGCGAAATATGCTAATGTGTATTTGCAACGAGCTTCATTCGTTATATTTTTCGACCATATTTTCTTGTATGGTGTAGTGTTAGACGAGAAAAGGAATTGCGGGACCGCGAAATAATCAATTTGACCAAATTTGAGAAGCAAAGGGCACTTTATTTTTCTGGAATCGGGGTACCCCCTCGGATCCGAGGGGGTCACTCACCACTGATGGCGCCACGTCGAAATCACATTTTCTTTATTTATTCAGTCACTGATAATGCTAATTTTTCATCCTTGCTGTTTCTGGGGGTATAATTTCATGGTGATTATGCCTGACTATTTAATTTTTTTTAATTATTAAAAATAATTTTAAGAGAGCGGCTCGTTAAGAATTGAGCACTACCACATCCGCGCCAGGAATTTCGATTTGGCCCATCATACTCATACCATGGAAGTGTCTCAGGACCCTATTTACAAAAGTACTCGAATATGTGCCCTGAGGCTCAAACCCGGCTCACATATAGCGCCGCAACCGACGAAAAAGTGATTTTTGGAACTTTTGATGTACATGAGCTAGGATTAAATTTTCTTCGGCAATATTTTAAGCACGTTCAGTGTGCACCGAAAAACCACTTGAACAATTTTCTGAGCGATTGGAAATATTTTATCCGAATAAATTTTTCGTAATTTTTGAAATTTCTCCTCAGAGATTGGAATACAACAAATAATTTCACGGTGCAGCTTAAAGCACTATGCAATCTGTGCATGGTGGTGGATATAATATTACATGGCATCATTTCGCATGAAGCGAAAAAATCGATTTTACATTTCAAAAAATCATCCTGAAAAAATCTGTAAGTGGAATGCCATCATCTCATAGAATTATTCTGCATTCATGGAACTACATTTACCAAAGAAGCATCAAATTTATCCATCAAGTTTGAAAGAAAATATTTTTTTGAAAAATCCATGATGGTCAAAAATCTCAAAATATTTTTGTCGCCTATCGTCAATCCCATACCACCTCCATTATCTTACCCATGCATACGTTTTGTATTCACACTCGAATGAGCCGTTAGTGCCTTCAACTCGTACCACTAAAAGAAAAACTATCTAGCAATTTTGGACCATGACGCCGGGTTTAAGGATTTTCCAAAAAAATTGTTTTTGAAAAGGCAAAAATAATTTATCATTTCTTCATCTACTGGAGAAATGATGATATTTGGAATCAACAGTTCGAAAAAAAAAAATTTTTTTTTGGAAAAAATCCATGAACTTTTTTTTAATCATTGTCCAAAATTGCAAGAAAGTTTTTTTCTTTTAGTGGTACGAGTTGAAGGCACTAACGGCTCATTCGAGTGTGTCTTTGGTAAATGTAGGTCCATGACTGGAGAATAATTCTATGAGATGATGGCATTCCACTTACAGATTTTTTTCAGGATGATTTTTTGAAATCGATTTTTTCGCTTCATGCGAAATGCTGCCATGTAATATCCACCACCATGCACAGATTGCATAGTATATCCACCACCATGCACAGATTGCATAGTGTTGTAAGCTGCACCGTGAAATTATTTGCTGTATTTCAATTTTTGAGGATAATTTTCAAAAATGACGAAAAATTTATTCGGATAAAATATTTCCAATCACTCAGAAAATTGTTCAAGTGGTTTTTCGGTGCACACTAAGCGTGCTTAAAATATTGCCGAAGAAAAAAAAAATAAAAAAAGACGTGATCGGACTCGACCATTTTCGACCCTGCCCGGACACGTTGAGCTAGCAATGAAAGCCAGTGGTCCATACTCGAGTATATGGAGTACCTTAAGCCCGCATTGCACAAAACTGCCCTTATTTCCTGATGCTGCCTCTGGGCTAGGAGAAATATAAAATTTAGTGAAAAAATTATGAAAAATGAAAATTTCTCAACTTGTGAAGATAGATTCATATATTCATTTGCATTATGTTTGGGGTGCCCAGATGTTGTAAAACCCATTTTCAAATTGATTTTCGGCCAGATTATGATTTTCTGATGCAAAATTTCATGTTTTTGATGGAAATCGGCACTTTTTGGAGTTTTTGCACAACATGTCCATATAGGTAATGCACCTCGACATAATATGTGTCCATATCGCTCATTTTGGGAAAGTTCCCGAGATTACGTTTTTCAGAAAAAATTCAAAGTTTGAGACCCGTGATGACCAGAACGAACTTTAACTTAAAACTTTAAGTTAACGGTCCCTATTTTACATTGTATGCACATAATTATATTACAAATATGTAAATATATTTTTCTGAGTTGTTTACATGATGTATTTTTAAGTTTTTGACTTCTTACTTTTTGAAAGTTCCACAACTGTTTCAACCCTTAGTTCTCGGGAATCATATCTCATCCATCTCAACACCCAGGTGTATTTCGTGATCGTGGATGAGCACAAGTTGTGTAAAACTAATTAACAAAGAACTTTTCTCTTGCTAGGATTATTAGATTTTGATAATTTGAACTCGCAAAAAATGAAAAAATGAAAATTCATGAAAATTTTTACAAAATCGATAAATTATGGAAGTATCAGTAGGTCTAACAGCAAAAATTTTCGTATTCTAGTTTTACTATAGCTATTGAAATAATTGAAAAATATTTTATCGATTTCTGAAAAAAAAATTTTTGACCAAAAACATTTTTTGAACAATTTTTTGAACCATGGTCAAAAATGAAGAAATTTTTTTTTGAGTTGATTTGAGATTTGGATTATCTTACATGACTAATGACAATGTAGGAACAACACACATCATGATTGGATATCAGAGTCCTAACGAAAGAGAAGATAGGCTAAAAATAGTTCGCAGCTTTTTCGACCATGACCCCGGGTTTCTGTTCATGGTTTCTGGTCAAAAAATATTTTCTTCAGAAATCGATGAAACATTTTTCAATTTCTTCTATAGCTATAGTAAAACTAGAATACGAAAGATTTTGCTGTTAGAGCTATTATAAATATATTTGGTTTTGTTCTGAGTGTTGTTTGTTCCGAAGATAACAACAGTACGAATATTCTTTTCATTAATCGATTAAAATTCCAGAATTAGTATCATTCGATAGAGCAAGGCCACACGAATTCATTGCGGTTAAGAACAGGAAACCAATCCACCTGCGCGATATGTAAATTCAAATAATCGTGTTGGGCATTCCTATGTTTAGCAGGTTCCATGTTCGTATAAAAGTATATAAATGTAATACTGATACTTCAATACTTCAATGATACTTCAATAATTTATCGATTTTGTAGAAATTTTCATGAATTTTCAGTTTTTGATTTTTTGCACATCATGTAAACAACTCAGAAAAATATATTTACATATTTGTAATATAATTCTATGCATACAATGTAAAATAGGGACCGTTAACTTAAAGTTTTAAGTTAAAGTTCATTCTGGTCATCACGGGTCTCAAACTTTGAATTTTTTTTCTCTGAAAAACGTCATCTCGGAACTTTCCCAAAATGAGCGATATGGACACACATTATGTCGAGGTGCATTACCTATATGGACATGTTGTGCAAAAACTCCAAAAAGTGCCGATTTCCTTCAAAAACATGAAATTTTGAATCAGAAAATCATATTCTGAACTGGCCGAAAATTTTATATTTCTCCTAGCCCAGAGGCAGCAACAGGAAATAAGGTCCGTTTTGTGCAATGCGGGCTTAAGGTACTCCATATACTCGAGTATGGACCCCTGGCTTTCATTGCTAGCTCAACGTGTCCGGGGGGTGGTCGAATCTTACCGATCCCCTCTCTTAATTTACACATCGGACCGGCGTGACGAGACGAATCCAATTCTAAAATTTCAGCTAATTCTGTGGATGATGTTTTCCAAAAATATTTCATTATAAACCTTAGTGAGATAATCTCACCCTTCTCTTTCGTTCCTTTCTCAATTTATCCCTTTCTTCCTTCTCCTCCTTCATCGGCCATCACGAATTCGAAGATCGGGGACGCGTTGCTTGATTTGCGTGACGATTCGAATCTGCAAGAGTATTCATTTCTGAGTGTTGACACAATTCCTCACCTCCTCTGCCTCCTCTTGAGCAGTACTCGCCAATCCCTTCACTAGTAGCATTTGCTGACTCCCGAGAAGAGCAGAGGAGCCACCTCAAAGTGCCAGAATATTGTACAAGTAAATTAGATGGGAAAATTAAAGAAAAGAACATAACAAACCAGCAGACTGTCGAATGGGCGTTCAGTCATTGAGAATCGTCCCTTAGTAGTTGCATCTTCGGTAGAGTTACTGTTGGCTAAACCCATCGAGATCCGACGACCAGCCAATTCCATCTGAAAGCAAATTACAATCATCCGGGAACAAGGGAGTATAGCAATACCTTGCCATCAGTGGTCAGAGGTTATTCATCTCCAGAAGTATCTATTTATCTCTTCCTTCTTCACTACTACAGTAGTCGATCCGTTCGATATGGGAGAGGCAGCTATTCCACTTTCTCAATTAGCAAGGGTGGAAGCCAGATCCATAAAACGAGCTGGTGTTTCTTCTGTTTCTCAATCTTCGTGTAATTTCTCTTTGGTCGGTCGTGTAGCAAAGGACGGTGCTGCAATCTCTTCTCTCCTCGACTCCAGTCGACTCTTCTTGACTGCAATCGCAGCTGCATTGGCTGCAGAATCGACGGTAGAGAAGGGTCGAGGTCGATCGATAACTGAGCCAGGCCAGAGATTTCTGCAATGAGGAATCAACGGTTAAATTTTAACCAAGGGAGTAGTTTTTGAATGCTTATACATCTACAAACTCACTTTCTCGATTTCTTTCCAATTTCACCGGGAGTTGAAATCGCTCCCATTGCTCGTTTTCAGCTGCTGCAATCAATGAGTTCACATTAAAACTAAAATGAATAATACCTGATCATGTCTCTGTTCTTCAATTCCTTCCTGCTCGTAGATCTCTGGATCCAATACGGGCATCGAAACCTACGATGGATCTTCGTGTTCCTCTTCATTGTTGCCTTTATCATCTGCAATAAATGGATATTGAATGAATGATGAAATACAACATACCCGTCGTATTCCTTCTCCTTCTCTTCTTAGCACAATCTTTCCTCGATCGTCTCTAAGATTCCTCCAATCTCATTTGGGAAGTGATGCAGCAGTCTGAGAAAATGGAGTGTCGAGGGATCAATGTTTGGAACAAAACAAGAAATGAGATCTAAATTACCTAGATACATCTTCCTCCTTAATCCGCCCCTTATTCTTCTTCTCCTTCCTTTCTACCAGCTGTCTTCCTCCAGTGTCCATGTTGTCGTTCCTGGTAAACCAACCCATTATAACGTTTTAATTAGGATTGGCCTCGTGAGAAGGATTTTGAGATCTCAAAACTCATCGATGTCTAACATCTCGGTTAATTAAGACATTACACACAAAACGAGAAGAGATTATGGTTAGCGATGGTTCAAACCCTCCATTTTCGATATTAGTTTGACAAATTGGTCGTTTAACAGCCGGGAACAAAATAAAATTAATAAGAATTTTGAGATCTCAAATATCGATTTTTAAAATCTTTTCTCACGAGGCAAACCCTAGTTGTAATATGTATTATATATAATATCTATGACACAATTAGTTTTTTTTTCGACGGTTACGCGCTGACCCTGAGTCTCTTTCCCACTCCCTCGAATCCTCTCATTATCACAATAGCCAGCCGCAGAGACGGTCTATCCTGATTGGATCCATTACAGTCCCAGGTCTCTCCTACTCGTAGGGCGTACCGTGCAACTCACGAGAAAGAACACATCGTCTCACACCAGTTCCCCGTAATCCTCATCCGCCAATGAATTGTGTAGTGAGAGGGGCGCCCCATCACTCCACAATTCCCTTTGGATGAGTTTTACAGTTCTCAATGAAAGATTACGTGAGACGATCTCATCAACAACACGATCGGCTTCGCGTCAGAGGCAAACTATCCCAATACTAAGAGGAGACGAGGAAAGGGAGGAGACCGAGGGGGTGAGGCCATCATTTCGAGAGAAAAAAATGAGTGGCATCACCAACCGCCCTAATTTCGCGCGCATTGTCACAGACCGACACTCTCCAAGGAAACTCTACTCGGCGGCTATCTTCTAGCGTGATCGGGCAGTTGAAGGACGACGACATTCCGTCTTCTCTTCGGTTCATCGGAGGGAAGAGAGAGAGAGATAAATCCAGAGATTAAATAACAGACTACATTGCGAAAAGCCCGTGGTGGGGAGTGGAATATGGGGCTTAGGTACTTTTTAAACTCCCAAAAAGATCCTATGGTTAAAAAAATTTCCCAAATTATTTAAAGTGCTACGGAAGAAGCGTTAGTTTTGTCTGCACTGTCAGAGACGGGTTGGCTCGATTCTGATAGTCTTGAAGAATTTGGTCATGAATGCGGAGCCGTTCCGTTCATAGATGGGCAGCTAAAATCCAACTTTTTTCGCAGGTGGTCGCAAGATTGCAATTTGGCCCTGCAGGCGACCGTCATATGACCCCAAAGGGCTCCTTTTTGAGGTTTTACCAGTGAAAAGTAATTTTTTTCGGAGTTTGTGCCCCCCCTCCCCCTGCAGGCGGTAGTCAAGGTACCCTGTGCCCACCTATGGTTCCGTTTTCTGATAGGAATAAAGCGCGGCAAAGATATAAGCTAACAGTCAATAATCATTATAAAAGTAGCTAGGAGCATCTAAACGTAAAATCTTCATTCGCTCTTTCAACTTTTCCCCCTCCATCAATATCCTCCATTTTCCCTCTCACAGTCCCTGTCCTCGTTATTACATGACACGCCGGGTAACTCCTGATGGGGCCACAGTGTGGCATCCAACGCCGTGCGGCGAAGAGGTGCACGGCACTCTAGCAGAGCCGTGCACTGCCGACGTCCCAAATAGGTACGCCTACGTGCAAATAAGGACAGTTATGTAAAAGAGAAAATGAAGGAAGTTATAGAAGAGGAAAAAGATGCAAAAAAATGGAATTACAAAAAATGGAATGGGACCAACCCACAAAAAGAGAAAACTTGTGTTTGGGCGATTTTTTTATCATCCTCGTGTGCGAAAATAAGGAAAAATGACTTTGTTCTTTTTAAAAGAATAATGCGAATATCTGGGAAATTCGTTAAAAAAAGACATTTTTTCAGCCAATTTCATCAAGGTTGAGTTGACTAACCTATGGTATGAAAACAACACCCCCTCCCCGAGCCAATTTAGCGGCCCATCATAGGCCTAGTTTTCTACGCTAATTTATACTAGCTAATTAGGTACAAAATAATTTTTTCTCAGATTTCCATCCAAAAAATCAATGATGTCAGTTGCATGCGATAGTTTTACGGTGGAATTTAATCTCTGGATAGATCGGTTCCATATTTTGAATGGCCAATTGACGGGAGCTGCAATTATAAGGAATTGATATACGTTCCGATAAACAAAGACGACAAGCAGGTTAGCGCGATTCCGGTTCATGTTAGAGCACATAATATCACGAAAATGACAGTGTGTATGCAAAATAAGTAGACCACGAGCTAGGCAAAGCACCTCTTATAGCATGTCGACACCAACACACCAAAAAAGGAGAGAAAGAGGGACGCCAGTGAGGACATGCGAATCGAGTAGGTGTTATCTACACGTCGGAATCGATCCATACGAGACAGGCGATGGGAAGATCGGTAATGAGAGAGAAGAAGATAGTGCAATAGAGAGGAAACATGAGGGAAGCATATAGCAACCAACAAAGAAGAATGAACAGGGCACTGTGGCGAATACCACATAAGGACGGTCGGGTCGATCTCGACGTCGACTGTCAATCATGGGTTAACTCCGGGTCGAGGCTGGAATTTTACGTTTACGAATTTTACGGTTTGACGGATTTTAGGGACCTAATCCGTAAAAGAATTATTTTACGGATCTGTAAAATAAAAAAAAGTCAAATCTGTAAAAAAAAACTTTTCACAAAAACTTTGTTTTTTTGGTTATTTTAATCCAATTTTTTAAAATTTTATTCTAACTTTTTATACTAAACGTCTCTATTTGAATGGATTTTCTATTACAAAAGTAGCCCTAATTTGTTTTTATAAAAAAAATCGAATTTTAATTTTTCAAATAAGTGAAAATTCGATTTATTATTTGAAGGAACCACCCTAACATGACATCAATTTGGTGAACAAAATATATAAAATAGCTAGTTAAAACGAAGAGCATTTTTTTGCGGTTTTATGGATTGTTATTCGGAATCCGTAAATTATACGGTTTTACGGATCCGTAAAATTTTCATTTTACGCCCAGCCCTGCTCCGGGTGTCATCCCTTCTAAGGAAGTATATCATGACTCCGCCCAATCGAAGGGGAGAGATCATCAGTAGAAAAGATGACTACTTCGATTACCGACTGTTTCGACATATTCAAGAACGATAGAATCAAAAACTTGTTCAATATTTTTCTTCTTCTAAACATTGAATTTGTATTTTGAAATTTTATGTTCCAAATGTTTATTTACTCTGCTCATGAGACGGCCGAGCTCTGCGCACGTAATAGAATCGACCTACGCTTGTCTCCGAAAAAAAATTAGTATCGGTGAATCTTGTTTTTTCAAAGACATCCGTGATTTTTAGGATTTTTTTTCTGTGGCCCGGTCAATAACTGAAGAAGGGTGTGGTTTCTCTGTGGTCATTGCACCATACCATAATTCGGAAGTGAATGTAGCCTGCGTTACGTAGGAAAATTAAAATAAAAGTTGGCTGAGTTTTAAAAAATATTAATAAACAAAAAAATTGACTTTTTTTCGAAAGGAAAAATTCACCCTTCCATGCGAATTTGGAAAGTGTCACAATCGTATCAAAATACCGAGACAGAAAAAAATTGATGTTATGCAATAAATAGCGAACTTTTAAAAATACTTTAAAGAATTAAAATATTATCTATAAGCACCGCAAAAGCAAATTCGAAGTAATTCCTACTCCGTCTCACAGCGTTTCACGGGTAGAGGGCGAGAGAGCAGATCCGGCAGAGAAACGAGAGACACCCGCACTCTCCGCCCCTTTCTCTCCCTCCGTCTGCCTACTCTCAAACCCGTCTCGCGTAACTCGCGCTCTCCAACTATACTATATATGCAGTGCGTGCAAATTAGCGACAACGTCTCATTCCATGGTTCATCGGCACATCTTATCACTCGAGTTTTGCATGACCTGTCCGGAGCGCACGCAACGCGTCCGCTTCGCTCTCAATTTCGACATCCCCGCTGACATGCACATCAAAGAAATTAAAAACCAAAAGTCCAAAAAGCGACAGGTGTGAAAGGCTGTGCGTCTATTCCGATAGCGCGGAATCAATTGCAGCAAAGATAAATTAAAATTACATCACGACTGTTTCAAAAATTAAAAAAAACCGGATCATACCGTATTCATCTCCCATCAATCGATTGGTCGCCTATTTCAGGCTGTTTACCAAATTATTTCTGTAAACTTTACTTTACGATTTACGAAACTAGACACTTACGAAACCCTTCAGAATTATAGTAAACTAATAGTCTCGAATGCGCTAGACGACTTTTGCCGTTTTTTGGATTTTCGTTTGCTATCGCGCTCCTTTCAGTTACCCCCACCAAATTTCGGGGCTTGATGCACTGGACACGCAGCCACACTCACTTGACGGTGACCATCCCGTGCAGAAAGACAAATGTCTAATAAGGTCGAGAAAAGCGATATGAAGGATATATTCACTCGAAAGTTAATCCAGAGGAAATGGGTAAAATAGCTTCTCGTTAGCGAGAATAGGCACTTCTGCATAGCATCACACACATGGGCTAGGGTGTAGCCAGCAACAGGATCCTCCCGCTTTATCCTGAAAACCCTCACACCTTCGGTTCAAGTCGTTACGATTTTGGGTCAGACCCTACCGCGTTTTGCTGAAAATCACTAGATTTTGTCACTGACCCTCCCGCTTTTGATCTACCAGCAACAGATTTTGCCCATCCATGTGGCATCGTGACCATATCGGCAATCTCGCAAACGAATTGAAAAAAAATCTTGCATTCATTTCTAATCATATTTTTGACAAGTGTATCGAAAGGACAACATGCACTTTCTCATCCGATTTTAGGCATTTATGAACGAAGTACCATATTTGGCCCATGCCAGAGAAATCGTTTTGCCTTGGACGCTTTCTCCAATTTGCGCACGGTTCCCACTCAGCTACAAGATGCGAAGTCACGCGTATCTCTTCGCTTTGACGCATGACGACCACCCTCTAGTAGTAGTAGCCTTTCATGATTCCGACGACCCGGCGAGCTTGGAACGCGCGCTAACGGGAACGAATTCCGTGCAGTAGAACACGCAATGAGCATGTACCGGCATTCGTTATCTCTCTCTCTCTCGTGTAGGCCCAAACAACCAAATCGCAAGGTGTTTTTCACGCACTACGAAGAGGTGACGACAGTTTAGAGTTGCAATTGCCAACTTGGCGGGTTGATTCTTTCTCAGCGGCACATTGCCGGAATGAATCTTTCCCAGCATAGGTCAAAAGGTACGTAAGAAACGACGGAGCCAACCCACATTTTGACATTTTCAAAGCCAATTTTTGAAGAATCCAACCCACATTTTTGATTTTGAGAAAAAAATTGAAAAACCAACCAACATTTTCAGGGTTTCATGCCTATTTTTTGAAAACTCAACCCACATTTTCGGCTTTCCCCAACGCACCCTTTTGACCTATGCTTCCCAGAAAATGAAGGATCCAAATGAATTCCAGCTAGAAAAAAGGAATCAACCAAATCCTTACTCTGAGCTGGAAATTAGGAGAATATGGAATCTCGTAATGGCACTCATCGGTTCCAAAAGGGGAGGAATACAAATTCATTTTCACGTGGAAATTAGATATTTTTCACAGTCTTCTGCCAATTTGCATGTTTAAAAATAAATAAAACGCCTCTCGAAAATTGTAACTGATGCACCTTTGTAACTTTCCACTTCCGTCTCTGAGAAGAGATACAAAAAGAGGAATCGATTTGAATCTTTTTTTTAATGTGAAGGATCCAAATGAATCTCAGATTCGAACAATTCATTCTCCGAAGAAGGAAATTAATTTGAGATCCTCACAAGTATCAAATTGTCAACACAAGAGCAACCGCTTACGAAAAGGTGGACATTTGATCAGATATTGCGCTTCAGTACATGCAAATTCACCCGGGCATTATCATAACGACAGCCACCAGCCGGCGCGTGCACGATATACAACTGCAGGAATTGCGAACCACGCCTTTTCGCTGCTGAGGATGGAACGACGTAGTGAATAAGCAACCCAGATGTGGACTATACTGGTTTAGGGAGCACTGTGCAAAACGTTTAGAGCTGCCCTTCGATGTGATAAAGGGACGCCAGAGACGACATGGGAAAATAGTAGTTGTCATCTGCACGTCAGCACTGAACAATGGAAGACGGAGGATGGATGGATCGATGGAGAGAGGAGGGGAGAAGGCAGCACAGAGAAAGAGGGAAATGGGGAATGGACGAAGGAGCCGAACTACATGCGTACTGTTCAGAGGAGATGAAGAAACGAACCAGAAGTGAATCAAGTAAGAGGAATCGAACAGGTGAATCGATTAGAATGAATATGATGCGACGACCCGGCATGCTAATGAGGATTAACATGTCCGAGCCGCCATATTAGCACGTAGGAAAAACTGATCTTCATAAATTTCGTGATATGGCTGGTAAAAAAGAATGGATGTCGAAGGAACGCAGCAAGCAAAAACATTGCTTGCCACATAGCTGCGACATCCAGCGCCTTCATTCCTCCTCTACGGCATAATGAGCCTGATCCCTGATGTGTGGTAGAGGCTCTACCACACATCAGGGATCAGGCTCATTATGTCTTCCACACTGCGTGGGAAAGGGGAATCACATTCACTTCCAAGCGCTTATAAAAGTGATCTGCGAAAAAGGACTCCCACGATCGTTCGTCCACGTTCGACAGGTTTTCTGGCCCTGTAGTGTGAGAATTGAAAAGAATTGCACCGTTCATTGCCTTAGAAACGGGAAAAACTGCCCATGTCTGCCAGTGACAGATGTCCACGAAGGCAAAGGCACAATCGACAGTTTGTGGAACCGAACGATTCAATGCGACAATAATCCTCGAGCAAATTGAAAGAAAATGAGGAGAGATAAGGAGAAAGTGCAGACGGCAAGAGAAGGCTGAAGAGCGAACTTTAGACCAGAGTCTCTAGTATGGAATCCAGGCTACATTCCTTCATCATTTCACACTTATATTCCTCATAAATTTCGATATACGCGCAATAAATTCCTCGCAGATGAACATAGTTCCTATTTCGATCGGGATACCGATCAGTGCAAAATAACAAACGGATGGAGTTTCCCAAGTCGCTCAATTGCTAGAGGAGAAAATAGATAAACATGGGAATCAACGAGAGCAGCGCTTTCTTTCATTATGAGAGAGGGATGGTCGTAGAGATAAAGAGAAGTCGCGCGAGTTTAGCAACAACGAGAAACATATATAAAAAATAGGGAAAGCGATGAAAAAAGTCTTCCCGGAGGCAATGCTGACGTCAGTTGGCAGCCATGCTGACAAAGGGAAGAATACACCTCAACCGTGCAAGGACACCACAGATGCGCTAACAAATGAATAGCTTGCGCAATCGTAGTTTTCAAAAACTACCGTAACCGTTGCCTTCATTCAACTTCTTTGCATGATAAACTGATTGATTGTTATTATTTTCGTCATATCCATAGCTTGTTTTATTGAATAGAAATAAGTTACGCGCATCAAGCGAAAGGAGAAGCCGAAAGGACTTTGATAACAGGGAGAATGCATTTAGAATTGAGAGTGAACGGACTCATCGATTTTGATAACATAATCTGGTGCTTACTGTAACACCACGTAGAATGAATCGATGTGGTCACTGATCACCGCTCACCAGAAACGATTTCCAACTGAAGATAGCTACAATGTTAGGAGAGGAGAGCGAGGACTCTGTGCTAGCACAGAGCCCTCAATAACATTCGATATCACACCTCTGTTTTCCCACAGAAACCGTAGACAAACAGTTGGAGTTTATGCTTTACAAGACGGAAGTTGTAATCATCAATCTCATTACTCTCCCTATTCACCACACCTTCTCTTTCTTTATTTCCACTCCAGTCATCCAGTCCGCTTATTGTAACTGAGAGGTGAACTGGAAAATGAGGTCAACAGAAAAGTTTTAGAACTAATAGGGAAGGGCAAAAGTCACCGGATAGCGATTTAAATTTGAACCATCTGGGCTTGTAGGTACGCATGAGATACCCGTTTTGTTAAAGTTCCCCGGTTGACCTTCTAAGACCCTAAAACATTAAAATGAGTCGATTCACCACAGCTGCTCTCGATCAGGGAGAGAGTCCCAATAAGATTGAAATACGGGATAGACAAGAGTGTTCGGAGGATCCTCAATACACATGAGGTTACGGTAGATGGAGTACGGTAGCTCAAGAGGTACGGTATTTCAGCACAATTACCTTCTCAGCGCAGTCCAGTAGCAATTTGGGAGGGGAAGGAAGAGAGCGAATATCGTCTTTCTTGAAGAAGAAAGAGTTCAAATATCGGGACACGAAAGATGATGGGGAAGAATCGTTGAAGAGAGTACGGTAGGATGGGAATATGGTATAGATGAGTACTGTAGATGGGAGGATATTGTACTCGAGGGAGGAAGCAGGAGATTCTTGCAAGAGGGAAGAGCCGCCATGAGAAGAATGTCTTGTGTATCTGAACGAAACATTATAGTAAATCGAATGTGGGTACGGTAGCGGAGGATACCGTACCCGGCTCGACCATTCTCTTCTTCTCAGGGCAAGCATTACCCGTATACTTTTCTCCTCCGGTAAATGATCTGAATTTGACTGAAATGACTGAAATGATATCCCCAACTAGCCGGGATGTGTTGAGGTTAAATACACTACGCTCTATGCGTACGCTACGCTCTATGCATAGTTCTGGGTCCAGGTTCGGTCCAGGGGGAGCTCGGTAGCATGCTCCAAGTACGGTCCAGGGGGATCTCGGTAGCCTTCTTCAGGTACGGTTCAGGGGGAGCTCGGTAGCTTTCTTGAGCTTCGATCCAGGGAGGTGGACTCGGTAGCCGGCTCCAAATACGGTGCAGGGCACAGTTCGGTCCAGGGGGAGCTTTGCAGCCGACTCCAGGATCGGTCCAGGGGAATCTCGGTAGCAGGCTCGAAGTTCGGTCCAGGTGCTTTTTAGCAGGCTCCAAGATCGGTCCAGGGGGATCTCGATAGCCGGCTCCAGGTTACATTGAAGCTCGACTTATGTTGGGGAGTGTTAATCGCTACAAAGAGTACTGGCTTATTCCGTTGCAAAAGGCTCGTGCGGCTTTCACAACGGAAACGCAGGATACAGTGCGTTCAGAACTTTTAGAACAATTTCAGAGACGTTTCCTGTGATCCCCTACGCTCTCTGAATAATTTTGGAAGTTTTTGAAATTTTCGATTTTTGACGTTAAAACGTGTCAGAACACGTTCAAACACGTTTCTTACATCGCAAAATACTCTTCCTGTGATCCCCTACGCTCTCTGAATAATTTTGGAAGTTTTTGAAATTTTCGATTTTTGACGTTAAAACGTGTCAGAACACGTTCAGACACGTTTCTGACATCGCAAAACACTTTTCCTGTGATCCCCTACGCTTTCTGAATCATTTTGGAGCTTTTCTAATTTTTCGATTTTTCACGTTAAAACTCGGCAAAACAGGTGAAAATGTGTTTCACGGAACTCAAAAACGTTTTAGAACGGTTTCTGACACTCGCGAAAAATGCGGCAAAAGGTTTGCCCGCGGCGGGGGTCGAACCTGCGTCGGTCGGATTGCTAGTCCAGCGCGTAACCCACTTGGCCATGGATTTGGTGATTTAAATTTTGTAAAATTTAGAAGCAATTCTGGTATATTCTCATATGCAAAAGGTTCTGAGAAGATAGCGTGATTTTAAAGCGATTTATAGCGAAAAGACGAAAATTTTGCGAACGGAAGGAATCACAAAAAAAAACAGACAGACAGACAGACAGACGTTAGCATTTTCTAATATATAGTAATATTTCACAAAGTGAAACCCATACGATTTTTCCGATGAGTATCGATCACTACAAGTACTGCAGTTTCCCTCAGCATGACCCACGTCAGTATTACCGTATCTCTACATTTCAATCTGTTTTTTTTCAATGGTTGTCGACGTTATCTGCACACGACAGAGAAACGACGCGAAATGCCATCAGTGCTTCGAACGATTTCAAGTCTCATCGAGAAGCAGCAACGACCGTCTAATCGAGTCGTGCATGAACCCAATTATTTGTCGATCGATCGATAAGGTATGGTAGTTGGCATACTGTAGGCACATATTAACGAAGTCGACGTGCAGATCGATATCAATCGATACCGATGCTCATCAGTTACCGTACCCTTAAAGGGACCTGGCACTGCAAAATAAGTTATTTTTATTTTAAAGAAAATTCTTTTCTGATTAGAATGCAAAAAATTGCATATAGGAGTTATGATTTTTCAATGTTCAGAATTTGTGTTTATGTACCGGGCGCTACGGTTTTTACCGCGCTAAACACAGTAATGCCCGGTACGCGAGTACCTTTAAAAAATCATAACTCCTTTAAAAAAAATCGTAAAAATATGCGGTTTTTTGCATTCTAATCAGAAAAGAATTTTCTTTAAAATAAAAATAACTTATTTTGCAGTGCCAGGTCCCTTTAATCATCGTTGGTCGTAACTTGCTTTAATCTCGTCGAGAGTTCGCCGTAGCCAAAAGGGCTGAGAATAACTACGATGAATTACCCTGGGAGGTCTAGTCCATCCAAATAAATTACTGAAGACTCATCGGAGACATAATTACATCATCACTAGGTAATCGTTGCTTCCAGAAAGTACAATGAGTGGAAAAAGTGAATGTGGAGGCGACTAGTTATTTGAGATCTAACGAGCGGCAAAGGGCAATTGTGGGGGATTGGATAGTCATTACTCTTACGTTCACGCCTTTCTATAGTAACGATGATTGCGTAGTGATGATGTAATCGCGTAGCTAATGAGTTTTACCAATTGTATTTCGATGTAGTGAATATTCTTTTGCGGAGGATGACTTCCATCGATAATTTCGCCCCTTCTGCCATTTTCGCATCACATTCGAATTATTATTACTAATAGGGCAATTCTCGTTAATTGAATGAGATAGGATCAAAATAACGACTCGGCTTCATCAAATTATTATTTTCCTTCTCTCTGAGTTCTCTTCATTGTCTTGTACTCTATAGGTAGAGAAAGAGAGAGAGAGAGAGAGAGAGAGAGAGAGAGAAAGAGAAGGGGGGGGGTAGGATAGCCACTACATTCTCTCATTTGGATTCAGATGCGCACATTTTGATAATTAAAACGGAGTCGAGTCGTCGTTGAGAGAGTGAGTGGAAATGAGAGAGTGCAGACAGTGAGAGTGAGGAGAGCAGAAGATAAATTAGAAAGGAAGGGCGGATATTGTGGTGAAATATCTTTCGGTGCGTGGAATCGCATAATTCTCCTTTTCTCCATTTATTCTCATCACTTCATTACTTCATCTCTCATCATTTATTTCCTTTCTCTTCTCTCATGAGAATCAATTCGTTGCCAGTGGAAGTTCACTCCAATCATTTCTCCAATGGGGCCGAATTCTCCCCTTTGTGAATACATCCATTCATATGGCCAGTGTTGAAGTTGTCTCCCTCACCACTACAAACTGCTCCTTTCTCTCTCTGCACTCTCTTCATCCCCCACACTCTCTCGTCTCTTCTCTGTCTGCACTCTCTCAATCTAGCACACTCTCTCATCGGATTCCCCTCCCATCCGTCGTTACTGCATGCCTTCATTAACGAGAAAGCCATCCACGGGATTTGTATGAGTTCCTCAGTCTCTCTCGTTCCCACACTCTCTCACCATCTGTCTCTCTTCTCTACCTACACTATCTCGTCTCTCTCTTTTCCACTTCTCACCGTCAATATGGAAATGTGTATCTCAATGACTTCACATCACCTTTCCTCATCATTTCATGAATTCTGTTTTCACCCCTTTTCACATCATTCCACAGGCCTCTCAACCATGCAGAGAGGGGTTTTTGAGTAAGAGAGCGTGTAAAATCGAGAGGAATTTTGTGCAACTTCACACTCAAAGGGTGGAAAATTCGTGTAATTTAGCCGAAACTGAATGAAAACTCTCTAAAGGATAACGTTCCAAACGTGTTTACCACCCCTGTTTGTAAGTTGCAGCTTCACAAGGAAAAAGTTATGAAAATGTTGTACTATCTGTTTTCCATTTTCCACCCATGAAATTTGTGGAGCATAAGTGAAATCACAATTTGTTTCCATCCCTTTCGTGTTTAACGCGAAAATCACATGTTTTGTTTTTCTTCGATTCTTTCTAGAGGCTTCTTCTGTCTCTCAATCTCTCTTTCTATTTTCTCTCCGAGACTGTTTACACTAGTTATCTAATTCGCTTTAGCCTTTAGCATCGTTTCTTGAGCATTCCCAGATTCTCTAATGAAAATGCAACTACTAGACTAAATAGCTAATATTTATTTAATTCCATTGGAACTATTTTGTCTCACTTTCGATTCCTTACGTCAAACATCTCTCAATCGAGAGTATTTCTCATGAGGTTCTCTCACGTTAACTCGTGGTCTCTCTCTCTCTCATCACTCCCCCCTCAATTAGCTTTCGTACTCGTTCATTTGATACTCGAGTGTGTGGGATAATAGGACGGAGAGGTGTCAAATTGACGAAAACAGAAGAAGTAGAGAGGATTTAGAAGGGACGAGCCCTTGTATTTATCCAGAAAGGGGTTGGGAGTTAGAGAGTGTGTAAAAGCGAGCGAGACTCTCTCACTTTTATACATTCTCTAACACGGAGCCCTTTCTGGAGGGTAGAAATAATGTGTGACATGTGCCAGATGTACTCTCTCATTCGTTCGTTGCTCTGTCATTTGTCATCTTTTTCTCTGCTGTCTCTACAATGGCTGCTCCATTCCATGAATATCTAACATTGTGTACTTCCTCATGACCTCCAGAGGGCGTTCTGTCTCCATTGCTTTCACTCTATTTCTGTGCAATACTCGAGACGGGTTTGACAAGATGAGGTCGACGACTTTCAGTAGCATGTCGCACTACGTCACAAGCGACAGTTCATCTTCCTTCCAATACGGTGGATATCGATCGGCAGCTTATGCACGACGAATACAGTACTCCATGTCGAGGTTAGATATTCTATAATAAATGTTTAAAAAAACATTTTAACAATATTCACACTCGAAAAAATACAAAAGAAGCATTTTTTTAGATCGAACGGAATTGTATAATTATTGTTATTGATTGCATGAGATGTAACATAATATTTCCTGCAACTAATCATACTATTATTTTCTTGTTTCAATAACAAACTGAATCTGCCCCTCTCAATAATAGAACAGCGTCACTTGTTTTTATATGAGTGATTTCAAGATAGCCCGTGAGGTCGTGTATATCCCTAATTGCACCTCAAACCTCATTAGCTGCTGCTTCGCGTTGCTATAACATCGCACTAGAGACAGGTGTAAATGTCATTTACGCCAGAATCATATTTCCGTACGATATCGCTATGTCTATGAAACAATTCAGAAAAAAAGAGATTGAACATTTTACAACAAAAAACTCTTTAGTGGTTGCAAGAACAATTCACATTGTTTTCGTATCTCTCAAATACGCCTTCCCATAATTCTGTCAGTTTAGTCTCATTTTACTCTCTTCACCGACTCTCAAGATTCTCGAAATTGTAGGTCATCGATTCGTATTCGAGCTCTTTCCAAATAGAGTACAATATCTTAGCTCGCCTAATTTCAAATTCTCGTATTTCCATAGTAACTTCTTGAACTCTTGAATCAGAATCTTCTTTCTTCTCTTCTCACATTAGTTCACTACTTTCTCACACGCCCCACTCCACGGCGTCTTCAAGAGAGTCCTCACTTTCATACGCCACAAACTGCGACTCAAAATCCACATTTCCCCCTTTTTTGTGAAAGAAAGTGTGTTTCTCCAAGCATTTCCGTTTGTCGTGAGGAAGATAATTCAGTTATTTGCGCTCCGCTTTCCTAATTGTAGCATTGAACAGGTGCTCATTTGGCCTATCACATTTCCTTTCGAAGGATGAAATCGGAATCACAATCGAGGTCTGAGGCCTTCATATCAAATAGTTCCTGCACAATATTCTTAGGTCATTCGGTTGCTGGTTCTTTCTGAATGTTGTTGTTTGTAGGGAGACGGCGGGCACTCAATCTCTCCAGTGTGTAGAGATGGAAACAGGAAGGAGGAAGAGCTCAACGAGGGATAATGTATGAATACTATCTTTTGTGGATAATTGTTCGTCACTCATTTTCCCCCTGGGGCGATTATTCTTATAACAGAGGCTTATGAATTATTGTTCAGTCATCAGTAATCTGGCGTGCGCTGAAAACGGCGAAAGCGTGGTTGTGGCTGGATGATAGTGGTGAGATAACAGTTTACTATATGTACGCATCTAGAAAACTATTTCGAATACACTAACTTGTGTTTTGTTCTTGGAACATTAGCACCTTCTTTAATTTGGATTTTATTCTGCTATTTCTCACCCTTTCTGTTCTCTTATGCTGTCTTCAGCGTCGAAAAGCTGAGGGATCTGTCTCTTCATTTTGCACACTCTCTCCGGAATCGACCGGCAGAGAGAGAGTGTGTGTGTGAAATGAAGAGAGTTTTGACCCCTCAAAATGATAGGGCATCGATAATGAATACAACATTACAGACGATGAGGAAGAATTGGAGGTAGAGCGTCGAATCGACCCGGAGAAGTTGTATCCCACCATCCCCCCTCCTCTATCGTCTCTAGTCGAGGTAACTAACCAGGATCTAATGTCAGCAATCTGCCAGAATGATGCATTGACTAAAAATATTTCACAACTTTAAATTTAATAAATACATCTTCACTCAGGAAACGCAGTTCGACCCCAAATGGATCACTTTTCTATATCGCAACTTCAAGCAGGCAAGACAATCTGATTAGAAATGTATTGAATTGTTTGCTCGACTGTATTACATTCTTAATAGAAAGCCAGATATTTTTCCTACTTAAGAGACCATCCACGAGAGAACGTAACAAGGGGGTAGGGGTCCCGGATGAGAATTCGACAACCTACCCTCAAACTTTCATTCATGGAATGAACATCACGAATGCTGATCGCGACCGTATATATTTAAGCTTGAAAAATTTTTTCGAGGTCAAAATTTTTTTTCAAAATTTTCAGACATTTTTTCGTCGAAAAATAAAGTTTCGAAATACTTTGCGAGAAATATTCTATTATACGTATTTTTCGGAATCTACATCAAAAGTTACGCTGTATGTCTTTTTATGGTAATTTTAAAAATTAGGATATTGATCGATTTTTTATCTCAAACTTGGATAATTTCCTTTTTTCGGTCGGCCAGTTTCTTACAAGTTTCTTACATTTTCGTGTGTGTACCAAATTCCGACGTCAAATAGACAAACATATTCAGAAAGTATGAAAACATGGTCTATTTAAATTATAGAGAGTAAACCCAAGACTTTTCAAAACTTTCCAAAATTCATAAATCATCATAATAAACTATCAAAAATCAGGGTTCTATGACGAAATATAGTTTCGACTTTGGGCTCAAAATGTTTGAATTGCAATATTAAATAAATGTTCTGTTGGTACTCTTCGATTTCATACATTGGTTCATGTCGGAAAAAAATTAAGACTCGGAAATGGCGAAAAAATAATATTCATAAAATATTTCTGAAAGTACCAGTAGCGTGCATGATGAAATATCTTAGCTGTGTAGTACACTCACAGAGTTGCATCAACTGACAAAAGGAAAAGTTGATCCAACTTCTTCGAAAAAAAAATTTTTCTCGAAAATCACCATGAACCCGGGGTCATGGTCCAAAATCCCAAAATATTTTTTCTAATTTTATGGAGAACTAACTGTTACTAAAGCTTCTTTATACTCAATAAAGCAACATAGGGCGCTATACGTAACTTTCGGATGAATTGGAGAGAAATTTCAGGAAAAAAAATATTTTGGGATTTTGGACCATGACCCCGGGTTCATGGTGATTTTCGAGAAAAAAATTTTTTCTCGAAGAAGTTGGATCAACTTGTCCTTTCGACAGTTGATGCAACTCTATGAGTGTACTACACAGCTAAGATATTTCATCATGCACGCTACTGGTCCTTTCAGAAACATTTTATGAATGGTATTTTTTGGCCATTTCCGACTCTTTATTTTTTTCCGACATGAACCGATGGATGGAATCGAAGAGTACCAACAGAACATTTATTTATTATTGCTATTCAAACATTTTGAGCCCGAAGTTGAAACGATATTTCGTCATAGAACCCTGATCTTTGACAGTTTATTATGATGATTGTATAAATATTGGAAAATTTTGAAACGTCTTGTATTTTCTCTCGATATTCTCTTCTAAATAGACCATGTTTTCATACTTTCTGAATATGTTTGTCTATTTGACATCGGAATTTGGTACACACACGAACCTGTAAGAAACTTGTAAGAAACTGGCCGACCGAAAAAAGGAAATTTTCCAAGTTTGAGATAAAAAAATCGATCAATATACTTATTTTTAAAATTACGATAAAAAGGCATATAGCGTAACTTTTGATGTAGATTCCGAAAATATAGGTCGCTTTACCTGAAAGGGGGTGGGAAAAAAAAAGATATTTTCGATTTTTCACAAATAAATCTGATATTTCGATCATAACTTTTTTTAAAGTGAGTTTAAACAGTTCTAACTACCAAATTCGGAACCAGCGCATAAAAATACGTATAATAGAATATTTCTCGCAAAGTATTTCGAAACTTTATTTTTCGACGAAAAAATGTCTGAAAATTTTGAAAAAAAATTTTGACCTCGAAAAATTTTTTCAAGCTTAAATATATACGGTCGCGATCAGCATTCGTGATGTTCATTCCATGAAAAAAGTTTGAGGGTAGGTTGTCGAATTCTCATCCGGGACCCCTTTCCACTCTCTCGTGGATGGTCTCTTAATTCATTCATTCTCTCAATTTCATTGAATCTATTTAAGCGTGCTCCCAATGGTCGAATGTCTCGTTCTGAATGGAGACAACTCATGGTCACACTCTTCCCGAGATCGGTATTTATTAATTAATTATCAATTGTTTAATTATCTATTCTCTGCAGGTCGGTACGACGTACGGCGATCACATCTTCGCTTATCTTGCAGAGCAAAAAGGATTCATCTCATTTGAGGTTCGGATTTTTGTTCAACCTGACGAGCTCAATCATTGAGGATTTTGTATTTTCTTACAGAAAGAAAATAAGATGTGTGGGACATCTTGAAAATGAGATCATAGTTTTCGGGAGAAAATGGTCTTACAACGAAAATCATATTTAGTATTTTTTTTTCATGAGAATGAATAGCCCTTTTTTGATTTGGGTAGCTTTTCTAGAATTTTCAGAAAATATTTAATTGTTTTCAAATTACAGGCACTGCTGCGTTTCATTCACGCCCTATCCACCGACGACTCGGCGTTATCAAAGTTTGTGTTCGCTCTGCTGCAACCGGACGCTTCTGTGAGTTGAATACAAATGTTACAGCAGCCACTTGTTGTTTCGTATTATATATAGGCTTTTAGCGGACGACATGCCTTAAAATGTGTTTAATTGGCAGGGGCGAGTGAATCAAGAGACGTTTGCTGACTATGTCCATGCTGTTTTCTTGCTGAGAGACGGCCAGAGATGTTAGTCCTCCCTACTCTCTTATTGTCCATATCTTAGCTCAATTATGTTCACTTTGAGTGGAACAAAACGGAAACGGAAGAGTGAATGCACTCCCATTGCGGGCCATTCGACAGTTTGCTGCCGCTCGATTCAAGGTTACTATGATTTTGAGTGTGTCTCGACCCGACAATAAAAAATATTTAAGGAACTGGACACGGATGCCGATGGGTTCGTGGTTTTCGACGATGTTCAGAAGCTCCTTGAAGATCTACGTGTAAGACTCTTTACTAATATTTGTTGCTTGATGCGCTCTTCGATATTCTAGATTTTCATATCGGAAAAGATTACTTCCTGTTCCACTTTTTATTTGAGCTTTTGAGGCAAAACGAATGATTCAGATGTCTTCTCTACTGAATTCTGTTCTTCCCATGTCTCCACGAACACCCGCCCCGACATCAGCAGACATGGGAGGTGCCTTCTCTCGATTCGCAAATTGAGACATTACAAGTTCATAGTATTATGCGTTGCCCACATATTCGTTGTCCAGTGTCTGCAAAAATTCATCTACCAGTTCAAAATGTTTTGTAACTTTTCATCAACTTTTGCGTTCATTCACCTCTCCTCCACCTTCTAACTCACCCGTCCTTTTCTTCTCTCTCCAGGATAGTAAGCCAGCCACTTCACGAAACAAACAGATTCTGTCTCTCTCACCTCCTCGCTAGATCTCTTTCTCTCTCTCTAAGATCTCGCCTCCGCACCCCTCACCTCCCTCTTTTTCTTGTCCCACCTCCGCTAACCCCTCGCCTCCCACCACCCCTCTCTCCCTAATCTCTCCTCCAACCTTCCCTCTCCATTTCTCTCCAACTCTGTATGCTCCCACGGAGAATCAGCCTCGCATGGTGACCAAATCGGGAAATAATTTCTGAAATCCATCTTCTTCTTCTCACCTACTATTTTCTTCTTCATATCCTTCTATCTGCGAACTCTTCTCTATTTCTCCTTTGTTCTTCCCATATCCACTCGCTGTCCCTATCTATTTTGTGATGTCGCACGCTCGAACTCGATGCTGTTGATTAATCAATAAAGTCACCGTACTTTGAGTGGTTTACCGCAAACTAGTTTTTTTCAAGTCGTAAACATTTCAAGCCGTTGAGCAAACTGCGTGGGAGCGGCAACAATAATCTACAATTTGTTCTTCTCTCCCGTACTTTCTTGTATTTACTCTGCGCGAACTCTTATTGATTCAACCCGATGAGAAACGAACTTTTTGAAATGGATGAGAGATTTTTGTCTAAGTTAAACTTAGTATTATCTTTCTAGTATTTTTTCCTTTTTAAAAAAGCATATCGTCGCATAATAGCGAATATTATTGTTGCCCTCGTAAAAAAATCCTTCTGGGGTATCTATTTCCAACCTTGATTTCAGGTGAGAGACGTGCAAATTTCCATTCCTTAATCAGACAGGGGTTTCATCCAAATAGAAAAAAATACTCTAATTCTCTTCTAGCCGTGCAATAATGATCAACATTCCACTCCCCTCTTTCTTCTTTTCTTTGTGTGCTTACAACTCCCATCGAATCCACAGTTACTCCACAGAAAGGGAGAATTCCGATGTCTTCGTCTCTTCCTCCATCGATTGTTTTGCATCACAGTTTAAGTGTATTCGTCGAAAACAATCGAGTACACAGTATTGATTCTGGACTCAACTTATACCTTAAAAAGAAGAATACTTAAATACCCACGTTATTTTCTATAATAGTTTAGATAAAAAATAGTGCCTGTCTTCGTAATCGACATCGGTCATTTTAATGATTTCCTACCCTTTCATCTGAAATTGATTTTTTCTCACCTTTCGGACTGCTCGATTCCCGCGCGAACTGTTTGCCCACCTTGTTGCAACAGTATTTTCTTTGAGAAACCTTGTATTTATCGATTTTTCGTCACTTCTCTTGCCAGATTGCAAATAGGAGCAAGAAGAAGAAGAAGACCGGTTGGAACTGAACAAATTGGCGTCAAATCGCTTTCGCACACACTCAAGAAACACGCTCGAGACATTAGCCCACCACGTTTTTGCCATTGGAATTGTTGGAGTCGTATTGTTTACCAAGAGATTATCATGATAACAAAGCGCAATTTGATATAAATTTTCCCGGAATTGATCTTCTGGATACTCAAAGCCCATATTTATGCGATGTGAGAAGCTCTTCATCCCGTTCATTCGTGTATAATTCGTTGAATGTTAACAATGATTGGGCGGTGTTTTAGCAATGGTTTGCGGACTATAATCTTAAATTATTTGAGGTAATGAAGGAGCCGTGCTTCAGATGCAAACGGCCCACCTATTTCAATGACAAAGTGAGAACAACTCAAGAATTTCTTGTTCCGATTGTGTTCCGATTGTTACTGATAATGTTCCTCCTAGCAGGAACATGACCAGGAACAATCGGAACATGACCAGGAACACAAAATTTTGAAGTTGATCATATTGTTTATATTTTAAATACATTTTATTCGACCTGCTATTTTAAAAAATTTGTACACTGCTAAATGTTTGCAATATTGAAAGTGAAGCTATATTTTTAACATGTTCCTCTTGTTCCTGGTCATGTTCCGATTGTTCCCGCTCACACTCGGCCTGTTCCTGATTGTGACCTGATTGTGATTGTGACGAGTGTGACCAGGAACATCAGGAACAATCGGAACAAAAAATTTTTGAGAACAATTGTATTTTTTATTTCGTTTCCTAATATTCAAGGTTTGGTTAATACACATGCATGTTTATTCTATCGATCATTGAAAATTTTGTAGATGCGCATGGTGAACTTTTACCACTGAAGCCAACTCTTGTTGCAACTAGAACGTAGCTTTCTGAAGAGTGTATGCAATCGAGACACTCACTACAGCAAAAGAACTTACGGAAAAGATCGAACTTCATTCAGAAATATGTGTATTTAATAATAAGAAAATATTGAGATGGGGCCGCTGAAGGACGGTTCTCTATTCCACAAAGGATGCTTCAAGTGTTGGATCTGTGGAACTCGACTCACTTTGAAGACTTATCACAACAATCGAAATGACACACAAGATTTGGAGGTGAGCAAATTTTTTAATGTTGAAAAGACCGGGAATGATGACAATGTCAACGAAAACAAAAGCAGTTGTGAATGCTCGGAAATATATATGTCATATCGATCACTCCCAAGTGATTAACCAAAAAGTGTTGACTCTAAATAAAAACAAAACAAAAACATTGGCTTTACATAGTTATGATCTACCGCATTGTTATCAGTTCCTTAATTACAGGTATACTGTGCTGGTCACGTTCCTACTCCCGGCCCTCATGATCCCATTCCACATCGATCCAATCTTCTATTCTCACCCAAGACAAAGGGCGAGTATCCGCACAATCTAATGCGACCGGCCGCCCCCTGAGACTATTGTACCCCTTCACACCTTGACTGCCCATCGACCACTGACTTTCTTCCTCATTTTGCACATTGTTTGAAACCCCTAGACACCTATTGTGATGTTGTCGACGCCTCGCAAATTATGTATAAAGATTTTTCTCCTGATGTTCGTATGGATATCTATCGAGCCCCAACAATCATAATATAAGAGCGAAACATCGATGGGCATTTCATGTGCTGAAAAAGGGAAGATGGTCTACCCGTGACACGCAATAATTCCTCCACCCTAGTAAGAACCGTTCTCAAGAATGAACACATGAAAGATGGAAGAATTCGATTTATGGGTGCGCCAAAATTGCACAGTACAGGACGAACCACCCGGTCGTCTGATCAGCGTGCGACATACTGACACTGGACAACGCGCGCTCGAGACAGAAACAATTGGAGGAACTGTGATCCACGCCGCTGAGGATGGACCTACTAAATTAAGTTCGTAAGTACAGAGATTCCTGCCAAACCGGAATAGAATTGCGTATTTACGAGTACTTTTCGTAGGTCGAAGCCGTCATTGGAATGAGTAGCTAGCAAGGCAGTGAGAGATCATAGTCGATTGCAGAGATGACAGAGATGATGTCTCTCGATATAACACACTCTCTCATCGGTCAGAGAAGACGAGAGAGGGCGTGGAATGGAGAGAGTTAGCAGCTGACTCGAGTGATCAAGAGAAGACTGAGAGAGAGAAGAGGAGGGACTCGTTTTGTGGCTTGAAACGAGTCAGCTTCCTCTCAGGCACCGATGACATGCCCCCCTCCCCCCCCCTCTCGTGCTGTCACTTGACGTGCACTTAGTCTTCCATTCCTCCAACGTTTCTCGTTTATCTTGGAAAACAAACTTCCTGCTTTGATTATGATGCGTTTATTGTTCCTGATTCGAATGACCACTCATAATGGCCGTTCTACATTTCAGAATGTCAATACATTGAGGAGTCAGGCGACAATAAACGCACCATGATTATGTTGATCTGAGATAAGTCATCTACCATCTGTTTACCTTGTAACTTGCAGTGGATGCGTTTCTCCATCTCTTTCCTTCTTCTTCTCTTTCTCGATGCAACCGTACGTTGCTCTGTGAAGGTATCGCCGCTTTCACCGCTCTAACACCAAATTGTCGGGCTTGTGACCTACATTTTTCCATTTAAAAACGTTTCGGAATATTTTGATCTTGCAAAATCACAAGCTCGACAAGCTTTCAGGCTGTCACCTCTCTAGAAACTGGCATCGGTTATGGCTCTGGTTCAGCTGCATCAGGTTTGCATAGCTCGATGGATGTTTTAGCCGAGCTTGTCTTGCTAAACTAAAGCTTGCTAGTTCAGACAGCAACTATGGAATGCACTCAGCATGATATAGCATCTCTACCGTTCAATTATCGATCTTCGTCTTCGTCAATTATCGATTTCAGTTGTGCGAGCAAGGTCAATTATGGGCGAGAGGTCGAGAGTTACTCTCAGCAATGAAGGGACAATTGGTGTTGGTCGCATTCCCATCTGCGGTAGACAACAGAACACTGCAGAAGTGAGTTATCTCAATGTATTCTTATCACTTCCCAAAAGATTAAAAATGTGAGCATTCCGGTTTTATCTTTTATCAAATTCGGGTGCTTCTCACTGCTTTTCATTTGGATAAGAAAAGGTAAGGGCAAAATTCCTGCTCTCTCTCTTTCTTTCAAAATGTTCCATTCAACACTGCTGTTGTCAGTCTTCACTCAAGAATGTCTCTGTTTTCGTGAACCTCTGTTTGAAATATGATCTCGTCTGATTCTCTGCGAGTTCTAAGGAACGATTCAATGATCGGAAATAACAAAACCAGCAAGTAAATATCAAGAAAATGTGGTCGCCCACCCGGGGTTAACACTTTGATCGATTGCTTCTCACTCATCTCAGTAGTGACAACAGCTCATTCCTCATTTTGCTCTCGCTCGTTCTCTCTGTGAGTGGGAAGAGAGACCACTGATTGAGATTGATGAACACTCTAGCGATAACAGAAAGGGGGATAGGTTAGGGAAGAAGGTAAAGCGGTTTATTCGATGATAAAAAACAACGATTATCATGTGATAAGATAAAGGTCTTCCATGATAAGCGATTTTACTGTAGCAAGCTGCCATGCTAGATGAGGAAAGTCGGTAAGCGAGCTACATCGTGAGATTATATAATCAAAGCATTCCCAGAGATAAAGCATCTAGGGTACTTTAAGTTCGCAATCATAGTCGCTACAAATTTACAACCACAAGTGGAGAAGGTTTGGTTAGCCTCGGCGGGGGGTCGAACTAGTGGCAATTAGCGGTTCCTTTAACCATTCGGCCATTATTCTGGTTATCAACTCACTATCTTGAATCTAATGCAAACCGTCTGCATGCATATCGCCAAGAGTTTGTGCCGCTTCTGTCCATTAAAATGGTAGACCATGGGCTGAAAAAAAGTGTTGAATGGTAATACAAAATGTTGTGATTTGTAGACTATCCTCACTGGCGGAGGCCCATGGCCATGTTCGAGTCATTACTCTGCTCGATCCATCTTCGTGTTCTACTGAAGAAGCGACGGCGATGGGAAGAGATTGGAGATGGCTTATTGTGGAGAGGTATGAAGATCTACATATCATGCCTTCGAAAGCACGGAAAACTTTTGTAACACATCTATTTCTTTTGCCTTTGATTTTCCCTTCAAACAGAAAATGACCGTTCCTGTTGCAGAGATGATATCGGAACGAGGCAGCGACTGGGATTAAATCAAGGAGAAGTCGCACTATTCGACAGGTTAGCTGCCCATCGTCTTAATGCGTTTTTTCTCGTCAACCCGTGAAATATTTATAATGTTATATTATATTTAGGTGTGGCCGTCTCTCTCGTAGTCTCCCCTTGTCTTCCACTGAGGAACTCAATGTGAGATTCAGATTTCTTCCATTAAATTATGATACCAATTTTTTTCTTGAACCTCTTCTACACAACGTGGTCTTTTAAAGAATACGACTATTGCAGCAAGCGATGCGCGCAGCTCAGCACCATGCAGCATGTGGATGGTGTCAATATGGAACAGAGAAGAATGGAGAAGATGGAGGCAATACGATTGAAAAGGTGAATAATGTGAAACGATTTATGAAGATCTCGTCGGTAATACACCACTGGAACTGTCTATCGTTCAGACTCATGGGAACCATCTTCAACATGAGTGCATAGATAGTAACAACGACATAAATGTTATATTTGTGCCATACTGTCCTTGTTGCAGAAACTCGATGCTTTCTTCCAGAATGCAATTGCAACACCGTCTCCCTCTTATGTTGTTCAGCAAAGGTGGAAATTTTCTCTGAAAAAATTCTACGAATAATCTATTTCAGAACTCATCACAAGCAGCCACACAGGCAACAACCACATCAGAATCAGGTTTGTTACAAGACAAACTCTTTCAACTAACACTCAACTAACATGGTGAAAACGGTTAACGGTTGCCGAACTTGCAATAGACTATTTACTTACTTAGTAGATTCATCATTTAAAAAAAAACTGTGAATCATAGGTTTTTGAATTTCTAACATCTGGACAGCGCGTTGTCCGGTGGTTATTGAGCGTTTCTTGGCGTAATCCTCGAATCCCTTCATGTCGCACGTTGTCATCCTTGTTTGCGAGTGAGGTTTCGAGGGGGAACTGATGCGTGGCACAGTTGACCATCTGTCGTACTTCTATCAGTATCAGCAACACGCCTATCCGATTCTGTGATAAGGCATTTCTTCTGCTGGACGATTAGAGTCTCATCAATTTCCAATAATGGGCTCGTGAAGTCGTCAGAGTGAAGGAAACAGCCATCTTCGTGATCGACAGTTTAGCAGAGGGCGGCGAGCGCGCCAACTCGGATAGATCGGGCGACGTCTTGTATTTTGGCGAAGGCGCCATGGCATCGCAGGGACCGTGTGAAAGTGAGAGAGCACTAGACACCAGTCTCCGCCCCTTTGTTGTTCTTTACTGTTCGGCCGCCCCGGATTTTAGAATCGTTCAAACGCAGGTGTCCCTATTTAGGGGGGGGGGGGTGATGAAACGCTGTTTGTGAGCCGATGAAACTACTCTTCTTCCAGAATCGACAGGAACAATACAATCAACAACAACAGCAGCAGCATCATCAACAACATACACAGCCATACAATACACACCAACAGCAGCAGCAAACATTTCAGCAACAACATCATCAACTGCAGCAGCAACAACAAATGCAGCACACGCAGCAGCAGGCAGGACAGCAGGTGATTATTACTAACAGTCTTTCGTGCCTTTTTTTACATTCCACTTGCAGCAAAGTGTCTACGACCGACAGCTGCAACTGCAGCAACATCAACAATATCAACAACGGATGCTTCAACAGCAACAGCAGCGAGTGAGAACATCATATACGGCTCCCCTCCGGAAAAAAGAATAGAGTCTATTCGAAATCAAAACATAAAAAAAGTGTTGCAGGGCTATCAGCCAGCATCAGTGAGTCCAGTCAACCACCGTACTCCTCAATCATCGTCGGTCCACATGAGTCAGACTGCGGGTCAGGTCACACACCACTCGCAGATTCGCCCACAGGAATACGCTCAACGCGGCTTCAACGCACCCGGATCGTGAGTGAATTTGAAACAAATTTTAGACGACGTTCTGGAAATGACAGGACAGGAAGCGCACCGAGTGCGCCGAGCGGCACATCATCGCAGTCTACGGCCGATGACTATGGAGACTACGATGAAGTGGTGAAGAGCACTGCGACAAAGATCGAGGTTGTCTTTCATCAGTATTGTTTAATTTAAGTTGTTGGTCTTAGACTGTTGATCTACACAAGCCGGCATTCAACGAGGAAGCACAGTGGGCAACTGCTTCACCATTCCATAAGCGACGGCCATACAAGGGTGTGTTGTTAGTGCGTTGCGTGTGATGAGATCTCAGAAACGTCGCCCTGTCAATATAGTAACGTCAATGTATTTTCACAGA
Organism: Pristionchus fissidentatus; assembly: GCA_036245785.1. Classification (NCBI taxonomy): domain Eukaryota; kingdom Metazoa; phylum Nematoda; class Chromadorea; order Rhabditida; family Neodiplogasteridae; genus Pristionchus; species Pristionchus fissidentatus. The sequence continues at coordinate 20,316,971 of BTSY01000002.1, forward strand.
TCTCTTCGCTCAGCCACAGGCGAGTTCTCATCAGAATCATGCAGTCACTCAAACAAGTCAGGTGAATATCCATGTGTGATTGATCAACTGGTACAAAAAAAGGTACTAAACATATTTGGTAGCGTTCATTTGTTGCATATTGTAGGTATCACCTACAACGTCTTCAACACAGAAATCAGTCCAAAATAACGAAGATTACTCAGACTACGAGGATTATGGTACGTCAGTATTGTCGCACTATAGGTCGAAGGGCCACTCGTTTGAATAACATTGCAGGTGCCATGAAGACATTCCCTAGTAGCAGTAGCATCCAGCAACCACAGGATCAGGCCGAACCTCCCCGCACCACGCAGGTTCGATTATTTTTATAAGGGTTACTCTGACTGCGTGAAACCGGGACGTCCCTTAAAGAAATATATCTGGGGGCTGTATAATCTGTCAGAACTTGGCCAAGTTTTCGGCGATCTTTTTTCGTCAGTTTTTGACTTAATCTTAATTTCCTTGGAATGATTCGATAAGGCACGATGAAAAAGTAAGAATGCCAAAGAAATCAACATAAAATATAACGTTAGCGACTAGCAAATCCGTTTTAAAGATCGCCTCAAAATAGAAGTTGGCCATCTTCTGTTTGCGCGGGCTAGACAGTGACGAGAGAGCACGGGGATCGAGGAGAGGGAAAAGTATGCATGTGTTGTTTACATTTATTGCGAAACTCTGCGCTCTCACTTGTTTACGTGCTCTCTCGTCACTGTCTAGCCCGCGCAAATAGAAGATGGCCAACTTCTAATTAAAAGATGGCCAACTTCTAATTAAAAGATGGCCAACTTCTATTTTAAGGCAATCTTTAACACGGATTTGCTTGTCGCTAACATTACATTTTAAGTTGATTTCTTTGGCATTCTTACTTTTTCATCGTGCTTTATCGAACTAGTGCAAAGAAATTAAGATTAAGTCAAAAATTGACGAAAAAGAAAAAAAGAAAAGATGGCCAACTTCTAACAGATTATACAGCCCCCTGTTTTATCTATCTCCGTAGCTTAATCTTTAATCTTTTAGTCTCGAGCTCGCTCCGTGGATCAACAAAATGTGCAACAACGTGATTACGACACTCAAGATGAGGATGAGGTGAACCTAGAGGAGGTAGTGTTCCTATGTTCGTAGTTTGTAGTCTCATCTGTGAATTTATTCCTTATGTGTGGAGTGCTGTGCTTTCATTTCGTTTACTTAGTTTGTCGCCCTCTCTATTCGAATAGAGTCGAAAAGTGTGCGAGATGGATATACTATTTCGAATATAACAAGATACATTTCAGGTTCCGTGCAAAGCCGTCACTGACGATATCTGTTACCATCAGGTGCGAAATTGCAGTTGAAAGACTTCAGACATCAAAGTTAGAAGTGTAAATGTGTACATTTCGGTGGTTTCGCACAGCGTTTGACTCACTTTCAGAATGACTAGCAAGTCTATTGACTCTAGTGACTCTTGTGTGAGTAAGAATAGAGAAGAAAAAGAGTACCGCCCGTTCTCCAATTTCGAAAAAATAAATAAATAAAAACAATGTTAGCAAAAAGAAAGATCCGCGATAATTTACGATGTTGTTACAGAAGAAATCGGGTCGAAAGCTGTCAAAATGTTGCAAGAAGGGAGTTTACATCGCTGATTTCTGCATGCCCGGAAAGTGCTCAAACTCGACTGTTCAAGCTTGTTGCATGCAGAAATATCTGCAGGTGAGAAGAATCTTGATAGCGCCGATTCTTTTTATCCAAATTACTTTTGAAGATTAGTGTTTGAATGTGAAATGTGAAACCATTGATAAAATATGTGTATTTAATTCATCCAACAATTCAATCAAACTTTTTAATATTCTGCATTTTCACTAGCTTTTACGCTAATTTGAATCTTGCAAAATATGTTGTTCATGTTTTCCAGGCCAAATTCTTGTGCTGCGAGGACCCTGAAATGGAAGGAACGAGTGCTACTGATTCGTTCTCTCGATGCTGCCATTCACACTTTGTAGGAGAGGTAAAATAGAGATCAAAGATCAGAAAAGATTCGACTTTAGAGCAGTAGGTGGTTGTGATTCGATTGTGGATCACAGTCAGATGTTTGAGCGCATACGAGTCAGTGAATAGCACAGAGATTAAAATCCATCAATCATTTTTATGCTGACAGGGAAAGTCATTTTTTCTTTCTATGGGGATAGCCGATCTTTCGAATTATTCATTCAATGCGCTGTGAACACTACTCCCCGTCCTCTGTTCGTTCTATATGTTCATGCTGGTTCCTTCTCTTTCATTATTTCTACCGCTCTTCTTTGTATCTTTTCCCTTTACTTCTTCCAACTGCTAGATACTCTTGATCTACCTTAGTGAGAGATTGGCGGGGCGGAAGAGAGGGGAAGACACTCTGAGTGTCTCTCTCTCTCTCTCTCTCAGTCGCCATCTAATACTCGAACAAATAGAGGTATGTACTCTCTCCCACTCTCTCACTTCCACACACTCTCTCGTCGGTCGAAGGGTGCTAGAGAGTGTGGCGGATGGAGAGAGTCAGACGGCGTGAGTGGATGAGAGAGTGTGTGAATGGGAGAGAGCAGACGATTCTCGGGTCAACGCCAATCCTATTTATCCACTGTGAGAGATACCTCGACGGCGGTGAGAAATGGCAGAGAAGGAGGATCAAAGCTTGTGTCAATGGAAGAGAGAGTACAGTCGGATCAATTTCATCAAGTTTCAAATAAATAAGGCCAATGATTGAGTAGGAATAAGTTTAAAAAATAACTGGGAAGTGTGATTTTGTTATACCTGTATTCTTCAAGTCTGTCAAACCGGTCTCATCTTCGTTTACATACACAATAATAGTTTATCATGACAAATATGAAATATGTTATTTTAGGGTGATGCATATCAAATTGTGTGTGAATGATAGGTACGATTTCGCAACAGGGTAGCAAAATAATTAAATACAAAAATAGTAAGTTTTGTTGTTCCCAATCGATTAATTCCTTTGAGGATGATTGTTGTCCCACAGAATCAGCAGCCGAATACTGGCAGAGTGTCCACGATATCTGCCTTCCCAATGTACAAATCGATCTGAGTGCTATCAAATTGGAGGTATTCACACTTCGAACCACACCACTTTTATCGATTATTTAATTACCAACTAGATCAACCACCGTCATTCAATTTGTTGAATTTTTGTTCATTTCTCAGTTCCTGATGAGTCGTTTAGCTTGGCACAAAAAAAGAAACATTAATGAATTACGACGTGTTCGATAACTTGAGAAACGTGTGGAACATATCCAAATCTGTCTTCGATTCCGTTCCATCCCGGTCATTCTTCCCTTCCCCCTTCCCCTTTCCCCCCTTCCCCTTCCCCCTCTTCCCCCCCCCCCTTCGTCCCTTTGACTTCTCTCCTCTGCCACGTCTCTCACTCATCATTCCCTGTATTTGCTCTCCCCCCCAGTGTCACTACTGTATACCGTACTCCCTTCTGTCTCTCCTCGATTGTCACACTCTCTCGCCTGTGTTACCACAGATCCGTTTGACCTTTTGGATAGAGCCGCAACGCCCGAGAGCCGGGAAGTAGAAAAATTCTCGAGAGCCAAAACTTTCTTATTGCAGATTCGACTGTCGGAAGGCATCCGTGTTTTAGACATGGCTGAGACGGATAGATGGCAGCACGAATGCAAGTACGGCACTAGACGTGCACAGTACGTCTACGTGCCCTAATTCCCGGTTCTGGCTTTGGCCGGTGATCCAGCTCAGATCTACCATCAATATTTGTAAAACTTGTGGTCACATATCATCAAAAATCGTCGTGCCTTCTATCAGTTGTTTCTACGTAGGAAATTTTAGACTTATTTTCACCATTTCTATCGATTCAGTCAATTATCGAAACGTAAATTCTCTTTCATCTCCTCAATTCACAATGATTCTGTCCCCTTTTTGCTCCTTTCATCAAATGAACACGAAATCTCAATTCTCTCTGCACATTTGACCGTGGATTCAGATTGATAGATGTCCTTTTGAGGCTCGAGGAGAGAGACCAGAGAGAGAGGGAGATGGAGTCATTCTCACCCAATAGACAAAGAAATGGAGAAGCACGCTCTCTCTCTCTCTCTCTATCTCTCTCTTTGCGACGTGCTTTCCATAGAAACAAAGGGCAGAAGCGTCCTTTAGTGGGTAAAGGGATGGCTCAGAATACCTATTCCTCTTCCCATTCAAACGATTGCCGGCAGTGAGACTGACTCAGAGGGGCGATGATAAAGGTTGTCATCGGTGGGTCGAGAGGGGGGAAGGGGGCGGAGCTTGCAGCAGCTGCAGCAGCTGCAGCAGAGGTCGTCGACCGTGCGTGGCTACATGTGGCAGAGCGGATTCTTCATTCAATCATCAGCTATGCCAACATCTTGCCTCACTCGGAAATACGACGACGATTGGTTACCAAATTGCACTGCGTGTGCTGCGTCTACGTTTCCGAAAGTGCACCACGCAGCCGCACCATAACGTTAATGGGTCAACATGCAGTACACTTTGCACATAAACACATAGGGATGCCCACAAAAAGTGATGGGCTAATAGAATGTGAGAAAGAGAGAATTGGGGAAAATATGAGGAACATTTGGGTGTAACTGAATGGTCAAATTATGGGAAAGGGTCGAAGGGGCGTTGGAAGATGGGGTGACTAGATCTGACAGCGAAAACCACTGGTAGCGGAACCGGACGACTCGGGTCTTGGGTCTTGTCGGGTCGGGCACCGATCGGGGCCGGGTCGGGGGAACTGGAAGATAGACTATGGAGGTCACACACTAGATGAACAGACAGTGCGACTGAATAGAGAAAGGGACGATAGAAAGAGACAGAAAGGGGCGGAGTTTGAGAGAGAAGAGGAGGAGTGGAAAGATGATGAGAGAGTATGGGATAAGAGGAGAGTGGAAGAGAGACAGACAGACACAGGTACGGAAGAGAAGAAATAGTGCATGTTTCTAGGAGACGATGGATAGAGAAAAGATGAGAGAGTGTGCGAAATGAGGAGAGTATTTGTCGAGAGAGAGAGAGAGAGAGAGAGAGAGAGAGAGAGAGAGAGAGAGAGAGAGAGAGAGTGAAGAGAGAGACCTCTTTTGTTTGCAGATATGAAGCGTCCGTTTGCAGATATGAAGCGTAAGTGAGAGAGCCCTGTTAAATGATGAAATTCGCACTATTTTAAAGGATTTTCGAAAATGAGTTGAGCGTGTCCAACAAGCGAAAAGAAAAAATAGTCGCTACAAAAAGAAAAGAGTTTTAATGGATTCAGAAAGATGCGTTGTCTCACCTAAAATCTTGTTCTTTACATCTCCAAGAATACCACGAAAAAGTTTTTTTTCTGAAAATGAAAATGGTCGTCTAGGAGAATTGTTGTATAGCTTGGTGCCAAGGGAACGATGTTCTATCTCTCCCATATCCTTCTCATGTTTATTCAAGGTCTATTGTGATTTAAGGTCAAGATTGACTGACATTAAATATTTGCTTTTATGGCTATTCTCACTTCAGAGTTGGCTATGATTACGCAACAGTACCATTCAGTGATGCAACTAATGACAGTGATGAAATTGGTTTACGGTATTCCAGTGAAGCACTAATATATGGTCATAACCATTCAATACGACAGCGATTGACAAATGAGCCCTAAGAAAACATTTAGGTGTTTAATAATATCCTCTGACAATGAACCTACCTAATCGCGTCCTCTGTAGAAGAATTTTGGCACTCACTTTTTTTCACTTTTCACTCGCGCACAGTCGAAGGTTTGACTAGATGATGTAACTTGCGAGAGAGAAGAGTCAATAAAGAATCAGACCACAGATCTGGCTCAGTCGACACACACTTTTCGCTTTTTTTCCCAACTTTTCGATCGATGAATCATAACTTGTATTGATTATTATATTTTACCTCGTTCAGGGGTTACCCTAATTTGTATGAATCATTTATTTTTTTGTGTATTAACTGTCACGATAGTGCTGAGGTGGGCATTAACATGATTTTCTGTTACGGAAGCTCACACACAGAGCGCGAACTCTCTAAGAGAACCGTTCTCTAGTCCAACTCTCTCAGAGAAGTGTTCTCTAAGAAAAAGACGACTATCTTAAATATAAGAAAGTTGTTATCTAAGAGAATTCAACTCTCTTGAATATAAGAGAATCGTTCTCTTGAAAATTCAGTTCGCGATTGTTTGTGCGCGTCCGCTTTCCATTGCCCGGTTCCACATACTGTAGCTATTTGAAAATTTTCTCCAATTTTACTTTTCACTAATTTTCCGTGGTTTCTTGCTATTATTTCATGTTATTTATGTTGCATATCGACGTTAATATGTAAACTGATGTATTGAGCTGCGCCGGCCATAGCTAAGATGCTACGAAGACGATGCGGAGGCCGCAAAACATCGACGGCAAGGTTTGCTCGCTTATTATTTTCTAAATTCTTTTTGCCTGTTAGGAGGGGAACAGTACAAGCTTGTATTATGTTCGCCGACTGAAACTAGTGAGAAGAGCGGAAAGGGCTGGCGCGCGCATACGCTTGCGCCGGCAGGCGCGTTCCCTGTTTAGTGCACACCGGTGTGTACACCGATCAATACCTTTCCAGCGCCGCGTTTCCCACTTAATACGCGAGCGGTACCTCATTAGTCAAACCTATGCGCCCCGTTCACCGCTAAATGTCAGCATAGTGCGGCGACCTCCACTCAATACGCGCGCGGCACCGAATCTGGCACTCAATATGTGCCCGGCACAACGTACTCAGCTCAGTACGCGCCGAGCGCGGCACGCTTCGTTTATTATGCGCGCGGCGCCGCATCATTCGCATACTAGGCGCCGGTTAATTTAGGCTAATTCGCGAGGAAGCCGGTATTCGTATTTGTCAATGTCTATCGATTAGTTGTATAAACTATGTTTCATCATTTAGGTCCAAGCGGTGCAGCTCTCCCGCGTACCATGCCCGCCTAGCCACACGACACGACACCACACGTACAGACGATGGACCCCACCACGCAGCAACAGGTTGGTAAACATCGTCGTGCCTCACGTAATGAGAAAATTCCCAAAAAGGTACATTTACTGAAACGCAAACGTCGCTCAGACCGTTCCAAAGGCTCTTAATGGACTAGGTTTCAAATTTGCTTTGAATGTCTTAATTTCAGTACTACTACGTGCCTGGCGCTCCCGCTGGCTCCGCACCCGCCTCCCAGTATGCGCCCGGCTACTACCAGGCGCCGGCGCACGGTGACGCCTCCGGAGACTCCACTGGCTACGTGATGCCCATGCAGCTCCACCAGCAGGTGGTGTACTACGCAGCAGCGCCTCCTAGCGGCTGCCCTGCGCCCATGTACTACCACCCGGTGAGTTCTCCGACTTTTCAGCGCACGGTGTGCGACGGATGGGTGTAGGGTTCGACGCGCGATGCGCCGAACCCTACACCCATCCTTTGAAATCTGGTCCACATCGCGCGTTCTGTTGAAAGGTCCCGAACGGAAAGGCCTGAAAAGGCGCGCAGCTTGCAAAATCGGGTGCACATCGTGCGTTGAAAAGTCCGAGTTGTCATTTGTGCGATTTATCAAACGTCGAACTGGCTCACGCAATGGGAATCTGGGCTAAAGTGTGTTTTTGTAGCCCGAGGCAGCGTTCACAGCCATGTCTCTCTCCGGCCAGACCATTCTGCCTCTGCAGCAACAGCAGCAGCACTGCCAGTACTGGCAGCTCCAGCCAGGTGAGAAACGTCGACCACGCGCAAACAGTGCAAATTTCAACTACTCTTGTTTTCGAATGCACTTTGTGCTATTCTCTTACAATTCTTCCCTCTTTCGCCGCGCTTTCGCCATCCCAGAGAGGGAAGAAATGTAAAAGAGTCAGTACACTGAACGTGCAATGGACGTGCACTGCATGGGCGTGGTGGATGCACACACCGTGCGTTTTAAAACTGGAGTATCTCCGGTTTTTCAGCGCAGCTTGTGCGCGCGATTTGTGTAGGGTTCGACGCGGCATGCGCCGCGCCCTACACCAATCGGGCGCACATCGCGCGTTCTGTTAAAAAAAAGGTCCCGAACGGAAATGCCAGGTCCGGCATAAAGTCCGGCGCGCGTCTTGTAGAATCCCGCGCGCAGAAATTGAATCGCGCGCACAAGCTGCGCTGAAAAACGCGCGATCTTGCCGTCTTCGTGGTGTGCCTACCGTAATCCGCACCATTTCAGACTCGTGCCGCCTCGACGCCGATTCCCAGCGAGGGGCCCCCTCTCTGGCCGCACCGTCTATGATCCCCGTACACACAGGTGAGAGTGCAAAACGTGGGCTAAGCACACACAGTGCTATTTTTATCGCAAGATCAGAGTCATAATATAAGTATCGATGGAAATTTGGCACCGTGCCAAGGCTACATGGCCGTCCTTGTGATTATTGTGACCTTGTTATTTTCCGCAGCCCTTCCGTGCCATCAACAATCCCCAAGTACAAGACCAAGATGTGCAAGAATTTCGAGCCCGGAGTAAACGGACTGTGCGCGTATGCAGAGAGGTACGGTAGTGGGGAGAGTGAGGGAGGAGTAGTGGGCTACTGTAGATAGCATTCTCAGGTACTGTAAAATAGTAGATGGTAGGACAGATACGATAGAATGGTGATGTTTCGACATTCAAGTTATCGTGTAGGAGACAGTTGTTTTGTACGGTATGATATAGTAGTTTGCAGGCAAGCGTGGTGCGACCTATTAAAATAGGTCGGTGGCGAGGGGAACCGCAGCGTGCGATCGGCTGACGCGGACGAGGATGCGGATGGAGCGGAAGGCAACGCGCCTATTATGAAGCGGACCCTTTTTCACTGTTTTATCGCTGTCCTTTGTACGATTTGTGCCGATAAACACATATTTTCCTTATAAATCAATGTATCTTGTTGTACACAGCATCACAACAGATCAATATTTCAATTGGATTACGGTAGGCAAAGGGAGCCAATGAAGGAAGGGGCAGGGTACCAACCAGCGAGCAACCCGAGAGCGGGGCAAAACGAGAGAAGACTCTCTAGGATATAAGAGAGTTCAACTCTCTTAAATATAAGAGAGTCAACTCTCTTATATATAAGAACCAGTTCTCATGAGAGGCACATGTCAGAGAACGACTCTCTTATATTTAAGAGAGTTCGCGCGCTGTGCAGTTCGCACACTTATCTCAAAAGTTGTAGTGTACTTTCCTCATTGTTTGACATATCTTATCCCACAAGAAAATGAGATAAAAATCGCACACTTTATCACAATGCTGTGCGAATAAAAGATGTTGATGTGTGTTGGCAGAAAATCGATAACGTGTGGCAACGAGCGGGTCTCAAGACTTTAAAAAAACAGGAGGAATACGGTAATGTACACGTACATAAATCGATAGATGGAATGCAAGAGGCAACATAATTTCGTCCTAGTGGAAACACTTTCTCACATACTCTTACTCTTTTTTTTGCATATGGCAGAGCCAGAAACTGAATTAGAATAGATTCTATATCAAAAAAACATTTAAAATTAGTTATCATCTCAAACGAGTGAGATGATATCGATCCTAGTCTACTTATCGGGCTAGGGTATCACAAAAAATGGCAATGTAAAATGGCAACGGTTTGGTGAGGTAGAGGTGCGGCCCTGATGTGGTGCGATTCGGGAAACGTCGGTGGTGTGCTTCTAGATGGCGGTTTCGTTGTGACGCTTCTGATGAGCGTAGATAAGAAGACCAATCTCCTTGTGACCATTCTCAACTGCGATGGAGAGGGCAGTGGAAGAGTCCTGAGATGAGAGAGATCAAACTACAATATTTAGAAGATCAAAGTGCAAAGATCTTCCATAAATCATGAATACTCACGCAATCATATAGACTGGCATCGATTCCTGGGGCCGACAGCAGCAATTGGACTAGTGCTTTATGTCCGTGTTCTGCAGCACACATCAACGCCGTCGATCCCTCCTCATCCTGCAAATCGATGCTAAACACAGTAAGCCGGGAGGCAAAATCGAATGCTATTTTATCGTTCCGGAATTCTTATCTACTCGAACTTCCGCTGGTTAGCAACGGTGTACCTGGACGTTGACATCGGCTCCGCACTCTATGAGAAGTTTGGCAGTCTCGAGTTTACCGTGGGAAACAGATAGCATGAGGGCCGTCTGCCCGTGAGGCTCCGCTCGAGCATTGACGTCTCCCGCACGGAAGAGACTGAAACAAAGAGAGAGGTTACGGTAGATATCGATTGGAGAGGTATCGTACCGATGGATGATGTTGACTTCGGCAGGATCCTTCAATTCGACGAGAGCAGCCAACATGAGGGGAGAGTATCCAGCACGATTTGAACAGTCGACCTACATGGAAAATGAAATTAAATAAACTATCGGATTTGATGTTCACGAAAAAAGAAGGAGCTGCATAGATAGACGTAAGCAACTAGAGAACTTTGTAAAGGGGTGTGGTTTGATGTCTCGGTACTTTTCGGTTCGTAGACACTCAATCGCCTCACGACCTCATCAGTAAAGTTTTAAAAATCATTGAACAACCACCATTAACTTTTGCTATGAAATGCAAGAAAAATTGAACTAGACATATATTTGGTGAACTTACCGATGCGTCATAGTCGAGGAGGAGAGAGGCCACATTCAGATTGCCATTCGACACTGCGTAGTGCAAGGCGCTGTTGGCCTGCAATATTCCGTTCCGTCTCTAATCAATGATTCCGTTCGTTTCATGATCTCGTTAGCGCCGACCAAATCACTCACATTGGAATCATCGATGTTGATGATGAATTCGTGTAGATTCTCCGAGTAATCCTTGACACAAGTGATGAAGTTACGGACTCTGAACAAAATTCATGCCAAATTCAGTCAGAAAAGTAACTTCTCGATAGTTCATCTACCGTACCTCTCGATCTTGCTGCTTCGACTTGCCGCAGTCTTGAGCCACTCGTGTTGCACGAGCTTCATCGCCCACTCCTTAACAACTTCAAATATTTGAATTCATGCCAAATTCATAAAAAAAATTTTAAAAAAGATGTTTACTCACGACTGCTTCCTGTTTCTGCTTGGCTCCCGTGACGTGACGATCGAGTGTTTTAAGTGCATCCACAAGAGGTTCGGAGGGCTGCAATTATCGATCTACAAAACGATAAATGCGTTTATATTGGATCCTGCGATGCTTCGGCAACTTATTTATCTATAATATGTTTTTTTCCATTTTTTTCTTCAATTTGTCTTCCTCAATGTTAGTTTACACCGCACTCGTATATGTACAGCAATATTTTATCCCCTTCTTTGCATGTATCAAAAATCATTGAAACATAACTGACCTCGAATGGACCTTCGTCTTGCTCATTCGTTTCATATGAACCCTCTGATCCATCGGATTCCGAGTCCGAACATCTCCTGCAATTCCTCCACTACTAGGGATTTGAAATGTCTGTCGGTTTGTGCGTGCGTTTGTTTTTTTTTGTCCTTCCGCGTGACAGACATTTTTGTTGATGTTTTTTCGCTATAATTCGCTTCAAACTTTCGCAATCTTCTCAGATCCTTTTGCATATGATAGCCCATCACGAAACACAACGAAATTTATATTTGAAAAATCGATAATTTCATGGCCAAGTCGGTAGCGAGCTCGAATTCAAATCCGAGGGTCGCAGGTTCGATCCCCGCCGGTGCATAGTCTTTTGCCGCATTTTTTGCAAGTGTCAAATGTGGCCCAAACCCATTTTTGAGTAACGAGATTCACATTTGATCATCTTTTGCCGAGTTTCGAAGTGAAATATCGATTGATTTCACTTGATTTCACGCGATTTCATGAAATTTTCGCACATTTCGCTCCGAATCATTCAACATGCCGGCAAACCTCGCAGGAAGGGATTTGAAACGAGAGAGCAAGGGGAATCGAGAGGTACTCTCTCACTTTGGCACACTCTCTCGCCCCTGACCCCTTTCTGGAGGCTCGGAATCGCGTATCGGGAAGCTTTATAAATTGCTTCAAAATCGCTCTAACTTCTCGGATCCTTTTGCATACGACAACAGACCAAAATCCCTTTAAAATTTTGCAATATTTAAGTGACCAAATCCATAGCCAAGTGGGTTACGCGCTTGACTTACAATCCCAGACACCAAGGTTCGAATCCCGCCGCGGGCAAAACGTTTGCCGCATTATTCGCAAGTATCAGATGCCCTTCTAGCACGTTCTCGAGTAATGTGAAACACGTTATCACCTGTTTTGCCGAGTTTTAACATGAAAAATCGAAAATTTCGAAAAGTTCCCAATTGATTCGCAGAGCGTGGCGGACCATAGGAAAAGTGTTTTGCGATGTCGGAAACGTGTTTGAACACGCCCGGGAATCCAACACACGGTATCCTGCGTTTCCGTTGAGAAAGGCTCGGGAGAAAGGCCCGGCTACCGAGTCCTCCTCCCTGGACCGAACGTCAAACAAGCTACCGAGTTCCCCCTGAACCGTTCCTGAAGAAGGTTACCGAGGCCCCCTGGACCGTTCCTGAAGAAGGCTACCGTGGTCCCCCTGAACTGTTCCTGAAGAAGGCTACTGAGGCCCCCCTGAACCGTACCTGGAGCAGGGTACCGAGCTCCCTCTGGACCGAACCTGGAGCCAGCTACCGATCTCCCCCTGGACCGTACCTGGAGCCACCTAACGAGCTCCCCCTGGACCGAACCCACACCCAGAGCTATGCATAGAGCGTAGTGTACGCATAAAGCGTATTTAACCTCAATACAACCCCGCTTTAACTTGAAAAATCGAAAATTTCGAAAAGTTCCTAATTGATTCGCAGAGCGTGGGGGATCACAGGAAAAGTGTTTTGCGATGTCAGGAACGTGTCTGAACGTGTTCTAACACGTTTTAACGTAAAAAATTGAAAATTTCAAAAAGTTTCTAATTTATTCGCAGAGCGTAGGGGATCACAGGAAAAGTGATTTGCGATTTCGGAAACGTGCTCGAACACGTCAGGGAAATCAACTCACGGTATCCTGCGTTTCCGTTGAGAAATGCTCGTGAGGCTGAGAGCGATCGAAAAAGTTGCCACGGAGCCACGAAGTGGCGTAGTGGCAACTTTTTTCAATCGCTCTCAGCCTCACGAGCAATTTGCAACGGAATAAGCCAGTACTCTTTCTAGAGATTAACATTCCCCAGCATACTAGCTTTCTCCCTGGACTGTACTTGGAGCCGGCTACCGAGTCCACCTCCCTGATCCGAACCTGAAGCCGGCTACCGAGTTCCCCCTGAATCGAGCCTGAAGTAGGCTGCCAAGGTCCCCCTGAACCGAACCTGAAGCAGGCTGCCGAGCTCCCCCTGGACCGAACCTGCACCCAGAACTATGCATAGAGCGTAGTGTACGCATAGAACGTAGTGTATTTAACCTCAACACATCCCGGCTAGTTACACAATACTTAGTAAATAAATTCATCATTATGCAATCGTCAAGTTGTAGTGCATTTCTCGATATATTCAACAAAGATGTGCACTGCTTCTGAATTTCCCGTATGGCCACTAGCTCTCAAATTAATCATAAATTGCAAACTGAATTATCTATCTCTGTTTCTCCATTCTAAAGTTCTTTAGTACTCTCCTCCCCCTTTTCTCTCTCTCTCTATCTCTCTCTCTCTCTCTCTCTCTCTCTCTCTCTCTCTCTCTTTCTCCTTCTCTCTCTTCCTCATTCGATCGAGTCGACAGAGTCAATAATCGATGAGACTTTCCTCGAATTGTCCGTTCTCTCACTCACTCTTCTCCTATCTGACCTAGCAGAGACAAACACACAGTTTGGAACGACATCCATTGAATGGACGAGGGGAAGAGAGAGAGAGAGAGAGAGAGAGAGACCCCTCTTCACACCAAACCGTCAAGAGGCGTGTTGCGTGACAACAATACACACTGATTGTTTGTTCTACACAGAAGCATGTTACAGTAACCCTTAATTGAATTGAGAACGGTGGATCATGAACTGACTCTTCTTCGATAGGCGGGGGCGGGACGACGGAGATTGGCGCATTTGAGGAGCCGGCTGCACTCGGCCATGAACCGAGTGATCGCAGCTCCGACCTACAATAGTTGAGTGTGAACACCCGGAATGCGCCAACGTGTGAAATTTGAAAATCGCAATATTTTCTAATAGACACTCTTGCAATGTCAGATCACCTCAATGGCGTCAGTCGATCAGCCGCTTCATCCTCCTCATCCTCTGTCTCTGCACGAATATTCGACTCGAGGGAATATCTTAAAAATCAATATTTATAAATTGTAGAAATATTTATGAATAATTTCAATTTTAAAAAAATCCTCACTTAGCGAACTTTGGTCGTGGAATGCGTGCATCTCTCGGTTCGGGAATCTTTGACACCGTTGGAGGAACGCAGTCAGAAGAAGTCGCCTGCAATTCAAATATATTTGATTCCCGCCGAAAAACCTTGAAAATTACTCTCTTGTCAAAATTTGTACATGACATCAAATAATTGTAATTTGAAGGCGGCAATTCAAAAAAATACCTTTTTGAGTGCGATCTTTCCCTTGAGTGCCTCAGATGGCTTCTCTGTAGGCGTTGAAGCATCCGTTGCTGTAGCAGAAAGCTGCATTTCTTCCTGTAGAAGTATTTTTGATTATCCGATCTAGCACCTCTTCAACAAAACATCAAAACACAACTCATTCGCTTCCCCTCTTCGGACAATTCACTTATTAAATCGTTTTCATAGAACTTTAAAAAACTAACATCTTCAGATGATTTGCTCGTTCGTGATCTTAGGCTACGGAATATTCCTCCTCTCAGGAACGCTTTTGGCTCTTCAGAAACAAGCAATTTCTTCAGGGATTCGACCTGAAAATAATTGAAATTCAATTCATCCCATTCCGACGGCTAATTGAAAGGGGATGCTTGGATAAAACCTCTTTGTTATATTTTTATTTAAGAAATAATTAATTTCTCCTCTTACCTCTTCCTCTCCAAGTCGTTTCGATTGATCCTCTTTCTTCTCTTCTCCTTCATTTTCTTCTTCTTCTTCTTCTTTTTCCTCCTGATTCTCTTTTTCTTCTTCTTTCTCTGCCTCTTTTATCTCCTCCATCTCGATTTTCTCAGGTGATTCTGTGCGAGCATCTGCGAACAAATAGTTCAATTTTGATATTCACGCAATAATATTTTTTGTAAAATTTGTTTTTTTCCCTTGAAAGTCGCATTGATTTCTACGTATGTGTAAAAGAAGTAGTAAATACAAAATTGACAGAAAGTGTGCAAATTGAATGAAACTAGAATAACCTTCATCGTCCCTTATGATAACTTCAGAATCGAGTTCCTCGTCTAATTCATCCATCATATCGTAGTCCGGAGGAGGGTCCGACACCTCAAATTACTTAGTTATTTGTTAATATTTTCAAAAGTTAAAAAAGCAGCAATGTCAACGCAATTTTCTTCTGTTTTTTTACGTTGCAATGGAGATTGCTTTCTTCTTATGCTGTCATTATATGCAAATTACTTAACTAGGAGTACCATTACTCATCAAATCAAATAATAATTGAATAAATTCTCTGACAGGCGACTGTTGTGGAGTGAGTCCATTAGCATTTTCGTCCTTTCCAATAACTTTCTTCTTCTCTTCTTCTTCTTTTCTCTCTTCAGGATGATCTCGCGGAGCCTCAAGTGTCAAGTTCCAATTTAATTTCATCTCATTTACAAAAGCAGTAATGTATAAGATTTTTTTAAATTTCTCCTTGTATATACCATCCACCATTTCCAATATACTGGCTTCTTGTTGCGCAAAATTGATTTTCAGCGAAAAAAAATTTAAAAAACACGAAACCATGCCGTATCTACCAAATTGGTTGCACATTGAGTCAGTCATTCTCTCACCTTCTCAACAATTGGTAGAATCCAACTCGATTCCTCCATTTCCTTCTCCGAGATTTCACGAGGAGAACGATGAATCTCTTCTGTAATAAACACTGTTCAAGTATTGAAAAAAACACTAGATTCTGTCGAAAATTTACCTAGAAGCCATTGCTACTTTGGATACAAAAGTGGACATCGTACCTGTCTGAGCCTCGTTTTCATTGCACGCAACATGAATTGCATCAGAGGCACGGTCGATGACGTCATGACGCTGAAATATTGAGAGGCATTGTAATTATTTCCCCAAATTGATGCGAATAATTGATATTCAATTTGCAATTCGATCGACTCTGCGACAGTAAACCGCTTGTTGTTTGCTGAGAAGATGTTTGCTAAAATTTAGAAGCGACTCATAACGTTTGTATCATACGTTCGTCATTCAACGGTTCACCGAAAGAGCTGAAAGTTTCTGAAACTTTCAAAACTTTCAAGACTTTTCTGAACCTATGATGCATTTCCACAGTTCCTCTTTATTTTCATTACATTCTTCATGGTCGATTGTCCATTTTCCGTGCGAAATTAAATTAAATTATAACGAATAACGAGCGGAAAAGCGTTCAAGAAAACTACCGTATTTTGCTGACAAATATGTGCTATTCGACGGCTTCTTCTTTCGGTCATTCGCGAATTTTTGCCAAGGATTCCACGCTCGTTATTAGTCATAATTTAATTTAATTTCATACGGAAAATGAATAATCGACCGTGAAGAATGTAACGAAAATAAAGAGGAACTGTGGAAATTCATCAGAAGCTCAGAAAGGTCTTGAAAGTTTTGAAAGTTTCAGAAACTTTCAGCTCTTTCGGTGAACCGTTGAAAGACGAACGTATGACACAGTGTTCTGAGGCGTGGAGAAGCGTAAGCAAAGCCAGCCATGTCTGCCCTATCACAAAAATTCGCAAGCCATGTACTCTCGCCACGAAATTCCCTGTGGAAATTATGGTAGCTTGCACTCGTTTTGATGCATTTTTCTTTTTCATTTTTTTCTTTTTTTGGCGATTCATTGTGTTTTCACGTCCGATTGTAATTTTTTTTGGTGCAGGGTAGTCGTAAATTATGGCGGAAGGGCGGCATGAATTAATGCGTGCGGTCAGGAGGTGGAAATATGGCGAGTAAAAGGTATGTTCGCGATGTTTTATCATTATACGGTTTTTTATGTTATTTCGTCACTTTATTTTGCGATATAGTTCATAGAGGAAAGCTCGGCAAGTTGATATTATTAGCCTCAAAAATAAGGTTTCATAATTTCTTTCCAGCACCCCTAAAAGGTCGGAGATGACATCGCCAAGGCTACCGGAGACTGGAAGGGACTGAAGGTCACCTGCAAGCTCATCATCCAGAACCGTAACGCCACGATCGACGTCGTTCCCTCCGCCGCTTCTCTCATCATCAAGGAGTTCCCTCGTGACCGCAAGAAGGTCAAGAATGGTACGGATTGTTATTGGAGTGTGGAGTAGCGTTAGGGTCGGGAATGCCCCCAATTGGAAAGATTGTTATATGAATCAGAATGTGTTTCGGTGGTGTGCATTTGTGACTCTAGCTCTCCATATCCGACTGCATGCTAACATCCTTTCCAGACTTGCACGATATATATTTTCAGTGAAGCACAACGGAAACATCTCCTTCGATGCGCTCCTCAAAATCGCCCGCATCATGAGACCTCGTTCCATGGCCCGCAAGCTCGAGGGAACCGTTCTCGAGATCCTCGGTACGTGGTCGTTGCATGCTTTTATATTTGAAACATAGTTCATTCGAAAGTTTGCGGGAGTTTGTGGATATTTCAAAACTTTTCTAACCACACTTTCCAGGAACCGCCCAGTCTGTTGGCTGCACCATTGATGGCATGCACCCTCACGATCTCGTCGACAAGATTAATTCCGGTGGGCTCGAGATCCCCGCCGAGTAAGAAGAAACTCGTTTTTTTACTCTGGACCGCGAACTCTTATTGTTATTTGTTATGTATTTGTTACTTTCCTTTGTTCTTTTTTTATAAAATTCACCCGATCTCACTAGACTACCGATAAATATTTTTGGTACACTTGCGGTAGATCTACGTCGGTCTGAAATAGTGACTTGACGAGATCTATCTGCGAATATTAAATTCGAACCCCCCCCACCATCGTTATTTGTGAAATATTTGTTCTCGGTTGGTTGAGTTGATGTAATCAATTTGTACAAAAAATGGTGGTGTGATTCTGCGTGTACATGGTAAATCACACTCAGTTGTGGAAAATGGCTTGCTCACATTACGCTCAGAACACTGTGATGATAGAGTCTAAGATTAATCTAATTAGATTATAAGTTGTATTTTAGATTCTAAATTGATTCTCAATTGATAGTACCTCAGTACTGGTTCCTCTCTCTTCGACCACCGTCATCACTTCAACTTCCTTCTCAACGTCGTCAGTTTGGACGTGGAAATGCACGAATTCACTGCAAATCGAAGAATACTTGCATTTTTTAAAAAAAAATTGAGATTCACTCGTACACTTTATGTTTCAGCATTCTCCTAAATGAGTTTTTTGAACAAATATTCAAATCATTATTGTATTCATAAACTGAGACAAATTATTCTAGATAGTATTGTTTGAATATTAATTGCGACCGTCGTTCTGTTTCAGTCCATCCTTCGTTCATTTCCTTCTCTTCCGTTTCTGTTGCCTTTTCGACCAATCGAGTGACTGCAATTGACAAATTGATAATGCGCAAGCAATTTAATATTGCCCAGATTTTTTTAGCATTTTGAAATACGGTATCACTACAGTAATCACAGTATCGGTAGTATCTCACCCTCAGTTTCCACTCCAATCTCCTTCAATACAGCTACCGTCGTTTGTTGCGAAGTCTCAGTCGTGGGACGATTCAACCTGAAATTGAAACGATTATTATAAATTTGAAAATTTATGGGGCCACGCAAATCTGAGGCTACTCTGATTTGGCACCGTATTTTCAAGTACAATTACTGATCTTTGATTTTCCATAATCTATTGTACAAATTGACGTTCTTATACTTCCTCTTTAGTGACGTCGTTCAAATGCAAAATGGTTCCCATTGTTTCCATTTGATTCTCTCTCTTCATTTCTAATCTCCCCCTTCCTCTCGATTGGTTCTCCACTACAAAATGTCCGTTGCCGCCGACCCGGCCACATGTGATCTACAAGTAGTTGGTGAGTTAGTACCATGGAGGAACCCAGTCCGAACCCACTACCACCGGAACCGATCGGACCCCATTCCAGGCGGCATTTCCACCCATCAGCTCGTCAACAGCGGTCCCAAGCGAGTAGCCTTCAAGGTGATCTTTGATCTCTTTTTAGAATTTCTTTTGATCTCTTCTCAGAGTGATCTTTGATCTCTCAGGTCCGCACCTCCAACAACAAGTATTACCGTATCAAGCCCGTCTTTGGATTCATCGATTCCGGTGATTATTGATCGATTTTTGGACCCCTCTCCTTTCATAGAAAGAACAAAGATCAATCGTCTCAGGTCAGTCATCCGCTCTTGAGATCACTCGACTTCCTGGAGGACCAGACAAACCCGATCGATTGCATGTCGTATACGTTGAGGTATACGGTACTTCTGATCTTTGATCGATTCTTGACGCCCACATCTTGATCGTGCATGTGAGGCTACTACATCTTTGAATTACGGGGCCAATCAACCTACCTATCCGGTGTGAATGAGAGGTGACCGCTAGATTTACAGAGTTAGATGATAAATGAGGGTCCCACCTAGGGTAGATTGGTCCGGTGAAGGGAAGTAGTGCATACTAAAGATAAAATTTCGTAGTCGAGAGATCAAAGATCAATTTGGATGTGCAGGTTTCGCCGGATGTGAAGAGTGCTGAGAAGGCATTGATTGGATCGGCTACCAAGCAGTTCATCATCGGCCTCGGAGGACCCGCACAACCAGGTTAGAATGATCTTTGTAGTTTGTAGTATTATATTTAGTACTATTATTTGATCCCTTGCAGGAAGCGAGCCAGAAGTGTCGGCAGTTACTCCTATCTAGAAAGTGAAAGAAGATGTGATGACTTCGACTCTTTCATTTGCACCCGTACTGATATCAGACGATAAACTAAGTTAATATGAACAAATTGATCTTTGAGAGTCAAGCAAACTAATTCGCCTGCGATGTCGTCATACATCTAACTGGAAAATATTATATGATTTCCACCTCTCTTCGTTCACTGTAAGAGGGCCAGCGACGACTTCAAAGTCTAAAAGGCGCGTGGGAACGAGGCGTTTAGACTTTGAAAATCGTCCCTAGCCCCATAAAAGTTGTAGACTTGTAGACTACTTCTGTCTAGGCAACAGAAAAAAGTGCTGACCGTTCGTTCAACTCTTCTACAATCGCTCTCAATTTGGCGCATTCGAGACACGGTTTGGCGGGAGTAGGAGGACCTGTCCAGCATGAAGCATCCACTACGTCTCTGGAAGGATGGAATATCGACTGGATATTACAATTTTAAAATGATACCTTCATGGAATGGACTACTGGATCATGCACTCTCTTTCTATATCTCGGCATGGCTCTTGCTTTGCCATGTTCTCTCGCAGCATTCCAAGTTCCTCGCTATCACCTTTGACAAAAATGCTTGCAAGTGCCGAGTAACTCGCAATAACAACACTAATTCTAAGTATATTTTACGAACAAGGAGCTGAACAAATTTTCTTGTTGCTTCATCTTTATGCAATCGTCTCACTTGACTGGGAAAGTGGGAGCAGCAGAGTAGGGAGTGAAGGGAGCAGAGGAAGGAATTGAAGAAGGAGGAGAAGTGGGAAGGACCTGGAAAGGAGATATGTAGTCTTTGATCTTTCAGCATCTCTAGAATTCTTTGCAACGTCAAAGAATCGAGTAAATAGTGCGGATCGGCGCTATATATTCAGATCGATGATACTGTATCCCTGCTCCCTTACCGTATCCCTCGGACTCGCGTAGAGTGCGGTCGGTCGGACGGGCGGAGTCGCAAAATCCTGTCCAGAGAAGTCTTCGATGGGCGTCACGCTGACTAGACGCTGTAAAGTAATTGAATAGAGATGCCCCAGAAATAAGTAGTACTCAATTAATACTTTTGTGCAGTAATCGATTTCTTATGTTACCGTACCCTTGGCATCTTTGGACTTGTAGAGAAGAATCGATTGCGTGATGAGGAAAGCTCTGATTCCCGCGAGCTGTAGAGACATCAATATAATTGAATCGAGCTAGTTCATTTCAGTCATTTTTTTATGTATAAGAAACTAGAAATTTTTTGCGAGTTTTCATTTAAGAACTTCATCAGAAATGGGAAATTGAAGGAAATATTTTGGGGGCGAAAAGTACCGTCTCATGCTGTACATGTCGCCGATTGTCGAAGGAGGAGAGTAAATGGGAGGAGGCGCTGCAGGGAATTTCGTCATCACTAGGCAATTACCAAAAATATCTATTTAATCAAACAAAAAAACAGAATCCTGGCATCACATTTGAACCGTAACCATTAGAAATCGATGATCAAACTTACGTGGTGGGAGTCCCTCCACTTTCGATCTCAATTCAGATTGGACCAGTGAAGTAGTGGGAGTGGAATTGTTGAAAGCACGACGACGCCAAGTGGGAGAAACGGGATCGTATGACTGCAATTATTGATTGATTAGATCAATTGTATTATCGATTATCTCTTTCGGCGATATCTCGAAATTCCTCGGACAGACTGAATGTGTTTCAAGTGATTTATGAAAACTGAGAAGCTGGGAAATGAGCAATACCAAACGATTCGGAATTTTTATTAATTTAAAAATACTAAAATATAATATTCGTTATCCCACCGTTTGTTCTGGAGGAGCGGGTGAGAATATCCTCGAGGGAGTGGGAGATTCCGTTCCCTCTGGTCTCATTCTCGTTGCACTCAATGCCCTTCCCAGCGCCGTCTGGGCTGCTGTTCCTCGTGAGGCGCCGCGCGCCGGCGGACGCGGCGTCCCCGTGGCGCCAAATGAGATAGGAGTTCCGCGGTAGGTGGAAGTGTCGGAGATGTAGCCAGAGTTGAGCGATTCGAATTGATTGTTTCTAATCATTGTAGAGTGGGCAGAGTGACCGCCGTAGGCAGAGACATTGCCTCGTCTGAAATATTGGTGTCTAGAATATTACGAATATTGTGATTTCTATGTTTAAAAGAGAAGCCATTTGTTTCATTGGAAAAGGGATTTTTTTATATATGTAATAGAATTCCTCGCAAAGTCCAATTCATAATCTCACCTCGTTTCTCTAGCCAGAACATCTTCCAGATCCGACATCATATTCTCGATAGAGTCACTAAAAATTGTTATTTCATCGAAAACTTTCATTTTGAGCTTTACGTATTATAAATAATAACCTAAGAAAGTTCATTTTGAAGAGCATTTAGCAGCAGAAGTGTGTACTTTCTCTCTCTCTCTCTCTCTCTCTCTCTCTCTCTCTCTCTGTTTCATTCCCTTTTTCTTCTCAAAGTCTTTCTACGGCCTTCCTTCTTACTAAGCACGAGTACACTCATGCCGATTATTCACCCTCTTTTCTTTTTGTTAGATCTTCCTACGTTTTTGCAGTCGAAGCTTCCCTGTGTACTCTACTAGCGATGAGGCATTTCGAAAAAATGGGGGAGATAGATCTTACGCTTTCTTTTGTTTCATTTTCAGTTTCATTTTTTTAAGCTTCGTAAATAATTCGCATCAGGAAAAATGTGTGTTCTAGACATTCTGGTGAGTCTATAAATATTCGTGGAAAATTGAGGCATTTCAGTGAATGAACGCGGAACTTCTAAGTAAGTTTGGTCGACTCTCAACTCTAAACAACGAGTAGTCACTCACATTCGTTAAGCAGACACAAAAGATGAGAGACTCAGTGAAATTCGAGATTCTTGTGACTAATCTAAACAACGAAGAAGACGAAGAATGAGAGGATGAGGAGTTATTGCCATTCTGTTGAGAGACAAGGAGAGAAAGTGACGAAGGAACGGTACCCGATTTAGAACTCTCTCATTTGTGACTTTCGTCGATGAGAGTGAAACAACACAAAAAAGAAGAAGACGCCAGAACAAAATATGCCAAAACTGAATAAAAGCCAAAGGAAAAGGAGGGGGAAAGCTCTCTCAAAAGTGTGGAATGTCCGGTGTTTGTTCATCATAAATACACGCGAGTACGGCATTTTCGAGCCTTTCTCAAGAATGAACTGAATCACGCCAATTGTGAGTCACGATTTGGAATATAATCAACCCTCTCAGTCAACTTCCCCATCTAAAGATTCTCTGTTGGAGCGAAGAATCGTATTGTAAACATATTCGATTTCATACTTTTTGCGTGCAATCAGAGCCCGATCGTGGGGATTTTGCACGGTTGAGAAACTGTGAATTTTATTAGACCCTGGTAGAAAATGTTCTATGACTGCAAAGTTGCGACTGAAATTGACCTCATAATTGTATATTTCGCCTAAAACGCGGTCAATTTCATCCAGGAACCCGCTGATTTGCAATGCGAAATGGGCAAAGTTTCCCTTTCATTGACGAAATCTCTCGGGAATGAATAGTGGACAGTGAGAGAGAGAGAGAGGTACAATGACGATTGACCTTGCAAGAGATAGAGGAAAGTTCCCCCTTAGATTCGAAGGAGAGAGAGAAATGAGAGAATGTGTCCCCCCTCTGATTGTGTCATTCGAAGTTGCCACTTTCCCCAATCGTTCCTGGATTTGGCAAAAACGGAAAGCTTAATTTCCAGAACGGCGAAAGTTCGTCAAGGTGATCAGAGTCGGAACGGAAAAAGAAGAGAGGAACGAGTTACGCAGTGGTTATTACACGAGAGACAGATAGCAATCGACGCACTCTCTCATTTTCTCGTGCTCTCTCGCCTCATCTCTGACAAATCGCGCAAATCAGATAAGCGGCGGTGCAGGAAGTGAACACAGCAAAGATGATGGACATGGGACGGAATTGGCTCATGTCAAACCCGGCTGGAGTAAATCATTCACTCACCTCATCAGACTCCCGACGGGACTCATTATCCTGCTTCGGTCCTGATTGCGCAATTGATTTGCTCGAGAATTGGAAGAAGTACCGCGTTTGCCAGCAGCAACCTGAACATTTAAACGAATTTTATATAGAGATGGTCCCGTACATTTCGATCTCCTTCACATCATTCCAAACCTACAGGGTGAGAGAGTTTGCAAAACCACCCTCTCGGTTTCACACGCTCTCTCACTCCAAACCCCAATCTGAAGAATTAACCAGTCAATGGATTGATGTGCCTTGGATTTTTATATCTTGCATGTGTAATCGCTAAGAATAAGTAAATTCGAAGTGTGAGTAAAAAATATTTAAATACGTGAATAAAAAAGTGTAAACCTCCTCTGCAAAAGCGACGAAGCCGACGTCGATGTGAAATCCATGTGGACAACACGAACATCGCTCTGATGACGCCATCTGATGATAATTAAAATGATGAGGATGACGTCACCATGTCAAGAAATTAGCTAATTCAATGAGGAATGTGTGAACGTTCAACGAAAGAACAGTTTCGACGATAGTAAAAGACGGTGGAGAAAACAAAGACAAAATAACAAAAATATTCTCTATTTTATTTATTATTCTCATGTGAATCTTATACAAATGAGTGCTCACAACTTAGTTTGGAGTGAAATGAGATACGAGTAAATGAGTGATGGAAAGAAAGTTGTCTCTAGACAGTTTTCACGGTTTCTCTAGACGTACGCTTGGAAAAGTCAATCAACGCTATTGTAGATTACGTCTCGCACGGTGGACAAAGCACTCGAATCAGTCGATCACCTATTTTCTTTATTATTCTCTTTAAAGCAAGTATACCATATCAAGAAGCAAGCCAAGCCAACAAGAATATCGTATTTATCCTGATGTTATCTCAACTACTCGACGTCTTCTATCAGAGAGAGAGACGAAGACTGGAAGGGTAGATCACGGACACAAAAACACTCGAGAGAAGCGTGCAAAAGAAGACAGAGCGACAGGGCAAAAGGAGAGGAAAGAGAAGAAATCAAACCAGACTCGTTCTCCTTTTTTCTCTCTCTCCCCATGACATAATCAGTATCCCACGGTTGGCAAACAACCAAGTGCTGACTAGACCATTTATGAGGAGAGAATCAGCTTAGACCCTCATGATTATGGGGTCGGATAGTGATGATGCAACTTGAGTCGTTGAAAATTAGAGTTGTTAGAAAGAATAATTCTATTCGCTAAAGGTTATTCTTCGTTATTCGCGAATAGGAATATTGGGTCTAACACTATTGCCAATGCAATTGACTGTTTACATGAGGGAATGGAGGAATGAGAGCAGGAGAACACATGATTCCAAACCTACACACCATGGTAAGGGCGAGAGAGTTTGCAAAAGTAAGAGAGTGCCTCTCTAAATCACACGCTCTCTCGCTCCAAACCCCTTTCTGTAAGGTAGGCCGGCCTGTGGAATGAGAGGAGAGCTAGACACGATTAGTACTCATTTCTTGAATGGAATCGATACGGGAGATTGACCTCCCCCCTATCATCCGATGGACAAGCAATGAAAAGAGTGAAGGAATCAACGGTAGATCACACAATCGACTCCCCCTTATACCGATTTCAGTTTTGAGAACTTTGGGTGATCAATGCGAAATCACTCCGAAATTGGGCCAAAATGGAGAGAAAGCTCTCCCCGAACCGAAGGATCTCTCGAGGAGACGAATTTAGAGATGAGATTGATAGAGAAGTCATCGAGAGATTGTGTGTGTGAGAGAGAGAGAGAGAGAGCAGAGAAAGAGACACAATGCAGATAACGGGTATAGGAAGGGGAGAGGACGAATCGTAAGACATTGATTGATCCATCTCCGTTCCTACTAAACTCCGCCCCCTATATCTACCCTAAGGGTGCATCCTCAGGGTCAATGGACCTCCCGGGAGGAGACATCGGGACTACCCTGAGTTCAGAGACGACCAAAAACAATTGTTTCTCTGCGTCTCTCACTTTGCCGTGTTCTCTCGTCTCCTCTCTCACTTGTGATACAGTGTAACACGAGACTCGACCCTTGGTCAGCAAGCTGTTCAACAAGTTTATCGGACACACTTAACGACACAAATCAACAAAACGATAACAGAGTGAGAGGAAGATAACACAACAATGAATCTCGAATCAACGAGGGCTAGCGAGAGATCATACTAGAAACAAAGAAAAAAGAGTTCAAAGATCAACTAACACGATGTATCACTCTAATATCTTCCCCTTCCCCTTCCTCCTCCTCTATCGCCTTCTCTTCCACCTCTAAATCCTCCTCCACCTCTTCTATCTCCACCGAATCCACCACCTCCTCTTCCTCTAAATCCACCATCTCCCCCTCTTCCTCTTCCTCCAAATCCTCCTCTATCACCTCCTCTTCCTCTGAATCCACCTCCCCTATCACCACCTCCTCTTCTCATCTCTCCTCCACCTCCTCTGCCTCTGAATCCCTCTCCTCCTCCTCCGAATCCTCTACCTCCTCTTCTATCTCCTCCAAACCCTCCTCCTCCTCCCCTTCCTCTTCCTCTTCCACCGAACATCTTCATCCTCTTGTGTGCTGGTTGGCCTCCATCGTCAGTAGTCTGTAATACGGTAGGTCAATTACGGATTACTGTAGCTATCGAGCAATAAATATATTATACAATGCTACTACCGTATACTCTAATCGATACTACAGTATACCTCAAAGGGCGTGTCTCCACTTTCTCCAGACAGGAACTGGAAGTCGTCATCGTCGCCCCCAACATGTGGAGCATTGGTGGCGGGTCCCGACGCGACGGGGCGGGTTATGGTAGTCGACTGGCTGCCGATCTCCTGCTTGCCCCACTTCTTCGACGAGAGCACACGAGATTTGTCTGCAAGTGAAGGGAATCATGTGTTGCGTCGTCACTAGGAAATCTCTACACTTGCTCTCTCGTTTTGCTTCGTTGTTGCCTACTTTTTACGACTATTCTCGTCGACTCCTAAAGAGAGTGAGAAGAAGCGTGAAATCACCCACTAAAATGTATCTATGAACTGTCAATCGACAAGAAGAAATCGCCTTGTTATGTCTCCATTTCGTCTTTCTCTATCTCTCAATCTTTGTCAACTCTATCATCACTCTTTATCACTATCAATCCATCACCCATCGAATCGAAAAGAGTGAGTGAGAGGATGAAACATGGGCAACGTCGTGTGAACAATAGCATCGAGATGTGATGTCATCGTCGACTGGCAATCTGCCAACGACGACTTGGCATCGTGCCAACTCACGTTTTCCACTCTTATCACTATGGCATAACCCCATTGTTTCCCCTACGGCGCGCCTCTTTTCAATGATTATCTCATTTAACGACTATGACTCGCAACATTTTAACGATGGCGACCCGTGTGATCTGGAGGTAGAAACACTTTGGAACAACTGCGAAACTCTCGAGTGATCGAGCGTGAACAGCCGCATTTCATTCACGATTCATTGACAAGGAGTGAAAGGTAGAGGAGAATGGCCTCATTACTACCAATGAGGCAGTCGACAATTCAACTCTCTCTCTCTCTCTCTCTCTCTCTTTCAGTAACCATTCTATTGTAGAAATGACTAATCGAAAATTCGAAAATGGAAAGTACAAAGTGTTTCGACTCACTTTCGGAACAGTTCTCTCTTTCGTTGTATATCTTGTTATGTTTTAGAACAAAGGCTATTTCGAGTGGTCAACAGCATTTAATTGGTCACTCTCCGCTTCCTCATCATTCCATCATCAGACACACAACTCATTCCTTCCTTCTCTCTCCTCGTGTCCATCAATGAACACTCCCATTAACTCGTCTGCCATCTTAGAGTGACCCTCTAATCAATTTCTAATCGATATCTCCAGACATCTTCCCCCCCACTCATTCAATTAGTTCAACTTTCCTCCTTGCAAGTATCACTTACTCTCCCCATTATGTTCAATTGACGGGAGGGGGGAGGGGGGGGGGGGGAACCCGGAGATGCTCAAATTTGTGAGTGTCCACACACAAAAGAGATCCAATCGGGTAACTCAGAAAGAAGAGAAGAGAAATGCAGAGTGACGACTGAGAGTTGTGCCAAAGGGGGGAGAAACAGAGATGGAATGAGGAACATCTTGTCATTATGAGACAAGTTGATCCATCCGGGGTCACAACTTGCGACTCACAACTTACGAGTGTATCATTCATGTCATCTCTTATTTTACACCACTCCATCATTGGAATCAATCATCTCCCATAAACACAATGGCCATCGTCTCCCTTTCATTTCGCCCGCTCTCATCCGACTCGTTCCCTCCACTGCTTTTTCGCACCTTTTTGCAACCATAATAGAGCTGTCTATCAAGAATGCTTCAACGGATCTTTCACGCTTGGCGGCCATGGAAAGATGAACGGAACACTTTATTATGGTTCCTTATGAAGGAACGCGAGAGGGTACAGTTCATATTGAGAAGAGGAAAGATAACTGAAGAAATGAATTGCCATGATTTAGATAAATTCTAACAACTCAGATTCACCATCTGTTCCTCACTCAACTCAACGGAAAATCTCTTATGTCGATGCAATCCTACTCATAAATCGCCTTACAACGACCATAAAAACATCCTCGGAAACATAATAACACAAATATCGACATTCGGCATATGTCCGTTCCCAAATGAAAAGAGATAGACGCTAATTAGAACCTTCTAAGGGCCGAATGACTAACTCGCGACTAAACGACCTTGCCCTGCACTAACCCATGCAGTAAATAGTCATTATGCCTCCATGGATTGACTCATTATCCCTTTACTCCCCCGATCACCGATTGCTCCCCAGCCATCACAATGTGTCTTGGAGGGAGAATCAGAGTGTACCGTAATCCACTAATCCACTTATTATTGATTGGATAGGAAGAAAAAAAGACTGTACCTTTCTTTCCCTCTTCCTCGGTGTCCTCTGTCTTGACAGCCGGACGTTTAGTTCCTGCAAAAAAAATAAAAATTGTTTAATTCCGTAAACATTTTGTTTCCTTTCTTGACGATATAGTGATGTAAAACACCATGACAAAAATCATCTGAACTTGCTAGAAACTCTTCCCTTCCTAATAGACTGAGGTCAATTTTCTTCCACAAATCTCACAAAGGTCATCTGTCCATACCTTGTCCTTACTCAAATTCTCTCCTTTTAGGATCAGAGAAAGAGAAATAAGGGTGTGGTCCTCCCCCTCCCCCCCCCAAATCGTTCACGCTTCTCAAAGAAGAAGCAGCTATATGGTGATCCCGTCATAGCAAAAAAATGCCATTGGCAATCCAAAAGTACCAAATTAATTTTTTTTTCAAAGTTTTCGCATTTGAATCATGTTTCAACATTTGTGTTTTCCCCAGCTCAAGTGCAAAAAAATAGATCGACGCTCAAGTATTTCCAGTATCCATCGACATTAGTAAACATACCGTACCTCTTTTCCTCTCTCCTTCTCCTTTTTCCGTTTTTTCTTTTTTCTCTTCTCCATCTTCATCGCCCTCCTTCTTCGATGTCTTTTCTTTCTCCAACTCATTCTCCTCCTGCGAAATAAATTGATTACTGAGAATGGAAGAAAAAATCAATATCGAATTGGAATCAATTACTATATCCATCGCAATGAGATGAAAAATATACTAACGTCCTACTATATAAAAAATAACCACTAGCACCACCGACCGCATACATTCAGAAAGAAATAAGGAAACACATAAATATCGTAATCGATTTAAACTACCGTACCTTGAGTGCCTGCTTGTCGCAGTTCTTCCTGAGATGCATCTTGCTGCCGCAAAGTCCACATGATCCGCCTGGGTAAGAAAGAAATGTATTTTTTTAAAAATCATCTCAGTGCATCTAAATTGCGTCCCATCCCAAGTGAAAAAAAATTTCAAAATTCCAGCTAATATTTATAAAGAGAATTAATGTGATCTCTCAATCAGGATGCATATCACCGTGACCACGAGGAACACATGCAACACGAATCGATTAGCACAAATCAGTTATAACTTCCAAAGAAACGACAAATAAATATAATGAAACTGACCATCAATGTAGATTCCCTTATCGTTCTTCTCGCAATCTCTTGAGAGATGACCACGAGTGTTGCAGATGAAACACGTCGCATGAGGGAAACCTGCAGGAGAGAATAGTATTTTTATTGTCCGTTGATGATTCGTGCCTTTCTTTGAATTTATGCTATTGTACCGCGTTTCCCCGTGACTCGCATAAATATTATTATTATAGACTATGGTATACGAATACAATTGACGACTAAAAGGAATGGGGATGAGTATGGGCAGTAATTTTCTTTGTAGTCACTTTTTTATAACAAGACTGAATACCGCACCCTTGATCTTGTCCTTCTTGGGGCACTTGTAGATGGCGTGTTCCATGCTACCGCACTTGAAGCAGATGCCGGTTCCTGCAACGAATACCATGAATTACTGTAGTCAGAGCATATCTGATCAAGAAATGATACAAATTTCTATTAACAATATCTTAATTATGAAGGGTAAATAAAATCTATAGTGGGACTACCGTACCCTCATCTAGTTTCTTCTTCTTCTCGGGACAATCGGCAAAGACGTGTCCTCTCTTTCGACAATTGAAACATTCCAGATTCAATCTGAAATATTTTAATTTCATATAATTTTCAACAAAAAAAATCAGTTATTATAACACGCAAGTATCTCCATATACAACATGTGCATTGCTACTTTTCTGAACACACTACTATAATTATCGTGTCATGCTTTTCCAAAACGATGATCCACATTTTCTGCGCAATCCGATGCTATACACTACAGTATCCATTTCAACTTACGGTGCGTGTTGCAGTTGTCGGGCGACTCTTCTCTTCTCTCTTATTTTCCACTTCTTCAGCACATCCGCACACTCTTTCCTTGCCAGTCGACCTTCTTTCACCAGTAAATTCACTGCTTTCTGCACAAAAAAATAGAAATAAGATTCGAAATACAGCCAAAGTTAGGCAGGAAACCCGCAGCGGTCGGCGGCCCGCAATGGGGTTCCGGGATTTCGGGAAAATCAATAAATCTAATCTAAAAAGATAGAAAAAGTAAGGCACGGATAAGCAAAAAAAATCAGAAGGGTGAAGCAACGGAGTCAAGGATGGAACACAGAACCGGGTTTTCCAGAGCCGGGTATTGAGATACCGTAATCGAGAACTGGTAATATTAATAAATGAATTGTCTAATTACTCAATAATTTTACGTTATTTATTTTTTGGCGACCCACCGATTTTTTTCTCCATATCGAAAACTATATGTTTGCGCGGTTCGCATAATTTTAAAGTGTGCGATGGCGCCAAAAAAGTCGCCCGCTAGGACCCGCTACTGCGCTAATATGGACAGTTAGCGGGGGCTAGCGGGAGATCTGTATCTTGCATCAAACTTAATATTTTTTTGCATTCGATTCGCATTCGCGAATTAAGTAAATCCGGGAAGTCGCATTTTGACTTTTACATAAGCGTTTCGGCGGTCCGCAATATGAAATTTGGCGTAGTTTCCAGCTCATCTCTGAATACAGCACCTGACCGCTAATGACCATTCACTTGCTTTCATAGTTGAGTGAGCACAAAACAAGCGTTTACTGAAGCTTAATTAAATAATTAACATAAGAATAAATATTACCTTGACGTCCTCTAGTGTTCCTTCCATCTGCACGAGCGCCTCAAATTCCGACTTGGTAAGCTTTGACTCAATCTGCAAACATAAAATGGATCAACTGGATTCATCTTGATTTATTTATCCAATGGGAAAATCCATTTGATTAGGCAGAGGAACCCAGCAACCCAGTATAACTATTCGGGATGAAATTTTTTACGATAGATAATGAAATGTTACGTTTTTTAATGTATTCAATTTTCGAAAATAACAATATTACCTTCTTCTCTCCTTCTTCGTCGCCTTTCCGTCCATCTTTCCACTCATCGGCCGCCTCGTTTCGCAGAGCTACCGTAATCCTGTGAGAATTGTAAAATTAATAATTGAATTAATTTTAAATCCATGATATAGGTTATTTCAATTAGCATAGTCTTCATGAATATCTTGGAGACTTGGTAAGCTTCTGGACATGATTCAACTTGTTCTGTGTATACAAACGTCCGGATAAACTCGCTATACCCGCTTCTACTACTATGGTCACACACAGAACAAAACAAATCTTCCTCATGAACGTTACAGTATCTTTCTCCTACCGTACCTCTTAGTGAGCAGGAGCTTCTTCAACCATCGTCTCAAGTGCTGCTCCATCTTGAATCGATTGAGATGTGGTCGGAGCTCATCAAGCGACGAGAACACATTCTTATCTGGAAAAGAGAATGATACTATATCCCGTCGTCAAAGACCTCCGTTATCTCAAGTGAAATTCGGAGTCCCCCATCTTCCCTTTATTTCTTGTCAAATTTCAAATCCTGTTGCTCCTAGGGCGTAGACACATTATACTTATTTTTTATTAATACCTGCATCGTCGTCCTCCTCCTTTACCATATCCTTGATCTTCTTTAGCTTCTTATCCTCCTTTGTCTTCTCAGCCTTTGGTTTCTCTTCACTCTTCTCTTCCTCTGGTTCGAATCTCACTGACTTCTTCGTCTTCACAGTCAATTTCTTCTTCGGGACAGGAGCGGCTGGTTCGGAGTCGCTCTGAACACAGCAAATAATGAAACAATATGAAATATCAGCAAATCTTCGAAAATATAATTGAGACCATTGTAAATATGAGAGTAGCAAGATATTGTGATGCTAGAGAATCATCATAGGTCAACAAGGGTAGGAAAATGTTGAAAATGCGGGTAGGGTTTTACAAAATGGGCCTTAAAAGTTCCAAAATGTGGGTAGGCTTCGTAGTTTTTTACGCCGCCGCTGATCCATGAGAATGATACATGGTTCACTCACCTCTGCATCATCACTCTCGTGATCCATTCCTTCTTCTGCTGTATCCATTAGATTCAGATTGCTCAAACTCTCCGAATCTTCGTCTTCATCGAATGGAACGAGATCGAAAGTCGAGATCTTAACGAAGATCGATTTGCAACCAGACAATTTCAGTCGAAGAGACAACAAGAAAGATCGTGCAATTAACAACGTGGTTGTTCACGAATTTTAGAAGATCACTCACGTCGTGCTTCGCCAGGCCGTCCAGGATCTCGTCATCGGTGATCTACAACAAATACTTGGAATATTCAATCAGGAATACTAGTATTCAAACCTTCTTGCGCTCCTCCTTCACGTTAATCGTGAGTTTCTTGCCGCTGCTTGCAGTCCCGACTACCTTCTTCTTCACTTTCAACTTCTTTTTCGTTTTTTTCATAGCTCCGATTTCGCTCATTTCTGCAATTACCGATGTAGTTCGACTCGCGGTACACGATGGGTTAGAAATTCGGACTAAATGAATGATAAAATCGATAAAAACGGCTAAAATAGATCAAAAACTGGAAAGGAAATAACCGCGAAGCGCGTCAAGCGACGCCCTAGTTCATTGGGTCAACTAATATAAAAATGGGACAAACTTTCTATTTCAGTTGCTGTAATTGATAATGCAATTGTTTTAATTGATTTATCCATATCTTTTGTTGACATTTTATGTTAAGATAAGTAACTATGATTAATAAACTATTTATATCACAATGATTGAATATGAACTTTCTCGTGCGGAGGAAAATTCAGCGCCGCGTCTTGATCTACCGCATCTATTTATTCTAGATATGTACATGTATCTTGCTTTATTATCTCGAAACATTTGCAGAAAACTTTATTGAACAAAATAAAAATGAAATCAATTTGAAAAAATATAATCCAATTGAGGGGGAAATGTATCAAATTCCTTTAGGAAACAGCTTTCACTTTTCCGAATTCTCGGTACCATTTTCGGTATTTTCGGTAGTGGGTACTGCCTGTAACTTACAAAATCAGACAACTGGCAAATAAAAAATATTGGTAACTGTGCTGACCTTCGAATCCTTCTTGTCATCCCATTCAAATTTCTCATCAAAAGGGCATTCTTCGACGTAATGGCCCTTCATGCGACAATTGGAACAGTCCCAACTGAAATATCGGATCTGAGCCGCTAGTTTCTTTTTGTTAAATTTTAAATCAACTATTTAGCCGCTCATGACTTACATGGTTGGCTTGGTAGAACTATCGATGTTCGAGGATGCATCCATTGTGGGAATTTCGAATTCTGAAGTGGGAAAGATTTAACACAAGCGTACAAGTGATCTGTGAGAAATATGTACTTCTCTTCTGTCCTGGCGATTTATTCTTTAAATCACCAGGACAGAAGAGAAGTAAAGAGTGAGAGAATCGTGAGAGAGATTCAAGAGGAGTGGGGGTGACTCATCATTTCACCATGGTGTATTGCGTACCGAATTCTAACGCGTTTCGCTCTCTTATCACAGACCAAGATCCACACACTGCAAGAGAACATTGTTGAAATAAAAAGCTTTTTGTGAAATAAAAAATAATTGAACATGATTTACAAAAATGTGGTAAAATAATTCGATTTATCTATTTGTTTTATTACAATTCAATTCGATTCATAAAAACAACCCATTCCATAATACCAAAACATTTTTGTATACAGTTCGGTCAGATCCCCACGTGAAAACGGGGCGCCCGGGGGCGCCCGGGGCGACCCGAAGCGACCCATTGACTTTCACAGCAAGGAGAATGAGAAATTCACGTTGAATTAAAGTGCGCTGTGTTCTCGAGGTCATTACCGAACTTTTAATGTATTTCACATAAATTTTTAAAAGTACATTAATTATAAATAACTTATTTAAATCGGTTCAATTTACGAATCATAAGCGCATCCGAGCCGGACTACCGTAGTTAAGAGCATTCTTTTTTACGGACCTGGTCTTGGTGTGCTCTTAACTACGGTAGTCCGGCTCGGGTGCACTCATTATTCCTAAATTGAACGGTTTTAAATAATTTATTTATAATTAATGTATTTTTAAAAATTTATGTGAAATACATTAAAAGTTCGGTAATGACCTCGAGAACACAGCGCACTTTAATTCAACGTGAATTTCTCATTCTCCTTGCTGTGAAAGTCAATGGGTCGCTTCGGGTCGCCCCCGGGCGCCCCGTTTTCACGTGGGGATCTGACCGGACTGTAACAAGAAAACATGACTTGAAGGATCTAACAACGTAAGTTCACTCGATAAGGTAAGACACGAGTTCCGGGAGGCACACTGAGGGATGAAATAACGATTAATGAGGAATGTTCAATGTAAAAGCATATAAAGGCAAAACGTTGGACAGCAGAATCTCTCGATGATTCTCTGTCGATCTATCGATCGATCCCTGGTTGTCCTCTGGTTTCATCGTAGGGAAGAGAAGCACTTCCTGTGAACAATTGATTGTTTGAACGTTCACTGTATGAAATAAGCTTCCTACATATTTTTAATCAGTCTCATAACTACCGTACCCCTTCTACCGTATCTCACCTTGATATTGTTGCTATCAGTGAGTATCATCGCCAGTCTGTCGATGCTCACTCCAGATCCCGCAGTGGGAGGAAGTCCATACTCGAGGGCATTACAGAATGTCTCATCCACAGTTTGAGCCTCGTCTTCCCCGGCTGCCTTCAATGCAATAATCGATAAACGATGCCATAATATAGATTTCAATATGGAGTATTGAAAAGGGTAGACGACACAGAGTTCGAACAGAAAGTTCATACGACAAAAATAATATTCTGATATTTAATATTCAGGTTTTGGATGTTATAAAAAGGAAGAATAAGTACCTTATCCTTTGCCTGTTGCTCGAATCTTCTCTCTGAATGATGGGATCGTTCAACTCCGTGTACGCATTTGCAATCTCGCGAGTGACGGCGAACAATTCAAATCTCTCAGTGAGACCATCGATCGATCTCAAGAGAGAGGAAATAGTCCATTTATGATTCTGACTAGATTGACTATCAGAGCCGCTCACATGATACAATATTCCTCCGTAAGCATATAGGTAGTAACGGTTAGAACGACGCGAAAACTCTGTTACCTGTGCCATTTTGCCAGGGGCGACATGATTTGTGGATGGCCAATGAGGAAAGTGGGAGAAATGAAGGTAGACTCGAGGAATTCTCCCACCTCAATCATGTCTTCCTTCATTTTCTTTACATCACCACATAGCTTTTCCTTCCGATTCTAGGACAATACTCAGAATATGTCATCCTCAAATGAAACTAAAATAAATGTCAGCACGAAGAACATTTTAAATAATTCTACAGTATACCCACCAGCTTGTCGATCATTCTTGTGGCAGTTCTCGGTTCACTGCAGTCCACATTGTGTTTCTTGCACAACTCATCCAATGCATCGCGATCCTCTCAAGACAGAGAAAATCAAATTCATTGTTTACTCGTATACGAACCACTTTGATGACACAAAGTTCAGCATTTTCGCAGTAAAAGTCTTTAAAAAACAATGATTGAAGACCTTCTCACCTGAAGTGTGAAGAGTATTTGGAAGGGGAAGTTTGCACTTCAGTGCTTCCTCTAATCCATCCCACATATTGACACGTTTGAATGGAGGAGTGAAGTCTACCTAATATTACATATTGAAAAAAAGTGAAATGTATTCCTTTTGCAAATTCGAAAATTGTTTATATATTTCGGTCCACTTACCTTGTAAACCGGTTCTGTTCCTTGTCCGTTCGGATGATACTCCATTTCGTATGTGCCACGGATGGAAAGAACCATTTCTGAAAATAATTACGAACTTTCTTTCTTTTAAAATCCATGTAGTCACAGAGATTAAATACATATCTCTAACACGTGCTAAGCACAAGGTAGATAGATAACTCCGTTTGAAACCCTACATTTGTCAGTTTTTATCTAGACCAAAATAGATACAGTCCGGTCAGATCCCCACGTGAAAACGGGGCGCCCGGGGGCGCCCGGGGGCGCCCCGAAGCGACCCATTGACTTTCACAGCAAGGAGAATGAGAAATTCACGTTGAATTAAAGTGCGCTGTGTTCTCGAGGTCATTACCGAACTTTTAATGTATTTCACATAAATTTTTAAAAATACATTAATTATAAATAAATTATTTAAAACCGTTCAATTTAGGAATAATGAGTGCATCCGAGCCGGACTACCGTAGTTAAGAGCACACCAAGACCAGGTCCGTAAAAAAGAATGCTCTTAACTACGGTAGTCCGGCTCGGATGCGCTTATGATTCGTAAATTGAACCGATTTAAATAAGTTATTTATAATTAATGTACTTTTAAAAATTTATGTGAAATACATTAAAAGTTCGGTAATGACCTCGAGAACACAGCGCACTTTAATTCAACGTGAATTTCTCATTCTCCTTGCTGTGAAAGTCAATGGGTCGCTTCGGGTCGCCCCGGGCGCCCCCGGGCGCCCCGTTTTCACGTGGGGATCTGACCGAACTGTACATGGTTGCCTTTTTCCATCTCAAAATACACACGGTAGGAGACAATGGACTGACGGTATCATTTAATCTGTGAATGCACATGTAGAGTGCAGTATCACCAATAACTAACTAGATAGAAGATCCTCTGTCATTAGCATCATATCTTCGTAGTCTGCGTACGCCATGTACAGTTCGCAAGTGGTGAATTCGGGATTGTGTGTCAGATCGATGCCTTCGTTTCGGAAGAGTCGACCCACTTCATACACTCTGTCGATACCACCCACGACAAGCATCTGAAGAGAAGGCAAAGAGTGAGGAGATAGTAGGAGTATTCAATAGGTCTACCGTATCTAGAGATAGATACAGCGTAACGACTGAAAGTCAAAGCGCATCCAAGTCCACCAATCTTGTGATATAATTCAGGAGCGATTCGTAGGAAGAGATCCAATTTGAGATCGTTGTGATGAGTGACGAATGGTTTGGCAGTGGCGCCTCCAGCCAACATATTCATGATTGGCGTCTCGACCTGAGATGAAATACATATTACTTTTAAAATACTGACTTTTTTGTAACCTCGAGGAATCCCATTTTATCGAGGAATCGACGGAGGAAAGTTGTGAGTTGAGAGCGAACGACGAATTTGTTCTTCACTTCCCGATTCATAATCAGATCGAGACAACGCTTACGGTATCTGAAGATTCAATATGCGAAGAACAATTTCCAGCTTTTGCCTCTATCATACACAGTAGGGATGCAAGTTCGGTATTCGTATTACGGCTTTTTGGACGAGAGATCTGTATTATTCTGTGATCAGGCTAAGAGAATTAGAGAAAAGAAGCTGCCAGAGGGTATGGCAAATAAGAAACGGCCCACCCTAATGCACACATTCGTTTCTAGTGCAGGAAGTTCGTATTGCATGGTTCATATAGTTCCTTCCTAAATTCATATTCTAAATACCTTGTCTCCTGATCTTTGAGTCCAAAATGAGTGTGGGGCAACATGTGAAAACATGGAGTGAGTTGTTCAGTCTCAACGGGAAGAATCGATAATTCGCCAGCCTTCGATCGAGTTGGATGACCTCAAGAGAAGAGCTTGTTTATTCCGAGAATAAGAGTCGCAACTTTGAGAATCAAAGAACCATATATCAGACACTTTCTGACATGATCGAAATACGTCCGTACTAGCGAATAATACGCCCATGCTGAAAAGTTGCCCAAGGGTAAACTTCACGCGTAGAGTCCGAAAATCGACCTTAAAAAGAGCGCCAGTCAAACCCGGCTGAGATATGTTCCAAAATGCATGAAAAATCAATTTTTTTTTCAATTTTTGTCAGAATCTTCGGAAACCCTTACATAGCTATATTTTCTGAAAGCTGACGCCGAGAGGAGTATTTTTCATGTAGAAAATTTTTGGATAGCTCGTAGCAGCAAAAAGTTACGGTAAGTCAAAACATTAAAACTTTTTTCTAAAAAAAAGTTCTCTACAATCCAGTTTTTTAATTACATTTTCGGAATCAGCATGAAAAACCACCATAGCCATATTTTTCGCCTTAAATATCTCTGACCGGAACCTGCTCGTTTGGACAAAAGTTACCCCCGATCTTGGTACTTTATGGTAAGAATTGATGATAATTTCATCTTTACGACCAATTCCTTTCCTATTATAGTGCTCTATCACACCAACGCGATAGATATCAACAGTATCCAGCTATAAATGGTACCCGTAATAGTGATAAATGAGTTTAAAATCGAACAAAATTCTAATGAAGAATAATTTTTGTTCATAATTTCGATGCATGTTTTTGGTAAGAACAACGCTTGCATTCCATCTCGAAAGCAGTAAATGTATAATATATCAATAAAATAATATATTAAATGAATGAACTTGGTATTCTGAGAAAATATTTTTCAATGAACAGTTGACGGGAAAATTATAACGTGATTTACGTTGAACGCGAAAAGATGAATGAAAAAGGCTGAACGTAACTGTTAGTGATGA
The DNA here is from genome assembly GCA_036245785.1 of Pristionchus fissidentatus. NCBI lineage: Eukaryota > Metazoa > Nematoda > Chromadorea > Rhabditida > Neodiplogasteridae > Pristionchus > Pristionchus fissidentatus. The sequence goes on from BTSY01000002.1 coordinate 20,356,248, forward strand.
CTGACACGTGTTTTTCGATATCTAGATTTAAAAAAATAAAGTATTTCCAGGACGATTTGAGGTCAACAAATTAAGAAAAAAATTACATTTAAAATACGAATTTCGAAATTTTGAATTTTTTATAATTTTTATATTTTCAAAAATATTTTCTCAGAATACCAAGTTTATTCATTTAATATATTATTTTATTGATATATTAAACATTTACTGTTTTTGAGATGGAATGCAAGCGTTGTTCTTACCAAAAATATGCATCGAAATTATGAAAAAAAATTATTCTTCATTAGAATTTTGTTCGATTTTAAACTCATTTATCACTATTACGGGTACCATTTATAGCTGGATACTGTTGATATCTATCGCGTGGGTGTGATAGAGCACTATAATAGGAAAGGAATTGGTCGTAAAGATGAAATTATCATCAATTCTTACCATAAAGTACCAAGATCGGGGGTAACTTTTGTCCAAACGAGCAGGTTCCGGTCAGAGATATTTAAGGCGAAAAATGTGGATATGGTGGATTTTCATGCTAATTCCGAAAATGTAATTAAAAAACTGGATTGTAGAGAACTTTTTTTTTAGAAAAAAGTTTGAATGTTTTGACTTACCGTAACTTTTTGCTGCTACGAGCTATCCAAAAATTTTCAACATGAAAAATACTCCCCTCGGCGTCAGCTTTCAGAAAATATAGCTATGTAAGGGTTTCCGAAAATCCTGACAAAAATTGATTTTTCATGCGTTTTGAAACATATCTCAGCCGGGTTTGACTGGCGCTATTTTTAAGGTCGATTTTCGGACTCTACGCGTGAAGTTTACCCTTGGGCAACTTTTCAGCATGGGCGTATTATTCGCTAGTACGGACCCTTCAGGCAGAATCTCAATCCTGTCAGAAAGTGTCTGATATATACCATATATACTTTCGCGAATGAAGAAATTAACGGTAATTGCAGTGAAGAGATCGAAGAAACGAAAAAAGGGACCTACCTCTGAATCCGACAATATCTCCTCTCCTGATTCTACCATGAACTGTAGTAAAGTCGTCCTCGCCCTTGTGATATTTAGCATTTGCGAGCACCTCAAAAAAATACAATTTTGCCTCTTTTATAGTTTTTTAAAACATTTTTTGTCGCCCAGATATTTCTAATAAATTGGAAAAAAAAGCGTGAAATGGATGATCACCTGGAGGTTCTTTCCCTCTCCATGAATGTCGTAGAAGATGAGTTTGGATCCAGCCTCGCGTTTAGAGAAGACTCGACCTGAAGAATAATTAATATTATACAAAATAGAATAACAAAGAATGTGAAGCGGATATCTTCAATCAAGATGATAAGGAATCTGGTTTTTTGTCCCAATTGGGTCTCATCATTTTTCTCATTGGGATTCGAGCGGCTTCCCATTGGGTAGTGAATTGAAATCCAATTGGGGCAAAAGAAGCATATCTTGATGGATGCAATAGCCATTAAGGACGAACCAGCAAGACTGACGATGACGTCGTCGATAACTTCTTCATTCTTCACATTCGAATATTTCTCGACGAACTCAGTTATTGAGATCGATACTGTGAATTTGTGAGGGAATGGATCTGAAAGAAGGAATATCAGTTATTGTGATAGAAGATGTAGCTGGTGATGTCTGAAACATAGACCAAAAGGGTATCACCAAAAAGTGGAAAACGTTGTCTGATTGAGCGATTTTTGAATGAAAAATAGAAAATGTCGGCATATTTTTATTCATGTTTCAGTGCTCCCGGCGGCGGAGCTAGAGGAGGTGGTTATCCAGGTACTGAAAATGATCGAAAATTTATCGATTTTAATGGTTTCTTCTATCCTATCACGTCGTACGTGGGAACAAGTGTTAAACATTTCAAATTCCATTATATTGAAAACTAATCCCACGTATGAAATTAAAAGTGTCGCTTGGGTGAAACAGATTGAGTGAGTGAAATTGAGTTGGGTGGTCGCGAGAAATTCGAAAATGGAATGAATAACTGAAAATCTGCGCCGCGAAATTGTGTTTGGAGTTGATGGGACATTGCATTGTTCGTGGAAATTACGTATGTGTGTGAGAGAGCAGGCATCCTGAGAGCTGAGATACAATACAGACAATAAAATATTGTGTCGTGATGTAGCCTACTCCGTTTCCAACTGCATGATGTGGCCAGGATTTTCCCGAATATCGTTGTTCTTTGTAGGAAGAAGTGATCGTGGACGCGGTGGAGGAGGCAGAGGTGGCGGAGCCGCAGCATACGGCGCAGAAGCCTATGGCGGCTACGGTGGAGGTGACTATGGAGGATACGGAGGCGGAGGAGGTATTGCATTTATAAAATGATACGATCATATCCAAAAAAAGCAAAAAAATTTCTTGGGTTAATCGTTTCAATTTATAAGCGTAATACTGTGGTCTTTCAAAACAGTACATAGACCTGTCGTGAAATAACTATTCAGGATACGGTGGCGGAGGAAGAGGATACGATGGATATAACGGCGGAGGAGGAGGATACGGTGGCGGAGAAGGTATGTAGGATTAGGATTGCCTGCCACTGTTATTAATTCAATAGTTTAATGCAGTTCGTTCAGGCGGCTACGGAGGTGGAGGATACGGTGGTGGTGGTGGAAGAGGACGCGGAGGACGATGTATTGTATTTATTTATTAAAATTTTGATGTTTATCCTTGAAATACATATCTCGAGTAATTGCTGACCGATGGTTGATTATAGGTGGTGGTCGTGGAGGTTCTCGCGGTGGTTTCGGAGGAGGACGTGGAGGTGGTGGTGGTGGAGGAGGAGGAGATGGAAACCGTGCCCCTCGCGATGGAGAGGTTGAACTCAAGGAGACTGTCTTCGTCCAGAACATCCCCACTAGGTGAATCAATGTTAGATGCAATGCAGTTGTTTGTTCTAGCTGAGGCATCATCGCTGGAGGCAAATATTTTGTCCTTTCTATGTTGCATCGTTTCCCATATGCGTAATCACTTTATCATTTCAATGTTTGATGCTTTTAGTGCCAACGAAGGGTACACCGCTGACGTGTTCTCTGCTGCCGGTGAGATCGCCAAGCACGACAAGACTGGAGCTCCCCGTATTAAGATATACACTGACAGGTTGGAGTGGGGAAAGAGATAGACTGTCATACATGGGCTAGGGTGTAGCCAGCAACAGTACCCTCCCGCTTTTTTGCCGAAAACCCTCTCGATTTCAATTCAAGCCTTGTGGATCAGACCCTCCAGCTTTTTGCTCAAATTCATCGGGTATGCCCACAGAACCTCCCGTTTGTATCCTTCCAGCAACAATCCTTGCACATCTATGTAGACTGTGATGGTAGTGAGAGTGCTTTTGTATTATTGAAATCACAACATGCAAAGAAAGTTACTCAATATTTGCAGAAACACTGGCGCTCCCAAAGGAGAGTGTATGATTACGTTCGTCGACGGTGACACCGCAGCAAGAATCATTGAGACCTACGATGGTTAGTGAATGGTGACGGGTTGGATAGAACTGATTTGCCTTTCTTTAGGTCAATCTTCCCCGGCCACGAAGATCGCATGCGTCTTACGCTCGCTCGCTTCAAGTCAGATCCCTCCAGATCAGCGGGAGGTGGCGGCGGTGGTGGTCGTGGAGGATTCGGAGGAGGTGCAGTAGTTTACTGATCGAAATAATGATTTTGCTTTAGAAATTTTTATATTATCGTTTTGCTTTCAGGTCGTGGTGGTTTCGGAGGTGGTGATCGTGGGGGACGTGGTGGATTTGGCGGCGGAGGACGTGGAGGTTTCGGTGGTGGAGGAGGAGGAGGACGCGGAGGATTTGGAGGTGGTGGGGGAGGAGGATTCGGAGGTGTGTAGTGTACTATGCCACTGCCGATTTCCACCCCAAAGATCTGTAGTCACCTTGCGTGTTTTGCAGGAGGATCCGGTGGCAACGCGGACAATCGACCGGGAGACTGGCCTTGCGAGTGCGGCAACTCCAACTTTGGATTCAGACAAGAGTGCAATCGCTGTGGAGCATCCAAACCCGGAGGCGGTGGAGGAGGAGGTGAGTAATAGTGGAACTGGATTGTACTTGCCGAGAATTCCACAGTCATGGGGTACGGGCGTGGCAGATGTCTCACTTCTCGAATTACAGGCGGTGGTCCGATGAGAGGAGGTGGAGGAGGAGGCAGAGGTGATCGTCACGCTCCCTACTAATGAGTACCGTACTCCATCCCAGTCTATATCCCCGTACCCGATTACACTCACTGATCTTTAATGATTTCTTTGTTACTCTTCCATCCATTCCTACTGTAGCTTCCCAAACTCGCGCGCGCGTTGATTAAATTCATCGTTTTACTTTTTACTCAGTTTCCGTGGGAGTACAAAATCTCAATGTTGCTTCCCTTCTCCCGACGATTTCGTTTGAGAATTTAATTGTTTCTCTCCTTGATCCTCAATATTTTGATGTTGTTCAGTGGTTTGTCTACAGACTATAAATATTTCGCTAATAACTAGCGTTCAACACACTATCTTCTCATTGCAAGGGTTGCAGATGGTCGATGATTAATAAAAAAAATGATTGGATGCATTTAGAAAATCAATTTTCTTGGGTTTGATTATCAATTTTCTTGGGTTTGATTATGTGTGAATAACTCTGTTATTTATACTTATACTTACCGAATTTAGGATTTTTCTTGGCCGGTTTCTAGCTGCAAACCGGAATTAAAGAATCTTTCTGGGATCTATAGTGAATTCTCCCTTCCCCATGGTCCATTGTAGAAAGTTTGGAACGTATTGTCAATGCACACCTGTGTCTATTTTCCCAATTTCCCTAAAGCCGCTGTGTGTTGTTAGTATACTAAATGATGCATCGATTGATTAAGGAGTTTTAGGGGATGAAAGTAATACCAATTAGTAAAACGGGAGAAAGACAACGACGTCGTGATTCCATCGTGGACATTCGCTTTTTCGTGATTTACGTGACCTTTTCACACAAAGAATTTGCATTCGGAATGGAAAAGTTTGAATTCGAAAGGTCTCATTCATTACAAAATTCCTCCATCTAAGCGGTTCTTCCACGATGAGAGGAGCTGTCCTTGTTCTCCTTATGATATCCGGAATACGGTAAGTATCTTCGTTTTGAACTAATGTGATCCTATTCCTTCCTGGGTTGATGGTGAATTTTACTTAGAATATTGATTTAGGATTACGGTAGTCTCTCATAATTCTATCGACTGAATTGTATCTTTGCTATAGCACTCATGGATCGGATGACGCTGAGGTTCGTGATGAGATCGCCAATAACCCTCACTGGAGCAAGGAGTACATAGAAACATGCAGTGGTGACAAGATCGGCGTGCCAGGTGAATAGTGTAAAGTACGAATTGAGTCAGTCTTACGATTGTCTCTGCTCAAAATAGTACAAGGCAGAGTTGACCGTCGCTGCCGGTGACGTCTCAAACTGCCCCTTATGCTGATTCCGTTAAGGACTTGAGTGTCACATCTACCGCATATATCTCTACACTGTTAAAGTCGAGGTGAACATTACCAATTGGAGGTTCATCTCAATGCTGATTGTGTCAGGTTCGCAGTCTCGACCCGTTATTGATCGTTCTCAAGGAGTTGGGAAAATAGACACAGGTGTGCATTGACAATACGTTCCAAACTTTCTACAATGGACCATGGGGAAGGGAGAATTCACTATAGATCCCAGAAAGATTCTTTAATTCCGGTTTGCAGCTAGAAACCGGCCAAGAAAAATCCTAAATTCGGTAAGCATAAGTATAAATAACAGAGTTATTCACACATAATCAAACCCAAGAAAATTGATAATCAAACCCAAGAAAATTGATTTTCTAAATGCATCCAATCATTTTTTTTATTAATCATCGACCATCTGCAACCCTTGCAATGAGAAGATAGTGTGTTGAACGCTAGTTATTAGCGAAATATTTATAGTCTGTAGACAAACCACTGAACAACATCAAAATATTGAGGATCAAGGAGAGAAACAATTAAATTCTCAAACGAAATCGTCGGGAGAAGGGAAGCAACATTGAGATTTTGTACTCCCACGGAAACTGAGTAAAAAGTAAAACGATGAATTTAATCAACGCGCGCGCGAGTTTGGGAAGCTACAGTAGGAATGGATGGAAGAGTAACAAAGAAATCATTAAAGATCAGTGAGTGTAATCGGGTACGGGGATATAGACTGGGATGGAGTACGGTACTCATTAGTAGGGAGCGTGACGATCACCTCTGCCTCCTCCTCCACCTCCTCTCATCGGACCACCGCCTGTAATTCGAGAAGTGAGACATCTGCCACGCCCGTACCCCATGACTGTGGAATTCTCGGCAAGTACAATCCAGTTCCACTATTATTCACCTCCTCCTCCACCGCCTCCGGGTTTGGATGCTCCACAGCGATTGCACTCTTGTCTGAATCCAAAGTTGGAGTTGCCGCACTCGCAAGGCCAGTCTCCCGGTCGATTGTCCGTGTTGCCACCGGATCCTCCTGCAAAACACGCAAGGTGACTACAGATCTTTGGGGTGGAAATCGGCAGTGGCATAGTACACTACACACCTCCGAATCCTCCTCCCCCACCACCTCCAAATCCTCCGCGTCCTCCTCCTCCTCCACCACCGAAACCTCCACGTCCTCCGCCGCCAAATCCACCACGTCCCCCACGATCACCACCTCCGAAACCACCACGACCTGAAAGCAAAACGATAATATAAAAATTTCTAAAGCAAAATCATTATTTCGATCAGTAAACTACTGCACCTCCTCCGAATCCTCCACGACCACCACCGCCGCCACCTCCCGCTGATCTGGAGGGATCTGACTTGAAGCGAGCGAGCGTAAGACGCATGCGATCTTCGTGGCCGGGGAAAGATTGACCTAAAGAAAGGCAAATCAGTTCTATCCAACCCGTCACCATTCACTAACCATCGTAGGTCTCAATGATTCTTGCTGCGGTGTCACCGTCGACGAACGTAATCATACACTCTCCTTTCGGAGCGCCAGTGTTTCTGCAAATATTGAGTAACTTTCTTTGCATGTTGTGATTTCAATAATACAAAAGCACTCTCACTACCATCACAGTCTACATAGATGTGCAAGGATTGTTGCTGGAAGGATACAAACGGGAGGTTCTGTGGGCATACCCGATGAATTTGAGCAAAAAGCTGGAGGGTCTGATCCACAAGGCTTGAATTGAAATCGAGAGGGTTTTCGGCAAAAAAGCGGGAGGGTACTGTTGCTGGCTACACCCTAGCCCATGTATGACAGTCTATCTCTTTCCCCACTCCAACCTGTCAGTGTATATCTTAATACGGGGAGCTCCAGTCTTGTCGTGCTTGGCGATCTCACCGGCAGCAGAGAACACGTCAGCGATGTACCCTTCGTTGGCACTAAAAGCATCAAACATTGAAATGATAAAGTGATTACGCATATGGGAAACGATGCAACATAGAAAGGACAAAATATTTGCCTCCAGCGATGATGCCTCAGCTAGAACAAACAACTGCATTGCATCTAACATTGATTCACCTAGTGGGGATGTTCTGGACGAAGACAGTCTCCTTGAGTTCAACCTCTCCATCGCGAGGGGCACGGTTTCCATCTCCTCCTCCTCCACCACCACCTCCACGTCCTCCTCCGAAACCACCGCGAGAACCTCCACGACCACCACCTATAATCAACCATCGGTCAGCAATTACTCGAGATATGTATTTCAAGGATAAACATCAAAATTTTAATAAATAAATACAATACCTCGTCCTCCGCCTCCTCTTCCACCACCACCACCGTATCCTCCACCTCCGTAGCCGCCTGAACGAACTGCATTAAACTATTGAATTAATAACAGTGGCAGGCAATCCTAATCCTACATACCTTCTCCGCCACCGTATCCTCCTCCTCCGCCGTTATATCCATCGTATCCTCCTCCTCCGCCACCGTATCCTGAATAGTTATTTCACGACAGGTCTATGTACTGTTTTGAAAGACCACAGTATTACGCTTATAAATTGAAACGATTAACCCAAGAAATTTTTTTGCTTTTTTTGGATATGATCGTATCATTTTATAAATGCAATACCTCCTCCGCCTCCGTATCCTCCATAGTCACCTCCACCGTAGCCGCCATAGGCTTCTGCGCCGTATGCTGCGGCTCCGCCACCTCTGCCTCCTCCACCGCGTCCACGATCACTTCCTCCTACAAAGAACAACGATATTCGGGAAAATCCTGGCCACATCATGCAGTTGGAAACGGAGTAGGCTACATCACGACACAATATTTTATTGTCTGTATTGTATCTCAGCTCTCAGGATGCCTGCTCTCTCACACACATACGTAATTTCCACGAACAATGCAATGTCCCATCAACTCCAAACACAATTTCGCGGCGCAGATTTTCAGTTATTCATTCCATTTTCGAATTTCTCGCGACCACCCAACTCAATTTCACTCACTCAATCTGTTTCACCCAAGCGACACTTTTAATTTCATACGTGGGATTAGTTTTCAATATAATGGTATTTGAAATGTTTAACACTTGTTCCCACGTACGACGTGATAGGATAGAAGAAACCATTAAAATCGATAAATTTTCGATCATTTTCAGTACCTGGATAACCACCTCCTCTAGCTCCGCCGCCGGGAGCACTGAAACATGAATTCACCGAGTTATTATTCGCCAATATCGATACCATTCTGGAATTTCTTTTTTTCTTGATTTTATATATTCTTTTTTTTAATTTCGTCAATTTTCGGTGAATTCAATCATTTTCTTGAAGCGTCTCGTTTACGATCGACTCTCGAATCTGCCACGGACCAATTTTCCCTGAATCAGAAGAATTTCCCCGCTCGCCCCATTTAACCCAAAAAAAAACGAAAATTTGATTGTGCATAGGAACATTTTTTTAAATAATGAGGCCATGCACACTAACCCTCGGAATCCACCGCGTCCCCCTGCAGCTCCACCGGCGCCACCGTCTCCACCCTGGTCCCAACGCGAGCCGCCACCTGGAAATGACGTCACCATCACAATATGTAGAGGAACACGAGCGGTGAAGATGAAACGTACGAGGAGGTCCGCCTGCGGGAGCACCGCCACCGTATCCACCGCCTCCGTTGCCGTAACCACCGTAGTACTGTAATCATCTAATAAATTATTGAATGAGTCGATGGCTGACGACTGTGTAAAAAGTGACTCACATCAGCTCCACCCTCTCCTCCACCAGCGGCGCGCGGGGGTCCACCACCGCCCGCGGGTTTGCCGGCCGCTCCTGATCCGGGGCCTCCGGGTGGCGGAGGCTGGCCGATCGACGCGTAGTATTGAGCCCACGCACGTTCGTACTCAGCTAGCGTCTGCGAATGAGAGAAATTAGTACGAAAAAAATGTGTGAAAAGACGAAAAGATAAAACTTACAGCGGGGTCGTATTGGTATCCCTTGTCTCCGCCGGGCGGAGCTCCATTGCCGTTGGCACCGGGAGGTCCACGAGGGCCCTGAGGAGGCGCAGAAACGGCTGCGGGTCCACCGCCGTACCCACCGTGCGACATCCTATCTGAAAAAAACTTACACTAACAAGATTGAAAAAAACTCATAGAAATGCATGAAAAGTTAACCAAAGAAACTGGCAATTCAGCAAAGAGCGCTTGTAAACAACAACGAAAAAGAGACACAAAATAAAGAATTAGAAACAACTGCTGAAGAACGGGGACAGAAAATTGGGAAAATAACGCGCAAATCCGCGACGCGGCCGCGTTGCCCTCAAACCTATCGTATCGAAGTACGAGGTCATTTCAAATAGACGCATCACAAACTGCTCTTTTAAAATATTTTTCTCGTTTTAATTCTCGTTTTTATTAATTTTTATGCTTCAGGATTGTCAATTCCCAGAAAGTTAAAATCATAGAATTGCAATGAATTTCATTTACAAAAGATAACATGGATCTCTTCTTCACGTGATTTTTGCGTTCGCACGTGGTCTTTTGCTTAAAAGAGATGGAACTCATTTCTTCCTCTAGAAGTTTGGCCACATTCCCACTTTGCATTGTGTGTGGCACGTTCTGCAATTTCGCAAATCACACCGTGAGTCGCACTTCCTCCAATAATAAAGTGTTTCCGCGGTCTCGATACGTCGTTTGGTCGCCTGAGGCTATTCAGGCTTGAGGGGGAAGGAGTCGATGAGAGCCGGCCCGGTGGTTAGACAGTGACGAGAGACCACACGAAAATGAGAGAGCACAGCGAAATTGCGGGTCCTCTGTGTATGTTGAGATAGAGTTTCTAGGCAGACCCTCTCGAATTCATGCACTCTCGGCGCAGTCCTTTTTCCTTTCTCTGTCTAGCACTCTCTGAATTCGCAGTTATCTCTAGGAATCCGCTCAGCGCCCGTGTGCCAGCGTGAGTGTGTATGTTTCTTTCTGTCTCTTTCAACTTTCCGATGTTTCAGCACCGTTCATTCCTGTGTTTAGCAAGAATCAGCAGACTATGTACAAATTTCGACACTGTCGCTGATCGTGAATGTTCGAACTGTTGATCACGGGTGGTGTGGTTATATTTTGAGATCATTGGAACCCGCGTGTACCCAAACACTCCGCCTCTCCATTTATTACCCAATGACGAATTCGAGATCAATCCTCTATTCATTTCCTCTCACGTCTCTCAATTCCCCTCACTTTTGTAGCATCTACAGACAAAAATTGGGAACTTGGTGTTTACTGCAAGCATGTCCACAGAGAGAGATGTCCATATTTTGCACGTCATATATTGCGAAAGGAATTGAGCGATGTTTATGGACAATGTGTATTCGATGTATGACCAATCGAATTTATCGGGTAGATTCATACCAATATTGTTTCCGAACTCACAGATATACGCATTCTTATCTTTTCGTTATTTGCGCATGAAAATGTCACGATTTGAGAAGTTTTGTTCCAAAAAAGAAATGTGTTTACTGACACACTTGTTTTCCATGGAATTTGTTACTTGAAATGCAACAATTTAGCACAGAAAATTCCTTTGGAAATATTTAAATTTAACTCAGCTATCAAATCTTTTTTTCTTTCAACATTTTCCACTTTTTCTCGGTGTACATTTTTCAGTTTTCGCAGCAATAAATGCTCATTCGGATGGTTGCTTTATTTCTTTTCAAAAATAATTAACAAGCTTTTCGTGGTATTTTCATTTTTCTTTCGAATAAAAGATATTGTTGATATTGATAATCGGTTAGTGGAATAACCAGAAGAAAGTTTTAAACCATTAGCACTGTCTCGTACATACAATTGGGCCGCAGACTGTCCTACAACTGATCTCCCTACGCCATTTTACAACTGTCTCTCCATCATTTTATCGTATCTTATCTCTGATCTCTCCAATGATACCTTATCTTCCTTATCGTTTATTATTCCCCAATTAATGATCTCCGGTTAAGTTAGTCGTTTAGTGTAGAGAGCTTGCTTCCTCCTAAAGACCCGCGGAAACCTCATTCCTCTCCTCTCTCCAGAACTTCTTCACATGTCGTTGCACATGCTTCAGTCTCTCCTCTTTCCACACTCTATCGTCTTCTCTAACCTTTCTCTCCTCTCTTTCCTCTCCCCTCTCCCTGCACTCTCTAATCTCTGTGTCATCACTCTCGCTGTCTGCCACCCTCTCATTGCGCACTGTTCCCTCATCGTCCCATTAGTCGTCTCGTCTCGTCTCTCGCATACATGCACTCTCTCCTCTCGTCGATCTCTTTCTCCTCCCACTCTCTCTGATCTCTCTCAACTTCATTTCACCACGAAGTTTCGCCGGTTTCTTCTGCCCCTTTCCACTGTCACAAAATACAAATAATCCCTTCTCAGAATAAGTCTCCACTCGAATTGATCTTTGATCTTTCCACGCCAATTGATTTGGAACCGTGCCAAAATACGGGATGTCGCTCACCCGATTGATTTTGCTGTCAACCTGATTTATCCCCCCCTCCCCCACTTTATTGCGAATTTCACATAGACAGTCTACACTTTTTCCATCGCAAATATGTCAGTTATCAATGGGTATAAATGATATCTTTATCTACTCAAAAGGTCACCCGACCTATCCTTGACCTATGAGTGATCTACCTCTCTATCACTTTTCACCGCAATTTCCGCTGTGGGTGCAAAGTTCGCTAATTTACGGGGGATTTAATTACGTTTTCAATTAAACTCTTAGTCGACCGACGTGGGAGGTTCAATGATCTCGCTAATCCTTTGAACACCTGACTAATCCCGTTTGCAAAGTGAAAGATGCAGAAAAGTACATCAATATTTCATTCGTTTATCAATCATTCATTTCGTCAGAGGATGGCTTCTAAGAAGATCAGTATGCGTTGTTGGTTTGTCTAAAATGTGGAATCACTTTTCCCTTTTATGTTTTTATCTTGTTTCTCTTCTCTTCAAGAGGGCAAGGGCGATTCCATTGGAATGGCAAACTATTTGCTCAGCTTTCTTTCTCCCAACTAACTTTTCTCGTACTTTTCTTCTTTTTCTGAACACTTCCTGGTTCAATTATTGTATTCAAAAGTTTAAACACGCAATTTCAATCATTTTTCTGCAATTTCGTTAACATTTCGCACTGTGACCCTCTTCATCTTCCGCAACAATGCGATCCTTATCACATTTTATTATCACTTTAGCGCGTCCGGACACAATCTTATCACTCCTTCCCCACGCGCGCCACTTATCGATTTTCACCCCTAATTTCACTCATTGCCGGTTTACTTTTGTTATGCGTGATTTCAGGTCACAAAGTATCACATTCTCATAAAGATGCCCCATCACACCTCTCCCTCATCCTCATCTAATGGACTTGCGCATCAAAATCACCACGGATCCGATGTCAGCAGACAATTATTTTATTTTTATTTAATAAAAAAATAGCTTTTACTCTTTTTCACGGCGTTTTCGGTGATTTTTTCAATGCAAAACACATAAAGAAAGTGTGGAAACTATTCATATTCATTAACAAATGTATGAATAAAGCATAACTTTGCAGCCTCATATGGACGCTTGTCGTGTTTGTGGTGACGTTCCGGCTAAAATGCACTACGGAGTTCTCGCTTGTTTCGGTTGCAAGGGATTCTTCAGAAGAACGTAAGCAAAACTAGTACAATTTTCTATCGTCATGTGAATTGCACCCATGAAAGTCTCGAAACGTATCTGAACCACATAAAAGGCCGTTTTACCATGAAGTTAGCAACATTTTCCGATGTTGCTAACTTCATGGTAATGTTTAATTTTGCTCGACTGAATGAGAAGATCGAAACAGTTTGTCAGACGTTTTGACCATTCCAATGGCGGATAGACGCGGTAAATTCGCTAACTCTCACTATAATTCTGACTTACTCAAGGGGAAAATACCGTAAACCACGGTAGACTGTAGCTTTTCTTGTTCCAGTGCTAAAATAATGTGCCGTCCTAGTTCTCGAAATGGACCAAAATGTTCGCCCCAACCTTCTCTCCCTCATTGCCCAAATAGGAGCGGCCGACCGCGACCCAACTCGTTTACTCCCTTCCTTTCCTCTGCGTCGCTGCCCCATTCATTTCGCGTGATCTACTACACACACATATCGATGTGGATGGTTCAGGCGAGAGCGGCAGAGACATCAGACACATAGATACACTGGGGATTAGTCAAAATGAATACCGCGTATGTGCAGGAAAGAAGAAGAGAAAGAGATGGAGTAAATGTTGATCTGGTCAAAGTGCGGTGTAACGAGAGTGAAATCATGTGAAAGGACACGGGCAGTGAGACTATATTCCTATACTTGTTCAACGAGAGAAAAAACGAAAATTCATTAAAATAGAGTAAAATGGTTGTTCTCTGCGAATTGAATTGAAATTGATGCATTGTATGTTCCCATTTCAGATTGAAACGCCCTCAGGAGTACACTTGTCGCTACAACGGACGATGTATTGTCGACAGACACGAACGAAATTCCTGCCGATTCTGTCGCTTCAAAAAGTGCATCGAAGCCGGAATGGACCCCAAAGGTACCGTATCCTGCTCATTCTACAGTACCTTACCGTAATTCAGCCGTTCGTCCCGACCGCGACGCGACCGGCCGACATCTTGCATCGCGCCTGCAGCGCAGGTACCGTGACTTTCATGCTATCGACAACTGACTTCTTCCATCTCTCTATTTCTGCTCGGACTACGGTGGTCTAGAATTACCTCTGCATCTTCCGAGAAGCAATAGTAAAGATAGACCAATCACTCTGGATCCTACATTCAGTAGGAAGCTTCCCCTTCAGGGCTGAATATATCGGGCACCAGAGTGGAGGTCGCTATTTCTAGCCAACCTCCCCTCTCTCTCCCTCCTCTCCCCCTCTTTCTTGCTCCGCTTCTGGCGTCCAATTGCGCTATTCTTAGTGACAAACGCGCCAGAAATAGACCACAACAAGAAGTGAAGAAGGGAACAAATTTGTGTATAGAAGCGCATATCAATGCTTATCTTTGATATGCTTGCTCACAATGGGACGAATATGCACTGTGGGTGGTCTAAATAGTGAACATTCTACTATTAAAAAATCGATTCCCGAAAATTCTGGCGCTATTTTTGGCCTATCTAGCAGAGGAGATGGCGGTTATATTTAGCCCCGCCGTTAGAAGAAGAGGAAGAAGAAAGGTCGCTTCTGAATACGGAGAAGGGATATTACTGGGGGACCAAAAGGAGAGACACGAGGGACCCACATACGTTAGACTGCAATAATTGGAATTAATTAAGTCGTTGTTGCAGATTTCTTTGGTGCGAAAGTTCCCATATGTTTTGTGTTTGCGAATGTGGCTCTGATCTTTCGATTTGTGATCTCAAGTTTCATCTCCTCTTTCTAAGAAATTTGTTTATGACTTTGATCTCCCAAAAATGCAGCAAATTTCTGTGGATACGATACACGGATCATATAATATTTAGCTTGATCAATTACGGTTCAGATCATGGTCACAATTTGACTCTGATTGTTGTTTCACTGATCACAAACTTGGTTCCTTCTCTTTTACATACTTTCACCCGTGATTCGACTGTTTCCCTCAACACGCATCACACATCACAATACCATTGGTCTATCATGACACTCTCAGTTCTTTGTAGTCTATGACTGTTGTCATCAGTTGTTTTATTGATTGTCTCTTTTTATTTTTAGCATGAGGAAGCACTGATCAATGATTTTTGGTGCTTTTTACCTACTCGATTCATGTTTTGGGAACCACGCTCGGTTTAATACATTAAATCATCTAATACACAGCAGAAAATCTGCTACAGCCTATTACAAATTCACAAACATTCGTCCAAAATAATAAAACGTTCCACTTATAAACAGCAGAAACGAAGGCGAGAGAGCATGTGAAAACGAGAGAAGCAGACATTAACCACACCACAGGTAGTACTGGAAGTGGAACGTAGTATTATAAATTTGTAATACCATAGTTCCAAATGTAAAGAAAGGGCTCAGGGCGAGAGAGTGGACAAAAGTGAGAAAGTCCTTTTCAATTTTACAAGCTGTCTCACTCCAAACCCCTATCTGTAAGGTTGGCTAGTCTATGAAAACCTATGAAAAGGTTTTCATGTGCTACATATGAAAAGAAACAGTCACGATCCTATCACCTTTTCGTATTCTGCACACACGAGACACCACAAATCGCGTATTGTTGAGTGCTCTGACGAGATTGTTGTTGACCACCTTGACTTGTGAGTACACTCACATCACTGGAGTAATGGCCAGCCATTCCATGGGAAGGCCACTAAATTATGTCTTCTTTCTCACGTAGTCTCGATCTCCAGCAGTCAATCTATCCTACCATTAATCAGTGCACTGCTCTGCACATTACAGTTAACTCGCTTCGCCCTACAGTCATTTCTAGAGCAAGCACTTTTCTCAGCACGGTCACCTAGATCCAGTTTTATCGCAAGCGAAAATATCAGACACAACCTACATTTTCGTCTATCGTAGATCACATTTCGCCCTGGTTTGCATGTGAGGGTGGAATGAATAATATGGAAAGAGTGGAAGGAATTCAAAGCGGATTAGACGGTCGATCTACTGTGTGAAACAGACTTGTGAGCATGGACAACGAGAGGGTTTGTGAACGATTTGATTACCAGATGAAAACGAATTCGACACAGGTTTGACCATGCATAAAAGCAATGGATGAAAGAACATCTTGACCATATCTAAATGCAGATATAAATGCATTAAAACTAAATATATATTTATTAAAATGATTAATTGTAGACAACGTTCGACGACTTCCGAAGGAGAAGGAGAAATCGACTCAGAATGGACACGAAAACTCCCCGTTGATATGAGAACGACTTTGATGCAATTGATGAATATCGAATTGATGGTGAGTAGAGAAAAAAGGAGAATAATGGGAAAATAAGGTTGACAGCAAGAACTAAACTGAGCTTCGAACACAAAATGCAGTGGTCATTGATTGCTGATGATGACTCAAGTGTAGCTGACAGCATGCCTGCTCCAGGGAATCACCATTCTGATCATTCAAAATTGTCACTCTGAAAGATCAACGTGAAGACACAATAAACATATCACGATCCATGCCAGCATGCTAAATACAAATTTTGAATTGTCTCTGTGACTCACGAAGCATATATTTCTATCATATTCGAGTTCACTATAGTGCGTGTTTCAAATTTACTTTCGAGGGACGAACTTTGTCATGCATAAATCATGTTTTGTTCGCTCGATTTGCATCGAACCGGGAAGAGATTTGAAATAATGATGTATGAGTCAGAACAAATAACAGTAGCTCGAAATTAGCCTGAAACAATCAGATTATTGATTATTAATAATTGCAGGTAACGGGAGGGGACGCCCATGGTGAGAAGGGTACGACAGTCTATCCATTGACTGTCCATTCCCTCAGGGCAATTCTAGAGGATCCCACTGTGTTGGATGGAAAGAGAACTGAGGTAAGAACACAATCACGGCATTATCAATTTATTTGAGACAATAGCAGATACAAACGATAGAATGTTTTTTTATATTCTATGATTTGAGTGTATCGAATCTTTTGACTATGAATGCAATGCGAAACATATTTGAAATATTGAGAATAAATTTGAAAGAGAAAGAATAAATTTTAAATCAACTGCAAAAGTTTTGGTTGCACAGTCGTACGAACACGATCTCTTCATTTGCTGTAATTACCTTTTGAAAATGATTGCATAGTGATGACGTCATTCCAGATGCGCTACGACGGTTTCGTTCGTGTGGAGAACGTGCAGCAACTCGTCGCTGTCGCTCATCGGTCAATATTTTTATGTTTAACAAAATTAGATAGGACGGATAGATAAATAGGAAAGCAGAGCGTTCTAAATATTAGTCTCGAATAACGTAACGAAAGCTAATTGACAACCTTTTCGTTTGGTTCAACAATATTAATATGAAAAAATTACAATTTTACAGAGGAATCATCGCGGCCGTTGACTGGGTCGACCATCTATTTGACCTCGTCGACTTCCACAATGTCGAGGACAAGGTGAGAGATTGCATAGTGATGACGAAATATGGTGGACTATGGCATATTACATCATCTAAAATTGCTTGTTGAAAGGTTTTCTGAAATAAAAGTGTTGTGTTGTTATGATTGACGCATACCAGATCGCTAAAATTGTTGGGAAGTAATGATGCAATTATCTCTTTTCAGATGCTGCTTGTCAAGAATGGATTCTCGTCTCTCATGGTCTTCTCCACTGCTGTAGCGACGGCAAAAGTTGGAATATTAAATACAATTGACTAAGAAAATAGACATTTGGTGTAGGAATATAATGCCACAAATAGTGGAAAACACTTGAATTGGGAATAAATTAAGGCGCGCGCTCAAAGGAATCAACTGAATCTGGCGAACTTTGGATTCGTTCCATCTGATGTGGGAACGACTGTGGAGGAACCATAGTGAGTATTTCCCTTCCCCCCCCTAAACCTTCTGCCCTTAAACCGAGGATTGGTATGATTGTAAAGGTAAAGGTAAAGGTAAAGGTGTTAGGTCTTCTACACGCAAGGCGGTCTCGACCACCCCTATGCCTGAGGGGCAACGAGAGCCTGTCCTGAGATGATCAGCGTCCTGTTGCGAGGCTATTCTCGTGTTGTGTGCACGTGAATCGGGGACCCCTTTCGAGGCATGTTTGGATCGTGATTTACCAATCACTACCAACATTTCTTAACCCCCTTGGTTGGGTGGATCTGAAGGCGAGCTGGGTCTGGGTGAGAATTGTGTTGTAAATAAACAACTTGAACCCCCTGTAAATCCACCATTTGGAGAGTAATCTGATGTACACGGCTGAAATCGGGGAGAATTCGTTTATTGTCTATGAATGACGTAATTCCTTGAGTCACTTGGGTGGCCGAGTCGTTCCTCGTATTCTGGACGAGGTCGTTTCTCCCCTTCGAATGATGCATCTGAGAGACGAAGAGGCCGTTCTATTCAAAGCAATCATCATGTTGAATCCACGTGAGTCGCTGTTCTAATATGCCCTTTTTTTGTCTCACAAAGTGCGAAACAGTGGAAATAGGGGCTGTTTCCAGCAGTTGAGGGAGTCAATTTCGCCAGTTAGCAATAATTGATCGAATTCAGAACTGCGCGGTCTCAGTCAAGATGGAAGCGAAGTCGTTGCAGATTTGAGAGATCGAATTCAGGTTTATATTTATTCATATTTCATTTCTGAGAATCTACGTTAACTATAGCAATCGTGTGAGATATGCCACAACAGTTAGATGGAATATCTACTGAGGGGAAAGCCAGATTATTCACATTGTGTTGCATACTATAGATAGAAAGATGCGTTTTTGCTTCGAAATCTCGTTTGTACAGGAGACTCTCTATCACGTTGTGAGGGAAACTCATCCTAAGGAGGTAGCATCCAGTCGATTCGGTAACATCCTACTACTGCTCCCGTCAGTGATGGTACGTATTGCGCTATTTTGCAGAAAATAAAATGACAAAACGAGAAAAAAAATCTCCAACCATATTTTTATGAATTCCTGCGGACGAATTTATTATTGAACAGAAATAATTCTATAAAATAGCATAATAATAACGTTGAGATCTGTGGGAACATGATCTGTGAGAATCTCTCGTTCGTGCAATCCTTTGGAACAATGGTTGATCAATTGATGGCTGATGTATTGGCTGAACAAGAACCATCCAGTGATACGGTGGTTAGTTATTATCGATTGATTCAATTAGCAATGGTATTATGGAGCAATTCTACAAGCATAATAATATAACCATAATATAATATTTAAACGAGCTTTGATTGACTAAAAATGAGGTATTTTCTTTTAGATGCTCGACAACTATGAACCAGAGGGAATGAATCATTCTGAGTCTTGCTCTTCCCTCGAAAGCCTAGACTCAAATGTCTCAAACAATTCAGGTAATCTTATCTTCTTATTTTCCAGTTGTCCACGAAAGACCAATTAATCGTGCCAAAGGTATTGTATTCAATGAAATCAATTACATTTTAAATTGAACGAACAAATGAGATCAATTACAGGTGGATCGAGTGGCCGTCGAGGTTCTGTGATAAATCTGCCTACAACAGGCACTCCTCCTCCCACTATGACTTACAAGTACGATACAAATTCATTCGGTCTCTATCTCGATCTTGGAAACAAACAAAAACAAGAAACTGCTATATCGATTAGTGAGTACTCAAGAAAGATTTGCAGTTACTCCTCCCCCGCTCTTTCATTGGCTGAAATGGCTGTTGCCTCTTCTTCCTCTCCCATGAACAATGCAGCATCACTGCCTAATCTAGACCAGCTACAGGTTAGACTTTGTTAATGAAAGAGTTATGAGCGAGGCACTTACAATACAACGATCAAAATGAAGGAAAAGCGGATAGAGACTCCCTGAGGCAATTCATCTTTTAGTTTATTCAGGATTCGGATCCCGATTATAATCTGACACTCACTCCTGACATGGTCTTCGGCATGAGACAGGTATCATATTTTTCAAACATAAATTCGCCTAATTTCTACAGAATGGTGAACAAGTTGATTGCGAACAGCGTTCACTAATTTCGAATTGTCCAGAAAACATTAGAATAGATAATTAAATTTCCCAAATTCTAAGGCGATCGCTCCTCAGCTTCAGCAGCAGACGCCTCAGGGAGACCAGCAGCGTCCCGTCCAGACTCCTCCCAATAGTCCCGACCGGTACGTCCTCAAACCCGGTCGTGGAGAGGGAAATGACGGCTCTCAATTCGCGGCTTGCAGCACTACCTTCGACAACCGGCCGACCTTCTACATCGAAAGCTCTCGCCACAAGTTCGCTGTGACCACGACCTCCTTCAATGGGTGAGAACCGGAGTTTCATCAAAACCGGGAAATGAGCTCACCCGTCGTTTAGGTACCCGGCCGCAGGTATGCCCATGCAGCAGACGCAGCCTCAGCAGCCAATGATGATGGGTCAGCCACCGCCGCAGCAGCAGGTATAATGGAGCCGGAAAATTGCGGAATCGGCTTTTCTGGATCCGCAAGATCAAGGAAATTGCAGATGTTGTGCAAATCGAACTCCCTACCACAGCAGTACGCTCCCGATCTGAATCAATGGGGTCAACCAACCACACCAGGAATGAATGGAGGAGCGACGCCTATGGACTACGATGACTCTATGAACGGATACTACCGCTAGCTTGGCGCCAAGCCAGCGCCAAGACGGCGCCAAGAGGGCGCCACCAATAGATTTAGCCTCTAGCTTCCAGTTTACTTGACCCTGTCCACCTGCCATAGATACTCATTGAGAATACGCGCACACAAACAACTACGCAACAACATTACAACGCCCTTGCCCTTCACTTTCTGTTCAACCTTTTCTATTGTCTGAAACAAATTGAACTGTCTGTCTCCGTCCTCAAACATGTCTCTCTCCTCAAATGTAATCAGTGGTAATCAATATGTGAAGTAGGTACTGTAACCTCCATCGGGCCCGTCTTCCAATCGCAAACAGATAAATGATCCTCATAGGACGCATACGAACAAGGATTTTCTGCAAAGTCGAGATTCTTCAAAATATAAAATATTGTTCAGCACACACAAAAGTTTCATACATTACTCATTCCGTGTTTTGTTTTAGAAATATGTTTCTTAAATATTTAGTGGTTTGTTTTGCAGTCTTTCCCTCACGTTCTAAGCTTCCGTTCAATTTGTCTTCGTGTCCAAATATTGTGAATAAAATTTATTCAAATGAAAAGGAGCAATTTTCCATCACCTTTCACTGAATTTCGTAATTCAGTTGCATTACTGTCTCAGTTTTTCACTGGACAATGAATTGAGGAAACGAGGGAAGCTCATTCGAATGACAATTAAAGGAATATGACGATTTCGTTGTGTCTTGTTACAAACCATAGATCACAATAGCTGTTCTGCTTTATTTCTTTATTCCTCTCAGTCTCTGACAGTATCACTGTGCAAATGCAGAGCACTCTCACTCTCTCGTCCTTCTCGTCCCTTTCCCCACTCATTATTCACCTTTTCAGTCGCCTCTCGCGGTCGCTCAGACCTTTCGTCAACAGTAAGTGAGTTTGAGTTTCTTTTCTATGCCTACTGTACACCAACACTATCTACAGTATCTTCATTTTAGATAATGACGAAAGGAAAGGGCGAATCTCGAGTGTCCGTCAAAAAGGGCTCAGCTAACGCGAAGTACGGTAGAACTACTGTAGCAGTAATTACGGAGTCAGACCGTAATGAATTACTTTCCAGAGCGGATAACAGCCGGAGTCGGACCCTCAAAGGGCCTCCCTCGAAGAATCAGTTAGTATTACTGTAGTCGAGTACTGTAGCAATGTTATCAAATGTTGAGGACGTCGAAGGAAAAGATGTCAGTCTCACGCAAATCGGACAAGAAAAACCAGAAGGAATCGGCCGTGTCACTGAAGAGAATCAAGGAGGTGAGGATACCGTAGGACGGCCAGCTACAGTAACCGATAATACCATCGAGAACTGATTACATTCCAGAAGAAAGCGAGCGAGAATAAAGACGACGATGAGGGGAAAGAAAAGGAAAAGGAGAAGGATAAAAAAGAAGAAAAGAGTGGAGATAAGAAGAAAGAAGGAGAGGAAGAAGAGTTCTATGATGTCAGTTGGCGATTCCTATGATTAGTCGTCATTTCTAGTAAACCCTTCTAGACGGGTCGATCCATTCGCGAATGATGGAGACTGGCTGATCGACCCGCCTAGAAGAGTTTCCTGGCTAGAAATGACGTTGTCGTCGAAACTGTTCTCACAAATATAGACAGAAGAACGACCGATTATGAATAGTATGTGAACCAGCCGACTTGATACAGTAACACGAGTATAGATTGTTTCAGATGGTCGGAAAAGGAATTTCTCATCAGGAGTGGTATCATGGGTTCATGCCAAGAGAAGATTGTGAAGAGTATATGAAGGATGTCGGCGATTTTATTCTGAGAAGAACTACGGTAAGAGAGGTTTACAGTATTACCTACCGTCTTTACTTCCAGTGAGACTCCAAATGGAATGATGTGCAGACCAAAGATAAATTATTTTAGGTGGACGACAAGCCATCGTTCATTCTTTCCGTTATGGTTCCTTCTGGCAGCATCAAAGGGAACAAGTGCACGTGAGTACGGTAGTCTGCTGGGTCACATTCTATACTTGATCGAGACCAAGACTTTCTTCAGTCACATCCGTATCGACTACAAGAACAATCTCTGGTCCATCAACGACGGAGTCAATCGAGTACGGTAGTCCAATCAACGAATTAATTTTTGTAACATTAAGAGAGAAATGATGTCATTTTAGGCCTCACTTATGGCGTTGATCAAGTACTACATGAGCAAACCATCGAAATACAGCACTGTTCCGGGGTACGGTAGCCGGCCTCAGCATGACCTACATCAGGGATTTCAGGGCTTTTCTGAAGGGACCAGTGAAGCGACCCGACTACTACCTCGTACACGAGAATATCTACGTGGGAAACGAACTCGGTCGTGAGTTACCAGCTGCAGCTGCTGCATACATCAGCTGATCTTTGATCTCTTGTAGGCGGTGCCTTTGGTACTGTCCATTCGGGAACTCTGAAACGAATTGGAGACAAGGATGAGAATATCGATGTGGCCATTAAGAAGATGAAGAGTGGCGATGGAGCCGCGAAGAAACACCTACTCGAGTTCTTCAAGGTTCCTTCGCTTCTGACGCGGATGCTCACGCTTCCAACGCGCCACTTTTCAGGAATGTCGTCTGATGCTTCGATTCAATCATCCCAATGTGATCCGTGTGTACGGAGTGGCGCCGGGCAATCAGCCAGTCCTCATTGTACTCGAATTGGCAGGAGGAGGATCACTCAAGGTACGAGAAAGAGACCGGAAATGGACCGGAAGTGACGTCACTCTCAGGGATACTGCAAGAAGAACGATCCCGTCCCTGTATTCCAACTGGTCAATTTCGCCAAGGATGCGTTGAGAGGAATGCAGTATCTACAAACTGAGAAGGTACAGACACGGGTACTCGTTCCCTTTACCGAACCAAAAAAAACCCTCTTATGGTGAATGAGAAGTGACCGTTAGATTCTCACAGTGAGATGATGAATGAGGATCCCACCACGGGTTTCTTGGTCCGGTAAAGGGAAGAAGTGCCAAGACACATTCCTTTCTACAATATGACTTACCATACAGTCTGTAATTCAGGTTATTCATCGAGATTTGGCAGCGAGAAATTGTCTGCTGGGAAAGAACAATGAACTGAAGATATCCGACTTCGGTCTTTCTCACCATGGAGATTCCTTCGAAGTTTGATCTACCACCAGTGAACTTTTATCGATTGATTATTTTTCCACAGATCGATAAGTTGAAGAGTGTGCCGATCAAATGGCTCTCACCAGAGACACTCAGCAAGGTGAGAAGAGGAGTGGCCAGATCCCATATTTTCCCTTCAAATGCATAGCTCCTTACCGAATTATAACTCCGCACATATTTGAGGGTCGTTTCTCTCACAAGACGGACGTCTGGAGCTACGGTGTTCTTCTGTGGGAGATCTTCTCCCGTTGTTCATCTGATCCCTTCCCAGGCATGAACAATGCAGAGGCTAAAGTTGCCGTGAGTGGTACAAGTTATTGCATAGTGGTGATGCAATCTTCGTAGATTCTGAACAAGAAACCTCCGATGGACCCTCCTTCCGCCATTCCAAACAGCATTCGAGAGTCGTACATGCAATGCTTTATTTTCGTCAGTTTAAATAAATGCAAAATGTTGATGTAATGCATTTTTGACAGGAAGAGGAACTGCGACCTGACTTCGATGGTCTGTGGAAGAAGATCCTTCCCGATGAGGAGAAGGACTACCGCCAGTCACAGTACTACATCAGCAAGGTATACTGTACCTGCTGGGTAGAATCAATCGATAACTAATATATTCCCTTTGAGACGCCGCAACTCGGAGTGAGTGTAATGCAGACGGCGATGAATGGCTGCAGTAAGAGAATGTAGAGATGAGACGAAGAAACAAACTAATTGTCCATACACTGAGATTCACTACACCAGTAAAGTTTTTTTGTCTCTGCCAACTTGATGTTCACATGTGAAATATGAACAGTGAAATCAAATAAAATCAATGCGAAAACAAAACCTGTTTCTTCGATTCCCAGAAGATCGTTGTTCTCCAACTGTAGATGTGGATATGTATTGATTATTTATAAATAAATGTTAGCGAGCTTCGCTATTTAGACAATTTTACATGACATCATGCGTTGAACAATACAATGAGATTAACGAGATGACCAATGAAGAAAACGAGGAAAATAAGAAAGTTTGAGTGGCCTCCTCTTCCTATTAGTCGATCCTTGATTAATAATTTAATAGAGTTGAGCCAATTCATGGTCTTCGTTCTGGAATTATTTAATTCATAAGTGACATTAAATGCAATGATTTTGATTATTATTGAAACATGCAAGTGTGAAACTTACTCTCGGCAAACCGAAATCACTAGTGATGAGGTGAAGTTGCAGAGTAGCTAAACAATTATTTTATAAATTAATAGAACAATATGTATAGGTTACCTCGGATGACAGAAGAGCAAACACGGCTAGTGTGATTATGATTATTTCGGCAATGATGTACCAGCCTGAATACAACAACTATTAATCGTTCTCTCTTCATTTCAATGAATGGATTTTACTATACACGAATTCTCTCCCCCCCACTAAAATGTATGCAATTTAGGCCTTTCTCAAGTTTGACGCCGAAAGTCACTTACCCAGTATCGGAATGTATTGGCTCTTGGCAATGGCATCTGCGAGAATGCCAACAATCACCTGGAGAAATAAGAGACTCAAAGATGGTACAAAGAAGACGTTTAAAGCCAATAACACTACTCCGACTTTTCAACGCGCGATGTGCGCCGGATTCCTTTCCACTCGGGACGTTTCAACATAAATGCAGAACTCGCGACGGATTGGTGTAGGATTCGACGCATAGCGAACCCAACACCAATCGGACGTAGAAACTGCACTGAAAAGTGGGAGAACATTCGGTATTCCATACCATCATTGACATCATCGAAGTCAATCCGAGTCCAACTGCATTGTTGATTAGATCAGCTCCACGTCCAAAGAAAAGACCTGACACGCACTATTTGAAGCAAATCAATTATTATTATTGACTGATCTTCTCGCTTATTCGATAATTCAAAATATTCTCATTCACAAACAAAAGGAGCGAAAAAATCTTTCAAGGACACGCACAATATCTTACCAATGATAATGAGTGATCCAATAACAAAAGTGGGAGTAATCACAAGTCCAATCCAGAATTGAGGACGACGAGTTAGAGAAATATTGAAGAAGAGCTCAATTTATATTATTAAAAATATAATTAAATAATAATATAAAATTCATAAATATGTAAATCGTCACAAACAAATGAGCTCGTCCTATCTGAATGACCAATTTCCTCCCTAATTATCGGATTATGGATGAAGTGAAGAGACGCGAAGAATTATAGTAAGAAATTGTAAAAATTGTATTCTGACCAATCCCATGTTGAAGTCAGGAGATATTGATTCCATATAGATATGTCCATGCAATCCGAGTGCCCACTCACTCGTATCCTAAAGGACAAATGAGTTGGAAGCGTGCAACTATTTCAGAAAAAGAGCTCGATAATAGCAGGAGTGTCTCCCCCTGAAGAAGTGCTAGTAGTCAGCTCATAATGTCTCCCCGTCTGAATACTGGCTCACGTGTTTTGGTAGGGTCGAATGTCTATAGCTGAGACTGACTGATCCTGTCTCATAAAAAGAAAAAAATACGAAACTCACGTAAATGTATGGATCTGCTGCTATTTTTGGGACCATTGTCATTTCGTCCTTCGAATCGTAATTGTATAAGAGGAAGCAGTAGTAGCAATCTTGCTTGTCAAAGGGAAAACGACGAACCTAACAATAAGAGATAAAATATAAGATTTAGTTCTGTCATGAAAATTATATATTCCTAATTGTAGTGCTAATTTTTTAAATTCTCTATAATAAATTGTTTTTAATTTGTCTCCTAATATTAGATGTGAGGGCTAGATAATATGGTTGTACTCTTCAAAAGATAGGAATCTTTTGAATTTTGTTCGGTAGATATTCACAAACATTATGAATTAAACACACGTCAAATTCACAACTGTAGTAGGACGAATAAAGCACAAAAGTGTTCAGGAATCCACTCGCATTTACTCGAATATTCAAAGTGTGATCCGAGGAAACAGGAAGGCCTTGGCTACTGTAATCGGAAGCATTTCATATAGTCGTAGTTCAAGCTTACTCAATGAACATGCCCAATTAAAAAAATTTCACTTACCTCTCACATGGATAGAACTCGGGCATCCAAACAATGTACCGATTGACGTAGATATGATCAATCCCACCGTAATCTGCTGGATTCCAGTTAAGACGCGGATCTCGCCAATCCTGAAGAGTCAACCATTACGATTTGCGAAAACCATCCTGTCAAATAGGTAGAATATGACAGTCAATCCCATTTTTTTGATAATGTTGAAGTAAAGTTTTCTACCACAAGTATTCCGACGAGATCCTGGTGTTGCAACTCCGGTTCGAGCTGAACAATGAATTAATTGATAGCTCGATAATCGATATCTCACCACGCGAATCAATCTCGCGTACTGTAGTGATATAATAACTGGCGTAAGCGGATAAGAGTTATTCGACATTCCTGAGATGTTGTTCCTTAGTTACTTGTAAAAATAAGAGATGACCACTTAAACAGTCGAAAAATTAAAATAGCAAAACAGTTTCAACTGAGTTTCAGAACATTTCTGTTTCGTTGTTGCTCTTCCTTTGTCTTCGAACTAAAGAAGTTTCGAGTGGTCAACGGTAGTAAATATGTGAACTCACCATGCCCATTGTAGGGACTCATTTCGCGACGATATGAAGAGAAGAGATCATTATACAAACGAGCATTTTGTGTTTGGAAAATCTCTGAAGCATTATCTTCTCAAAAAGTACGTTGTGCAATTTTTAAAAAAAATTAACAAATTAATGTATTTTAAATATAAATTAATGTTAGGTAGTGATACGTTGTGATGGAGTTGGCTGAACAACGGCGGCGCTCGTAATTCCAGTGCATCCCGATATGAAAAGAAGAAGAAGAAACATGTGAGTTGCTACACTCAAAGAGTCAAGTCTCTCATTCCATCCGAATGTTAGTGGCTGCCACGTAAAGTCAATAGAAAACTAGCCGGGATGTGTTGAGGTTAAATACACTACGCTCTATGCGTACACTACGCTCTATGCATAGTTCTGGGTCCAGGTTCGGTCCAGGGGGAGGTCGGTCACTGGCTCCAGGTTCGGTCCAGGGGGAGGTCGGTCACTGGCTCCAGGGGGAGGTCGGTCACTGGCTCCAGATTCGGTCCAGGGGGACCTCGGTAGCCTTCTTCAGGTACGGTTCAGGTGGAGCTCGGTAGCTTTCTTGAGCTGCGATCCAGGGAGGAGGACTCGGTAGCCGGCTCCAAATGCGGTCCAGGGGGAATTTAGAATGTTGGGGAATGTTAATCTCTAGAAAGAGTACTGGCTTATTCCGTTGCAAAAGGCTCGTGAGGCTGAGCGCGATCCTTTCTCAACGGAAACGCAAGATGCAGTGCATTTAAATAGAAAACGTTCTGACACGTTTCCTACATCGCAAAACACTTTTCCTATGGTCCCCAAAGCTCTGCGAATCAATTGTTACCTTATCAAAATTTTCGATTTTTCATTTTAAAACTCGGCAAAACAGGTGAAAACGTGTTTCACGGTACTCAAAAACGCGTTAGAACGGTTTCTGGTATTTGCGAAAAATGCGGCAAAAGATTTGCCCGCGGCGGGGGTCGAACCTGCGTCCCTCGGATTGCTAGTGAAGCGCGCAACCCACTTGACTATGCATTTGGCGAATTAAGGTTAGTAAAGTTCGAAATATATTTTGGTCTGTTATCATATGCAAAAGGATCCAAGAAGATAGAGCGATTTTGAAGCGATTTATAACGCTTCCCGATACACGATTCCGAGCCTCCAGAAAGGGGTCAGGGGCGAGAGTTTGTGCCAAAGTGAGAGAGTTCCTCTCGATGTCCCTTGCTCTCTCGTTCCAAACCCCTTCCTATGAGGTTTGCCGGCATGTGGAATGATTTGCAACGAAATTTACGAAAATTTCATGAAATCGCGTGAAATCAAGTAAAATCAATCGATAATTCACTTTGAAACTCGGCAAAAGATGCTCAAATGCTCAAATGACACTTGGAAAAAATGCGGCAAAAGACTATGCACCGGCGGGGATCGAACCTGAGACCCTCGGATTTGAATTCGAGCTCGCTACCGACTTGGCCATGAAATTATCGATTTTTCAAATATAAAGTTCGATGTGTTTCGCGATGGGCTATCATATGCAAAAGGATCTGAGAAGATTGCTTGAGTTTGAAGCGATTTATAGCCGAAAATGCGAGAGAAAAAATGTCCGTCACGCGCACGGAAATAAAATCCAACACACAGACAAACAGACAGACATTTTGATTTCCTAGTAGTGGAGGAATGCATCGAAGTAAGAGGTAGAATGGGATGAGAAAGAGAGGCAAACGCTGAATCGAGACTCGAATATAGCGGGAAACATGAGTAATTCGGTCAAACCTCTATTTCCCGCCGTCTAATGACATTGAGAGAGTATGGGTAGAACACGAGTGCATCAACGTGATATCAACGTAAGCGGCGAAACCAAATTGAGTTTCGTCGGGTAGTTCCACCCCATCCCTTACCATAATGTCACACATGATTTCAAACCTACGGACCAGGGTTAGAGCGAGAGAGTGTACAAAAGTGAGAGAGTCCCTCTCGATTTCACACGCTCTCTCACTCCAAAGGCCTTTCTGGATAGTTGACCGGCCTGTGGAATGATGTGATCAGCTTTGTAGGCAGACATAAACTACCTCTAAGAACATAACGAAGTCATCACAATGATAAATAATTGAATATGTAATATTAGAGAGATGAAGATCGAATAATGAAATGTAGGCAGAGAATAATTATCAGTTGGGAATTATTAGCTGAAGATCAGTTTTCGTTAGTTGAGCCTTGTGAAAAGGAGGAGGTCGCTAATGAAATGTAGTTAGTGAGTGCATCTCTCATTTTCGCAAACTGTTCTGAGAGGGAAATGAGCCGGAATTTCAAATGAGGAAGAGGAAAAACACAGAGAGCAACCAAGAAGAAGAAAAGGGTGGGACAACGCTAATTGACTCTGGGTTTGTTTTCCTCTGAAACGAATGAGAAATCCTTCAGGTGTTTACAGTCTTTCCCTCCTCCGAAGGACTTGTTATTCGACTGTCCTCTACTTACATTCATAGAAGGGCTTCGTGCAAGACAAAAGAAGCTAATGAGGAAGTGAAGTAGTTGAAATAAGCAGGAAAGTATTATAACAACCCAATTTCATCCTATGTTGGGCAACACGCGATAGAGAAGAATGGAAGAATTTTGATCCACACGGAAACGCCCGGTAGAAATGGATCTTCTAATTATCTAATTAAATAAGTATTTCGCCCGAAAGCAGAGGAGAAAGTGTTAAATTGTTCGGTTCCTCGACTCTTGTTTACCTTCGATGCCTCAGTCAACCTCATGAGATCACGTAGATTCGACCTCTCTCTGTCTCACTCCCCAGGTCCAATTGACAGAGTGCCAACAAACAAATCCTCTCTCTTTTTCTCTGTCCTCTTCTTCTGCGACATCTGTTGCTTTCACACTATTATGCGGGCCTGTTGAGCATCCAGAAAGGGGTCCGAAGCGAGGGAGCGCGTACAATCGAGAGGTACTCCCTCTTTTACATTTTCACATTTGCTCTCTCCTAACCCCGTTAAGGATGTGTGGAATCCTGTGTTTTTTCTTTCGTTGTGTAACTATTTCTCACTCAAACGACGTTCAATCAATCAATTATTTATCATGCCAAAATTTTTGATTGACTTGTAGAATTATGCAATATTTGCCGGTGGAAGAAGTCATTCGCCCGCTGGATCTTTGTTGGAAGGCGCGCGTTTAGCATGGACATACAAATGTGACAATTAGGTTTTGGTGCAAATGTATTCATTGGACACCGAGTCCTCCACAACGAATTTATACATTAAAATAAATTTTTATTAAAAAATCCATAATGATAAAAATCATAGTTAGAGTAAACAAATCCAGCATCCTTCGTAGTACGATAGGAGATAGAAAAGATCGAGGAAATGGAGGGTGATGTAGAAAACGAAGAGGAACGTTCGCATGTTGCAACTTCTGCCAAATATTTATGTAATAAAGGATATATATAAAATTGAGCGAAAGTGGACCATGATACTTCGCTATTTATCGTATCGTTAAATACGCACGAATCATCTTTTTTAATATTGAATAATTGCCAGACGTTGGCGTTATTTCTTTGAAAATTTAAAGTCACCTGTGTACCCAATGAGCAATGGTTGTTATGACGCTTAGGCGAACTGACGTACTTCTGTAAACAGAATCACTTTTTTTCGAGTGGAAATATTTTGAAGCGATGGCCGGGAAAGGCATTTGTTCCCAAAACGAATCAATGTTAATATATTAAACTTTGAAAAGATATTACTGTTTGGAATCTCCCATTGTTCCTGCTGCAATTTCCACTTCCTCAGCGACTCGCGGTCTAAATATATCAAAAAGTTGGCAAACGACCTCCCAATTTGATCTAGAAGGACTAGATTTAATTAATCATTTCCACAACAATTATTCATTGTTTCTATACATTTTTTGCTGCGAATATCGCGAGGTACACAAAATAATTCCACAGCTTCTATAAAAAATGTAATAAGAAGGTACCTGTGAATGACACCAAGTCTCTTTCCGATCCTTCTCAAATTCTTTCTAAATCGGCCGATATAAATAACTGAGACGACTGCTGCTTCGATTATTACAATCTCGTAGAGAACAAAATAGCCTGAATATCGATAATTTTTTGCCCAGGGAACGCGAATTATCAATTTATGTACATTTTACATATCACAATTTTTACCTGGCTCTAATTGTTTTTCAGATTGGGACGGAAGTGGATGATTCCTAATCGCGATAAATCAAATTCTCACCCAACACTGGGAGATCTTTTGACTTCGGAATGCTTTCAGCCACAATTCCAACTATCACAGTCATTGACATCATTGTAGTCAATCCGAGATTTACCTGCAATTTGGTCCTGATTAAAAATGAATATTCACACCTGTTCGAAATGCAAAAAATATCGTTGAAGAAAAAAATTTCCCTAATTTCCGTAACCAATTATTTTGCAATAATCCCCAGATAACTCCGTTGAAGGTGAAACGCATATAATTATTTAATAATCAAAGGAGGCAAACTAACAGCATTACTCTTCGCTTCGTCTTCCACTGACATGGGAGTGACCTGAACTCACATTTCCCGATCTTTTTGATTTTAGCATGGTAGTATACATGTCTAAAGACTATCTCAAAACCGTTCTCAAAAGCTGCGGAATCCGCCTGGGAAGCGAGTTAGAAGATTTCACGCCTCATAAGAACGAAAGAGTGCACTGCTCCCAACAGCAACGGTGGCCTAGTGGTGAAAGGCGGCGGGAGGGAGCGAGCGGGTCGTGGTTCGAGTCCGCTCCCCGAAATTTTGTTTTGCTCATTTTTCGCCAATTGTTTTCTGGATTGTGGAGCCAATCTTGATGTGGAAATCGTTTTGTTCACTTTTGATTTACTCTTTTACGTTAACTTTCCGGTCCCGCTACTTTTACAAATTGGAGAATAATGAATGAGGACGCTGATCTACATGTTTACCCTTCTCGTGTTGTACGTCTACTACCCGATACGTCATCCCACCAGTCGGTCAAATCTCCAGAAAGGTTTCAAAAGTGAAATAATTTATACAACAAAGAATACTCTTCACTTTCGCGCACTTTTTTCGCTCCAGACCCCATTCTGGAGTTTTGGGATTATGTTCAACCCAACTCGGAATTCGATCGAACGTAACAAGTCTGCATTAGCATGTCTATGGTGAGGAGGATGCTCTGATTTTTTTCCCTAACTGGATCCCTGTCTGATTCCAGGCTGTAAATATACCGTATTCCAGCCTGGAATCTTCCCATTTCTTACCGGGATCTAGCCTCGAAACGTGTCCAGGCTAGATCCCTGTCGGATTCCATGCTGGAAATGCAGATTATATCGATACAGTCCGGAATAAAATACCATAGTGAACTCGCAGTACTCGATCACAATGACGAAGAAGACGTCGACCGTGTATTCCCCCCCCCTAACAGATCAATTACGATGTACTTTC
Organism: Pristionchus fissidentatus; assembly: GCA_036245785.1. Taxonomy (NCBI): domain Eukaryota; kingdom Metazoa; phylum Nematoda; class Chromadorea; order Rhabditida; family Neodiplogasteridae; genus Pristionchus; species Pristionchus fissidentatus. Next base: position 20,389,034 of record BTSY01000002.1, read on the forward strand.
TCCAAATGACACTCTAAACGTTGAGTATTTTTACCGGCAAGGAACTTGTTTCCGCAGAGCGAAGTACCACTCGATTTTCTTTGCAAACTTGTAGATCTTCAAAAAATCAAAAAAAAATGTATGTAATAAACGAGGAATCGGAATTTGGTCGTCATTGGATTATCTATTGGAGAAAGTAATCGTTCTTGATCTGTTAGGGAGGGAATACACGGTCGATGTCTTCTTCGTCATTGTGATCGAGTACTGCGAGTTCACTATGATATTTTATTCCGGACTGTATCGATATAATCTGCATTTTCAGCATGGAATCCGACAGGGATCTAGCCTGGACACGTTTCGAGGCTGGATCCCGGTAAGAAATGGGAAGATTCCAGGCTGGAATACGGTATATTTACAGCCTGGAATCAGACAGGGATCCAGTTAGGGAAAAAAATCAGAGCATCCTCCTCACCATAGACATGCTAATGCAGACTTATTACGTTCGATCGAAGTCCGAGTTGGGTTGAACATAATCCCAAAACTCCAGAATGGGGTCTGGAGCGAAAAAAGTGCGCGAAAGTGAAGAGTATTCTTTGTTGTATAAATTATTTCACTTTTGAAACCTTTCTGGAGATTTGACCGACTGGTGGGATGACGTATCGGGTAGTAGACGTACAACACGAGAAGGGTAAACATGTAGATCAGCGTCCTCATTCATTATTCTCCAATTTGTAAAAGTAGCGGGACCGGAAAGTTAACGTAAAAGAGTAAATCAAAAGTGAACAAAACGATTTCCACATCAAGATTGGCTCCACAATCCAGAAAACAATTGCGAAAAATGAGCAAAACAAAATTTCGGAGAGCGGACTCGAACCACGACCCGCTCGCTCCCTCCCGCCGCCTTTCACCACTAGGCCACCGTTGCTGTTGGGAGCAGTGCACTCTTTCGTTCTTATGAGGCGTGAAATCTTCTAACTCGCTTCCCAGGCGGATTCCGCAGCTTTTGAGAACGGTTTTGAGATAGTCTTTAGACATGTATACTACCATGCTAAAATCAAAAAGATCGGGAAATGTGAGTTCAGGTCACTCCCATGTGAGATCATAAGGCCAACGAGAATAAGACATCCAATGAGAAAGGAAGGAGCGATTAGCATCTTCACCCAGAATTCACTCCGACGAGTCATTGTGATGTTGTAGAATAACTGAAGATCATTAAATATGTTTTTTTTTATACATTGTACATATTAATCGATAAACTGACGAGAGTATAGTGATCCTTTGCACGGGTGGAAATGTGAAAGTTGCTCAGTTTCCATTCGGGAGAGTCATGAAAGTGAAGAGAATTTTTAATAACAAGTCCGAGGCGCAACAAGATTTGAAATTTGACATGTAATTTGGGGAATATAGGAGGACCCTCCGAATTTCACTTGAGATGATGGAGGTCTTTGACGGGGTGATTTGTCAATCGTTTCATCTATATCCATTTCATAGTTAAACATACCAGCACAACAAGATCGTCCGAGAACGTTCCTTTCAATAGAAGTTCTTGATCCTAAAAAACGAATATTTATGTTGGAAATATTGAATATAAAACATCGAACCTTGTACATCGGTAAGAAGAAGCAAATCTTGCAAAACTGCTTATCGAATGGGAAATTGGCGATCTGAAAGTAAATGAGATATCAAAATATTATTCTTTGACAATTTTGTATAATTTTCAATATTTATTCGAAGCTGTAACACTGAAAACACAATAGTGAATAACTCACTTCGAACTCGCAAATGTATGTGACGGTATACGCTCTATCCGCCGTGATATGACCGGTGTTGTTGATCTGAGAGATTACAAAGGGAGTGTAAGGATTTCAGAAACTTCCAATAAGATATTTTGATACTTAGACATTTGGTCCATCATTTGAAGAGTAGAAAATGAGCGAACCTTGACAAAAACAGCAGAGTCGGGTAGTACAGGAGTGTACTCAGAACTGCAAATCTACATACACATTGTTTTTTCACTTTACTTAATTTTATCCTAGTAACTTCTACACTTATTTCAAATAATCACAGTGCACTCAAATTTTAAACTACTCTACAACATGAATATATGTTCCATTATCATTACAACTGCGGCTAATTCTGTCCTCCTGTTCCAGTGTTTCCACTCAAACCTGTCACAGGCGGCGACCTCGGGATGCCATATTTGATCGTACTGCACATAAATGTGATCGATTCCACCAAATTCATTCGGATCCCAAGAGAGTCGAGGATCTCGCCATCGCTGCAAACTTATTCTTCTATTCACCATTTAGAAACTTCCGGAATTTATCTCGGGGAACTACAAACTACGCGTGCGTACTACGTGTGCTACGCGGAAATACAAAAAAAGAGAGACTTGAATTGCAAGTGAAGAGGAACGAAAACTTCTCACCGTAATGACGACGAGTACTGTGTATATCTGTTGCTCCCTCTCCTCCTGTACAAAAAATACTAATTTTACGCTATTGTGCTCCCTCAAATAATGAAAGAAAAAGAAATGCACCACTCTTATAAGTCGAACAAAGCTAAGTTCGTGAACAATTGTGGCAGGAGGACGACCGATTAGACTGCCATTCACTGAAATTCATTTCATATTTTAAAAAGTTTCCGGTATTCGATGGTTCGGGTACTTGGTGGACGAGAGCGTTGTGCTTCATTGGCACATTCAGTCTTTATTTTCATTCATACTTATTAATTAAATTCAGACCTTGCTTGCTATACGTATTGAAGGGACTCAATCCGGCATCGTATTTGTCCATTAGTGTACCCAGCAATTTGTGATTGTTGGAGAGGAAAAATTCTGAAAAAAATGATATTCTTTAATAAATATTATCTAGCTCTCGAGTTCTTGCAATTGCTGAATTTGCACGCTCGATCGCCTCTCACTATGCACAATTGAAAGAATGCGAGTCCACTATGTGGAAGAGCTAATAATGGAATTGTGAATATGAGATGAGTTCTCGGCACGGGCGATTCGTGGTACATATAGGACTGGATGAATATATCAATACAGCTTTCAGCGAAAGATCATTGACAAAACTGTGTGAATAGGGCAAAAATTATAATTATTTACCCTCTAGATCCTCCACTGAACCAGTTAGAGCTCCAATTATGTGTTGCAGAAGCATCAACTGGAGAAGAAGAAACAAAATCATCCGCCGCATTTCGGCTCCTGATAATGGATTATACTTACGTTTTAATCGAATTAATCTGCATATATTTTTTTTCAAATATGATCGAGGAAAAGTTCGTGCAGCGAATTTACACGAGCACCAACACCGGTGTGCAACCACAAGTTGATATCAAGCCTAGAGCGAATATCAACTTGATATCAAGCTCCCGATTTCACAAGTTGATATCAAGTTGCCATTACCGGGGAATATACTCGTAAACAACTCCAGACAGTGCACTCAAAGCACGGGCGCGTTCACCGCGTCTCATTTTCAAATCAATTTATCGATTTCCTACTGTTATTTATCGAATTTTTTCGTATTTTCTATCTAAAACTGCTACGGGAATCGTGGAGAACGGCGACATTCACATTGAGGTATTATTTACTGCGGAGTTCCTATGAAACTCTCGTCTTTTCAGAATGTGAAGATGTCCGAAATGGATATTTGGTGGAATACTTATAATTTCTACACGTTCTCATCCATAAATGAAGGCCTCTGATCTTTATGCAGTTTTCGTCACAAAAAGGTTCGTAAGTGAAGAATAATCTTCTTTTCAGATCCATTTTATACATTTTCTAATACAATGTTTCTTTCAATTGGCGTGACCATTTGCGCTATTTCTAATCATCAAGTTGGAGATTTAGTCGATACTCAAGGTAAGTGAAGCGTTTTCTACAATATTCCTTTCAGGAAGCAGCCGTAATTTCATATTTAAATATCGGGCCGTTGTTTCAATAACTTCAGCGTCCTTTCTATACGAAGAACCACAACTTAAAAGAAGTGAATCATATTTTGTATGCCCTATCACCATGTAAAATATTTGTGCATGATAAACTGTTTGATTTGCCTGAAAAACATGAAAGGACACGAGTATAAACAAGGGTACGGGAGCGCGGGGCCCACAGAGATTCCACAAGTTGATATCAAGCTGTTTCACAAGTTGATATCAAGCTCATTCACAAGCTGCCTTCAAGCTTGATGCCAACTTGTGAATGAGCTTGATATCAACTTGTGGTTGCACACCGGTGAAAACAGCCATGAATAAGGAACGAATATCAAACACGCAGGAAAACATTCAATTCCATATTTATCACGTCAGACGTTAGCGTCGGGTGACACATGATTCCAAACCTTCAGAACAGGGTTAGAGTGAGAGAGTGTGCAAAAGTGAGAGAGTCCCTCTCGATTTCACACGCTCTCTCACTCTAAAGGCCTTTCTGGAAGGTTAACCGGTCTGTGGAATGATGTGGTGAGGTTGTGGTTTCAGGTAAGAATCAACTTTCTCAATAGGGACCGCTCGTGACGAGTGACAGGGACGTGAATGAAAAAAATAATCGTTTGGAGAACTATTTCGGGTGAATTGAGAAATAAGGAACCGACGCTCTTTGAGTCCTCACTGTTTTGACCTTGTGGCAAGAAGGTAATAAAGGGCGGCGTTAGGGGGGAGGGGTAAATTTAATCAAAGTAAGCGATGCATGAGCAACAGACGCCATGCCATCGCCCAAATGAGCAATTTGGGCTAGCCGGAAGCAGCGGTCCCTGTGTTCTCTCCTTCCATCAGTAACCATTCCCTCCTTCTCCCTCCTTACGCAATTTCCCCCTGTCTTCTAAGTGACAAAACAATACAATGCGCCTCCGAGATGGGATCGAGAACCGGAGAGACAACTTGTCCAGTTCTTACACTTTTAGTCTTTTCTGTAGTTCCAGTTATACGTGGAAAAGCATCAAACAAAACAGAAAACTGATAAACTGAAGACTGTTGAATAGCTTGGGACACTGATTCCCTCTACGTATTTGTAATGTCAAAGGTGGAATATGATTGATTTGAGAAAAACCTGAGGTACTCACTGCTTTTCCGAGAAAAAAACACATTTATTTGCATGCATTTTGAAGAGATCACAAAAAAATAACAAACAAATCCGGCAGTCCTAGTTTCTCTTCAATTTCTTATCACAATTGACAGTTGTACCGAACAATATTTTCTTCAAAACTCTGAAGATTACTAGGGAAATAATGAGCAGAATGAAGAAAAAAAGAGCGATAATGTCTAGATTGTGTAGTTCGACGAAACTCATTTCGATGGAATCAGGGTGGAAAGATGGAATTGTCCCTGTGGCAGCGATGAATTCGACGTTCTTCACTAGGAGTTCACGGGGAGAGAAAGGACGTTTGGAGAGATAGAGAGACATTCGAGTGGCGGCAGAACCCATTCTCAATGTGGAATCGATTTTTTTTAAATTTATCGGAAAGTGGAGCAAGGGAGTTGTTTGAAACGCATGAGTATCATTTTTCATCAGTAAAATTCATCAATGAATTTGACGATGAAAGAAAAGAGATAAAGATTGAATTCACTCTTTCGATTCGATGATATTCCTCAATGCCTCCGTCAATTTCTCCGTGTCGTGCAAGTGATTCTTATCGTAAACCACCGCCACTCCATTCTTCTCCATCATTGCTGCGTTACGAGGCTGCTCCGCTGCAAAATTTGCTTGCAAAAATGAATTAGCATCTTAAGAACTTTTCCCATTATTTCATCTTGATCGGGTCAGAATTAAACTAGAATTTTCACAGATTCTTTACTGGTCGGAAAGGGAAAGAGTGTATCGCATGACAAGACCATTTATAACTCCTCACTTTCATCTAGAATAAATTGATCCTTACCGAAAAGCGGGACGAATATAGTAGGAACAGCAGCCGTAGCTGCTTCCATCACAGAGCCCGCGCCCGCGTGAGAAACGAATCCAACCACTCGAGAGTCACCTTTATTTATTTATTTTTTTCCAAATAAGAGGGGACAATTCCGTCTTCAGTGTGCTTTAGATACACGGAAAATTCCGTTTTCAAGAAATCAAGGCATAATGGCTGAGACCACCCAATTGCGGGAATTCAATTTTTTTGATTGAATTTCCCAAAAATATTTATTATTGAACTGACTGAGTAGATCATTTTGCGGTGTCCAAGCACTCAACACCACGTTTTTCACTTCCGCCACTTCGAGTGACGCAAATTGATCGTCGGGAGTCTCGTACTTCCAAATGAATGTGATATCATGAAAGTTGGAGAGGGCCTGAAACAAGAATGTGAATTCTTGGGAAAATGATCAAGGGACCTAATTCTGAAAACCATTTCAGAAATTGGTACCTTGACTATTCCTCTCTTCGTTTCGATGGACAGTGTACTCGAACGGGCGATGCTACCGAAAGAGATGAGAATGGAACGAGAACGAAGGGAGAGAATGGAGTTCCAGTGCTGAAATGGATGAGAAACTTTGATGAAAGAATGAATAGAATAATAAAAGACTAAAGATAGCAGGAATGAAATTCGAACCTCATTGAGTGGCTTCACTTTCGTCGCCACGATTCCTCCAATATCGATAACCTCAAATAATAATAGAATTTGATGGCTACTTAGAAAAATAAGGTTTGTTCGCTGTCGGGGCCACCGGTAAGGCAGTCAGTACAAGCCTATGGGGCAGATTTCAAGGCGGAGTAAAATTGCTAATGAGCTAATTGAGCCTGATCTTGACAATTTCTATATTCCATAATGCGTTATTTCTGTAGACAACCAACCTTTTTGAGTGTGGGAAAAGCAAACTCCATCACTGGTTCCATATTGGTGAGAACGAGCGACGATCTAGCGACGACGTCCTAAATAAGTATCTTTAATATTTAAATATTTAAAAAAAAGAAAACGAGACGAACTACGTGAGCTTCGACTTTTTCGTTGCAATAATAATTTAAGAACTAACACTGAGAGCGGGAAATTGGGGTCCGTATTTCTCTCTGAGTACGCTCTGTACTTCCAACGTCGCCATGCCGTGGAATGACTGAAAATTAAATTTAAAGTATTTGTATTAAAATTGCTTTAACAATCTTTTCACCTCGATCGCTTTGTTGTTGATCCAGTTCATAATTCGACTCCACATCGAGTGCTTGTCGAGATGCACAGTGTTGAAGCCTAGGATGAATAACTTTTTCTTTAAAATTTCATCGCTGACAGTGTCTGATTAAAATTCTTGAAATCTAGCCTATTCACAAACACATAACTCTTGTAGTTTCAAAGTCTAATATGCGGGAGAGTATTCGAAAACGCGAGATCAGCTCTCTCATTTAGCACGCTTTCTAGAATTCGAATTTCAAAGCCCGCTATGGCACATGAAAATTGGATCACATTCTTTGCGACTCGCATAAATATCATTATTAAATACTCACCGGGAATGTAGCTGGTCGGCATCGGAATTCCGATGCTTCTCGCGAGATTTGGTGGAAGAGCGGAAAGAGAAGAAGAAGAAATGTAAGCAGGAACACCGATGAGATGGAAGAAACCTGTTAATAGACATTCGTCCAGTTAGGATACATGTTTGTGGGTACAGTTTCAGACAAAGGAACATGAGAAATTATTTTAAAAATTAGTTTAATTACCTTCTCCACAAGGATCGCCCTCGTTGATAGCGACGTCGAATTTCTCCGCCTAATATTCAATAATTATAGATAAATTTCGTTTCACTTTCTTGTTGTCTCATAGCTTTTTTGAATTTTAAACACGATCTAATATAAGGGGAAAGAAATAAACCTTTAGCTTCTCAATCAATCCTGGCTCGTTGATCATTCGATTGCACATGGCAGCAAACATGCCGGCTGTCGGTGGACCCATCTGGAAGGGCAATTTTATCGCGAAAAGAATAATAATAAAATCTTTTTTTATATTTTGGTAATGATCGTTATAAAAATATATCTCACAGTCCACGGTAGAGTCCATTCATCGACTGGAATTGTGAAGAAGTCAATGGCGTGGAATTGCATCAAGTGATTCCTGAAAATAAATTTCATCTGATTTTGATTTTATCTGGAGTTCTCTAAAGGCTGTAACAATTCAGCAAATAAAACGTACGTAACAGCATCGTCCCTCTCGTATCTAATGATCTTCGTCTTGGTGTAATCTGGCACTGAGGGATCGATGATCGGCATTAGAGATATCTGTAAAATGAACACTTTTATGCAACTTTTATGCCACATAAGTTTTGCTTCGGGTTTTACTAGACAGACGATGAATAAGTGTATTTTCCAAGGGTATAATTCCTTTTTCTCCGAGTAGATAAATAGGTAATGTTATGAAAACAAAAGGACTGACCACTTCATGTCCCGCATCCATCAAAGTATCTGCCACTGCTCCCATGAATTTACTGTGGGAATGAGCGAATTTGGAGTTGTAGATGAGGATTTTGAAGGTAGAAATAAGAGGGAAAAGAAGGAGGAGGAGAAGCAAATCCCGTGAGGAAATCATTGCTGGAATTAGCAAATTGAGTAATTAAAATCATCATTAGAATTTGAAAGCGACGAGAATGAACCGAAAGACGCCTATTGAAAAGGAATGAGAGTATGCAAGGGACGATCATAGGGACAATAGAGTGTTTGTTGCTGACTACACGAGTATCGAAAGGACGGTCGAATCGGAAGATTGAGAAGTCAATTGGGTTCAATTACACATGGTCGATCAAGATGCAAACAGATGGACAGAAGTAATGACAGAAACTGGGAGAATATTAAAAAGGAATTTCCAGAATTAATAATATATAGGTGAAACCTGTCTTGTTAGTGCTTTTCGAAGGTGCTAATCAGAATCCATGAAGCAAAGTGCGTTTCGCTCTTGTTAGATAAGGGACTCCATATCGCGCTCTGCAGGTATAGCTATAGGGAGAGATGGAGAGAGAAGGGAGGGATGGGTAAATGGTGGACAACGAGAGGGGACATACATATGGCAGCAAACATGCCGGTTGTTGGTGGACCAATCTGGATTGGCAAATATTTTAATGTGAAAATAATAAGAATAAAATGCGCTTCAGAAATCTACAACTACTGCGGAACCATACTGAGAAGAGATGAACAATGCGAGTAGAAAGAACAAATTTTTTTTGTATTTAGCAACACGAGCGCGAATATTCGCCGAAAACTGGAAGATACTCTCTCTCTCTCTCTCTCTCTCTCTCTCTCTCTCTCTCTTTCTCTATTTAAGAGAGACGAGAGAAAGAGAGTGCAGCGTGCGCAATGTTGTGCAATTCGAGTGAGATGAGAGAGGAAGAGAGGAGAATGAGAGCGAGTCTCTCTCGAATTTGTGTGCTCTCTCGTTTATGAGAGAAGGGAAATAGTGTGTGAGATGAGAGAGAACCAGACAACGAGCGAATTGTGCTTTCTTGTAGCCTCCCTGCCTTTGTACTATTCTGCACATTTTATGAACAAACGTTGTTTCCATTGTCAGAGGGGAAGGAATTTTTGAACATCTGGGAAGAGTGTTTGTTTGCCCAAAAGAAATTTGAGTAATCGAGCTGAAAATAATTTTGATTTGAATTTCTTCTGTATCGCGATAACAAAAAATAATAAATACACAGTTTTCGTCAGCTCGCAATAGTTTCTTGTCTACTTCGACACAGATTCGATATATCTTTGCTCAGTCAGCACAGTTTCTTCATCACAACAACGACTCAATAACCACCGGTTGATGTCTCACATTGACGCTTCTCGTCCCTCCCCCAGTATCGCTTATGCACGCCAAATCCACCAACTACAATAGCATTTGTTCCTCCTGGCAGCGTCCTCCCACCGTTCCTTCACCCCCTACTCACTTCCCTTGTTCAGAACGTTCTCCTCATTGATACAGTCTTCTCTGGACTAAGAATGTCTTCCCTCTCTTCATCTCGTCTTTCTTCTGCTCGCATCGACCGAATGGAGATTATTTCATCCATCGACGATTTCGATCAGGACGAGAAAGTGAATGGGAAGAATTTCCAAGAGGAGAACGACGGTGAAATGTTAGTTCCATCTATCAAATAATGTTTGATTTGTTTCAAGATATCTTCTTCACAAAAAAACAAGCAATGATAGGCACTCTATTTCTCAAAGAAAAAAATATGAAGTTGCAGTGAGATGTGGTCTGACTCCGAGCCGGAAGAGGAGCAAGAGAGTGGGGAGTCGGAACTCTCGTCGGACGACGACTCCTCCGACTCCTCCGACTCATCAGACAGCTCGGACGACGAATCTTGCAGCACAGCTCATCCCCAGTCGCCACACACTCCCGCAATGTAAGAAAAACCATGCACCCACAGATGTTTCTGAAGAGCATAGCACATTCGCATGTGAAATTCGAGTGACAACGCATTCTGGCACATCATTTGTTTGTATCTGATAGTGAATGTGGGAGATGATACATTGCCCATAACCCAGGAGGCGATTTTAATAATCCTAGATGAAACATATATCTAGGGGACTCAATTTCTGTTCTGCGCACATCATTCCACAGACCGGTCAACCTTACAGAAAGGCCTTTGGAGTGATATTTAGAGTGTGTGAAATCGAGAGAGACCCTCTCACTTTTGCACACTCTCTCGCTCCAACCCTGGTCTGTCTGTTTGGAATCATGTCTGCGCATCAACATTCGATCTTTGATCTCATTTTGATTGCAGTAACCATCGCGATTCGGAGGATTGGGAGCATGTGAATCAACTGGGACGAACCAAGCAACATCAGAAGGTCCAGAAAGATGCTGCAAATGCAAGACCGAGAGGGCCAGAGGTAGGTCAACGAAGACGATTTGAACGACTTGTTCCGAGACATTGAAGTTACAAATAACCTCGTTGTTACAGGAGAAATTCTTCACTCACATGAAAGGGAAGAATTCATTCGCTTTCGTGAAGCCCTTCTCCGTTCCTCCTCTCTATGAGATTATTAACCATCCCATCTCCGAGGAACAAGTAAGACTGTTGTAGTGGCGCGAATTATAATGATAATAATTTATCGACGTCCGAGGCGCAACATATTTTAAAATTTGACAAGAAATCAGGGAAGATGGGGGAGGGGGGAGGATCTTCATTTGAGATGTCGAAGGTCTTTGACGTCTTCGAAATTATACAATTAATTCCTGCTTAGATGGAGATTCTCAACAACGTTCTTCCCGATAACTGGGACAATTTGAATAAGAAAAGTGGATTTAGAGGTGAGATCGCACATCATTCCACAGGCCGGTCAACCTTTAAGAAAGGGCTGTGGAGTGAGAGAGCATGCGATATCGAGTTAGACTTATTCACTTTTGAACACTGTCGCCTTGATCCATGTCTGTAGGTTTGGAAATTTGATCAAACTGACGTCAAAAGTTTATTGAAACTACTGATATTATGTATACCAAATTATCTATCAACATTTCCCTTTTCAGCCATGGCCCGTCACTATCTCTACAAGGGAAGCGACTATCGCAAAATGATTCTTCTTGCAAGATCGTACACCTTTGGAGTGTGGCAACCTTGGATCGTGCAGAAATTGGAGGAGGTACGGTTTATTCAAGCAATGCAATGCATGATATCCAACAGTATCTTAATTAAGTATCGAATATTTTATAATAGAAAACTACTACACACAACCGTTTACCGTACTCAAGATACCACGTTCTCAACTAATCCATTTAGATGACCGAACCTCGTATGAATGCAAAGATGCGGAGGCAGAATCGTCGTGAATCGGTCACTGCCAATAGTGGAGAGAACAAGGAATTCACTCCACTATTCGGAAAAAAGAGAGATCGAGGACCTCTCAGACTTTTCCAGAAGGAAATGGAGGAAGAGGAGGAATTGCAGGAGATGCAACAGAAGAAGATCTTGACAAGAAGACTTACTTTTGACTAATCGATATCTTTCTTCAGTAACTAAGTACTAGCTCATTTCTTTTTCGTAATTTATTTGGCGATCTCATCTCGAGTGTACACGTTCTGCCTCACTTTTCTCCGAATGACAAATTGTCACACAACTTTTCATTCGTCTTTGTTGCCGTTGAAAGGGAATAATATCCACGCATCTTTTACTATCTTTATGTTTGGATAAAGATTACTCGTTTCGAATTCTATTTAGTAATTTTGCAATTTTTAGTATTTAGCCTGATAATATATTCTTCTCTGCCTTGGCAACGAATTTATGAGAGCATCTTAAAAATTCATGGTCTTTTTTCGACTTGACTCAAAAACCCTTTCTCTCTTTCCCCTTTGTTCTTATTCTAGTTCCCTTCTAGCCATTTGAAATTATTTGTATCGAGTCTAACTCATATTTTACGAGCAAGATCAAACCACTCCTGAGGCCGTCAATGACGCGCACCAGGAGAACTTTTTCGGCGACTTTCGCAGAAAAAGTTCACGAACATCCGTTTTGAGGGCATACCTATTATAGTCGATTTGCATATCATTTGGAGTGCACTTGAAATAAAAGGTAAAGGCTTTCATTATCTAGGCTTCAAGTCCTGAGGGAGTAACTGCTCAATCCGGAGGGCCAAATCTCTTCTTCGGATCTAGTTACCTTCATGGTTACACCACTACCAATCTTTTTTGCTCTTTCGAGCGCCTTGGTGAGGCGGTGGCGGTATGCACAGCCGGGAATCGAACCCCGGTGATGAACGGAATGACACTGGGAGGGCGCCTTAGACCACTACACCATTTCGACTAGCTATAGATAAAATAACCCAATTCTATTTGACCGGAACACTTCCAGATTCGAATTTTATATTCGGTACTTTGCGATCTGTCATAAGATAATTGAGTTCAAATTCTAGTTTGGAGTGCGAGCACTGATATTCTGATACCCGGCCAATTCCATTAGACGGATTGTGATTCAACTGAAATTGCTTGGCGGGAATTCATTTTACTTCAGTTTCGTGTCATAATTCGACGTTTCTCTTCTCTTCTCCCCTTCTTTCGATGAATTCTCTATTGACTTTTACGTGTCTTCATCTAACATTTGTCTCTCTCCCTCTCAAGATCCTCTTTCAGTCAAGTCATTCAAATGCATATTCTCTTCGTTTCCTCTCTTTTTATCGCTTTTCAAAGCTGTTTTACCGTTGAGAAGATCACTCCATCACAACGTCAGTCAATAAGTGCTTATTACGTGTATATTATATAGAGAGAAAGTTATTTGTGTGAGGAGTTCCTTTTGTCATCAAAATTGCGTCAACACCTCATGCTGCTTATTTTTTTAGTTTTCAAATAGAATTAATTCAGAAATATTCCAACAGCAAAATGCCCGGTTGTACAACGATCTTTTCACTTCATACAAGCGTGAAATGAGTCCATACAATGGGAACGGTGAGTGAATCAATCAATACTAATCACAGACAAGTCACAGGAAACACGAACGACACATATCCACTCACTCCTATCACAATTTCATTGCAATACGCGAGATTGATTCGTGTGGTAAACTAATGCTTGGTAGATTGCTTGTTTATCAATCTATTTGAGCTCGAACCAGAACTGCAGCATCAGAACCTCGTTGGAGTCGTTGTGGTATTTATTTTCTCGATTATTATAAATCGATATGATGTGGTCATTCTCAGGATTGGCGCGACCCGCGTCTCGGTTGGAAACCAGAAGAATACGGTGGCATCGATCACATTTACGTCAATCGATACAATGTTTGGATGCCCGAGTTCTATCCATGTGAGAGGCGAGTGAAAGTCCATCATTGATTACTTTATTGATTACCCCGTTTTACTCTGCCCTCTTACAGTAGTCAAGGCCTTCCGATTCCATCCGAGCAAACGGTGAATATTCGAGTGAATTCAAGTGGATTCATCAGTACTTATATCATCTATTCGTCCCTCTACAGTTGTGAATTCGATGTGAGCATCACTCATTGTTTTTAAAATCGTTCTTCGGCTACTAAATGATATTCTGCAATGATTAATAGAAGGAATCACATCTCAATTTCGCAGGTGCGCCGTTTTCCTTTCGACAAACAGGATTGTTATTATTGTTTTCTCTTGTATAATTACAATTCGAAAGACGAGTTGAGAATGGATGCCAAAATGGCGACAACTCCCTACATTTACGTGAGTCGTTTTGATCTTTTTCGCATTCCATCTAATTTTTAATAATGCTGTCAAAGACTACAGTGTGGCTTTTACTTTGGCTGTCCATGAGTCTCGCTAAACAATTCATCATCGTATTATCATCTAGCCTGCTGCCTTGTGCAAACTAATGGGACGAGTGGAGAGAATGAGAGAATGAGAGAGTGGCGACAACTACTTCAATGGAAACACGATACCGTCACAAACCACAACTTCATCATTAAAGGATACGAGCGAATGGGCACTTGGCGTGCACGGACATTTGTATTTGGATTCAATCGATACGGAATTCAATATGGGAATGGTGACGTTTACTAATTAAAATTCATTATATACATACATATTTTTTTACATACATACATATTTATCCTGACATCAAGGCAAGGGCCTGCAGGAGGTATCATTCGGGGACAGAGGTGGTCGGGATCTTCGAATTCGAGGCAACTGGGTCAAGGGAATGGATCATGCTTGGCTTCCTTGGTCAATTGCAGTGCCGATCTTGGACGATAGACATTGAGCGTAGAAGTAGATCTTCCAGCTTCCAGTGACGTCCTGACTAGCGTGTATCAACCAAAGTGGGAACTCACGTCGTAGTCTTGTCGACTGGGGCCTTTCTTGAAAGTTGACGACTTGAATTATATGTAGTCGATCCGAGTCCTCTGCTCGAAGTGGTACCGGGTGGGCGAAATACTTGCCGGGTTGCCCAAGCTGACTGGCAAGGATTCTCCAAACTGAGGTGGGAGAGGAGCGGGGAGACTGTCGACCGCCCGTCACGAGGCACAGAATGAAGAATGAAGAATTATATAAACATTATATAAACAAAATATATTTAGCTCTTCTTCAATATTTCTCTAACTCGTCGTCCTCAATTCTGGATTGGACTTGTGATTACTCCCACTTTTGTTATCGGATCACTCATTATTATTGGTTCGTTTCTTCCTCTTTCCTTTTCTTGCCCTTCTCCACTCATACTGGATTCAGTCTCAAAAATTCATGTACTATATATTTGACACATTCTCTATACACAGTGTGTGAAATACAGTAGAGAGCGAAATGTGAGACCACGGCATCTTCAATTCGCACACTCTCTAGACCGGTCGATAGACGAAAGAATGTGCGAAATGAAAGGGCCCTGTCTTCACCTTTCGCACTGTAGAGTACACCGCTGTACATTGATGAAGGGGTTACCTCTTTTCTGACTGGAGTGCACTCATAATCTCGTCCAGGTCTCTTCTTTGGCAGTGGAAATGATTTGGTGAACAATGCAGTTGGACTAGGACTAACTACGATGATGTCAATGATGGTATGGATAAACATGCAGATAGGGTCATGGCGAGATAGTGTGCAAAAGTAAGAGAGTCCCTGTTATTTGTAAACGCTCTCTCACTTGTGGATTTATGTGCTTTCCTCTTTTCCAATTGATCTTTGATCTCTCCAGGTGATTGTTGGCATACTGGCCGAGGCCATCGCAAAGAGCCAGCACATTCCGATATTGGGCGAGTTTTTAAATTAGTTTTTTTTTAATTTAAGAAAATGCAGGCTGGTACGTCATCGTGGAAATATGTATTATCACTCTAGCCGTTCTTGCTCTTCTTTCCTCCGAGGTCAGTTGCTAGTTCTTTTTAAATAGAGTTCAATAATTTCAGACCATCTGTAATTTCACCTCAACTCTCGTGTATTCGGTCTGTAAGGAGTGAGTTTGGGGTTTCAAAGCCGGTTATTTACAAACATTTTATGCTTTTCAGATCTCAGACTGCGAGTTGCCTCAATTCGGTCAAAGCCTGGCTCAAGGCTCGAATTTGTGATATCAGACGTCACTCAAACTGTGTCATGTTTCTCTTCTTCTTTGTTAGTCATCTCATCAATCTCATTGTTCTCTTCACCACTTGATTACTGTAATAATAAAATAATTATTTTATTAATCAGTGTCGCTTTAGAGTTGCTGATCAAGATGATCAAGAACAAGCGACACCATAAAATCAGCGGAACTTTACTACGTCCGTGCCAAGCCCCACCCCCTTAGTTCCGCCCCTTCACGAAGGGGGCGGAGGGGGGGGGATGGGCCACACCCCGAAGGGCGGGACCATGCCCATCCAAAAATTGCCGAAAGGTTTCCCTCATGCAGGCATTACGACGGCAAGCCGTGATGAATCGGTCGGTGGGTCATTCTAATAAGGGATGAGAGATTTACACGAGACGGGTATGAGCAGATCACGATCAGGAATGAGACCGGGCGAGAGAGTGTGTGGAAACGAGAGAGCGCGCGATGTGAACGTGAGAATGCGCTAATCCGTCCGATCTGTCAAGTCAAGCAGCGGTGGGCCCAGTTAGTACTTTGTTCGGCGACAATCAGTGATTTAGTCTTTCACCTCGAAGCAATTGATTACTAAGTAGGAGCTATGAACTTTAGGAACCCATAGCTGACACTGGTTGTCTTTATCGCTTCTACAGCGCTTGAAATAGGTCATTCCTGCCCCCCCCACCGCCTAAATACATACGTTAGAGTTTCACAAATTCGTATCTTTACTGTATGATGTCTAGAATGATGTCTAGAATGGGTGAATTGATTACATGTTTTGTGAATATTCGTAAGATGCGAATTCAAACATGTGAAGCGGGAGGGCAGATGAGCGGAGGGGAGAGGGCAGAGGAGTGGCAAGGGGCGGGACGAGGGAGGGATGGGTGCGGAGGGGGCGGAGCTTGGCGTGGATGTAGTAAAGTGCCAAATCAGCTTCTTTTGAGGTGAATTTCAAGGGAGACTGGAAAGTGCTTAAAAAGTGCCAAAAAGTGCCACACAGTGCCACACCTTTCAACTACATTCATTTCCCGTGCGTTTTCCATGTTTTGTCATATTCCCAAGGTGTTCTTCACCTGCAAATCAGTGTATTGACCCTCTGGCGTTCTTCCTCACAAGGGATGGAAGGAGACACAATGGATGGCCTGCCACCCACTCGTGCAAGGTGCTAATTCGTGAATGGGAAAATATGAATCCTGAAAGACTGACCGAACCACTTAACTAATAATGCGTTTCAATCTCTGATCTTGATTTTGTAAATCAATCTCTCCTAACGCGTACCAGAGAATTCTTCACCTAAACATTTATAATTCACTCATCATTCCTATTCCAATTCCATCAGTTATCACCTCCGTTCCTTTTTTCCTCCAATATCTCTCATTTACAATCTCAATCCGAATGCATCCAACCCCTCCATAAACCCATCACTGATCTACTGCCAACGGGCACAAATTTCTCTGTTGACTGGACTAGAGACGACGAGAGAGTGTGTGAGAGTGAGAGAGGCAGAGAAGGAGTCTCTCACAGGTCGATTCCCAAGTCTGCTCCATCTCTCACTCCGTTTCCCCCAATTTGGGCGGAGTTCTGAATAGATCATAATCGAATCTGCAGTCATTCCTTCGTTCTCTCACTCCATTGGGAGGTCGATCGTCTCTCTTCTCAATTCTCACGTACAATCATGTCAAATTCGTCCTTCTCACACAACGATACGGTATGTGCTTATATTATTTGTCAAGATGTTTAGATTGCTCAAGATTTTCCTTATTGATTACCCTGTTTTTGATTGCCGAAACCTATCAGTTAGTTGCTGATTCGAATTGTAGTCTCGCCGAAATATATTTTCTAACTATGTCACAACTTCAGACGCCCCAATCCGCGTTGTCTCCCGCGTCCGAGATCCGCGAGGAGCGCATCTCTGTGGAGCGGCGACGTCGCGCGCGTGAAGCGGCAGGCTTCAAGCGGCTGCGTGAGATACTCCAGATCATCAAGCCCGATGTTGGGTGAGCCGAAATGTATTTACTGTCAGGGTGATTCGTTACTATGTTTAAGTAGGAGATCGAATCAATAGTTGAGAATTTGCTAATTGATTTAGACAATTACTGGTAAATAAATCACTTTTACACCAAATATACGCTGTGAAATGGATACCAGAGCTAAAATATTCAATGAGGTGTACATAAAAGAAATGCAAAAGAATGCCACGAGCCGGGATCGAACCGGCGACCTTTAGATCTTCAGTCTAACGCTCTCCCAACTGAGCTATCATGGCCGATGGGAGATGCGTGATGCAGCCTTCTCTCGTTCCCTCTTGGTGTGGGAGAGGGCGAAATTGGATGTGTATTTCCCACCACTCCTTTTCAGTTCGAAACTCGAGAAGTCGGATATTCTGGAGCAGACGGCGTCGATTCTGCAAGGATTGTGGACGGAGAAACAGAGGGAAAAGAGAAGCGAAGAGGTGAGAGAGGGGGTAGTCTAGTGTCCCCCCATGAGATTTGCGCAGCATCAATGTCAGTCGGTTTTTCAACAAAACCTGAGCAATAAAAGACGAAATATTATCAATATCTGACAAGATAGTTACATTGTGAGCGCTCATCACTTCTTTCCACTCGTCTGTCTATCAATCGATAATGTTACTCAGTAGGCTCCCGATTCGACAACTCCTCGTCCGATGACCTACCTCTCCCCTTCCACTCCTTCCTCCTTCTTATCCATCTCTCCTGCAATCACTCCCCCTTCTGAAGAGGAGATGCAGCAATTGCAGCAACTGCAGCAGCTGCAGCCGCAACCTCTCGACATCCAGGGCGGTTAGTGCATCATGTGCTATTGAACTATTACAGAACGAGCAATTTGATTCGACAATTACAGATTTTATCGATAAAAAGGAGTTGAAAACTAGGGAAGCCCCAATTTTGGAAATTGTTTTTTTTTCAGTGGTCCCCGACTTCGCTTATCTCATCTCGAATCCTGTTCTCACTCAACTTCTCCTCGCTAATCTCATGCACAGAGTGTGAGTGATCTTTGATCTTTCATCTTGTCCACCATTCACTTCTCTGATCTTTGATCTCTGCAGCTTCCCCTCCACTCCTGCAGCATCGATCGAAGTCTGCAGCAAGAGAAGATTCTCTTCCGATGACAACGACGAACCGGATGAGAAGCGTCTTTGGAATCCTGCGTTCTGAGAGGGCGAATCAATATCTGCGCTCTCTCCATTTCACACACTCTCTCGTCGGTTTGACCGTGAAATAGTGTGAGAAATGAAGAGACGGATGAGTCAGACTGAGTTTGATCGATGGTGCTACAATAATAATAATTGTTTCGTGTTGTTCTTTCTTTCTTTTGTTGTTAGTCGCATCTTTTCGATTATTGTGTCGCTAGAATCCTATAACTAGTAATAATAACAAAAATAATTCGAAAAGTATTTCCGTGTTATTTTGTGTCTTCAAAGATGATAAATGTTTCTCTCTTAAATGTAAATCAATTCCGCAAAATATTGATATAAAAATTTAAAAGTAGGCTCTGAAAAAAAATTGGCTATTAAAGTAATGGTTACGAAAAACAAAATAAAAGTCAGAAGAATATCATACGACAAAAAAGACAAAAGGATGCCACGAGCCGGGATCGAACCGGCGACCTTTAGATCTTCAGTTTAACGCTCTCCCCAACTGAGCTATCATGGCCGATGTTCTCCGTTTGAATTGTTCTGCTTACATGTGCACTTTTGATTTATTGTTGCGATTATCCTCTTGCGGAAATGCTTCTTTGGTGATGCGTTCAGGGCGTATGCTTCATTCCCACGTAATCATAATATATCTCTCTAGTTTGATCTTCGACTCGCAACATTCTATGCTTTTTCGTTCCCTTGTCACATTCCATTTTGAGGATGGAGAAGCACTAGAAATATTAACGGACTCTCTCTTTTCTACACGCTCTCTCGTTCTTTCTTTTTCTCTCTACTCTCTCTCTCTCTCTCTCTGATTACCCTCCCCTCTCTCCGATGTCATGGAATCATTTATCACTGTAGTGATTTATGCTTCGAATTGATAATCAAGCAGCTCATGGCCTGTTTTGTAGGATCAAAGTGACGAATTAGATGATGTTGCAAAGTAGTGAAGGGTGATCAAACTATACTAATACTGTTGAGAGCCAAGGTGAGAATCACGTTGGAAGTTTGACCAAAATTGAATTTCGCAAAAGATGATCTCTCCAAACAGTTCTATTATCACATGCCTAAGTGAATGTGTCTTTCATTTCAAAAGTTAAAGGAGGAGCACGGGGGCTCAAAGGCGGATAAAAAAGAGGTCCGCGAATAAGCTGCACTTACTACGGTATAATGCTTAATGTAGCCATCGCAATACGCAATTTTCATCGCAATACCGTAGTAAGCAATGGAAATTTACGCATTGCGCTCGTGACCATTATCTGTTCATTTCTCTTGTAGAGGATCTGAATTTTTGAGCCCCCGTGAGGAGGAACAGGAAAAATAGAGTTTGTATCTAATGTCATTACTCAATTTCTTCTGTGAACGATAATACGAATCCAAAATTTGACACCCCCATCTTTCTTCTGAACCGAGAAACCCGCGCGCAAAGAAGCTACAGGGCTCAGGGAAATCAGGTTCAAGTGCGACGCGAGCGTGCGCGACTAAACAAATCTCTCGGTCAACTTTCTCTCTCGTGTCGAGTTTACGTGCACTAGAGGGAGGAAAAGGGAAGGGGTAGATCATAAACTCAACCTCTAGACACTCTACTCGACTCTCCCGGTAGATCAGTCTATCGTCTCGCTTGACCCCTATCTCTCGCCATACCGTTTCCCAAGCGAAGTTCAGGGTTATCGTGGTGGGATATTCTGCTGTTCGTCCTCCTTTAACATTCATTCACGGCGTTTTACAGGGGGTGTAGAAGAGAGGTAGATCAAAAGAGAGTCATGGGAAGGGGTCAGCGAGAGAGGAGAGAAAGTGAGAGAGCCTGTGTACTGGCATTTTGCCAATCCCCTGATTCTCTCGAAGGGAATTTACAAGAGCCGTTCAAAATTGTTCCCGCCAAAACGCCGTGTTCATTCATCAATGTTTTTTTAATCAGGATCGGTTTTTCGAAATCTATGGGAATAACGTATAAGATGAGACTCATCTTATTATAAGGGTATCACTTCTATTTTGCCTTCTTTGCATTTCTGCGCTTCATTGTAGCACTCAATTCATGTCAATCTCTAGAGAGAGAGGGGTCGACTAATCCTCTTCCCTTTCTATATAAGCAGACAACGTGGTGATAACGTGTCGAGTCTTCACAGATTAGACGAGCAAAAGAAGAAGAGGGGAGATATGCTCAGATTAGGTCAGTTTCACGCGTCTCATTTCTTTACAAATCTGGAAAGTTATACTAATTTCCCTCCAATAGTCATTGTAAATGAATAATAGAGTGCGAAATATGAAACGGCGGTTTCTATGGTTTCTACTTCACTTGTAGGTGAATTCCAGTGTGTGAAATGAAGAGATCGTGGTCTCACATTTCGCACTCTGGAAGATTGAATACAATTTTTTTCAGTGATTCTTCTTGCCTTTGGTACAGCAGTTGCCCTCTGCGACACTCAAAAGGTGAGAAATCGTCATATTTTCTGATTTTTATATTTCAAAACCCGATTAATTTCAGGACTATGGAATTCCCAATTGGACTTGCGATGCTGAAGTGATGAAGAAGTTTGTTTTTTTTAAAAATAAAATATTCTATCTACTGAAAAGATTCAATATCACTAAAATATTTGAACGTTAATCCGATTCGTGCATCAAATCAAATCACATTTTATTTATTTAGCGGTTATTAAATAAAATTATTTGACTGCCACACGGATTGATGGCCCTCTATGTCAGATAAGATAATTAGGATATTCCAGGAGCAAAAAGTCTCCCACATCGGTCCATTCTCTCCGACCTGCCGACGTTGAAGTTATCGCTGCTCTTGGAGATTCTTTGACGGTATCTTTACTATTTAATTTCTTTATAACTTTAGAAAATATCTGAATAAACGCTATTTATTGTGTTCGATTATTATCAACTTTTCACATCCGGAGCAGTATCAGGCTTGTATAGTTAAGAGAGTCTCCTAAGTATCTTCGCGTTTTTGGGGACTCCTATTTTGCAATAAACTTTTGACTTTTGGTCGATGAGCATAGTCAAAATGTGTGTGTAGCCAGAAAGACACAAATCAATCATAAATCATCCATTTGTTATCACTGCCCGCAACGTGCGCCGCTCTCTCCTCATTCTTATCGTCCTAAGCTTTTCCTCTTGTGACGTCCATCCACAAGGAACCCATCCCAGATTAGTGTTATTTGGTGTGATCGACGACGTTTCCCAAAGATCGACCTATCGATTTCGCAACAAGCATTGATTTAGGCAGCCAATGGAGCTGGAGCCAATCCGAATGATGCTGTAGCTGTACTCATTCAGTACAGAGGTATGCACTATCAATTTAATTGGTCCAGTTCACGAAAGCTTTCAAGAAAGAAAGTGGTTGAGGAATGTTTTCTAATTATGATCTTTATTCATCTTACAAAAGTTGGAAGCGTATCACATTCTATTTTTTTTGATAGAAAATTACGACAGAAAAATCATTTAAACTCCAAATATTACATCAAATACCTTACAGGTCTTGCCTTCGGAATTGGTGGAGACAAATCGATGGACGAGCATCTCACTCTTGCCAGTTTGTTTTTTTATTAATTTTATTTCTTTGAATTTTTAAATTTATTTCACACACTTCGAAAACATAAAATACGCTTTTTCAGACATCCTGAGGAAGTTCAACCCCAATCTCTTCGGATATTCCACTGGCACTGGATCCGCCAATGTGTGGAAGGTGGGTGGTGTGGTGCAGAGTGCGCACGACAACGACCTTTCCGAAACATCGCCTATCGCTTTTTAGACAGCCAAGCTGAACGCTGCGATTCCCGGCGCCGAGTCGAGTGATTTGGTTGGACAAGCGAACGATTTGATTAGAAGAATGAAGGATCATCCCGAGGTGAGAAAACCGGAAGTCGAACAGGAAGTGAATTCACACGATACCAATGTGCAGAGAGGGGTCAGGGTGAGAGAGTGTGCAAAAGTGAGAGAATCCCTCTCGACGCTCCCTCACTCTGAACCCTTTCTGTAGGCTTGCCTGTGGAATGATGTGAATTAGATCGAGATTGAATTTGCTTTCAGATTGACATCAAGAACCAGTGGAAGCTCGTGCACATTTTCATCGGAGGAAACGATATGTGCGATTGGTGTGATTATCCCGATGTGAGTTCGACTCAATTATGACATACTTTATTTTCAAATAAATAGTCTTTTTTTCTTTTTTATTCTCTTTCAACAACATAAAAATTTATGAATAATTAAGAGACACTAAAACACATCCAAAAATATGTACTCTACAATAAACGGTGATAAGACGTTTTGGAACTGCCGTTTAGGAACCCTCAACATATTTTTCCACGATTTGTGTAGGGTACGTTTCCGTTCATTTAGACACTTTTATATCTTCGGGTTTCTAAACGACAGTTCCAAAACGTGCCATCACCCAATGCCAGGTTGTCTCTGCCGAACACTTCCGTGACAATATCGGAAAAGCCGTCCAGATCCTCAAGGACAACCTCCCCAAGTGAGTGATGTTCAGTGGTCGATTGTCCATCATGGTGCGACCAGGTTACGGTAGCCGTTGTTCCAGAACCATCGTTGTTCTCACCGGTATGCTCGATCTCTCGCTGCTGCGCAAGATCGACAAGGGAAAGTACTTCTGCGACGCCCTCCACACGTGAGTTGGTGATTGGAAGAGTACTGTAGCACGATAACAGAAAGGGGGTACTGTAGCATACCGTATCTGTACACCGTAATCCTTCTCTAGATTCGAGTGCCCTTGCGAGCAGGAGAGCAAGTTCTCCGATCAATCTATCTCAGACGAATGCAAGAAGTACATGGTAAGGAGGAGATCATGGAGATCAAAGATTAAACTGCAAAGATCAAAGATCATCTCTCCTCTTTCAGAACACTGAACAGGAGCTTCAAGATGGTCGATTTGACACTTCCGATGATTTCACTCTCGTTATTCAGCCACTCTTTGAGGAAGTCAACGAGCCTCCTTACACTGTAAGAATTCCCACTTTTGAACTTCCCGCCAATTACAAAATTCAAATGTTGTGAATGGCGCGAATCCGTGAATTTCAGCCCGACGGCGAGCCCGATCTGACCTTCTTCGCTCCCGATTGCTTCCACTTCTCGGCCTATGGTAGGTCCCGACCCCGATCTACGGCCCTTAATTATCAATCTGACCCATGGAATACTACAGTACGCTCATTTCCGTATTCTCATAGGTCATGCTGTGGTTGCGAAGAATCTGTGGAATAACATCGTCCAACCCATTGGAAGCAAGTCGCGAAAGGCCAATCTGACTGATATATCCGGACCCCTTCAGTGTCCTGATAAGGTGAGTGAGAGAGAGATCGGCCTATTGATGTCTAGATAGTATTCACCCGCAGGATTTACAGTATACCCGAATGGTGTTCAAATACCGTGAAATGATCTTTGATCTCTCCAGGCCTGCCCCTTCATCCGTACTACCAAGAACAGTGCCGACTGCGCGCCTTACATGACTCCTACTGTCTGATCTACCGATTAAATATCGATTCCCCTCCTCCAATCGATGTAGTAATGTAAATTCGCGTGTGTATAAATGCCTCTTTATCCAATATTATATTCAAACAACACAACAGTTCATCACATTATTCACAAATACTCGGTCTCGTCATCGTTCCTATTCAGCCATCTCAAGCATCGGGGGCGACGCCTCCGAGTCGGATGCGGCAGGCGCGTCGTCGTCCGCGTCGTCGCGTGAGACGACGCGTGACTTCTTAGTTGGGGAAGGCGCCCAATCGTCGTCTTCTCCCTCGTCATCTTCCAAATCCGGCGCCTCCTCATCTTCTTCCTCTTCATCACTCTCTTTCTGAAAAAAATCGATAACTGTAAAAATATACAGTAATCCTTAATGAAATATTGTGAACAAGAGTATAAAGATATACAATTTGACATTTTGTGTCATCTCTGAGTTACATTATCGTAATCCTACCGTACCCCTGCACACTATTGACCCTACCGCATACCCCCATTTCAATCGCCCTTACCGTACCCCTTTGCTAACTTTCTTCCTCACAGTTCCCGCCAGATCATCGTCGGTCAGCAGAGAAACCGGATCCTTCAGCAGCGCCAAGCGTCTAAAATTATTAAAATAACAAGGAAACATATTTATCTTCTCCATAATTTGAATATTATCGAGATGCAATTAGAAAAGAAGAAATACTGTATTCACCTGTCTCTCCTCTCCTGCACAGACAACGGCGTGTACGAGTCCTGTGAAGAATGACAGTTATTGATCGATTCCGTATCCCAGAAAGTCGTTACTACTATGGTCTACAATCGCATCTGATAACCTACCGTAATCGGGTTGCGAGGAAGCTTGCCGAATACGGGACCGGCGACTGAAGCAGCCTGCAAATAGACAAATACTCTCTCTCTATTCGTTCAATCTTAAACGTCACCATATTATGCACGTTAACCGGGTAAACGGGAAATATGCAGTGCATGACACTTATAAATGCATCAAGTGCACAATACTCCCGGATTTCGCCGTAACCAACTCGTCCTGAAAGAATGGATAAATGATTACCCTTCCCTGCAGTGTCGACAATGACTGCGAATGAGACTGATTCTTGTAGATCTGCAATTAAGTGAATCATTATTGAAACAATTTGAAATAACTCATTATAACCACTTTCTTTCTCCAACTACATATCAGCTGAGGTTACGGTATTTCAGTTGTCGATCAGTACCTGCATGAGTTCGACGACACTGTCAGCGAGTTCGTCGAATTTATCTTCGAGTGAACGGGCACGATTCATAATCACCTGAACACCTGAACACATTAAAGAATTGATAGACTAGCTCATTTACTCCCGACAATTTCTGGTCATTATTAGCCGTGAATTGTATACGAACTATCGATTCCACTATATGGTTCACATTTTTATTACGGTGCGTATTGCGAAATTCCAACTTCAGATTACGTATGTTCCTCATCCTACCGTAATTCTTAGACTACCGTATTCTCACTCACTCTCAGCTCGCTCATGCATTTATCCTTGGCGCACGGCATGCGGAAGTTCCTCAGCGAATCAGTGTAGTCGTACCTTAAGAGAGAATAGTAAAATGGTGTTCTTACTGTAACCAGAATACAGTATTAATAGTACACTCACTTTTCACACGTGAAGTGGTTGTAGACTGTGGAGGGCAGCTTAGTGACCAGCTCCTGCAATTTAATTATTGATTGATTTTTCTCAATCAATCGTACCGTCGATCTGGGCATGACGACGACACGCGGGACGGGACCCGCCTTTCCACTCATCGGATTCATCAGTTGTTTAGGGCTGAACAATATTGTAGATAAACGGAGATGCGAAAATCAAACTTGATTTATTGTTTTCGAACTCATACGTGGGTACGGTAACCTGGGAGCACTCTGCATTTTCGAGAATATTGGTCTAGGGACCCCCAAAGGCGCAATGAAACTGACTCTAAAATTCCAATTTTAGCATTGTTGGCTGCTGACGGTATAGAGAATCATTGTTTTCATAGTTAAATTCCCGCAATTCCTATAATTACTTAAAAAATTGCGTTCCAATTAGACTCCTTTTGTGACGTACGCGAAGCCCTTTTAACGCGACCGCAACGCGCTGTTCGCTGGGTCAACCAGACTTCACTGAGTCAGATCAGTCGTTTTTAGCTAATTTTTCATGTATTATAATCACTAGATTTGTTTTTGATACCTAGCAGCCTTCACCACTGCATCAGCCAAAGATATTTCTATGCATTCAGTTTGAACCACGATCGGTAAGGGTAAGCGAGGAATTACTGAATGTCCTGTCTACTTTTCGTCGCAGCATGTCTGCGGCGAAACGTAGAACGCTATTTTTACGATATGTTGTAGAGCATGCATTGTAGATGATCGCTAGAGCAAGAAAAAAGGCACTGAAAGCACCTGAACGTGTTTATTCCCAAAAATTCAAGTGCACTTTAAGAATGCCCGACCTTTGGAAGCTCATAGCAAAAATTGGCACTTGAATGCATTCTCAAATTGCCTATAGGACAATGCGGTAGATGTAGGTGATCACAAAATCACAAAAATATAGGTTGTCCCATATGCTGGAAAAAAAGTTATTCACAAATTTCCGATTGAAAAGTAAAAGTACCTGATTTTGGAACCTCATAACAAAAATTGGCACTTGGATGCATTCTCGAACTACCTACACAACGATGCGCATGGATTAGCTGATCATGAAATCACAAAAATATGGGTTGTCCCATATGCGGGAAAAAAAGTTATTCGCGAAAAACATGGTTTTCACGATTTGAATTGCCGCAAAAAATAAATGTAGGAAAGGCACACACCATCTTTGTCTAAATGCCGGTCAAAAACTTGGTATGGTGGTCCCTATATTGGTCGGGGGCAGTATTCAAAAGTTTAAAATGTGATAAGTTAGAACTCTGCTAAAAATATCTATAATTTGCTGCCCACGTGTGTTCGAACTACAGCCAATCAATACCAATCGTAATCGATCTTTCTTGTATGAGATGTGTAAGTGTCACAAACGTTACCGTTCTTTGCATTTTCTTTCTACCGTAATTTTCGAGTTTGCAAATGAATTTGTGAGGCGTGTAAGTTGTTTTATATTATGTGTTGTGCATAATAATATAGTATTCGTGATGCTCCATAAAATGCGCATAAATGGTGAAATTTAAAAGTGTAAGCAAAATGGTTAAAATACGCGCCGAAAAAGTCCACATGAAAGTCGTGGTGAGAGGCTCTCACTGAGAGCCTATCAGTTAGCGATGGACGAATGTTGTAATTTTTTCTTTTATTTTTTATAATTATTATTTTGACGCGTGGGAGCGTCACACCGAAGGCCTGACTGCACCGCAGGGATAGTGGCAGCGTAGCTGCCGCTAGTCACTTTTCTTCTCATTGGAATCACTTTTTTAATGAAATGCTACCGTACCCTGTCGAGAAATGACAAATCGATACCTCAGCAGAGTGGCTCCTCCTGGTCGCAAGATCGGCTGCTGCATCTGCGCTCCTGTATTCTGCAACGTATTTTTAAAGAGACCTGGGACTGCAAGTTTAAGATTAAGAAGAATTTTATTCCGATTCGAATGCAAAAAATCTCATATTTTACGATTTTTTAAGTGAATTTTCAAAAATCTGATTTTCGGCTAGGATGTCCCGGCACCACTGTGTTTGGCCGCTAAACACAGTAGTGCCGGGTCTTTCCAGAATGAAACGGGATATTTTTGTCCATGATTGTTTTTCTACAGCAACCACAATAAGTGATACTAGTCGATGTTTCCCCTATAATCAATTCCACAGTATCCAATCGATACTCACCGGCATCACTCCTCTCTTCATCGGCATTACCATTTTCCGGCCTACTTGTGGTTTCTGCGCCGTGCGCCGAAGAGGAGGAAAGACTGAAATGGGATACTGTACTCAATAAATACTCTTCACAAATCAGGAACCGCTACAGTACTCCTGTCTTGACTACCGTGCCCATATGTCAATGCTCATCATGAATTAACTTACTTGTGTCTTCATCCTCTTCATCATCACCCATCACTCCCTTCTTGGCTCGCAACGTATCTGCGAAAAAAACACATTTCATCATTAAACACAGTTCACTATCGACTCATTACCCGTATATCAGACCAGCAATTCGTGACTCAATTCTCCTAATAACTACAGTAACCCACCAGGTACAGGTAGTCCTGCTCCCATTAGAATACTGTGGAGCGTCTTCTCTACATTCGTCGCCTCTCCTCTCTCTTCTTCCTTCATTTGACTATCGATTAGAGAAGAGGAAGAAGTTGTGGCTGTCGCTGAGTCTCCTCCTATAGTATACAAGCATATTACTTATTTTACACAAAATTACAATAGATTACTGTCGTTACAATGACGACGAGTGGGACATAGCGGTCTGTTTGATATTTCCATGAATACCTGTGCGAGATGGCCAGCTGACAAAAAATTACTTCAAAATATGCGTTTCCCCGGCTCAATTTTGGTGAATATTTCTAAGTGTCCCCGCGATTTATGAGGGGTTGAAGGGAAAATTCAAGATGAGCAAGTACGGGTAGCCGCATTAACCCGTCATTTTCTGAGGAAAAGAAACCCCCGTGCCAATTATGGCAGTCCACTGGATCGGCACCCAGGTATGTTTCTAATCAGCAGCACTATTACAAAACCGTAATGAGTGTACTCACCAATAGTGGGAATGATTCCGAGATCAGCAAGTATACTCTGCAGAGATCGATCGTCAACGGGATCGCCCGACGTAGATGGTTCATCTACAATTATAATACATTATATTTTTATTCGGAAAAGGTGATATTTTCGACAAAAGGTGAAATTAGTTGGCAAACCTGAAGAAACAGCCCAATTTTATATTTTCCGAAATAACTGCACCAGAAGCAATGACAGTTTCATTGTATTTAATCTGCCTTAGAGATCATTTATCTTGCAAATGGAAACGATCATTATTGTCAGAGATTAATAGTTCCATTAGCCGAAAAATCTACCTTGTCGGAAATCTGACTCGTTTCAATTGTGCATAATTGAAACGACTCGTCGCAAGGTAGATTGGTTAACATAACTAATTAATCTGTGATTTAAAAAAAAACAAGACTCGCCTATGTCTGCAGATAGTGCAGCAATGAGGGCTGCAGCATCTGCAGCACCTGCAGCAGTAGATGCAGCAGGTGCAGCAGTCGACTTTCTCCTCCTGCTTCTTCTCGGCGCGTCACTGGGAGTCGCCGACCTTTTTCTGGCTGCAATTTTACAGTATCGGACAAATATATTTCCAGCAGATATAACCCCACGTTCAGCATGCAGAATGATAAAATATCAATATCGATTAAGCTCTCATCGTTCAGGTCTAAATTAGATCGTGCAATGTAAGGTGCAGCGAATTTTAGGGGTTACCAAAGCACCAAGGCTTCTCTTTTCAAGTCACTATTCACATTAAATCGATTAATCAATAAATATCCTCGACTACTCACATATCTTCTCTTCTTCCTTTGTTTCATCCTCATCATCCTTCGATTCTTCTTGATTCACTTTGCCCTCTTCGGGATCGTACTGCAAAATCGATAAACATCTGTCAAAAATAAAGGCGACTCAAAAATCTATAAACATCACTTAAGGACGCAGAATTGGATCCATAAACTCACGAATTTGGGAAAGTGAATGCCAGCATCGTCATAGTCAAAGTGGTACGTGCACCATCTGAAGAAGAACAGTTAGGTCGAGTTTAGCCGACGATCAAACCCATGGATAGGGCAGTTTTGCACTGAATGCCTTACACATATCTTATATTTTAATAAATCAATCGATAAACATTTAAAAACCTTGGTCGACTGCCTTTCTCCTCGAGTGAACGCATCTCTGCCAGAATCGAATCCTCCCTGAGAGTGGAAGGATACTGGTGTAATTCTCAGTGCCCGCGGGGTATAGCTACTTCTTGCGGAAGGCATAGCTGCTACTACTAGAAGACATATCAGATAAAAAGTTGCTGCTTTGTAGCTACTTCCGATTTATATCTGCTAGTTGAAATAGCGATGCCTTCCGCAAGAGGTAGCTATACCCCACCAACACTGAATTCATTATCTAACGTACGATTCGATCGAGTTTACCGAATATAACTCAAGGGAACAATTATGTATGCGTGTCAGGCAAATGAACAATACAAACAACTGAAACTGACTTTTCCTTTGGAAGGTGCAGCGCCTGGACCCACTTTAGTTGCACCTCGGCTCGACTGAAATAACACAATTATGAATGTAAAGTAAACAAGATGTACTTGTCCAAATAAGGCATGGAACACGAAAGCGCACCTATTCTGTGGGAACATGTGGGTTCGCGGCGGTGAACGGTCTCCGCAGAGCGAACATATAACCATGGTTCAATTGATGATCTGAATAATCAATATTAGGTATAAAACAATCGACAAATACAGGGCAAAAACAGGAAAACGCACGCGAAGTTCAAACGAGGAATCGGGCGAGTTCTGTAAGAGCTGGGTTACGATACTGAGTGAGGGAGAAAGACGGACACGAGCTATCGCGGACTGTTTTTTTATTGAAAGCAAGAAATTCTGTAATGATTTTTTCTTTATTTTTTACCTTTTTTATATATGTTTGAAAAAAATTTTAAAAATACAATTCTTAATTTTCTGAAAATAGGTGATATTATATTTAGTTTTCTATAGCCTCTGTAGGACGCATTTTTTAAACGAAATACGCTCTACAAAAAATTATCTAGTCATGATGTAATTCATATCAGTTTCACGTCCGGCGGCTCCCCTTCGCGGTGTGCACTAACTCCGAACGCGGCGGGCGAGTTCTGCGGGGACTTACCGAAGGAGTTCCACGGGGGTCCTTCGGGAACTCCTTCGCGATCTCGCTACGGAGTTAGCAAAGGAGTTCTTACTGTAGGTTTGGGGAGTTCGGTGGGTCAAGCGCTGCGGATGCGTTGCGGTTTTTCGTTAAATGAAATGAATTCAAAGAATTGTTACGTGTTAATCGATTTATTTGCTTGTCGCTATAAGTTTTCTATTTATTGTTACCTCTCGATTATTGCGCGCAAATTTTTTCATATTATTCCAGGCAGTCGCAGAAGTCTCCACTGAAATGCGAGCGCGAATTGGCTGTGAAAGCCGGCGCGTCGAACGAAAGGTATTAATAAATACGTATTTTTTGATTGCAGCGTCCTTCCTATCTTGACTTGATAACGATGTAAGGATATGTAGTTATATTTATATTTTCTGTTGTGAAGGTTGCCCGAGGTTGTTAAGAGGTTGATAATTGGAATTAGAGCGAGGAGTGGCTGTCTTTCACTGTAGTAAACTGCGCCCTTCTTTTTGTTACGGGTACATCGATATCTATAGCAGTTTTTTTGAGTGGAATAAAATAAAAGTACCGCATCTTGTTATCTGTTGAATGAGTGCCGCAATCATTCAGGCGACGATTTCTCTGGTTGGTATCCGATGTACTTTCGTCTCAATGCTGATTGTGGCCCGATCATCTATCTCATGGGCGCCAATTACTTCATCCTCAAGAAGTATCCAAATGTCATCACAATTGCAGAGGTATGAGTGCTTTTCTTATATTGATATATACTGATTATTTTTTTAAAACCTTGGTTACGGCAGATGAAGTGAGCGATACTAGAGTATGATTATGCAGGAAGTTTCCTGGCAAGCCTGGAGTGTGTAGTCCCGTGGAAGAGGGACGTCAGGAATTCGATTATCGATTGGCTATGACCATTCCCGATATGTGGATTAAACTGCTGAAACACGAGAAGAATGAGGACTGGGATGCCAAGATTGTTCCTCACTCTTGAGAATAGAAGGTTAGAAGAAGATGGAAGGCAATATGATAGGGTTAGTGAATGTCCGGTTTGAAGAGATTTAGTCAATATTGTCTTTTAAAGGCATTATTTATATCTTTGAAATCTTGTTGAGATAACGTTACGTACGCGGAGTCTCCTGTTGGTAGGAGTTTTGGAATCTAATTTATTTTTTTCCAAGATTCCAGTCAAATTCAAGATCCCAAAATTCGAAAATATAGACAGGGTTAATCGTTTCGACCTATGTGTATGGCGATAATACATTTAGCGACAGTCAGAGGGCGAAAGGTACGTAAAAACGACGAAGCCAGCCCGCATTTTCGCTTTCTCGCAACGCACCCTTTCGGCCTATGACGACAGTTTTAGATTGTCAATTGCCTCGTGAATATGATGTCTTCTATGTGTCATTTACTAATATTCAATAACTGCAGGGAACGAATTCGGTCACCCCGAGTGGTTGGATTTCCCTCGAGTTGGAAATGGAGAGAGTTATCACTATACAAGGAGACAATTCAATCTACCTGATGATCACAATCTCAGGTATATCTAAGCAGAAAGGAAGGGTCGTTCTATTTTTCTTCGATGAAAAGGAGGGTGAGCGAAATGTTGTAGTTAGAAGTGCATTCCATTGTTCAGATACAAATTCCTAAATGAATGGGATCGATCGATGAATCTGCTTGAAGAGAAACAAGGATTCCTCCATGAGGGACCTGTAAGTTCTATTCCAGTTTGTCGAATCTAGTACTTGAATACTACTAATGTATTGCATTGTTAACATATGCATACATGAACTAATGTCATTGTGTATAGGCGTACGTCTCATGGAAGCTCGAGGACGACAAATTGATTGCATTCGAGAGAGGACCACTCGTGTTTGTATTCAACTTCCACCACGAGAAGAGTTTCGCTGACTACAAAGTGGGAGTCAATTACGAGAATGAGTGAGTATGAGAGGGAGAGACTGATGAGATGGCGTCGTAGTGAGCATCTAGAATTGCGACTTTGACAAGTAACAAGTCAACTAGTTGAATAATTGAGAAGCCGAGCGATTTCGCGAGGAATGAAGAGTGTATGGAGAAAAGTTGCATAGTTAGTTTTCAAAGTGTGATAACGATTCTGCCATGGATCATTCGCTCATTTTGTTCTAATCGTTCTTAATTCTCTTTCAGATTCGCAGTTGTTCTGTGTTCTGACGATGCTAAATTCGGTGGTCATTCGAGAGTCGATCCATCTTCTCGATATTCAACCTTCAGAAGTGATTGGGCCGATAGAATTCATCACATTTGTGTCTACGTCCCATTGAGGTATGAAATAACAATATATTACTTGATAGGATGACCATCGTCGAAGACAACCTGTTTCATTTAGGAAAAAAACTTTACCATTAGGATGCTCTTTCTAAATGGAGATACTAAATCGAGCTGCGTACGTTACATACTTACCAGCGGTTCTATTCGAAAATAATGCTAACAGTTATCTGCTTTTTAGCACCACAATTATGTAGTCGAAAGCCATGGTGTTGAGATTATATTCCCGTCAATTTATCATTTCAGTGAGATCTTTCGATGTCGTCAATTGGGAGGGGTATCGTGGCTGACGAACTGTGCTCTCGATAAATACGGTACATTCAAGATGACCCTCTCGACGCCGATTACTATTCCTACGAGGAGAGAGATGATGAAGGAAGAGAAGAACATAAGTTGAATAATATCGACAAGGAAAATCCTTCCCCCCCAGCCTGAGACTGGGGATAACCAATTTTAGATAGAGTGACCCTAATATAGCTGAACGTAGATAGAGATATTCGAATATTATATTTAGGTATGATTCCTTATTTTTTAATTGTTCACTTTTTTATCGATTCCCTAAACTTGTCTGCGGTGATCTTGTTTTTCACCCCCTGTAATTCTATGTAAACCAGGCTCTGCATTATCATAAGTACATTTACAGTTTCCATCTCACCAATTCAATTGGTTTCGTTATTGTGAATTGATCATTCTTGTCAAATTTCTGTTGTTTCAATTGACTCATCTTTCATCTCATCTCGGTGCTGCATTCACACTACTCGGTTTCACTGTAATAGCTGTAAATTCATTGATCTCTGTACAATGACTAGTTTTGTTTTCCGAATATTATGTTTGAACAAAAGCAGATAAAGTGTTCTAAATGCAATAAGTAACGAAATATTCACACAATATTACGGTATTTCCGAACGAGAGGCTAGCAACTAGAAAGTGGGCGGAGATTCGCTAAAACCGCGCACAGATCGCGCGACAGCCCGCGCACGCGCGGCCGACGGAGTTCCCGAGCGCGTTTCCAAAGGAGTTACAGACCGGGGTCTTCGTAACTCCTTTGACAAGTCCCTAGCGAAGTCCCCCGCGCGGCTCCGAGAATCATACACGACTAGACTGAGAGATCCGATTTATTCTTCGCACCACACTGTGATCTTCACGGTACTTTGCCATTTCTCGCACGGAGGCTCAAAAATTCAGACCCTCTACAAGAGAAATGAACAGATAATGGTCACGAGCGCAATGCGTAAAATGTACATTGCTTACTACGGTATTGCGATGAAAATTGTGGACTACATCAAGCATTATACCGTAGTAAGGGCACCTTATTCTCGGACCGCTTGTTTATCCGCCTTTGAGCCCCCGTGTCTCGATCAATAAACGGTCAGCTCTGTACTGATTCCGTGAGAATTCCCCCCCCCAACAATGGAATTAATTCTAATTCGACCACTCCATAAAACGGCGACGTACTTGTCTGCAGAACACTGATGACACTACGATCACTTTATTACTCACCTGAGTCTCTCACGGGTATGTTAATGAGATCGATTTACTGTCTTCTATAGAATCCTTCTCATCTCATCCAGCATCCCTCCCCCATAATCATCATCGGAGAAGCGGAAGACGTCAAGAATTCCGTCTCTGTTGTATTTTTCAATGACAGTGATTTCCTCGCCATCTTTGTATCCGAGACGCATCTCATGTCCCATTTTGTCACTGATGTACAACTGAAAGATTACTGAAAGAAAGAAGAACAGTTTATTTCCATAAGATGGTCAATATTATCAGTGCATAGAAAGACAAGTGAAGGATTAGAGACTCGAAAAAGTCTCACCTCTACTCCTTCTCCTCTATTGTAGGTGGTGAGAGTGGTGAGTGGAAAGGTTCGACTGAAGTGAAGGGGATCCGAAATGCCCATGACACTTTCAGCGACAGCTTGGAGTACTCTCCAGTCATCTTTGAGACGGATTTCAATCTTCGTGTCTTTGCGAGACATGCCCATCTGTGGTTCAATTTGTTATTACCGTGCAGTTGTGCAACCGTCCACTTTGCAGCCAAGTGGGCGGAGTCTTGCGACAGCTGCAGCTGCTCACCTTGTGCAGCTCGAGAAGTTCTTCCGCCGTAATGGCATCGAATACGCCTACGATGTCCAAATACTTCAACTGTGGCTGAGAGCGGAATATAGAGATGAAGAGATTGAATGGAAGAGATGTCTGATATGAAGTAGATCAGATTGTGAGACAGACGATATTCATTTATGTGAGAGTAGAAATAAAAGTATTCTCACTAGTTCGGTGTGGAAGTCAAGATGATAGGAATGGAAGAGAGGGAGAAGAGAGATTATACCCTCCGGCAATTCGTAGTTATCGAGAGTCTCAATTTTGCATAGTAAATTTGAGTAGGCACATTTACTTCAAATGAGACCAGATCTACAGGGAAAGCACCAATTGAGAGAACGTTTGAAACTGATTGGGGGGGCATTATTTTCCATACTGAGGACCATGTCTTCGGTGAACGATCTGGTGCTGATATAGTGCAAAAATTTATATAAATAATGTAAATAAGGTAACTGACATGGATCGTACAGTCTTTGATCATCGATGTGAAAGCGATTGACTTGAGGATGATAAGAGAATCTGGCACAGTCAGAACTTTTTCGAAATTGTCGAATTTGAGATAGACGCGCTTTATTTCTTGGTACTCGTCAATCTTTAAAGTAAGATTAAAATTATTCCATGGAAAAAACGATATCTATTTTAGATTGTTGTTTTATGCAGCTCTCTGATGTTGGTTTCGAAGCAAAAAAAGTTCCGAAAATCATTCCCCAATTTACTACGAGCTCGTAAAATTCGTACCATGACTTGCCCTAATTTTCAAGTATTCTTCCGATTAGTCGAAATAACTCAATCACTCACTCTGACTTGTACAGACTCGATGTAGTGTCGTCTGACAGCCTCCCCTGCCAATTTCTCCAATCCTCTCAGTTTGTGATTCGACTGCGCCAGTCTCAGTCGATCGTCCCAGGGAGCAGAGCGAATGATGTGAGTGAGAACCTCATTCGGCATATCCATCAACTCCTGAAATGAAACAATGATGGCAAAGATCAAAGATCGATCTTTGAAGCATCGCTTTTAGAAAAGAGTAACCCAGAAATGCTAAATCCTGGTTGAATAGAAGAATTATCTATCGCTCTCAAACGAATCAGCAATATTATTCTTAGACAAAAAAAGACCGAAAGGGTATCTCGATAGGTCAGATGATAATGGATCAGATGAAGAATTAAATTGTTTTCGATAGCTGTGGCCAGGTCGAAGTGTGATACAAGTAAATAATGGTCGAAACTACCATGCTAATGTTTCTCTCAATGATTCAATGCCTTACCAATTGATCACTAGATAGAGAAGTGGCCGATTCATCGTGAGGGATTACGGTAGAAATGGCGGAGGTGGACTTTTGAGCCATTGAGAAGAGAAAGAGACCGCGCGAGAAGAGAAGATGGGAATGAAATGAAAAGAAGAGCAGATATGGATCAATTAGTAATCAAAGCTATATGGAAATCGATAGACACTTTTGTTTGTTTTGAAGTCTTCACGAGATTGACTTCACTCCTGATTTCACTCATTTCATCATTCATAGCCAACATCACACGTGGCGAGGAGAAGATTGTGAAGTGAAGTGAGGAGGAAAAGGGAACACAATCAATACATTTATCGGCCACACAGCCAAAATTTGCTAGGAAAAAGGTTTTCCACCCTCCTGCTTCCACGGGAGGGTGACAAAACGGCAACGGCCAAAACGGCAACGGCGGAAATGGCAACGGCCAAAACGGCAACGGGCTATAACTCGGTTATTAGAGATCCGATCGATATGGGAATAGTACCATTATACTCCTACCGTACCCCACTACAGTATCCACATATGGGTTCGGTGTGTCAGACAGCGGGTCAGATTCATGATTTGTGCCGTAAACTTTGGAATCATGACTCTGACCTAAAGTCTGACACACTGAACTCATCTGCGGATACTGTAGTTTTATACGGTGCCTTACTGTGGCGCCTACGGATGTTTACGGCACAAATCATGTATCTGACCCGCTGTCTGACACACCGAACCCATATGTGGATACTGTAGTGGGGTACGGTAGGAGTATAATGGTACTATTCCCATATCGATCGGATCTCTAATAACCGAGTTATAGCTCGTTGCCGTTTTGGCCGTTGCCGTTTCCGCCGTTGCCGTTTTGGCCGTTGCCGTTTTGTCACCCTCCCGCTTCCACACGCTCTTTCTCTCTCTGGTTGCTGACCGAAACGAGAGAGTGTGTGGAGTGAGGAGGGTTTGCAATCATTTTCCAAGGAACGAAATCTTGGAAACCCTGTCTCCTATCAAATTTGCGCTCTGTGACGTGTTTATTCTAGAATGAGTTTCATGGTTTACAGACAAAACCGTATAAATATGTGTTTACGTAAAAAGTGGACCTTCTCCGTACACAACATTTCGAATCTTTCTAATTTTGCCATGGAGCGATAGCCAGTGTTCTCCACTTCTGATCCCTAATTTCAAAATATTTTTACGCATAAAATTTACATAGATAATATCAGGCTGGCTAATAAGTCTTGCACGATCTGAGGTGTGAACTTTGCGCTTTCGATTTTCGAGCAGGGGGCTGTATAATCTGTCGGAAATGTGCGAGAAAAATATGGCAAAAAACATCGCTAAAAACATGGCAGATTTTTCTCTAATTCTCTCAATTTAGCATGCTATTTTCGTCACTCTAACCAAAATTCAATCGGAAATGTGCGAGAAAACTTGGCGAAGTTCTAAACGGAACTTGGCCAAGTTTGGTTAGAGAAA
The DNA here is from genome assembly GCA_036245785.1 of Pristionchus fissidentatus. Classification (NCBI taxonomy): domain Eukaryota; kingdom Metazoa; phylum Nematoda; class Chromadorea; order Rhabditida; family Neodiplogasteridae; genus Pristionchus; species Pristionchus fissidentatus. Next base: position 20,427,515 of record BTSY01000002.1, read on the forward strand.
GAGAAATAGCACGCAAATCGAGAGAGGGAAAAGTATGCATGTATGTGAGCCTTTTTTAGGGTGGAATTTGAGGCGCAATGAAGTGAACGCTAAAATTCTAATTTTGGCATTGTTGGGTGCTGATGGTCTGTTGAATCCTTGTTTTCATAATGAAATTCCAGCAAATTCTAAATCAGCGTAGCAAATTGGGTTGAAAGTAGAGTTTAAAAATCGGCCATGTATAAATGTCTGAATCATCGGAATGTTTTATTCGAATTTCGCATTTTTCTTTATTTTTGCAATTTTGCATGGTTTGTTTAGTTTTTTTCGCTCCTTTTAATCGTACAACTACATCCGCAATGCTCTTATCGTCTTGTGAAGCCCATTTTCTTATATATAACTGCATTATAACGCTTCCTATGAAATGAATTGTTTTCTTTGTAGAGACTTTGATTTTGTTCTTGGAAGCGAAGAAATGGATGAAATGGAATGATCCTGCCAGTTAATCAATAGTAATTGCATTAGAAATTGCCAAAAATATTAATACTAAACGAGTATAAACAACAGAAACAAAAATGTAAACAGGCTGATGACGTAGATGGCTGATTTCTAAAGAAAATTTGGTCAAGTTTTGAACGATGTCATTGAAAACTTGGTGAAGTTTTGAACGATGTCAGTGAAAACTTGGCAAGTTTTTTGGTGAAGTTTTGACAGATTATACAGCCCCCAGTTCTAATTAGCAAGCCTTGTAGGAGAACTGTTAAAGAAGGTGTCCCACGAATATTTGGTCAACTGAGCTCGCGCTGTTTCAGTTTTTAGTTTGAAGAAAGATATGTTTAATAAAGTCTCCAAAACGACCAGAATTATTACCGTATCTCATATTGAGCCTGCAATCTTTTCGCGGTGGGAGTTGGCATTTTGTGAAGAAGAAGGCAGAGAGATAAGGGGAAACGAGGAGGGTGCGCGAGGGAAACGCGCGTTGGATTTGTGTTTCACCAAATACTGATAACAGAAATTAAACCGCGAACATCGAGGAAAATTAAAGGTTTCAATGATTCGTGTAACGCCTTCTTTAAGTTACCACTTCTATCTTTGGTTTCATTTCAGTCTCTCTCGGGCTTATGGATATAATAATTTGTTCAATTTCTGAAATACGCGGAAAATTCGATTAAAAATTATGTGGTAGCCATGGCGTCAAGAATTTTTTCCAGAGTCTCAGCATAGAATCAGTTATAGTATCAACAGTCCTCTTTCACTTTGTGGTGAGAATGACACACTGCAATATTTAGTTTATAAGTTATGGTTCTCCAAATTCGTAAAGTTCGGAAATAGTAGTGTTCTAACGATTTCAAGTCACGATGTCAAATGCGAAGCTATCGAGATGTACTTGTGCACAAATTACTTATTGACAATATAACTTACTTTTAATACTGATGCTTTAAACTATACCCTTCTGCGCTTTTCAAAATACAAAAAATTCATAAATTTCGAAACTCGTAAATTTTCATTAAAATTCCAATTTTGTGTGCCCGATTTGATGAAATGTCCTGTCGAAGTGAATGGAGATCGGCCAAAGCCTTACTGAACATCAATACTATTAGACTTTTACTGCAGAATGGGAGCCTTTACTGATCGATAAAACCTTCGCAAAAACTGGGGCACATCGTGAATGGTCAAATTCGATCTACAATGTCGGTCTTTATAAAAAATGCAGATCAATTTATCGATGAGAGCACCTGATTTAAAATTAGCTGTACTATTATAACAACCATAGAAGCTCTCAAAAGAATTGCAGTATACGATATTAAATTCGATCGGACAGCCCCCAAAATTCACAAAAAGCTTCGTGTCGTGATTTTTCGCTCGCAACTTATATTTTTGAGGCATTGGTTCTGACTAGCCAGAAGAAATATTTCTGTGTCATTGCTATTAATGCATACAGTGAAAGTCACCCTTCGAGTACATAGCGAGTTTAGGCCCTGTCTCGATTCACCGTATAACTGCAAGGAAAAGAAAAGATCGACTCGAAATCGACCTGACAGACTTACTTAATTTATATTTCTCATCGTAATCAACATCTTGTCATGAAGTGACGGGCAGTAATAGAGGAAGACTTACTACATGTAACATGACTAGAAAGGATTTGCTTGAGGACATGGGAAGGAAGAGCGGAAGAAATTTCAAAAAAATCAAAATCGTGCAAGACTTATTAGCCAACCCTATATCTAAACAATCCCTACTGTTCTCTTTGGAAATATCTGCTCTTTTCTTTAAAAATTTTACTTGATTTTACCCGTTCTCTCACCATTTGCCGCACGCAAATGAATCATAAATATGAAGACAATTCTCGCCAGGGATTCGTTTTCTAGTAAAACGTTTTCTAAATATCTCGAAAATGCGCTGCTTGTGTAGTGACATCACGAACAGACACAGTTCTGAAGTACAATAGAATCAGGGGATGCTGATCTGTAATACAGTGTGCTTTCAACTTTCGTGCTGGGATTTTTTTTATTTCAAACTTTATATAATTCGTTGATCACTAAATGTATTCTAGAATTCTTGTTACGTACTGCAATAGGTGTTATTTTCAATCTTTATCCAGCATTTATAATACAAAAAAAATCCTGAGAATCTCAAGAACCTCTCTCCAGGCTTCGGTATTTCATACCAGTAAACACAGAAAGAGTCGATTGGATTAAGCAATAATGTCATGATTGCTTATACTAAATAACAAATACTAAATGCTCGAATAAGACTACGCACAGGGGGAGTACTTTTGACTGTTGTATAGTTATTAGTTATTAGTGAGACAATCGATAAAATTCGACAAATGGAGAGGTAGTTCGTACCAATAGACAATGTGAGTATGCAAGAGAGTCAATTATTAATAACTATCTAAAACTATGGAGAAGACCCGATGTATGAGAGGGCGGGGGCACAATGGTGGATACGGTAGGGGACTACAGTACCGGATGGAAGGGGTACGGTAGTTGGAGTGAGTGGTACGGTAGGTCGAGTGCTTCTTAGACGTCGGTTCCTTCGGGGTTGGGGACGATGGCAGAGCCCTGAAGAGATATCGATTAATTAGGTTGATTTTCATATTTACATAATTTTATTTATAAAAATAATTCATTCAAAATAAATTATATTTACCTGAGCCGAGGAGACTCGCGACGGTTTGGTGCGCCAGCTACGAAGAGCGAAGTAGACAGCGCAGATGAGAAGGATGAGAAGAAGCTGAAGAGATCAAAGATCAAACTACGAACTACAAACAAACTACGAAATACAAAGATCAAAGACCAACCGCTGCTCCTCCAATCACGGCGATCATCTGCCACTCAAACGAGGCTGCAGTGTTGGCGCCAGCCAGCGACATCTCAGACACCTGCAGTGATACGGTAATAAATCGATACTCCAGTCAATCTACCGTAATCTCCTCTAATCTCCACCGTACCTCAGGGACGCATTCTCCATTCTCTACGACGTGTTCACAGTGATTGCAGATATCTCCAGTGAATCCATTGGCACACTCGCATTCGTTCGTCGAAGCGACGAAACCGCCATTCAGACACTGCAGTTCCTGCAAATAGACGACGATTGCACCAATTTCAGGCTCCGGTAGCCAGATTTCCCGGCTCTTCATTCCCCGGCCCCAGACTCACCTCATCGCAGAAGGCTCCCTTCCATCCGAGGTCGCACGTGCACTGGTACTCTTCGGCTCCTGAAATTAACGAGATATTTGACGGTTCCAGCTGTGGATTTCATTTCCGGAGTTTGGTCTAAACCCCGGCTGTGGCTGCGGCTGACCGGGAATGAGAATGGGCGCTCCATTGTGGCAGGGACGAGAGTGGCAGAAGATTCCGACGAATCCCTTCGCACACTCACAACGACCATCGATTAGTTTGCCTGAAAAGAGATTACGGTAATTAAAGTAATGTACAATCGATATTACAGTGGGTATCAGTAAGTTAGAATTGTAGTCAACTCGGACACAAATGAATGATGTTCCATATCAACCCATCGACGAATATTTTAGGTTTCAGCCACCAATTCCAATTGATTAATTAAATCAGTTCCCAATTTCAACTACCGTACCATTGTCGCACTTGGAGACCTTCTCGCATCTCAGACCCTTCAGTCCATAGGGACACGAGCACTTGACGGAACCCTCACTGTCCTTCTGAGGCCGACCGCCATTCATGCACACCTCAAGATACAAATGATTAAGATTACGGTGGTTCGTCAGGACACAATCGTGATCGGGAGACACGGCAGATCAATTACTCACCTGGTCCTCGCAAGTCGGCCCACTCCAGTTGAGAGTGCACTCACAATTGCCCTAAAACATTCGATAATTGATTTTTGATCTCTCAATATTTCCTCAATTTGCCTGAATTAGATTGATTGGTACCACCCTAGTTGTTTCCTCTCTTTTCCTCAGAACCAACAATTATCCAATCGCTGCCTCAATTGAGAACGCTTGCTGATACCCTTACGCAATCCAGCGTCTGGCACCAAATCTCTGGTTCCCGGAACCAAGACCCTCTCCTCCCACTAGGCACCACACAGTGTCGGGTCCCAATCCAGGACCCAAAACTTGCCAGAGATATCCGCTAATGGCCCCAATGGTTAGGGTCGAATAAAAGACTGAGGGTCATGGAGGAATAATGGGCGCGCTCCGAAACATTGAATAGAACTCGGCGAGAGATACGCTTGAGTGAGCATCTCGATGCCTTGTCCATAGGCCTATCTTCGTCCCTCTCTCAACTACTCCCATATATCCCCCCTCACCTTCCCTCTAAACACCCCTAAACCCATTGCAATATCGCTAATGGAAGGTTCATTTATGAGATGGACTTGGGGCAAAAGAAGATATGGCTAAATAACAATAAAAACACGTCCATCATCTATCCTAAAAGGGATCATTTCTCTCGCGAGAACGAATGTGAAACGGAAATGGGCATTCAAATAGCCATATTTGATTGTGCCCATCTATCACATATCTCAAGAGTCCCTCTCCCCAGGGGGGATCATGCCTATCTCTACCTGACCCCCTCCCTTCCTCTTGTTTCTCTTGTAATCCTCGACAAGAGGCACGGATTGCCTCTGCCATCTGTTACAATGTAGTACAGAAACAAAATAATGAGCATCTCAAGGGTGGAGAGAGAGAGTGGAGAAATCGGAGAGACGATAGAGAGGTTAGAGAAGGCGAGAGATAAGGAGAAAGAGGAGAGGGCATGGAAAGAAATCAGATAGAGATCCATCATAGTTACATCGTTTGAAATGACGAGTGAATGAGGGGAGGCGAAATTAGGAGACACGTGGCAGATTTCAGCCACAGCTCACATCATTCCACAGTCCGGCCAACTCTACAGAGAGGGATTTGGTGTGAGAGAGCATGCAAAATCGACAGGTGCTCTCTCACTTTTGCACACTCTCTCGCATTGACCCCTATCTATAAGTATGGAATCATGTGTAGCATTGTAGAGAGCGAAGTAAGAGATCACGGCCTCGCCATTTCCCACACTTTTTTGTCCACCAACCAGTGAAGAGAGCACATGATTCCAAACTTAGAGAAAGGAGTCAGAATCAGAGAATGTGTAAAAGTGCGAGGCTCCCTCTCCATTTTACACGCTCATTCACTCCAAATCCCTTTCTGTAGAGTTGTCCGACGCGTGGAAAATGTGATGATGCAAGCTCTTCTATCCGAGACCACCTATCACCCACTAATCCCATCTTAATCCACCGTAGTTCCATACAGCAACACCTTTTCATCCGCCGACAAGAGCAGAGATTAGACTACAGACTACAAAAATCAACGATCAAAACTTACATCTTTCATTTCCCCTCCATGGGCGCATCGATCTACGGGCAGGTCTCGTAGTCGGGCACCGTCGAATGAGAGGATTACGGTAGCCATCGAAGCAAACAGCAGACAGAGTACGGTAGTCGACGGCATACTCTAGATATCGATTGATTAGTCATGAATTGAAGTACGGTAAGACAGAAACACGCGAGGAACGGAAGGAGTGCGATGGGGCGTTCGGTGGGTCAGAGGGATAACTCGTGTTCATTATGCAACAAGCTGCGAAGGGATAGCATGCAATTCCCCGGGGTGTCGTTGGGTAGTCATAAGGGAGGGAGGCTATCACTCGGAATGAGTCAAATTTTGTCAAGGGATCGAGGGAGAAGGGGAATCTAATTAGCACGCTAGGGTGTAGCACCCTTGACCAGTGAGAGATACATTGAAGAAAGAAGGGACGAGAGGGCATGAGTGAGGGTGGATAGAGGGAGGAGAGGAGAAGGGGCGGAGTTTGGAAGGAGGGGGGGGAAGTGACCACCCCTTAGGGGGACAGGGGCAAGTAGTAACTGAGAGACAACTTGTCACGTCGAATTGAACCTCTCGTTCAGTGATGGAACAGTATAGCTTCAGGGTGGGCCAAAGTAAGGGGGTCTGAGAGGGGAGAAAACGGGCTGTAGACCCAATAAATCGAGTGAGAGAGAGGGGCATCGGTCTAAGAACATCTGTGCAATATGTGGAGAAGCGACGAGGAATCCCGAAAGAGAGAAGAGATTGACTGGAACCACAAAGGAAAGAGAGAGACAATGATGGGAGAGAGAGAGACAGTCCTCTTTTGGTTGACCGCACGATTCATCATGGTTTATGCGTCTATGCAAGTCTCAAAGAGGAACAAAGCGTTTCCTCCAGTCATCTACTCTCGTCAACATAAACATTGACCAGAAGCATCTCTGCTGGCTAAGACTCGACACAAGTTTGGGGTTACTTTCATGACGTAATCATCCATTGATCTATCGTATTAGCACGCGTTCTTTCGGAACTTCTACCCATCAAAGGCTACTTCTTTCGTTGCGCAAGTCACTGTGGATGTTAACATTGCGTGTTTGGAGACTCTTGAGGGGCTCCACTAAATTAGGCCCAGACTTAATTAGGCGTATGCAAGCATGGTCAGAAATCAAGCCCAGTGTTGGTAACTTGATTAGGGGGGGGCAGGACAGATAGAGAGTGAGCGGCTAACTAAGGATTCTCTACTGCATCTATGAAAAGGGAAATACGATCTGAGTGAAGGGGGAGCAAGCCATAAAGGAATACTTGGATCTCATTCGAGTACTCAAAGGATCGGGGAAAGACAGATCAGAAAACAGAGAAAAAGTGCGCCATAACTGCACTTGCCAGATGGCCCGCACTCTGGTTCCCGGTACCCAGACAGGGTGGAACCGCGAATTGTGGGTACCACAGGTGCCACCAGGTACCCGTTCCAACCGTCCCGTCTTATCAAATGCCAATCGGGTCGAATGCGCTGGTTGTAATTGTAATACGGGCCCCACTCTCCCCCCTCTGGTTCCGAACGGTGTTGTGAGAATATGTGAACAAACGATAGAAGGAACAACAGTTGTAAAGTGGCATTTGTCCTCTCTGATAGCAGGGCAAGAGATCATCGATCTGTCCTACCATACTCTTTTTCGAAAATACCGTATCCTTCCCGCCGGATCCTCCAGTTTCCCATTCAAAAAATTAGGGAGGGGGAATAAAAGGGCCCATAACTTGCCTCCTCTGAAAACAGAGGGCCGCTCCATTAACACTCGACCATAGACGTTTATGAGATTGAGAATCGACCTTTTCGGCGCTTCTTTTGAATCAAAGTTCATATTGATGGACACACAAAATATCATCACAATCAAGAGAAAGGAGAGAGTAGATTCCATTTGTGAAATTAGCTTCAGGGTTGGTGGCCGGTTATAATCTGCCCATATTGGCTAGTACTACTCACAATAGTGGGGGTATCCCAATAGGGCAGCCTTGGGGTGTCGAGAGGGGGAGGAAAGTATCATAGACTCGGTCCCGTTTCCAATAAGGGGGCTCAACAGGCTAGAGTGACCAGCTGGGTCCAGACGAGCGCGCCAAATGAGATCATTACTACTACTCAACGGGATGAGCAAGATCTGGGTAGGCTACAACGACCCGAGACGGTACCCACTGTCGGGCCCCATAAAATCAGCATAACAAAGAGTGGTCGCGTGCTATCGAAACTTAGAAGTGAGACAAAGAAGTGATGATTTAGGAGGTCAGATAGAGAGAGAGAGAGAGAAAAAAAGAGAGAGAGATGGAGGGGAAAAGTGAGAGATTCATCAGAATGAGTAATGGACTTCCATCGGGAACAGTGGGACGTCTCTCTCAGATCACCTTGGAATTCATACAACAATGCCTCGGGGGGAGAGAGAGAGAGAGACCCTCATCGTAAATCACAGACTAATCAGAGAATCCTCGATTGGGAACAGAAGAGGTGAGGTGATGGATTAGCTGAGAGGAGGGAAGATGTTGTGAAGGAAAGGTGAGGGAACGGAAAATAAGGAGAAATCGGAGGCCTTCGAAGTGGAAATAGACCACGATTGGCTTCGCAAGAAGAAAAACTATATATTTTGCACACTCTCACACCGGTCTGACCGACGAGACAGCGTCAAAATTATAAGTGCATTTCTTGCGAAGCAATCCCTAGAATAGAGTGTCCACTTTGACAAGAGACGTGTGTGTTGGGGTGATAGGAGTGAGAACACTCAAAGATGTTGCAGCTCAGTCCGGGTGGAACCAGACAGGATCCAGGTACCCACTACCACAGTCCCCTCGGGGTCCATCTACGGGGGGAGGATCATCTATATGCGCACCTGCCGCCAGCAAGTGTTCACCCTCAGTGTATAAGTGACATTGTCTCTCTAGGACTCAAAGAGCCCCGAGAGGTCATTCGATACTACACCACTGATCCGTCTCTCTTTCCCCAATCCGATAAGTGGGCGGAGCCGGCCGTTCCAGATCCGGCAAATAGGCCTTTCGCAGCCGGGAAATAGAGAAGGATGCGCAACAACTACTGCCTCCTCCCACACACATGGAAATACTTGAGATAAACAGGAGGACCAAATTGGATTCCATCTCGGGCCCCGTTTAGACTTCCCTCTGAATAATGCAGACTGAGAGGTAAGTGGAGACAACTACTGGTCCCTAGAGAGGACTACATTCTCCCGATGAAACCCCCTCTTGCCCCAGGTACCACACCGTGCGGGTTCCTTGAAAGCCTTTCCGGATCCTTCGGTTCCGGCCTAAATCGGTCCCAATTGTGACTCGGGCATATGCTAATATAGAGGGGAGCACCTGAGGCCGGCCAATTTACGTGTTGCTCGAAGTGGAGAATAGGCAGTAGAGGAGAGACTGTGGGGAATGAAGAGAGTTAGACAGTTAGAGAGGGGGAAATGGGGTGAGAGAGTAGAGGGTCTGTGGAATGACTGATTGAGGAGGGACAGACACCTTTCATAGTGATGATGAATCACTTTGGAAGGGAAGGGGGTGGTACGAACGAGGGAATGGGGATGACCTACTCTCTCTCTCTCTCTCTCTCTCTCTCTCTCGTAATGGAGACTCATTGATAGGGGAGACCAACGACGTGAAAAGACGCAGGCTATTCCAATGAATTGATTTGATGGAGGAAGAGAAAAGAGACGGAAATGGAAAAGTGAGCAAAAACACGAAGGGACTGGAAAGAAAGTGAGGATCGAGGGATGAAATGAGAAATGAGAGAAGGGAAGAGGGAGAGAGGGGAGAGAGAGGGAGTGATCTACCACCTATCCGAAAGGTCGATAGATGGATAGACAGGAGAGATCTACTGATCTACCCCACTGGTACTCTTGAACCGATCAGTCTGGTACCGAATGGGAATGGTATCAAATGTGGGGGCGGAACCAAGAGGTAGATTGAGTCATATTGGTAGTCTCGTAATCCGGCAGTGTATCGGTCATTCGGTGCCATCCCTGACTGATCAAGGTCGGAGATAGGACAAAGTTATGACACTGCGGAAGGAGGTAGTCCAGGCCAATCAATCTACCGTAATCCTCCTATCGTCTGAATACCGTATCCGCATATTCTCAGACTGTTTTCGCAACCGAAAAGAGGCAATCACGTGAAAACACAGCTGTTTCTTGGGGAACATGAATGGGACTGCTTATATTTGGGAGGAAGAGGGTGGGGGCTGAGAATGGCCCTCTCTCTCTCTCTCTCTCTCTCTCTCTCTCTCTCTCTCTATCGGAGAACCGCCAGATACACACAAGATATGCAATAGTGTTGATTGGATTAAGGGAGAGGGCAAACAATCTTAGAAGGGTTCGAATGACTTGGAGGTCACAAACTGTGTTTGCTTCGCTTATTAGGAAGTGATGAGGAGAATCAGTGGGTTAACAATGATTTTTACTCCTGCCGCAGAAGATAAGGAAGAAATTAGAGTTTGAAATTCGGGTAAATAATTGATATAGATCTCTTCATTTGCCTCACTCGATACACCGATTGGTTTACGATTCAGTAGTTTACCCGAATTTCAAACTTCGAGAACCGAGCCAGAAACCTGAGAACCTGCAAGAAATGGAAGAATGGAAGAGAATGAGAGATTAGAAAGGGCAGAAACTGCGTGGTGAAACGAAGGAGAACACTCACAAACATTGATGGCCTTCGGTCTCCATACAAATCAGAGAGGAACTCTCTCTCATCAAAGGCCCCGCTCTGTATGACGAGACCCGTCCCATGGAACATGCGTATTATGATATCCGGTGTCGGTTCGGGAATCTGCTGGATGACCTACCTCTCCTTGATTTATCGATTGCCCTCCTCTAATTATCGATTGATGTCAGATAATAGAACGGGGGGAGGAATGCTCGTATCCTATTCCTACACGTAATGTGATATCTGTTGTGCAGAATGAGTTCGACTGGAAAGCGATACTTCCTGAGGAAGAGTGTAGAAGATGGAGAGACATAACAAGGGAGTCCTGAGATGTCCACTATTCAATTTATCTTATTTACACTTTTCATTTATTACATGTGAGGGAACTGATAGACATCAGGGTGTTTCACTATGTTGTTAGATAAAAGGACACTATATAAATCCTCCCTTCCTGTGGCTCTTTTTGCTCGACTGCTAAAACGTGTGGGAAAATGGAGAGGCGACCTCCCCGAAGTCGGCTTTGCACATCAAAAGAGACCCGCAGAGAGAGAGCTAGCTATGAATACGGAGGATGAATAAGAATGCTTGATGTGATAGATCTAAGAGATGAGAGAATAGAGAATGAGTCAACCCGTCGGGTCCCGAAAGGAATCGCTTAGTGGTATGGTTGTTGATCTACGGTAGTATCGATTTCAGATTCGAAAGAAAAGCCTCGGCCTTGAGGATCGCTATTATGATTGGCAAAAAAGCGAAAAAAGGGCGAAAACGAGCCGCAAAGAGGCGAGTCATCAAGGGTTTATTAGCTGCCTCACTCTCTCCATTCCACGCACTCTCTCGTCGTCTCTAACCAACTAGAGAACACTAATTATAGAGAGAGTCTAATTATCATGACCTTAGTGTACTAGCAGTGAAATGATGAGGAGGTGCAAGTGGGTTTTGAGGTCTCGTCTAGTTCAATCCTAGATTGTACCCTGTCAAACCCGGCTCGAATTGGACACAACATCTCACGATACGCCCTCTCAAGACCCTCAATTACAATTCATTGTGATGATCTCACAAGAGAGGGAGGGAGGGACACTTCCTTCCGGCACCCAATAAATTCCATTCTGCTCTCTACGAAATCTAATGAGACGACGAGTCGGATAAGTCGACGTCGTGCGGGAGTGCACCACACCACACACACCACTACGGTAGGTCACCGGAAGTCGAGGGGGAGAAACAATCCCAATGAGTGTCCTCTGATTCGGTGAACCGTGAAGAAGAAGAAGAAGAAGAAGGAACCCCTCATAAAAAGAGCGATACTCCAATCCTGTGATTATCCCCTGTATGAACGTACGAGACTTGTTGGGGACATGCACATAATTCGTGGGACCGAAAGGAGCCAGGACGAGAGAGTGTGCAAAAGTGAGAGAGTCCCTCTCGATTTTGCACTCTCTTTCACCCCAGGTCCGTTTCTGTAGGTCTGACCGTCGTCCGGGTTAGACGTAGTGTTGACCTACCAGCCGGGGGGTCTCAGATCATTAGCCCAGATCATTTTGCTGCTCTAAATTAGTCTTTAATTAGTAGAGTGGGGGGGTCAATATTGTTAGTGAGGGAGACATCTGGCAGAGTCTTATCTACACGGCCAATTTGTTCGTCGCGTAGAATAGTGACGGAAATATTGCGCAATTCTCATAATTACAATGCAATTTAGCGACACTAACAGCTGCAAAACAGACGTGATTCGTGTACAAAGATTGACTGAATAACAGATGGTGATGGATTTATCATACAAGAGTGTTAGGACACCAGATGAATCCCCCACTCAAGGGCCAATAACCTTGTCGGTATTGAGGGAGAAAGAGAGGACCTAATAATTCGAATAATCCCATCCCCTTGTTCCTTATTGTCCGTGTCTCGAGAGGGTGTTATTGGGAAGCTGGAAGATTCGGGTTGAAACAGGCTGGTGGGGGGGGGGTTCAAACCCGGCTCGAATAATCTAAGTGTTTCCGCCAAAGGTCTTCTCGATACCTGATTCATCATCGCTTCGAATGTGACACGAGACACGAAGGAAACTGTGTAAGAACATGTGTTCTTCCCATCTCGGAGTGACAGAATTGTTAGAAGATCGGGAGAAAGAAGGAGAAGAAATGGAGGGAGACTAATTGGCCCTACCATTCTGGGAAATCCGATGAAAAACATTAAGAATCACGCAATGAAAGTAAAATTCGGTAAAAAAAGGGTATTTGAATCGTAGATTGCGAAAAAGTGGTTGATTTCTATCTTCTTCATCACTCCTTCTTTTCTCCTCCCTTGAGTGCCCCAAACCCGTCACCGATAGATCACAACGACATGCAATAATGACGATAATGACTTGCCCTCTCTCCTCGTCTCTGCACTCTCTCAATTCCCTCTGCTCTCTCGCCTGCTCTAACTGACAAGAGAGTGTGGAATATTGAGAGAGTCGGATGACCACTGAAAGTTGACGCGTTTCTGGTAGACGATTGCAAATTTATGGCTATCGAAAGGGACTCGAAAGCCCGCGGGCAACGTTTACAAGTTGTACTCGGGACTGGGGGCAATAATAAAAGAGAGAGAGAGAAACGTTTTCTGCGCCGAAAAGGGATTTAATCCCTTCGGAGAATATGAGATTAGAGAGTAGAGAACATATGAAATATGGCAGAGATTTGAAGTTGGTCTAAGGGCTTTGAACGAAGAAAAGAGAAGGAGAAAGAACACTCGAACTTCTCTCAGTAGGAAACTCAAATTGTTGTAGAGGAGCAGAATCAAAGAATATAAAATTCTAATTTTTTTAGAGGCAAATTGGAACTCTTGTGTAGGTTCGTGCATTTTCAGACAGTTCAAACATCACTAAAAGAGAAGGACGAGAGTGAATCTATGAAAGTACTGAAAGAGAAAAGTGTGCGTTTGTTACACACTCAAGGGTTGCTCGAATCTGTAAGTGACACCTCTCTTCCGCTTACCTCTGACGTAGTCAATAGAATATTTGAGATATATTGTGCATTTTAAACGTTATTCCATGCCATCTGTTGATTTCAAAGTACCAGTGTGATTAGGTCAAAATAATAATATTTAATAATGTTTAGGTTAATGTGAGGATGGTGATGTTATTCGTTTGTTGCACTCCAACTCATTCTTTTTTGATGCTTTAGAAGAGAAATCAGCTCATGCAGGTAGAGTGCAACTAAAGGAGAAGTCCTCTATAGACTGTCGATATCAGACCAGCAGTTCCTTCTTCAATCAACCGATGGTTAATGAGAGACTCCATATTTCTCTGCTTTCTCCATTGATGCGCTCTCTTTCTGCATTCAAAACCATCTGGTACCAGAAACTGCGCGAATACTGAGAAGAGAAGAGAAACTGCTAATTAGTCGACACAGCTCCACTAATTAGACCGAGAGGTGCGAGAAACGCTCACAATTGAATTGTCAAGTGACTTTTCGATGGACTCAACATTTGCTTGCGGGGACTCACTGAATAAGCCAAACATTTTTAAAATCCGAACTTTTTTGGAATAAAAATCGGTAACATTTCCAACATTTCGTGTGCTATAATTTTCGGTGAAAACGTATACTATAATTTTCGTTCAGGCAAATTTTGCGACGCTTTAGTTAAACCACTTGATTCTGCATTTTTTACATCTTTCAGGTCCAGCGATTTCTCCATTTGCGTAAACTAAAGTGTCGCAAAATTTCAATGAATTCAATCGTGGTGAGTAATGTCTTTTCTTCCTTTCAATTTTCGATAATATCGAAACATGTCCGTATTATCAGAACTGTAGAGCCGTCAGAAAGTGCAGTGAAAAAAGCGTTTCATAATAATCACGAATAATCGACCACAAATAATGGTAAAAACGACTTGCAGAACAAAACCCGTGAGTCTCAGATAACATCAAATCGATCCTTTTCTATGGGCACTTTACTGTTCTCCGTTATCTCCGGTTTATTGACCTTTCCATTCAGGTGATAAATACGATGTAAATTTTAATATACGAATACTTTTTAGCTTCTATGTCTATTATCGTATTCTTACTATGGCCGAGTACCGCAAAAGTACTGCTTTTCGCATAATCGTCGCTAACGGATTCATGGCACGAGTTTTCCTAAACTAGATTATACTATATATTATTCCCATAGTAATAAATTTGTTTAATACAATATAATTAAAATCAGGGTTTCACATCCTCCATTTCATTCTGTGTTATGTGCCATCTTCCATTACTCAACGAGACAAACTGGTTTTACATGTATTCTTTACATATATTTCCCTTCATGTATCTCATCTATTCCATATTTCAGAACTATTCACGACACAATTCTTCCGAACATTTTATTCACCGTGATGGCGTTAGATTTCATTTTGTCAGAAGAAAGTACTGGAATACAAATTCTAGATTTTCTGCAACATCTCAAATTCATGGATCATTTTGTCTGTCATTTAACAGAATTCTTTCGATTCTCTCACCGTTCACATTTCGAACTGTGAGAAATAACTTAGTTTTTATTCTACGAATAGTTTTTGCATAAATGTGAATAAGTGTCCTATTTTAGGTAGACAAAAAGATGTTCAATTTGATGATCCTGTCCGGTATTCTCATTCCGCTCTTTCTATCCGCCCTCCCGGGTTTTCTAAGGTGAAATCTAAAGTATATCATAGTCAAACCCTCTGTATTCTTAGTTTTTCCTACATTGGCGACAGTATCTTCCATGGAACAATTTATTATCGCCCAGAACTTCATAACCTGGTTAGGAACACAAAGTTTGTGTTAACTTTATTGATTTTTAGGTGTATTTCTATCCGGTTGCTGCTTACAACGCCCTCATGGCGTGCTTATCATTTCTTTGTAATGATCATTCAAAAAGAAAAATATAATACATTTTCAGGTAATATGATAATAGCAATAAAACTGTTTACACTCCGGACTCAATCGGGAAATGTTCGGCAGATGGAGCGAATACAAGAACGAGGTATCTATATTTAAAAGAAATATTTAAAAAAAACATTACATAAAGAGAGATTAAAATGACTTCCATAGCATGTCGACGTCACTTCTGCAGGTCTCGCCCTTACTGCAACGTCCTCATTACTCAGTCAATTACTCTTTCTCGTGGCATTGGTACGTCTCTACTATAATCTGTCTTCGTAGATCATCACTCAATTCTTACATGCAATGAATGCCGCTGCGCTTATGCTCGTGAATTATTTAATAGAGATTAAAATTCGAATTTTTCAAATCTTTCTAGCCTTGCATTACTCTGAACGGCGTAATTCCATTCTGGAGCCTAGTGATTTGTGCCTCGACATTGAGACGGTAAGCACGTGATTCCAAATCGATAGTCAGGGCGAGAGAGTATGCAAAAGTGAGATTGTCCCTCCCTATTTCACACGCTCTCTCGTTCCAAAGCCCTTTCTGTAAGGTTGAACGATCTGTGAAATCATGTGTAAGAGGAGACTAATAATCGCCTTTGCACTAAATATTTTCAGGGAAATCTTATCCACCTTGCGAGCTCTGCTAATGGAGATGGTAATTGTGATTATTGTGTATTCGCGAAATGTAATTATTTGCAGAATCGAGCAGCTGAAAACACGTCAAGAATAGTGCCATCTTCAACGTAGTTCATCCATTGTTTTATCAATTTATATTTTCAAATTAGTTCATTTGATCACTACCATTCTCAATCAAATTACTGCTAAAGTGACCGTTTTGGACCCATCATCGGCAGAAGTTCTTCATAATTTGCAGTTAGGGAAACTGGCATCTTCGCGTAGGCATAAGCAGTTCTCAGAAGGATGCGAATCGGAAATTATTCATTCACTCAGAATCCCCGAAACATTTGTCCTTCGGTGAGTATTTTCTGAAGACCTCAAATGAAAATGGCCCTTTCTAAAAAAATATTTTAATTAATAATAATGATTTATCTTTCAGATTCAACTTATTGTTCGCCCCAGTTATCCGTAATTATAGATGGTTTCATTCGATTCCACAAGCAACGCAATACTTGAGCAGGAGGTAATTTGAGCAAGCTCGGGAAAAGGACGGATCAAAATTCGAAATTGTCTTTTATCGAAAGGTTCTTGATTCTTTTTATCCATAATAGTGAATTTTATGGTCCAAATATATATTTCAAATGCGTTATTTTTTATAATGATTTTTGTAATAGGTAGCGTCGTCTCAAACATCATTCCTCGTAACTCTTCTGTTTTATTTCATTTCCGGTGTCGGGACTTATCCATTCGCGTACGTTCACTTTGAATGCTGGAGACTAGAATTATGTGAACTTTTTTCCCAAAAAAAAGAATACAATTGCAGTTTTTATGTGTATTATCGTATATTGACTATTCGAAAGTTCCGTAAAAGTTCCGCGTTTCGATTGATTGTCAGCAACGGATTTATGGTATGAATCGGAAGAAAAATTCATTCTAAATTCTGGATGTCTGGAAAAAGAACGTTTCTCACTTCGATCTCGTATCATTGTCTCATCAATACCACATAATTCCACACGAGCTCAATCATAAAAAAAGGGATTGGAATGAGCGAGCGAGTGTGTAAAATCTAGAGGGGCTTTCTCACTTTTACACACTCTCTCGCCCTTCCTGTAGGTTTGGATAACATCTGATAAACTTATTGAGAACATCAGTTCACATTATAATTTAAATATCATCGTTAACGTCATATTTATTCAGGGATTCACAGCTGCTTTCTCTTTCGCTATCATGTGTCATGTTACCTTAATCCATGAGGCCAACTGGTTTTACAAGTATTTATTTAAATTGTTAAACAATTTTATTCAAAATTATTCAGGAATATCCACGACACAGTTCTTCCTAATATTATATTCTTTGTAATGACGTATGTCCCGATCATTCTGGAGTAATTTCTCTGATTGTAAATCCATTGCAGATTCTCAGCAACCTCCCATTTTCATGGTTCACTCTGCCTTTCATTCAACCGACTCTTCGCACTAATATCTCCATTTACACTTCGAAAAGTACTATTCTTTACTTTAACCGCTAAAAAGTCCTACATTGTAATTTATAATCCGGAATGTTCTCATTGATTTTATTCTGAGTATGGTAATTTAGGTAGACAAAAAGATGTTCAAATTGATGATTCTTTCTGGCACGCTCTTTCCCCTAATTCTAACTGCACCTCCTGCATTTTTTTGGTGAGCGCACGATTCAATTTCCCAAAAATTGGCATTCTAGTTTCTCCTACGTTGAATTTTTCTGTCTGAATGGTGAAATTTTCTACCGACCGGATCTGAATGAATTGGTATCTTTTCTTCATTTCAATGCACCGCCACTTCAGATCTTTCAGATATATTTCTACCCAGTGGCCGCATTCAATACACTCATCGCTTCTACTTCTTTCTTTTGTAAATAACTCTTTTTAATAATCATCAACAATCTTTTTCTGGGTAATATTTCTCTGGCGGTTAAAATGTTCTTTCTACGTAGACAATCATCAAATCGTCGTCAAATGGAGAAAATCAATGAAAGAGGTACAAGTTTATTGGAATATTTCAACATGATTCCGAACCAAGTGAAATGGGAGAGAGAGCATGCTGAGAGAGCCACTCTCGGTTTTGTTTTACTCCAAACCCCTTTCTTTATGATTGGCCGACCTGTGAAATCATGTGTTTCAACTGATATTGTGCAGGAATCGCTCTTTCTGGATTGTCCTCACTACTTTGTCAATTCATATTCTTTTTGGGCCTTGTAAGTTACAAATTGACGAACTACAACAACATTTGAAAATCAGATCATAGCACAGTTCTTCCAGTCACTCAACGTTGCTCCGCTTCTATTGGTGTGAATTACATTTTTTTTAAATATGATTCTTTTTTAAGCCCTGTATAACTTTGAATGGTATCATTCCCTTTTGGAGTCTCATGATTTCTGCGACGACATTGAGAAGGTGATTATCTATTTCTATTAATGAATTGGTACGTATTAATTATTGTAGGGAAGTATTGGCTGGACTTCGACGTCTCACAATGGGTGGCACGGTAAAATACTAAATTTCTGGGAACAATCGAATTCAAGACTAAACTTTGCAGGATCAGCCTAATTCCCACGATTTGTCAAGAGGTTCATCGAATTTATGAGTGGAATATATAAGTCTCGGAACTAACTTGAATAAACATGTTGATCTATACTCAAACACAATGCCACTTATAAGATGTATCACACTACATTCCATTCAAGTCGTAATTATTTCTTTTTTTTCAAGGACTCTCTTATATTCGTCATTTTGCACTTGTTGGGCTCATTGTTTTCAAATTGAACTTGGCGATTCTTTTGAGAGAGAGAAAATGCACAAGCCATCTGACAGAAAGTAGTAGTGTCAAGAAGGAGAGTTCTTATTGGGAAATGAGACGTTTCAAGATTCGTATTTCGAGCAAAAATCTTTCTTCCGTGTCATTTCCACATATTTTGCGGTGTTTTTCCAAGCAAGAATCCTTCTCGATACAAGATTTCCTGCTTCCCATCAATTCCCCCGATTTAGCACCAACAACTCCTCGTCGTGAAGATCTACGTCCTCTCGGATGCTAATGTTCTCTATGGCGGGATTGATCTTCAGGAAGGCCAACAGATTACTGTAAGTGTAGACCGCGGTAAGCCCCTGAACACGGAAGAGAGAGAGAGAGAGAGAGAGAGAGAGAGAGAGAAAGACTCACTCCTTCTGATGTTTCAATCGAGCCGCTAACACGCATTGTCGCAACGATCTAGAGCTGGCTGGGCTTGAAGTCGAAAGACGATGGACCTAAACAATTTCGTGTGGTGGCACGGGTTTTCAGTTCTACATAAAACCAAACGCATGGAAACCACCCACAATGCAGGAAATTCAAAAAAGAAGAGACTGCGTGGAAGCCCTGAATACTTAGAACTCACAAAATTTCATGGAGCGAATTCAAAAATAAATTAGCCAAATGCCCGCCGCACTTTCTCAAATTTCACAGTGGTCTTCATTAGAGTTATCAATACATTACCAATACCAATTGTATCTATCCCCCTTATTGACTGTCGGAACCTCAATAGAATTGAGAGTTTCAACAAAAACATCCTGGAAGTGGATAGTGATGATGTCATGACACGTATACATTATTTTGAAGATGCATTATTTTGCTTTTTAAAACACGCAAAATAATTGCCCACTACATTGAAACGAAAATGCACAGTAATGCGGTGTTAGTTTTTCTGAAAAGCAGTTTGGTTTAAATTTCCGCAATTTTGTATTACGCTTCCCATTAGAACTAGCGACTGATGTTTCGTCCAGGACATAATAGTGTCGACGGTCTTATAGATATTATCGTTTAACATTTATTATTGTAGGGAAGTATCGGTAGGACTTCGTCTTCTCACAACGGGCCTCGCCGTAGAATAATGCATTACTAAAATAAACTCTCAAAACTAAATTTTGCAAGATGAACATAACTCCGACGACTTGTTTAGAGTTCGGTCATCGAATGAATATCAATACAACTCCCCTGGAAACTAACTTTAATAAACAAGTCGTCGTATTCCACAATGAGATTTGTAAGATGTATCACAATACACTGTCATAGTAGACCTTTTTACACTTTTCGAGAGGTCGACGGGGGATGAGAGAGAGAGCGGCAAGTGTGGATGGTGGAACAACAATTACAGGTTTATTACTTCATTCCAAGGAAAAAAACAAAACTCATATAAGTATAGGCACGTATATCGACCTAGCACAACGATATTTCGTTTCCACATTCTTCGATTTTTTCGTTTTCGTTTGTAATGTGGTTGCTGAGTGATATAAATATGAGTTAGTACTAGTTTATCAGTTGTTCGGTCAGATTTCTTCTCTCTTTCCTTCTTTTTCAAATGAATTTCATCAGTTTCTTCTTCATTTCCACAAGTTTCTCAATCATTTCATCACATTCTTCCATCATCCGAGACACCTTTGACTGTAATGTACGGTATGATGATACGGTAGACTACGGTATCCATGAGATCGGACTACGGTAGCCATGAGATCGGACTACGGTAGATACAGTACCTGTGTGGGGGTAATCCCGAACAAAGAATCCTTAAGTATCCTCGACAAGTCCGTAGTGTCGACGTCACTTTCGTAGCCTTCATCATCGAAGTCTGCAATTATTGATTAGGTACAGTAGATTCAAATTACAGTAAGACTTAGTTACAGTTACCCACCCTGAAATCGACGAGATTGCTTGTACACGTCGATAGATTCAGAAGAAGTAAGATGAGTCGAGAAGAGGGAAGATTCAGTCGATACCGTATCCCAGAAGGGCTGGGGAACGGATACGGTAGATCCACTCGAGACTCCAGTCGGATCGATATTGAAGATAGAAGGGACGGGAAATATATCGTGGTGAGAGAAGAGGTTGAAGGAAGACAATTGATTATCAGGGAGAGAGTCCAAATCGGAAGGAAGGGATACGGTAGAGACAAGAGAGTTCGGAGGATCCTGAAAACAAATGAGATTATGTAAAATATATAGAGTACGGTAGATCAAGGGGTACGGTATACTACTGACCTTCTCAGCAGATTCCAATAGCCATTGGGGAGGGGAAGGAAGAGTGAGAATATCGTGTTTCTTGAACAAGAGAGAGGCCGGAGTGTTCATCACAAGATCGGGGCACGAAAGATGAGAGAGAAGATTCGCTGAAGAGAGTACGGTAGAATGGAGGATACGGTAGAGATGGGTACTGTAAATGGGAGGGTGCCGTACCCGAGGGAGGAAGCAGAAGATCTGTGCAGGAGAGAAGAGCCGCCATGAGCAGACTGTCTTGTGTGTCTGAAGAAGGATTACGGTAGATCGAGGTACGGTCGCGGAGGATACCGTACCCGGCTCGTCCATTCTCTTCTCATCGGAGGACGGAATCGTGCAGAAGAACGGGCCGAACTCAGCGCTGAAAGTCCACCGACAGAAAAGCTCGAAGCCTGAAGAGGAATACGGTAAGGAACGGATACTGTAGGAGAGTCGGCAGGTTACGGTAGCTCACATTCAGCCAGGAAGTGATCGTCCTCAAAGTCTGGCTTCTCAAAGAGCGTCCAGGAAGAGAACTCGGCGGAGCCTGAAAGAGATACTGTACATTAAGGCATTGCTACCGTACCAAAGAGTTCGATAGGTCAAACTTACAAATCTGGGACTGCGTAGCCTTGGCCATCTTGACATTCGTCCACGAGGTGGACGTCACCACCCAGGGATTGGGAGCATCGATCGATTTGCGGACGAGTACTGTAAGGAACACGGTAGGGTTACGGTAGGTAATTTCCAGGGGTGATGTCTTGCCTGACATGATAAATAATTAAAAATTGAATTGATGTCTTCCACAGTCTAAGGGGGAGTACTTACGTTTCTTGAAGTATTGAAGGATGTTTTCTTTCTTACCGGTACCTCGCAAGTTGGGAGTCTGAAAGGAGTACTGTAAGTGGGGATATCCAGGGTATCCACGGTTATCCTGGGATATTCAGGGATCCTCATATTTAAGGACGGGGTACCCAACTCACCATTGTTAGTTGAGTAGATGTTAGTAGAAAAGTGGAGAGAACCACTCGGAGAGAGAAAAAGAAGAGCGAATGAAAAGAGGGAAAATTAAAACGGCTTTTATTGACTTTCGACTCTCATTTACATGTAATTTGCTGATTGGATGAAATGGTGAGAGAAGAAAAGAAGTGAAGAGAGACATAGAAATTCTCACGAGAATTGCAAACTACCTAATTTACCCATTTTGTTGATTTTTCCGCAATTTACATTAGAATAAAATGTTTTAATTACTTCTGAGACACTGGCATTAGTAAATAATAGTAGCGATATAACGCAAGGAAATCTTACGCTCTAGACATTACAAATCTCGTCTTGTCATTCGTTCGGCAGTTCTCTGAGTGTTGTATTGACGATTTGACGCAAATGAATGCACTGTTATTTACCGTTCCACTAAATACAACACGTTAAAAAAACCAATTATCGATTGCCAGTGTCTCTTCTCAACAGTGAAAGTGCAGTTTCCGACCGAGAAACATCCTTGTGCAATCTGAACATTTCTTATGTTTTCACTTTCATTGTGAGAAAGTCCCTCACATGTTCATTATTATATCCGTCTCGCACTAATAACGAACGTAAAATAACAGAATGAGTAACAAGAATTAGTCTCACTTGATCATATCCGCGCCGCACCATCCGAAAATAGCAATAAAGATGACCCCTGAATACTTTTCTCAATATTTAAAACCATTCATTTTACGAATGCAATGCATTGAGAAAGACAATGGAGATTCTTCTGATGACTCTTGTATTTTCAGTGAAATCTCGGTTTGAAATGGAGGGAAATCGTCGGCACCTTTGAAGTCTCCCCTCATGGGAGACTAAAAACAACTAGGACTGACGAGCTCCAGCTCCCCCAGGAGGGGTATGACTGTCTGACGCTAAGGGAGCGAAACAGTCATACCTATTGTAGTTTTAACCGTATTTAACTGTAGTACACTTGACATAGCAATCGATATTGTAACCAAATTCAATTAGGATACCTCTGGGGAAAAGAGACTGTTACGAAAGAACAAACCGATGAGTCCGCTAACCACAAGGGTGATCCTACTAAATCCCTCATAGAAAAGATGTGTCTGCAATCCGCAGGTATGGTTCATGGCATGAAATTACTTATAAGATAAAAAGTCAAACATAATTAGTTTACTATTAAATTAATACAGGCATGCAATGTGAAAGCGTGAAATGGAGTGGATAGAGCCGAGTGGCATGCGAAAGATTTGCTAATAGAAATGTAGTCGGATTGAGGGGAGAAGAGAATGGAGATTCTGTCTGAGACAAAAGCACCGAAGTGCCTTTCTCGTCGTATATTCCACAGGTGTAAATACTACTCTCCGGCTGTTCTGTAATTGAATTCGAGGAAAACCTTTGAACGTCACATTGTTTATTACTGCTCGTTCAAATGGTCACACGGTTCAGATGTTTCTCTATTTCCAGTTCTAGAAAGTGCAATAACGTTTCGTTGTTGATACTCACTCTGAGAAGACATTCATAATGGAAAAAGGAACTATTGTCTACAAGAAGCTGCCCATATTTCGAACTTCTTTCATTTCCAAACTCAATTCGAATGCTTTCCATCATTACACTTCTCTTCTCTTCCCTTCTCTTCTCTCATCTCCTCGACCTCCACTGGTGTCAATCAAGCGTTCTAAGCTCACTTTCACCTTCCTTTTCTGTCCTTCGCTAGGAATGAACTCCCCTTTCTCTGACTCTCTTCATTGCCCTGATCTCTCCTCTTTTCTAACCGACGGGAGAGTGTGTCAAAGTGAGAGAGTCGCTCGTTCCTCCTTTATCTCTCCTTCGTGGATCGGCGCGCGAAGGGCGCGGCAGATAAATTTCTACGTAATTAGAGAGGGAGTTCGACGTGAGATCAGGAGAAAGTGAGAGAGTTCAGAGAAGCAGAGAGTCTCTTCCTTTAAAGCATTCTTTGTTTTGGGAGAGCCATGAGAGAGTGTGAGAAAATGAGAGAGCAGTCAAACCCTGGAACTTCTCTTCTCTGTCTCACTTTCAACCAGAGTAAGACAATCATGATGAGGTCGATCATCCTTCCCTATATAATGCCACTCCAAGTGTTCTAGAACCATCTCTTTCTTCATCTTTCCTTTCTCTTCTCTTTCGCATCCTGCAATGCGCAATCTTTCTTTGCGTATTGGCACAACACAGCCATGTCTCGCTTTCCCAATACAACTGTGTTCCCCGTGATCTGTCCCGTCGTTCTACCGTATCCTCCCCCACTCCTACCGTATCCTTCAGAATGACGTTCGTCGTCTCCGCAGCATCGTTTGTTTCCGCATTTTCAATCATCGGCGCTCTTTTATCGATTGGATTTCTCTTCCATGACATCCATGGATTCCACGATGGTGCAATGGAGGACATGAAGGAATTCCGAGTGAGTTGCGATTCTGACCCATTGAACTACAGTAATCTCACAATATCGATTGCAGATGTACGCAAACGACGCATGGGCTCAGATGATCTCTGCTCACGTCTCGACCGGATCTTCCAGCGCCGCTCTGCCTTTCGGTAAGATGGTTCTTCATTGATTTCCCTTACATTTGTCGTCGAAACACAAAGAGAATTAAAACAATATCATTAACACAATTGCCTAGTTATGACGCAATTCTAAGGTCGTGGCAAGCGTGCCGCTAGCAGCTGTGGCTGCGCAGCCGGACCCAACAACTGCCCCGCTGGACCCGCGGGACCTCCCGGAGCCGCAGGAGCACCCGGTACGGTACCAGCATTTGATTATCGATTTGTAATACAGTAATCTGGTTTCTATATCACAGAATGATTTTAAAAATGGTAATTTCGTGCAGGACTCGATGGAGACAATGGAAAGGACGGAAATGCGGGACAGAACGGACTCGCCGTCACTGATTACACTGCTGCCGCAGCCAATGGATGCATCTCGTGCCCCGCAGGACCCCAAGGACCCAAGGGACCCCACGGAGAGGCTGGTACGGAGCTTGGTTCTTCTTGGATCTATCGGCTGGCAGTATCTGTTCAATATCAATCCATATTTCAGGAGAGCCCGGTCGCGATGGACACCCCGGTCACCCTGGAAGACGTGGCGCCAACGGAGCTCGTGGCGCCCAGGGGGCGCGTGGAGACGCCGGACGAGTGGGAATCGACGGTCGACCTGGTAGAGTTGGAACTCGTGGAAAGAACGGAAGAAAGGGACAAGGAAAGGCTGGAGTTGCTGGAAGAGTCGGAGCACCCGGACACAGAGGAAAGAATGGACCCCATGGAAGACCCGGTGCCAATGGAATCCGTGGTCCCGTCGGACAGCCTGGTTATGCTGGTATGCCCGGTGCCAGAGGAGACAACGGAATCGATGGAGAACAGGGTGGAAATGGACTGCCTGGAGCTGACGCCGCCTACTGTCCCTGCCCTCCCAGGTATTATATTCATTGATTTGAAGAAGATTTGAGAGCCGTCGTTTCCTCTCGACTTATTTCCGGTTTTCCTGAGTCTCGACTTATTTCCTGTTCTTCAGAGTCTCTCCCGTCGCTTTCGTCGAGGCTCCCGCCCCTTCTCCTCAGGGATACGAGCAGTCAGCACCGGTCACATCCGCCCCCGCCTACGAGCCGGCTCCGGCCCCGGCTGCGGCATACGAATCAGCGGCTCCGGTCGTCGCCCATCCCGCCCCCGCCCCTCAGGGATACTCGAGAAGACGCGCCGTCTAAGCGAATCAACCCTTCTCGAATAATAAATTATTTCTTACAAAAAATATTGTAATGCATCAAACATCCAAATTGTAACTCTCATCACACATCGATTCGCATAGAGCAGAATGAAAAATCGACAGGTCAACATAAAAACATTTTTCAATCATTAATTTTTTTTTGAAAAAAAAAAGTTAGTTAGGAAATTTGTTACAAGTAGCAAAAAGCACGTAACATTTTTAGTAATCTCGAATGTTTGTGCGTATCCCATCTGGAATTAGGATTTACATCATGAGAACAATTTTCGAGATCTCGAAACTCATCTATCACAGATCTTCTGAGAAAGTGTAGAAAAATTCGAGCGATCTGCAGCAAAAAATAATTTTTGTCTCTGATTTCTATGTAAGTTGAAATATATGTCTATATAAAATTAAGAATTTTTTTTTATGATCTTGGTTTTTCGAAATTTGCATATTATCGATTTTTTTGATCTACCACTTTGGAGGGCCATATCTCAGTCAGATTAACATATTTTTGCTACTTCTTTTTTTCCAAATTGTTCCTCACGGCATGATCTACATTTTCTTCAATTAGCATAAACATCTATCTTCACTTGTTTTAGAGATATTTATCAAAAACCAAGTTTTGATATACGTTTTCTTCTTTTGCTCGAAAATATTGGTCAAGCACAATCGGTTTTATTACAGAATCTGAATCAGCATGATCGTTTTAATATATCTGCATATTTCGTTTAGCATAACTCTGGGAACTTTTCTGCGCACCCCACCGTGAGCTTTCGGACTTGTACGAAAAAACGCTCGGAAACGGTTTTGTTCATAACTTCCTTCAAACTCATCGCTCAGAGCTCGCCCGGTGTTCAATCGATAGCTGATCGGTTGCTCCACAATTAACTTTTAGTACTTCCATATAAAGCGACTAACTTGACATAGATGTCAAGTTAGTCGCTTTATATGGAAATTATGCACATAAAAAACAACAAAAAAAGATTCGGATTTGGGATGCTTCAAAGCGTGAAAAAGTGACCACACAGAAGTATAAATTTAAAAATAAAATTAGTTTCGAGATCTCGCAACTACAATTCTTTTGTTCTTTTCTCATGAGATCAACCTTATTTAGAATGCTTTCTGTATTTCCAATTATTTTTTTCACATATTGCGTACACAGTCAAAAAGAGATATTATCAAATCATACTTTATGCGGTACTTTCGAACAAATACTATGCGACGAACAATGGAAAAGAGGTGATTTCCGAAGGGAAAATAGAATTTCAAAATGAGGAACAACTCAAATATTCTTATGCATGTCATTTTCTCAACGAAAGTTCATACTCTATTGACTATTTTGGAGCGAAGAAAAGGCGGGTGAGAGAAAAATCAATAATCACAAAGCTGCCAAGTGAGCAGAAGGAAATCGATATGTGGATCATGGGTTGAACACAACAAGTGGTGAAAAAATCGATACGAAGGGGGTCTCACAACGAAAGTCCGTCTCGTCGGTATCACGGCAGGGTACGGTAGAACTCGATCGATATTGGGATATATGATGTGCAGGGAGGTGGAACAATATATGAGAGCAAAAGCGGAACAAGCGTGAAATTTCCCCAAATAGAAGCCAATATGAGAGATCAGGGATAGGAGGGCACTTTAGAAGAGACTAATTAGGATTGATTATATGAGAAACATTGATAAATTGAAGGAACGAACAAACCCTACATAGTCTCATGTCATTCTTGGAAGGAAAACGGGGGTTATGAGCGAAGAGAGAGAAATAAGAAGAGACGAGAGGACAATAGCGAATTTCGAAACTAATCGGACAAGATTTGATATTTCAGCACCATCTGAGCTCTGCGGGACACAAAACAAAACACTATGTGGATATCTATCGAGCATGTGGAAGAAAACGAGAGGAAACGGGGAAAAGATAAGGCACTATGCATCAGGTTTCTGTCGTGTTTCGATTGAATGTGGTTGTGGCGGGTTTGAGAGGATATGGATGCAGTGAGGTGGGTATGCGGTGTGGTAGGTCACCGGGGTGGTGCAGTGAGTGCGGGTCGGATGGACGACTAATCCTAAACTTCGAATTTAAATGGAGCTGCAGCGAGTTGACTGAGGATCTCGTTCTTCAGGAAATTCTCCGTATTCAGCAAATCCTTGGCTGATCCATTCAATTTCTGCTTCGATGTGATAGTTACCTGAAAGAAGATCAATTATCGATTAGTTGACCTACCGTATACTAGTGAATACAATTATCGTTTCCTCCATTATCGACAAAAAATTGCATCCCGAGCACAATACAATCAGTTCCCAATCGCCTCCCTCCTACCGTACCTGTCCGGGAGTGGCCATATTGAGTCCATTCTGGGCCATTCTCGCAGTGTAGATCTTCATCTCATTACGGAATCGTTCCTTGTCTCTCTGCTGCAGTTGGAAGTAGCTGCAATTGGAAAAAGTTAGAAAGTGCAGGAAGATTCGATTACTTACTCACAGACAAAAAAATCATGTTTAGCGAGGTGATTAAAAATCTATTTATTTACTACACCAGCGAAGGGTACGACTGCAGTTAAAGGAGCGATAAAGAACAATAAAAAGAGATTTTTTAGAGAGATTTTTAGAGAGATAAGAGATAAAAAGAGAAAGAGATTTAAAAAAGAGAATTTTAAGAGACCCTCCAGGAGAAATCGTAAAGGATCGGCAGGGGTCCGGGATGGGAAAAATGCAACCTACCCTCAAACTTTTTTTGTGGAATAAGGTTCACAAGTGCTGATCGCAGCCGCATATACGAAGTCCTTCAGATTTTTTTGGGGGTCAAAAAAAATTTCCAAAATTTAGACATTTTTTTACACCCAAAAATAGACTTTCGTTATTACTATCGAAAAGTAGTATATGAGAGGAATCGCGAGAGAATCGACCAGAGCGCGGACTTACAAATTTTTTGCCTTCGATTTCGCTGTAAAAAGAGTGCAAGGTACTTTCATTCCTGCTCTATTTGATAGCGTTTCCCGTTTTTCGAGATAGGCCTTATTTTTCGAGTACGCGAGTAACAAAGTGACGGTCCTTTGGATTTTGCACCCGAGTGTGCTTCAGTAGAAATTTTATAACTCGCTTTAAAATTGAGATATGCAGTTCTAATTTTTTTCATTAAATAGAGAAATGGATTCTCCACAATTCCTATATTTTCACGTGACATTTTAACATTTTTCGTTTTTTCAGTATTTCATAGCGAGAAAACGTCGGTGAAAAGTGCAATCGGAAAAACCGTATTTTTTCTCATGGCGCATTTTGTAGAGCCTATTTTTATGTATTAAAAAAATACTTTTTAGCAAAATCGGTAGATGCGAACAAAATCGGCCTCAGGTGAAGATTTTTTCAAAAAAATCGATTTTTTGAAACATTTGTTTGTGATACTTTAAAATGGCACTTTTGCGGTCGAAACTGACTAATACCATCGGAAAACATTTTAGAAACTCTAAGTTAGAGAATACAAATTGGTTTGACTCGAGGAAATCGATTTTCCGGATTATGGAGCGACAATATTTCGATCGATAAAACTAACGTTCCGGAAGTTTGGCATGTGCCATATCGACTTGAATCATGAACATATGTCGGTAGGAGACAGCTCATGTAGTTATACAAAAACGGCGCCAGCAGAAATTGAGTTATTTAATTTTCAAGGTTTTTGAAAATTGTACAGAATATCACATGTCCGTTCGTTTGGTGGACACGATCTGACGTGCCAGGAGCACTGTGCTAACTATGCTGAACAACTTTGCTTTTTAGAGCTAGTTGATATCTCTTCATAAAAAGACGCTAAAGCCTCTTGAAAAGTGGCTCTAGCGTCGTTCTGACGGACGAGACTGACGGGAGCGCGCGCTCTAACACCCCTCGCACGCTCTCATTTCCACGCACTCTCTCGCTTTGTTCAACACCATTCTTATTGAAAATGGCGTAATATCCGAAAAAAAAACAACGTTTCCAGTCGTATGCAAGCTTAATTCTCTAAGAAATATCATGACGAAAGATATTTCGCTCAATAGGAGTCGAACAAAGCGAGAGAGTGGGGATGAGAGGGTGCGAGGGGTGTTAGAGCGCGCGCTCCGGTCAGTCTCGTCCGTCAGAAAGACGCTAGAGCCACTTTTCCAGAGGCTCTAGTGTATTTCTATGAAAAGATATCAAGCTCTAAAAATCAAAGTTGTTCAGCACAGTTGGCGCAATACTCCTGACACGTCAGACTGTGTCCACCTCGTGAGCGGACATGTGATAATTTTCACTCTTTTAAAAATTCTGAAAAATGAAATAACTCATGTTTGACCAGAGCAGCTTTTGTAAAAAGAGTTGAGTGATGTCCCACCAATATATGTTCATGGTTAAAGTCGATATGGGACACCTCCAACTTCCGGAACGTTAGTTTTATCGATCGAAATATTGTCGCTCTATAATCCGGAAAATCGATTTCCTCGAGTCAAACCAATTAGTATTCTCTAACTTAGAGTTTCTAAAATGTTTTCCGATGGTATTAGTCAGTTTCGACCGCAAAACTGCCATTTTGAAGTATCACAAACAAATGTTTCAAAAAATCGATTTTTTTGAAAAAATCTTCACCTGAGGCCGATTTTGTTCGCATCTACCGATTTTGCTAAAAAGTATTTTTTTAATACATAAAAATAGGCTCTACAAAATGCGCCATGAGAAAAAATACGGTTTTTCCGATTGCACTTTTCACCGACGTTTTCTCGCTATAAAATACTGAAAAAACGAAAAATGTTAAAATGTCACGTGAAAATATAGGAATTGTGGAGAATCCATTTCTCTATTTAATGAAAAAAATTAGAACTTCATATCTCAATTTTAAAGCGAGTTATAAAATTTCTACTGAAGCACACTCGGGTGCAAAATCCAAAGGACCGTCACTTTGTTACTCGCGTACTCGAAAAATAAGGCCTATCTCGAAAAACGGGAAACGCTATCAAATAGAGCAGGAATGAAAGTACCTTGCACTCTTTTTACAGCGAAATCGAAGGCAAAAATTTTGTAAGTCCGCATACACCCCTCAAATGGTCGATTTTCTCGCGATTTCTCTCATATATTACGTATATTCACGCGCTGATTCCGAATTTCATAGTTAGAAAGGCTAAAACGAAGGTAGAAAAAAGTTAGAAACGAAAAATCACTTTTTTAACTTGAAAAGTCCGAAAATCGACCTTTCAAAAAATCAGTTGGTATTCTCACTATTATTTTCGGAATCTACACTAAAAGATGATATAAATATAAATTTTTCATAACTTTATTCACACAGACCCTTGAGATAATTGTGCTCAAACTAGAGCATTTGGTAATTTCTCAATGTGGTATAGACCAGATATGTTTTGAAATATGATCCCGATTGCGAAATATCACGTGTATCAAGTGATATTTTATTTTTCCACGATGCCGTGAACATGACTGACACGATGATTTCATCACCAGGTGGAAAAAATTTCAACATTTTTTTCGACCATGAACCCGGGTTCATGGAATTTTCGCAAAAACTTTTTTTTTCAAAAGTCGATGAAAATGTTTAAAATGTGTGAATTACCTGATATTTAATATAGTTACACCTTATTTCACGATTTATATTACAATATATGACTATCGTGATGAAGCATACGAGAGACAACAAACAAAGTTTTATCGAATACCACCCCATTATTATGAACATATCTAACAGTTTTATCGGAAAACATGGTGTAAACATATTATATTTCAATTAACGAATATATTTCACACAGGTTTATCCACTTTTGAAAAAAAAAGTTTTTGCGAAAATTCCATGAACCCGGGTTCATGGTCGAAAAAAATGTTGAAATTTTTTCGACCTGGTGATGAAATCATCGTGTCAGTCATGTTCACGGCATCGTGGAAAAATGAAATATCACTTGATACACGTGATATTTCGCAATCGGGATCATATTTCAAAACATATCTGGTCTATACCACATTGAGAAATTACCAAATGCTCTAGTTTGAGCACAATTATCTCAAGGGTCTGTGTGAATAAAGTTATGACAAATTTATATTTATATTATCTTTTCGTGTAGATTCCGAAAATAATAGTGAGAATACCAACTGATTTTTTTGAAAGGTCGATTTTCGGACTTTCAAGTTAAAAAAGTGATTTTTCGTTTCTAACTTTTTTCTACCTTCGTTTTGGCCTTTCTAACTATGAAATTCGGAATCAGCGCGTGAATATACGTAATATATACTACTTTTCGATAGTTATAGCGAAAGTCTATTTTTGGGTGTAAAAAATGTCAAAATTTTGGAAATTTTTTTGACCCCCAAAAAAATCTGGAGGACTTCGTATATGCGGCTGCGATCAGCACTTGTGAACCTTATTCCACAAAAAAAGTTTGAGGGTAGGTTGCATTTTTCCCATCCCGGACCATTTCCACTCTCTGGTGGACGGTCTCTTAAAAAGACTGACTGTGCTTTGTCTGCATGATCTCTCCAATTGACGAAAACCTTGGTGATAACTTCCTCCTCTGCCAACTCGGGATTCTCGTTCTTGAACTACAATAACAACTTTTAGATAGTTATTTGTCGATCATCCCCAACCTTTTTTAATAATCGAACACTTTCAATATTTTCCAAATACTGCAGCCAACATGTGAGACATATTTTATGCTGCATGTGAGACATAATAAAAACAGTTATCGATAGGTTAATTCCGTTATCTACCGTACCGTGTCAAAGTGCTCCAGGACGTAGAATGAGTATGCCTTTCTGCCGGGAACGGGCCTTCTCTCTGATCGAGCCCAAGCCGCGAGTTCCGCCTCGTATCTACAATAGAATCATTTTACTTTTTTGAGGAAGAAAGAATTCTAAAAAAAATTATTGACATCCTAATATGAGAGATCAGACTTGACAATTACGTCATCACTATGAAATCGAAGGTGCACAATATTAAAAAAATGACGAACCGTCGTTTGTCTTCCTCGTGCTGCATCTCATATCGCGTCCTGTCGGGCAGTCTGAAAGATGAGAAACGTCTACCTCACCAAATTTGAATTTCCATAAAAATCTGTATTGCGTGTGTCTCTCTAGTAATCGTCGCCCTTTCGTGCACTCACTTCACCCATTCCGTCTTGAGCAACTGCCCGAATTCTCCTCCATTGCAGTGGAGATCGCCGTTGTTGCGACGCATTCTCATCTCACCCACGAAGCAGAGATAGGCAGAGATGACCTGTGAAGAGAGAGGAGATTACGTCATTCATAGGTAATAGGGGGATAGACTAGAAGGCACTTAGATGAACTACTCAAGGCCTGACAACTCAAATAACTCACTCAAATAACTAAAAGACAAATGTGCTTCATATAGAGATCAATATCACACATTTTATAACAGAAAGTAATATTAGACCAATGGAGTCGTGTAAACTATAAAAAGCTAGTTTCATCATCACTACGCAATCTCACCTGTCTGGGTGCATTGGGATCTCTGTTGACGCGTGTGCAGCCCTTCTCGGCGATCTCTGGAATCATTTGGTGTGAATTATTAGGAAACGTCGTCTGTCCAACATTCCACTGAGGCCTCTAATATAGTAAACGTCGTCCACACCACACCACACTCACTCTCTGGTTTGCTCCTTCGCGTGTTCTTGCGAATGGTGGAGACGGAGGGAGAGAAGATTGGCGGCTCGTTGATGAACGGATCAGCGAAATCGATCGGACTGCAATGGTGTACTGATTAGGAAACGTCGTCTAGTCAAAATTTGAATAGGAACGGCGCCTGGTAATCGTCGCCCACACCACACCGCACTCACTCGTTGAGCATGCCGTTGCTGTTGTTGAGTAGGAGAGAGGAGAAGTCGTACGAGTCGTTGTCTTCCCCTCCACTTCCCTCTCCCTGCTCGTCCTCCTGTGGTGTATCACATTAGGAAACATCGCCCTCCCCAAATTCATTCCCTTCCAAAATTGCATTGCGTGCGCTCATAAGTAAACGTCGTCTTCCCTCACCACAGACAGATTGTCGTCTCCCTCCATGTGCCGCACCACGATGTTCTTCTTCTCTTGTTCCTTGAGCAGTCGAATGAGAGGATTCTCCTCGAGACCGGAACCGGAAGCGTCCATCACACCACTGCAAATTAGGAATGGTGTTCCGGGTGGGAAACGTCGCTTAACCCAATCCTTATGTATTTTTACTATATTTTTTTATTCGTCGTCATCACTGCAGCACCAAAAAATCAGACGCTGTCAAAATGTGTACTGCGTGCCTTCGTTTAGTAATCGTCGTCCTGTCCACACCACGAACCTGTCATCATTGGGGTCACTGTCGTCATCTTGTCGAACGTCGGCCGAACTTCCTACTCGGATCTCCACTGGTTCAGAGCTGCGAGAGATCAGTCCAGACAGAGTTGTGTCCGAGAATCTGGAAAGATAGTTTGATCTTTGATCTTTCCCCTCATTCCCCCATGCCTCCCAATGAGTCACTCCTCTCTCCTCCCTCCATTCTTTCTTCCATAGTCCTTCATCTGATTCATCTTCTACCCTTTTCTTTTCTCTATGAATCGACTACTACAATTCACCCTCAAGCCCGCTGTACACTCACACTCCAAATGTCAAGTCCCTGGCTGGTACCGCTGGTTTCATCCGGGTCCGGGTGTATGGCCTCTGGTACCTGTAGTTCCGGGTCTGGGTACCATACACCCTAAACGTCGGACTGGCGCACCCTAAATGACAGGCCCTGTCAATCAGTGGCGGCCGGTCATGGCCTCATCGGTGTCTCTTTTGCACACTTTCACCCGTGGTGCGTCCTCTCTAGTAAACGTCGACCTCGCGATTGCGTCGGAAATTGCATTGCGTGCACATGATTAGTACTCGTCGCCCTATGGATCGGACTGCATTCCATTGGGGTTATCGAGGGAGAGAGAGACAGGTTTGGGTCCGTGTGTCGATTGATATCCCCCCCCTATCTTCCTCCTCTCATCTCTTCTCCATTCTACACTATAGCCTCGTCTCTCTTTCTCTGCGCTCTACTCGAACCGCACACTCTCTCGTCAACGAGACTTTCACTGCATTACCCCCACGTAGCCAACCAAAATCTGCGTGTACTATCGACTGGAGGGAGATGTGCATGTACTATGGTTACTGTAGGTAGGCAGGCCTTTGAATAGGTCACAATTGTGATTCATCAACTAACTCTAGAATAATATTTACTTAAATAATGATTAAACAAAATCAATAAATAGTCACTTACAGTTTAATCGATTCCTCTTGGAACGATGATTCGGTCTTGGCAACTTTCGCCAATCCATTGATCTTCGCTTCGAGACGCGCCTTCTTTGCAGGAACTGCAATGGGTTGATCATTCGTGGTACTCGGTACCCGATGCCCGGTACCGGGCACGGCACGTACCCGAGTCGGCGGCACTGCTTCCATAGGGGCTGGTTCGGACCATGGTAGTGGGTGGGGAGACGGACTTGGGTACTGGAGTGAGGCAGGGAGTGGAAGTGACGGGGAACACCGGCTTGCTCTGCAATATTTGATTTTACAATTACATTTAAATTTTAAAATGACGTCACTTTTCAGTAAAACAAATCAACATTTTCTATCAGAAATGTTGCGTTCCCAAATGTAGAAATGGCAATGAAGAATTCTACTCTATTCCTATCAGAAAGCCATCATTTTTAATGAAAATCCGATAACAAAATCATGTTGTTTAGTTCGTAACCCCAACTGCGCAGGCCCTTTCACATCATGATTGGTCCATTCTCAGTCACTCAATTGGTTCCCTTCTCAAATGGTTGTCAAATGTCAATGAGTCGGTCTCTTTTCCCTCCAGACTCAATCCTCTTTCTCTTTCTCTCTCTTCTCTCTCTCTCTCCCTCTCTCTCTCTCTCTCTCTCTCTCTCTCTCTCTCTCTCTCTTCTCTCTCCTACGGCATTATCGATAAAGGTCGTCCCTCATAACCCCCCCCCCGAGTCCCTCTTGTGACCTATTGGGTCTTCCTAATTTGTGTGCCTCTCCCTTGTCTTTTCTTTTCCTCTCCTTAGTCGATTCTTATCGCGGGCCACGATCAGTCACGAAAAGGGGAAGACAGTCGGAGAGAGAGAGACAAGCAGTCCAACCAAAGAAACGGGCACTTACTCCGATAGAGATTCCCATCTCAATGAGACTAAATTAGTGTTGATGAAGACTAGGCAGATATCGATCGGAGTGTACGGTAGGTAGGTCATGGTACCGTACATAGCATCCGAAAGAGCAACGGCTAGATCAAGTAAGAGAAAGAGGAAAATATTGAGAGAATGCGCGAAACGAGAGAGGCAGACAACGAGAGACGTTCTTGGCATGGTGCCAACTCAGTGCGCTACCGTACCTTTGGGTCGATGCCAGAGACGACGTTTGTGAGATGGAGGAGAAGAGCCTCGGCCACACTGCAAATACAATAATATTTATTACAACAAATTGATGTATTTATAGGAAGAAGGAGAGTGAGATCGATGGCAATTGGAATAGAGACAGGACTGATAGAGACTAATTAGAAGACTTGAGAAGAAGAGAAAGAATACGGTAGTAGGGTACGGTATGAGGGGAATTATTGATTGAATATCTCCGAAATTGGATATAATTTAATTTTTTAAGAATTCTTGAAAAGATCAACTCTTACATAGATATCAATCGATCGGTATCACACTCTCTCCTTGGCTTTTCCTTGAGGAGTTTTCGAAGTGCGGAGACTCCGTCGACTGCTTGGTCTGATCGCTGGAAGAGAAATTATTGCATAAGGGTGACGTAATCACAGAAATTGAGTGGGGGGGGCAGTTTACGGTGCAAACACAATCAGAATACGTAAGAATAATGTAATTTCAGGAATTGGAAAAGGAGTGGGGGAGGCAGTTTCTGATGGATACACACTCAGATTACATAATGATGATGTCATAGTAAAAATGGGAATGGGAGTGGGAGGGCGCAGTTTGTGATGCATTCACAGTGAAATTGCATCCAAAATGCAGGCTTCTCATTCACTAGAATGACTAGATGAGATGAGATCACGTGGGAAATTCGTCAGAAGCGTTTTTGCTATTGATTTTGCAGATCAATTACAATAAT
Source organism: Pristionchus fissidentatus (assembly GCA_036245785.1). Classification (NCBI taxonomy): domain Eukaryota; kingdom Metazoa; phylum Nematoda; class Chromadorea; order Rhabditida; family Neodiplogasteridae; genus Pristionchus; species Pristionchus fissidentatus. Next base: position 20,464,304 of record BTSY01000002.1, read on the forward strand.
ATTGCATAATAAATAAAGTATGCCCACTGACCCCATCGGCGCCACCCACGAGCCACTGGAGATTGGCGCAGAGCTGGCGCAGAATGGGCACCATCGGTTCCTTGCTGGCGCCGAAGTGACTCGACGCACTTACTGCCTGAAACAATATTATTTTGTAAAAATATTTAGCAAAAATAAAGTAATTCCAGCTGGTTAGCAATTTTCCATAATCAAGGAGAGAAAGCATAAAAAGTTGTTAGTTCTCCTTGAGTTTCACTCGTTCCTTATAACCAGTGCATCATTCGTAATTTCTATCATTGTCGAGGCTTCTATCCACCATATCCAATAGTGCTGCCAGATCGAATAATCTTTGTTATTCGATCTAACACCACTACTCCTCCCCCTTGGGTCCTCTTCTCTTTTTTCTTCTCCCTTTCAATTCTCGTCGATTTCGAATAGATCATTATCGTATTTTTATCGGCCTTGCGAGACTTTACGAGACTTCGAATCGCTTATCACTCTTTCCTCTCTCTCTCTTTCCGTATCTCTCTCTCTCTCTCCCTATCGAATGGCCCAATTAGGGTATCTTCCCCCTCTCTACTTTTGACTGTCTCACTGATCACTATCACTAATCAATCGATCGGTGGCCCTACCAGTACCAGTCGAAAACAAGTTACTACCGTAATCCGCAGGTTACGGTATCACCTGATCGTGCTAGAACCCCCCGAGGGGAGGGTATCCGGTGGATTTGCTTTCCACTTGACAGAGAAGGGGACTCTTCCCTCACCTCCCCCTCGCTTCCCTCGGTATTTATGGTCCCTTGTATCGGGCCTTCCCCCCTAGATGACTCTTTGTCCCAAGGGCAAACGGTACTCTGTGGTTGGGGGTCCTCCTCCCCCCCCCACGGTACCCTCCCCTCAGTCTCCCCCTACCTCCACAACCCATTAGTCTTACGTGGAAACATTCTACACACAGACACTTCTCTACCCTTCTCTCTCTCCAGTTACGACAGGTCTAAATGGCATTTGGCCCCACTCTTTCTTCTCTCTTCAGATGCGAGCGAACAAAGAGACTACCGTAACCACACTTCCGTCTAAGACTCGGAATCAACCTGAGAGACTACCGTATCCCTCTCCCAGACTTCCGTACAAGACCCAGAATCAATCGATAGTCCCTGAATCTTTCGATTCCAGATTCCTGATTGTTGTCCAATTTCTCCCCTCTTCGAATTGGAATGATTCAGAGAGAGAAAAGAGGACGTCCTTGTCTCTCTCCACGCCTTTTCTGATTCCAATACAAATCGAACCAAAATCTCGACTGTGCTCTCTCGATTGCACACACTCTCTTCTCTTCTCTGCTTCTCTCGTACTCTCTCCCATCAACACACTCTCTCGTCCTTCTCCTCCTCTCTTTCGATGACTATGAAACCCCCACGTAGGAGGAGGAAGACACAACTACAGTAGCCAGAATAAAGTCAGTGATCGATCGACAGTTAGAGCGAGACTACCGTACCTCGTCAAGTCTATCGACGACCATGTCTCGTAGCCGCAATTGGTAGTCCTCATCGGCTGTGGTCATCTGGAAATCGATAATTAGCGGAAGTTGAGTCAGAGTAATTAACGAATTGGCGAAATGATCGATCGATACACTGATAGTGACTGATAGGGGAAGAGAGAGAGAGAGAGAGAACGAATTGGTGAAAGTCATGCGCAAAACAGTAGGGAGTGGAATGTAGAGGAGAGAGAGAGGAAGATAGACTGTATGGGAGAGGTCCCCCCAACTCTACCAATTCTTCTCTCTCTCTCCCTCTCTCTCTCTCTCTCTCTCTCTCTCTCTCTCTCCTACTACACAACTTCTGTGCTGATCACACACGGAGAGAGAGAGAGACGTGAGGCAATAACTTATGGCAGAGTAGTAAGTTGGAGTCAAACAGGCGGGTCCCCACAGTGCGCCAATAGAGAAGAGACAGTCATTGGGGGTGGGAAAGAGAGAGAGAGAGAGAGAGAGAGAGAGAGGGGAGAGAGAGAGAGAGAGAGAGAAAAGAGAGAGAGAAGGGGGGAGAAGGGACTGAATTGATGTGAGAGACTCAGTGTAGATCAACAATTGGGAAATCGCGCAGGCATAAACAGATGGGGTCTTGAGGGGAAGAGGTAGATCAGGGAAAGGAAGTTCTCTGGTTTTTTCCTAGCTGGATTCATGCCTGATTCCAGGCAGGAAATAAATATCAGAGTATAGTGATCTAAGTTATCAGTAGAGAAAGAGAGTATAAAGGGAGGGGAAAGGAAGAGAGGGAAACGGATGAATGGAAAGGACTCAGTCAAAAGAGGCCTTGATCGAGACTGAAAGGGAGGAGAGAGAGAGAGAGAGAGACCAGTCCTATTGGACTGGTTGCAAGACTGATCGATAATAGAATCACGACTACCGTACTCTCTCGATCGTATCGGGACCGAGATGAACACGAGAGAGGCCCTTGTTGTGACCGGGCGACCACTGTTTTTCGATTGACTTCGCATGCAAAAAGTAGTCGATTTGGAAGAGAGAAGCGGAGTGTTTTCATGCTAAGAGAGAACGAGATTGTTTTGGTAATCTTTTACTTCCAGAAATGCACGTAGAACGGACTTTGACTGGACTTTGAACACCCATTACCATAGGACTGAAGACTGACTATGGATCGGGGTACGGTAAGCGGGCTACGGTAGGAGGGGTTCGATAGGACACGTCGATGACAGAAAATGACAGGCCCAAAATGGAGAAGAGAACAAAAAGAAGGCGATGATAGTGGAGAGAATGATAAGAATTGCATCGACCGTTTCTAGGCTGATCTGAGACTGAATTCATGATGATTCCATGAATACACAAAGGGGTATGGACGAGAGAGCGTGCGAAAATGAGAGAGTCCCTCTCGATTTTACACGCTCTCTCACTCTGAACCCCTCTCTGCCAGGTTGCGAGGTTTGTGCAACTATGCGAATTCAATATAATTTCGAGACCGGAAACAACAAGTGAAGGTAGAGAGAGAGAGAGATAGAGAGAGAGAGAGAGAGAGAGAGAGAGAGAGAGAGACTATAGAGGCGATTTACCGCACTGTTGGTGGTGGGGGATCAAGTGGGAGAGAGGAGGGGAGGGGAGAGAGACTCTCTGCCAACCGTCTGTCAGCAAATCGGTCCCTCCCCCCTTCTCTCTCTCTCTCTCTCTCTCTCCTTCCCCTTCCTCCCCCTCATCGATCGATCGACAAGAGTCTTGAATCATTGGGGAGAAGAGGAGAGAGAGAAGGCGAAACCAGAATGACGTGGCCCTTCCAAGAGAAATACAGGAGATGTTGTATAGCAAGACTGAAGCGCCAAACCACCGGGAGAGGAGGAGGGAGGGGCTATCGACAGCTGGCAGATACAGTAACCCTCCTCCCTTCCCCCAACCAGGACCCCCGAGGGGACTACCGTACTCACCAGCTACCGTAACTGGCGTGAATGAAGACAGGGGGAGGAAATGATACGGGGGTTAACACAGGTCAAGTCAGTGATAAGAGAGAGAGAGAGAGAGATTACTGATAACGGTAGGAAGTATTAGTTAGAGTAAGAGAAGGGGAAGAGACGAATGGCATTCATGTTTATCACAATCGACACAGTCTCTGTCGGCCCCCGAAACTGTGAGAGGAGAAGAACCGGCTCCGGACTGGGGAGAGGGGAGGAGAGAGAGAGAGAGAGAGAGAGAGAGAGAGAGAGAGGGAGGGAGAAGGGGGGAGGTGGGAGGAGAAGGGAGGAGAGACAAGGGGAGGTGGGAGCGCAGTCGACGGGGCTCGATTGACTGTCCCGTTAGATTCCAGCGATAAGGGGCGGTAGAAGGGAGGGGACCAAGGCCTCGAACCAGCCTCTCTCTCTCTCTCTCTCTCTCTCTCTCGATCGGGCCATGACCTATTACACGGAGAGAGATTGATAGCTTTGATCTACTCCGATACGGCGGGTCCTGATTTATGGCATACCGTAATCTCGATGTACCGTAACCATGTCGCTGTGGGACCAAGAAATATCGATCGATGGTAGATCAACGCGAGGATCTACCACAGTGGACTGATCATTGTTGTATCTTCGATGGTGTTGACTGTCAAAACAGCCGAGTCATATCGTGGTTGGTCTATCGAGAGGAGAGAGAGAGAGAGAGAGAGAGAGAGAGAGAGAGGGGAGGGTATCCTTCCAACATCGACAGTGCCTGAATGGAGAGACTCCACCAGTCAATAGACTTCTCTTCCCTTCGCTAACAGGCCCCTTCCCCCACCATCGGAGTGTTTGTACAGTTTTGAAGAGAGAGAGAGAGTCCCCCTCGTCTCTCTCTCTCTCTCTCTCTCCCTCACTCTCGACTTCGATCTACTCCCGTTGATCGTTGTATGCTAAGCCTCGACGGGACTGTTGAGAGAGAGGGATCGAGAGGGAATACTCGATCCCTAGAGATTGCATCATCACTAGGCAATGCTGATACGACGACTGGACTAGTGAGACCGGGTAGAGATTGAAGACAGGAAGGATCAATCTCTCTCTCTCTCTCCCTATCACAGAGAGACACTCGTAGTGAAAGTGGACCGGGGAAGAGTCGAGGGGTGATATAGTCTATCACTGATTAGTGATAAGATCGGATCACTGGCCTGATTGGCCCACTTTCAACTGATTGGTTTATGGCTCCACCGGGGTCGACGCCGGTGCCAGCATGGTACCAGGCCCGATGCGGGACCCGACCGTGATCGAAACTGAGGTAGATGTGGTAATAGGCCTGGATCAGGACCGGAATTGGGACCGGAAAATGTCGATCAATAATGAATGATTATCAGAGAACTGACTTGACTCTCTCTCTACTCTTCAACTCTTCCCTCTCATTGTGTATTTGACATCACATGAGTGGTTGCTGCTGTAAGACACAGTCTACACTTCGTTCTCTCTCTCTCTCTATCTATCTATCTCTCTCCCCCACCTCCCCTCTCCTCCCCTCTCACCTCCCCTCTCCTCTCTCCTCCCCACCTCCCACCTCCCCTCTCGACCACCTCCCCAGTCCCCTTCCTTCTCTTCTCAGTCTCACATTCCAACGTGGTCGAAGGTCAGAGGTTGGAGAAGGGAAGGAAACGATTTCATTCGATTCAGCGGTCTGATAAAACGGAGACAGAGAAGATAGAGGAATAAGAAGAGAGAGAGAGAGAGAGAGAGAGAGAGAGAGAGAGAGAGAGAGAGAGGTACCAATCGGTTACAGGGTCAATCACTTGATAGTGAGAGATTGAGAAGATGGAAAAAGGAGAAGGAAGAACGGGCCAGTGAAGAGAGAAGAGACACATCATTCCACAGGCAGGTGGGTCCAGAGTGAGAGAGTGTGCAAAATGGAGAGGGACTTTTGCACATTCTCTCACCCTGACCCCTCCTTACACCTTTGGAATCGTGTATTTGAGACTAGTCAAAAATTCGAATTTGTGTTCGGTGTAAAGTTGTCAACTTTATTCCCCCCACAGAATCCCTCAAACAATCATTCTCATAAAAACGTATTTTTAATCAAATAAAGCATTATTCGTGGGAAGTGATTTTGCAGACTCAAACCCGGCTCGAGTAACTCTCTCCGATTCACAAAACTCTGCCCATTTGTGGCATCGACTGTAATGTAATATGTGTTCGCATTACTCCTCTCTACTGACTGATAGTTGTTAGTGTTACTGCCTACTGGGAGTGCCCTATCCTGTTATGGTAGATGGGCCCGATCGAAGGGAGAGAGAGAGAGAGAGAGAGAGAGAGAGAAGAGAAGGAAAGAGAGGGGTGCAACATACTTGATTTGGTAGTCGATGATAGGGGAGAGAGTGATAGACTATCATCATTTCGCACTATTCGCCACACTCTAAACAGTCACGGGGACTCTTTGAGAAACACATCACAGACCACTTAACCAGAAAGGGGTTGGAGTGAGAGAGCGTGCAAAATCGAGAGGGACTCTCTCACTTTTGCACTCTCTCAACCTGACCATTTTCAGTATGTTTGGAATCACGTGGATATCGAGGGTTCGAAAAAATTTTGGTGGCCTTTTCAAATTTAAGAAGAGCAAAAGCGGAAGAATTCAGGAGATTCGAAGGGAGAAATGAATGCGTCCTGTTTTAGTCATCTCTTTTCCCCCTTTTCTCCCTTTTTTCTCCCCTCTCCGCTCTACCAAAACTACAATGGCAGAAAAGAGAAAGAGAAAGAGAAAGACTCGATCAGTCGATACCGAGAATTGTGAGTATTGTGTTGAATGAATTGGTTTACCAAATCATTCCACGGGCTTTGGAGTGAGAGAGCGTGTAAAATCGAGAGGGACTCTCTCACTTTTGCATACTCTCTCGCCCTGACCCCTGTCTGTCGGTTTAGAGAGAGAGAGAGAGAGAGAGAGAGAGAGAGAGTGGAGTAAGCATAATACATAATTTATCCTCTCAGAAGCGGGCAAAAATGCGTGTGTCCTCGGAAATCAACTTGATACGAGGGCAACAATGGGATCACAGAAGTAGTATAGTAGTAACATAATAGTTGTACAGTCGGGGGAGAGGGCCGGAATGACTCTCACACTTGTCCCAAGAGATCAAAAAGTGTGTGGAGAGAGAGGAGTGAGATCATATTCTGAGTGTATAGATAGAGGGAATTGAGAGAGAGATTAGAGTATGAACATGACTTAGATTGTGAATGAGATCAACCTGATACTGTATCTGTGTTGTGGCATCGCTCAAAGTGAAAACAATCGATAATTGAATTGATGACTGACTGCTCTCTCATTTTCACACACTCTCTCATCGGTTAGACGAATCAAGAGAGTGTGCGAAATGGAGAGACGCAGACAGTCAAGGACATGGAAACTCATCAATCACAAAAGAAGGAATGAAGGATAAGAGGAGATAAGCGCAAAACGGGTCTGGCTGACAGGGGTGATCACTCGGGGGAAAGATTAAAGTCAGTAGTTGATAGATGGTTGCGGTGAAGACGGATTACGGTAGTCGACGGGTCTCACATGTCGATGTCCTCATCTTCGTCCGCTTCAACTTTGTGCATGAAATGGTGGTCGGAGGCGAGATAAGCTGCAGCGTCAGAGGAGTACAAACCCTACAAGGTATCAAATGCATAACAAGGAAAGATGGAATAAAGTCAGTCGTCGATCGGCGGAGTTCGTCGTCTACCGTACCTGATGATCCACCCTCATCACACCGACCATATCGAACATCGCTGCGTCCTCTGCGTTGAGCAGGTTCTGAAAGAAGAAAATCGATAATTTCTCCTCTCCTTTAGTTAATATTAAATAAATTTAAAAATTCACCGTAATCTACCGTAATCTGTATGCTAAAAAGTTGATACATACCGTAGCTCTAACTGCAAGAATGGGTCGATCTGCTGCTTTGGCCAACTTCGATTCCACTAAATGCAGTAAATATTCGTCGAAGAGTAATCGAAGTAGATGGAAATGGCCGAATGAATGGGCCGATCGAAGAGTGAGATCACGGATTACCATCGAACTGCAAGGATACGATAGAGGTACGGTCGATTGGCGATGGGCCAGATTCGTGATCGTTTTACCGTACCTGAAAAAGCTCCAGTTGAGCAGGAACTGCTTAGCGTGTCTGGTCATTTCATCGTGTGGTCTGTCGTGGTACTTGGCGAGAATCTGTAAAGGGGGAATTGATAAACGTCGTCGGTCTGCATGCTGTTGAAATTTCGACACCCGAGGCAGATACTGGTAAAAGTTGCATGGGCACACCACGGAAATTTTAAAACTCTGTTAAATTTTGGACGCGCGAGCGACTAGTAAACGTCGTGCACACGCACACACCTGATCGACGACTGCCTCCATCCAATCTGCCCATTCATCTAATGTTTTCTTCTTGGAAAGATTATCCTTGAAGGACTCGGTGAGATGGCGGACAAAATCCGAATCGCATCTGGAATAAATATATCTATTTAATTTTAAATAACTATATAAAAATTCATCAATGCCTTGACAATGAGACAATCTCTTTTCGATCCATCTTTTTTTCTCAAATAAACTGATTGAATCTTGATTCAGATATGTTTCAGGTAACGTTCATACAGTGCAGGCACCGGAGATTTGTAATAGATCGACCTTTTGCCTTTTAAAAAATATTGTACCTCGACACCCATTCGCTCTGCTCTTGCACTACGGTGAGATCGATTCTGAAAAATCAGAATATTTATTATTTTATTATAGCAAACATTATTAATTTATCTAGGCATTTGTTGCTATAAAAATTCCACATTTAAGAACTGCATGGTATGAGACAAAAAGATAATTCTCGATCCGTTGTTCCCATGTTCTACCGTACCTCGTGAGATCCTCAGCAAGGAAAGTCGTTCCATCGGCACTGTCACACACTTGACGAGCAGCATAAGAGAGATGAGCAAGAGAAGTGTATCTGGGCATTATTCAAATCGTTAGTTATTCACTCAATCACTAAAATACACTAGTAGATCGTCATTATATAAATTCTTTCTAGGTATATTCCATGTTGGTTCAGTGAGATGAAAAGAGGATAAAGGAAAACAAATCTGACTTTCTCAATGTCTGTGACATCATTCGGGCAACGATTTCTTTCCGTCGAACGACGTCCTGAAAATAAATATCTCTTTTTCATTGCAAAATAAAGAAAATACGGAAAAATTATGATATTAACACTAATAAAATAGAAAAGTAAGAAACAAGAAGAAACAACTAACGGGAGGCGCTCCTTCGCACGAGTTTTTAGCGACGCTTTCGACGACTTTGGCGAAATTTCGCATTCGGACGTTGAGAGATTCAGTGACTGGAAGAGAAAAGAATTAATGGAAAGTAGAAATGTGATCAGCAGAAAAAAAAGAAAAAAAAATCATTTACAGAAAAAAATACTTCTGTTTCCCTACTTCTATTGCTTCTATTGCTTCTACTCATTGTTCTTCGCTTATTTGGATTTTGAATAATAAAACTGACTTTGTGTCCGTTGAGCGAGCAAATCGGGCACGAGAACATCGCAGAGCATCTAAAAAGAATTTAATTATATTAATATCTTAAATATTATAATTTCAACCATTGGTATTCGTATAGCGTATTGTCATCCTTTGATTGTTAGAATGCGATTTTTCTCAAAATCGGACATTGCCGTACCCCAATCTCAAACTACTGTAATAATGATTACCTGTAGGAAAGAGAAGTCCATCACTGTAATGTATTTCTTCACTGCAGTCACTGAACACAGAGCGATTTTGACATCGGGAGTGATCGAATCTGGACCCGTCGATCTGAAATATATTGAAATTAGTTTGGCAAAACAATCTGGGTGCCGAGTTATGAGTTAACGGCCTCGATTTTGCAGCAAGGCTGCTGGAAAGGAGAAAATCGCAGCAATTTGAAACTTTTTTCTGAGTAGTTCCTCCTAATGTCCAGTACCGTCATAATTACGCAACATGATACAATTTCCGGAATGCGCGGTGCCAAAAAATTCTCCGATGGATTTTCTATCTTGACTAAAAATTTGACTCCGATTACTCATATGATTCAAAAGTTGCGACAGATAATAAATGTGTGCCAATAATTTTCGGCGATATTGGATAATGCAAGGAGAATCTATGTTTCATCGAGATGTCAAGATAGTTTAAGCATTCATCCAATTGATCACTCGCATATTATTTCCTCGAAAACTTTTAAAAAAAGAAGTCTTAGAGAAATGATAGCAATTATGTATCTTAACGGCCAAATTTTTAAATTCCGAAATATAACTAGAGTGATAAACTAACACTTCCTCATACTGCCAGAACCGTTTCCACGCGTCTTCCACGCCGTCGAATCTCAGTTCTTTCACAGCATACAGTACATCCTGACAAAGTTATCAATTTAAAATATATTTTATCTATCCGCTTCTACTCTAACTAATCACTTCCCTGATCTTCTATACTCGATACCTCAAACAAATCGATAATTCGAACCTGGCAGTTCTGATAGTAAGCATCGACGAATTTGAGTGCGTGTTCCATAGTGAGACCAACTCTTGCCAATTCCAATTGAGTCTCGGGTGTGTCGATTATCGTGAACTGAGGGACGGCACCGTCTCCCAGAATCGCCTTGTGTTGATCTGAATATCGATTGATTAGTATACGGTAACATACAGTACTATCCGCGACAACTTCCTACTATGATTCGCACGGTATTGACTTCTGGTACGTACCCTCTGAACTGGAGACGGTTCCATGCTGGTACTCCATGGTTGAGGAGGTTGCTGCAGGTGCTGCAGCTGGTTGTTGCTGTTGCTGCACGGTCGGTCGACTGACTGCAGGAGTGGTCGCAGCTGCAGCAATGCTGATGCTGCTGGGAGGGACGGGTGCAGCAGCAGCAGCAGTCGTCGAACTGGTGGGAGGAGATACGGTAGAGGAAGTGGGAGAAACATTCGATCGAGTACTGACTCCACGACGAGTACTTGAGGAGAAACTGAAAGAGTTTGTGAGTGGAATGGACTACAATTTTCAAGAGTGCTTAGATATGGCAGAAGAGGAAACTCCAAAAATAAAGATCATCATACAATTTGTGTTTCTATATTTGAATAAAGTGATGTGAGTGCACTGAATTCTGGCGAGCCTATGCAAACTGAGGCAGACAGATAGAGAATGAGGAAAATATCACGTCAATGGCGATCTCATCACGAATTCACTTTTGGCATTTTGCCAAGATGGCCGAGTGAGTGACTCCTTATTCATATTCTTACCTCTTAGTGATTCCTCCTCGCGAAGGTGGGGGCGGGTCACAAGTGTAATCTTCCGCCAGAGCTGCCAATGAAGATCCAGCGCGCAACCGAATACCGTAGTAGTGGTATCTGCAGATTGTCGATTGATTATTGACTTTTCATTATAATAAATCCATAGGTAGACGAGGAAGTTTTTTTTTGAATTCGAGAATATTTTCCAATTATCCAAATGAAGGGGATCCTCAAGGGGGAAAGGGGGATAGATGGACGATCCCCTAAATCCTCCTCTAAACCTCCTCTCTTTTGGTCGTAAAGCTCATGCAGAATTCAACAGTCGGCGGCAAAGAGTGTGCACTAATGGCCCTCTCCCACACAATAGACGACGGACTCATTACCATACTTATTTCGTCATCACTACGCAATCCTTACCTTTCGCCAGACACTTCTTTGCCGTTTCAACATCGCTCATGCAGGTATTACATTTTGTACTCAATTGTCGGGCTTTCGCAATGGATAATTGTTCATTTCGTCATCACTATTCAATCAACTCACTTTGAATTTCCTCGAGTCCCGAGTCTTCGCGTTCGCAGTCCATCAAATATCGATCGAATTAATTTTCCGAATGAAGCAGCATTCACTGGTTCGATCTGACTCTGATTGCAGTGCCTGAAAGCACACTTTTTCACAATTTTTTTTCAGGTACTTCCTGTGGAACATTTTCGAAAAGAATGCATAAATGGGACTACCTTTTGTAGTGTTCGTAGAGTGTGCATCGAGGGAGCGACGAACCTTCTGCCTTCTCGTAATTCGCCTTCAACCATTGGATCTGCAATCAATTTAGTTAGCAAGTGTCTGGCTCTCCCCATTTCACATGCTCTCTCTCTCTGTCACTCTCTGACCGATAAGAGAGTGTGTAGAATTGAGAGGGTCTGACCATTACTCAATTTCGTCGTCTTTCTTCCATCTCAACACAAAACACTCCCAATTTCCGGTTGCCCCCTCTCAACTCTTGACCCTCCATTCCCCCTCCAAACCATTTTCGTCATTCTTATGCAATCGCAACTCTTCAACTCCTAGTCAGAATTCGCACAGAAACGGCCGGAAGTGAGAGAGTGTGTGGAATGGAGAGAGACAACTCAAATTAGGTTGGCCCCCTACTTCCGGTCTTGCCTGAGGGGTCTCGAGAGTGGTTGTACACACACTTGGCAGCGTGCCAAAATGTCAATTGGGCGAAAGGGGGGAAATTCTATACTCAAATCCATCACAAACGATTGCTTCTTCTCTTTTTCCTTGAGGAGGTCTTCGTTTCTCTTTTCTCTTCCCTCTTTTCTTCCCTTTCTCATCTCAATTTAGGCGCGTCTACGAGTCTTCCTTACATTTCTCTACGCAGAGAAGTGGCTACTGAGGAGAGAAGGGAATTCCCAAGTTCGCATACCGGCAACGGTGAGGGAAAAAAAACCTACGTGCTTCTCGTATCCTACGGAGCCGCTCATCGCGGTGGAGCGGTGGTGGGGCGTGGGATAGTTGCGGCCGATGCGCGCCGGCGCCGCGCCATCCACCGTCATACTACGGTAGTCCGGCTGGGTCGGATGACGGGACACACTCGCAACTCGCTCAGCAGCAGCAAAAAGTGGCGGTCGTTGGTGGGAAAATGGGCGTTGAATGGAGAGAAGAGAAGGGAAGGGAGTTATTCGACCGTTGCCATAGTGAGAAAGAAGACGATGAAAGAAGGAGGAGGAGAGAGGGCTTAGGCTGAGAGAGAGAGAGAGAGAGAAGGGAGGAGCTCCCCTTCTCTTTCTAGCGTTCCATCAGGCCCCTTTTCTCCTCCCTCTCTTCCCTCCCATGCCCATCTCTCTCTCTGTCTCCCTCTAGTAGCCCGAAATTCCAATAAAGCGCGCTATCCATCCCATCCCATCCCTTCCCTTCCCTTATTTTCCCTTCTCTCGTATTTTCTTCCTAGTGGAATCTCCCTATAGCTTCCCTTTCATTCTGTCAAAGTCAGCGTATTGTGAATGGGAATTGAAGTGCACATTTCAAAGGAAAGCAGGCAAACGTTTTCCTCATTTCAAATATAATAGAATAAATCGGTATTACCGTAAATCGTCCACCTACCGTAGCCGGTGGAGCTCGAGTTGCATTGGCTCCTCCGAGTCCGAGAGGTCCGAGGTCTTCCTCCTCACCTAATTAATTATTTATTAATTACTCGTCAAAAGAACGCCGGGGTGAATACGTTGTCCATACGATTATTGGAAAAGTGTGTAATTACAAGGCGATTGAAGTAATATTGTTTGTCTTTAATTAATATTCATAATTAAATAATTAATAAAATTAATAATTAATTAAAACTAACCGGAAGACGGAGATCCGGCAGCCAAACTATTCGGAAGCATGTATGAGGTGGAAGAAGTCGGGGAAGGCATCGTTGATTGGTACTGTAGATCAAATTAATTATCGATTGAAATTGATTGGATGATCCACTGATACCGTGTTCTTTTTATTTTCGTAATACAAGCGGGGAATATTTTCCCGGCGTTCCTTTGCTCATCACAAAAAGGTGTGCTCAGACAGTGAGAGGGAGCACATTTCTTACACATACACACTGTCTCCTCTCCTCCCCTTCTTTCTCTCTCTCCCTCCTCTCTCCTCTCCTCCCTTCCCTCTCTCTCTCTCTCTCTCTCTCTCTCTCTCTCTCTCTCCCTTCTCTCCCCTACCTTCTATCACATCGCACGCGAGCAATCTGCACTTTCCCTTCACTACCAATCATTTAGAGGATCAACGAATAGAAAAGCCCCTTGATCTACCCAAAACAACCTCGGGAACACGCAAATCACCATGGAAACTCGTCGGAAAAGTGGTTTTAAACCGCTAGAATCGGTTCAATACTCGATCAACAGGTGAGAGATCAGGGGGGATAAAAGATCAAAGATCAATAGGGGTAACCTCTTCATCTTCTTTGGAAGTCGACGGAGTTGTCGTGTCGGGCGCTCGTTTCGGCTCCGATTTATGTCGCATAGCAACCGATCGATGGGAGGGGAAGAGTGATCGGGAGAGAGAGTGAGTGGGGGAATGCGAGAGAGAAAGAGAGAGAGAGAGAGAGAGAGAGAGAGAGAGAGAGAGACGGAGAGGACGCGAGATTAGGTGGAGGAGGGGGAAGGGAGAAGGGTAGCCTCAAGTTGAATGAGAGATCGGGGAGAAGGGACCCCTGCCGATTGAGAGACGAGACAATGGAGGTCGATTGGGTATCCAAGGGAGACCGAGATCAAGGGGGAGAGATAATCAAGGAGTTTGAGAGAAAAGTGATTAGAGTAGAAGAGCAGTTGAGATGATCGAGTAAATTGATCCAATTTCAGTTAAATTATCGTCAAGTTGATTAGCTCTAGTTTTATGCAATTTTCGTAAGAACAGGAGAAAAAATGCAGATCCAAAACAAGTGAAAATATTTGCACCGAGGGAAATTGACTTCGACAAGTTGCGACTAATGAAAATCTCTAAGAGAAATCATGGAGAGATCACTAAATCGAGATAAAGTCGCGTCATTAAATGTGAACTATCGGAACAGAGTGGAGAATGCGATATAGCGTCGCGTCTTTTTTTATTCCCCCCACTTTTCTCCCATCTCTTTTAAACTTCCACATAGTTCCCTTTCAGTATAACTAATTGCACCATTTCAATGGGGGAATATTTTCCCGCCATTTTATTACAGTAAAAATATTTATTTTAAATATCGGTATCAGTGGATCAAAATGATTTGAAGAAAGAAAAGCATTTATAAAATAATTATTCATTTTCTCACCTGGTAGTACGTCTGATAAGCACTCGGATCGTAGACGTAGGTCCTGAAAGGAATTTGTTAGATTACTGTAGGCTCTGTTTACGAATACGGTAGGTGAAGAATATCGATTGGACTCACGTCTGCAGATGACCGGGCAGAGTGTACGCGTCCATGGCGAATTCCGTCGCAGAGTACGTTCCTGAATATCAAATAATTACTAAATTAATAAAATAATTTAAATTAATTATTACTAATCATTTTAATACCTGAATTATTGGCGACTGCATAAGCGCCGAGAGAAGAGGCCGGATCGAGTAGGGAGTCATCTACACCTGATAAATAGTTATTAATATTCTATATTTCAAAATTTATTGTATCTATCATAAACTAAAAGGAGAATTTGAAATTTTCGTAGAAGACCCCTGTGAAGTTATTGAGATTTTCTACAGACGTCTAAATTGCAGCAAGGAGTTTGTACTAATTGCTGATTATCTTGCAGGTAAGTGCCCGTGTTCTGAATGAATGGCTGCATTTTGGGCAGACAGACTCCTGACCTTTGTGCATTAAAGGGACCTGGAACTCCAAAATAAGTTATTTTTATTTTAAAGAAAATTCTTTTCTGATTAGAACGCAAAAAATCGCACATTTTTACGATTTTTTTGAAAGGAGTTATGATTTTTCAAAGTTCGGAATTTGCGTTGATGTACCGGGCGCTACGGTGTTTAGCGCGCTAAACACAGTAATGCCCGGTACACGAGTACCTTTAAAAATCATAACTCCTTTCAAAAAAATCGTAAAAATATGCGATTTTTTGCATTCTAATCAGAAAAGAATTTTCTTTAAAATAAAAATATCTTATTTTGCAGTGCCAGGTCCCTTTAAATATTTGTCTTTTTAGTCGAATCTAATTTTTGCAAGATCATCTTCTATAAAAAATGATTATCGTTCGTGTGGAAAATTTGAAAATTTTAATTAAATCCGAATTCGGAATTTTTGAACTTCGCGAAGTTTTTCTCAACATTTAAAGCTATTTTGAAGACAAATTCGACAGATACCCGTGCGTATCGGACCCTTTCACATGCAGTGTGAAACACATTCGAGATTATGAGAGGTGAACAATTATCGGACACGTGAATACTGGATGGATGAACTATTTCGCTTTCCTTCGAGATGTAAAAAGGGCTGTGCATCGAAATGAGATTCATTCCCTCTTTGGGATAACTTCAATATCATAAATGGAGGTACATTCAACAGAGGAGTGAATCTGATCTTGTGATCAACTACAGTATCTCCCACACTACAGTACTCACACATGGCGGTGCGCAGACGCATCGCAGTCGAATAATCGATGAGCGGCTGGGTACGGTAATCGATAAGCGCTGCAGGATTCATGGGTACTACCGTAGGCTGACTACTGACGACTGAAACGTCTTCGAGGTTGAGACACTAAATGAGGGAGGGTCTTGTCCCATTCTTCCATTGTACGACTCCCCCTTCATCTCTCCAGATAATCAATAATTCAATCCTTTCGAGTCGGGAGTTTCGCCCCTCTACGTGGCGCGCCCCGTTTCCAACGGTAACTGAGAGAAGCAAGGAGAAAAGAGAAGAAGAAGAAGGGGAAATGGAGGAAAAGGAAGAAGTTGGTCAACTGTAGTGAGTGGAAACCGTCTCTCAGAGATTTCGATCGCTTAGAGGCAAGGGAAGAGGGGAAATTCACCACGGAAATGAATGCTAAGGAGCCGAATCAGGGGAGGTCTCAGTCTCACTCGAATCTCTGTTACTGGGAGGACGATTCTTGTAGAGTGCAAGAGGAATTCCTATGACGTCATCATTACTCCATACTGGAATGATCTCTACAGTACACACTTGGTCCGTTCATTGGCAAGTTCTTTTTTTCTATCTTCCCCCTTATTTGATTATTCTTCGAAAAGAAAAGATATAATGGAGGAGGGGTCTCGAGACTGCACAGCCTATGAGAGAAGAGAAGTCCCGTGGACTACGGTAGGTGTTTCATTGTTGGCACCACAAAATGAGCTTAAAGGAAAATGGCTAAAAGGAAAATGCTTGATATCGATTGAATTATGCGATTAGACGCGCAAACTTGACGTGCATTGACGTAACATCACATACGCAAGGTAAGGTAGTATACTTTTCTTACTAAAACAACGAATGAGCGCTTTTTTTTATACTCGAATTGACACAATTGTACTAGATACAAACTGTATCTGCTAAATGCCCTCAAATGATCTCTAACCCCTGGTTAGCCCTCCAGTGTATCTCTCTCTCTCTCTCTCTTCTAGGATCTCTCTCTCTCTCTCTCTGTCGATTATTACCTCCCTTCTGTGACAAGACTGGCGCCATACGAACATGCAACTAATCAAGCAGAAGCGAATTGATGTCTTGAGGGGAAGAATTAGAAGAAGCGTGAAAGGGAGAGGAAATATGATGAAATCAAGCGAGAATCTTGCAAAAACTGTGGTGCAGTTCATAATGTGATGGAATCGTCAATCACATATAAAGGTATGAACCCAATGAATATTTAAGGATTTCAAGTGCCATAATCCGTAATTTGTACCCCTATCACCTGAATTCCTCCATGTTTTCCATACTCGTCCCTTCCTTTCCTCGTTAGTCCTCTATCTCTCTCTCTTCTCTCTTCTCTCGGTTGATTACATGGTTGGGGAACCTCGCTTAATCTACTAGGAAGGAGCAGGTGACACACTGTTCCCTGATTGAACGACCGGGAGGTAATGGGTCCAGAGACCCGAACCCAACCCCCGAGTCTGGGCCCGATCCGGGCACCGATTATCCAGAACCCAGAACATAGTGCTTCATTGGTTTGCATAACAAACACAAGGTGATATGGTCCCACAACGAAATCTCCAGAAAAGGTACTGTGAACTGTTGCATTACCTGTCTGATCACTAGTCTGCGCCAGCGCACTCCCCTGCAGCACGACTGCCGGGGAGTACGGTAGGCGACCAGCTGCAGCTGCTGCAGTGAATCCAAACAACTGCTGGGTATTGTAGAGATCCATGGGATCGGAAGTGCTACCGTAGTCCGACGGAAGGAGGGAAAAGGATAGAAATGAGGGAGAGGAGAGAGTGAAGTCTGGCTGTCTCTCTCTCCACTCTCGCTTCTCTCATTAGTCCAACAAAAGGAGGCCCATCTCTCTCTCTCTCTCTCTCTCGATTTCAGAGAGAGAGGAGAAGGTCCTTTTTGCCCCTCGACGTCTCTGACTGTCAGTCCGATCTCCGACTAATGCAAAGTCTCTAGCACGGAGAAAAATGAGCTTCTTTCCGTCAAACTGAGAGGAGAGAATGGCTTTTTGCCATTTGAATTGAGAGAAGAGAGGAGAAGAGGATACGGTAGCATAATAAAGTCAGTGGGCGGTGAATTTGGAGGGAAAGCAAGTGACGCGTGGTGCGATATATCACGCGACTCACGAGAGGATCGACTCAGAATGATCAGAATCCGGCACTGAGCAAGATTTTCGACCTCTATTTTTGTGCACTTTCGGATTCCTCTGTGTCTAACTAAGATCCCTGGGAGCTATGGTGCCATGAATCTCATCCTTTGCCGAGATACTGCTACTGTTAGGTGCAGCCGTCGAAGTTTGAGGCTGTTTTTCGACGTTTCAACGTCATTTCTATGAAAACTTTTTTCTTGGAGCTAAGATCCATTTTCAAGGCTCTATTCAACTGATCAGTTTTTTTTGGTAAATACTCGAATTTGCATAATATGACATTTTGTTGATTTTACAAAAATCCGCTCGAAAACCCATTAATTTCTCTTTATAGAAGGCTCCGGTAGGTCACAAGGATTCGAATGATATATTGGAGCTCACATATCTTTGTAGATCGTATGAGTTATGATAGGAAACGTGGTAAATATAGCGCACTTCACCATTTCACTATTCATTTCCTTTGTTCTGGACCGCTTCATTCACTTCTCTCACGAGGAATAATAAGGCATTTCCCCCATTTTATGAGCATTTTGTGCCAATTTTACACGTTTCCTATCATAACTCACACGATCTACAAAGATATGTGAGCTCCAATATATCATTCGAATCCTTGTGACCTACCGGAGCCTTCTATAAAGAGAAATCAATGGGTTTTCGAGCGGATTTTTGTAAAATCAACAAAATGTCATATTATGCAAATTCGAGTATTTACCAAAAAAACTGATCAGTTGAATAGAGCCTTGATAAAGGACCTTAGCTCCAAGAGAAAAGTTTTCATAGAAATGACGTTAAAACGTCGAAAAACGGCCTCAAACTTCGACGGCTGCACCTAACAGTAGCAGTATCTCGGCAAAGGATGAGATTCATGGCACCATAGCTCCCAGGGATCTTAGTTAGACACAGAGGAATCCGAAAGTGCACAAAAATAGAGGTCGAAAATCTTGCTCAATGCCACACCCAGGTCGACCCTCTCGTGAGTCGCGTGATATTATGCAATAGATAGGTGATCAGTGATAGAGATATTATTATCAATTGATGTAGGCCCTACGAAAATACTTCGTTTGTAGGCACAATGAATCCGATGAATTTGTCGATCGAGATCAAAAGCCTAGTCAGATGCAGTAATACTTTTCTCAAGACGTATGCCTACATTATCATGAGCTCGCCAGAACGCAGTGGCACAGATCAGTCATTATTTGTCTATTGCATCATCACTATGCAATCGACTCACCGTCCTTGTCTGTCGATACGTGCAAGAGATCGCTGCTCTTCGGAAGCAAGATGTAGCGCTGTAATTATCGATTGATTAGATCAAGGGGAAGGGGAGTTGCTATGCGATTCAATCATGGCGAAATCATTTTCCCAAAATCACTCCACATATTCTTCTTACCCTGCCCAGAGGGAATAAAAAAATTCTACCGTTCCCCTGTGCCTATTAGACTTTGAAGTCTTCGCTAGCCAGCTTAGACTTATGAGTCGTATATTTATTTCCCCGTGGGTGGATCAACCGTATCAATCAACTGGTCAGCATTACACCATCACTACGCAATCTTGCGGGGGTAGGTCATTCTCCTAATTCTCGTCGTTCTCCCATCATCCTCTCCTTCTTCTTCTTCTCTTCTCGTTTCCATGACTGCAACTCTCTGAATCTCCAGGATGTCGTTGGTATCTAAGGAGGGACTCTTTATATTTCTCCATCCTCTCTTCTCTCTTCTTCTTCTCCCTCCTCTGGTCGACTTGGTAACGGTCCGTGTAGAGCAGGACTATTTCGTTGTCCAGGAGACACTCCACACACACTCACTGCCTTCGTTTGTTGAGTGAGGTAGTAGACGAGAAGGAGGATGGATAGGAATCGGAGATCCCCCCTCGATCCCCATCGACCTATTCAGGTTCGTAGATCCTAGAGGAATCCTAGTCATTTACCTAGTAGGATTCAACAGTGGAATTCCACTTGGAAAATGAGTAGGATTCCACTAGGTATTCTGAATCAGTGAGATCTCTCAATCTACGACCAACCTCCAGATCTCTCTTCCCCACCATCTCCCCTTTCCATCTAAAGGATTATGTAAATCGCATTCCGCACTTTCTCTACCAGCCTTTGAAGTCCTGACTTTTCGTCCCACCGAATATTTTGCTAACCAAAAACACAACCCAGATTTATGACTTAGAAAAATGGCGCGATCCGAATGTGATGTATTCACTCTTGATATATTTCGCTTCGTTCATCTGAGATTTTAATCGCTCTTTGATAATTTCTCTAAACCAATCATAAAAATCGCTTCTTCTATTCAATTATTGTTACCATTTCACCAATTATTTTTTCAATCTCAACCCTTTCCATCGAAATTCAAATACTTCTTGTCATCTTCTCCTTCGATTCTCTCCCCTTTTTCTTTCAATTTCATTCTTCCCCATCCCCCTTGTGCGGTAGGTCGTGCTAATGGTAACCTACCTCATCTTCTGACAGTCTCTCTCTCTCTAAAAGGATCTCTCCCTTTCAATAGACCCCTCCAATCTCCTCTCTATTCCAATAGGACACTCGTTAGCTCCGCTGTAGGTCTCCTCTCTCCTCTAGAAAGTGTCCGCACCTGCGCCCGGCTACCTCTATAATTGAACTCTGCCCGGTTCGACTCGTAAATTGTGACCGCGCTATGCCGGAAGCGGATATGGCGCGAGCGTCACTCTCACGCGACCACGCGGACGCGTGAAAGGATGTCTCCATTCACCTTATCAGCTTGAGTGACGATATCCTCTTCGTGATCGACCAGCATGTGACTGTCATCAACGACAACCTGAAAGTGTCCACTGAAAATGCCCAAATTCACAGCTACTCTCTCACTTTTGCGTGCTCTCTCACTCTGAGTATCGACACGACACATTTCATCCCTCGATGAGAGATGAAATCGTGAAATTTATTGATGAGAGGAAGCCTCGTTAGTCTCCCAGTTTATATCTCTAGTCTATATGCAACCATGTTTACACATACAAAATTGGCGCTATTTCAAAATGCGAAATTGGTCTTGGCAAAAAAAGTGAAAAACAAGTTGCGAAATCGTTCACCTCTTCGTCTTCCTCGACTGAGAGCTCGTGTTTGACCACCTTCGATAAAGGCATCTGCAAAATCGATAAATTGTATCTCTGTCTACCGTAGTCTTCCCCGTAGGACTACCGTATCCCTTCCGCCTTTCTTCATTGGTCCCCGCGCGACGCCTCCCTTGCATAATCAATAAGCTAGACACTCTCTTTCCTTCTGTGGCGTAGATTGAAAGGAGGGACAAATTTGTCCTTTGGAAGGGAGGAAAGAGCGGGAAATGAGAAGGTAGAAAGGGGCTTCTCCCCCTATATGATTGTCCCTTCCACTGACTACTCTCTCATCATAATAGTACACTCATTAACGGGTGCTAATTAATGGGGACGGGTCCCTGTATTCCCTGACTAGCCTCTTTTGCTACTGCAAAGTGTTCGTTTTCACTTCTCTCGAGATTCCATCTGAGTCCAGTGGTGCCAGTCACATGCAATGGCGATTATGGTGAGAGAGAGAGAGAGAGGGGGGGGAAGGTAGACCCCCTTCTTAGATGGAGTTCACTCATGGAAATAGGACTTCCGGTCAGACGATGAGATAGAGCAATCAATTGGACCAGTGGTTTGAGAACCGGCAATTCAATGACTCATCGACGACCGGCAAATAGGAGAAGTCAATCGAGTCACGATATATGGACACGCACGGTCGAAATCGTGTTGAGAATAAGGGAAAGAGGGGGAGAAATGGTAGAGAGAAGGTTAGATGAAGGGGAGACAGATAGACAACAACTAGAAGACAGGAGAGATGGAGAACTGAGAAGACTTGGCAAGTTGCCAATCGACGGAGCAACTTCCAGAGACTGTGGTGAGAGAGAGAGAGAGAGAAAGAGAGAAAGAGAGAGGAATATCAATAGAGACGAATGATCTCTGAGGTAGCGACGATAGAGAAGAAACACAAAATGAAGGAGAAAGGAGCCATTGCTTAAAACATCAATAACACCTGTTCGCATGATGCACACTTTTACTGCGCAACCTTTAGTAGGTCAAAAGCCGGGATTTGCCATTCCCATCCTTACCAGGTAGATATCCGAGCTCATGGTCGTGTCGGGCGAATAATCCTGCTCGATCGAGACTACAGGCGCCATTCTCCGGCTCATAGACGAATTGCCGGCTCTGGTTATTTGCCGGATTTGAGGGGACAGAGAGGAAGCAAATAAGCGGTCGCAGTACAAGAATGATGGCTCGTGTAGAAGACTCGGTAGAAGGGAGGAATACACAGGAAAGGGGGCGGAGTCTCGCGAGCCAGTAAGGAACGCGCGCCCTCCCTCAGGGGGGTCAGAGGGGGTCAAGCTCCGCCCACTTTTGAGTCGCCCCTCCTTAAAGGACCGATAGAGTCACCTGGAGAGTCGAAAGCTAAGGGGATAGAGAAAGAAGACCAATTAACTCGGGATATAGCCCAGTCCTAGTATTCTTTTCACTAGATCACCTGTTCCATTCTATAATGGGTCCGTCTTTCGGTTCCTTTAGGTATCGTCCCCATAATCTGCTGCTTAGGAAGCCTCATGCCGATCATCTTTATCTCTCTCTCTATCACTCTCTATTTCCTGTCCTCCCTCCTTCTATTTAGCTATCATGGTAACAGTTGCTCCTAGAAACTGAAGGGGGAGGGAAGGGGGAGAATCGTTTCTATGGCACCCCTCCCGATCACATATAAAGGGAGGGAAAGACGTGCGCTCCTTCATTCACACTCACCGTATCCACTCGGACTACCGTATCCTGATGAGTTACCGTAGTTGGAGGAGTCGCGTCGGGACTACTATCGACAAGGCAGTCGTGTCTCTCTCTCTGCCTCTCTTTCTCCTCCCTCCACAACTCGATATCATATCTGGTTGAGGCTTGTCTATCGTCTCTTCTGTTTCCTCTGCTCTCTCCTTGTCTTTCATGTCTGCACTCTCCTCCTTTCCCCTTATCTATCGTCGTTTGTCTGTCTAATTCCATATCTCCGACTCTCTCTCTCTGTTAGAATCGACGAGCTTGGTTGCCCCTGGTGATAGGAGGTGTAAGAGATATGAGAGAAGAGAGAGGAAATGAGATTGTGGGAGAGAGAGAACTGAAAGTACAAATCCCGTGAGAAGTGAGACCAATTTCAACTCAAGTAGGAGACAATTATCTCCATCGTCTGATTGTTACTCTCAATCCATTTCATTTACTACCTATATTCCTCAAAACCGTAATACCTTGGAGATATCTACTTGAGCGAACGGATGTTTACCCGATGACTGGCTCATTTTTAGAGTGAAACTGAAGGCAGTAATGCTAGAACATTATTATGTTACTATTTTACATTACTTTATGTTATATTATTATTTTACACTATGTTACATTACTATGTGAAGACTATTTGTTTCAGAGCTGAATTACATATCAGATATCTCTTCTTCAGCTAAATGTTGAACCACCAGCGTTCTAAAAATTTCAAATTCTCAAATTTACAATCAACCTCACATTGATATATTGACTATTGTAATTTGAATTTAACAAAACTATCGTATAATAAATTAATTGTATTATGTTCATTGTTCAATTCGTTCCAATCACTCTGACAAGGTGACTTCGTAGAGAATATGCTGAAAGAAAAAAAAATTACATTTGGATACTTTTTTTTAATTTCTGGAGATCATTGTGGCTAAATAAAGATTATTTGCAACATAGATAAATATTCTCGATCTCGTTTATAACCAGTCTAATGCTGCGCAAATGTCATGGGGGGAAATTTCTCCTAGACTTTTTCTCACCTTTTAATAACTTTTTTTGCTAGTCAAGCTAAATCTGCCAAAATTTACACAGAGATGGTAGGAAAACGTTTGTAACATTTTCATTTTGATTAGATATATTTCGCTCAGTTTGAGCTGAGTTACATGAGTTTTCACCATTTGGACGAATTTCCCCCGTGATATTTGCGCAGTAGTATAACGGTTCATTCCGTAATTCTATGATCTTTAATGATTTTTAAATTAATAATCATAATTATTTAATTACCGCTCCATAAACGCTGACTGCAACAAATTGCTCCTCTCGTCTTCTAACTGCATGCAAAATATGAGGAAGAAGGACACAATGCAAACCTGCAATTAGAATCACTTTTTGGATAACACAATTCGTTCAACTTCGAAGTTCTCCAGCGGTACGCAAAACTCATTGATGCTTATTAAGAATTTATTGCATGTTTATATTAAATTGTACCTCGATAACATGGGCTTTATTGATGAGAACGGTGTAAAATTCAAAACCCTTCGATTGAAAAACAACGACTCTGTTGATAATTGTTTCTCACCCGGATTGTGTTAAACATTGTTATATTAAGTTATATGTGTAAAAATAATGTGAATAAGATGTGCGTCAAATCCAAGAATGCGAATCTACCGTTCAACTCCGCTATGAATCGTCGTATTCACAATCTTACCCTTAATACGTCGTTAAATACTTTAAATACAAGTCTCGCCCGACAGTTCGGACGCGACTTGAGGAATCCTTCCTTTACCATTTGAATAAGGTCCTTGTCCGCTGGTTTGACACTGCGGAACTCATACTTATCGACCACTGCACTTATTCTCGCTGAGAAATGAATCAACATCACATTAAGCCCTTTTAAGGCAGGAGAATTGTTCCGCTATTCTAATATTACTCGCTTGAACTTCGCACCCTTCGGAGAAAATGTGTGTAGTAAAAGGAGAAAAGCACTGATAAAGAGGACGAAAATTGTGCAATCTTCAAACCAAGAGGATTACCAATTGTCAATTATCAACAAACAACATGCGCTGCGACAACACCTTTGATCAACAAGTTTTATTCGATTCACGTATATGAATTTGAACAAAACGAAAGGCATTACTACGCCCTTTCTACTACCACCACCACAACCACCAGAACCCAAAGGCAAAAAAGCAATAGACATAGTAAAGTGTGTTGAATTCACAGAAAATTAGCAGAAGCATCTTTGATCATCTTCAATTCTTGTTGTTCGATTTAGGATTTCTCTCTTATAACTCGACGGATGACGAGATTCTGAAGGAATCACTCGTTTTTACATTAATATCGTCAATTAATATTATGACGGTGTAAACTTACATTCTTCCATAGAGAAGTCTGCTCCACGAGAAGATTGAAGTAATTGTCACTGTAATTGATCGATATTTCTTTCTGAACCAGAATGAATTGTTGTTTACACACTTTCCATGATGAATAGTTCCGATCTAGTATTAGAGAAAGAAAGGGTTACCGAATCGGACGATACGTCTCCTCGAGGAAGAATCTTCTCATGTAGGGACCGCACGGCAACTGCCATTCGGCCGTACGAGGGCCCATGAAGCTGAAATTCATACACTCTTTTTCACTATTTCTGGTCTAAAATTATAAGCTGGATTCCGTTATAACAGCACGGGGTCAATAACAACCGTCCCTTAAATAGTGTAAGAATCTAATGAAATTAGAATGCTTTCAACAAGTCTTTCATTGATTTTTTTTTCAAAACAAAATGTCACACGTAGTCAGTTAGGACAATGGTGTGAAATAATTCATTACGCCAGACTAAATGAAGATAACAAACTGACTCGGGATGCTTTTGATCGACGTAATAGTCGTACTCCAGCGTTGTCTTGCGTGGGTTTATCGATTTCTTGCTCGGCCCTTCGGGATGAGATTCGTGTAAATTCTGCACAAAATTATATAGCGGGTGATAGAAACTGGCACATAGCTTTATATTGTAAAATTTAAATTATAATACAAAAACGCTATAAACTAACATAAATTTCCTTCAGAGCAGCTTCGAATGGCTGTCCTTTGATCTCTTTAAAACGGGGGTCATCTGTGTAGATCTGAGAAAAAAGATTATCTTCAATGAATGCTCTAAAATTATAAAAATTCATGATTGCTCTAAAGTTATAGAAATGATATGGGAGTTATTGGCATGAAATGTTTACCCG
Organism: Pristionchus fissidentatus; assembly: GCA_036245785.1. NCBI lineage: Eukaryota > Metazoa > Nematoda > Chromadorea > Rhabditida > Neodiplogasteridae > Pristionchus > Pristionchus fissidentatus. The sequence continues at coordinate 20,490,229 of BTSY01000002.1, forward strand.
GTCGTACGGTACGTTATCCTTGGCGTTTCCCTTCATGTAGCTGTCCCAGATCCAAGCCTCCTGCAAACTCATTCTATTTTGATTTGGTCACTTATTATATTTATCAATTAGTGTGAGCAAAATATAATTTTGTCGAAAGTAGCCCTATAAAGATCGTTATCTCGTATTTCATTAGGATTCTCACCTGCGCCCTCGTGATTACAGGCAAATCCTTTCGAATCATTCGTGGCCACAGACAACCGAACTGGAATATAGAATTGGATTATCACACATGTCACTAATGGTGCGTTCACTGTCGCCTGACCCCCCTAGCTTGGGGGTCTAAATGCCAATTCTGAGGGGTCAGAATGAATCGTTCTGGGGGGTCAGAACCTCAGACGCTCTGCTCCCCCCCCCAGAACGACCGCTCTGACCCCCAGATCGAGTCATTCTACCCCTCAGAATTGACATTTAGACCCCCAAGCTCAGGCGACAGTGAACGCACCATTGTCATATCTACAATCATAGCGAATGTAAAAGCCTGGTCCCGAAATGGTGCAAACGGCAGCTTTTCGCCAATTAACTCGTCTTATAATTAGTTTCAGTAAATATAGTAGTGTTTATTGCTATATTCTCACTGGAAATTCTCTACAATTTATGTCTAAGATAAGTTCTTCTCATTTTTGCTCCGAAACGAGATATTCAGCTTTGAAGTGGGAATCCTTTTACCGATTAAAGGAGGAGGAACAGGAAAAATAGAGTTTGTATCTAATGTCATTACTCAATTTCTTCTGTGAACGATGGAACAGGAAAAATAGAGTTTGTATCTAATGTCATTACTCAATTTCTTCTGTGAACGATAATACGAATCCAAAATTTGACACCCCCATCTTTCTTCTGAACCGAGAAACCCGCGCGCAAAGAAGCTACAGGGCTCAGGGAAATCAGGTTCAAGTGCGACGCGCGCGTGCGCGACTAAACAAATCTCTCGGTCAACTTTCTCTCTCGTGTCGAGTTTACGTGCACTAGAGGGAGGAAAAGGGGAAGAGAGAAGGCCAGGGAAGGGGTAGATCATAAACTCAACCTCTAGACACTCTACTCGACTCTCCCGGTAGATCAGTCTCTCGTCTCGCTTGACCCCTATCTCTCGCCATAAAGGTTCCCAAGCGAAGTTCAGGGTTATCGTGGTGGGATATTCTGCTGTTCGTCCTCCTTTAAGACAGAAACCGTCGTCAAAATCGATCTAATGCAAAAAAGCGAATCGCTATCTTCTCGAGCACTAAGGCTATCCAGAAATTGATAGAAATGTGGGTAGATATTGCACTCCACAACTTCGTTTTGTCCCGATCCTTACGTGTTATCTATATTAACGCATGATGACCACGTTTAATGATATCATGTGAGAAGTGCGAATTTTTATTACAGTCATCAGAAGAAGAAAAACGAAATGGTGAATATCTGACTTCATTTTTCCATACTCCTTCTGCGGTCTCCATCTCATTCGGAGCTGTGAACTGGAACATCTCCCTGACCGGGTCGAGTAGTCTCTGAACGAGAACTATCACACTCACACAATCACAAGACGTCAAAGATACAGGTGAAAGATTATATTTTGTAAAGAGTCTAGTAAGGACTGATCTAATTTGTCTACAAAGAGTAACTCTAACTCGTTGTCTAAGACTAATGAATACAACTCGCCCTCTTCTTCGGATCAACAGGCGCCTCCGTGATTCGAACTGCGAGTGTGCATTCCAGAAGATCCATCCGATATCCATCTGGGAGTGAACGGTAGAAGGCCAAGTCCGATTTCTGCAATGTCGTTTGTCTATTTCAACTTCTATCATTACTTACTCCACAATTCAATCAATTTTAAATGGATAATGAATCATTCGTTAGTTTTTTCCATCGGGCGAGGGTTTTAGCATGATGTCAGATCTTACGAGGGTTGTTCAAGAATTCTTCGGGGTCTTTTGGGCAGAGTATCCTACCAATTAATTGCCCGAACAGCGTAAGAATAGCGTCTAACCGTGTTGGGTGCAGCGTCCATACGATCCTGATAGATCATACTATCCATCCATTCAGTGAGCATCAGGTTCGCTTGCTTCTGAAATGATGTTTTAATCACTATTAAATACACTCTAACCATCTTTAGTTATAATCCAGGATGCGTGATTCAGATGATTACTAAAGTATACTCTCATAATGGAATAACACTGACCGAAGAGCACTCGTCTCCGTCTAGGAATCCGTTCGCCTCTAGATCTCTGCTCACTTTCTGAAAATAAATTTATTCAAAAAATATCTATGAAATAAACATTGATCGAAAATAAAACCTCGCAAGCGTCGAGCACAGAAATGTCGAGAAGTACGCGAACTGCGAGGTATTCCTTGGTCCATCGAGCGAAGTACCACTCCCTCTCACGCTTGGAGAGATAGTTCTGATGTGTAATTATTTAAAGATCCAAGCAGACGCGATATATTCAGGAATTGCACAATTATCTTGTGCACATAATCAAACTGGTATGATTTGATAAATAACATACTTTCTCGAAGAGGTCGTAATCATATATCTTGCATGTCTCGGGCCCCTCCAACGGAAGATGAGGGTGGAAAGTGGCGGGGATTCCCTACAAATCATTTACCGAAAGAGTAATCACACAAATATATTCTCATTAAACTGATATTATTTGCGTGCTCATCTGAACGATAATATAAATCAGAAATTTGAGACCCCTATGTTTTCTGAAAAGCTACAAAAGTATGCATTGACTGCACAATTGCGTATTTGTTTTAGTAGACGCGGTTGAATCAGCAACGAGGTCACTTTCAAAAACAGATCAGTCTAGTGATTTTAGTTGCAAAATAATGATAGTGCTTACAAGGCTGGCCAAGTATCTGCATGACTCTTCTATCTTCATCTCCATCGCCTTTCTCTTCTCCTCCTCTACTTTCTTCCTCTTCTCGACCATCTCCTTATACTGCTTTCTGCCCCGCTTCGCGATTGTTTCCGACCTGAATGCATGGATTCCGATTTTGTATATAAAGTAAAACAAAATCACTATCTCCAACCAGATATTTTCTAAAAATTTATTCACTTATGTTCTGAAAACTTTAACGTCACTTACGTTGTGAGATACGTGAACTCGTTGTAATCTTCCACTAGTGGATTTTTGCAAATTCTCCATCCTTTGAGTCTACCGAGGAGCGACTGCAAGTATATACAAATATAGATAATCCGAAGATATATCTCATGATTTTTAAATGATAAGTGATTGACGGATTTATTGATTCGTGCGTTCTATTTCATTATTTGCAACTTCCCGAGTCATTGTGGCTCACTCACTCGATCTCCTTGGACAGTCTGTACTATTCCACATATAATATTGAGCAGGCAGAGGACAAGATTCGCCCTGCAATTTGGTCTTTCCATCAAAACATTACTAATATGTGCTCAGTATTAGCAAGTGGAGTATGTCCATCGCGTATGAAAGATTTTGTCCCGAAGGCGGTATGGTTTCGATCCCAGCTTATTTTTTTAACAACTCACAATTTCATAGTCATGGTGCCGTACGCCAACATGGCGACGATAGAGATGGAATAGAGACACTGGATGGGAGCTCCGAAGAAGGACGGAAGGAGATTGCGCCACACCTTTAATATACGTTAATTTAATATGTGTAATCGTCATATTGGGATATTAGAAAAACCAACACAGTAAAGGGAAAACACGAGAGGAAGCGACTCCAAACGATCAATTGGGTATCTCACCGCATCTACATCTTCCTGTTGACGGGGATCGTTCTGCGTCTCGTAGAAGTTGTCCCTGCGGATGATCTCCGGCTTCTTGCTACAACAATCTCAGTAGTAGTAGTAGTATGTATTATTGCTTGGTCCGCTACTTATTTCATTTTCTCGGTATCTTTCACGTCTGATACAATAGTTGTTCTTCATCTCATGCTATGTGTGTGCTTCATAACGAAGTTTTTTTAATTGATTCTTAAAGTAAATATCTGAAAATACTCGCCGCTGTCTGTCCATTATGATGTCGAATGCCTTGGCGAAGGAGTAGAGGGCGCAGAAGGAATATGCCATCGACATCCATCCCATCATTCCCAGATCGTCATTAACTACTCCTACAATGAGGATGTCCTCATATAGTGTATCCTACAATATATCGTGCTCACCGAGTGACGTGTACTCCGTCTGGTGCGAGTCCCAGTTGAGATACCATATTGCTATGGATACGAGAGTTCCGCCGACAATTGCAGGCACGTACACGTACTGAAAGACACGTTTCTGTCAATACATAAAATAGTATGTTTGCCTCTGAGAAGAATATTTATCTATCGTTAATCTATTTTGTACGCCACTTCTATAGTATTCTTCGGTTTTCCATTGCCACCCTCTCACCCCATAGTCCCATCTCTTTGTCCTCTCTCTGTAATTCACTCACTCCATAGTCCCATCTCTTTGACCTCTCTCCACTTCGTCTCGCCCATCGATTGTCACTCGTTCCCTTCATCACTGAGTCGATGTGCTTGACTTCGATCGCGAAGAGGAGATTCACTTAAATTATCTCGAACTGATAAAGCAAGTGAAAGGCTACGAACCAAGCAGCTGCGGAGTGTGGAAAAGAAGACTCATGAATCTTCTCTCGGCGATGCCTGGAAGGTAGTTAGGTATAGAAAGTCAGTCTCTAATGGAAGAAATATACTGACAATCTCATTACGGTATTGCCCAGTAAAGAATCCCGATACCCACCCATTTCCAGCGTCATCGGGTTTCCTGCGATCACGTAGACGATTCCTGCACACGAGACAAAGATGGAGCGCATGTACTGTAGACTATCATGGATCGTCTGTAAATAGTAAATCATTCACTTAGAACAATAGATATATATATATCAAGTAACATTGTGATCGATAACCTAGTAGGGGCTAAGACAGGGTTATCCTTCTTTGTTTTGACGGATCATTTCCGGGTCACGATTTCCGAAGAATATTTTAACTGAAGTGTAAGTAACACTAAAGACTATCGGGAACAGGGCGTAGTGGGGAGTGAAGACAATTGAAGGTGCACACGTACCGATCCTCTTTCGGGGAAGAGCACCTGGAGTGCCATTCGGAAGAAGAACTCGACTGAAGGGCCAGCGACCATCACCGCTGCGTCCAGTGCTGCTTCAGCCTCAAACGAGAATTCGAAACAAATAACGTAGTTGAATTAATCGCTCTCGTTGAAAATACACGAAATATCCTTACTCATGATTTACAGCGTGGATGAAATGCTATATGAATAAGCTGTTTGAATCTTGAATGACTTACGGAAGTACGATTATCCTTTCGAAGATTTACGACGCATTCTTGAGTGACACACTCGCATACTGCATGATCCACCTGAAGATGAAAACATGAGAGCCAGATGACGCAGTAAAGATCCTAGCTTGATCATTCAAAGCACGTGCAATTCATCTCACCTTTTCTATACAGGCCATCTCTTCGCCGCACGTCATGGTTGGGCAGAACTTGGGCGTGACCCAGCACGTTAGACCCTGTTCAATTTAATCATCTGTCTGATCGTCATTCACAAATCGACAATGAAGGGAGTGGCCAGGATATAGTGTCTTAGCTGCATAACAGAGAACACATCAAAATATGACAGCGCTAAACAGTAAACAGTAAAAGATAGTGCCTGTTTACAGACGTTCCGTTTTCCAGTGCGATCTATTGAACTGCTCTCACACAATGTGTTCGTTCCCACTAACGCAATCATTCCCACCTTCCATCCTGTCTTGCACACGCAAATTGCCGTTCCATTGCCATCCTCTTCGCAGTGATCCGTCCCTGCCTTCATACATTTGTCACACGAGATGTCGGATTGCTCCTCTATCGATTCTTCCATGTCAACTGTAATTTAAATCTTACATCAATCCCTTTTCAGTTATCAGTACGGTAATATTATGCAGTTGTTGTACTTGCTAATAATTAGAGTGTGCCTCGGAAGCGCTATTGAATACTCACCAGGCTCGTCTTCCGGTTCGCAGTCTCCATTGAAGATGCTAGCGGCAGGTCCGATCGCTCCTCGGTCAGTGCACGACGCCTCCCATGTACTCGGGTTCTGAAATCAGCCTCCACCATCGTCATATCAGCTAATGTTATTGTTTTTGCTAATGTTATTGTTTCAAGCTAATGTTATTGTTTTAGCTAATGTTATTGTTTTTGCTAATGTTATTGTTTCTAATTTGTATCCGCGTTTTTCCTTGTGAATTCGCATAAATATATATATATATATAAATTGCATGTGTCCGTCTGATGGAAGTAGATTCGTAACTGACGTAATGAGCACTTCGTAGTACTTACAACACTCTGGTTTTTGCATCGATATCGCACTATCTCTTCGTATTTGAGTGATGAGGCAGGAAATAGATCGACGAATGTGAGATGAGGCGCATCTGCCAGAGCCGGCCCAGTGGGACACGTCCAGTGGAGACAGTGTTCTGAATATTGCTTTATTACGAAACACCTAGCCTTTAACTTCTTTTCGCGTTTTTTTCTTTTCTTCAAAACATATTTCACTATAAAGAATCGTATTGGAGTATCATTTCTTAACATAAAGGGTGCATACTGGGTATCTTGCAGATTGATCCGACTTCGAGTGGAGCTGTCATCGGAACAATCGAGTCGTTGTTCGTCTAAAAAGGCAACGTAATTAACCCCAAAAACCTTTACATAGATAGTGCGAATATAAGTTTGAATAACGGTAATTGATCGGATCGAGCAACTCAGGTTCATCTATTAGATACAACACACTCTCTGCGTGCTCACCAATGCGTATGAAGATGCAGAGACGTACAGTACCAGCGCAGAGCGATCCTTCCTGCATAGATTTCACACTTTCACAATTTTTTTCATGTGGGAAATACCTGACTAGATCCGACGCGAAGCCGTTCACATAGAATAGGTAGTTGGGCAAGCTAATTGACTTCCTGAAAGTTGCATTTTCGTTCATGTGAATATTGTATGCACGGACTACTGTATTGATCGACATTACGCTCATCTCCCCCGGCTTGGGCATTATGTGCTGGATTGAAGAAGACTCACATTATGGAGGACACGGCTTCGAACTCGTGCTGAAAGTCCTGATACGCCAGAAGATCTCCATTCTCCAGCAACTGGCAGTGGCCAAGTGAATTCGAGTACGATCCGTCTAAATGTTTATTAAATTTATATATTTTCAAAATTCAAACTTACTCTTAGTCTGTAGCACCAGACATCCATTGACTCCCTCAGTGAATCCATCGGGGCATGGCAGGTCGCAGCCTCCTGAAGTATTTGAATTTGATTACAATATCGATTGATATTTCAAGTGTACTACAAGTTGAATAAGTTAAAACTATAGTAGGTATGACTGTTTCGCTCCCTTAGCGTCAGACAGTCATAACCCTCCTGGGGGGGAGCTCGTCAGTGACGGCCCCAGGAGTGGTCAAGTCAATTGAACTTTTTCAAATAACAAACTTAGATGAAACAGTAGAATCTGATTGCCGAAAATAAGGACTAGAAATCGAATGTCTATGTTTTTTCCCAATCGCTGCTCTCATTAATTCGTTTAGCATTTTTGTTTCTTTGTTACGTGCTAAATGATGCTTCAAATCCTGTAAATATATTCTTCAATTACCTTCGGTGGTTACCGTCTGTGTTGTGGATTCTACGACTGTTGTTGATTCTGAAGATGGCAGACCGGTGTCGGCCGTCGGTTCCTGATAGTGGAATTATGTTGTAACAATACAACTATTATACTCGACCAACTAACTGTACTTGCATGATATGATAACTTCTCACAATTGCCGTGGTCGTCTTCTTCGTCTTGTACGTTGCGTAGTCCGTCGTTGAGAGAAGCGAGGAGGTCGACGATGAGTCTGAACGACCATCAAGTGATACTGTAGATTTCATCCAGTACTATTTAATCCATCTTCCAACTCACCGCTCTCTGATGTGGCAGTTGTAATCTTCGAAGTGGTACTCGTTGTTGTCGATGAAGTATCTCAAAGAGCCACAGGTCCTCGATTCCCCCCATCGCACACTTGCCATGGACTATCTGTGTTTTTCGAGAGTAGCACTGGCTCACCTGAAGCATCTGTCGGGCTGGAAGCATGGGTCTTCTGTGTAGTCGGGGATGTGTCTTCGGTTGATGACACCTCTTCTACAAGAAGAATTTGAAGAGTTGAATGCTTCATAATTTGCTGGGGGCTGTATAATCTGTTAGAACTTGGCCAAGTTTTCGTCCATCTTTTTTCGTCAGTTTTTGACTTAATCTTTATTTCTTTTCAATGGTTCGATTAATCACGTTGAGAACGTAACAATGACAAAGAAATGAACATAAAATATAACGTTGTTTTGCCATGTTTTGTTTTGGGCGACTCTGGTTCAGAAATCCTACTAAATAGGATTCTACAGTAGAATCCTATCAGGAAATTGAGAAGGATTCAACGAGGATCCTACTAGGATAACACTATGAAAATGCACAAAGACGCAAACACACACACTCTTTGTTGTTGCCAAACAAGGAAAGTAAACGAGGTGTGTGTGTATTTGTGTCTTTGTGCATTTTCCTAGTTGTTTCCTAGTAGGATTCTAGTGGAATCCTACTCTCTGTTTTCCTAGTAGGATTCTACAGTAGAATCCTAGTAGGATTTCTGAACCAGAAGAGCTAGACAGCGACGAGAGAGCACGTAACCAAGTGAGAGCGCAGAGTTTCGCAATATTTGTAAACAACACATGCCTCCTTTTTCCTACTCCTCGATCTCCGTGCTCTCTCATCACTGTCTAGCTCGCTCAAAACAAACTTGGCGAAGTTCTAGTTTTCTGCCATCTTTAACTCTGATTTCATAGTCGCCAACAATATATTTTATGTTCATTTCTTTGGCATTGCTACTTTCTCATCGTGCTTAATCGAATCATTGCAAATAAATTAAGATTAAGTCAAAAACTGACAAAAAAAGATGACAGAAAAAAACAGATTATACAGTCCCTGATTATACATACCTGCGGAACTCGTGGATGGTTGGTAGCTCGTCGTAGGGTTGCTTGAGAACGTTGTCGATGAAATGGGCGGAGTAGATGCGGGTAGTGAAGTACTCGTGGATGATGACGTCGATGACAGTTCAGAGTGGATTGGAGACGTCGTCCCGATCGATGAAGAGGAGCCAGCAGACACACTCTTCGTCCCTGATACCGTAGTCTTAGAGGCTACTGCATCAAGGGAAGTCCATGACGTGGGCAATCTGAATACGGTAGTTTTCATCGTGTATCGATTATGTGGCAATCAACCTCTCAGTCGAATTGATTCCGGTCGTGTGAGAATCTTTCACTGTTGTCTCCCAAGTGGTCTGCAAAAGTTATTACAAGTGGTAATTTGATTTAAAGAAAAAAAGGACTATAAAAAGACTATAAAAAAAAGAAATTGAGATAGCTACGCAATTGTCTTTTTATATATCTTTTATATATATAAATTGTTGTATAGTATAATAATGAGCTAGTTATCGTAACTAAACATCCTGTAAATATAGCATCCTGTAAATAATCGGTTCTCGATTATTACTGCCTGTGAATGTATACCGTAATCACAAACATACCTCGCTCGCCACACCACACTCACTGCACCAAGTGGTGTGCCCGCTCTCGCCCCTCGTATTTCGTCAGTCTGACGACAGTTGATCTTCCCCTCTCTCCCCTCCTTATTTCTCTCGTATTGAATGGATTTTCGTAATAGTAGATAAACGCTATTAGTTATCCATTACCCCCTCGTCATCTACTGCACGTACATCAACACACAGAAGGAATACACAACATTATATATAAATATATATATATATATGATATATAAAAAAGACAATTGCGTAGCTATCTCAATTTGGATTGTTTTAAAAATAGAACCTGTACCTTTTCCGTATTGTCATCTGTAGTAGAATAGGTGCCGGCCAGAGTAGAATCCCTTGCATCTGACAACGAGTTTTTTCACACTCATTACTAACAATGCCTTCTGATCATTTTGACTCGAATAATATTTCGCTTTATTTTGCGATTGCACAGAGCACGAACTCTTTAACATGTGAAACTCTAGTGATCTCAACTCTCTTACAATTAGATAGTTGGCGAGATGATCAGGAGAGTAGATAGCTTCAATATAAGGAAGTCCAATTGACTAGAGAGGCAGATGTTAGAGAGTTCACGCTCTGCGTGTTTTATAATCTCTTGAATGGTGTCTGCCTCTCGACGTGCGCGGTCTAGAAGCACTCAACTCATGCTGCTACACCAAGATGAAGCTGTTTGGCCGACCCGTACGCATTCCAATCGGCAAAAGGAGTCCGCCAAGGAGACACAATCTAACCCAATCTGTTCACCGCGGCACTGGAGGTATGAGAGACCTCGACTGGGAGACGGAAGGAATCTGCATGAATAGGAAGCGCCTCTCGCATCTCCGATTTGCGAACAGCTTCGTTCTGCTCGGCTCCGGCACAGCATCGCTGGAGAGGATGCTGACAGAACTGGAGAATCGATCGGATTGACGATCAACAGGAAGAAGACACAACTTATGAGGAACGCATGGTGCCCTGGTCCATATATCGCTCTTCAGACCCTCTTGAGACCATCGTGGAGACTGATGCTTACGTATATTTTGGAAGAGAGCTACTAGGCGACGGCTAAATCGAAACGGAACTGAAAAGGAGGAAGAGAGCAGCCTGGGCGGTCTACAGACGCATCAGAGAAGTCACGACCGTACTGAAGGAAGCCGCGCTCTTCGACTCTCACGTCTTTCCCGCCCTGTGCTACGCAGCCGAGTCATGGCCTCTCTCGAATTCAGTCATTTCCTACGTGCAGACCACACAGAACACTCGAGAAATCGTTGATTGGCACGAATCTGTACACGATGCACCAGAAGCGCCGCACCCGTCGGCAGTCACTCCTCGAGGACTGACCGGATACGCTACATCAAACGGGCGAAGCATCGATATCCCGGGCACGTGCTTCGACGGGACGACGGCAGATGGTCAACCACTGTCACTGAATGGTTCCCCCTCCCGATCTCCGCAGACGACCAGGAAAGCCGCCAGTGAGATGGAGGGATTCGATCGTGGAATATGCGAAGATGCCCTACAGTGTTCAAGGACGTATTACCCGATCGTCCTCGCAGCGTCAGCCCTACCGACATTGGACTACGCGAGCTCGCGATAGAGAACAATGGAGGAATTGTGATCCACACGGCAACGGCCGATGAAGATGGATCTTCTAAGTATCTAAGTAAGGAAGTGTTGTATAATCATACCAGTCGTCGGTTGGTTAGTCGTTTCCTCCGTCAAGATTAGAGAGGAGATCTGGAGATGGGAGATGTGAGTATCCTCAATCTGCTCACAATCAGTGTAGTTGGTCTGTAGTATGGGGAAGTCGGGCTCCTGAACAGGGGGAATTAGGTTATCAACGACATCCCCACAATATTAATAGTTCGTAATATATCCTGCCGCTTAATGTGTTCTGTATGGAAAATACATGGCTTCTTGACTAGTTAAATTTTGAAAATGAAATTATTTCGATATCAATGACCTGTGATGCATTGACGAACACGACCAATCCCCAAAGGAGAAACTGGAGATGCCATTTGAGAGAGCGGGTCATTGGTCAGAGTTTACCTTACCTGTAAGGCAACAGATCATATTAAGGTCAGGCAAAGTTCAGTTCAGAGAGGAACACGCACACGGGAAAAATGAAGAAAAAAACATATTTTTTCTTATTTCTAAGATTTAGATACTGTAAGACAGCAGAAGCCGTGGGCAGGCCTCGATAGGGACTATAGAAGTGAATGGATAAAATGAAGGGATGAGGGGAGGAAAGAGATGAATCGTGGATGGAAACCGTTTCCATTGGATGCAGTGACTCTCCACTTCATTCACAGTCTTGATGTGTTAGAGAAACGAGAGAACGTGGAGGAACAAGAGACGACAGAGAAAGAAAATCGCCATGGAGAAGTCACATTGAGAGATGGAGACGTGGATGAAGAGGAGGAGAAGGAACACTTCCTCATTATCGATTGGTTTTTGTATTGAAAACAAAGATTCTCATCAACAAGTTGTTCTTTTCTTGTCTCACCTTTTGCACTATACACATAGCAGTGCAGTGTCACGATGACTCTCGAGAAACTTTGGTCGCGGGCCGTGTTTTATGCAAGGGTATAAAAAGCGGCCGCCGGCCGCAGCTACGGGACACCACAACCTGACTAGCAGTGTTTAATATCTTTGCGTGTCGTTTTTTTTTTAAAACAGTTGAGCGTCACAGTCTCATTATTATCAAAGATGTATTTGTGTATCTTTTCTCAATTAAATTGAATGTTATGTTTTCAAATATTCAATTTGTAGGAAATGAAAAACCACAATGTAATGAGCGTTGTTGAAATAATAGATAATAAGTCATAAACCCCTCTCTTTTCTTGTGCCACCGTCATTAGGAAAGGTCATCTCTATCGATATCTCATCCAAGTGTGAATATCCCCCAATCATCTATCCTTTTATCTCCTTTCTAATCAACTCAATCAAAGGACCGCCGCAACTAATCCCCACGGGGAGTCATGATATCGCAGTATTGTCCTTGTAAGACAGTACTCCGATTTGAACATTTTAAACTATTTAAATCGTAAAAGAAATCATATACAAAATTCTTATGGTTGGTGGTATGATATTTGCTCGTCTCTAGTTTCGGAACAAGTATCTAGTTCAACTATCCCGCTCATTTACATCGCTACTACATGAATCACTTTATCGTTTCTCCGCACACTCTCACTATCAGTATAGGATGCAATCTCCGCTTCTCTAATTCAGCACTTCGCGAAGGCACAAAAAATTGCTGCTGCAGAACTAATAGGCAGGTGTAATAAGATTTGAAGCGAATTCCGGTTTTTTTTTTTAAAATACGGCAGAATTCTAAATGAAATTGGCTGCTCTTCGAAATTTCTCCAAAAAAAAATTTTCCGTGATTACCTAATATATTTCTCTCGAGAACTCTCCTGTGATTGAGTGTTCTCACTGACACCTTCGTATCAGAATGGACAATCTATAGGAAGTCTCTCTCTCTCTCTCTCTCTCTCTCTCTCTCTCTCGACGATATTACTCATCGCTAATTGTGCAACTCGATGGTTTCATTGACTGCAAGATTGATTGATGGAAGGAAGTTACGAGGGCGAGGAGACAATTCATTGGCGCCGGTGCCATAATTATCTAATACTTCGTTCGGATCCAACTTCGTTTTTTCGACCCAGTATCTTTTTTTTAAACAACTCGACACACAGGAAATGTTGGGAAAAGTTGTCAGTTATGTTTATTATACTTCTGAAACAACGCACAATTGAGATATGTGATCTTGGGATATGGTGAGCATGCTAGCAATAGTTTCCTATAGAATGAAATGTTTTGGTTTCATAAACCCGGTCAAAGTCTCGGATTTCTACAGTGGGAATGGAGCGAAATGTGTCTATGAGGGTCTGAAGAGCACAACCGAGAAAGGAAAGATCAAAGTACAAAGGGGAAAGGGATCACAAAGATCAAAGATCAATTATTATGAAGATGAGGGGGGAGTAGGGAAAATGAAGGATGAAGTTGAGAGAAGTGAAGAAGAGGACGAGGGGAAAGATGGAGTCATCTAAATTATGCGAAAGCAATCGAAATTATCTCGAGGGAAAAATACTGTTGCAGTTTGATATTTATGCGGGTTTTATAAGTAATGGTGTGTACCTCTCTTCCGAATGGTGCTGCAGCTGCTGCAAAACCGGGAAGCAGCAGATGCTGAATGAACGGGAGATTCTTGCGACAGCGAGCGCGTCGATTGGAGAACCACGTCTGAATAGAGATGATCTTTGATCTTTCTTATTAATTTCAAATGTAGGAAATAGTAGAAAATTGAAAAGAAAACGTGGCCGGACGCTATTTTCAAATTTCCCTTCCGCACTTCCCATCGACCAAATCTGTCATTAGTCCATAAACGTGTTGTAACTGTTACGTGTCTCTCTCATGGAATGGCCCCTTACTCCCTAGGAGACCTCGATTGATTCATGTCCTGACAGTTAAGACCACTTTCTTACCTCATTGTCCTCTAGTCATCGACGAGAGAGTGTGTGAAATGGGGAGAGTCAATAACCCCCCTCTGTCTAATTCACGGTCCATTTCACTCGGAGCACACGAAACTTCATTCACTGCTCCTTTTTTTGCCCGGATATGATCATTTCCCCGCAATTTGGCACCCATTCGAGAGTCGTTTAGAACACGGCACATTTGGCGGAGAGATCGTGTGCCACACCCCGAGATACGGTAATGATGGTGGTGCGATGATTAGGAAACGGCGTCTCACCATGATCTTCTCTTCGGAGATGTTCGTCGTACGCACGAGTTCATCACGAGTCGCCGGATCAGGATACGAATTGGCCTGCGAGATTGAATAATGATGATGAAAATAGAAAATTATATGAGGTTCTGTTGATCTGCATTTGCCTATTTATGATGACATCGCCTGAAATCGGGGGGAAATACGACTATTTCTCACATTGAATGCTGCTTCTAGCATATCGAGTTGTTGAGGAGAGAAATTGGTTCGATTCCTACGAGTGTCGAAGGAATCCTCATCGGAAGAAGAGGATCGAGTATCTTCTGCAAAGGAATTGATCTTTGATCTCGCATGATTTTCTGGAAATGCTGTCTCGCTTGAGTGCAAACTAGTACAAGTAGTCGTGCAAGAGCATTGTGCAAAGAACCAGTTCTTTTCAGATACAGTAATCGTCCGATCTTCCGGAAGCAAATGTTTCTCAGTTACAGTATACGAGAGTGAGATAGAATCTCGATGACCAATTAACTTCCAACCAGACTGATCTCCACTAGTTATTAATGATGTGTCCGAGTTTTATGAAGATAATTAATTTGTTGGAGGTCTATCATGATCAGATAAGATAGAGGAAGAGACACAGAGAGATCACTTCAGTGTCAGAAAAAAAAGTTAGTTCGGTCCCCGAAAGGGTGTACCCTGGGGCCCTAAATGCATTGTGTCATTGATATCTGATTCTATCTCGAATCATAACTTTATGCGGCAAACCAACAATCAACTTGTGACAGATCGAGTCGGGAAGGATGAAAGGACTGTAGAGAAGGTGGCACAGTAGTATTAGGTTATCACGGTCACCTAGGGGGAAAGAGAGAGAGAAGAGAGAGAGAGAGAGAGAGAGAGAGAGAGATCTCAATCAGTTACCCCTTATCTATCGAGGATATTCGCACCTCTTTGATATTACGATCGGTCGATTAACCCCCCCCCCCCCTTCTGTCCATTCAGATCTGTTAGATGAGAATTCCATGGGAATGATAGGGTACTTAACACTTATCAAATAGAGAGGAACTCTCTCCCCATCAACTCTCAACTTACTGTGCAAATGTGCATGGGAATGAGAGCATGGAAAACTGTTACTGATTAGGGCAAAAAGTAAGCGTGAGAACGGCTAATCAGTGGGTCATCGCCGGTTTCACAAAGATTGCTACAGTAATCATCTGTACTCTACAGTGATCTACAGTAATCCAGAGTAATGTAGTCTACAGTACTCTACAGTAATCTACAATAGTCTACAATAATCTACAGTAGTCTACAGTAATCCACAGTACTTTATAGTAGGTCAAAGTCCCTCGCCGAACATCCGTGTGTGTCTCGAGAAATGAGACATGCGCGCCACACAAAAGTGTCGCGACAAAGAGGAAAAAGGGTGTGAAAAAGCGTGAGATACAAGATTGGGGTTTGATTGGAAAATGTGTCGGACCGTGACTGAAACACGAAGACGGAGAAACGCGCGCCGCGCACTTACTCATCCATGTTGCGTGCATAAAAAAATACAGCAAACGAAGTTACAACTGCGCGAAAATAAGAAAAAAAACGCACTGCCGCGCTTTTGCTTTTCGCTCAAAGTTTTACTGAATCAGCATCTGAAACTGCGCGGCAAGTTGCTCACCCTTGTCCAGTCCGAGAATGGCATCGATTGAATGAGACAGACGCGCGACCGCCTTCCGCTCCTTACGCGCCATCCGCGTCCGAAGATATCGATTGATTGCCGAGACAGAGGGAACATTCGCACGTGTGCAGACTTCTGCATGGAAAATCGCTGATTACGGTACTGCTAGAAGATTATCGATTACCTGTCTTGATTAGGAGCGATCGAAGTTCACATGGAGTAGCATTGGGATTGCTATCGACGATAACGGACAGCTGAGAATCCACAGCCTCAACCGGGAGTCTTGATCGAGTCCCGCCCATCTGCAATCAATCGATAATACCGTAATCCCCATGTTCCGTTCTGGAAATGGTGTACCGTAACCTAGATATGTGCAGTGGGTAATCTGTCAATATGCACAGCGGGGGAATACTACCGCACGGATTGAGGTGGAGAGAGAGAGAAAGAGAGAGAGAGAGAGAGAGAGAAAGAGAGAGAGAGAGAGAGAGAGAGAGAGAGAGAGAATTGCCTTGTTCAGAGTCAAATTGATCTATCGGAAGGGGACGATTGGAGGGTTGAAGTGTGAGTAAGGAGAATCAAGGAATTGAGACAATGGGGGCAGATGGAAGAATGAGAGAAAGGCTTGAATGGCAGATGAGTGAAACCATTTCATGATGTTTTGATTCGAAGAGTATTGATTTATGGTAGTTACAGTATGCCATAGCTACAGTATACCTGTCCGGGGAAGACCGATCCAGTCTCAGCGAATCGATTGAGAATTTTGGATACGGCGCCGTGAGAGACACGAAGCTGTCGGGAAATTTGGCAAGGCCTGAAATTTTTCGTCATCACTAGGTAATATCAACTGTATCTGAATATATTAGTAGTTATAGAAAATATGACTGACGTATCAAACCGGCGCCTCACTCTCGATGAATAATGATCTGGTGAAACTCACTTCACTCCACTCACAGACATCTCGATTATCTTGACTCGGACGTTGTGTGGGAGCGGTCGACCATTGATAAAAACGCCCCCGAGTTGATTCACCCGACCCTGGACAGTGATTACGGTAGACACACTAGCGAGAATTCAGAAGCTGACTCTTTCGCTCATGAATTATCATCAAAATTCTCGTAATTGATCCCCTTTTTTGGAGAAAAAAATGTGATAAATGTAGTGTAACGAAAGGTAGAAGTGATGAGTGAGAAGAAGTTAAGATTGAATATAAATCATATGACTTCAGCCCTACATGAGGGGGCCAAAGTGAGAGAGAGAGAGAGTCCCCCTCACTTTTACACGCTCTCTCACTCAAACCCCCTTTCTGGATAAGACCTACCTGTCCGAGTATATGAGTGAAGGAAGTTCCTGATGGAAGAGGAGTAATGGGACTTGATGGAACCGAAACTGAGGTAGTAGAAGATGAGGAACCAGATGAATTGAGAAGACTCGGGGGAGAGAAAGGAGATTCCATCGTTACGGTAGATCGGGTACAGTATCTCGATTCACAGTTCACGGTGTCCGAAGCGTGTGAATGAGAGTGAAGGGAGAGAAAGGTGTGATGATCCGCCTACTTAGATGCGCGAAATCTTGAGCGGAGGGAGAGGGTTACGGTAAGGGGGCGGAGCTTGATGGGACTGGAGAGAGACGAAAAGGGGAAAGTGAGGAGGGAGTATGTGATCGAGGGGGAAGATGATTAGGTCGGTGTTCGTCCCTTTTGATAAAGAGGAGTGAAACTACTTGGAATGCGAATTGGCGCTTGTTCCAACGAGGCTAATTGTGTGAATACGACAATATGAGAAGAGAGAAGAAGGGGAAGATGAGTTGACAAGGTGAAATGGAGTGGAAGATTGGAAAGTGTCGAGAACAACTTACAAAACGGGACTTTACTTATGATAAACAGTAAACTGTTTGTGATTTTGTGTTTGCACTGAACGCAAATTTGCTAGGTTTTCGAAGGTTTCGTTTCTGGGAAAACTGCTTTCCACGCTCTCTCGTTTGCTGACCGAAAAGAGAGAGTGCTGAGCGAGGAGGGTAAAAAACGTTTTCCAGGAAATGAAACCTTTGTAAACCGTTCTCCTAGCAAATTTGAGCTCTGTGTGCCTTGAACATGCAATTCCACAGTCTCTGCTAGGTCGGATCACTAGCTCCTACTTAGATTGAGACCAAAATGTTATCGGTAGCCGGAAAGGAAGAATATGAGGAAAGGGGTGGATCATCCATAGAGAGATAGTGAGAGGGGAGTCCTCTCATCTAAAGTTGTGTCAATCATTTCCGATAGATTATCCCTTTTCGACTATCCCTTTGGCGGTCTGGAGGCATATTCATTTATGGATGATTGGAAAATGTTGAGACGTTTTTTTGCTAAGAGATTGTTGCATTCTCGACCGTGTCTGTCGATCGTCCCGCTACTTTTCATTGGACAGTACATTTATAAAACAAAAGTGCACAATTACCACATGTGTTGTGAAGGAAGGTCTGAAAACGTTTTCCTATGGTTTAAAACAGTTTTACACCACGGGAACAGTGTTTTTTCATGTATCTAGCTCCACTGGGAGCCGAGACAAGTACAAAATTTGAGGGTATCCAAATTTGAACTTTCCACCCGTGAAATAGACCCTTCACAAATGTGTTTCAGCTGTCTCACATATTCGCAGACATTGGGATGAATGCATTGGGTGTCGCTTGTATGCGATCACGACAATTTTAAAAAATATAATTCATTCGTCTCAGATTGAACAACAACATTACATAGTGATGACGTCAGTGATAACTTTACCACCTTTCATTATTAATTTGTTGAAGTCTATCACGAAATCTGTGGGTAAATATAGATACTCCACTCAGTAATGAGCACTCAGAGATCGAATGTTTTGCAGCAATTTCCCCATGTGTGCGATGAATTCGCAATTTCCGGAAGGTAAGCATGCGAATGAGAGAAGACTACTAGTTGGCTCACTCTAAACACCGCGCAAATTCTCTAGAGTTCTCTGGATTTCTTTTAATTTGCTTGTTATATTAGAGCCCATAATATCTCGATCGACTCTCTGTGCTCTTTCGTCATGAGATCATATCTGTTCAGTGCAAAAGTCTAGTTAGACAGTTCGCTCTCTTTGTAGTCGCTTTTACTCGCTTTATTTTACTCACTCTCCCGCCATTTCTCGTACCTTCGTTTGTCCACTTCATCCATCATTGTTCCTTGTTATGTAAACGAGATGCGACCCCTCTGATATCTTTGACTACACGTTCCCTCTGGATATTGGTTGTGTCAGTAGTCGAACTCTTTGCTCTGCCGCATGTTCATCCACCTTTTACCACATGGGCGAACATGACAATGAGAGGATTTGAACGAGAACGAGTCTCCGATCGGCAATTGAGCCAATCAACGGTTTCCGACACTAATCCAATCCCTTGTCGTCTTACCTTTGGCGGTCTGTCAATTGATCTTCACTTCCTTCTGTTGAGCACAATTTTTTTTGAAAGATCATTGAACTATTTCGTCTATTTCTGGGGTGAATAATTTCAACAAAAGCAAAAAATATAATAAATATGAGTGAAAAAATTAAATAAATTGTCACAAAAAAAAGATAATAAAAGCAGTACTCGATACAGCAAAGCTACAGTATACTTTAAAACTTGGCAACTTGCCAGACTGTCCTAAAATTTCGCGCTTTTTCTTTATTTCGCGTATTATCGATTAGTGTTTGATAATTTCTTATTGAAACTGTTGTGAAAAGAGTCCTATTGACAATAATTTTTCACCGGATGAGTTTGTCGCTTCTCGACGTTGTGCAAATATCCTTTTATGGATGAGCATTTTTACTAATCGCGTTTCCATTTCATTTGGCACGGTAGATCACTGCTTCACTCGTTATTCCTCTTCTTATTGTGCTCCAGTGACTCCTCTTCGTGTGTTACACCGTCGAATCTCTTCTTCCTCGTCTCAAACTCACTTTTTCTCTGCCTCTCTACTTCGTTTCTGCTTCTATCACGCACTTTCTACTCCTCTTATCGTCCATCTCACCGCTCTCCCCAATAATTTTTCGATTCAGCGAAAACGATATCTTATCAAATTCCTATCAATCGTGGTCTAGGTTCGTCTCCTGTGCTAGTTGTGCTCCGTTGCCACTGTAGTCTTCGTTAAGGAGAGTATAAATGCTCCTGCAAACCTCGCTCCTCCTTACATTCTCTTCTCGTGTTTGTATTACCGCTGAGAGTGTGCGTCAGAGTAGCTTTTTGAATGCCAGCTGATTGAATTACCTTACTCTTCACTCATATTCCAATGCGATTTCACTATTTCCCCCGATTTCATTATTATCAGTTGTAAAATGTCTTCTATTTTTATAATTGCATATTTATCTATTCATTTATAGATGACCGGTGACCAGACGGAGCGCATCGCCATATTGGACTTTGGCGCGCAGTATGGAAAGGTACGTTAAGTATAGATGATATAGGCGTAAGGGTACTTAAATACTGTGCTGTAGAGAACTGTTGCATATCGTCTATAGTCAAAGTTTGGGTTGATTTTGGTAAGGGGCAGGACACCATTATGTAAGCTTTATTACAGACATATAATCCGGGCCAACTGACAACCCAAACTTTGACTCTATCGAATTCCTCTGCAGATTATCGATCGCCGAGTGAGGGAGCATCGAGTGCTCTCTGACATGTTCCCACTCCAGACCACTGCTGATGAAATCATGCAGAAGGGAAACTTCAAGTGAGTAACCTCTTTCAAATTATTTCAATGAGTTAGACCACTCTGTTCGACGGTTTGGAGGAATGTGATGTGTATTTGAAATTAAATCCACTCGGAATCTTATCAAACCGTCGTGGATACATTTTTAGTGATAGTACTTGTAAACTCCGAATCGCTAGTTGAACACAACAATCACTGATAACAATATTGCGCACTTCCGAATCCACGAATTCTTTGCTCGTCTATTATTATGTTGACGGTGATAGCGAATGATTTTACTGATCAAAACTCAATATTATCTTCTTTCTCTACAGAGGAATCATCATCTCTGGTGGTCCAAACTCCGTCTGGAAGGAGGGTGCTCCCCATGTCGATGACTCCATATTCGACTGTGGTCTCCCCGTTCTCGGCATCTGCTATGGATTCCAGGTGAGACCCTCTCTCTCAATTCTACACACTATCTAGCTTATCGAATGTACAGTGATTTCATAATGAAGAAATGTGTGCCCAAACTACTAGATTGTGATTACTATGCGTATATTAGGGATGGCTTCGCAAGAAAAATGACCGGTACAATTCTTGCGAAAGTGGAGAATGATCTTGCTTATTCTTGGATAGAGAGGGAAATGACTTGGGAGTATTGCTGGGAAGTTTCTTGCGAAAGTGGAGAATGATCTTGCTTATTCTTGGATAGAGAGGGAAATGACTTGGGAGTATTGCTGGGAAGTTTCTTGCGAAAGTGGAGAATGATCTTGCTTATTCTTGGATAGAGAGGGAAATGACTTGGGAGTATTGCTGGGAAGAATGGGAAGCAAGATTCTTGAAACTAGCAAGAATCTTGCTTGAAAAAAAGACCACGTTTTGTGACCAATAAAAATTGTTTCAAGAAGAAATCGCATTATCTGTGTCTACAACGACTAATTGGCGTAGTTTTGATATTTTTGTCCGCTCAGTTCAGTCGCCAAATGGGAAGCAAGATTCTTGCTAGGATTGGGAATCTTGCTTCACCGACAACGTTCTTGGGAAATGATGTAAATGAGCAATTTCCCAACAAGATCTTGCTATCTTGCTTGTCTAGCCATCCCTAGCGTATATTCGGTATTTGACTTTTCTGTTGTACTCCCAATTTTTTCCAGTAATATGTTCTTCATAATACGCATTTACCTTGCTTTCTATCTAAAATATAACCATTTATCGATGCTTATTCCACCGTATTTCAGCTGCTGAACAAACACTTCGGAGGCGGCGTCACTCGTGAGAGTCTGCGAGCAGATGGACAAAGTGAAGTGGAAGTGAGTACATTATAGTGTTATTAGATCGAAATTCGTGAATGCTCTGCTATTCGCGAGTATGATTATTCGATCTAACAATACTAATAGATTACGACGATACCCCAGCACATGAGTGATATTATGATGATTGGCTACAGAGATGAAATAGGTACCGTTCGCTAAAATGCACCATGTGCTCACAGCCGTTGGGAAACTTTTTTGATCTTTTCTTTTACCAAATGTTCATATATTGTTATATAGAGTACATTTCAGTGATAATTGAAGTTATCCTGACTCTCTAAGGCTTAAAACACATGGTGCGTTTTTTGGCGAAAAAATCAGGGATTTCAGATACATGGTGCTTTTCGATTTGTAAAAATTAGTTCTGGCTAACTTTTGATGTCTAATATAGTAAATTCGCTTTATGTGGTTTCTAAGAATAGGCTGATCTAGATTTGGAGCGAGTATTATCGTCCTCCTTTGCGTAAACATGGTGCACTGCGTAACGTTAGACAACGGTACCATTTTTTTTCCAATTTGGCTACATTATCAAGTTAATGGGATTATTCCTTATCACACCAACACGAACCAGCCACGGAGCATTCACACTTTTTGTCTTCTATTAGAGATAGCTATCAATGAAATGACTTCTTCATTTGACTGATTTAATCAGAAGATATCTTCAAGATCAACTGATTAGATGCAGAGATCGCCTGATCATTGGGGCACACTCATTACTCACTGTTCTTTGCCCCATCAATAATTACGGGTGAATCATTAGTATTTCGTAGAAATTATTAGATATTATGCTTCATCGTTTCTCACAGCTATGATAAACGATCAAGCCACAGAGATTTGATTAATCGTAGTGACAAATTAGGTCCTATACTAATATCGTATCCATCAGATCGATCCTTCCTGTCCTCTCTTCGACTCTCTCGCTACCACGGAGAAGTTGCTGCTCACTCACGGTGACTCCGTCTCTGACACTACCGTAGCCCCCGGATTCAAGGTCGTCGCGAGAAGTCGCGCCCATGTCGCAGGTACGGTAGTTTGCAAGCTCCTTGTAGAGGATTACGGTAGCAGGAAGATGTATTCCTCTCTCGATACTCATGTTTAGCTGATAGTCAGTGACTAGGTGATTAGTAGTTACGTGGGTGCTTTAACTGTGGAGACGTTTTGTGAGTTCAATCGTATGTGGTCGCTGAGAGAGAACGCAAATAAATTCATTTCAGGCATCTCAAACGACGATCGCAAGCTGTATGGTGTCCAGTTCCATCCCGAGGTACGGTACGGGGAATGGCACTGTAGAGTGTAGAGGTGGGGGGGGGGGGGGGTGAATCGTGGAGAGCCGCAGTTTTCCCGTTTCAGAAGTCGTTTATTTATTTTATCGACGGCGGAACTTCAATGAATGGAGAGTGGTAGCTGTATATATGGAAAAAGGAATAATACCTTGATTACATTGGTCACTTCTCCGTGTTTCTCTCCGTTCTCTCTACAAATTGTGGAGTAATGATCTAACTCTCACCATTCTGCATGTTCTCTAATCGATCAGACAGCGCGAGAGATAATTGAGAGGGTCAGATCATTACTCAAATTGTGCCTGCAGGTCGATCTATCTGTCAACGGCGCCAAGATCTTCGACAACTTCCTCTACAAAGTGTGTGGATGCACGGGAGATTACTCGATGGAGAGCAGAGAGGTCAGATTACGGTCACGCATTATCGATTATTATTTATAAATAGTTTAGGCTCTCACTCGATTTATCAGTAATTGTATTTATCTTTTTTTATTTCTTTTCCTCAGGAGGCGTGCATTGCTGAGATTCGATCGATTGTGGGCGAGAAGCAGAAAGTGCTGGTGAGTTACAAGTTTCAACCATACTATTACTAAACACGAACCATGTATGAAAACAGTAATATACCGAAAGCTATGTGTTTATAGATTCAGTGATTGGAATTCGAAGACATTCTTCAAGATGAATAATAAATAAATATTCCAGGTGATGGTCTCTGGCGGAGTTGACTCTACCGTATGCGCCGCTCTTCTTCATCGCGCGCTCGGTGCGGAACGCGTCACTGCAGTCCACATCGATAACGGATTCATGAGGTACGGTAGGGAGGAAGAAGTCTGGGTACGGTATATCAATCCCAATCGATTTTGCAGATTCCACGAGTCAGCTGCTGTGGTGGAGTCACTGAATGCGATCAATCTGAAGGTGAGTTGGGCCCTTTCTGCAGTATAATTATGCTATTGGTTACGGTAACAATTGTATATTGCAATTGAGAAACTAGCCGGGATGTGTTGAGGTTAAATACACTACGCTCTATGCGTACACTACGCTCTATGCACAGTTCTGAGTGCAGGTTCGGTCCAGGGGGAGATCGGTAACTGGCTCCAGGTTCGGTCCAGGGGGAGCTCGGTAGCCTGCTCCAGGTACGGTCCAGGGGGAGCTAAGTAACCTACTTAAGATTCGGTCCAGGGGGCCTCGGTAACCTTCTTCAGGAACGGTTCAGGGGGAACTCGGTAGCTTGCTTGACGTTCGGTCCAGGGAGGAGGACTCGATAGCCGGCTCCAAGTACGGTCCAGGGGGAGTTTAGTATATTGGGAATGTTAATCTCTAGAAAGAGTACTGGCTTATTCCGTTGCAAAAAGGCTCGTGAGGCTGAGAGCGATCGAAAAAAGTTGCCACGGAGCCACGAAGTGGCGTAGTGGCAACTTTTTTCGATCGCTCTCAGCCTCACGAGCCTTTCTCAACGGAAACGCAGGATACCGTGTGTTGATTTCCCGGGCGTGTTCGAACACGTTTCCGACATCGCAAAACACTTCTCCTGTGTTCCCTCACGTTCTGCGAATCAATTGGCAACTTTTCGAAATTTTCGATTTTTCATGTTAAAACGTGTTAGAACACCTTGAGACACGTTTCTGACATAGCAAAACACTTTTTCCTGTGATCCCCTACGCTCTCTGAATCATTTTGGAACTTTTCAAAATTTTCGATTTTTCATGTTAAAACGTGTTAGAACACGTTCAGACACGTTTCCGACATCGCAAAACACTTTACCTGTGATCCCCCACGCTCTGCGAATCAATTGGGAACTTTTCGAAAATTTCGATTTTTCATGTTAAAACTCGGCAAAACAGGTGAAAACGTGTTTCACGGTACACAAAAACGTGTTAGAACGGTTTCTGGCACTTGCGAAAAATGCGGCAAACGTTTTGCCCGCGGCGGGGTTCGAACCTGGGGGTCTCGGATTCAAAGTCTGGCGCGTAACCCACTTGGCTATGGATTTGAAATTAAATTTTGTAAAATTCAAAATGATTTCTGATGGGTTATCATATGCAAAAGGATCCGAGAAGATTATGAAGCGACTTATAAGGCTTCCCGATACACGATTCCGAGCCTCCAGAAAGGGGTCAGGGTGAGAGAGAGAGAGAAGGTGAGAGAGACCCTTTCTATTTCACTCGCTCTCGTATTCTAAATCCCTTCCTAATAAATTTTCCGGCGTGTTGAATGATTTGGAGGAAATGTACGAAAATTTCGTGAAATCGGGTGAAATCAAGTGAAATCAATCGATATTTCACTTCGAAAACCGGCAAAAGATGCTCAAATGTGAATCTCGTTACTTAAAAACGTGTTTGAACCACTTTTCACACTTGCAAAAAATCCGGCAAAAGACTATGCACCGGCGGGGATCGAACCTGAGACCCTCTGATTTGAATTCGAGCTCGCTACCGACTTGGCCATGGAATTATCGATTTTTGTAAATAAATTTTGAAATGTTTTCTGATGGGTTATCGTATGCAAAAGGATCTGAGAAGATTGCTTGAGTTTAAAGCGATTTATAGCGAAAAAACGAAAAAAATGTCCGTCACGCGGAAGGAAAAAAAAACATACCAACAGACAGACATTTCAATTTCCTAGTAGTGGAGGAATGGAAAACAAAATGGAAAAATGGAAAATGTGTAATCTGTTTCAAGGTTCACCACTTCAAGTGTGCGGAGCAGTTCTACAAGGGAAAGGTTAATGGAAGGAATGGAGATGGGCAGACACTCGATCAAGTGAGAAGGCAGTGAGGGGATTGCATAGGGATGATGCAAAGGAAATCTGTCTTTTTTGTTCAGAATCAAACATGAAAGGTTTCTCATTTTTAAGAAGAAAAAAACCCGAAATTTAAATAATGTACTTATCCATTCTTGTCGCTTTGTATGTTATTGGGATGCTGAAATCTTGCTATTAATGACCACGCAGAAACGCCGATCTGGCGGGCGAGGCAGCCTTCTTTGTTCATATACTCTTCAACTTATCTTCTGTGAAACACTATCGTATTCTTGAGACAACTGAGCCGGAGGCGAAGCGTCAGATCATCGGGAACACGTTCATTCACGTGAAGGATGATGTTATGGAGGAGTTGAAGTTGGATGCTGATCAATATTTCCTCGCTCAGGGTAGGTATTTTATTTTACTATTTATGTGATTTATTACTTTATATGTTTTCCGGGAAAAAAACAATTGTGATGTGTCGGTAGGGAGGATTTGAAATGCGCGGCTATAACTTTTCTCTATGTAGTTGCTAGGCAAACTCGTGGTTCGTCCTGGTCATTTAGATTTACTTCTGGACAGCATTTACACTTCGGATGGAATGATTTTTTTGCAAACATTGTCTATTCTTATTTTAAAAAATTAGCCATTGTGTATTGATTAGAATATGAAGAAATTACGTAAACAAATCTTTGAAGCAATACTGATAAATCAATAGTCCTTATTTATCAGCCATTTTACGTACTGAAAAGAAATATTCACAGTATAATTTATGTACACCCAGTCGGCTAACGGAACTATAAGGGTGTCCCAAAAGTTTTGCGACTTTTTTCAATAAAAAATTTTATCATCACATCTTCAACAGTTGACAAAGGTGATCAATCAATGTAGGCTCCCTTCTTAGTCACAACCTTCTGCCATCGATCGGGCAGGCTCATGATTCCATTTCTCCAGAATGACTTTGCCTTCGAATCGATCCAAGCCTGGAAGGCCGAGTCGAGATCGGTCCGATTAGCGAACTTCTTTCCGCGACAGAAGTTAGCAAGAGATTGGAAACAGTGATAGTCACAGGGGCTGATATCGGGTGAATACGGTGGATGAGGCAGCCATTCCATATTCAGTTCGTCCAACTTTTTCTGGGTCAATTTCGCATGATGGGGTCTCGCGTTATCCATAAGGATCAGGATTTTTCCATCGCTTAGAAGACCAGAAGGGACCCTGATGGTGACTTCTTCCAGTTGAGTAGTGAAGACGTCAGCGTTGATGGTGGTTCCATTGGGGAGGATCTCCCAGTAGACGGGTCCCAACACGGAGAAGAAGAAACTCAGTAGTTCCTTCTTTTCGTGCAATTCCTTCTTCGGGACTGGCTGGGGATTCTCTCCGATGCC
This sequence comes from Pristionchus fissidentatus, assembly GCA_036245785.1. Taxonomy (NCBI): domain Eukaryota; kingdom Metazoa; phylum Nematoda; class Chromadorea; order Rhabditida; family Neodiplogasteridae; genus Pristionchus; species Pristionchus fissidentatus. The sequence continues at coordinate 20,517,607 of BTSY01000002.1, forward strand.
CAACCATTCCAATTTCCGCTCAGGGTTATCGTATGTGATCCACTTCTCTTCCATAGCGATGATCTTGCTGACGCATCGAAAGTTGGGTCTACGGTGGAGCAATTCTCGGCACACATCGACACGCTTTTTGATCTGAACAGGGGTGAGGGAGTGGGGAATGATATGGGGGAGCTTCGGCTTCCTCTCATCCCGGTGGAGGATTCGTTGTACCGTGGATTTGGGAGTATGAGTCTCTATCTCCAACTCACGCACACTCACTTTGGGTTTGGCCGCCACTGCACTGAGTACCAGGGGTTGATTCTTGCTGTGAGGGCGTCCAGAATGGGGTTCGTCTTCGATACTATGGTCGCCAGAATTGAAACGCTGGTACCATCTATAGCAGGTCGATAGAGTCGGGGCAGAATCTCCTTTTGAAAGCACCAGTTCTTGATGGGCTGCCTTCGCCGTCTTTCCTGCAAGAAAATTGTGAAGCAAAACTGTGCGATGATCGAAAGAAGTGTCCATCGGGAGAAACGTTGTAGAAACTAGGAGACTACATCACTCGACTTGTGCTTGTTTACCAAATGTATTTCGCAATCATCGATATCGATCGATTGCGCAATCGTCGCAAACTAAAATAGGCCCGAGTCGCAAAACTTTTGGGACACCCTTATATTTAATCTGTGTTTCTAACCACTCTATCCTTCCATATCAGTGTCCCCCTCCCTCCCCATGTCTTCCCCATATATCTTATCAAATTTATAATTCTATTGTGCCCCGGGCGTAGATAGATTATTATTATTATTATTATTATTATTATTGTCGTCAGGCACTCTCCGACCCGATCTCATTGAATCCGCCTCTGCCCTCGCTTCTGGCCATGCAGATACCATCAAGACTCATCACAATGACACAGCACTCGTGAGGGAATTGAGAGACAAGGTGAGCAATTGCATCCATAGATCTACAAGGTGGGTTTGAAAATGTGTGTAGGGTTTTCTTCTAAATTGTCCTCAAAATGTAAAAAAAAATGTGGAGAGGGAAGATTTAAGATTATAAAAATGCATCAATTGTGAACACATTCGTGTTGTTTGCAGGGTCGTGTTGTCGAGCCTCTTCGTGACTTCCATAAGGACGAAGTGCGACAACTGGGAAGAGATCTCGGACTACCGGAGGAGATTGTTGAGAGGTACGGTAGAGACGAATCGAGCACTGATTTTATTGATAAAGGGGGGGGCTCGGATGATGAGTTATTGATGATCAATAATTGGTAGACTAAAATAGCCCGTGACGTTCATCTAAATATACTTTAAGACAGCCATTCCCCGGACCCGGTCTGGCCATTCGAATTCTCGCTGCTGAGGGACCGTACATGTGAGTTTATTTTTAAATAAAATATTTTTTACTTATTTATCGTAAGACATTAGGTGCATTATCCCTGTTGGAAACAGTTTGTTTAGTTCGTTTAGGGTTGGATGTAAAACGGATTTCGCTCGAAATTTGGTATATTTTTCTTCATCTCGAGACATGTATTTATTTGTATTGAAGGTGCGACGATTTCCCCTCGACGCAGATTCGACTCTCGCAGATTGTGAGATTGAACCAGAAAGCGAAGGTGAGGACAACTTTATTATATATATATATATATATATATATATATATATATTTTACATTTACATCCATACCTGGGCGGCGATACAGTGGACTGTCATAATTGGCACGGGGAGCCGTAGATTTGTTTTTGATTTTCCTCGTAAAACAACGGGTACCCGTACTTTTCTAGCTTTAATTTTCGCTGTTGCTCCTCATAAATCGGGGGGACACGTAGGAATAGTCATTAAAATTGATCCGGGGACTCGTATATTTCGAAGTAAGTTTTTGTCAGCTGTCCAGCTCGCACAGGTATGTTTACATCTCGTTGACTCTGACAACGAGAAGGAAATGGGAAGCTTCTATTGCGGGTGTGACTATTTTAAATCTCATGACCTTTATCTTGCGGTGAATGACCCGGAATTGACGGAGTGTCCAGATGAGTTGGCGTTTCGTCAATATTACAAAGAAGACGGGGAAACATGATTATGATAGTTGCACGAGATGAATGCTGGAGATAAACCTAGTTTAATTTCGTGAATGTGTGGCACTAATTCCATATTTTTCTTAGGACGCCGAGGAGGAAGAGGCGCGTGTTTCCATCCTGCCACTCCTGCACGGATTCGATCTGGCTACGGTAAGAATATGGTTAAAGAGCTCAAGTAGAAATTTTATGTATAATAGAATTCACAATAAACTGGTCACTACGACGTCATAGAGATTGTTTTAAATTATTCATTATTTAATAATTGTTAGGTGATTCCTGCGGAGTGCGAACTCACTGCTACTCTCCTTCCTATCAAGAGTGTCGGAGTGCAGGTAATTCATGTATTCTCTTTTATTTACAGTATTATCTATTGTTTCGTGAGCATTCACATAGAACTCTTAGTTATCGACTTCCGCTAATTCAAATACCTAAGTGGGTTACTTTAAAATAGTAAATTCATTTCCATAATTGGAGGGCGATTCTCGTTCGTATTCATACGTGGCCGCCATCTCGAGTGACTACGAGCCGATTCCATGGAAGGGATTGGAGAAACTGGCGGGATTGATTCCCACTCTACTGCATAAGATTAATAGGTGAGAAGAAGTAGAGCACGAGAGTGATATTATAGAAGACGAAGTTGGTGGAGTAGGGCACGCAATTGTACCAAAAGAGAACAATTCAAACGTAGACAACCAAATGACACAACATCAAATAACTTCCTGATAGTCGTGTTTCGTAAGACGCACGAAACACAAATGTGGCGCAGGAAAATTTCTTTACTTTCTTTTCGAGCTTTCTTACGGACTACTTACATTCAACATATTTCCTTTATTGTGCGAATAATCAAATTAATAATATTATTACAGGGTAACTTTCGTCTTCGGTGGTTCAGTGCACAGTCGTGTCACAGATCTGACTACGACTCATCTCAATGCAGAAACTGTCGAGAAGATTCAGAAGGCTGACAAGGTACAATTTCCTGTATTTTACTTTATATTTTTTAAGCTTTACCTTTGAATTCTAAAAAAAATGAGTAAAACATTGTATTGTGAAGGAGCTTATACTTGTTTTTGTGTGCAAACTACGTCGAGGATATATTATAAATATAAAATTATACGAACATCGAAGAAGACCATTCAGTTAAAACACAGAAACATATTTCACGGCTCCGGTTCCGTTCTCATTCCGGTTCTGATTTCGGTGTAAACAGATGGAAGAGTTAAACTACATGTGCGCGCTAAATCGATAGCCCATGATGCCCTGTGCCACCTTTTCAATTTGGATTTTGAAAATAATTCTTAAATTAGGCAAAAATTCGAAAACAAAAAAAGTGGTGTGCGCCTTTCTGATGTTTCACCAAATTGTCCTCTTCGGCTACGCGCGGAACGGCATAATACGGTAGAACAACACCACTTATATTTATAATAGCGGGTTTTTGGCAATATCGTTTGTAAATTACATCTGTGAAGCTGAAAAGTAATGGGAAACAAAAAAATGGCGTTTGATCGCAGGCAGCGACGGACACGCTCTTCCGCCACCACGCGGACGACGCGCCCGACGCGCGACATCTGCCGCATGTCAACATCCAGCAGGTGAGATGTGTTCAAACTATATTATGGAATTTACTTGATTATTCTATGTATAACCGGGATAGAGAGGTGGTATTGTGAAGTGGAGACTTCTACTGCTTTAGCAGATTGTTGAAACGAGAACACACTGTCGTTAGTGGTATTGAATACATTCCATTTTTTTCAATTCGTCGAATGTTTGATGTAGCAATGATGATCTGTTTGCATTTCATTGTTGAAAGGGGGGGACGAGATATCGTCTTATTTTATCTTTAAATGTCAGATGCCAGTTGTAATGCTTCCCGTTCACTTCGATCGAATCAATGGAGAGACGAGTGTCAAGTCAGTTACATTTATCTTTAATCATTGCAGAATTTTTGTTTTGTCCCCCTCTGTCGCTCCAGGCGACATTGTATTTCCTGTTTACCGGCACTTATTGTTAGACTTAGACGGCACGGTTGGCACACTCTTTGAACTTCAAATTTATTAGTATAAATATATTTCTATTAGAATAAACATATTTCTATTAGAATAGTATTTGAATATTTGAAGAAAGCCATATTTTGTGGACAATATTAGTTTTGTATGGAAAAAAAAGATTCAGAAATTTCCCAGATATATCATATTTATTGTGTCTTGCAGACATTCATTCTGCCTTCGTCCCTTCATGACTTCTGACTTCATGACGGGCACGGCTGCTCTTCCCGGCAGAGATATCCCTGAGGAGGTACTGTAGATTACTTTATCGATTGATTCAAAATAATTATGTGAACGTGCATTAACGAAGTAAATAAAGTTAACCAATTGTTCGAACGATTCTATTTCCAGATGGTTCACAAGATGGTCGATCGTATTCGAACTGCGAATCCTGAGGGAACTTCGAGAGTTCTCATCGATCTGACCTCCAAGCCTCCCGGAACGACCGAATGGGAGTAGACTACCGTAACCCCCGTCGACCTACAGTATACGCCGGTCCTTCACTGTGTTCGCCAGCTAGATTACTGTGTAGTTTCTCCCCGTGTTTAGATTGTTTAACCGCTGTTATCGTTTGTTTTATGCAAGTAGTTTGATCGTTGATCTTTCAAATTGGAGCTCATGGAATGGCTAACAAATTCATGACTGTTGAGGAGAGACGAACTCAGGTTTCCTCCTTTCTTTCTCACCACTTTCTTCTTCTTTCTACTTTTATACCGCACTAGTTATTACCTCGCACGCCTACACATTTCATTCTGCTATAGGTTCCCGATGTTCCACTTTCTTGCATTATCGATTACTCCTTACCGTAATCCTCCGAGTGTGTTTAGGTGAAATGCCCCCGTGACTTGATTGATTATGTATCCGGTACCACCACAACCTTACTCCCAGTTTGTTCCTGATTTGTAATGCTCAAAGCTACAGTAACCCCGCGGTATTACGAGCGCCTTAAAACGATAAATCTTCTTTTTTTCACACGGTGTTCGACTTTGGAAAATTCTGAAATGTTACTTGCCCATTATAAATATCTGTTAAGTTTCCTTTTATGAGTTTTTTTAATGAGAAAATCAATAATGGTAATTGTATGGTAGAAATCAACAATGGAGGTCGTCGACGCTCAGGCATCAGCACTCACTAATTTCGAGGTATTCAAATTTAGAGATCGATAATTGGAATCAGTCAATAATTTAAATCAGGCAATGCGAGTGCTGCAACAGATCAAGGGCCGTGAGGGCAAGCGACCGAAGAAGGATCGGACCCACAATCTGAATACCGTACTCTTCGAGGTATACGGTATTTTTGGAATACTGTAGTCTTTCTGCATAGAACTTTCATTGGATTGGGTACTTATACCGTATAGGAAATATTGATTTTTCAGGCGATAAAGTATCTGAAGACGACGCCGGCCGCGCATCAGACAGAGGAGAGCATCAAGGCGTGTATGGAGGCACTTCGACCATTCGGGGTACGGTAGTGGTGTAAGACGAGGACGACGAATACGAATTCTCAATTTATGTAGAACTTTCGAAACGGAGCTTGTAAACTCAATTATTAGTGAACTGGATAAAAAGGGACGAATTAATGATGAAAGCAAAAATGGTTGGTGTTACCTGAGCGAAAACTGACAATCGTCGTCCTACCGTATTCCTCCTTCTTGCAGCTCACGACGGCCGAGACACTGCAGTTGATCAACGCGCGACCGACCACTGCGGTAAGACTTTATGCTTGTTTAATATAGATAACGATAGTTGTTCGATTAAAGTCGTGTCTAATACCTGGTACGTCGGATGAGTGGATAGTTTTGATTGGTATTTGTATGAATGATCTTTTTTCGTTGGACGAATTTGTAATGTTGTATATTCTCAGGTAGACATCGAAGTGATGATCGAGGAAAGCGAAGAGAGACTTCCGACAGAGGAACAAGTCGATGCACTACTTGAGGTAGACCATTATCAATCAATAAATATCTTCCTGATTGCGATAGGAACAGATAGAAAAGCAGGACAGAAACGACGTAACCAACCGAGGTTATGGCATTTTCTATTTTTATTTCGAAAATCCTTTCTAAGCATTTACTATTGAACTTGGACGATAAATTGTTTTGATTAGTGTGAAATGGAAGAACAGCCATTGCAAACTGGGTGAATGGGTTGTACAGAGATCACTAATTCACGATTGTCTGTGGTGGTTTAGTGATTGGAGATGCTGCAAACTCGTTTGAGATGATCATTTCGGTTGGAGATGAGTTGGTAGATCAAGATATGATTGACTATCGATTACACATTGTTTGAAATTGCAAGAATCCTGGTTGGGTTTTTGAAATTTGGTAAAAAAGCTAAAATGTTGGTTAAGTTTTAGGAATTAGTTAGGAAAATACCAAATTCTTGATTTCGATTTTTAAATTAGGTATGGAAATGCAAAAATCTTATCGATATGGCATTTTTGAAATGCCTTTCGAGCAATGATCGATCTTTACAGGCTGTGACCTCCACTCTCTCAGAGAGATATGTGCCCAAGGGGAAGAAGAAGGAAGTGAAGGAAGAGGAAGAGGAAGAGGAGACAACAATCAATATCAAGAAGGAAGAACCTATGGAACACTGATCGGTGATAGCACGTTTTGGAATTGCCGTTTAGGAACCCTAAACATTTTTTGCCAAGATTTGTTTGGGATACGTTTCTGAAAATTTTAAACTTTAATATTTTCGAATTGCTAAACGGCAGTTCCAAAACGTACCATCCCCCACTGATCTGCTATCTTTGTTGGACGGATTAAATGTTTATTTATGTGCTCTTTCGTTGTGTGATGACTCATTTCATTGAGTGGGAATCCCCTGCTTTTGTTCAAGTTCTCACAGTTGTTATCGCTATTTCCTGTCACACGGGTTTCTATAAACGTTTTCAATAGATCTGCGTGATTTCTCAGTCTGCGCGTGGGGAAGAAATTGAGAGACGAGAGACAATGGGAATGGAAGAGAGCGCAGACAGCTTTGATATCTTGATGAATTGCATGTTTGATCGAGGAAAAAGATGGAGGAAATCAAAGGAGCAAAGAGAAGAGAACTCGACTATTAAAGAGTTGATGGGAGAAAGAAACGCGTGATAACCGATTTGAGATGTGAGAAAAGTTCGCGTTCGAAAGATCTCAAATACTCTTTTCTTATACGAAATTGCGCGACTCTCGTTTGATTGTGTGCCATTTGTTGTTTTTGTAAGGATCTGAGAAACTTTTTTTCCAGAATCGATGGTTTCATCAGTGATACTAACGACATTCGCAGTCGTCTTAGCTGCAGAAACAGGTGAGAATTGGGTTTTGACAATTGATCGAATAGATAGTATTCCATGGAAACGTTACCAGATATATGTTGATGTCGAAACATAGATTCACGTTATTGCAGTTTCCTCAAGATCGTTGCACGATCAGTTGAAGATGGCAAGATGGTTCGTTTTCGCACATTTACCTCAAATTAGTATTTGTTCTTTGAATATTTGAGTCTTATCTTTGATCCTCAGTAGCATGGAAAAAAAATGCATTAGGCGAGATTATTGATTGATTAATCGCACTGATTGATAAGTTATCGTCTTTTTACAAACAGATGGGGCAGGACAAACACATTATTGAGAAGCATGAAAGGTAGATAATTTCGTATCAATCGATAATGTGCAGGGCGCAATCAACAGCAGACGATAGGATGATCTTCGACCACCATGATATGAATCGATTGGAGCATGAAGAACACGCCCTTGACATGGTACGGTATTTACACTCAGGTCCCACCACTAATACCGTAGTTCCCGTCTATAATCTGTTCGATCGGTACCGTATCCACGATGAAGATGAGTGGTTGAGACCCCGGGGTGATTCGATAGGATGGAAGACCAGAACGTTTCGGTACCCATTCTGACTGATATTATTGCCTATCGATGACGTAATTTATGTGGATAAAGTTGTGAACACTGGAAGTATTCGTGTGATGGGACAGGGTACTGCAGGGGGTGTGTTGTGGTGGATACGGTAGTCGCCTTTTGCAGGTGAACACAATCGGATCGATAAAGGGACGGGCGATACTTGCCAGACAAAAGGGCAACTATAGAGTGGATGAACATGGAGTCCCCCATTCAATTCTACCATTCACAGGAGAGAACCACGAGGTATGGTAGCTGTTATCGATTGATGTCGACGAGGTACGGTAGTGTGTGTCGGTACCGTAGTCAGCATCGAGATAATTCTGCGTATGCAGAATAGTTGAGCAGAATGCATGGGAGGAAGTCACACTGGCTCGACAATTTCTCTCCTCAGTCACAAAATAGCCAAGATTCGGTCTATCTCTCTTCTTTCTTTTCTTTCCTTCCTCTAATTAGCTGCGATCTCGTCTTTTCTCTTCGAACTTCGTCAAATTTTTCTTCTTTTTTTTCAAATTGATCTTTTTTAGGTGCAACGAATGACTTCTCAAAGAGCCTGGAGTCCGCTTCATCAGAAACTTCTCGCCCCTGGAATTCTCTAAATTCACTTCCGCATTTTTCCTAATCCTCCTATTTGCATCTGATTTCGCTGTCAATCTTTTTCGTCCATGACACCATCTCTTCATCTATAGCCGACCGCATTTTGTTTTATGTATGTTGGATTTTTTTACATGTGAGAAATATAGATATGCATTGACGTGAATGCAATTTGGCATATACATAATTCAGTCTTGGGATGAGAAGGGAGGAGGCTTGTTTTATTATGTCGAGAAGCCAACCCTCCTATGCATAATATTTCTCGTTCCCATCTATCCTTGGTTCGCTAGAAGGTGTGCTGATTCCACAAGATTCCAAACACACAGAAAGGGGTCAGGATGAGATAGTGTGCACAATTGAGAGAGTCCCTCTCGGTTTTACACGCTCCCTCACTCGAAACCCCTTTTTGTAGGGCTGACCGGCCTGTGGAATGACGTCAGAGAGCTACTCTGGTTTTTCTCCCCCAACGGGGGACCCACAAAAGTGGGCGTGGTCGGCCTCCCCCAACGGGGGCCCCGAAACGCGGCCGCTGTTTCAGGAGGGTCGAAGGGCGCATTTTCCCCCAATGGTCCCCCACAAATCCCCCCAATGGGGCCCCCACAAATTCCCCCAATGGGGCCCCCAATCAGCAAACACGCCAGCCGCGCAGATATGCGCGGCTATGGTGAGTACGGCCCGCTCGTGGTGTTTACGAAATTCGAAACTGTTTCTGATCGTTTTTTATCGATTTTCGTTATAGTTTCGCGTGATTTCATGTACCATTCTGTAGCGTAAATGGAAAGTATCGCGTCCACCCATTATGATTTGTCTATTATGTTGATTCACCATAATTCGTGGAGTCTAATTTCTTAAAGTGTTAATTCTTGATATTTGAAGCAACGTTCGTTCTTGTGGGGAGAGTAGCGCGTCGCTCGAGGAATGGCTTCTCTAGATGGTGAGTAATCGCATCAACTAACAAGTCATTTGTGTTTTTGGCGTCCCATATTGTTCGATATTGTCATATATTTGTTCAGATGTCCATGACTTTGATCACGAGGATCTCGAGATTATGGAACTGTACGGCTTGCGAAATGCGACCACGCCAACTGTGCCAGGAAATACAATAATTTTCATTATTTTTCAGTCCCGCTGTGCCTTCGTCCGCAAGCAGCAGAGGGATTGAGGGAGTGGGAGGAGGGAATGGATACAGGTACGGTAGATTACGGTAGTTCTCAGAAAAAGAAGTATATTAACAATGGCAGTTAGAGTTGGGTCGAAAATATGCTTAGACTGCTTTCAGATTACGCTATCATTATCGATTATTAATTGGGGGAATGCTAAAATTAGCATTATTTTTCAGTCCCGCTGTGCGATCTACCCCAAGCAGCCGGGCGATTGAGGGAGCGGAAGGAGGAAATGGATACAGGTACGGTAGATTACGGTATTTACGGTAGTCTGGGTTGAACGCTTTCAGTGTACTTTATCGGTGGTATTGTTATTATTAGGGTGAGAAACGCTTGTTTTACAGCCACGAAGAGTCCTCTACCACCGTCTATCACACGATGCAGCCAATGCGACAACCGTCGGACACGAGAGAAGAACCTCAGAGTGAGCACTCGTCGATCACCGAGTTCAATCCCATTGATTGGGAAGATCTATACAACTACCCCATGTAGGTAGTAATTGTGACAATCCATTGTTTACCTTGTTTTCACTCATCAAATCTTTATCATTTGTTAACAAGTTTCTTTTTTTGTTATTTTGTTGTCTTCCGTCATCACTAGCATTATTCTCGAATATATGTGTGCTCCATGGATGATAAAATTCTATACCGCAATTACGTACTTTCGTCATCACTACGTAACAGAGAAAATGAAGCACCCAATGAGTTCCCACTAACCCCCAATGGGGCCCCCACAAATCCCCCCAATGGGGCCCCCAGACCTGTCACGCCCCCAATGGTCCCCCACAAATCCCCCCAACGGTCCCCTGCCTGACATCCCATTGGGGGAATTTGTGGTCCCCCATTGGGGGAGAAAAACCAGAGTAAGAATGCATTCTCTCATTTTCGCATGCTCTCTCGTCGGTCAGAAAGGACGAGAGAGTGTGCGAGTTTGAGAGAGAGGAATTCGATAAACTTTGAACGTCGTTCTTCTCAAGTTGATTGAATTCCGAGGATTTCTCTCAAGACAATTTGATCTTCTCCGGAAATGTTTGTTGGATTCTGACCTACCCTAATCAATCTTTCGCTTTCCCAGGGGAGATTTGCCATATTGGAGAAATGCCTGAGAAACATGCAGAAATGGACATCGCCCTTTTGATAATTGAGTTGTGTTCCATTGCTTCTCTCTATTTTTCTTATTTTCTCCTCAACTTCCTGCAATTGTGAACTCACACACTGAGTTCTCTGAAATCTCTCAACTTTGATCTACCATGAACTCAATCGCTTTACATAATCTCTCATATTCTATTCCTGGCCTCTTCTTCCCTCTCTCAGATGGATGATCTACTTTCCTTTCCCATCACAACCATTGAATGCTCAATAAACCTCAATTTGTTCAGTGGTCGTTAATGTATTCCCTTCGTTTCTCTCTAAAGTCTCTTCAGATCTCTACAGTCACTCACTCAGATTTACTTTAGCCTCAAGCTCCACGAGGTCAGATCTCCTCTCTCTCTCTCTCTTCCTTCTCTCTCTCGACCTGACCTTCAACCTCGGGAATTACCCTGTCCGAAGGGAGTATATAAGGACACGATGCGATCGACCTGTCACTATTTGCTGCTAAGTCAGTCCTATCAATAGGCCCTCGCAATCTTATCAGTCGCTCGCTGACCTACCCCTTATCAACGACTGTCAATCTGATGGTTTAGACACCCCCCCAACCATAGTCAATCAGTCATCCTGACTCCCCCACCCTATAGTGAATAGTTCAGCGGTCTGAACAAAAAAAATATAGTGAAAACTTTTTAGAATAATTTAAAATCCTACCGTAACCTTGAAAAAATAGAGATTTGAACCTTGAATCAGGAAGGTCAGCCGCGACGCGTGCGTGCGTCGCGGCTGCCGTCGTGGCTTTCAAATTTGTCTTTGAATGCCGGCGGTCAGACTCAATAGGGGACGTCTGATAGGCACGTTTCTTGACTTTTCTCCTTTATTTTATGCTTGGCTAGTTGGGTGGAGCGTCTCAAGTTACCCCGGTGCTGCTTACTTCCTCAAATCGTCCGAAAAGAGTGCATTTCGGACGTTTTCCTCGAGCTTTCCTCTGTAGACACTTTGTTTACTTTTGGGCTAAACCTTGCTGTAAACTAACTCTGCAGTAATATATCAGCTTTCCCTCAAAACTACTTGGCCTGAGACGTGGTTTTGGCTGCGAGATGTCCTATGTTTATGTTTCGTTTCGTCTAAAATTTCTGAATTAATCTATTTCCTTACAGCGATGGGTATCATCGGCCTCTCCTCCTTGGCGCTTCTCGCCTACATCTCGGTTAGTAGCCTGTCTACGAATTTCAGAGCCCTTTGTTATCTTCGAAATAGTGAAATATGTATTTGCAGCTTGCCGCGTCCGCTGACACCGTCACGGTCACCAAGCAGGTGTACTTCGACATTACCATCGGAGGCAAGAAGGAGGGCCGCATCGTGATCGGTCTCTTCGGAGATGTCGTCCCCAAGACCGCCGAGAACTTCCTCCAGCTGTCCACTGGCGCTAAGGGCTTCGGATACAAGGGATCCAAGTTCCACCGTGTCATCAAGGACTTCATGATCCAGGGTACGTTTGCTCGTAAGACTCCAGTACCGTGGCTCCATGTTCATCATTATATAACGAATTACAGGAGGAGATTTCACTCGCGGAGACGGAACCGGAGGAAAGTCCATCTACGGAGAGCGTTTCGCCGACGAGAACTTCGCCCTGAAGCACTACGGACCCGGATGGCTGTCGTGTGCCAACGCAGGCAAGGACACCAACGGATCTCAGTTCTTCATCACCACCGTAAGTTATTGACGAAACAGGATCTTGTGCGACCCGTGAACTTTTCGATCGAAACTAGGGCACCGAGAGCAAAGTAATAAGTTACATGCATCTCGTGTATTGGTCGAGTGTGACCTTGACACGATTGGATGAGCGAGATGGAAGGAGTTGGAATGGAGATGATATTTGTGGTTTATAACAATTTGTGATTGTACATCGTGCATTGCTCAGGTCACCACCCCCTGGTTGGACGGACGTCACGTCGTCTTCGGAAAGATCATCGAGGGTATGGACGTCGTCAGAAAGATCGAATCCACCCAGACTCGCCCCGGAGACAAGCCCGTCCAGGTACAGTTGGGTCACGGTGTCCAATGACCTGTGGATAGTTGTTGAATGGAGATGTTAGCACAGCTAGAGTTGTTTGCTTTTCGGAATTTACTTTCGACGAACTTCCTCAATGAGTACTTTTGTTTGTTCGGATATGAGAAGGCGGGGTTGTGAAAGTTCAAATTGCTGGAATATACTGATATAATGGATGAAATTGCAGGATGTGGTTATTGCCGACTCTGGAGAGCTGCCCCTCGCTGCTCCCTTCGAGACCCCCAAGGAGGGCGTCAACTAAATGATCCCACCACCCATAATAATATCGATGGATACTGTAGATAGGGTACTTTATTCTATTGTACAGTAACGATCACTCCCAATTGAGATACACCCCCACACTCTGCAGGTTTCTCCCTGATTTTCTAGCGAGTATTATGATCTGCATTTAATTTATTCTGCTTGTTTCTTTACCTCGCATCTCATGTAATTTAATTTATGAAATTACTGTTACTATATAAAGTAGTGCAGTGAAAGTTATTGTGTGTTTCCTTATAAAAATTGACACGTTGCACCGCTCCGTGAGAATAATACCTGAAACATGTTGAAGTCCGCAGTTAAAATTCGAAAATGAGTAGGCAAATCTGCAGTCTTGAATGAAATTTTCTCCCGACACGAAAACCCTGTTAGTTTGCGATTCCCCCATCCTTTTCAACTCGTAGTTTATAGTCGCTCGCAAATTAGATTTCTTCCCTCAAGGCTGCGCCGCTTCGATTGTTTTCTATTTCGTGGCCCCACGTAATAGAGTGAAATGTGTTTGGGCCTTGTGGGAGGGGCGAAGTCGACTGCGTCTCTTTTCCTCCACTTTAACACACTTCCGGCCTTGATGTTCATCGAATTTCTGCTGTTTCTCGCTCAATTTTAATCGAATCTCAAACATTTTCGTCCAGGATGTCGTCGGATTCCGAGTACGATTCGTCTGCAGAGCAGAATGATGAGGAGTTCGACAAGGAGGTAATCGTTATTATTTATATTTTCATTTTAATTTTCTAATTATATAATTTATGATTGCTCATTGCCAATTCCAATGGGTCATTGGAAATGGATAAGTAAATATTCATGTGACTGAGCCATCAATAATTAGTTGGTATTTGTCAGCTGCAAGCTGCATTCGCATCTGGAATGCTGAGCAAGGAACAGATCAACATCGCCTTCAAACCTGGACAACTTCAGACGAGGAAGAAGATCGTCAAGGCGGTACGATTCATTTAGTATATTGGTTTTGTCACGATCGAAAGCGATTATTGTCACACTGTCGCCTTCGTTATTTTATCTGCTACGTATTTTGATCACTTCATGCAACCACCAATTTGTGCTGTACATCTAACTTGCAAAATGATTTTTGTTGGGTTTATTGATCTACAAGGCTGGTATTATGGTGAATTGCTATTACGGAGAGGGCACAATATCTTCCCGCTATAATTGAATATTAAAATAAACTGGACACGTTGAATGCGCAGTGACGAAATGTCTCATTTAAGGTCGAATTGCGTCAGAAGACGGAGGAGATCAACAAGAAGCTTCCCTGGGTACGCTTTTTTTGTACAATTTTGATTAAAATATTATTAAATGTATTGGCTTGGTTTTATTAATTATTCAATGTTACATTTCAGGTCGAGTATCTCGACGTGACTTCCCCATGTGAGATGACCGAAGAGATCGCCAAGAATGACTTCCAGAGGGAACTCGCATTGTAAGTTACACTGCAGATTGTATATTGCGTTTAATTAGCTTAATTGTTAGTATTCATTATTTGGTTGCAGCTACAAACAGGCTGAGCACTCTGCCAAAATCGCCGTCCCCAGACTGCAGGTGAGAGGAAGTTTCAAGAGAGCACTAATTGAATGTTTCATATGATTGGATTCAGTGACACGAGATTGTGTCCTACATTTATCTATGGAGGGGGGATTACATTCCATTTTCGAATGATATATCAATTGGATCATAGGTCATTGTGAGCGATAGGTATGTGGCTGTGCATGGTATGGGAACAGTATGAGAGGATGTGATGCTTTTGAAATTATCCCATTCTTATTTACACACAAAAATATGTAACATCTATGATGATGATAACATGATCCTTCTTTGTTTAGGGAATGGGAGTGCGCGTCTTCCGTCCCACTGACTACTACGCGGAGATGGCCAAGAGTGACGTCCACATGCAGAAGGTTCATTTATAAAAGTGCTCAATTACTGGAAATAATTAACTCGACTATTGAAAACGAATTTACTGAAACGCTGAAACTTGAAAACGCCCCTTGTGTTTTTTTCTTTCGGAAGGAGAGATGGAGTCGGTATCAACGTGATATAGTCTAGAAGGTAGTGTTGTTATTTGGAATAATTCTATTCGCGAATAACAAAGGGTTATTCGCGAATAACCTTTGTTATTCGCGAATAGAATTATTCCAAATAACAACACTACTAGAAAGGATAGAGCTATTTATTTTGACTAAGTATTTTCTTGTCAGATCCGCAAGCGTCTCCTCGATGTGCAGCAGTCGAAGGATAAGGTTGATACGATGAAGAGACTGAGAGAGGAGAAGAGATTCGCATCCAGAGTACAGAAGGTACGGTGGTATGAACACTTACATTATACTAAACATGTAGCTTGTGTCGTAAGCTGTTGTGGTGTTCATCGAATTGACTTACTGAGCAAAGATAAGAGCTTAAAGGAATATGATTTGTCTTGAGAACATGTAGTCAAATTCCCGTTTCATCGCTATTATATCAGGAGGCGGAGACTCGCAAGCTGAACGAGAAGAAGAAGTTGGCTGCCGCTGTGAAGGCACACAGAAAGGGAATGAAGGTAAGGAGGAATATCGATTGATGATGTCATTTTGTTTAAACTGAAATGAATTTGGCGATTTGCGTGTGAAAGCAACTCGATTATATGTGTCATTGCAGGGTCAGCTCGAGGATATGCTCAACAACGCGAGAAAGATGCAGTTGGATGAGGTAATGGAGATGAAATATTAAATCATAACTGTTTTATCCAAGCTGTTGGTCGGGAACGAAGAAAATATTTTTAATTGCATAATTCATTCATCATATTCTTAGTAATATTTCTTACTAATCACAGGATGAGGACGTTCGTCTCACGGAGAAACGAGGAGGATCATTCGGAGAAGTGAACAGAGCCAAGAAGATCAGCAGAGATGTAAGTATATTTATTTCTGATTATTTTCGGGATTATTCAGTTCAGAGCATTTCTTTACAATTGATGCACAAACTCAAGGAAAATTTGGGAATTTGGGCTTACTTTGATCTGAGGGTGGTTTTAAATTTGCTGATTTCTGCATTTTTTCAGTCTCGTGACAAGCGATTCGGATACGGTGGACAGAAGAAGCGCATGAAGCACAATGACAGATGGAGGTTTGTTTGTTTATTTAATTTAAATGCAGCATTGCGCTTTCGTAAATTCATCGAAAAATTGTCAAAAAAATTGGCTGTTTTGTGTTACACCGTCTCTAGATAGTGTGTAATCAACTTTTCAATTTCACTAATTAGTAGTTGTCAATTTCTAATTGCAGTAACGACAACGTGTTCGGCAAGGCGATCGGCGCACGCAAGGGCAAACTGGGAGGAGGAAAGAGGAAGTAATCATCTACCCTAATCCCCCATCTCAAAATTACGGTAGAATGCAATCGATCGATCGATTGGTTGAGCTAATTTTACTGAATGTTTGACCTCCCACTCCTCGTTATCGATTAGCGGGTGCTTCCAACTCCGTTCTCTTTCCAATTATTACTCATCTGTAGTTTCTCATCGTTATTCTTCTCCTTTTCTCATTCTTCATCATATTCATTGATTGTTATTCCGCATTGTTGAGAATTTTGTTGTGTTTGTTGTTTTCCTCGCTCTATTTTGCTTCCGACAAGCAGGAGATAAACATAAATTTATCCGTCTGCCATGTGTTCAGCAAAGGAATTCCTATTGTATGGACAGCCTACGTGGCTGTATCTCTTGTGAATGAGAGACGCTATTCCGTCGTGTTGTGTAATATCTTTCATCTCGTTCATTTTCAGAATGCTCAAAACGTGAAAGGGTGTTTTGAATCTAACATTTAACAATCAACACAGAACGACACCATGTGGGTGCAATTGGGTATGTTCATTAGTTTAATTGATTTTTTTCAAAATTAATCCCTGCCATTTCACACCGTACACAGTGCAATTTTTCTCTTCCTTTTTGGAATGAAAAATAATGATTATAACAAAACTCTTGAATTCACCTTTAGTGATGACAATTGTATAGTCTCTACGCCGTCGCTCTTTTCTAATGTTACTCACCACCAGTCCTCTTGCAGGTTGCTCACTTCTCATCTTTATCTCCCTCATCTTCTTCTCTCTCCTTCCCTACTGTGGATTGAGTGTCGGCGCGCGTTCCAAGAAGTGAGTTATCTTATCATTTTTAACGATGTGAATAAACTTGAACCATAGATCAACAGTTCACAAGCAATGTTGGACTAGGTACTCTATATCTAGCTGGGGTCCGCAACGGTCACAGAAAATTCCACAGCGGCGGTCCGCATTTCCAACAAAATTTAGCTAAATTTTGCATTAAATACGGTCTGCACCTAGAGAACTTTAGAAGTTCTTAGCCCCTCATGTTCACAAGATCAGAGTAAAACATCAAGTGGTCAATGTCGGGATACTGAGTCACCCCAGTTCATTTTGATTATCTTTTGAACACTACCATCATTACTTCCTTGCAGTGGCGCCCTTCTTCTCTCCCTCTGTAATTGTGTCGCATGTGGCATCTTCCTCTCCACTTGCTTCCTCGGTCTCATTCCTCATGTGATCATGCAGGTACTTTATTGTTGCTTAGGTATGACGAAATAGATCACGGTTTAACGGTCTTACGCGTAATTCCTGCTCTTTCGTGGTTTTTTTTCAATGACAAATTGCAATGTATTGATGCTCCCTCAGGCGCATTTTATTGAAAGTAGCATGAAACAGCGATACGCCTATGAAGGAAACTGAGACAATGTAACATTTTTCGATAGATGCAAACATTGTAAATGTAGAGAAGTTCGCGATTTTAGTTTTTTTTCATTGCGAACTAGTACAGTGCAAACAAACAAATTATTTCGGCTATCCAGTCTCTTACTTTCTGATTGAAACATGAACTTGACAGGAGCGCGCCATTCGACAGTCTTGGGGAACACCGGCTGCGGGTGCTGCAAATATACACATGGAGCATGACGGAGCTGCCGCAAAGAATATGACCGGAGGTGCTTTTAGAATTGTTTTTTACAAAGAGTTATTCAAGAAAGTGCGTGGAAATGTGTGATAGTATGGTGACGATCGCGCTCGGGAATTTACCTGGATTGAATAAGGGATCAATATAATTGAATCGTTATTGAGGTCTCTCTTCCACTGCCGATTTCCTCCTCAACACTCAACTTCTCGTTCTCGCTGGATTCGTCGTCATTCTCATGATCGAACAGGTGTGTCAACTATCGGACTCAATGCATTTTGAATGGTCCTCATAACTAGACATGAAATCATAGGGAGTCGTAATTAATGTCTGTAATTACTTGTTAGCCTGTGCATTCCGGAGCTTGCGTCTTGTACAACTGTGTCTTTAGGTCCTTCAATATTCTTGTCGTATCCACAACTCTTCTCGTTCAGTTCATCTTCGCTTGTTCTGGTCACTCTCATTCTCACTGTGAGGGAGGAGGAGGAGGACACTCACATCTGCACAATGAAGATGACGGCGAAATGAGGTAATTATCGTTTGGATATGACATCAGAAAATGAATAGCTCGAGCTTGTTTGAGGAACAAAACAGAAATGATCGATTCCACATACGAGTTTGCCGTTTCAAATATTGTTGACTTTGTTATTCTGTTTGTTATTGTGTAAATAACGACTTCTTTATGATTATGGTTACCGTAACTTATAAATCCTTAAACAATGCCTACTGTATTGAGACTGCATCGATTGGTGGGAGATTCGGCGTCAGCTCCTCTCGTAGATGGACTCTTTGATGAGGACGATGATGATGATATGGATGCAATCGTGTTTAGGAAAGAGGTAAGGTAGATTGAAAATACAATACACTTTGAATATTTTCGATTGTGACATAATTTGGATAAATAGAGATGTATAGTATATTTATATTTATAAATAACAAATAAATTAAGGGTGGCGTCGATCACGCGAGTCCGCAACTCGCAGGCGGACATGGAGGTGAGATTTTTTATATAAAACTTTGATTTATACTTTTTCGTATATTTATATTTACAAAAAAAGTTTTCCTGAATACGATTGATGCGATAGAACACATCTTGGTTCTACCCCCGTGCTGAAACCGGAGAGTGGTTGTCGAATGGTGTTATATCATAAATTAAATTATATCAGGTCACTCTCACTCGGTGTCTCTCTCCTCTGGTCTCTCACTGAGGACTCTCTTCCTACTGCTCGGACTATCGGTTCACTCCTTGTTTGAGGTTTGCTCACTATTTTGTGTTGATGATTTAGGTTTCACGTTCACTTCACAATAAAGCAACAACTAAAATCAGGTTGTTAGTTCGAGGTATTTATGCACCTCCTATTGCTTATTCTTCTTTACATTACAGGGTTTGGCCCTCGGTCTACAAGCAGAGGGCGCCGACTTCTACTCAATGATGTTCGCCATCATGTTACACGAGGTAAAGTAGACAGAAGGGAACTACAGTACTCTTCTTTTACAGTCCAGATTACGGTGGATTGTTAGTGGCTTAACAACAATGGAGTTTAATATTGTTCAACTTCTCGGGAGATAAATATGACCAACCATATGCCTCTAGATCCTGTGCTGTCTTGCCTACGGTGTCTCTCTGGCACAGCAACGTGCTCCGACGGGAGCGGCCGTCGTCTCTGTACTCGTCCTCTCTGCATGCATCCCAGCTGGAATGCTGGTCGCACTTGTGGTACGGTTCTTTATTGATTCACTTACGATACATGGCTCGTTATTGACGATGTAGACTGTTCCGAACCGTTGCGTATGTAGTTTATCAAGCGCAATGACGGGAAATGTCAAGTTGTGTAATACCTGCAGGTCTCGATGGTGGAGGGTTCATCAGCAGTCGTCATTCGATTTGTGCTCGAAGCTCTCGCAGCTGGCACTTTCGTGTACGTCGCTTGTGTCGAAATGCTGGCGAATGAGCTGCAGCAGCTGCAGGGAAGAAATGGTGAGTTGCAGAGGGACCGTAGATGGAATACGGTAAATACCTGAATGCATTTCACTAAGTGTGGTTAATGTTTGGACCATCTCAACTAGGTGAGGTTCATACAAATCGAGTCGAGCACTTCCGTTTTGTGGAAAGGTATAACATATTTGTAGGAGTGGCAGCTTCGTTTGCAGTTGCAGCAGGTGTTCTGCTGTTTGCGGCTCTCCAGTCGGCCTCCCACCACCATTGATTAATAATCGATTGATTGTTTATCGGAGGTAGATCAGGGAAAGGAGAATGAGCTCAGTAGGCTATTGTATCAACGCTGTAGCAATTCGCTTTTTATGAATGTCTTTCATGATTTGAATTTAAAATCGGTTTGCTATGCATTCGTTTCAGAGTTCACAAAGTATGAAAATAGTATTGTCACATCGTGTTATTATATTGTATTTATTCATAAATTGATGTACTAACCCAGCCAAAGTCATTGCATTGTGTTTAGAGGTGGTAGTTTATTTCATTGTTCTTTTGCTGAAATCGATACCCCATGTTCGTTGTATTAACGGGTTACGGTAGCATCCGAAGTTGCAATTTCAGTCTGGTCGTTTTTGAAATCGATCGATAAAATAGTTTACATGCAAATTATTGTGTCATAAATTGCACGGTAGTTTTACACCGAAACAACTATCGATTATTGCATGAGGAAGGAGCAATTAATATTTGCGTTACAGTATGTTAATAGACCGACAATCCGATGGATTTATTATTTGGGACGAAGAGGCTCATATCAATTCAGCCAACGAAAAACTAGGGTGAGAAAAAGAATACTCCTCAGAAAATCGATGGATGATATTTAGATACCGTATCCATCCCGATCTGTTCAAGATCCACTCTCAGTATGATATGGACTCGGCCTTTGAGAAGAAGAAGTTGCTGCAGACGGCGGAGGTACGGTAGATGTATCGATACGGTAGCAAATGAATCGATCGATTGAAGAATTTCGACTCTGGAGATGAGGATTCATACAAGGGCACTGAGGACGCGAAACGAGTGAAACTGCAATTATTTGATGGCAATCTTGATGTTCGTAAAATTCTCCAGAAGTAGATTCGCTCGAATTATGCGACATCATAAGCAAGTCAAATGTTTCTAATAGAGTAAACGGTGCTTGTTCTCAGAGGGAAATAAGTCTACGACTCTAGACTTATGGGCTGGACAGCGACGACTTTCAAAGTCTAACTACCCCGCTCCCCTGCGCCTATTAGACTTTGAAGTCGTCGCTGTCCAGCTTAGACTTTTGAAGTCGTAGACTTATTTCCCCGTGAGTTAGCTGATCTCATGAATTTAGACTCTGAACACTCAATTATCGGCTATCGCAACTGCAGTGAAGAAGTATGGACGTGAGATCGGACGATATCGAAGGGAGATTGTGAGTACGGTAGTGATTGATATTGATTGAGGGCAAGTAGTCAAGACTTGCAAATATTGTTTTCAGCCCGCGAATAACAATCTCTCTGCTCGAGCGAAAGCCAAAGAAGGAATGGAAGCAGAACTCAAACTGATGACACACGGAGTCTTTCCCTCCACTCAATCCGAGCCGATCGATCAATTGTGAGTACTGTAGATACGGCGACTACAGTATCCTCACATTTCAGTAGCGCGGAAATGCTAACGGTGATGTCGCCGTGGTTCGAATCGAGAGAAGAGGAGGGAAGAATCTTGAAGATTTCAAGTACGGTAATATATTTTGTATACGATGTTATAGATAACGAGGACTTGCTAAAGTGAAAGTGTAACATCACATCATTTTCAGAACAATCTCAAGAACGGGAATACCTCATTCCGCCCGAGGTCTCTTTCCACATTGGAGATGCCACTCAGGTAAATATTGCATCATTACTAGGTCATCCACGACGAAGGTCATATTTTCGACATACATTACAGCTCATGTTTCATAACAACTAGGCAACATCCAATTCAGGTCAATAACTTCTATCATCATACGGGCGATGACTACGACTTCATAGTAATGGATCCGCCCTGGCACAATCTGTGAGTTGTTGCATCATAACTAGGCAGTCTTCTTTCATTCGCAGATCAGTTAAACGAAAGCGAACTTACGAGACGAGCGACGATGTCATCGGAGCTATTGATATGCCGAATATTCTGAAAAACGAGGGAATGCTTGCGATCTGGGTACGGTTGAAGTGTACCAAGCCTACTGGCATCAAGCATTTCTTGTACTAATAATTTTACCTTGTATTTTTTCTCTTATTTAGGCGTGTTTTTACATTACCGCTCCAACTTGGTGCGAAGTTGCTGGCAAATTGGTGCTTCACATCAATGACTGATTACCGTAATCCCATCATTATATCGATTGCAGGTGACTAATGCGCCTCGGGTGCACAAGATGGTACACGCGACACTGGCTGAATGGAGGATGATGCGAGTTGGAGTATGGTTCTGGCTGAAGGTATACGGTAGTCTTCAATCTGGGATTACGGTAGACCATTGATTGTAGACCACAACATCCGGCCGCCCGACTACGCCGTTCATTCCTTACACATCGGGTAATCTACATTTATTTTATTTCGAAAATAATTGAAAACATTTTGAGGAAAGCAACCTTACGAAGGCATCATTTTCTGTGTGAGAAAAGTGGACGAGAAGCAGATGAGATTGCAAGGCAAACTCCCGCCACAAGAACTCGTGATTGCAAGGTACTGTAGCAAGAAATATCGATTACCGTAACCACTATTGCAGTACTCCGATGTGTGTGCACTCGAGGAAGCCGTCGCTCATCGAGATCTACCGAAAGGTCGGATTACGGTGCATCTCATCAATCGATTTATTATCCTTCAGATGATGCCTGCGAAAAGTGCGATGAAACCATTGGAAATCTTCGCGAGATCATTGACATCGGGTTGTGCTTCAATTGGATACGAACCTCTACTACTTCAAAACACTGCATTCTTTGAGAAAATTGAGACATAATGTATTTAATTGTTTATATTTTTTGAAAATGTTATAATTAGTTGTGAATAAATTTAGTACTTCTTCATGCTATGTTTAACCAATACAGCCAATAAATGGGAATAGAATAAATTAAATATAAATAAATAAAATCATTTCGTAATTAAATCACATCTGTCAACTGCGTTTGAATGGCGCGCGCCCTACCGTACTTCTGTTAACTCTCCGTGCGGGAGAAAATTTGGCAAAATTCCTACTGGAATTTTGCCAACCGGCGTCGAGTTGAGTTATGAGGTTTTAAACTTGTTTCTGTGTTTTTCACGCGTTTTTGTTGCCGAATTCGTTTAAATTTTTGCACAGGCCTCGGCTACTATGGTCTTCACGTTCTCTCAAAGTTTGAAAGCCGTTGATAAAATTTCACGTGTTTTGCAGAGCAATCTCTCTTCTGTCTCGCAATCTTGGATGTAGCGAGGCCCCACGCCACTGAATCGTCGTCAAATTTACTGTGAACTTTAGAAGGCTCTTGAAGATGGATCATCTCGAGGTTGGTGGCGATTGCTTCATTTTAGATATAGTTATAAGCGCCGAGGCCTGGATTATCGATCGGCCCGTTGACGTCCTAACACGTCACTGTTCTCTCAGGTTGACGTCGGAGGCGTGGCCGATCAAGTGTCGCCTTCATCGATGGGAGTGGGAGGACTGAACATGTCTAATGACTGGGCTTACTCCTCCGGAAACTCGCCCAACGGAGGTCTAGAAGTGAGTTGGAGCGGCTCTTCAAAAGATACCTGTTTTCATTCCTTTTCGATCTTTTTGCTCACAATAGTAGCAAAAAGAACATCCAATACGCCTAGGATGTGTTATTTTGTAGATTTCGAATTCAATTCTACAGATGAAGTCAACGCGAGAAGTGTCGATATTTTTCATCAATATTTTTTCACTCTAATAAACTGGAATATCTTTTTAGGAGGATATGCATCCATTCGTGGAGGAGGTGCTGCCATACGTGAAGGATTTCGCCTTCACTTGGTTCAATCTGCAGGTTGGTCAATCTTCGGGAGAGGAAGGGGTTGTCTCCAGGGACTCTTATCGGCGCTTAGAGATTCCTCTTGCTTGTTGCCATTTCTCGGCCCTTTCCACCCAAGAAGCATCCAAACTGCAGCTACGTGATTGATAGTCAATGAGAAAGAGTCCATGTTTTCAATTCCAGGCTCTGAAGCGAAAGTTCTTCAAGCGACACAACTGCAGAATATCGATTGAGGAGGAGCGAAATATTCGCAGCGAGTTGGAGGTAGGTGAAAACAGCTTCATAACAAATTTTAAATACTCGTCCTCCGGTAGCCCACCGTGGAAGTTTTTCTAGGCCGGGCCAGCTCTACTCTGTTTCTGTTTGACTTTCAAGTATACTCTTTCACATCTCTCCTTCGCTTACTTGTGCATACACATATCTGTGTCTGCAGAACGATTGACCATTTTCTGACCCAAACTGGACGCGTAAATTCGTAGAAACGCATCGTCCCCATTTTGTTTTATCAATAGTTAAACGTAGTAATTGATGGAAATGTGATGTATGGATTTCCATCAATAACCACAATCCATCAATAATTATCAGGCTGAGCGAGTGGAGGTGAAGCAGAAGTGGGCTGCAAGATTACTCAGCAAACTGCGCAAGGATATTGTCCCGTCCCATCGAGATCTCTTCGTAGCGGCGGTGCGTTTATTGCTATGTTTTTCACTCTCGATGTGACGTCACCACCTCTTAGTTGTAGTAGTACTGAAGCGCCAATCAACGTCTCAGAAACATGTATCTGACTTGCACACTAATTATCTTTCGGGATGACGTCTTTTGGCATTCGTACATGTGATATTTTGAAAAAAAGTGGTGCAGAAAATATACATGCATAGAGGGGGGGGTCTATGAATTGTCAAAGTGTTGTCGAGTAGAAATGTCGTGTTGGTTATCAATATCGATTGATTGCAGATCAAAGGGCAACGAGCTGGAATCTGTGTAGTGTCGAATGCGGATCAGAAGGGAAAGATCAGACGAATCGATTGTCTTCGGCAAGCAGACAAAGTGTGGAGACTCGACCTCGTCATGGTCATTCTATTCAAGGTGGGTTATTGTATGATTACAGTTGTCTGTCGTGGATTTGAAATAGAATATTTTCTTTTCATTATTAGAAATCAATGTAAATGAATAATGTTCAGGGAATTCCACTCGAGAGTACCGACGGAGAAAGACTGGAGAAGTGCAGTGAGTGCAGAAATGCAGCACTTTGCATCAATCCTTACCACGTTTCCATAACGGTGAGTGGAGAAATGAGGTATTATTGATTAGGCTCGTTCTGATATTATTAATTTGACATCTATTTGTGTCATAAATATATTTTTTTGCAGGTTCGAGAACTTGATCTCTTCCTCGCCAATTATATCCACACAGAGGATCGGGAGGCATTGAAAGGTGGGTTGATTATTTACATTTTGGAATAAATTAATCAAAGTATAATATAATATTTAAAAAAATATAATAATCTAACATTGTAGGTAATGATTCGGCGCTGGACGCTGTCGACGATGGGAAGGGATTCAATGTGGCAGATGCTGATGAAGGTAAATATTTGTATTTATTATTTCCCGTCGCTTCTTTTATTGAAATATTGACCCCCTTCCCACAAGCCCACGCGAGGGGGTATCCTTAATTAACATGGAAAGGATTTCTTATCACACTATTTTCGATAAAATAAAACCGAAAACGTGCTTATGCGACCCGGATCACTGAGTCGTGATACTGACTCTAAAATACGTAATACGGTGAATCGGTGAATAATACGGTGAATCAGTGAATGTACACTAGCTCGTTGGGTGAACCGGAGGATCTCGTGTCATCGTTTCATAAATTACGAGCTTCGTGAACACAAAATAAATATAATTTATAATATTGATTGCAGAAGAGGCATTCAACGGAATGGACGGACGAGGAATTTGGGGAACGGGAGTATTCAGTGCATTCGAGATGAAGAGTCTCACGAGGAAAACAATTACTGGAGGTGAGCGACTGCATTAAATGATCGATTTGTGATGAGAGATATTCAAAGGGCATTTGCAGTTTTGTGCTATCGGTATCGTAAACAATTTGTTTGATCAAAATAAATTGTTCAGTGAATGTGGCCTCCGATGAGGATATGAACGGTCTGGGTAAGGATGATGACAACAACCACAGGAGAGGAATGGCTGTGAGAAGACTCGGCAGTGAGGGTACGGTAGTTTAATCAATAATCTGCGAGTATCGAAGTGTTAGATATTGTTCGATCGCTTATTTAAACAGTGACTACTGTATGTATCTCTGGTTCCTTTCAGATTCATGGGTACAACGGGGTCTCGTGGGAGGCTCGTCGACCCCTCGTACCATCTCATCTCATCGAATAGTGAAGAATGGAGGAGCTGGAGGGGCGATTGGATTGAGAAGAGTAATGGAACAGCAGCAGAGAAGAGAATTGGAGATGAGGAGAGAGGGTGAGGGATATTATTTTGCAATTTATTGATCGAAATTTTATACTTTTATAATGGTTAGGAATTTAGGAAAAGTTTTTTTTACCTATGGATAAATATTTCAGAATCGGGAACGCCGAGTAGTCTACGGGGCGTTGAGGGAGATGTGGAAGAAGAAGTGGTCGAGGAGGAGAATTATGAACAAGAGGTAGAGCATTATCGACATTTCATGTTAATATAAGCAAGCAATAATTATATTGTTGTTTTGATGCAACATGAAATCTTCTACTTAAATATTGTTTTCTTATAGTTTGCTTGAATGAAAACCTTCTGGTGAAACGGAAAACTTGCGGGACAAATCTGCAGTGGAAAATAATTATTCCGATTTCAAAACATGACTGAATTTGTTAGGTTGTCGAAGTGGATGTGTTGGATGACGACGACCTCGATATGGAAGGGGCGGAGACTGTAATCGTTCCCACGACAAGTGCAGCAGCTGCAGCTACAAGTTGTGAGTGGATTATCTAATATAAAGTACACCGACAAGTGATAATCGATCTGTAAAGCCGTTTACTGTGAAGGGATCAATTGGTTCCGGTATGCTGGTGAGGATCGACCACTCGTTAATTTATCATAATTAATTAATTCTCAGCCACTCCTTCTGCCAGCAATGCTGCAGCATCTGCAGCCGGCGCATCTCGACGCGTGCAGCAGAAGGCTGCAGATAGAGCAGCCATTGATGGAGATGTCGTCAAAGAAGGCGAGTCTTTGATACAATAAAACACTTCACTTAATGCAATCGATATGTTTATTATTAAGTTTCGACGATTTTCGAATAAATGAGTCGTAGTGGTTTCTTGATTTTTTCTAGAAAGGCATACAAATATAATAGGGTGGCTATGAACGAATACTACGAAATTGCACCATTTCATTTGCCTCCATATTTTCAGAGTACGACCATCACTACGAGAGTGGACAGCAGCATCAACAGCAGATGGTCGGACGACCGATGCAGCACTTGCAGCAAGGAACTGCAGCCAATGGACGGATAATCACACCGCAGTCGAGTGCATCGATGCATTATGTGCAGCAGCACAGGGTAAGGACTACAAATAATATTTCACAATTTGAGAAAATGGCAAATTAAAATTATATAACTACTTATTTTGATTTGCAGTATCCTTCATCAGTGGGGGCTAACATCGTCTTGCCTCCCTCTGGCAGTTCCACTCCAATTCTTCTGAAGCCAATCAAGAAGAGATATCATGAGGAGATGTTGGAGGTGAGGAAACTAATCGAAATCGAAATTGATTCGATAATTCTAAGCTGTGGTTCTGTTCACACCTTTGACGTATTTTATGTTTTCCTGCGAAAATAATCGTGACACCATGATTTAGTGCTACATCGGTATAACAATTGGAGAACGTAGTAATGTATATTCATTATGAGCTTATCGATTCGATTTATCGATTTGTTCCTTTTTGCAGGACGAATCATCTCGTGACTCGTCGTCGATAGACAAGCGAATGTGCTACGACGACGACGCTGCTGCAGCCGGCGGTCCCTCGACTTCTGCAGCATCCTCTGTCGCCGGTCCGTCGACTTCTGCAGCAGCTGCTGCAGGAATATCTGCGACCGGACAGCAGCAGCAATCGGATGGAATGTGGTCACCGGAGAAACTTCCACGTAAGTTATGCGTCTTTTTTTAACTTAACATTGTTCATTCCAATGGAGTAATCAATAATGTCACTACCGTAATCGTAATGCCCTTTCTGTTGAGGCATCGCCCCTCGTCTGGTTCCCTTGGTTCCCTCTGGTGGCGGAGTTCTCTCTGCTCGTCCCCTCCAACGTCGTCTCGTTGTCAACAATGGGTCGATGCAGCACAGAGTTGTCGTCGTTGACTCACGACAAGTCGCCAATTTCAAGCAGCAACAGCAAGGAATGCAGTCACAGCCACTGCTTATCCGACACCCGCAGCACTCTGCTGCACGACCCGTTCTGATGCAAGCTGCAGCAACTGCAGCTGCTACTCAGCAGCAGCAGCCTTCTTCTGCAGCAGCGACAGCAGGAGTCTCGCCCCAGAAAAGTTAGTATGTACAGTTGTGTAGTGTCCTCCATTGAATGTCTTGTGTTGATAGTTGTCCCCCCCTCCTCCTTCTTCCATTCTTCTATCCTCTTTTAGTCCTTCGATCGTTGATCGATCGATTTACAGTATCTCGACGAGTTTTACCTTTCTGCGCATGCAATTAGTGATAGGCTACGAAATCCCCTCGGTGCTCCCTTTAAAGTGTGCAAAATATTGTGGATTTATCTCGTGCAGTTGTCGATTTCCCTTTTTTTCGCATCCGTCCCCTCATAGTTGCCTTACTCGTTGCAAACCATTCACTTGAATCTTCCCCCTTCTCCCATCTCAATTCACTACTACCTCATTCACCTACCCAATGTCCGTCCGATAGAATCGTAAACTGATTCGGCTTCCATCTTTGACTGATTGTAGTGCTTAGTATCCCCCTATTTTCCACTGTTTCCCCTTTTTTATACCGCCTTAATTTTGTTTGTTAATAACAACTCATAGCACATAATAAGTTAGTTGACACTGTTCCAACTTGATACTCAATCCTGCTAACTCCGTCCAGATAAATCAATTGTTACATGCGAAATGTCTTTGATAAATGCTTGCGGATTCCTCGAATTTTTTTCGATTTCCTCTGGCACAAAATTTTTTTTCTGCACGCAATGATTTCTCCTGCTGTAATCCATAAGGACCGCACGAAAGCATCTATCGAATGACATTTCGTGGGACCTTAGGGATACTGTAGGGGGATTAACTAGTCGGCCTATATTCTTGGGGGGAAATAAAAATATAGGGAAATAGCATGTCACGACGTAGATTAGGAGGAAATGTATTGATTTCAACTTTCTGATTACGGTAGTTCCTTTTCAGTCTTCCTCGGGTCAGATGTCCGATTGACCCGACAGGGCGATGCTCCGATGGTTACGGTATCGGGTAGGAGACGGCCTCTCGCTCCCTCACCCACCAGAGTGGCACTGGAGGGCACTCCACCCAGTCATGCTGCAGCTGTCGGAGGTGCTGCAGGCCAGATGACATCTTTCCTGCTCAGATCACCGGCACAGAGTTAGTGATCTCATGTTACGCTATCAATAGGGAATACCGGTTCTAAATCGGATGAGAACCGACTGAGAACTTGACAACTTTTTTTCCGAAAAAAATATTTCCCTTTTGCTGATGGCCTTTGAGATGGCAAATATTTTTACTTTTCGAAAAAAAGTTCTCATCGGACATAGTCCTGCGGGAATCCCGTTCGGAAACTGATAATTGGTTGATTAATGTTTAGGCGGTGAAACGCATCCGACGGTTGCAGAACATCAGCAGTCACGCGGGAAGATGGGTGAGTAGACTACGGTAGTCGAATAACATCGATCGTTGACTGAGTATTGTAGCCAGTTCAACTGCCTCTCTGCTGATCGTTCCTGGAAAATCGTCGGTCTTCCCGATGCTGCAGCCGCTGCAGCTGTCGGCTGCTGCAGGTGGACAGCAGTCAACGCCCGCCAAGCAGCAACTCGCCCTTGGGTACGGTAGTCTGTTTAGATACAGTAGTCTACGGTGAAATAGCACTCTTTCTCTTTACCGGAGCAAGCAACCTATCTGGGAATGAGTGAGAGATGATCGCTAGATTCAAACACTGAGGTTATGAATGAGGGTCCCACCCCGGGTTACTGGGTTCGATAAAGGGAAGTAGCGCCCGGTGGAAGGTGGTAGTAGTTGCAACATGAATGGAATTAATAATAATAATAATAATTTATCTACGCCCGAGGCGCAACATGGTTGGATATTTTACAAGAAATAAGAGGAAGATATGGGGGGCCTCTCCGAATTTTACTTGGCACATCACTATTACAGATCATTGCTCAACTTCCCTACTAAATCGGCCGATTATTCCTTGCCTTCTTGTCCCGGCAGCGCAAGCAACTCCAATGATGGCTGTTCCAATCGTGAGTATACTGAGGTCTATGGGAATACTGTACTGTAGTCGCAGTGATTCAGACTCGACTAGTCGACTGTTCTTTCACTAGAATTATCCAACTACAGAGGAATTGTGTTTATAGTTTTGGCACTACTGCTGAAGCCCGGAACAGGCCAATACATATTCGATCATTGAGATAGAATTACCCTGAAAATTCCAAGAACAATGCCATTTGCGATCATTCTATGTCTATGGTCGAATATTTATTGGCCTGTTCCGGGCTTCAGCAGTAGTGTCATAGTTTTATACGAACGTGGAAAAACACCAAATATTTTTTATAATAAGCACAGTCGTCCATTCAGTATCTCTTCTACTCGCTTCTATATCGGGCAACAATGGCTGCAGCAACACTGCGACTGAGTCATCGTCCACTCCGACCACTCCTGGATCTCTGATCCTGCAGCTGCAGCAGAGACTGCCGCACACTCCGCCCACTCTCCCACCCAGTTCAGCTGCATCCTGGTTAGTCTTTGGAGGCGAGGACAGCATGAGCAGGTACGGTAGACCAATCAATCGATCAAGTTGAATACCGTAATTAATTGCAGTTTGTCTCCGTCTCGGTCATTGCTCGGTCTCGCTTCTCCCCTTGCATCTCCGACTACGACGACTTTGACAACTGCTCGACCACTCACTCATCTGGTCAAGATGGTACGGTAGTTATACGGAGTACGGTAGAATCACGGAATTACAGTATTTACTGCAATCCAAATTGTTTTCCAATCCAGTACGATTAGGTTGAAAACGTTATTTCTTGAAAGATTGTAGTTCGTTGCAGGACACATCAAACAGTTCAACGACCGCTGTTCCAGCTGCAGCCGCTGCAGCAGCACCTCCAGTCGCCCCGCCTCCTCCCTGCGACTTCTCCCGACTGATGCAGCAAGAAAGGCAGCAGAAGAAGTAGACTATTGCCTAGTAATAATTTAATACTCCTTTAGATTAGTTTGTTCGTTCCGACGTAGAAAGCGACTTAGTTATGTGTGACGATCGTTTAGTTTTTGCATTTCGCCTCATCTACCTCATTTGCTAGAATTTCCGGTTATTCCTCTCGCGAGTTTAGAATTTTCTCAAGTACGGTACGCTTTTTTTGCAGACATAATTTTTGTCCCATGTAAATCTACGGTGGTAGAAGTTTGTTGTGGCCGTTGATTGTCTCTCGTCTTTTTCGATCGATGCACAATATTATTCATTATTTGTGTACGAACGCCTTTCTATTGTAGCACGGTCATTCTGAGTCAGATGCTAGAATAAAAAAGAGATCCTGCAGACTGTTCTCGTGTACTCTCACATGCTAGTACACATGGCTTCTATCGTGCATAAAGGGGGTTGTGCAAAGTGTAAGTAGTATATAAGAGATAATAAAAAGTGAGAAATTTAGAGAAGAAATAAAACGTCAAAAAATAATTCAAAATTTGTAATACAAATAAATAATAAAATAAATCAATACGACAAATGTTACTATCAAATTTCCGTTCAAAATATTAATGTTTACTGTAATGACACTGTAGAATCCCTGATTATGATTTATTAAACATTTTTAATTTTCGAAATTCTTGTATATACGTTTGGTGTAGGTTTTATAATGTTTTCTTTGTTTATATGGTTGAATCAATATTTAGTTGCCTCAGTCAAGTCGCCGATGGAGTCTCAACCGCCTCCCAACAACTATGATTTATCGGTAAATAACGTATTAACTACTTCTCCTTACACATTTTATTCAGGATGGCGTGGATTTATTAGTTGATTCGAACTTCATCGAGAAGACGGGAAATCTGTCGAAGGACTACATCGGCGATTGGATGGCAGACTTGAAAGCAATGAACAAAAGTGGGAACCCTCCTACTATAGTATACTATTTATTTAATTGTAAATACTGTTATTTTCTTTATTTTATAGCATGTTAATATCTTGCACATAGTTTTAAGCAGGTAAGCCAAACATGAGGGATCGGAGGGAATGTGGTTGTGGAAAATTATGATTTATTGACCGATACCTTAGATTAATTAAAATATTAATTCAGCTCGTATCGAAGAAGCTGACGAGTACGGTGAGATGTACTTGACTCGTGAGACGGCGGAGTACATATTCACTCTCTGCTCGAGACTTCGAATGCCAATCGAAGTTCGATTCATGGCTGCAGCTATCTTTGACAAGTTAGTTGATAACATAGATGGACATGATTTGTTGCAGGAAGGTTGCAGGAAGGTCAGGAGGGTCGGTGGCAAAACATGGTGAATTTTAGCAAACAGCTGGACGGTCTGATCCAAAACAGTGGCAGCTTGAACCGAAACTGGCTTGGTTCGCGGTAAAAAAGCGGGAGGGTGCTGTTGATGGCTTCACCATCGCCCATGTATAGTTGATAACAAATCAATTACAAAGACGATACAAAATTAAGCGGGTGAAAAATAAGAAAGCATGAACAGCACTTAGTCTTACTGTATAAATTCAACCGTTTTTTTCAGATTCATGAAGATCCATACTCGACAAGTCGTCAGCTTCCTTGCCAATCTTGATATGGACAACAGAAGGAAGAAGGACGAATGGGATTGTGTAGAGACCAACATGTCCAGGTACGATTATTGTTATATTTTAATTAAATTCAATGTAGTATTTAAATTATTTACTTGATTATTTGTCAGGCAACTCACGCTCAGAATCTGCTCGGCCATACAAATAGCATCGAAGAATGTCAGCTACCACGATGTGAGTTATAATCAAACCACTTTTCCTCTTATTCCGAATTATTCAAAACCTACAGAGAGGGGTGAGGGAGCTTGGAAAAGTGAATAGCCCATCCCGATTTTACACGCTCTCTCATGCTGCGCAAATTTCATGGGGTGCAAGGTGCAAAACAGTTTTATGCACCCTTTCATAACTTTTTTCCTAGTGAAGCCACAACTTCCAAACTTGATACAGATATTGCAAGCCACGTTTGGAACATTTTCCTTTTTTGATTGGAGAGATTTCGTTCAGTTTGAGCTGAGTTACACGAGTTTTCCACCCTTTGATGGGGAAATTTCCCCGAAGAAATTAGCGCAGCATCACTCCAAACCCCTTTCTGTTAGGCTGACCGAATGTTGTGGAATGATGTGATTCGTTACTCATTTCAGTCGCTCTCAAGCATTCAAATATCCAAATGCCTACGAACACTCGGTACTCCATACACCAAAAAGGTGAGCAAATCTCGTCTTTTTAATCTGTAAACACTCTCTGATTTCAGTCCGTCTTCAAATCTGAGATGCGCATCTTGAAAGCAATCGACTACAAAATGCCGACAACTCCTCTGGTGTACGCTGAATCAGTTCTGAAGGCATTTGGTTGGTTATTCAATCGATAATAGATGATAGTTGATAGGTAACTCGATTTATAAACCGAAATTTGAATGTATCTAGATACTACATAGATAACCGATAATCAAAGTATTTCTCAGCAATAATTGATATATTTGAGCGACATCTAAACGACGAGATTTGGACGTGCAATCAGTGTGGAACTTCATGTGTATTCTTCTTGATGTGGTCATGATCGAAAGAGAAACGATCTACGATAATCTCATTTCTGCCGTGGTCGACGTCCCCTCAACTGTCAATGCGTGTGTTCTCTTTACTCTTATGCTGTCGAAATTTTTTTAGTTAAGTGTAGATTACAGTGTAATCATTACACACAAAATCGAAGTATACTTGTTTTCGAAGAACTTATGAGGTGGAATTATTTTGTAATTATACACGAACATTGTCAATCGTCCAAGATCGACACTTCAATTGACCAAAGAAGCCAAGCAAGATCCATTCCCTTGACCCAGTTGCCTCGAATTCGAAGATCCCTACCACCTCTACCCCCGAATGATACCTCCTGCAGGCCCTTGCCTTGATGTCAGGATAAATATGTATATGTAAATATGTATACACGAACATTTCTCTTTAAAAATGGTTTGACTGATTGTACGATCAAATGGATTGTACTAAACAACATGTAGTTGACAAATGACCCCGTCGTCAAAGACCTCTGTCACCCCAAGTAAAATTCAGCGAGTCCCCCCTTATTTCTTGTTAATATAAAATCCTGTTGCGCCTCGGGCGTAGATAAATTATAATTATAATGTAGTTATGTGTTGAGGAGGGACAAGAATCGTCTCAAATCCGATTGGATTCTTCTCGCGTGCGCTCTCGTTTGCGCTGCTTGTTGCTGCCAATATGGATATGAGATCGGAGATAAGGTGAGAAATGTTTTGGATGGAAGAACTTGTAAACCACATATTGACATCATACCTCAAACTCGAACTAGATGCTGTTCTATTTTGTCAAATTTAAAGCCAATCTCATGAAGCAGATCATTCATGTTCATGATATGAGCTACCGAATCGTATTCTTGGCTAAAAGGATTCGTCTGTGACTACAACCAATTAATAAAATATATAAATAATTTATGTGTTCGTTCATATTGTGCCAGGTGAACGAGGAATTGGAGGATTTGTGTGAGACTCCGGCTAAAGACACGAGTGAATTGGCTATTGCAATACTCGAATTGGCGAGAGGAGATTCAGTGGAAGAGGAACAACGACCAGTCACTCCCCCTCCTGTCAAGAGATTCGGTCTGTTATCTCATCGTAATCACAGATTAAAAGGTACCCTCAACTGACGGTCAAAATTTTCCTACCTTTTGTTTTCGAGGGCGAAGAAAGAGTAGTATACCACATGGTTTCTAATCGAAATTATCGCTCTTCCTTGTGTTTTAGCACCATTTGGACCTTGGTTTGTGTGCTCCTGATTAATCGATAACTGTCCCATTCCAGCCATCCCCAGAGTTCCTAGTGCAAGCTCCCGAAACGGATCCTTACCGTTTGCAATGCCCATGCATGGACAAGTGAGACGAAAGTGAAGATTTGGTGGATCTGAAAGATCAAAGATCAATTTACTCTGTCCAATATGAAATGTTGTTATCCCTGTGCAATATGAGATGTTGTTATTAGGGATGGTTTCGTAAGAAAATTCTCTCTTTATTTCGCACACTCTCACACCGATCTGACCGATGGGATAGTGTGTAGAATTATGAGAGCATTTCTAGCGAAGCCAATCCTAGTTGTTATCCCTGTTAAATATGAAACGTTGTTACCTTGTTCAATATGAAACGATAAATTAGTGTTTGTGTACTCTTTCACTTCTACGAGTCACTCAAGTTGAGATCTCATTCCATCATTCAATGCGGGGATGAGATGGGGAAGAAGTCTAGACGATTCTCAGCTACTGTGCTTCATTCGAAATTCTCCATCGTTTAAAAAAATCACTTTTGTATATCAGTACTGGGATGCAGGCCCTGTTCACGAATTTCAAAAATTGAATTTCTAAGAAATAGTTTATACCTTTCACAATGTCTAGAGTTAGAATTCCCGCACCTAGTCTGTTTTAGCTTTCTCCTCTACAATCTTTTTTAATTTTATAGAGTGGCGTCACATCATTTTTTTTGGTTTGGAAGCGGTCACCCCTGACCCCTTTGTGGAGATTTGGAATTACGTGATGCAGCGAGACTCGATTATGCCCGTTGCAATGGCACACTCTCCCACTCATTCTTATTATTTCCTGACCCGTGCACAAAAGGTTCCGGGTTCTTTGCATTACACATTCCCACGAGATCTCTCACAATACACAAATTATATTATTCATCCATTCATTGTCCGCCGAGACTGCCAACCTCACTCTATTTCGATGCTGGCTCTGATTTTTTTTGAATATTTCTCTGATACATGTCATTTCCCAGCATTTCCTTTCATCCCTAATTTCGGCCTTTGAATGTGTTCCAATGGGCCGTAATTTGCTCAGTGAATTTCGACTCGTCGAAAGCTCGTTTCGAACTTCCCACTCACATTTGAACCAAGTTGTGTGACAATGGGAGAATAAATGGGATGGGCAACAATTGTCTATCTCATTTCGAGTATTATGCCCCCTTCAGTGTTCACCAATCTATCGTAGATTCACTTCAAACACTCGGTCGATTGAGTGTGTGAAATGGTGAGAACATCGATGCACATTGATCACCATTTCATATATCGAGTGTAGTCAGCCATCACATAATAATCGGCTCCTCTATTCTTCAGATATGATTCCATGTATTCAAGGTCACATTCCAATTCTCCTTTCGATTCGATCCAAAAAATATTTCAACATTCGTTTGTCTCTGCCACACGTCTCTCACATCAGAAATTGTGGAACAAAAAAGTTATTCCCGATCGTTTCATTTCCATTTTAACGACTTGATGGGTCCCTTCATTCGATTACGACTTGAGAAAATTTTGATCATTCCTTCTCTCTTCAATCGTGAAATCTCTCGTCGGATTCAGGTTTCACCAACTATATATTTGCACTTTTTAAAAAGTTTTTCCTCGATTCTTCCTACGATTTGCTAGTCATAACTGGCATCTGTTGCATCTTCAGTGAAAGAGTCGTAAGCAATTTCGCGTCTCTTTGAAGCGAAGAGATGACATGAAAAGTTTATGTAAAAGTGCCAATGAAGTCTAGTGTAAACTGTTTCCGACGCACGAGCAAACGAAAGTTCGATGTTTATTTACACCACATCTCTCACTTTATTTCTTCTTCAAACGTGACATTATAAACTGCAAAGAAAATTCAAGCTAAACGAAATGTGCCTTGCGTAGAAATTGGAGTCATTCGACGTCATGTTTGACAAAGACCAATATCTTTCCGCCCCATATCTAAGCTATTCATAGTCATACGTAGACTATATAAGAGCGCAACATAGTCCCTTCATATCTTCCATCTCATAACTCTGCTTCCCATTCCAATTCTCTTTCTTCTTCTCTCCTTTTCTCTCAGATGATCCATGAATGGCCCAATAACATTTTATGGCCGCTGTACACTCCATAATTGGCGAAATTGGTGGTTGTTCTCACAAAATCATCGGACCAAGGAGAACAACCAATAATTCTCGAAATCTGCTTCCAAACTCATGAAATAATCGTCAATTTCCCTTCTCCTCCAATCCCCGAATTCTTTTCTCCCACAGCGCTTTGCCTTCTGTCTTTTCTACGCTTCCTTTCGTTGCGACTTTCCTCCCCCTTAGCTATGCTCCTTCTATCACAATTTCAGCTGCTCACTCTCAATATAGCTTGCAACGGCAATTTCAGACTCCTCTGGTGTTTATTCCAAGGCTGGATCCCGGTATAGCGCGCGATTTTCCGTTTTATCTTTCATGATGATTCCATGTCTGATTCCAGACTGGAGAAAAATATCCCTCAATATAGCTTGCAATTTTTGATTCGTGTGATCTCAGATTGTATCTCTCTCTCTCTCTCTCTCTCTCTCTCTCTTCTCCGTCACTGACTACATTCTCTTCTCATAAATTGCTGCTGTTCAATTCCACGCTCATTTCCGTCTATTCTACTCTTGTTTTCGCTGTATTCTAGTCGAAATATCAACAGGAATGAATATAGATCTCCGGTGGGATTTTGCGTTGCTCCCCATAATTAATCCGTCCAACCATCTCACTTCCCCCTCCCAAACCCCCGGAATTAATATATTATTAAAAATTAATGAGCATTTTGATGAGACAAAGTCACGATTTGTCTGCTGACGCAACACCGAGGCGGAATTACAACTTAGCTTAGTCGAGTCTGATCGTCAGACGACAAATGACTCTGTTTTCCATATAATTTGTCAATTTGATCAGATCGTCGGTCACTAATCACTTCCTCTCTCTCTCTTTCTCTCTCTTTCACACACACTAATCACTTCCTCTCACGAGAGTCAATGCTCCTTGTAGAATATAAGTTGGTATACAATTAAATAATCGAAACCTGTCCGACCAATTTTCAATGGTACTTTACTTTTTGACCTCTGCTTCGATTATTTTATTTTTTGAAAGACATTCTTAGATTTCTCATTCCTCATTCAACGTTTATGTAGCAGTTGAAAAGTCGAGTGAGAAAGAGAAAAGAGTGTGAATCCAATCAGTCCAACACTCATCTTTCTTCTCTTTTCAATTGTCTTTTCGAGTGCGTGACAGTTCGAAGACCATTCGAAGAGCGTTCAACATTTTCTTTTCCCACTGCACTCTCTGCACCACAACCACTGTCTCTTTACGTTTTCCTTTCCGTTTGAACTAGCGGGGTTGTATTGAGGTTAAATGCACTACGCTCTATGCGTACACTACGCTCTATGCGTACACTACGCTCTATGCATAGTTCTGGCTGAGGGTTCGGTCCAGGGGGAGATCGATAGGTCGCTCCAAGTACGGTCCAGGGGGTGCCCTGTAGCCGGCTCCAGGTTCGGTCCAGGGGGAGCTCGGAAGACGGCTCCGGGCTACATTAAAGCTCGCAGTATGATAGGGAATGTTAATCGCTACAAAGAGTACTGGCTTATTCCGTTGCAAAAGGCTCGTGAGGCTGAGAGCGATCGAAAAAAGTTGCCACTACGCCACTTCGTGGCAACGGAAACGCAGGATACAGTGCGTTCAGAATTTTTAGAACACTTTCAGAGATGTTTCCCGTGATTCCCCACACCCTCTGAATCTTTTTGGAACTTCTCAAAATTTTCGATTTTTCACGTTAAAACAGGTTAGAACACGTTCAGACACGTTTCGAACATCGCAAAACACTTTTCCTGCGAACCCCTACGCTCTCTGAATCATTTGGAAACTTTTCAAAATTTTCGATTTTTCACGTTTAAACGCGTTAGAACACGTTCAGACACGTTTCCGACATCGCAAAACACTTTTGTAGTGATCCCCCTACGCTTTCTGAATCATTTTGAAACTTTTCGAAATTTTCGATTTTTCACGTTAAAACGCGTTAGAACACGTTCAGACACGTTTCCGACATCGCAAAACACTTTTGTAGTGATACCCTACGCTTTCTGAATCATTTTGGAACTTTTCGAATTTTTCGATTTTTCACGTTAAAACGCGTTAGAACACGTTCTGACACGTTTCTGACATCGCAAAACACTTTTCCTGTGATCCCCGACACTCACCGGTGCGTTTGGAGAAGGTTCGAAAATTTCGATTTTTCATGTTAAAACTCGGCAAAACAGGTGAAAACGTGTTTCACGGTACTCAAAAACGGGTTAGGACGGTTTCTGGCACTTGCAAAAAATGCGGCAAAAGGTTTGCCCGCGGCGGGTGTCGAACCTGGGGGCCTCGGATTCAAAGTTTGGCTCGTAACCCACTTGGCTATGGATTTGGTTAATTATATTTTGTAAAATTTGAAAGGTATTCTGGTCGGTTATCATATGCAAAAGGATCTGAGAAGATTGATTGAGTTTGAAGCGATTTATAGCGAAAACACGAAAATTTCCGTCACGCGGTTAAAACTTGGCAAAACAGGTGAAAACGTGTTTCACGGTACTTAGAAACGTGCCAGGAGCACTTGCGGCACTTACGAAAAATGCGGCAAAAGGTTTGCCCGCGGCGGGGGTCGAACCTGCGTCGGTCGGATTGCTAGTTCAGCGCGTAACCCACTTGGCCATGGATTTGGCGATTTAAATTTTGTAAAATTTGAAAGCAATTCTGGTCTATTATCATATGCAAAAGGTTCTGAGAAGATAGCGCAATTTTGAAGCGAAATATAAGGAAAATGAGAAAAAAGTGTGACCGGACGGAAGGAAAAAAAACGGACAGACAGACAGACAGACAGACGTTAGCATTTTCTAATATATAGTAACAAGTGAGACGACCTCTTCCGGCACTTTGCCTCTGAATTGTTAAAGCGTTCGGAATATTAACAAACATGTCTTTTTGGATCCCGGAAAATATCGAATTTTCGTTTCTGCACGCAATTCACCGAATTGTATTGTAAGCTGAAAGACAAATAGACAGCTGCTTTTATCGATATTGGTTCATTGCTCTATTTTTCTTGGTACAATTCTATTATTTTTCCTTGAATGTTACAGTACACTTGTTCCAAGAGTAAATCAGGCATCTTTATTTGTTATCTTTGTCTAGATTTTATTAACAATTTTGTCTAGAAACCTGTGAGATAATCACATCGAGGAAATGCATTGTTTAATTTCCACGAAATGCAATTCCATAAACCGTTATGAGAACAGTTTCCCAATGTAGGGAAAGTGTTCTCCTGTCGAGAC
This sequence comes from Pristionchus fissidentatus, assembly GCA_036245785.1. Taxonomy (NCBI): domain Eukaryota; kingdom Metazoa; phylum Nematoda; class Chromadorea; order Rhabditida; family Neodiplogasteridae; genus Pristionchus; species Pristionchus fissidentatus. Next base: position 20,558,279 of record BTSY01000002.1, read on the forward strand.
TACTAATACATATACCAGTAACTCAATTGTATTGTATCGTTGTCCATGTTTCGTCTCTTATTCCATTTCCTCCTTTGCTAACAATGACCACTGTTCTCAAATCAAATTCATCTTCTCAGTTCGTACTAACTTCTCTCCTTCCTTTTCTCCCTTCACTACAATTCTCCTCTTCATTTTCTGTTGTCTCTTCCTCTTTTTTCCCCCTAATTGCGAGTTTTCTTATTTCCACTCATCTTCTTTTATTCCCTTCTTCTATCTTTTTAATATTCCCGCTTGCTTCCCCAAAAATTTTGCAAATCTCTGCAAATCCATGAACAAATGTTGATTCAGAGGATGAATTGATCAACCAGAACCGTCCAATGATGCCTCCTCCCCTCCCGAATACAAGGTACGATAGTCCCCCAGTGTTGTGTGCACATTCGTATTCGTCGCCCTCCCACTCTGCACTCTCTGCACCACAACCACTTAGCGGACGCGGCTCATTAGATATGCAGCGCGTGCAAAATGGCTGGGATAGACAAGATGGGCGTTGTAATGATGATTTGGACTGAGATTGTAGTTGGTTTGATTTTGTGAGACCTCTCTTTCAGCTTACAAAAAGTACGTGCGAAATCTGCTCAGTCAAATTGCACTTTAGGTTGAGCAGAGTAATGATGTGAAATATACTGGACAACTCGTGTATCTCTATGCCACATGTATAATTGATGGACTGTAACTCGAGGACTATTCATCCCAGACTGTTATTCCCATTCCTCTTTCCAGCTATGTGAGAGAACAGCTTGCTGTTTATTGTTTTTGTCGCTTATCCCTCTCGTCTGCCCCCCCAGGAAGTAATAAGGAAAGTAAAGTTATTTAAAATAACTATAGTTATAAGAAGAGATTCACCTGGTACCGCTTGATTATGCTCAAAAAGAGATGCGAAATTTCGCCAAAGGTTTCAATCTATGTAGTCTGAACACTCAAATGTATGCAGGAACCCACACGAATCAGATATTCGTCTAATAATTTCTCAAAATCATTCTTCCACTCTCCTCATTTCCCACACTCTCTCGTTTGTCCCTCTATTTCCAGTTAAATGATTGTTGTCGTGTCCATTTCTCCTCTCATTTCCAATCTGCCCAAGTTCTTCTTTTTTCTCGACCGCCCTCTGTCTTTTTGTGCCCCTTTACTCAATTTTCCGCTTCCGAATTGAGTTTGAGCTGAAGCACAAGAGAGAGAAAGGAGGCAAACGGTGTGGAATCTTCTGGGAGTGACAGTTCTCTCTTCTATTCTCTTCTCCTCCCCTCGGCCTCTTCTTCCTTTCTCGGTGATATTCAGAAACGACTGACATTCGCACCCTCGCAATTCTTTTTTTTCAAATCTAAGAACCAATGTTCATCGCGCATTTGAATTTGAGATTTTACTGCAGCGTTTCAACAACGACATTTTGCTTTTTTTGAATAATTTATATTATTTTGAAGTGGCACTCATTTTGCATTAATTTTTCATGCAGCGTCACGGAAGCTAAGTGAGATTTCCATAATCAAGCTAAGTGAGATTTCCATAATCAATAGTCTAAAAAATAGACGTTTTCAATAGGTTTCGTGGGAGAAAAAACATATCGACGCACTAGCGACGTGCTAAAAACACTTATTTTCCACTGACGATAACAATTTCTTGTTATAGATGGTTGTCGTCAGAAGAGAACTACAGTAAATTGGTAGTCAGTTCCTTTTTTTTCTACTTCAATTCGCACATTTCTGCTCTTCACTTTTTCTTCCTCTCCCTTTTACTCGTTCATTTCCTTCACTGGAATGGACACAAAAGCAATCTGTGCTGCGAGTGACGAATTTGTGAATTCCATTTCACGATAGACGATAGAAGAATACGGTAGGAGGTTACGGTACACCAACGAGGGCAATAAGGATGCAAGTTCGGTGTTGTGCGTACCCTATTGCAGTCTTTTTTTTCTCTGACTCTCTGTCTCTTATTAGTCGTACTAGCCAAGCTAACCGCTTGCTACGGGTAAACCTAATGGAATCGTTTGGATGTGTGTGGTTTCTTCTAGCAAAGTTTGGGGCTGGAAATGCGAAAAAGTTTCATTTTCGTCCATAATTCGATAAAGTGTCTCGAAATTTTTTTACCCGATACTTATGCCAAGTTTGAACAGGCTCTGGTACTCGGTGATACTGAATTCCATGTTAGAAAAGTGTGGCAAAAGTTTTGCGTCCGAGTGAATCCGAACTTGCAACCTTTCTGGCAAAATGTTTTCTACTGAGGACATTCGAACCCACGTCTTCAGAGTAGAGTGTGACGGTCTCTCTCCTCTCATCGTTCAAGTTGATTTCGGACTTTATAGACTCGCAGAATGTCCACGCCCACTCTAGACGGGTTCAGATTACTCTAGGACCTCTCTTGTACACGACCCCAATGAGAGAAAAATGCAGCAAAAGTTTTGGTTTCGAGTGGATCCGAACTTACAACCTTTCGTTAGCCAGCCTATGATGTAACCGACTGCGCCACGAATAAAGATGTAAAACAACTTGAGAGCAGTCTAGGGGCCGAGTACGACACCAGGGAAACGCGAAAAGTGCAAAATCCGATAATGTTTGCATCATGTGACCACCTTGTACCGGCTACCACACCCGAACCAGGTCTGATACCGACATGGTACCGACACCAATCTACTCGTACCATCGTGTTCTACACGAAAAAACTACTCAAGAGCAGTCCAGGGGCCGAGTGAAGAACAGAGCCTAGTGAAGAACATCTGCATTCGTCCCGTTGCACGTGACCTGAACAGTATATTTTGAATGTGATGATGGTACGAATGTGAACTTCGAATTATTTCATTCCAAGATGTACTATAATATAAAACCACAAGGATAATTTTAAGAAAAGAGAGATTCAACGTTTTGAACTACTTGAAAACTGATATATCAAGAAAACAAACCTCGTCAAGATTGCCGCCTGAAGGTGTATGCGTTAGTCTTGGTCGCTGAAAAAGAAGGCAAAGATAAAGTTGAACTCAAAACAAAATAACTTCCGAGATCCTTTCATGAATAGGCATGAGCTTTAATGTTTTAAAACTGATAATGGTCCACCAGTACTGAGTCTATTTGCGCGAGAAGGCCTGCCACGGATTGATCAGTACAGGATATCTCATTTCCTCCAGTTGGGCGAGTGGTTTGAGTGAGAGCTTCGTGTAGGTGAGAGAGAATTCACAATGTATTGGTTTTACACTGTAAGTTTTACACAAAAACCGGAAAATGTATTGGCTCGAAGATTGGAGAATGCTCCAATCATTTTTAGGCATAGTGGTGATAGACCATTGTTGCCAAGTGATAAATATCGGGAAATAAAGTAAAGAAACAGACTTATCTTTGAGATAGAGAGTTGCTGCGTTAGAATGTTTCGATCGACCGTTCGTCCCACGAGAATCAAGTGAAAATGAGCCAAGAAACTCACGTAAACATTGAAATTGGTCGATTTGAGTGTCGGGTAATGGAGTGAAATCATTTATTACCCGACATATCTCGCCCTCTCATTCTGCTCTGTCGGGTAGTGTCACTTTTCAAACTCTGCTATTTAGTCTCCAACACCCACATTCTATCGAGCACTTTGCTTCGAGCGGTCAATTACGAAACCTGCAATCCTTTAAAAACAGTCAATTACCGATCTCTCGCCCTAAAAGCCGGAACGCGAACTCTTAACCGGCATCCCTGGAGGGACAAGTTCTACAGTATTCGATAGTTTGTTTCCCACGAGTTTCTTCAATTCTTTTCGATCTCTGTTCAATTCTTGCTGTTTTCTCTCTGGTCTCAAGGTGAAAACAGTCTCTGCAGCATCCTCAAAACGGGGCAATTCATTAGTATTCGCGGCGTTAAGAAAAGAAATGCCGCTGCACAAATCGGTCTACGGTTGTCGTTTTTTTGCGTGTGACAAATTCCGAACACAAATTATTTCCGCGTTCTGACCCTTCTTTGTCACCATTTCCCTGCAGGAAGACTGAATAATACGAGGAAATGACTCCTCCCCACTCTTATTTTTGGGATAGTGGAGGGTGTGGAAGTGATGGTTTATCCAATTCATTCAGAGACCAACAGTCGCCTTCATTTTATGGACTTGCATCGAGTTTATTACGCCCCATAAAATTCTGAGGCTTTTGCGCGCGTGCTTCTGCATTCATGGTTAAATTCTCATATTATATTTATAATTGTACCATTTCACAACGCATTAAAACCCGGCGTGCAGGGACAATTAGTGTATGCAAGTAAGATTTTGAAATCCAGACTCGCTCACTTTCACACTCTCGTCTCGGACCCTTCTAGGAGATAAAAAAAGGGAATCGCCTATGAGGAAGTAATGGGTGAAACTTGGAGACAGGGCTCGAATTTCATTCTCACTCCACTTCCGTTTAGTACGAGAAGGGATTGCTGAGCGAAGTCGTAGTCTGGTCCACAGAGTTGGCGCCATGCCAAGAACGTCTTTCGCTGTCTGGCTCTCTCGTTTCCCACACACTCTCACTGATTTCCTCTTTCTCTAACTCGCCGTTGCTCTTTCGACTGTTGTGTGATCGTTGTGATGCATTGTAGTCACTGACATTGTAGTCATTCATAGTGTGACAACGTGGGGAGTCATTAATATTTCAATGATATTCAAACAGCAAACAGTCGATCACATTTATGCGTCACGACCCAGCGGTTTTGTATTTCTGATCCCATGATTTTTTCATATTGCTTTGCTAGAGATCCTTGCATTGGGCGCCGTAGAAAATAGTGTGTATTGCGTGATCCGAGCTCGGAAAATATCAGAGACATTCACTATTCCTTCATAGATCTCACCATTTTGTATTGAATGAAGATCACTCAATTCAATAGATTCACTCCTTGTCAACAGCGAATTCGAAGTCATTTCAATGCATGAAAAGGCGCTATTTGCGTTGCTTCTCCTTTTTTCTATCGCATGGTTGGCACTTCTTTATAGATAGAATAGGCATCGCTTCTGATGCCGCGCAAATTTCACGGGTGGTTCAAATTTGAATTCCCGAAATTCGGTATCTCCGCTCACAGAAGAGGTTGTCCTTGGGGAGCAGGAGCCTCAGTAACCCTCCCGAAACATGACTAATTCCGACCTAGCAACAGGAAATGGACCGAATTCTCACTCTCATTGATCATTCTTCGGGTTTCCCTCTGAATGCGTAGATTTCTCGCTAATTTTGGGGATAGATGGTGTAATTCTAGTGGAATGGATCCCATGGGAGAACTCAGTCTCTCTCTCTCTCTCTCTCTCTCTCTCTCTCTCTCCCTCTCTTCATTCCACTCATTTAATCCACTCCTTCAACCGTTTTGTCGATGGAAAAGCCCCCAAAGTCCAATCCCGTTACACGCCCAGCGACACGTTGAAATGTTTGTCGACCCGCATGTTTTTGGACCGGAACCAAGCTTGGTTTGAGTTGACTATGCTACTTCCTCCTCTCCTACCTTAGACCAGAGACCAATAGCTTCATAAATGAGCCAACTTCGTTCTCATGCAATACATTTCGCCGCAAGCTCCATTCATTTTCCTACGAGTATGAGTGAAATTTCTCAGATTTTTCGTCTGCAAACGCCTGATATTCGCGTCTTCTTCTTAATATTTTACCAGCTGCCAAATCGAGAAAAAACTATCAAATATTCTGCGAGTTCATTTAAAATTCTCAGTTTTCTACTGTACAAAATGGAGGCGAGTCGAGGTTGGAGCCAACTAAATTATTGGGATGCGGAAACGAGTGAGAAAGAGATTTGCCTATTCATTAGACCGCCGTCTCATTCTTCTCCCGTATAGTCGATCACGAACAATGATCAACTAAATTCTTCCTCGTTGTTAACTAGATGTCGCTTACTATTCCTCCCCTTCCCTCCTACTCCGCAGGTATTTATTTGCGCCCGCTTTCTCGGTATCGATGCCGGGATCCCGGTTTAATTTCCCGGCTGGAAATATACCGGGATCCCCCTGGAAATAAATATAAATAATACTAGAGTCATAGTGTAAAAAAAAGAAATTGAGCTCCTGTGTTTATTTTGCCATCGTTTCTGTGAGAGAAGTGTCGGGTTTCATAATAATAAGTGACGCCCTCAACGACTCACATTTCTCTTTTTTTCAAAATGCGAACGTTGTTGTTGATTCGTATCTCGAATTGAGAGTAGTTGCAAATGCAAAGATCGACTCTCTATTGATACAGTTGTCAGTCGAATTTTTGCAAAATTTTCTCCATTGGAAGCTCTCTGAACAAATTCAGAAAGGTTCCAATGGAAAATAGATATCATTCCCCCACATTTCCGATGAAATTTTGATGAATTTTCAAATTCAGGTTAGACAAAAGTAGACAAGTGTTCGCTGTACGGTCGCTGAACAATGCTCACTACAGATTGCCCTTATTCACCTGCCCCTTCCATTCGTCCTCTAGATGATCAAATGGTCTCATATTATCTGAATGAGAAACGAATTCTCCTTAAAGGGAGTCTTCCATCGGCCTCATTCACAACCACTTGGGCGTATCCTTTCCATTTACAGTCGTCCATGCGGGTTGCTGCACTTTTCCCACCCCCTCTTCCACATAATAACATCTCTTCTCTCTCCTTTCGGGGCACACCAATTTTCAGCTATTTTCATCTGAAATGCGCACTTTCACACACCACAATTAAAGATCGGTCATTTCCTGCGTTTTCGACTTGAAATTAATGATGTTCGATCGCTTGTAAAAAAACAAGAAAATAATTGTTAAACGTGCAAACGAGCCGGTAGTAATAGATTTCACCTATCCAACCAACTTACCGTACTACAAAAACTTACCGTACCGGAAAGTGTCAGCAGAAATTTAAATTACTCATTTTATTAATTTTAAAATCGTTTGAAATATCATTCTATAAAAAAATCAGTTTGCGGTTAAGGCGAAAATCTAAGAGATACTGTAATATTTTGCGTCAAACTCTAGCAAAAGTCATTTCCTTGAAACGTTTTTTTCAAAGAAATTAAACGTATTTAAGAAAATAATTTAATTTTTCATCGACGTTAATCGATGACCAACAACCTGAACTATGTGACTGCACAGAGTTTGTCTCGAATTTCTCTCTGCTCGAGCCACAAATTGGCAGGGACCGCTAGGGGCCGGCCCGGGCCGGCCGGGACGGGCCATGTTCACGGGGGAAACAACCAGGACTGTAGAGTGTACTGTACCTCTCCTCTTTCTCTTCTTCTTTCGGATTCTCTTTCTCTCTCTTCTCCCATATTCTCACTTTCATATCCAAAAGGCTCTCATCATTTTCCGCTTCTCTTCTCTTTTTCTTCTTCTTTTCTTCTGGTTGATCAGATTTGGGAATGAATGAATAGGAATCCGAAGGGAAAATGGGAGAAACGAAGGGGAGGAAAAGGAAGGAGGACGTTTCGATATTAGAAGAGACCTTCCAAATCCCCCCTTCTCTCTCTGACATCCCGGAACTTGGGGAATGTTTCAACTTCACTGACTAGTGTATGCGTTCTTTAGTTTTCGGTTGTTCTGCGCTGTAATAAATTCTTTCTTCTCTCTAAATACAATTCAATAATCTATGAGTGCGCATCATTCTTTTATCAGAACGTGCTGATACTAATCGATATTCTAGACAAATACAGTAGTAGATCACAGTTCGTACAGAGGGGGCGACAGTCTTCTTCTCCGTCTAAATGTAGTTACTCTGAAGGCAGTTCCGACGTTTCCGAATCTTTTCGTGAGATCCTTCAAAGCTCAAGAGTCTCTCTCTCTCTCTCTCTCCTCCCTTCTTTGTGCTGTGTATTCTTTTGCAGTCGCTCACAATAGTTCTCCCAAACTCACTTTGAGGTTACTGTACCTCTCACTTCCTCATATCGAGTTGATTCAAAAAAAGCAGATGAATTCTCAGGGTATATAATTATGTTCAAACATCGCCTACTCATAAGTGGATAGGGGGGCGATCTTTCTCTCTCCTTTTCTTCTATTCTATCTCTATTTTTCCTCGCTCACTGGCCCGTTTTATCTCATTCTTTCACTCCTCGTGTTGAAAAACGCTAAAAACGGCCCATTTTCGCCTGTTTATTCGCCATTAGAAACGGTAGCAACGGAGAATTTGTGTATTCCTTCTCTCTGACAAACGATCGTCACTTAGTCGACGCTTATTCTGTTGAAGGGTTGCCTTTGAGTAGTGACGGGTTCACTCCGTGGAACAGATTTTCGCATTTGAGGAGCTTTAGGAATTCTAGAGACTATTCCCATTTCTACTGAATATAAGGACGATTTCTCGAGCCTTATTGTTTGTGCACCAATAAAAGTCGCACAACTTTGTTTAGATCTCAGAAAACTCATGGGAAACTCCAACGTCTTCATATTATGATTTTTGGCATTTTAACCCTGATATAATTTCCATGGCTGTTATTATAGTACCATAATTCTTGTGAATATTGGACCTCGGGGCGCCAAAAATTAATCATCTCTCAATATGATCGTTTCCTGTACTTTATCAAACCAAATTTCTTTTCGTAGTCAGAGAAAGCGAGAGAGTGCGCGAAAAAGAGAGAGACATGCACTAAATTCCCGTATATCTCGATATTATTCTGTGTTTTTGATTAGATTCTGGCTCTCTTTTCTTCTCTTTCTCTCCTCTTTTTCGTCAAGATTCGCATTGCAAACGACGAATTGTCATTATTATTTCCCAGCCCTGTCGACGCTCTCGCGGTTATTGAATTCCCTTCATATTTCGCCCCAATTTGTCTGCACTTTATCTCACCGGAAATAAGTTCGCCCACTCAAATTCAGTAATTTCGAAATTTTAAAATTTTAAAATTTCAGCGAAATGGACTGTGGCGTGAGTGGACATGAATTGATGTTAAATCTGAGTGATGGAAGAATCGAATTCATCCTCGACACCATCTTCAACTTCTCATCGTACGTTTCTACACTAACTGATCATTTGGAGCATGATTTTTTTCTCTAATGTCTCTCATTTTCACACACTCTCTCGTCTTTGACAACATTTCGGGGGCAAAACGTGCACATAGAAACGCGTCTTCGCCTATTCAACAGCAATAATTCGGCCTGAATTCGGGGGTCGCAACTGAATTATGGACACTCTTTTCTGAAGGGGGGGGGAAACGTTTGTTGCACAATGAAGTCTCTCTCTCTCTCTCTCTCTCTCTCTCTCTCTCTCTCTTTCTCTCTCTCTCTACTTTTCTCTCTTTCAAATGTGTCACTCAATCCGGAAGTTGAGATGAGAATTCACACATTTCTCGAATTCAAGAACTTTTCATCGGAACGCGCCGACAATTCAGATTCAGCCTCATTTCGAATTCAAATCCACTCAAAATTCACAAATTGAATTAAAGGGCAAACTCGACGTTCGAGAGCGAATTTGAGTGAGGTCTCAAAATACACGGAATTTCTTCGAACTGAGGGGAAAAGAGAAAGAGCAGAAATGAAACATGGATTAGGTCATACGAATGACGACAATTATAATTTATTCACGTTTGTGTCGTCATTAAATTGCAATAATTAAGTCTACTGCCGTCTATCCAAAACTACTAAACAGTTTTATAAACACCAAAGTTCACGTTCCTTTTATCGGGCCGCTAACCGCTAGATTCACTTCCAATAGAGCGCAGATTCTCTATTATGTGTCTCGTTTCTCTGTGTTTTGCATCCTCTCAAATTCTGAGCTGCTTTAATATTCTGTAATGCAGAATCTGAAAGTGATGGCCTTTCTTTATTTTGTCAGTCAGAAAAGGAGGAAATGAGGGTTGTAAATGGGGGGGGGGACAGACAATCTCTTCCCTTTACTTCCGCGCTCCTGATTTTGACACCAAAATACACGTACGGCCCTGCGGATGAAATCTACGAATGAGGGGGGGAGGGATCTATGAAAGTACTTTGGCTGAATGAATCTGCAGTTGTTTGTAGAAAAAATAAGAGGAACAGTTGTAACCACCCTGAAACACATGCGAAATCAGATTCTCAATCATAATCCAAAGTGTGAGATCTCCTTTTGACTCTTTCTCCTCCTTCTGAGTTCTTCGATCCTTCACTTTTCCTCTACGTAGAAGGGAGATAATCCACGTTTTGGGTGCATCGCTCGAGTTGAAAAGAGAAGAGAAAACCCGGAATTGAGACGGAAATAGAGGAGATGAGAAGTTCAGAGATGAGAGAGAGAGAGAGAGAGAGAGAGTGGGGGGGAATAATACAAATCATCTTGAACGGGCAGAAATGAGTGGGTACGTGAACACGGAAGTTGTGCAAAGAAAACTTAAACGATCAAGTACTAGTTCAAATTCCAGAAATTCTGATAATTTTCTAAAATTGGTGGTGTTGAAATCATAGATTCAATGTAAATGTAGTTAAATCTAAATGTATTTATTTAAACTTAAAGCACAATTTTCGGTCAGGATCCTAATGATCTTTTCCCAGTTGGTATTCGGGAATCCATCGATATCTCTCCATTTTCATCTGCGTCTTTGGAATTCTCGCCAATTCGATGCACATCGTCATCCTGACACGACATGTAATGAAGAGGAGTACGGTCAATCGATTGGTCAGTTGTCGATCGGACTCGGCTTGGAATTTTGCCAGGATAAAAATAATTTGAATATTTCCAGCTGGCTTTCATGGCGTGCTGCGACATCGTCAAGATGTTCACGTATCTCGTTTACATGATTCGATTCAGTCAGTAATTTATTTATAAAAAAATCAATTTTAAACGAAAGAATGGGATAGTTGATCTTGAAATATGCTTTTGATAAAAACTATTTATTTCTAGATTTAATGGCGGTGGATGTCAAGTCTCTCCAAGAGGACGAACCTGTTCGAGTATTCTCATTTCCTTGGATTGTATTCCTCTTCCTCCATGTGAGTTAATTGACAATCAATTATTTATTTCATTGCCGTAAGACATGCATAATGGGTTCTGTAAATATATATTATATATAGATCTACAAATATACTTCTGTTAACTCATAGAATTGCTCGATATTCTTTAATTGCAGATAATGCTATCGATCGACCTTCACACAACTTCTCTCTATCTCTCAGTGTGCACTGCATTCATTCGATATAAAGTAAATATAAATGCTTATTTTTTCGGTAGAAACCGGTTCTACGCTTAGAAAATCGACAAGGAAAAATTGACACCAAATATTTTCAGGCAATCAAGCAACTGCAGAGCAAGTTCATGCAGCCACAGATTGCATTGTAAATTTTAATGCATTTAATTACTTATGTTTTTTTCTAATGTTGGTCCTGGATAAAATGCGCTAGTTTATTGCAGTACAAGATCACCCCCCCCCCTCACTGTTTCTTGTGTGCTGACGCAAAATTGACAATTGTCGCTAAAAATCTGAAAACGGATTCTCACGAAAAAAATGATAATCGAAAAGAGTCAAAATGGCATCAATTTCTCTTTCCTCCTCCAAATCCTATCTTCTCTTCAGTAAACTCTTCATCGTCGTTTCTTCTTTCGTTTCTCTCTTCTGCATTCCGACGTTTCTCGTGCACAAAGTGCAGACTTACGATATCCATGGAACCGCGGTGAGTGACACGATCGATCGATTACTAACTTATTTCTCACCTTTCAGTTCTACTCAGTAACTCTTCCTCGTAACGACGCTTCTTCTTGTCGACTGTTCATGATCAATCTATGGTTGACTGGCATTGTATTCAAGGTAAGGGGAGATTCATACGGATAAACTATTTCAGAAAATGTCTTTGGATCTCGAGTGCGATTTAAAAGTTTGAAAGCTTTAAGAATGATTTCTGATCGTCTAAACCTGCGAAATCTGTTTCCCGTCTTCCGAAATGATCAAAGAAACGTTGTGGTTAGGTGCTAGGAAACATTGTTAGGTGTGCATAAAGAGAAGGCATCATCGAGTACGGAAAATACGAGTACGGAAGTACGAGTAAAAAATAAAGTCCGTCGGAAATTCCCAAATTCAGAGAAGGAAAATCTCTCAAAATTGTACACAATTGGTTGAATACAGTCTATTTGTTTATCTTACACAGCAAAGGCGTATCATCATGTACCATCATGTGTTCAAAAGAAAGAAAAAAATGAAGCTAAAATATTTTTTTTGAAAATGTGCACAAATGGACTTGTGGGCACAAATGGACCACAAAAAAAGAGGGGGCTACAGATTAGGAACAACAATACTTTCAGAACAGCTGGAAAATCATCATCTCATATGCATGATCTTTGAGAAAACGAGCAGAGAAGAAAAGAATGACTATTTCCGCCAGAAAGAGAAAAAAAAAGAAGATGCCATAGACTGGGGTTTCATCGTTATTAAAATCAATAATTCAGGCAGTTCCTTGTGCTCTCCTTGTCACTTTCACCATTCTTCTCCTCTACAATCTGCATCAGAATCAACGAAAACACGAGAAAATCGTCTCCAAGGTGGCTATTTATATTTCCCACCAAAATTCTCATTGAAATCGTAGATGAAAGTCAAATTACAAAGAATTTGAAAACATTTGGTCGATCGATATCTGACCGTAATCCCTTATCCTCGCAGGACGCAGCAATCACTCGAGCTGCTCGATCGGACAGAACAACTCTCCTGCTGGTCCTTCTCCTCTTCGTTTTCATCATCACTGAGATGCCACAGGGTACGGTAGATCCCACAAGATTACTGTAGTTTAACTATCGATAATTGATTTATTGCGGATTCAGGAATCATCGCTATTCTCAACGGTATCTATCCCACAGAAGTGCACCATTATCTGTATACTCCTCTTGGAGAGGTAAGACACATTCCTCTATTGTGTTAATGTTTTTATTTATATTTATATTTAATATGAACCGATAATTAATAATTGTTATTAAGTTGCTTGATTTGCTGTCTCTCATCAATGGCAATGCTTGTTTCATCCTCTATCCATGCATCTCCAGCCAGTACAGGTACAGTCATTCTTCTTATTTTTTGTGAACGAACTACAAGGAATAATTGATATCCACTGTCACTTTCACCGTAAACACAAACCATGAAACTCACATCAACCGTTGAGTGGTAAGAATAGATAAACGCGCTAGACATCTAATGCTAATCTATCTTCACTCTCGCAGTGATGTTGGTGGGTGGAGCGGTCGGAGGGGGGGGGGGGGGTGGGTGCCCCTGCAGCCTTGTCTTACTTCATATCACCCAAATCGAAAAAAGAGATTATCGATTGGTTCAACCTTTCTTCTAATTCAGAGAGTCCTTCCGTATGATGGTTGCACGTCTTCGACAGGCAGTCGATTCTTATTCCCCTCGTCCCGCCTCAAGAGCCAGCTCACACAAAACTGTCAAGTACCAGGTACGGTTGAGTAGGGATAACGAAATGCCAAGATCACTGGTGTTTCTCTGATGTATCATATTGATGACGTCATTATTCAGGCCTGCGAGTACAAGTCTCACACAGTTCAAACAGTCGTTGCCGAGTCTCATCGATCGTCTCCTGCCACTCCCACTGAACCTGTCGATGTGTGATATTGCATAGTGATGACGACATTACGAAAACTTCGCAATTAGAGAGCCAATGACCATATGAGAATACCCATCGTAAAGGTTCTTTCCCTCTTCTCTTTTCTATCTCCACCTACCTCTACACTGAATCTCTTTGCACTTTTACCCAGTATAGTCTTCCATTCCAGTTTAGATTTTCCATCAAAATATCTTATCCTAACCTTACGAGTCTCCTAATGTTCTTTGCCAATATTTAATTCATCTGAATCAGTCTGAAGATTAGTCACCGATTCTCAATTTCCCTTTCACTTCCGGTCTATGCACAGAGATTTGACTGAATTACGTGTATTTCCATGCCACTCCTGTCGAGATTTGATACATTTTATGTTTTTTACGATAAAATAATTGAGATCAGAAGATTGCGACCGGCCCAGTGAGAAAATAGAATAAATATGTGGGAGACAGAAGAGATCTCGTTGTTTTGTAGCAACAATCGATGAAAGCAGTTTGGGATCGAAAAATGAGTAAAGCAATCGATGAACAAGAGATACAGTAACCCGGTCGAAGAATAAATAGATCATCGGGAATAGTACAAGTATGTACATTGCACTGTGGCTACAGTACCCGTGACTTGGCAGGTGATTGAAGGCAAGGTTGCATAGGGACGACGCAATCGAGGGGATCTTCACGTGGATGGTTTCTCTCTCAGAAGAACTTCCTCAGTGAAATCATCGGTGTTCTTATTCAGCACGAAAACCTTCTGAAATCACATGAATTTAATCGTTTTAATAATTTTTCTTTTGAATTTGAGAATCCACTATAACAGTGATTTTGTCGAGATCGTTACTTCAAATTCACATGATTCCCGCAGAGGGGGGTCAGGGTGAGAGAGCGTGTAAAAGTGAGAGGGTCCCTCTCAACTTCACACGCTCTCTCACTCCAAACCCTTCTCTGTAGCGTAGATTGTGTAAAAATGTGAAGACAGATCAAGGTTATTAAACCTCAATTAAAATTTCCTGACCTTTCCATGGTCTTCGATGGGCGGCGATCTCTTCCTCACAGTCACTCCATTAGTAGAGAAGAATCCACTGAGTCCATCTCCGAATGTTGTATCGTACTTCGATGACATCTTCTCCGTTCTAAAAATAAACGACTCGCCATAGTTTACACAAAAATAATAACAAGCTTTAGGAAAATTGTATTGATATTTAATGATATTTTAATTTTTTTAGTGCCTGTTGGTATCACGAAAATGCAAAAAAATCAGGTCGAATAATCAGTTTCAGCCCGACAACTCATTTTGATCGTTCACTTATTCCTTTTATGTTTCCACAATCAGATATTTTTCACGACCTTTTCATCACAACAGAGATCTTCCATTTTCATAGACTATGTAAAATAAAAAAATTAAAAAAATTAAATGCAATAAAAAACAAACGTTGTAATCATGAGCATCACGAACGTCTGACGGTACTTACTGCACAGGAATCCGTAAGCGATGAACCTTAAATACGGCAATTGATGTTTGATCTCCACAATTCAGACAGCGCATGAAAGAAAGATTATTCTATACCGAATAATGTTCCCAATTACTGCTCAATAGAGTTTGAAATTCGTGTAAATAATTGTATCAGATCTCTTCATTTCGCACGCTCTCTCAGTAGATGAGAGAGTATGGGAAATGAGGAGACATGATCTAAATACTTACCCGAATTTCAAACTTTAATGCTCAATTTCCATCGACGAATGGATTCTTACCCGACATAGCAATTGATAAGAGAGAGAAGGTCGAGCATATCTCCGAAGATGAAATATATGTGATTGTAGACGTCGTTCGTGTACACTCCATTCAACACTGCGACCATTCCTTGAGGAAACTCCGTCAACTGCAAATTTAAGGATGAAATTACAGAGAAATCGAACCCGAATTTTATTATCTTTCCCAGTTAATATTTTGAATATCGTAGTGCTCCTTGAGCCCATTTCAGAGCAAAACACGCCTAAAGATTCCGCAAATAAGGAGAACACGCAAGGTTCAGAGTACAAACTATAAGATATTGATGGACTCACAACGAAGATGGTTAACATGACTACGAGAGTCAAAGTTGTGCGATCGTACGTTCGATTTCGACGACGAATCGAACCTTTTGACACGAAGAGCATCATTCTTCTGAAAAGGAGGCAAGGTATTTTACAATTTAGAAAGAATAAAAACTTAGTTATTTTTAAATTAGTGATATTTTATGTGAGAAAAAGAAGTGCGAATCTGACCGATCATTGCTCTCTTTCAACAGCAACATGAGGAAAGTTGTGAATGCGAATAGAAGACAGCACGGAAGAACCTCAAGGAATTAATTATTATGTGGTGCAAATTTATGTGGTGTGGTTAATTACCAGATCTGCTAAGATGATATGTGTTTCACCACTTTCATGTTAAAGCACACACTGCTTTGTTTAATTGTTTGCCAGTAATCAATAGCAAAAATCAAAATAAATGAAATCAAACCTTGAGAACAATTCCAATCAACCATAGATTTGCCTTTAGCAGACGACACGAATTTGACTTCGCCAACGTCGAAAAATCAACGGTAAAACCGAATCCCTGAATTATATTAATGACGTCACTGAATTATAGAAAAAAAATCCATGACATTATTTTTTTACAATCTATCTTCTCCCAGACGGACCATAACAGTCTCTATTGCACTCTCGAAGAACTCAAATACGATTTGCACGCCGTCGTTCAAGAAATTTTTACAGTGTAATGAAGTGAGAACGAATTCCCATGGGAGCTCCATACATCATCTCATAATCCTGTAGGATCTCCAGAAAGGGGCTAGGAATGAGATTCTCTCACTTACTCGTACTCTCTCGCTTCCGACCCCTTTCCGGATGAATAAAATCAAGCAGTCCACTCACTCTAACAGTCTGCACATCGTGGATGATATAAGTGGGAAGGCAAATTGTAGCGACGATTAGGAAGGTTACGGTACACACGTATCTGCATAAATCATTTAGAAATTGAAATCACATAAACTGCTCTTAATACATAATTGATGGTCGTTTGCTCACCCAGTAACTTTGGGTTTGAGAAGTAGTGAGTGATGGGAGGAAAGGGCTTTCCATCGAATGAAAGCCATGACGACACAGAGATATAGATTAGTCGAATGGAGAGCAATCGAAAGAGTCGCGTGAACTCGGAGGAAGAACGCCCATTCGTAACTGAGAAGGGAAAATAATCAATATTGTAATCATACAGTAATCAGTAGATCATCGCTGATCGACTTCAGCTCCTCTGGCTATTTCTTCAATATCAGAAATAAGAACTACTAACCTGAATGCAAATTCTCCTCTGATCCTTCGAATAATCACAAATCTGAGAATGTACACGAAGTAAGAGGCCATTGTGAGAATATCACAGACGGCGACGCCAATTAGAACACTCAACATAATCGGATGATTGGAGGATATAGCAACCTTTTCCAAAGATGTATTGTAAATAGAAAGGCACAGGAAAGATGAGATCGTCGTGAAACATAGGTGATCAAGTTACCAATTCACCACTTCATTTTTAGAAGAAGCTCATCGAAACTCCAATTGTGTTTCCCTGATCATTGTCTATTCTCAGGGGGCTCAAAGGTGGATAAAAAAGTGATCACGAGAATGCACTCTACTTACTACGGTATAGTCTCTTAGCAATACCGTAGTAAATGAAATGCACGCGTTCCGGTCGTGGCTATCCTCTGTTAATTTCTCTTTTTGGGGATCGGGATTTTTGAGCCCTCGTGATTCTCTCGAATTCTCTTGAAAGCTCACCGATTCACAGCACTTCTTCTCATTCTCGCCCTTGTTAGAACGAGAATATGGACGATATTCATAAAAATGCCGAGTGGACAGATAAAGATGCATAGATACGGATGGAGAGACGAGTAAGTACTGTAACAACCATCAGTTATCGATCAATAATTCAGTGTCTGGCTAACTTTGTTCCCCCATCTCTGACCATTGTACTCCCTAATAGAATCACTTCTAGAGTTATTTCGGCTTTGTCAATGTTTTCGTTTCAAAACTCTCCGTTTTCCCCCGACTTCAATTTCGTTGCCAAAAAACGCAGACTCGCTTTTCTCCCTCAGTTTACGATTGCAGCCTCGGGCTACTTTTATTTATGTATCTCCCAGTCGTCAACTTTACTATCGGAAGCCGGAACGAACTTTTCTTGTTGTGTTCGGCCCAAAATCAGATCATGATGTCCCTTCTCTCGATTTGAGGTCCCTCCCCATAGTACTCTTGCATGTTTTGCTCCCTTGACTCGTCCCTCTCTTTTTATCTCCCCTTTTCGTTGTCCAGACACGGACAGAGCCAATAAAAAGAGCACGACTCAGAACGGAAACTCTTAATTTGACCCCTTCTTTTCACTCGACTTTGACAGCGTTAAAAGATCGTAGATCGGCTAAATTGGATGAATTTCTATACTGCCCCAATCTCTTTTCACTGAGATCCTCTGTGTAGAAATGACCATAATCCGATTATCGTTGAGTGAATGAGTGAATGCTCGTCCCTTTCTCCCCGCGGTTCTCGAAAAGAATGAATAGAGACAAAGAGCTAACGGCGTATTTAGGAAGACAGAGAACAGAAATGTGATGGGTCTCGATGACGTCATTTGGAACGAGGTCATGACTACGATAGCAGCAGAAAAGCACTATCGACTCTGCCATTTCGAAGGAATCCAAAAGATCAAAGATCAGGCTACGAACAAGACGTTGCTTTCCCTTTCTATGCTGCATGCATAAATGCAAGAGATACTAGCATAAATTACAGCGTAACTCGAGAAGTTTCTTGTTTTCCAAAGACCACTAACTTTTCACACGTTTTCTAGACCCAGGCACCACGTAAGACATGACCAAGATCTTTAAGAAACATCATCACTTTTTAGTCTAATTCGTTGTTTCCGGTCTGTCCCCCACAGATTTTCCAGAATATCCACGTGTCAAAAACATGTAAAAAGTGAGGAAAGAACGTGAGTGTGGAAGGGTTTTCTAGACATCTCCCTCGCAACGATGCATCATTACGAGAATAGGGGAAAGTTCGTTCGGACTTCGACGGGAGAACTCATTTTACAGAGTAAAATTAGGAAAATAAGAGAAAAATGGATGCACCTTGTGAGATCCTTTAGTGTAATGAGTACGTCGTTGGTGGCGTTGTCACGGAAGTCGAAGAGATGAGGATCTCCCACACAGGGATAGTCCATCTGAATCGATGATCGCATCTTGACAGAGATCAGAGATTTACTCGAGACGGGTTTGAGGGGAGGGGATAACTGGAGGAGATACTAGTTGTTTAGTGGAGAAGGGGACGCAGCTGCAGCCAAAGAAAGGAAGAGAAGGAGGGAATAATCGGAGAGAGAGAGAGAGATGTCGATTCCACGAATTATTAGAAGAAGGAAGAAGGACCAATTGAAGGAAGTCACGAAGTGCGAGAGTTTAGCAAGAGTTTGATGCAGGTGTAAAAGTAAACGTTTCGAGAGAGCTCAGAGATGTTAAAATGGACAAAGCACGTGGAGAAATGGATGGACAGCTGAACAATCTGATAAGAGATAAGAGAGAGAGAGAGAGAGAGATCAGCAAGTATTGACAGGAACTTTCTGCGTCTGAGATACGGCAGGTCTGTGAAATAATGTGATGTGCATAACGAACTATGGATTTCGGTCGAATAATTGAGGGAATAGGACAAGCTAATTAGCCTGTAACGAAGATCTGAACTGGACGAGAAGGAATGGGAAAAGGACAGGGAGACTGTCTGACCCCCCACAATAGACGACTAAAAAGCGACGACGTGACAAACTCTAGCGAGTAGTAACATTGGTAGTTGCGGTCTATAGATGGAGAGGGCGGATCCAGACGAGATTAGAGGGGGAATTGGGTCTATTGAACTATGGAGGAGAGACATCACTAATTCCCATTGGAGGAGGGAGATTCACATCACCTCCCGATGGAATAACACGAAGAGTTTGAAAGGAAGTGAGATATGGAGTGAGGAGGAAGGAGAGGTTGACGAGACCAATAAGACGGGCGGAGGGTTCAGGAACTTGCTCATCTCTCTCTCTTTTCTCTCTCTCTCTCTCTCTCTCTCTCTCTCTCTCGCGGTACTTCATTGTGTTTCGAAGGTGTGGTGAATTGGGCGAAATGTGGCCCTCAGGGGAATAAAATCGAGAAGCTGCGAAATTTACTTCCGCAAACACAAAATGGAAGCCAAAATACGGCGCAGAAGATGAGATTACAAAATGAGATAATGTTACAATAAATGAGACAATTTTGTTGCAAGACAAGTGACAAATGGACCCACATCATTTCAAAACCCTGGAAAGGGGTCTGGAGAAGATAGTGTATGCAAGTGAGAGAGTTTCTATCAATTTCACATGCTCTCTCACTTCCAACCCCTTCCTGTAAAGTTGGCCGGGCGGTGGAATGATGTGGATCGTCGAAAATGACCCTGTTGATTGTTCGCAAAAAGTGGAATGTCTAATCCCCCATCGTCATTTCTTCGTGTCTTCGAAAAACAAATAGCACGGAATAATTAGGAGGCGTTGTATAATGAGCGACGTAGAAGAGTTGCAAGAACGAGAGAGGAAGAGAATGAGGAATTGAGATTAGCCATGCAAATGTGGAACAAGAAAGAGACGTAATTGACGCCTTCTCATTTGATCTTTCGAATGAATTGTTTGTGCTCACAGTTGAATGCGACTTCTGCAGTGGTTCTAACTTGTAAGAGGTAGTAATTACTTTTGCAGCGCGTGATTTTGAAAGAGTGAGATTTCAGAGATGAAATAATTTTGGGATCAAATCATTGCGTAGTTCATCAGTGACTAAGAAACACGCGCGCAAACAATTTCGGGGCTTTAATCGCGTAGTCCATGGACGGATTATGAGGAATTGGAAAGACTCGATGGTAGTGCACTACACCCTACACTATAGTGTTGTTATATCGAATAATGCTATTCGCGAATAGAATTATTCGATCTAGCAACACTACTCAACAGACGTCGATTATGTGTTGGAAAGGGAGGAACGAGGAAGGGAAAGAAAGCACTGAGAATTAACGACGGAGCCCTTCCTTCCATTCAATTCCAAGCCTGTCGAATAATGCACAATGAGGAGAGAAAAGAGAGACAATCGAGCATTTTGGATTGGAACGGATGTATAATTTACATTTCCACCATTTTTGAAAATTAATAATATGGTAGTTTCAAAATTGCAGGCTACGGAGTGAATACACTGATGTAACAGGTTCCTGATTAGATAGTGTTCGGATGGTGCTCTCACATCGAATTTGCTAAGAAAAGTGTTCCGTGGAACAGATTGGAACAGATTTGGTCAATACAGTTAGATAACGTGCTGGAACGAAATCCCAAAACGGTTTGTGTAAACACTCTATTTTTGTAGAGAAATAGTAGATGTGAGGGAGCAATATCAGAATAATTAAAACAGCGCTATGAGTTTTTGTAACTTCCACCTAAGAATCCGACCAAAGTTTAGCCAAGAATTGCTTGGCGTAACATTTTTTCGAGTTCATCAATGTATCATCTTTGTGTTAAAACAATCGCTGAGAAGAATAACACAGTCGTGATTAAAAATTCTTTTCTTTGGGTTCATCAAAACACTTTGGACGTCAAAATATCTGAGGAGGTGAATTCACTTAGTAAATCGTCAATTGAAACGCGAGAGATTCAATTTCTCCACGAACAAATCCTGCAGAAAACCCGCTCAAATGTAGGCATGAATCACAGAAAAACGTCAAATATTCGAGAAACATTAAAAATCTTCCCACGTCAAATTGTGATGCTTTCACAAGCAGAGTTTTAAAAAAGAGCCCGAATTTCTTAATTTCGAATGCTATCTCGTCAACAGACCTTGAAAAGAGTGTGTAAAACGAAGAGACCCGAACTCGATTTTAAAACTCCAAAGAACGAAAGAAAACACACAGTAAAGTAGGAGGGAATGGGTCGACTTTAACAAGTTCGGAGTGGAATTCTCACCAAATCTGCCAAATAAGGAGAGAAAAAGAGTGCGAATTGAGATCGCCGTCCTACAAACAACAAGATTCCCTCAGGCAATTCAACAGAGAACCACAACAAATTGAAGAAAATTGAAAATCGCTCTGCTTTTTATTCACTCTGATAATTAATGTACCAAGAATCGAAAAATCGGGATTTGACGAATTTCACGGTGGATTTGCGAGCTTTTGGTGCTAATACCACTCCAAATTGAGTCATTTATGAAAGAGGTTCCATCTAACAGATTTCTGTTGCAAAATCGACCACATCTCAGAAATCACATAATTCTAAAGCTACGGAGAGGGGTAATGGTGAGAGAGTGCGCAAAGGTGAGAGAGTCCCTCTCGATTTCGAACGCTCTCTCATTTCGTACCCCTCTCTGTATGATTGAACCGGCCTGCTGAATGATGTGATATTACTCTCAATTCTCTTTCTCTCTCAATTCTTAAAGCCCTCCCTCATTTCCCTTCCTTCGATTCCGTTTCATCGTTCTCAATCGACTCAAATTACAGGAGCTAAGCAATTCAGGAGGAAATAATAACAAATAAACGATGACTACGTGCGCATTTCCACTTTGTTATACCAAGAATATTCGACACTCACTACCGACATCGACAAAGCAGAGGCGTTTGCATCATATTTTCATTCCGTGTTCATTACTGATGACGGTATTCTCCCTACGTGTAATCGATTTGTCGCTCAATCAATACCGGTATCTGTCATTCTTCCTTCCGATGTGTCCTATCATCTGAAACGTGTCTCTGATTCTTGTTCTCTCCCCTCCGATGGAATTCCATCAATCATTTTCAAAAACTGTTTTCTCTCTCTTTCTGAACCATTAGCCCACGTTATGAATTTCAGTCTCATGCTCGGCCAAGTCCCCTCTCTCTGGAAATCCTCTCTTGTTGTCCCAATTCCAAAGATTCCCTCGCCCTCCTCAGTGTCTGATTACCGTCCTATCTCTCTCACACCCATTCCTAGTAAAGTCATGGAACGTATTCTAAAACCAAAGATTATCCGTTGGTGTACGATTCACAGTATTATTCCTAGTGAACAACACGGTTTTGTTAGAGGCAAGTCCAAAGTTTCACAGCTCCTTGATTGCACCCAGAAATGGCGTCAATCAATGGATGGCGATGATTCAGTGGATGTTGTTTATGTTGATCTAGCCAAGGCATTTGACACAGTCTCACATTCTAAGTTACTTCATAAACTCCATTGCTTAGGGATTCGTGGTTGTTTATTCAATTGGCTAACTGATTATTTGTCTGATCGTCGTTTACAGGTCAGAGTTTGCTCTTCACTGTCTTCAGTGAAAAGTGTTCTGAGTGGCGTGCCGCAGGGCACCGTTCTGGGACCTCTTCTCTTTTTGATCTACCTTTTCGATCTCCCACAAGCTCTCTCTCCATACCCTTTAGTAAATTTCCGTCTTTTCGCCGATGATATAAGACGGGTGAAACTATTTTTTCCAAGAGCGAATGACAGTTTCGTCAAAGCTGTCTTCTATGGAACACCATTTTCACAATTTATCGTATTTTCTTAATTTTCCATTTTATAATGAATTTGCGAAATAATTTCCCTGCATTTTTTCACACTTATATTTCAAGACGCTTATCCCCCCCCATCGAATTCAAGCTGTTGTATTTATGATAATTTCAATAATTCAATTTTGTTAATCGTTTATGTGAGCAAACGTTTCAAATATTCACAATATTTTATTCAAATATTAGAGTGGTGAAGAGGGAGAGGAATCTTCTTTCGTTCATTTTCTTCTCGCTTTAGATGTCAATTCATCGATGCAAATTTAGATGTCGCCACGAGGAGATCTGGAATGCAAGTGCAGTAGATTTTGTCGCAGAAAAGACAGTTGGAAAACGCGATTTCACCTTCTCATTCTCCCCTCTCTTCCACTCAGCAATTGGTTGTGTTTCACATTTTGTCGCAAAAAAGGCAGTTGGAAAACGCGATTTCATTGTCTCTTTCCCCTTTCACATCACCTCATCCTTTCACTCCATCGTCGCGGCATCGAGCGGTCGTCTCTTCCTCTCCGGTCTCACGAGACGAATAGTGGACATGATTGCTCATTAACCGACGATTTCTCTGGAAGCAATTCAGGTGAGAGAAAGTGAATATTTATCTGCTGCGTTCTAGAAGTTGTTTACATGATTGACAAGCAACTTTCATAGTTGCGTTCATGCTAAAAGTTATAGTGTTGTATCTATTATATATCGATTATGCAACTTTTTTGGCACATGCAGTAGCTCAAATTTAAATCCTCACCTGAATTGCTTCTAGAGAAATCGTCGGTTAATGAGCAATCATGTCCACAATTCTTCTCGTGAGACCGGAGAGGAAGAGACGACCGCTCGATGCCGCGACGATGGAGTGAAAGGATGAGGTGATGTGAAAGGGGAAAGAGACAATGAAATCGCGTTTTCCAACTGCCTTTTTTGCGACAAAATGTGAAACACAACCAATTGCTGAGTGGAAGAGAGGGGAGAATAAGAGAGTTAAATCGCGTTTTCCAACTGTCTTTTCTGAGACAAAATCTACTGCACTTGCATTCCAGATCTCCTCGTGGCGACATCTAAATTTGCATCGATGAATTGACATCTAAAACGAGAAGAAAATGAAAGAAAGAAAGAAGATTCTTCCATCACTCACCTTTCATCCCGAACAAACTGGATAAAATATTGTAAAACAGATGAACACTGGAAACTGTATTATAATAAAAATAATAAACCACGTAAAAAGACATATTGAAACAACAAAAAAAAATTAAAATAATGTGTTATAAAACAACATAAATGTCGACATTTAAACGTTTTTGTATTGATATGATGAAAATGACGAAGCGCGATACCAAATTTCACAAAATCCGTCGAAACCAATCTTTTCGAAATATTGGGAATAGTGCGTAAAATATTTTATACATTAAGGTCAGTTGTATCGAAACTATCATTCGCTCTTGGAAAAATTAGTTTCACCCGTCTTATATCAAGCTTTTCGTCACGCATTCAAAAAATAACTCTCATTCCACTTCTCAACTTCAGCTCGGGTTACAGGGCATCTTAGATTACTGTCAAACATGGCAGTTATTGGTCGCAAAAAACAAATGCACCGTTCTATATTTAGGCAAATTCAACCCCTTCCAACAATATTCTCTTGACACGTTTCTTCTGCCCATTCCTAGTTCTGACCCCGCTTCCCCTCCCGAGCCAATCCGTGATTTAGGACCCATTTCTGGACCCATTTCTGACTTTCCAACCACATATTGATATTGTTTGTCAGAAAGCAAACAAGCTTTTCTACTTATTATTCCGATCCGTTTCATGTACAGTAGCGGACAAAAGTCTTCGGGCACTTTTTATATCTGATACAACTTTTTAACCCAAGGGGGCTTTGATACGATATGGTAAGACCATATACCAAATCTATTGGAGATTACGATGCAACTATTGGGGGATAGCGAAATCGTTCAGTAATTGCGTCGTGATGACGCAATCGATGCACACTTTTTTGAAGTGCCATTATTCTTACATGGATTTTTTCCCGCTCGTCTAACTTTCAGGATGTTGAGACCTGGCCATGACCTACCTAGAAACTTTTTTTCAAGTTGCTGCGGTGCCGCTACTTGGCTGCAGCCAAGCTGCAAAATGGATACCTGAAAATCATATCTCGCCGTTTAGACATCGCCCAGACCCGATCAATGCACCAAAATGATCGCCATCATGACTACCGATGATCCTGAGAATATGGTCGCGGTAGGTCACCAATTGTCCTCAGGACACGAAAAAATCACTTTTTCGCATTATTGTGGTCTGACGAAGGGGAAGTCTATAGGACGTGCTCGAGAGATCTGGTTTGGGCGTGTATTTGGTTGAGAATCTATGAGAGAACCGATTCCTAGCTGCAATAAGCGTTTTGATTGGACTCCTGCCCGCGACGATCGATTTCCGGAAGGACACTGGTTTGGCCACGCCCATTTTCTGCCCGTTGACAAGGTTCTGACTTTTGAGTGTATCTCGGTACTGAGTTAACGGAGAAGGCTGGCAGACCCATCAATGGAATCAGCGTGGCTGGCTCTATATTCTCATTCACAAAATTTCATCATCACTATGCAATATTGCATCATCCTTATGCAATATTCCTATTTTTTGCGTTTTCTTAGCGGTTAGTCAAGGAATAATGGTGGAATAAATTCCAATCAAATTAATTTGATATTTCCGCCACTCTAGAGCACAAATTACGTCATTAATATGCAACATTTTATAATTCTGAGGATTATTGCCTAAGGATGATGCAATATTGCATAGTGATGATGAAATTTTGTGAATGATAATATAGAGCCAGCCACGCTGATTCCATTGATGGGTCTGCCAGCCTTCTCCGTTAACTCAGTACCGAGATACACTCAAAAGTAAGAACCTTGTCAACGGGCAGAAAATGGGCGTGGCCAAACCAGTGTCCTTCCGGAAATCGATCGTCGCGGGCAGGAGTCCAATCAAAACGCTTATTGCAGCTAGGAATCGGTTCTCTCATAGATTCTCAACCAAATCCACGCCCAAACCAGATCTCTCGAGCACGTCCTATAGACTTCCCCTTCGTCAGACCACAATAATGCGAAAAAGTGATTTTTTCGTGTCCTGAGGACAATTGGTGACCTACCGCGACCATATTCTCAGGATCATTGGTAGTCATGATGGCGATCATTTTGGTGCATTGATCGGGTCTGGGCGATGTCTAAACGGCGAGATATGATTTTCAGGTCTCCATTTTGCAGCTTGGCTGCAGCCAAGTAGCGGCACCGCAGCAACTTGAAAAAACATCCTGAAAGTTAGACGAGCAACATCCTGAAAGTTAGACGAGCGGGAAAAAATCCATGTAAGAATAATGGCACTTCAAAAAAGTGTGCATCGATTGCGTCATCACGACGCAATTACTGAACGATTTCGCAATCCCCCAATAGTTGCATCGTAATCTCCAATAGATTTGGTATATGGTCTTACCATATCGTATCAAAGCCCCCTTGGGTTAAAAAGTTGTATCAGATATAAAAAGTGCCCGAAGACTTTTGTCCGCTACTGTACTTCTGTAGACCCATATATTCGTCCTTACCGTTCATTTATTGTCCCAATCATCGAGTATGCTTTCCCTGTTTGGTCTCCCTCTGGAAAAGGTCGAATAAGACAGTTAGAAAGACCCCAGCACCTTTTCACTAGATTATTGCATCACCGTACCTCTCCATTTATCACTTTCCCGCCCTCTTACGAAATACGATTAGCTAATTTTTGTTTGAATTCGTTGTATACAAGACGTTTGGTAGCCGATTTTGTATTTGCATATTTTGTTCAGAGTATTTTGTTCTCCGAAACCATTCAACACGTCATAATGCATTTTCAATTCATATCCCGCTTGCTAGAAGAGAAAATCTTCGCACTTCTTTTGCCCATCGTGCCTCTCGTTTTCTTTCCAAATTACATCGTATTTGTAACCCACTCCTATCCATTCCATCGGTTAAATTCCACTTACTTCGAAGTCCCCAGTTATTCAAAGTTCTACAAGTTGAAATACCCAATCTCTAGTCATCGATTCACGGTTGCTCCACTTGATCCATCAGACATATATGGATCCGAACGGCTCCCTCCCCGTTCTGAGGCTTCGTCCACCTCATCCCAATAAGTGGCCAAGTGTGTCTCCCTGTCTAGCCTGATCCCTTCCCTCACCTTCCTCATCCTTATTCGTTCATATTTATATATTTCTTTCTTTCATAGTTTCTTTAATTGCCGTCACACCCTTCGCGGGTGTATCAAATAAATAAATAAATAAATAAGAATATATTCATATATAACGATCACAAAGACATAAAAAAAAAGCTATGAGCAATCTGACCTGCGAGTGAGCACCCGATGACTAGAAATCAGCACTCTCCTTTTCAAGTTTATGTGTTCCATAATTTCCATATTCTTATTAGACAATTGATGTTCAGAGAGGAGATCTACATGAGAGATTTATGATCCACGAGAAATTAGATGAGAAAGAAAAATTGAGCAGCCTGTATGAATCTGAGACAGAGCTCATTACTATTCTTACATTACTCATTTTTCAATCCCTCTTTTCATTTTCCTTTGCTTCGTTTACCGAAGAACTTTTTCCCTGAGTCTCTCTTTGAGAGACTACCGGCATTATCTATTTCATTCATTACCCGAAAGATAACCTTCCCCCCATTTACACCATGTGGGTAGCACTCTAAAAATGAATACGACTCCCTCACCCTTTCTAGAGCCAAATAAAGACTAAAATCACATGAAATATCACGATGCGCGCCCTTTCAAACCATGACGTAATTTATGTTTGCGTTTAATTCTTGTAAGGAAATATTTGCATTACTTAGCCTCGTTTTTAATTTCGGAATCTCTTATTTGTCAAAGTCCAACTTCTGTTTTGTCTCTGTGAATCTTTGTGTTTAGCGAAGTTCTAGACGTCGAAAAAGTCACGCAAATTACGGAGTTCCCTCACAGGGAAATACGTCTAGGAATTCATAAGTCGAAAGGAGCCAACTTCAATGTCTAATAGGCGCGGGGGAGCGCGGCGTTTATGCGTTGAGACTTATTTCCCTCTGAGCCATATCAAAAATATGGCTATCTTAGTTGGAAATTTGATTTCTACGCCTGAAACTCGTCTCATTTAATTCCAATTCATCCCCATTTCAATGTATTCTAATGGATTCGCACCCATGAGAAATTGAAGTGAAAAGAGAGACAAACTTCGTTCGACACACCTCGAGATCCATTTCATCCCAACTCCATTTGTCTGATCCACTTTATCCCCCCCCCCTCTCTCTCTCTCTCTCTCTCTCCCTCTCTCTCTCTCTCTCTCCTCATCCTTCTTTTCTTTGGAAGACCAGTGTATGCTCTCAGAGGTGAGAAGGAGGAGTGGGATGGGGGGGATATCAGAACATTCCGTCCCTCATTCCAACTTCTTTCACTTCTCACCACGTGTTCAATGCATTCCAGAGTGTTTTCGGTAGTCACATCTGCATATTTTGGGTCCCGAGACGCAATCAAAAGGGTATCGAACTACTGTAAAGGGCTATTGTGAAGAACTAGTGTAAAAGCGCGCCGCCCTTGTCTGAAAGGATAATTTACCCCATTTGTCATTCTTTTTGTCCAGTCTCAAAGAGATTAACCGAGTCGGCCAGACAGAAATAACCCAAATTTTGATATACTCAGACAGCGAAAAACGCAACTGCTGTGAGAGAGAGCACGTTTGCGCTCTGTGTGGAATGGTAGTCCATGCACTTTTAGTGGCCCTTCAAAGGAGTTAAATCGTCGGCCTTTGCGTGGTTGTACTATTGATGGACACGACGTCTTAGAGTCTCACAAATACATCCAATATACAGAGAAAATATTTGAAATTGAAGGAAAAGATACTAATATCTAGACGCTCAAAACAACTAGTGCAGAGTCCCTAATGTAAACCTACGCGGGTTATTTGAGATGGCTGAAATTTATTTTCATTCCAAGAATGACATTATTCTCACAGATCACGTGTGAAAATGAGCTTATGCCAAAATTGATTCATAGGAGAGTGCAGATGTGCACAATATCCACACTAATATACTACACACATAGAAATGATTGTAGTACGATAGTTATGGCGGGCACATTGATAGAAATATATTGCTATCATGAGACCGCCATAAGTAACCTATTTTCTGATTGTAATATTCATGATTTCTGATCGAGACATAATATACGCGTTTTTGTGTAATAATGCGCATAAAAGCGTGAAAACTTCCTATGACGCAAGATAATGATTTCTGGAAGAATCTTTGAAGACTGGGATGTGAGATCAGAGATAATCCGTCAATTTAGGGGGGGGGGGGTGGGAAATACGTCACATTAGTTTGTTTTGAGCAAAGAAATCTTGGAAAATACGAACCGTAACATTCGGTGCCTCGTCGAATAGCTGAAACATTATTCTCATTATTTAACCATATAAAATTATTTATGAAATTGCAAAAGATACCTCTGTAAGGTTGGAATTCGAGTCCATCGTTAGACGATTTCACTGTTACAATTCTGAAAATGAAAAGAAATTGCTGGGAGACAATTGAAAATCGTGTGAAAAATTGTGGCAAAACACGATAAAAACATAGAACACACGGTACTCTGTAATTGTCGCAATGATTTTCAAATATTCGATGTTCTCAGAGGAAAAATAGTCTACGACTCTAGCTTTCTTTCCCGTCGAGCGACGATTTTGAAGGTCCAAACTCCTTGCTCCCCTGCGCCTATTAGATTTCGAAGTCGTCGTTGACCAGCCAAGCCTTATCGAGTCGGAGACTTATTTCCCCATGAGTTCTTGGTATTTACAAATGAGGAGAGGGGAGGGTTGAATATTAACCGACTAACAATGGGCCCTCCTCGAAATGTCTCATCGAATAATTTAAAATTCAGGCCGTCTCGTCACGTAATTCTTCAATACAAAAAGATCAAATATACAAAGTAGAGTAAAACTGAGATCATTCACACCGATATCACGAAAATAATCACCATAAAAGGACGATAGAGTGGGATTAATATAACAGAAAGGTTGACTCATCGCCTTTCGCATGAACTTCGCACATCTCAGAATGCCAACAAAAAGAGCTTTTAACGAGTCTCTAAAGTGAAGCACCCAACCATCTGTTCTGTGCCGTAATTCTCAACTTGAGCGAACTCGAGAGATGACAAGTCGAGAACAATAAAAAATGTAATAAGCACAATTCCGGATGAGGAATTCTATAAAAAGGCGGAAGTTGTAAAGATGAGGCAATTAAGTGTGAAGTGCAAGAGGAATCGTGAGATTTGCCCCCTATTTCATCCCGAAAGAGTATGCTTTGTTCTGCTCTTCCAGAGTGCATAGTGATAGAGAGGGTGGACTGAGGGGGGGAGGGGAGGAGGAAGGGCTTTCCAATTTCAGAGCTCCACCAACCGGTCAAGAATAAATCAACCGACAACGCTTCTTGCTTTCCTCTCTTGGATTCCTCCTCTCTTTCCTCCGAAATGGAAAACGGAGGGCGGAGCTTATGCGAAATGGACGGAGGAAACTATATATTGCGTATAGAAGAACGAAATTGAATGCGCGGTTTTTTGCAAGAGATTGACAATCCATTGTACACACAATTTCTGCGTAATTCTAGCCGTATTCGAGGGAAATGAGGAGTGAACATCACATTTATCGATGACGAAGAGGGAGAATTATGATACAGATGCAAGTCGCTGTTATTGATATACAGGAAATGTGATATGGACGGTGGTTTCTTGGTGGGTGAAACGGAACGTGGAGAGATATCAGATATGGAAAGACACAGGTCGAATTACGGTAGTGAAGTATAGGGTTACGGTATCCTGATCATCCATCGTTTCTGCTGTCAGTGACACTGGGTTTGATCTGACGAGGCAGACCATACGGAGTCATTCCCTGCGAGACCAATTATTGATTAATTTCGGATCACGGTAGTCTCACCTTCTGAGTAGCACATTTGTTGGTGCCTGACTGTAGGGGGATGACCATCTGGCCTGAAATTCGTACATTTTCAAAGACGGTCTCACACCATTTTGTTGACTGAAAGTGAGCGCTAAAATATTCAGTCAGAGATTCATATGATCTTTAGTCTGCCTAGACATGCGATCTAGTGGCCTCACGTACTACGATTATCGAAAATCTCACACGCTTCCATTAATATTTCATCTTTTGAGTGGGTCGAGAGTTCATTGCTATTTCGAGGCTTTGAGATTACACCATGTTGTTTCTATGTTTATTTGTTCATTTTTCATAAGGAAGAGGGGATTAGATGTCACGTGAATACTTCATTCACATTTCACTACTTCTTATTGGAAACATGGTTATTACTGCTGGATCTCTGCTTTTACAGGATTTCATTTGAATTCAGAGGAATGAAAACACGCGAAAGAGTCTTCTTAGATGGAAATAAGTCTGCGAGTCCAAAAGTCGTCTAGGCTACCTTTAAAAGTATAATGTTACCGCTCCACCGCCTCTAACGGAAGCAATTAGACTTTTAAAGTCTTCGCTCGGTAGACTATACTTCATTCGAAGACTTTTTTGTGCGTTTGATTTATTCACCGAAGAAGTCCTAAGTCGTTCACGAATTTAGATAGTAGACAAGGGGAGACAAAACAAATGCATTCCCGATCTACAATGACAACGCGGAAAAAGATCTCTAGAGGCACTAAAGTGTCTTGAGATGTTTCTAGATGATCTATGATGCATGAATGTACCCAAAACATGGAGGAATATCGAAGATCACCGGAAGTTCTAAGACCATCCTCTAGCGGGGATTTGATCTGTTTTTCAAGCAGCAGTTACTGCTTGTGACTTCTTCCCACGACGATTACATCGACTAACAAGAAGGACCGGGCACCAACGTAGAGTGTAGGAGTGGGGGGAGTGAAAGACCAAAGATCAAAGATCACCTCGTTGTTTGATGTGTTCGGGGAAAGCTCGTGGGCGTGCGACGCTCTTTCGAATGACCCAAGGAGGAAATTCGATGCCCCGAGCCTCCTTTCCTGCTGCCTGTAATTTATTATTGTATATTGTAATGTATTTTCAAAGTTCTCAACTTGATGGTTCTGGCTAATTTGGTCGCGCGGGGGATATTTTCGAGTCTGGGGTGACTGGATGTGTGGGGCTTACGGAGAGAGACGAGATAGACACAAGGGAGGTCATCAAATTCCCCAATTTAGCGGTCTACGAATTTAGAGATTTGGCAGAGAAGTGACCGTTTCACGTAGTACAACTTGGATGAATTGATGAGACGAACTGACTGGGCACTAATAAAAACTTTGCCTGACT
Organism: Pristionchus fissidentatus; assembly: GCA_036245785.1. Taxonomy (NCBI): domain Eukaryota; kingdom Metazoa; phylum Nematoda; class Chromadorea; order Rhabditida; family Neodiplogasteridae; genus Pristionchus; species Pristionchus fissidentatus. The sequence continues at coordinate 20,590,641 of BTSY01000002.1, forward strand.
CGAATGAGCGAACTTTATGATGTCCGACATTGTTATTACATTTCCCCTCTCGAACAATCTTATATTTCATTCTAAAGTTGCTTTCTCCTTTTTCTGCGACTTCGCGATAATATTAGTATTATTCGACTCCTAGTCTCTTTTTCGATAGACAACGCCGATTTCGCAGTCGTGAATTCATGTTTTCGGCTCTGCAAATTCGGGCATTTTGAAGGGTCGAGAGATAGAATAAAAGAGCCGCAGGGCAGGTTTACTTCACCCACGGTTCAAGAACCCACTTCACAGTTTTATGAGGTTGTGGATCGAGGAAAGTCAGGCTTTGCAAGCAAGAACGAGCCGAATAATAGTCGGAGAATGGATTACTTCCAGGAGGGAACATGAGCATTTCCTCATGTGCCGGGGGAATATTATTATTATGGTTAGGAGGATAGAGAGGTTTCACGAGCATTTTCCCCCGAGAAATATTATTGCGTTTCTCCTCGGATGCATGCGTATACGATGTATTTCATTATAGTCGAGAACTCTCCTCACTTGATTCGTTTCTTGCCTCGCAAAAAGGTGATAAACAAAGCCCCCCTCGAACTACGCTTCGCAGCACTCAATTTTGCACTAATCCTGACAATTTTCTCTGCGTCTCTCCATTTCACTCACTCTCTCGACAATTGTCTGACTCGGTTGGGCAGAATTTGAGTGTTCGAGTTTAAAAAGAGATGAAAATGAGGAATGGTGGTCATTTCATGCGGGGGAGAGGGGCGAATTCACAGATCTTCGGCCGGTTTTTCACTCCTTTTTTCATTACTTCGTACCAGAAGATGAATGAATTGGAGAAACGAAATCTACTGCAAACATCGAATGAGAAAATGCTTCCAATTTTCCCAAATGACGCGTGAGAGAGGAGAAGGAATAGATAGGTAGATATGCATGCATTGCACCCATAAAGAAGAAGTCATGCGCAGTTCAACTCAGAGTGGTCAATTGAACCAACGGGGACTCAAACGTGTATAAATGATAATAAAACGCAGTTTTTTTTTCCAAACAAGTCTCCTTACAATCCCGTAGTAAACAATGGAAATTCACTGTTTGTGTCGTTTCCTCCCACAGTAGAGAATGGAAATCTTTGAGCCTCCTATTGACCCCTAATAGGAGTGTAATCAACTCTCATTTCATTGTGAGGGAGTAAAACAATCATCGCAAGTGCTTTCTTCCAATTTTGTCGAATTTCGCAGCATTAGATGGCAAAGTTCGCGGGGACTTTTAAATGGATTGGCCTTCGAAAGAAAGAGACTGGAACGAATCCTATTGCACGTGGGGGAATTCCGCGCCTTTCCTTTTGTCCCTTTTAGTCAATCATAATCGGTTTGGTGGTACAAATCTCGATTGCTGAGGGGTGGCGAACTTTCCCGCATTGATGGGAATGGAAGAAGGAAAGGAAGAGGAGGAAGACAGTGAAAGTCGACCCATAAAACCTGATCGAACGATTGAAACGGCAGAAATTATGAGGATTGAGAAGAGAGATGTCATAAGAGGGAAGATATCGATTTAAATCGTAGGTCACGGAACTCAGTTTGCGATTGCCCTCCGAATTTCCTTGAACGAAATTCATGAAAATGAACTCACGACTCCCGCCAGGTCACGGAGACATTCGATCACTTTGTAGAAATCCTTGTTCTCGAAGAGGTTTACCGTCTGCGAAAATATCTTGAATTTGGAAAGCAATTTGATGCTACTTCACGATAGATTCTACACAAATGCAACTAAATTTAGAGATAGACATCGTCGTATCTGAGAGAATGAAAATGTATGATATTTTCTTTCTCCCAGACTGAAATATAGTCTTACCTGGAAGAGAGTGATATCAGGGACTCCATAGGCTTTGGCTGACTCCAGGAAATTGGAGATGTTCTCCATCTGCAATTTAAATATCATCGCATTTATAAATTTTACAAAAATATTTAGCAAATAAAAAAATGTGCATTACAAACCTGATGGAAAGCCATTTTGGGACGAGTGTGGAAATTGGTCGGAATTCCTAATCGATTCATCAGTCTGAAAACAATTTTTAAAACGAAGAAATCATGAATTCTGTTTATTTTCAACATGAATATGTTCAATCCATTCATTGAGAGAGAGCTCTCACCACCGTCGCCACGGTCAAAAATTCATTGAGACAGATAATCACCGCTCTCATTCGCATTTATCGTGAAACATAGAACAACCAAGGTATACAGGGTGCGGCAAAATTACTTAGACTAAACTTTACAAGATAATTCCAATACAGTAAAAGAGTTAGGTATGATCTCAATTGCATATTTGCGACTATTGACCTATGTCCTAATACTATTCGGCATTTCAAGTAATTTGGTTTATCCAATCGTTTATGGCAGAAAAAAATTGGCCCACACTGTATTTTCAAATTGAAACGCACGGGGGCCAGATCACTCAGCAAGTTTCGGTTGCTCAATGTATCGAAGATCACGCTGAATTTGACCATTTCTCAGTACCCACGGGTAGAGCATGATGTACAGTTCTCATGATTATATTTATGAAACACAGCTCCCTTTGACCAATCCATTAGAGATTGAGAATCAAGACCTACATACGTTTTGAGAAACCGCTATCGAGATGGTTCCCTTGCTCCATAACTCCGCGAGCTGTCCACGTCGTGTGGTCTCCCTAAGTTAGTAGCAACTAGACATCACAATCAGGATGCTATACAATTGAGACATCTCGAAGTCCTATCTAAACCGAGCTTTTACAGGTAATATTTTAGTTGGACGCATAATTGCCGCTCATAGCGGCATAATCAAATTGAAAGATGACAGCACGATGTGAGGGAGAGATGAAAATTTGAAAACAAAGTGAAAACATGCCCTTGGTCTTTGATAATCTTCAGGCACGGGAGAATCGTTGAACATTCAACCCCTCCTTAGAACGCTTATAATAAATAGGTCATTTTGATTTTCCGATTTTTCAATGTTTCATGCTCAAAAACACTTGGGTTCATAGAAGCAAACGATCCAATACCTTCTCAAGAAAGTACTTCTACCCTAGTATGAAACCAGTAATGGACGAGGATATTGAATGGGTTTTGTAAAATCTGTGACATTATTACAAAAATGCATCCAATTTTTGCTTGAATTGTAGATCTGGCACGTCATATATCGCTTCGCATTGTACATCCAGTAATAGACCCCAAATCTCAGTTTGTATGTATGTTGTAGTGGGAAGTCTCCTCTACAAAATACGCCTTTCGGAACTAGTTCATTCTTCACATTCTTAGAGAACAGTTGACTTCAATGAGATCAGATGCGCGGGAATCGACAATGATTTTGCCCATAGAGTTTTGATTTACAGCTCTTGTAAAAAGAGCTTGATTCTATTTGTACAGTAGTTTTCCTATTGCTTATAAAGTTAGTTAATAAATATATAAATTCCAACTTCAAAACATTTCCTCTAAGAAAAAAGATAAGAAACAAATCTAGTCTAAGTAATTTTGCCGCACCCTGTACTTGACATGAAATAAATGTTCCAAGAAAAATCGTAATCACGTTGATTATGTATGTAAACTGACTCGCAAAGTGAAATTCCATCCTTGAGAACATCAGAGACAGCTTGAGAATCCTCGAGATTAAGCGGGTCCTCACAGAATTGGCGGCCTGCCATTTATCGATTTTTAAAACTTCTTTTTTTAGCGATCACTGAACTAGTAAATCCAAAAACAATGGAGAAATAAATACAAGAAGACAATATCAAACCGGTTGAAGTCTCGATCCACAGTAGGACTTCGTGAGCTTCCGCGAGGTTGAATCGTGCCTGGCTCTGCAACGGAATATTATGGTACGGTAATATACACGGTATCGATTAATTTTATTCAATTTATTTCTCACCTTGCGCTCCAACTCCCGGCTCAGTCCGTACGACGGCCCGTGGTTCGACATTGTGTTAGATCAATCGATAACTGAGAGAATACGGTAATAATGAATACGGTAATGCAGAATAGATCGAGTGGAACACGGAACAATACTGAATAAAGCTGCTGTACAGATTGAACGAGACGATATAGATATGATCTCGATTGAGGGAAGGAAAGAGAGAGAGAGGTGAGATAAGGGATGGATAGAAGGAATCTTGAGAGAGCGAAAGTGAGAGGGGAACAGGGGAGAGAGAGAGGGGGGACACCTTTCCCAAACTAGGATTGGTTCGGTATCGGCGTGATTGTTGTGTGTATGTGTGGTCAAAGGATGAACTCTCTCACCACCTCCCTTCCCCTCCTCTCTCATCTCCCTCCACCTCCCCTCCTCCCACCTCCCCTCCTCCCACCTCCCCTCCTTTCACCTCTCTCAGATGATCCCCCTGTCTCTCTCTCCCTTCCATACAAAGGACCAGTATTATTCTTCCTCCTCCCGTTCGTTAAGCTGAAAATGGGAAGAGAAGGGAATGTGATCATAAATATTTATCGATTGCCTATTGATGACGCAATTGCACTTCGAGTCTTGTAACTGAGTATGAATCTTATCCAAATCCAATTCCCGATCCTCTATTGATCTCAACATCTCCGAGTCCCGCGGGAACGTTGAATTCATCGTGATCAACCTCAACAAAATCGCCCATTTTTGGAAAAATCCGTTTGTTATGCACACTCTCTCGCCTCATATTTTTGAGAGTTTACAACACTATTTGCCTTATAGATTTTGCAGCAATGAAGGCCAATGTCAAACCCGTCTCGACTAAATTCCTCATCGTCTAGATCTCCCCCGTACCTGTCCGAATGCGAATGTCTTCTTGTCAGTAGCACCGTAGCCAGGTTCGTAGAATTCTCGATTGCGAGTATTCGCAGTGTTGCCTCCCAATCCACTCTTGTTGATCACTCAAGAGATCAAATATTACCTAGAGAGATCAAAGATCAACAATCGCTTACATTTGCCGAGACTGGCAAGACTGGTTGGAATTCCGAGTGATCTGAATGTCTCCTGTGCAGTTTTCCTGTCTCCATCATTCAAATTCTTCACTCCCGCCATTCCGAGCGAAGGGAATCTGAAGATTTATAATATATTGTTTTCATGGAACACGAGATTTGCAATACAACACAAAGTCGACGAGAGAATATCAATCGAGGATGAAACATATAAGAGTAGGGTGAACTAGCGATATTCAATTCCTTTGTTAGAAAAAGAGGGAAGGAATCCCGGATGGATGATGCAATAAGATAATTGTGGCTATTTTATATAAATGAGTCAGAACATAATATACCCATGAGTAAGTGCGTTCATTGCCCTCGCTGCTCCCTTTCCTCGTCTTTTTCCCATTGCACCCACGTCCATTCCAGAATTAACCATCATTCCTCCAATCTGAACAAAAGATCAAAGATCAAATATCTAAAGTATTAAAACTTTATCAATTACCACATATCATAATAGAAAAAATGTAGAGATCAGAAATTTCCTGGAACAAACCTGGTTGAAGTAAGGCAACTTCTCATCTCCAATATCAGCGCCTCGACTGCCAGTCAACTCGAGACCTTAGAGGTCAAAAATCAAACTACAAATAACAGTCATCAAAGGTGAAACTACAAAAAAGAGAGATCAAAGATCAAACCAGGCACGAGTCCGAGTCCCATAGCAAAAGAGTTGCCCATTCCGAAGTTGCCATTCTTCTGCTTCTGACCGTAACCATGAGGACGGCCTTCGTCCGCACTGAGAAAGATCAAAGATCAAAGATTAAAGACCAATTGTAAATCGAATAAGATTAAACATTATGAGATGTTCTATAGGAATTTATTCACTGTTTTGCACTCTAATGATCACTGAATCTCGAAGTTCCGATGGAAATCAAATATAACGTGTAACTGTATGCGAAAGTCAATCTTTGGGCAGAAACAATCAGAACTAAATATTATAAATGCGCCTAAAATGAAGGCCGGTGTTTCGGTCCTTCGGTAGACACTGACCCCGCCAAGAGGAAGTCAAAGATGACTCACAGAGAGACGCGAGATTGGACAAGATTGAGATTGGGAATACCGCAAGTCTCGGAAAATTCTTGACAGAAAACCTGAAATTAGAAAAGCGTGATTTTTTATCTTTAATATAATTCTTTGGGGGAAAATCATCAGGGAAGTAAGGACAAAACAGTAATTTTATCAATCTTTTCGAATGTGTTTCATGAACATGACAAGGGTTGCTAATAGACTACCAACAACTCAATGATGCCTGGTTGTCGAAGAAATATTAAAAAATTGAGCAATATGCAAATCGATAACCTGCAGATCGTATCTCAGTTTCTTGCCGGGAGTGCACGTCACTTGGAAGGTGTACTCATTGCGCTTACAGTATCTGAAATGATTACATAGTGATTTCAAAAAAAAATTAGTCATCTAAGAGAAAAACGCATTTCAATGAATATGTATTTACATTTCCCTCGATTGTGAATAGAAAGTTTCAGATTCTCTATTATTTCGACCTCTCAGACCTCTTGGGGTTTCTGTCTTTCTGCAACGCGGGAAAGAGAGTGAGCATGAGAGGATTCATGGGAGGTCCTGCCGATGCCTAGAATGGATTTTTGATTAGATAAAAATGCACCGATCCAGAAAATAATAATCATCGTTTCAGTTCTCGATCGTACTCTTACAGTACTCTCGTACCATTTCCTTCTCCTCTTGTTCTTCTCTCTGTTTCCTCTGTGATTCTCTCAATACATGTGAGAGTCGTCGTGCCGATGCATCGATTGCTTTTCTCTCTCGATCCGCGAGAGGAGACAATTCACCCATCTGAACACATACAATTTAACATTTTTATAGCAAGTAAAATAAAAAGAATCTTATGCTACTTGTAAAAATAACATAAGATTCGTTAAAATTTGATTCGATTGTTTTTGTGTAGATGAAACTCGATGAAAGGGTCCAAAAATAATGCACGCCCTAATTTATTCGAAATTAGAGAAACGAAAAAGAAGATGAGAGTTTAGAATTCAAACCAGATCATCATCGTTGGATTCTTCTACAGAATTCTCCACCGATCGATAACGGGGTCTCGGAGCACGTCGGAGGGCAGGAACCAGGTCTCAACATCAGGGAATATCGATTTTACTATTTGATATGCTGTATATTTAATTATCATCCTTCGTTTTTGAAGTATTCATCAACTCCTCTGGTATTAATGTCCAGGATGGTTCCCGGTATAAACTGCGTTTCAAGCTTACGTTTCAAGCCAGGAAAAATAGTAGAGACGTGAGTCCCTCTCAATTTTGCACGCTCTCTCACTCCAATCCTCTTTCTGTACCGCCCTGGGGAATGATGTTGCTCATCTCGATTTTGTCTCACTTACGTCGATCTTCCGATGGCGTCGCTTGCAGAATTTCCTCTCCACAAAAAGGAAGACGAGGATCACGAAAACAAGCGAGAGAAACGAGATCTCAACCACAAAATTGGACGGTTCATCAAAATTAGAGTCGTCGAAACAAGATATATTAGTGATTGATGAAATCTCTTTCATTTGTTTTTTTTGTTTTGTGTTTCACTGAACAAGTCTGAGAAAATTGCGATGAGTTCACGAAACAATTCATATCTGTAACGAGAAAAATGGAAGCAATTCAATTACGAGAAGAGAAAGAGAATTTCATTTTGTCTGAAATCAACAAAAGAAGACCGACTCACCCACACAATCTGCAAGTCGAAATATAGAGAATAATATTAAAAATAGAGAGATTGCCAATCGATCCATGAGAGAAAAGAGAAGTGAGGAAGAGATTTAGAAAGTTCATCGAGGATTTCCCTCCGGCAAGAACGGGATTGAGGGTGATTGTGTCATTAGTGTCACTATTGGCAGATTGTGCGCCTTTCCCAACTTCCTGGCGTCGTTGCGAGAATATTTTGTATCAGTTTTGAATATATTCTGAGATGAGGTTCGATTTCGAATGTGCTAACAATGCAGCGAAAGAGTGGCGTCTTGGTCATTGCATCATCATCAAAATGGGTACAAAAGGTGCACCCAGTTGTCCAATTCATTTCTCATGGCGCTGTGTCAGTGCACACGATAGTGAGAACAAAGTGTCTGATGCACCCATGGGTACAAGGTTCAACTCCACTCAGACACTACACATACCACGAGAGAGTCAAATCATCCACCCAAACCCCCTTCCTCTCCCACCCCGAGGGCTCAATCTGTGAAGTATGATGTATGAACGTTGTAGTTATTTAGTCGATCAGAAGCGTGCTCGCTCTCTCTCGCTTCTGCACACTCTCTCATCATCTCTCTAACCGTCTCGCCTCTCTCCCCCTCGTGTGGTCCAAACCCCGCCCCCTTTCGTCATACTTGGAAAAATCCGACGGCGTTCGCGTAATTCCAGCTAGTTTCCCGCCGTTTTCGCTCGTTTTTTTTGCCTTGTCTTCTTTAACTTTGATAGTGATGTTAATTTCTCCATTGCAGAGCCCTATTTGATGTCTCGATCGGCTGCTCGATTCATCTTTTCTGCGATCGCCCGAGGTTTGGCCACTTTTCGACGTTGTTTACACTATCGCTCGCGATTTTCATTGCAATAGCGACACTAAACGGAATAAAAGTGGCGCGATTTGGTGGTTGGTTGGTAGTGTGGCTACAAACTACACGTCTCACCAGCTGGCGAGAACGAATTCTCTCGTTTTCTCTACTTGTTTCGCTCTTCCTTCACGCGATTCTAACGTTTGTTCTTGTGGTGTTCAACCAGTTTAATTAGGCACCTTTCAGGAAGTCGCGTTGCGACCGCAACGCGTCCGATCTCCAGCACTATGGTCGGACGGAGTGCCGGAGTGGTCGGAGGAGGGGCTAGGGATGATGCAATTCCATTGAAGGAGATTCGCACTCAGAAGTTCTTCGAATTCGAAAAGGTCGATCAGAATGTATTCAGGTAAGTATTCGATTCTAATGTGACTAATAATATTTCTCCAAAAGTATCTACTAAACAATTGTACGACTAAGGTGCCAATACCATTTGCATAACGGTATGAACGCAAATTCTCTCATTACTTTTTCATGTGTGATCTACCGAGATTATCGATTTCCCCAGAGCCGTCAATCTGTCGACGAGCGGTCAACAATCACCACATGCAGCCTATGGAGGACTCATCATGTCACAGGTATATCACTCGTGTTCTTGAAAATGAAGGGGAAGTAAAACATTGGAAACTGTAGTACAGCTTGTTCTCCTGCAATAAGACGATGAATACATTTTGTTCTGATCCCTTATCATGGTTCTCACGCTGTGAGGTCTCCATCCTTCGTAGCAACCCGATCGATATCAGGCCATGGCCGCCGCCGAAGCTACCGTAACCGACGCTTTTAAACCCCACTCGATGCACTCCTTCTTCATTCTGAGTGGTAAGTGATCGATGCGGGATTAAAATCCAATCAATAGTCGATTCACAGTGGACACTACCGTACCCGTTGACTACCATGTGAGGTTGTTGCGTGATGGTCGATCCTTCTGCACTCGAAGTGTCGAGGCTATTCAGAAGGGAAAGGTCGTATTCAGTCTGCAGGCCTCATTCCATGTGGTGAGTGGCGAGTACTTTGCGAGTATTACGGTACATTATAGTAAAATAAGTTTCTTTTATGAAATGTCCACAACAACAACAAAATTACTCAATCTCAGGAGAGAAAAGAAAACGCTATCGATCTGTTACACGGCATTTTATCTATATCAGAATATTAGGAGGGATGAATGCCAATTTTATTTCATCACTAAGCTGTTTGTTGTTTCAAATGGTTTGCTTATCGCCTGCGTCTGAACCTTGCCAGTTTATTGTCCCTCTAAATTTTGAATAGTCTCATTTCTCAACAAGACATGGGCCTTGCTAAATAACTAGGATCCAAAATCAAAATTGAACTAATCTGTTCTGATTACGGTATCCGCCTTTCCTCCAGGTCGAACCTGATTCGTGCGTGCATCAGTCTGACTACCCGAAGGTGGTGCGACCTGCCGATGAATGCCCCGAGCTGAGTGTGTCGTCTGCCGAACTTCTGGGTAAGGTATTGTCTCCTCTGATCGATTACGGTAACATACCGATGTGCATCCCTTTCTGCGATGATGTGAAGGCTAAGTAATTATTAGTAAACGTGTTTGGAACGAGCAAAGAAGAAGAGAATCAATAATTCCATGCAAAGGGTTGTGGATACTGTAAAATGTATCATTACACGAGCTACCATGAAACATTTTCCGAATACGGTACTTGGTTACAGTAGTTCTCATCGCATTCGATTTTCAGAGCGCATCGCACGAGGGGAAGTGCATGGGTCGGAACACGCTCGTGCCGCTCTCGCTAAACACTCCCAAGTCGATAGAACGCAGTGGCTATTCGATGTGAGTACGGTGCATTATCGAGTAACATAGATGGGCAAGGTCTGTTGCTGGAAGGTCAAAAACGGGACGGTCGTAGACAAAACCTGGCGAATTTGAGCTAAAGGAGGGTCTGATCCAAAACAGTGACCGATTGAGCCGAAATTTTGTGGATTCGCTGTAAACAACGGGAGGGTACTGTTGCTGGACTTGTCCTTGTATGATCGAGTAATGACTGTTTCCGAAAATGGGGAATATTATAGGAGCTTATCGCTTTGGGTGCTCAGAAAATGCCTGAGCTGTTTTCAGGCGTATCCCGACAATACGATTTCTGTAAGTTTCAAGGCAATCCCGCTTATAAGACCTATCGTGACGTCACTTTCCTTCTAACATTTGATTGTATTATTTATTTATTGGGATTTGTCGTTCATAGATGAATAGCGATGCATTCGAAGATTATCAGCATGCCTTTCCTCATTTAAATGCTTGCCAATAGTTGCCAATAGTGGATAAGCACTTCATTCGTGAGGAAAGGCTCACGAATACCGTAGTAGCGTAATATTGCAAATTGTGGGTACTGTAGTTAGCTTTATCGATTTTTTCCCATTTCCAGATTCGATGCACTGATACGGCGTCGCTTTTCGGACTGGGCGATCCCACGAGAACTTTCTACTTTTGGATGAGAGCACGAGTGAGGGAAATTATCGATTAGCGATTGAAGTGATGATAGAAAATAGTCCACTAAGAATTTTATTCCGTATTCTAATCCGAAAAAGCTGACCCTTTGCTATCATGAAACTGCGAAACAAGCTGATTTTGTGGAAGGAATGAAACAGCAAAGTGGATATCAGAAATTGTTTTTGAAATAAACTTTGGTCGTGATACTTAAGTGACAAGCATTTTTTGAACTATGTAAGTGAAGAATTGAAAATATCGATTTATCGATCAGGAAGATCAAAGATCATTGATTGAGGTTCCTCTTCCTACCTCCGATGAGAGACTCCATCGATGGATGATCGTGTTTGCATCTGATTCCACGCCTGTTGGAGTCATCTTCCGACCACACACCAAGTACTCACAAAGAAAAAACACTAACTTCGCATATGTCAAAATCCAGGGTTTCAAACACTAATGCTAGAGAGCCTGCGAAAACAAGAGAGTTGCCCTCTCGGTATCTAATATTAGTGTTTGAAACCCTGGATTTTGACATAGGAAAACACTAACTTTTAGTGTTTTTTTCTTTGTGATTAAGAATCGAGGTTCGCAAATACTCAATCAAATATATCTACGTCTCGGCAATTTTTTCTGATATTCAGATACAAAATTCACTTCTGATTCGAGTATCCCTCATAGTTTCATTATCAAACACGTTTGAGAAAAATCCTGCGATCTGCAAATAATGTATTGGCGTACCTTACCCGATACAATAAATCAAACGTCCTGAAATTTAAAATACTACACACTTTTCGTAGCGCGGACTACTACTCATTTTCGAACATTGATACGGTAGTTTCTAATTGATCAATAATGTCGACCTCTAATTATCTTTATTCACTAATTGTCTTTATTCAGAAACGATTTCACACCATCGATGGTGTTCTCTCTCGACCACGTCATGCACTTCCACCATCATCAAATCAAGGCCGACGACTGGCTACTGTACGAAGTCGAATCGACTACTGCAGGTATACTGTAGTCTATCTCACTGGGGATTACGGTAGCACGTGTTAGGAGTGTAAATTACGTGAATTTATAATGGACTTGTGTTGGTGAATCGGTCATATTACAGCTTCTAGTTTAGATACCTTTGCAGTATTCTACAGTAATCCGAAAATCTTGTCAGGAGCCGGTCGTGGTTTCGCACGCGGTCGAATCTGGGGAACCGACGGTAAACTTCTCGTTTCGTTGACACAAGAAGCATTGGTGAGAACAAGAGGAGCAGTTTCACGGATCTAGATTATGACCCTCATTTGTTGATAACCAATCCGTTCTCTTTGAGAGATCAAAGATCAATATTGTACTCACTTATTAGTAATTTTACACGGGTGTAATGACTGAACCAGCTCAACCAATCTCGAATTGTGAAAATAGCTAAGAATTGATGATAAATATTTTTTTCGTTTCTAATACGGTATCACAACACGGGAATGAGTGAGATCACAGAGAAGCAGAGAGATCAAAGGTAACAGAAGACTTTGGTATTAGATGGAGATCAAAGCTCAATCTACAGTATGACTAGACTAGCACTAGGTGGAATACAAGTACATGAGAACAATGAATGAGGATTGCCCTGATTTGTATTTACCGAGTTACAGTAATCAGGGGATTACGGTAGTCTAGTATTCACTTGACGATGGACTGGATGTGTACGCTAGAGTTTGCAAGAGTGGTCGACCCGCCCGGGCGTGGAGTTGCATGGAAACTAGAGCACCGTCAGCCCCAGCAACAACGATACTGTAAGAATAAAATGAATACGGTAGTTCGGTGGGTCACGTTGATGACTGACCATCCATCCTGGAAGCAGAGGGAAGCATACAATGGACCATGGTGATCAGCACCATCGTGATTCCAGAGACATACTGGTATAATGTGATGTAGTTTGTGATTGCATAGGATGACGAAATCGAATAGACAAACCTCCTTCGTCTAGATTCCATACTCGCACTGTTTTATCGTATGAGGTCGAGAGAATTAACCGTCGTTGCGTGAATTGTTGTATACTCTGCTGAATAAATGACATCAAATATTATCGCACTCCGGAAATATCATCTATTGTATAATATAGGTATGCAAATTTCAAGTTGATTTGCCTATCTGATCATATTTGTAATGTACTCAATTCTACCACTGCCACATGATTCCAAACTTACAGACCAGGGTTAGAGCGAGAGAGTATGCGAAAGTAAGAGAGTCCCTCTCGATTTCACACGTTCTCTCACTCCAAAGGCCTTTCTGTATGATTGGCCGGTCTGTGGAATGATGTGACTGCATGTGGTAGAATGCATGTATGCATGGATGCATGTGGTATGTTCTAGATGGTATAATTGTGAAAGATCAAAGATCACACACATTAGCCGATGGCCATCCGAGTAAACTGACGGAAGTCACAGTTTCCTCGTGACCTCTGAATTCTCTCAGAATCTTTCGTTGTCGCACGTCGTATAACTGGAAAAACACTTTTGATTGCATAGTAAATTTCTGGTAGAACTAATGCTGCCAAACTACTTCATTCAACGTATTGTTTTAAGGAATAGTCAAATTTCATAGACATCTAGTCATTTTCCACTCTTGCCAGTTGATCAGAATGACAAAGGTTATGCTCATGGTGTACAGGCAAATCGGTGTTTCAATGCGCCTTCAAGATCTTCATTGAAAACAGAAATGTATTCGAATTGGAATCGAAAAAAATCGTAGAACACTTTTATTTACAAACTACATTACGATCTGATAGTCATCTGTATCTGCTACAAAAACCCTTACCGTACTCAGAGTCCTTCCTATAAATACCGTAATCAAACCGTAATCTCGCATCCATCCCCATTGAATCCATTGCTGCACGAGAGTAATTGCATTCCGTCTGGGAGGAATTCGACGAATGTCTGATGAAATAAGAATGATTCACCTCGTTTTACAGCCCCATCAACCCTCCAGAAAGGGGTCACGAGCGAGGGAAAAGCTCTCTCTCTCTTTTTCACAGTCTCTCGCTACTGATCCCTTTTTTGGAGCATCGAAATAATGTGAAATATCGGTCACTCTCTCTAACAATACATATAATCAGAGAACTGAGAGAACGCCAATTTAAAAAAGATTATGAGTCATAAAAAATGAAGATTTACGCAGCAAAATTCATTTTTTATCAAAGTGAGAACGTACTTGAATGTTGTTCTTCTTCGAAAATTCGGCAATTGGCTTGAGATCACGCTCGTCCCATAATCTGAAGGCAATTATCTATTTCACAAATTAAGATTTAAAAACGGGAAAATATAAAATATAATAAAAACTGCTAATAGATGGAATGCATGTTATATTGAAATATCAAAGATAATTCCCACTTGACACTCTTATCTTCTGACGATTGTGCTATCGTCTTCGTTGGACTATTGAAGACCATGTGAGTGATCTGCAGTTATCGATTTATTTCTACCGTATGGTTTGAGTTCCTTCATTGTTGTTTCAAGAACCTAGGACCCGAAACATTATTTGTAGATGAATAGAATGTTCTCAAACGTGTTTGAAAGTGAACTGTGTTCATAAGTAAAATGTGTATCTGAATATCCTTTAAAAACACTTCGAAAAGTTGATTTTTAAAAGAGGGACTTACAAGATTCCTGCTTTTGTGGTTCATCGCCATCATTTTGCCCGTTTCCGAATCCCATTTCCTCATTGTTGTGTCTCGAGAACCGGAGAAGATATGGCCATCTGAAGGAGAATGACGTCATTATTATGCAATTCGGACTCGTCGTCATCCAGACACAATAAATAATGATACAATCCAAGTTATAGCAGCATTCCAAATAAGTAAGAAATTAGAGAAAAAATGATGAAATATTTGGTATTCCTAATTTCAATCCACCCAATCGATATTCACTTACCATCGTTGACTGTGATTCCTGAGACAGTCTTCGTGTGTCCAGAGAAAGTTAACAGTGGACTGTCGAGACCGAATCCCCACAGCATCACCTGAAGATTTGTGTCAATCGAAGAGCGAACATCTCTTTTCATCTGCCAAGATGTAAAGAAAGTCGCGAAGATTCGCTGTGAGAAAAAATCGCTTTAAAATAGAAATGCTCAGAAACTTTGTAGGTAAAGACTGCAGTATGTTTACTTCTGTTGTATGTGAGAGGTAAGAGTCGAGTGTTGACCTACCTTCTCATCTCTCGACCCGCTTATGACGAAGTGTTTGCCATTTCGGAATTTGTACGCCACCTGGAATAGGAGAGATCAAAAATCAATTGAAGGCAGTCAAAATACAATGTTCATGATGTTCAGATGGAGGATGGTTGAGCCTAAGATAAAGATCAAAGATCAAATATTACCTTGGTAACTTCCAATTGATGCCCTCTCCAATCCATGTACACTTCGCCAGTATCGATGTTATTCAGTTTCATTGTCTGACAAATTTTGATTTATTTTTAAATGAGATTTTGTTTATAACATCGAATTTCGATACTCCTCATTCGTTTCTTTACATCACATTTTTTTTCAATTGAATAATTCTGGATTATTTTTGAAGATTTTTTTGAGAAATTAAACCGACAGATTCCGCAATCAATAGGCGTTTGGTGATAATATTCATAAAAGATACTATTTCCTTGCGACGCGTGTGTAATCTCTATAGTTAACTGTGCCAAACTTACGTCATTGTTAAGCAATCTCGCTCACTTTGTCTCTACTGCCAGTCACAACGATTCCTGATCTCTGTGCAGCCATACAGCAAATGTCACCCTGGAAGATTGATTAGTGATGATGTAATCACTATTTCCTTTGTCCACTCATTTTCCAAAAACATCTTCATGAACCAAAAGGAAAGCGTGAAAAGATGAAGAGTGACATTGTGAATACGGTGAGAGTCGATAAAGCAATAGAGATCACCTTATGATGCGCTGGCCGCTTCACAGGCGGCCGCCGCATGAAGAGCGACGCGGACGACCGGATACTGCTTAATAGATTGAATGTTACATCATACTAGGAAATCGTAGCTATAGGTATAACCTTGTATGGGTCTTTTATTTGTGAGTCCTCTCTGAAGTGGTTCGTTGCTATCAAGTGTCGAGGCAATTAAATTTCCCCCCAGTTTCTCTCTATCCACAGATGCCAAAAACGAGTGATAAGCTTATCATGCGACTAGCACATCGATGTATAGACATAATGTCACTCCATCTCAGATGGCCTTACTGTAGACCAATCATCATTTACCGATTGCTTCAAAGACTATCCAACCTTTTTACTATTTTTTCCATGCATGTATCAAACACCGTGGTATTAAAAGGCATGGAAAGAGACGAGAAAGATAAAGATCAAAGATCACATACCCTCCCGCTCCTCCATTCAATAGAATGTCCTGCTGGTCCTGGGTGGAGAGGGCGGTGTAAGAGTTGCCCATCGAAGTTTCCACTGGAAAAAGCCGAGAATTCGATTAGTCAATAGCCAAAAGAGCTATAAAAACGCGTTGGAGTCGAGCATAAATGACCGAAAATGGGCAATTTCAGCGCCTTTTTAGGGGATTTTTGAGATTGTGAAAGTGGGAGAATGGAAACAGCAAGAAGCAGTCGGAGAGTGTGAAGAGATGGGTAAATTGAGGGAGGAACGAGGATAGAAAAGGAAGGAGAGAGAGAGAGAGAGAGAGAGAGAGAGAGCGAGAAAGAGAGAGAGAGAAACAGAGGTGGGCGAGTGTGGAAAAGGAGGCGCGACTTGCATGCTAAATGAGGTGTGAAACGAATGGAAAATGAGCAGAATCAGAGACATTTCAGAACCGGAAATGAGGCGATTCCAGTGATTAGGAGAGTATTGACGAGGTTTTGAAACTAGACGAGAGAAGAGAATCAAGGTAGTAGAAGAGTAAGCGTTAGACACTACAGGACTGGCAAGTAAACAAAAAGAGGAGAGAGGGGATGAAGAGAGAAGAGAAGAAGGGAAAAGGAGTGAGGGAGAATATTGCCCCCTCGAGGGATTAGTCGGGTTACCAAGGTAACACAAACGGTCACTGACTTTTTGACGAGAGATATTTGAGATTGAGCAGGAAATGCCGTTCAAAAGAAAGAATAAGGCACTTGTTTGTTTTACACGCTTATTTAGCAGCATAGACCCCTGTTTTAGCGAAACCGAGGCAAAAAATACAAAGAAAAAAAACTAACGATGAAAATATACTCTTTTCACAATTTGAATCAATTTTTCAGTGATACGGTAGAGGGCAATAAGTTACGGTAACTGAGCGCACATGATCCGCGCTTTAGAGTGCAAGGCGCGCGAGGTTCTCAACTTTGCGCACAGAAGGTGCGAGTGCTGACGTCATCTTATTTAATGTACATTTGTAGCTATTTATTGTTATTCGTTTCGTTTGAAATTTGGCATGTTTGTAGCGCGGGCGGCGACGGGTATTCGGAGCCTTCGTTGACTTGGATCCACCCCGAAATAAAGAAGTTATAACCGAAGTTCTCCACAGTCATGTCGAGTTCCATGTCTTTAGTCGGTCAGTTTCGTTCTGTTACTCGATAATTTCTTGTTTCCTCTTAATAGTTCTACGAGAAAGAGATAACACTCTCTCTTTAAACGTTTTCCATGAGCAATTTCGACTTAAGGGAGGTCGTTTC
This sequence comes from Pristionchus fissidentatus, assembly GCA_036245785.1. Lineage (NCBI taxonomy): Eukaryota > Metazoa > Nematoda > Chromadorea > Rhabditida > Neodiplogasteridae > Pristionchus > Pristionchus fissidentatus. Next base: position 20,608,253 of record BTSY01000002.1, read on the forward strand.
TCCTTTTTAACTCGTTCGTTTCATTCAGGCGGAGGTATCTTCGTCCTATTAATAGCTGGCTACTTCGGGCAGAAATACGGGTTGCCGCCTCCACCACCAAAAATCGTCGGAATAGATCTTGGTGAGTGTTTTCATTCACAATTCGCTGTTGTTGACTTGCGGAATCGGGTTCTCTTGTGTGTTACACCCTCATCTGTCACACAAAACAGTTTCTAATGAATACATGTTCTCAGGTACGACGTACTCGTCGATCGGATTCTACCATGCAGTGAGTGGCGATACAACCATCGTTCCCGACGATCTGGGCAAGCGATCTGTCCCTTCTGTCGTCGCTTTTCTGTGAGTATATTATTTATTTACCGTTGTCCTTGGTTTAGATTTTCTCAGATGCATATTTATAATTGCGCTTGTGATTATTTATGCTGAGATTGATAGCAAAACTAAGTTTCCAGACCGAATGGCACAGTGATAGTGGGAACGCGGGCGGTTGAGCAGCAGGAGAAGAATCCGACCAGGTGAGATCGCGTTTCAATCTGGATATTACAACCTTCGACTGAGCGATAGTTTGTTCGGTCTCAGGCTTATGTGACAATAAACAATATTTTATGAGCTATATTCAATTGTGATGTGTCAATCCAATAAGATGAATGCAAGCTTAGGTAGGAAAGAAGTTTGATGGGACTATGCAATTGCCAATTTTTTTCACAACGACTTCGTATTCATAAATGTTCTACATTTTATAGTATTCTTCATATTTCTTTTTTCAATATTGTTATTATGATATTTGAGGACGATCTACGATGCGAAACGATTCATCGGTCGAACATACGAGAAAGACAATCAGAACTTTGTGGATGATCAGAAAAGGTTTGTTTGTTACGGCGACTTCCTCCAAAGTGATTGTTGTCACTACTGTGTATTTTTTTCATGCATTACCTTTGTCGATACCAATTTGGCGTTTCCTTTCATAGATCGACGTCTTGTAAGTGATTAGTCTAAAAAGAACATACTACTGTAGGTATCCCTTCACGATCGCATTGGACGAAAAGGGTCACGCTTTCTTCGAGATTCCACTGGAGACTGGCGTCAAGTACGTTATCTTGTCGTGAATTGACTATTTTGGTTATTTATTTTCGTGAAATTTATTTAGAATAGTCTAGATTTTAACACGCAGCTTCTTTTATCTAGGAATATTCATTTCTTTGTAAGCTATATGCATGATCATATTTTGTTCAGGAAGCTTTATCCGGAGGAAGTCGGAGCGATAATCCTCAAGTATCTGAGAGATGCTGCAGAGAAGCACGTGAAGGGATCACTTACTCAGGTATTTTAATCAAGTGAAATCGAATATTCATCGTATGTTTACTCAATGTTAAGGCCATTATTGAAGGTAACGATGGTTGACGTACGTAGTGGAATCAGATGGACGAGTACATCGTCCCTTTCATAGTGGCAGTACGCAATCTGAAACCCTTTTATGATTACGTCCTCTCCAAGCAGATAATTATCAGTAGTCACGAGTAGTTCATGTTTAGGTCGTCATCTCGGTGCCGGCCGAATTCGAGGAGCTGCAGAGAAATGCGACAGCGAAAGCAGCTACACTGGCTGGTAAGAATTATCCGATAATATGGTGTTCACTACCCAATAACATCGTTAGATTTTGGCACGACTTTATAGTAAGCGAAACTCATCCAGAAATGCATGCAGGGTGTGAAAGTAGGTGTTTCATTCGAGAGAAAAATCAACCTGATCAAAAGAAAGTACTTGTTTCTCAAATTTAATATATATTATTTGCACAGTTTTTATCCCTCTGATATTTCAACTGAAACATGAAACAATCATTGGGATAAGAAACGAACCTCACTTTCTTTCAAAGCTATTACCCACTGATCTATTCTGCTCAATTTTTTTTTAATTTATGAAAGTATGGTGATCAAAAACAATTCTGAGGTGTGTGCATTCATTAGTCCAATTGATGAATCCCGGAGCCGCCTGGTGTTCTACATGCATTGCGTAAATGTAAGATGTTCTTTACTTGCAAATTCTTGTACGCGATACCAATTAAAATACATGGATAGGTAAATTGTCCTCTGTGGTCGTTGACTAACTCCGTCTCTTTCTCACAGGAATGGAGGCTCGTCGTGTGATCTCTGAACCGACTGCGGCTGCTCTCGCTTATGGACTACACAAGAAGAAGGGCGTCGAACACATTGTCGTCGTCGATCTGGGTGAGGAATACGGTATAGTTGAAATGGAGGTGTACGGTAGTGCGAAGCATACTCTAGTGTTAGTCGTGCTTGAATACAGCAGAACTGCACGAACTTGATGTAGAAATTATGAAGGGATCATGACTGTCCGTGATGCGGGTCTTAGCACTCGGATATATTCGAATTCCCGTAGGATCAATTGTCGATCCGTTACCGTATGCCTTCAGGTGGTGGTACTCTCGACGTCTCTGTGCTTTGGCTGCAAGGCGGTGTCTTCGTCACTCAGGCAATGGCGGGCAACAATCGATTGGGAGGACAGGACTTCAACGACAGAGTACAGAAGATTGTGGTCAAGGTACTGTAGAGGGGGATGGGGTCAATTGATAACTTTCTGTATTTTTATTGTACCTGCATATATATCCCTGAAGGAGAGTAACTGTAAAAATAACAGAAGAATGATAGAAAGTAATTATGGTTGCAGAATATTGAGAAGACGACTGGTGAGCCAGTAGTAGAGAAGGAAGATCTGCAGCAGATTAGATTGGCAGTCGAGGCAGCTAAAGTGAGTACTGTAAGAGATTAGAGTACTGTAGATTATGGATAGATGAGAGTACTGTAGATAATGGAGAGAAGAGAGTACTATGGCAGGGTTGGGCGGAAATGCTTTTGGAGCTCTCTGAAACATCGATGCCGGAGGCTACACTCAGTTGTTATAAATACTATTCTCAGTTATTGAATGCACTTCAATTGGAATCGTTATATTTATATTACCTTGACAACCTTTTCCGCGCAGCCCTGTACTGTAGATTGATGAGAGCGCGAATCTAGCATTCTATAAGAAGATACTAGAGAATTGCTCTAGCATGTAAGGTGTAGTGTGCTGTTGCAGTTGCGATTGACGGACGTTCCCCAGACAACAGTGAAGGTGCATTTGAATGGACGCAAGCCATATGTGTACATGGTGCGGTTCTATTTATTTCCCACAACAGTTTTATTATAAATAGGAGAAACGAACATACCACTATTTTAAACGTTTCACTAGCCGTTTTACACGCTCGAAAAAAAGGCATTTTACAATGCGTTGAATGATTGTCTGACAGAGTCAATTCTGTCTTTGTCAGTTCTCGATTCTCTGCTCCTCCTTGTAGATACTAATCGCTTCTTTATCCTCAGTTGACTCGTGCTGAATTCGAGTCGATCAACGAGGATCTCTTCAAGTCGATCGAACAACCAATTGGAGCTGCACTCGAAGACGCCCAGATTACTCCTGATGATGTGAGTGACGTCACTTCCGCTTAATACTAAAGATGTAGTTTCTGATCGCTGTCGGAAAATGACGATTCTATAATCAGTTATTCATCAAATAATTATTTACTAATTGTTTTTTTACGAAACTACAAGAGTCTTCCACTGGTTATCAGTTATTTTCGGAATTAACGCATGCTAATGGAAACACGAATTATCCTGGTTCCCGAAAAAAAATGAATACTGTGTTTGAGGTGGACGAGATTGTTCTCGTTGGTGGGTCAACCAGAATTCCGAAGGTGCGACAGCTCGTTGGTCGATATTTCAAGTGAGTAAATGAATTCTTATTGTATGTGTGAACAATCATATTTGCCTATGGGGAACTATTTTAATAGTTATTACTGTAGTTTATTTCTATGAATGAGTTTCACACATCGTTCTCGGATACTCAGTCGATATTTGAATTGATTACAGTAAGGAGCCGAACCACGGTATCGATCCGGAGTTGGCGGTCGCGACGGGAGCCTCGGTGCAGGCAGGAGTAATAGGAGGAGGATGGCCTCTTCAGGTATGGTAATTGTCCAATTAGGGCACTATTTTCTTTTGAAATACTGCACATTAAGATGTATTGAAGCGATGGTTTTGCAAAACTTAAAGTTTTCGTAGAATGGTGTTAAATCGATGCTTACAGTATGTATTGTAGGTCGCTGCGATGGAACTGTCGACGAAACGAAGAAAGCGTCATTTTTACACTTCCGAGCAAAGGAAAAATGAAGAGGAGGTGTGAAATTACTGTAGATATACGATTTATCGATTTATGTATTTCGTCTCTTCTGTGTTATGAGAATCTCTATTGATCAGATCGACTAGATGATATTTTTCAGAGAAATAATATAGAGCTCTATTTAATTTATGGAAGCTAATTTATCATAATTTACTTCCGGTTAAAACCAAATTTCTCACATCTTTCCATTGTCATTCGACATTTCCCGCTTTCTCTCTGGGTTTAGTTGCTGTTATAAATTATCGATGGTTCAAATCCTCAGCTGTGATATTCGATTATATTCTCGAGATCTAGTTTACAATAAATTTACGGGTTACTGTAGCGTTCGTATTTCGTGAATTTCACTTGTGGTGCGTAGCATGAGAGTGTAGTGGTTGTATGAATGGAATTGTTGATAAAAAATTGTTTTCATATTTTTCTTCGAGCACAATCTGATATTGATTTGCATATTTTCACAAATTATTGCAATACATCAATTTGAATTATAACCAATCGATCGACGGCTTTCTCCTATTCATTATTCGTGTTGTGGCTGGTAGGACACGGTCGGCTCACCTGAATGAACAAGAATGTCGTCACCATTCCAAGCAGTTCCAAGACTGGTAAGAACTCCCTGATTACGGTAGGAGAGAATCTCATGAGCTAGGTATACGGTATTAAGATTTCCTTTTTTTCATCCGGTATTGAGAAATCGACATACGGTATTCAGGGATCGCTAGCATTCCTCCGAGTTCAAAGGAGATCAGCGCTACACCCTTCTCACTAGCCGAAGACAAGACTCAGCCTTGTTCACCTAAGGGAATCGAGAATGAACCCAAGTATGGTAGATGGAGTACTGTACTTTGGAAGTTACAGTTTTAGAGGTTTCGGTAATATCATTCAGAAATCCGACGTTGTACATCGAGGCGAATAAGAGCCAGCACGTGGAGAAAGTTGTGATGGATCAGGTTATCGATTTATTGAGAAAGAAGTGACTTTTGATCTACAGGAGAAATTTGACAAGCGATTTGGATATCGACGGATAAACATCTCACTAGGACGGAAGATGTACTACCACTTCAACAAGGTACTACAGTACTCCGAGTTCTCTACTCTGGTTCAGAAATCCTACTAGGATCCTACCGTAGAATCCTACTAGGAAAATGAGTAGGATTGCACTAGGATCCTACTAGGAAACCACTAGGAAAATACACAAAGACGCAAACACACACACACACTCCTCGTTGTTGACAATCTAGGATCACCTTGGAAATTTTACCGGACGGCCCGAGCCTCCTGAAATCGCTTAAAGTCAAGTCTATGCTCAGGTTAGGGCTTATGCTGTTGCTTAGGCTTCTCTTATAATCAACTACGGATCTCAAATGGACTCATGTGATCCGTCTACCGCATCCCACGTGGACTATCGTAGTCCATGTACCGTATCCCAAATGGATTACCGTAATCCATCTACCGTATATCCAGTAGACTACCGTAATCCATCTACCGTATCTCAATATTGAGGTGCGTCGATGGGGTCGATACGAGTGGTTGGACTTCACGAAAGACTGTGTGCCCATCATGAGATGGCTGCCAGAGTACAGGAGAGAATGGCTATGCACGGATATCTTCGGAGGACTCATGGTCTCCATTCTGAGTGTGCCACAAGGTAGGTCGACTCAGGCAGAGAATTACTCGAGACGGGTTTGACATGAAAGAATACCTTCAGGACTTGCCTATGGATATCTAGCTGGAGTTCCTCCCATTCATGGTTTGTATACGTCCATCTATCTCTCACTGCTCTACGTCGTCTTCGGATCTAGCAAACACGCCGCCCCTGGTGAGTAGAGGATACCGTATCCCACAGAACTCCTGACCTACCGTACCCTGACAGAACCCAATTTAGGCGCATTTGCTATCATCGCTATGATGGTGGGTACGGTAGTGGAAGATGTGATTACGGCATCGACTGAAGTTGGTGTTGTTCCTCATCAAGACGAGGCCTTCTGTTGTTCACCCAAGGGGGGAGGAGGTGAGGACACGGTATTGGAGTACGGTAATGGAGACTTTTCTTCTTAGGAAACAACTCGAATGAGGCATTAGACGTCGTCATGTCGGTGACGTTGCTTGTTGGAGTGTGGCAGATCATCTTCGGTTTACTCAACGCTGGAATTTTGGCCGTGTGGTTGAGCGAGTATCTGGTGAAAGGTAAACATTTTTAAATATGTCATTCTGGCCGAGCGGTCTAAGGCGCTGCGTTCAGGTCGCAGCCCACTTCTGTGAGCGCAGATTCGAATCCTGCGGATGACAGTAACTTTTGCAGGTTTGATGGGAGGAGCTGCGATACATGTAGTCACGAGTCAGATCAAATCCATGACGGGACTGAAGAATCTGCCGGGCACTTCGGAGCCCTTCGGATTGATTACGGTAATTTATTTTGTTTCAAAATCGTAGCTCATTCAGAAATTCAGTTCTATGCGTGTCTGACCCAGCAAGTTACTAGCATCAATCATCACGTCTTGATCATTTCGAGTAGTGTGTTTTCCCAATCAAGATACAGTATTTGATTTCAGTCGCTTCTCTGGCAATGTTACTAATTTCTGCGTACATATTCGATCCTATCCTGAAGAAATGGTTTGCAACATTCAAGTTTCCCATGGAATTACTACTCGTACGTATTATGATCGATCAAAAACCAATACACCATTCTCATTTCAGGTGATATACGGTACGGTAGGGATGAAACTGCTCAATAATACTCGGTGGAGTCTCATCGAGAAGGTGCCTGTCGTCGGAGAGGTACTGTAATTCAGGTTATGGTGTCATGTGTTATTCCCTCGATTTTCCCAGTTATAACTTCGGACCTCGAAAATGGAACAATTTGCCTTCAGGTAACATTCGGTCTCTACTCTCCTCGAGTTCCCTCGATGAAAAACCTGTCATTGATGCTCGGCCACTCAATATCGATTGCAATAATCTCGTTCGCTATTCACATAGCACTCGCCAAGTTGATAGCCAAACAGATGCAGTACCAGGTCAACTCGAATCAGGTAGCACCGGGAAAAAAGGAATCCGTAACCACGATATAATTACAGGAATGGTTCGCTCTGGGCGCTATGCACTTTGTATCTTCCTTCTTCGGTTGTTTCGCAGGCGGTTCCTCTCTCGGCAGATCGCTTATGCAAGTCAAATTTGGCACTCACTCACAGGTTGGTTGGGGAAAGACTGAAACGCTATTTATATTGCCATACGTCCACTCAGTTATCAACACTTGTCGCTGCCGTTATGTTAGTAATTGTTGTTTTCGGCGCGTCAAAACTGATCGTAACTCTGCCAAAGGTAAATCGGAGGATATTTTTTTAATCTACCAATCCATTGAAGGCCGTGCTTGCTGCTATCGTGGTGGTTGCGCTCAAAGATCTTATACTGACTATCTTTCGCAGCATTCGACTGGTTCATTTATCAGTTGTTGATTTCGTAAGTAAACGGTGTTGAGAATGAAGGAATATTCATTTTCAGCTCATCTACTACGTCACCTTCTTCGCAGTGATTATCATCAACGTCAACTTCGGTCTCATCATCGGAATCGCTTTCGCCCTAATGACAGTCGTTTTCCGATCGCAATGGCAAGAATATTATAGTGTCAGCATCGAAAACTACTGCAACCTAGGCCTGAGAGTACGTGCGTTGGACGAATACCGGGAACTGCTGACTTCAAGGGATTCGGGCAGTATCGGAAAGTGGAGGAGATCAACGGTTTTTTTTTAAAAAACGTCCCGCCAAGCTAATAGTCAATATCATTCAGGCATGCGAGTCTTTCGGTTCGACGCTCCCATCTACTTTAGTAACGCTGAGCTATTTCTACACCGGCTCTACCAGGCAGTTGGAGTGGATCCCGTTGAGGTGTGAATTCACAACAAGTCAAGAGAATTCATGAACACGATTATGTTCAGATGCATCACGAGCTCACAAATCGGGAATTGAGCGAGAAAACGTCGAAAAGGACTGGAGCAGATAGAGAAGATATAAAATCTCAGGAAGAAGAAAAGCTATTGAAAGGTGAGGGGTTCCACATGTGTGCAAGTACAACATTACAATACATATTTTAGAAGAAGACGAGCCCGAAACCATGCAATTGACCCATGTGATCATTGACTGTTCCGCTATTCCCTATGTTGATCTGATGGGCAAGGATGCTATGGTTCAGGCTTCAGAAGAATTTGAGAAAGTCGATATCACTGTCTTCTTCTCTCATTGCAAAGGTTTTGGTACACATGAGCGTACTAATCGAAATCTTTTAATTTCAGTTGGAGTACGTCAGTTTCTGGAGAACACCGATTTCCACAAGAAAGTACCGAAATCGAGGCTCTTCGTGAAGATCAGTGATGCGGTAGATCAAGCAATGAAGGAGCAAACAGTCGAGCCGGTGAGGAAGATCAAATGAATCATACGCGCAGCATTCCATTTAGGAATCTGAGCGAAGACCCCACAACTTTGTCAGTGAAAAGAAGCAGGAACCGTTGAAGGAGGAAGATGACACGCAACGAGGCTTGTTCATATAATGTTTCGATGTACGAAACTAACCCATTACAGAAGATCCTACACCCGAGGTGAAATCGAAGGCTCCACTAACCGCCATTCTACTTCCGGAAGCCAAGACTGCTATCGACAAGTCATTCATGAAAGATGAGCGGAGGAAACCATCTCCCGCAATAGAGAAGACAGCAACGGAAGGCACTAAGTCGATCGGGAGGCCCAAGAAAGAATCATCACACACTCCACAGAAGAAGAAAGAGAAGAAAGACACGAAAAAGAAAAAGGAAATAACCGTGCCCGTCAAGAAACCCGAGGATCCCGCCCCACCCGTACGGAAGAGGAACACGAAGCGAACGACAACGAAAAATGAAGCGGGGAAAACTAAGAAGAAGGAGCCCGAAAAGGAGAAGGAGAAGCCTGACCATGGAGCACAATCTGGAAAACCCTCAGTGGCGATGGTCGAGCAGGATGCTGAGCTTCCCACCGAAAAAACCCAACCTATACGAGACAAGTAGAGAAGACTGTTAACTAGAACTCATGATACCACTGTTTCGATAGCCCATTTCAAACATAAGGTCTGAATAAATACTCAACGATGGCTCATCTTACCTAGCGCACTGAAAGACAATTATCTAGGCGCGAGCATAAACTACAAAAAGGGTAAAACAAACAAAGCTTTCAAAACATCAATAAATATCAAGAACTCTCAATGTATTGCAAACTGACTACGTTTACTGTACATTTAAAAGTATGATGTGCAAGTTTCCTGTTACAGTAATCTTTTTTGGAAAATTGCCAAGCTGTTGCTTTGCGAAAGAATTTTACTTTTTCTTTTTTCCTATTTTTTCAATAAAAATGGACGTATCGGATCGGGATCGCGTTATTTTCGAGAATCTACGAGAGACGGAGAACGCCCCACAACCTCTGGATCCTGATTTCTACAAGGATATAGTCGCGGCAAGTTCGTCCTCGTCCTCTGGCGCCTCTTCATGTGAGTGGCCTAAATTTGAACACTTATTTGTGCCATTGTTAGTTTGAATTATTTTTTTATTCCTTCTTTGCTGTGTTTTGTATTCCTTCTTCACCGTGTTTTGTTGCAGGCGATTTTGAGCTTTCGGTCAGACCCAATGTGAACAGTGCTACCGAAGCTACTGTGAAGAAAATTCTCAATGAGAGTCAACCACTTATCGACAAAGCTGCTCTGAAGCTTGTGAGTTTTTTCTCTGTCGTTTTGATTACTGTTCGTAAACGGTGACTTCTGTTCGTCAACGTCTTTTTCTTTCTAGAGCGCACCTTTTCCTTCACAATTTTGATTTTTCAGTATCACAGGTCGCTTCGAATGCAGTTAACGTAGTGGGCCCGCAGTATCACGATCTGGTGAAGTTGTCAGTGGACGAAGCTGCCATCGTCCAAGCTGAAGAAGACGCAGTCAATGTTTCGAGGAGAAAGGCCAATGCATCAGTCCTGGGCCGGCATTGATTCAAATATATTCTGCTTGCAGAATTGTACATTTTGTATAAACTATTTTACGAATATCCATTCTTGTCTATTCCTCAATTCCTGTGGTTTTCATCCACTGCGATATCTGTTCTTTTATTCGTCCGGTCTTTCTTAATCAGTCTCATGCAGGGTTTACTGAAGAGATGGGAATTTCCCGTGACTCGTGGCATAAGCGCCGTGCGACTGGAGGACACCGCCCGTGCCCCCACAAGAAGAGAAAGTTCGAGCTCGGTCGCCCCGCCGCCAACACCAAGATCGGAGCCAAGCGTGTCCATCTTGTCCGTGCTCGCGGAGGAAACCTGAAGTACCGTGCTCTCCGTCTCGACACCGGAAACTTCTCCTGGGGAAGCGAGGGTGAGGACATTTTTTGTGTAAATATTCTGTCTCTAAAAGTAAAGCAAATTCAATAATTTTTCAGGAACCACCCGCAAGACCCGTATCATCGATACCGTCTACAATGCGTCCAACAACGAGCTCGTGCGCACCAAGACCCTTGTGAAGAACACCATTGTCTCCATCGACGCCGTGAGTATCTGTTCAGCATGAAATTTCGAGGACAATGCGTTTTTGGTAGATCAATCAATTGGTATCGTGCAGGTCCCCTTCCGTCAGTGGTATGAGGCCCACTACGCCCAGCCCATCGGCCGCAAGAAGGGAACCAAGTTCACCGAGGAGGAGGAGGCCAAGTTCGCCAAGGCCGGGTAGGTGTCTTCTTAATCTTGTATGTACTTCTGTTGCATTTTCGATTAACAATACTTTCTTTTCAGAAAGAAGGTCTACAAGACCAGACAGACCACCGCCGCCGTCGACCCCCATGTTGCTGAGCAGTTCACCGCCGGAAAGCTTCTCGGTATATTTATCTCATTCATTAGTTATATCTTTCCAAAAATGATGTATCTCTGTCTTGTGAGAGTAGTCCAACTACAACTACTCATGTCCATGAACGTTCCAGCCGATAAGATCTGATTGGTTGCGAAAATCATATGCAATTGATGATTTTTACATTCTTATATTATCTTTTCTTTTCAGCCTGCGTTTCGTCCAGACCCGGACAGGTCGGACGTTGCGACGGATACATCCTCGAGGGCAAGGAACTCGAGTTCTACCTCCGCAAGATCCGTGCCAAGAAGCAGAAATAGACGGTCTTTTGTTGAGCTCTTTCGAAGGCGGCATATGTTCTTCGTTGTTTAATATGCTTGTTGAGTAATGAGCTCGATAAAGCGATTGTTATATTTCTTATGTTCTCGTTCAAGCTACACAACACGGGGAAGGTGTCACACATCACCGAGAGTATATGATCGCGATCTTAAAAGACAAAGAACATACATGGAATTTCTAGAGTAATGAACAACTACACGTATCCGTTACATTACCTACAGGAGACCGAGCGCTCTCCGGTTTGTTGGGACGGTGGTCTTTTTCCTACATTGTTAGTTTCTAGATTGATATTGCGATCCGTCAAATCGAGTTACGTGCTGCTGATGCGAAAGGAACAATCGAGGAGTTGTTGTATCTGCTTGATATGCAGAGCAAAGCCCCCTGGTAAGTGTACAGTGGTTGTCACATTATTGACTTGAATACTCAGGCCTGAAATGTTAGACAAGATGTCCTCGCTCGGAGCGGTGATGGCGCAGTTGCAATCTATGCTGCACAAGACGCAAATGCAAGGGAGGGATGATCCCGTGCAGCATTTGAAGTTAGTCTCGAATCTAATTGATTAGAGTTTGTAAAGTAGCATTCTTAATAAAAAAAGCCTCCAAATAGCTGTTAACAACAGCTGGGTGAGTTGATCAACTTGTAAAATACTTACAAACCTACACGTCTCCGGCTCAATTTTAGCTATTAATCCTACGTGCCCCCGCGATTTAGTATGGGTTCAATGTAAAGCTCTAGGCAAACATAAACGGGTAGACGCGTTTGCCCGGAATTTTCGATAAAAGCATAACAAAATCTATGTCTCTGCCAATTATGCCAATCAATTGATTCGACGTATGAAATTCCACCGTCCGGCCGTAAGCCCCATCCAGCATTGATATACATAGATCCATAGAATGCTTAGATTAGTGAATGTCATAGTAGTAAAGTGGTTAAAGAGATTAACTGGTATACAGAGGGTCGGGAGTTCGATTCCCCTCTTCTGCTACCCTATTGCTGAATTTTCTATCGCTTATGCTGAATGGGGCTTACGGCCGGACGGTGGAATTTCGTACGTATTGATTCGGCGTACCTCTTCATCGTAGCGAGAAGCAGAAAAAACAGCACGTAATACGCTGTTATTGCTTCTGTAACATTAATGCAACTATTTCTGGCCATTTTAGGACTCATCTGATCGTTCCTCAAATGCTCTCGATGGATGTGGACCCGCGACTGCAGGTAGCACATTACGTATAGTTATTTATTAGACTATTTCTGCTTAACTATGTCATTGATTTTACACGGATGAAGTCTGACTATATTCTGATCGATGGTACTCAGCTGTGGTTTGTTAAGGCTGAGACACAAGGTCGAGTTCACTCATTCCATCACGATCTCGTCCCTGATTATCTGAGAACGAAGGTAAGAAAACGATCTTGAGGGTGGGGGTCTGAGAAACATGGAAATAATTTTGAACAAACTAGACGTGGATTCATCATAAATTCAAACTCTTACTTCTTTTATCTCTGTAGGTTCGATAGGCCGAAATTTATGGCGTAAAACACTTATCCAACCATGCATTTTTCTTTTCATTCATAGCCTTTCGAGCTCTGCTTCCTCTCTTTCGTTTTGATCGACAAATTTTGGGATTTAAAAAAAATGTTCTAACTGATCTTATTGTTAGTCGGACACGGAGCACGAGAAGGAAGAACAAAGCATGGAGACGGAGAGAATATCGAGAGATACGAATCAAGTTATGAAGCAGATAATGGGACTGAATAGGTCAGTTGATGATTAAAGAGTACATGAACATTGGATTCGAAGGAGGTGATATGGCACATGCATTCATACGTCAAATGGATTCTCGCTAGCGAGAATACATACTTCTGTGTGGCGTCTTGGCAATATCGGCACACGAAAATTTTGAATGTGTCATGCTTTTCTAACCTCATTTTTGAATAATTTAGCGGAAATTGAGCAAAATACACATTTGCGATTGATTTTGGCCATTTCTGCGCGAAATATGTGCGAGAACCTCATTTGAGCTATACATGCATCCATCATCTCCTCCAATGGATTGATTAAACATAATTTTATCCAATTTTGTGCACAATTTTCTCATGGAAATGTTGGTGATCGTAACGTCTACTCATTATGAATAGTGTCCGTTCAGACACGTAGAGTTGCTTGTGGCGGGACATATGAATGCAGACAAGACACAGATGGACAGCGGAAGTGATAGTGTGGTGAGTGCTCACAAAAAAACTAGAAAGTTAGAGCTTAGCTATTCTAAAATCCAGAATTATAAGTTCATTACGAATAGTCTACGTTCAGAGGTTGCTAAAACGATGCTCTTTTTTCGCATATTCTAGTGCTTATGACATTAGTGCTTATGACTCTGTATACATTAGTGCTTATGACTCTGGATTTTGACATGTGCGACGTTAGTGTTTTGTTGTTTTTTGTTAGCGAGAGGAATTAGTGAAATGGGACTGGATAATTGATATTTATTGAAAAAAAATCTTCTCATTCACATGCACGTGCTTCTGATTCTTAAAGTGTCTCGAGTTGTACTGCGTAGGTGATTTTTAGGAGTAGATTGATTTAGTTGTGAAATAATATTCATCTTATTAATTGAATTCTCTTCCACTCGAAGTTTCCATTCTTCTCTATAATCTATCGTTGGTTGCTAGGCTGCGTGTCTCATTATGAAGAGCTACACTGAATATCTCTCCCACACACCATCAAATAGGGAAGAGCGGAGTGTAGTCTCCGACATTAATCGAGAGAAGTGAAGGGAATGGAGAGATTTACTCCCTCCTCTCTCTCTCCCTCCCCCTCCTCCCTAGTCGGTCTAATAAGACATAGCGGGACTTCTCTCTTCCATTTTATTTTCGAGGATATCCTTTTTTTCCTTCTTAGTCACTGAACGTGGTCTGGTTTACACACTCTCGATATTTTGGAAAATGTGCTGAAATTTTTTGAGAGCGTTTGGATAGTGTATGTCGGAAAGAGATAACGGATTAGCCCATTCTCATTGTTCTTATTCCTCTGCCTCTCTTTTCTCCACAATCGCTCTTCTTCAGAAATCGAGATAGTCTTTGTTCGTCTTCTCATTCTCATGTTTATTGCTTGCAGCCGACATTTGATGTCAATGAGACGGCAAGACTTGCGAAGGCGATCTGTAGTGGATTTGGATTGGAGAGGACGAGAGCGCCCCCGCCACCACCACTTCAGACGGGATCTGGAGGAGGAGGAGGAGGTGAGATGGAATGCTCTGTTGCATACATTTTAAAACACTTACAATGTCCGTGAATCAAAGGAGGCAGTTTTGACACTCGAATCCTACTTACTTAGGGATATGCGGGAGAGCGAGATTAGTAAGGATCATAGGTCAAAAAGTCAAATCGACGGATTTAAATTATTTTTACTAGAATTTTTCCAGGAAGAAAATCGTGCCGATCTTTAGCTTTTTCGATTTCTCTGATGGTCCTCTTTCTAACAAAAATACCGCTTACTGGGTCGCTGCACGGGAGGGCACGTTTTTTTCGCGAAATAAATTTGCACTAGGAAATGCATTTTTACAGTCGGGCAGGTACAGTAGCGGACAAAAGTCTTCGGGCACTTTTTATATCTGATACAACTTTTTAACCCAAGGGGGCTTTGATACGATATGGTAAGACCATATACCAAATCTATTGGAGATTACGATGCAACTATTGGGGGATAGCGAAATCGTTCAGTAATTGCGTCGTGATGACGCAATCGATGCACACTTTTTTGAAGTGCCATTATTCTTACATGGATTTTTTCCCGCTCGTCTAACTTTCAGGATGTTGAGACCTGGCCACGACCTACCTAGAAACTTTTTTTCAAGTTGCTGCGGTGCCGCTACTTTGCTGCAGCCAAGCTGCAAAATGGATACCTGAAAATCATATCTCGCCGTTTAGACATCGCCCAGACCCGATCAATGCACCAAAATGATCGCCATCATGACTACCGATGATCCTGAAAATATGGTCGCGGTAGGTCACCAATTGTCCTCAGGACACGAAAAAATCACTTTTTCGCATTATTGTGGTCTGACGAAGGGGAAGTCTATAGGACGTGCTCGAGAGATCTGGTTTGGGCGTGTATTTGGTTGAGAATCTATGAGAGAACCGATTCCTAGCTGCAATAAGCGTTTTGATTGGACTCCTGCCCGCGACGATCGATTTCCGGAAGGACTTTTTTTTTTTCCTATTTTTTGCGTTTTCTTAGCGGTTAGTCAAGGAATAATGGTGGAATAAATTCCAATCAAATTAATTTGATATTTCCGCCACTCTAGAGCACAAATTACGTCATTAATATGCAACATTTTATAATTCTGAGGATTATTGCCTAAGGATGATGCAATATTGCATAGTGATGATGAAATTTTGTGAATGATAATATAGAGCCAGCCACGCTGATTCCATTGATGGGTCTGCCAGCCTTCTCCGTTAACTCAGTACCGAGATACACTCAAAAGTAAGAACCTTGTCAACGGGCAGAAAATGGGCGTGGCCAAACCAGTGTCCTTCCGGAAATCGATCGTCGCGGGCAGGAGTCCAATCAAAACGCTTATTGCAGCTAGGAATCGGTTCTCTCATAGATTCTCAACCAAATCCACGCCCAAACCAGATCTCTCGAGCACGTCCTATAGACTTCCCCTTCGTCAGACCACAATAATGCGAAAAAGTGATTTTTTCGTGTCCTGAGGACAATTGGTGACCTACCGCGACCATATTCTCAGGATCATTGGTAGTCATGATGGCGATCATTTTGGTGCATTGATCGGGTCTGGGCGATGTCTAAACGGCGAGATATGATTTTCAGGTCTCCATTTTGCATCGATTGCGTCATCACGACGCAATTACTGAACGATTTCGCAATCCCCCAATAGTTGCATCGTAATCTCCAATAGATTTGGTATATGGTCTTACCATATCGTATCAAAGCCCCCTTGGGTTAAAAAGTTGTATCAGATATAAAAAGTGCCCGAAGACTTTTGTCCGCTACTGTATATTTCCGAGTGCCGCAGATTTTCACAATTCGCCTCAGTTTTTTAATTGATTGGGGCAATGGTAGCTACAAAACAGTGTGGGTATCTCGGCTCTCGGTAATCGCCTTATAGCCGAATCTGTCAGGTCGAATTCAATCCACTTTTAGAGCTATGGTAAGGATCAATCGAGCTCTGATCCTTTTCTGATCATTTTCTGACAAATCTGACCATTTTTATGGGACTTGCATTAGACTTCTGGTCAGTTTATATTCGGGTGTCCCACAAGTAATGTCGCAAAATCTCAATGAAGAGATTGATTGTTCTAATTTGAACAGATGCGAACGGTTAGTGATCTAAGTACTCGTAATTTATAATGATGACCTCCGCCCATCGATCGGCAGAACCATGATACCTTTCATCAAGAAGGACTGGTTAGTGAGTCAATCCAAAATTGAAAGTCAGCGTCCAGATAGGTAGGTTTACAGAGCTTTTTCCCAGAGTAGACGGCCGCAAAGGCTTCGAAACAGTGATAGTTGCAGAGACTGGTGTTGAGTGTATACAGTGGTATAGTTAGCCACTCGAACCTCGGATCGTCCAACATTTTT
The DNA here is from genome assembly GCA_036245785.1 of Pristionchus fissidentatus. Classification (NCBI taxonomy): domain Eukaryota; kingdom Metazoa; phylum Nematoda; class Chromadorea; order Rhabditida; family Neodiplogasteridae; genus Pristionchus; species Pristionchus fissidentatus. The sequence continues at coordinate 20,625,263 of BTSY01000002.1, forward strand.
TGAATGAATTTCTAAAAACGGGTTATTTTCAAGTCAATCATAATTTGATTTTTTTCCCAGCTCACGAGTCCAACAGGAACTGTGATGACGACCTCTTGCAGTTGGGTAGATAAGAGGTCATTGGTGATATTGGTGCAATAGGTAAGGATCTCCTAGTAGAAGCAGCCGAAAATGGAGGAGAGAAAACAGCAATTAAGGATTTCTGAGGATTTTTTTTGGTACGCGCTATGACTTCTTTCGTGGATGCAATCGATTCAGTCTCCGTTGCAGCAAAAATGTCACGATTGGCGGCATTTTGTATCTACGTGTTCTTCCAGTTCCAAAGTACGATCTTATCTAGGGCGGATATGAGAGTATGAGTGACTGCTTAAAACATAAGGTCATTGATTTTGATATTGCTTTCCAATACAGTGAGAACGAAAGGTTTGTTGAGGAGAGGGGACAGCTAGAGTGGTCTGTCTTCACGCCTGTGGTTACCGAATGCGAACGCCAAATGCCAACTCTATCAGAGTCGCATATTAGGGGCCGCCTCTAGTTTCGATTGCACCCTTTATTGATTGTTTTCCACTGCTCACTTTCTATTAAAGAATTTTGAGAGAGAAAAAGAGCGATAGTGGGTTTATGTGTTCTTAGGGATAATTGATGTGGAAACTAGGAGACTAAAGCTATCCACTAGCACCATAGCTCTAAAAGTGGGTTGAATTCGACCTGACAGGTTCAGGTACAAGGCGATTACCTAGAGCCGAGATACCCACACTGTTTTGTAGCTACCATTGCCCCAATCAATTAAAAACCTGACGCGAATTGTGAAAATCTGCGGCACTCGGAAATAAACATGCCCGACTGTCAAAAATGCATTTCATGGTGCAAATTTATTTCGCGAAAAAAACCTGCCCTCCCGTACAGCGAGCTAGTAAGCGATATTTTTGTTAGAAAGAGGACCATCAGAGGAATCGAAAAAGCTAAAGAACGGCATTTTTTTCTTCCTGGAAAAATTCTAGTAAAAATAATTTAAATTCGTCGATTTGACTTTTTGACCTATGACTAGCACTTTGGGTTATTTTGTTACTGAGTGGTTTACCTATCAAAGGTATCATTTCATAATGGCGATCGCTCGATTACACGTTGAATGAAATTATGAAAATGGGGCTTGCGACATTACTTGTGGTACACCCTAATAGATTTCACAATAAGTCCTATTGTTACTGGGACGAAAATGCCTCTTATACAACCCGTTGTTTCGTTATTTTTCGAAGTCTAATTCTCACTAATCATCCTCCCGCGTGTTGGTAGATAGATTCCGATTGGTAAAACAACTGCTTCCATCAAAATTTTGTTCACGGACAGTGTCCATGTTATAAAAAGTGTAAACCGTAATTATGTGGAATCACTACTACTGATGACACTGATTCGCACCCCTTCTTTTACTCTGGATTACAACTCTAAACTGCCTGGTTGCAGGAATGCCTGGTATGGCTGGAGGAGGTGGGCCTGCTGGAGTGGGACCGGGCCCGATGGGAATGGGAATGGGAGGAGGAATGCAGAACATGCAGCAGCAGCAACCGGGAATGATGCATGGGCAGGTTAGAAAAGCCCTGCAGTCTTTACTGCACCTCAGGGCATGTGACACAAGTTGTAAACAAATATAAACAGCCGAAATTTCGATTACAAGTTGTAAACAAACCACTTTACAAGTTGTAAACAAGGATAACGAAAGAGTAGATCTCCGCTAAAGATTGCTTGAAAGGATTTATTTTCCAAAGAGTCGATAGATTATGTTGTTGGTAGACAGATGGCATAATTTTATCCATGTAAAAGTCTATTAATATATAATTCTGAAGGAGGATAGAACTTGGGCGGCGCGCGCATGATGAAAATAAATTTACAATTTGTAAACAGCGTTGTTTTGACCTTGTAATCTCCCTTGTTTACAACTTGCGTTGCCCTTTTTGGCCTCATATTTGTTTACAACTTGTAAAATGGCTTGTTTACAACTTGTAATCGAAATTTCGGCTGTTTATATTTGTTTACAACTTGTGTCGCATGCCCTGAGACATATATAGGCTATTATTGTGACATTCAAAAACTCAGCAACGGTCTTACGCTCGTTAGCGATAGCGGGAATTTAAAAATATTTTCAAACCGATAGGAACGGAACGGAAAAATCAGGAAATGCTTTTGATCGGCTGATTTCTTCTTTCGTATGATATTTTGGGCTCCTCTACTAATTACTAAGTGATCCTATTTCGATGCACTGCTTTCTCCTCACAAAAATGCTAAAATTAAACTGACCCACATAAAGTAGCAGCGATTTCAAGTGTTTTCTCTCACAAACAAACATAATGGCACTTCTATTGCTTAGTTACTTGCCGTGCTCAATAGAGAATCTTCTTATTCATCGAATTAGATGGAGAAACTCTAGAAATAACTACTGAAAATATGAGAAAAAAACGACAAATTAAGAAAAAAAATGGAGGGGGCGGAGCCAAGTTGAGTGCCGCGCACTTATCATAGTAGGACAACAATTCGATACCTGTGGAACGGATTATTTTCTCCCAATATATGAGGCTGTTCGCGTAAGAATCAATAAAAACGATGTACACTGAAAATGAAATGTATGTTCAAAATTAGGGAACTTACGTTTTCGAGGGTGCTGATAATCATATCTTTTTTTTACTCATCGGCTGAAGCGTACTGTAACTACCGTTATTGAGGCTACATCGCCATATCTCAAGAACCTGTAAGCGGTTTTGCATGAAAATTTTTTTTCTAGGTGTGTTTTCACTCGCTGATAAAGATGTGATAGTCAAATTTATTGAATATTATAAGCGCCGAATTGCGGAAAAGTGTTTTGGAATACCTTCAGTTAGTATCGTGATTAACATAAAGATAAAGATTCGCCATGTTCTCAGCTTTCCGAATTGTATGCTACATTCATAGTTCAGAGGTACCGTTTTACCACTTCATGATCATTTTAGTCACCCATTTCTCAGTAAATTGACCGCAATTATTAGTTCTTGACTTGAAATAACAGGGTAAAATGACATTTTCTATTGCCAATCTGTCATACCTCACTCTTTCGCCATGTTGAGATATAGCGATATTTTTTGCTATTTTTTTTATTTTCTTCTTTCCAGAAAGTCGATGTACGAGGTCCTTCAGACAAGTTGTTGATCCTTACGCGAACAGCCTCATATCTCATTCTCATTGTGCGTCCAACGGTGTGGTCAATTTACGGAGAAAAGGGCGACTAAAATGTTCATGAAGTGTTAAAACGGTACCTCTGAACTATGCATGTAGCATACTATTCAGAAAGCTGAGAACATGGCAAATATTTCTATTCATGTTAATCACGATACTAACTGAAGGTATTCTAAAAGACTTTTTCGAAATTTCGCGCGTATAATAATTATTTAATTTGAATATCTCATCGTTATCATCTAGTGAAAACACCCCTAGAAAAATTTGTTCATGCAAAACCGCTTACAGGTTCGTGAGATATAGCGATATTTTTTGCTATTTTTTTTATTTTCTTCTTTCCAGAAAGTCGATGTACGAGGTCCTTCAGACAAGTTGTTGATCCTTACGCGAACAGCCTCATATAGCACTTTTAGATGAAGTTGAAACAATCTATGAATCACTATTCGGTTGGAAGTTTTGCGTGTTTTCGAATATCCAAAAAAAATATTTCCCGTCAAAAACGGTAGTTACAGTACTCTTCAGCAGATGAGTAAAATGAAAAATGATTGTCACCATGATGATCAGCACCCTCGAACACGCCTGGTTTTCTGCTTTCCAGAAAGTCGATGTACGAGGTCCTTCAGACAAGTTGTTGATCCTTACGCGAACAGCCTCATATAGCACTTTTAGATGAAGTTGAAACAATCTATGAATCACTATTCGGTTGGAAGTTTTGCGTGTTTTCGAATATCCAAAAAAAATATTTCCCGTCAAAAACGGTAGTTACAGTACTCTTCAGCAGATGAGTAAAATGAAAAATGATTGTCACCATGATGATCAGCACCCTCGAACACGCCTGGTTTTCTGCTTTCCAGAAAGTCGATGTACGAGGTCCTTCAGACAAGTTGTTGATCCTTACGCGAACAGCCTCATATAGCACTTTTAGATGAAGTTGAAACAATCTATGAATCACTATTCGGTTGGAAGTTTTGCGTGTTTTCGAATATCCTTTATCTACTAGTGGCTGGGTTTTGATCTACACTTGATTTATGATAATGTGTTCCTAATTGCAGCCTCACCCACAGCAGATGCAGCAGCAACAAGGCTACGGCATGCAGCAACCACAGCAGAATGGAATGGGAGGAGGAGGAGGGGGACATATGGGAGGAGGACCAGTCGCAGGCGTGGCTGGTCAGTTCTTTCATACGTGGGCAGCACTTATCCGAGGCCTTTTGCAGCTAGCCCCCCATCGCCTACTGCGTTTGCACACAGTTCCCGAGCCGTACTTTTACAAAAAAAATCAATGAAATGAGCTCTACTTTTCACTATTTTTCTTTTGCACAGAGCCCCGAAAAATCCCAACCCACATTCGCACAGTGCCCCTGCCCCCTGCTGCCCATGTCTGAGTTCTTTGATTATTCGATTAGTGAATCAATACATTGATAGAGATTCGATGTTCCCTAACAAATCGAATAGTTTGCGTGTGATGATACTAAATAAATTGTAAATATTAATATAATCATGTCTATTGCAGGCGGTCCTCATCAACTGGGTGGTCATCATCAAATGCAGCAACAGCCAGGAATGATGATGGGAATGAATCCAATGATTAGAAGAGGACCAATGTGAGATGCAGTCGGACAAGACTATCGAACGACTGTATTCCATTCCGATCTCCTTCGAATTTCAACCATGTGTTTGTATTGTAAATATGAGAATATTCCGCGGTGGACGGGTTTTGCATCGATTGTTTTAAGTTGTGAGTAGTGATAAAGTTGTTGCTAAATCACGGAAGTCTTGCAAAAAAGTGTTGTGTGCAGTGAAATGAGTTTTGATTGCTCGTCCCGAGATGGCTACCTGTCGGTGTCGTGATTTTGTGTTGTAGTGTGTTCAGACCTGTGAATTTATCATTTTTGCACAACTTGGTGGATTGTTGTTACACAATGCAATAAGCTAAAAGAAATAACAAGAAGGTGCTGGGATAGTGATGCTATGTATATTATTGTTTCGGTGCCTGAAAGAGTGTCATAAAAGCGGTGACGTAGTGTGTTTTCCCAATTGGGATTAGACGCTACTTGATTGCTTTCCTGACAAAGGTGCACTGTGCAACCGCTAACATTGTGGTATCAACGCAATTGTTCACCACAGACTGGCTCGACGTTGGCAGTACCGGTAGGAGACTGTGAGAGGAGAGGAGACGAGATCGAGAGAGGACGGAGATTCCCTCGTGATGCTCACATCTGGTAGCTGCAACGGGTTATCCAGGTCAGTACAACGTCGCCCATTTATCCATAATAGGAAAACAAGCACTTTTGGGTTTCGTGCTATTGTATTAACTCGATTTTGGCGATATATATTGTTGGTAGTAGACATACCGACTCATCACATGCTCGATACATTCAGAAAAGGTGCATTGTATAGGTGTATTGAAAAAAGTCAAATGACAAATATTACTGGACGGAATGATGTTCAGGGCTCGTTCGGGTTCGAGTCGATGTGACTTCGTGGGACTCGATCCTTCTCCGTCTCCTGTCCCTTCACACTCAGAGAGCAGACGACCCAGTCAGGTATGAAATAAGGATTAAAGAGAAGTAGAATGAGGCTCATAATGATATACCTATTGTCGCGCTACTCTTGATGAATATGTGAAGCGTAAAGTCGCCTAGTCGGTAATTCAACGACTATCGTTTATTGAAGGAAACTAACCAGGATTCAAAAAAAATTCTGATAACTGTGTATTTTGTTTGTTTGAGGCGGTGAACTCCGTGCTACAAGCGCTTCACGATGAATGGAATGATCGACCGAGGTGAGATATTCATATTGATATGGAAAGAGGAGAGGAGGAGGAGGTTGATTAATGTTGACTGAAAATAGTGATTATTTGATAATGCAAGCTTGTGTTCAATATGGCATGTGATTGGGAGATAAACAATTTGTAAAATTAGCCCTGCCCGATTTATGTTTCATGACGCATTCAATGCCAGGAATATTGATAGTGAAACAATCTTGTTGTTGCTTCGGCGGGAAGTTTAGAATAATTATTCATGGTTGATCAATATTTGTATTAAATACATCTCGCTTTAACTGTATTATATTTGCTGCGGTATTAAAAAAACTATTTATATTCCAGACCCCTCCTGGTGGAAGCAGAAGCTCACATGCTCGTTTCCACTTCCTTCGACGCCGTCAAATGGGTCGAGTTGTCAGGTAACGAGAGCATACCCATTTGAGATTCAACAATATTTAGACTATGCGTTTATGCTTTCTGCAAATATGATATTAACTTTTAAAAATATTCCCGTTTTTTATGAGCACATAAAAAAGCGCCAAAATATAGCATAGATTACGGACCTGACAATCTCTATTTCATATGTGAATGCTGAAACGAGGAGTGTGCGGGTGTCCCTTTCACCGTTTCTTTGCAGGTACGGGCGATCGTCTCGCTCTCACAGTCGTCTTCCCTTGGATGCTGACGACAGTTCGATGTGGATCAGATCTCACACTCGGACAATTCAAACAGGAGCTGTTCGATACACTCAAGAAGTTAGTTACAATCAATATTTACTCTGTCAATGGGATTGGTGATGCGAGGCATAACTAGACAAAACTATATATAGCATGGTTCTACTTTGTGTTATGAACTCGTAAGGATACAGTGATAGCGGAGGAGCAATTTTAACTGTGAGAGTTAAATAGAGGCGGTTAAATAGTGCCTGATTCTCGAATATAAAGAGAAACTAAAAGTTGTTGGTGAATCTGCGAAAGGAATCATTTTTAGGGAGTTGTTCGATGATTGTATAGGATGCATAACTGCCCGAAGAAGAATTGGCGTTATTGAAAATTCTCCTTATTTTAGGAGTCATTGTAACATCTTTCCTACGAGTGACGGACCATTTTTTCCCGCATTTTCCTTATAATTTGCTTGAAACTCGCTCTATCTTCTCAGACCCTTTTGCACATGACAATAGATCAGATCACCTTTCAAATTTTACAAATGTTAAATAACCAAATCCATAGCCAAGTGGATAGCGAACCGAACTTCCAATCCGACACCCCCAGGTTCGACCCCTGCCGCGGGAAATTATTTTGCTGCATTTTTCGCAAGTGATACAAGCTGTCCTAACACATTTTTGAGAAACGTGAAACACGTTTTCACCTATTTTGTAACGCGAATAATATAAATTTTCGAACGCTTGCCAAAACACCGGGGATCACCTTAAAGGTGTTTTGCCATCAGAAACGTGTCCAAACGTGTCGGAACTCTTTCTAAAAATTTAACAGTACTTGTTTTATAGCAATTAACATTCCCCAACATATGTCGAGGTTCAATGTAAAATGGAGCCGGCTACCGAGCTCGCCCTTCATCGATTCTGCTATCGATTATTTAGTTACCCTAGCGTAGTGTATTTAACCTCAACACGTCCCCGCTAGTTGAACATTAAATAAACTAATTATTTTTTCATGAATCCCCGTTTTAGTATTTGGTTGAACGAATGGTGAGATACACCTCTGTTTGTTCTATAGTTAATGAAACGGGGAAAAGGCGGGTGAAAGCTAGTACCAATGTAATTTTTTTATTCTACAACATTTATCTTTTTATTTGCCTCACAAGAGGTGGAATAGGGATACATCAATTATTCGTACTTTTAGAATGAGCGTGCCGAATTACTCAATGGAGCCGAGTGATTACGTATTCTGTGCACTCACTCAATCACTCGGAGAGAAGGAAGACTTGTTTGATGAGGTGAGAAGAGAAAGGATACGGTAGATTAAGCAGAGATGGTACGGCAGAGTGTAGATTAACGTGGAGTAACAATTAAGAGGATGGCGTCTTCACAAAATTGCAAATGAGGAACGTCTCTCCCGCTCAAGAAATCACAGACATCTCAATCTCACTTAAACATGCGATTATTACAATTTTAAAATGATACGTTCCTGAAATGGACTACTGGTGGTGTACTCTCTTTCTATACCTCGTCGTGTCTCTCAGTTTGGCATGCTCTCTCGCAGCCGTATCTGTTGTTTAGCACGGATTATCAACGGAACGTTTTATTATTTTGGACGAGTGCTCGTAAATTTGTAATATCGACACTTTCTTACAGGAAGCATCTCTTGGATGGCTTCTCCACTCTCTCACTCAACCATTTCCATTGCTCTTCCTGCATATTCCCGATGGACTCAAACAAGAAAAGGAATTGGCGAGTACCATAGGTGAGAAGAACCATTTAGCTATTCCATATTCTGGACGTGTCCTATTCCCTCTTGAGTGCAACGAATATAGGTTTGTATGCCCCCCTCTTCGATGTGCCATCCCTTATTCATTAAATCCCTTATTATTATCTTATTAAATCTTTTCTCAGGTCGCGCGATCGGTCGGCCGCTGTCGGAATTGGAAGCGAAGCTGAGTGAGGAGCTGAAACAGGCGAGGTGAGAAGAGAGATCAAGATCAAACTACAAAATGGGGAGGTCAAAGTACAAAGTCGAGATGCTAATATTGCAGAGTGGATCTGTTCAATGAGACAGAGGTCGCGCATCTCTGCAGGGGACAGGTAATCAATATTCGTTACAGTGATATTTGTCTTTTTGTGTGAAGTGGTATTGAAGATGGAATGAAATGGTCTCTGACACTAGAATGATGCCCCCTGCAAAATGAAAAGTGTACGATATCATTTATTCGTTGTATTCTGCGTAATTATCGATTACCTTTCTCTGCAGACTGGCTTCGAGCATTTCGCGTTTCCCGAGGAGATCCAAGCAGTCAATGTGGACGAATGTGCGCCGAGAGAACTAATCAATAAGATTGCTTGTGAGTCGATGGGGGGGGGGTAACAATAAGAGTTGGTGATGAGAGCAGCATCAATAACTAATTGACTCGCACGACAATCTTACTTCATTTGTCGGAGAGGGTTGTGGTTGGAGGATTTGAAACATATTTCGACGATTTTCGGATACGATTGTTGTGAAATTGAAATGAAGTTCTGATAACATTAGCATGAAGAAAGTATTCGTGTCTTCTTGAGTTTAACGTCGATGAAATAACATGTAACGGGATGACCAGCTGAATATTAGGATTCAGTTGCGCACTGATTCACCGGGTGGAAGATGGTTTTAAATTAAAATGATTGATTGCAGCGTCGAATCTTCGTTATCAGCTGTACTTCCGATCTGCGGAAGACGAGGAGAATAATGTGGATAAGGAGTGGGTTAATTAATTATAATTTATAATTTTTAAATTTATTTTTTAAATTAAAATTTTTAAATTTATTTATAGTATAAGAGAGGAATCGCGAGAAACTCGAGCATGGCTGGGACGTAGAAATTTATGATTTTCAATTTGGCTGGAAATATGGCCTAAGGTATTTCAAACCTTCCTCTATCGAACCGGCGCCCGAGCCGGGCATAAATCGTTTGCCAGAGCTCGGTGTGAATGAAACGAAGTAAATTGTGCGGAAAAATAAGCGTTCGGACTTTGAGAAGTACCGGCAAAATATTTATGCCCGGCTCGGGCGCCGGACCAGGCGAGAGAGTGCGCGGAAGTGAGAGAGTGGTAGAGAAGCAGAGCGTGCGGGATTTAGCGCATGAACAGTTTTCTAAGCGCCGTAGTTATTTTGTACGACTAGATAGCGATTCACTTTCAAAAAGGGAAATGTTTGAGGCATTATGAGGAAACTCCTTACCAAGTAGCGTCAGAATAGGGCCAAGTTAAAATGTCGATCTCGATTACTGAATATGCAGACAGAAATAACCCATTTAAAGCTCAACAAACATTGAAATACGAGCAAATCAATGTCGAACTATCAAAACTTATAATATGGATATAGATTTGACACACTAGCGCTTAATTGAACCGCATTTTTGATGAAAAAAAATTTTTAGTCGAAATTTTTTGAAATTTTTTTCTTAAAAAATACCGAAAAAGAATCGTCTCAAAACTAATAGGAATATTATTTTTAGCTCATTTACGATTATTTTCATCACTAACTTGAATGATTCCAACAATTTAGCCATGAGATGTCATTGGCCGGTTCCACATAATGGTGGGCGTCTTTAAAAGTTCTGTACGGATTTGGCCCATTTCTTGGTTTTAAATAGTACACACAGTGACTATAATAAAAAGCAACAAAACCCTTTGCTTTTTTTAGTTTTAAGAAAATTAATCAAATTTTTACAAAAGTGACCGCTCCGCACCAAGGCTTGAGCCAGGAATGAGTTCAATAGTTGTAGTTTGTAGTCGGGGTGATTCCCTATATAACTCAAAAAAGAACGAGTCGCTATCTTCATTTTGAAGCATCTTATGATTTTTCAAACATGCCACTCTCTAAATTGTTTCGCTGAGTCACCAGGTTTGTTTGTGTTTCACGCGATTGCGAATTTTTTTATCGAAATTCTGACAACGCCATTCGATAGAGGAAGGTTTGAAATACCTTAGGCCATATTTCCAGCCAAATTAAAAATCATAAAATTTCTACGTCCCCGCTATCCCGGATATGCTCGATTTTCTCGCGATTCCTCTCATAAATGCAAGGTAGCAATTAAAAGTGCGATGGAAGGGGAATACTGTAGTTCGGAGGGTTGTGAGGGGGTACTGTAGTTCAGAGTGTCATCTATTCTCTTTTTCTCAGTTGCATCGCTGTGGACGTGGACTTCGACGTGAATTACACTCCGCATGGATTGATATCGAAGGCGATGGGATATCTGCAGAGTAGTGAAGAGGAAGAGTGGAGGACATTGCTGGTAAGGAGAGAGAGATATTGGAGATTAATGAGTCATTTGAGAGAATACTTTTCTATTTTGATCACCCTCATTCTATAGAATATTATTGAATCGAATGCACGCGTTCTCAAAGCTTTGAGACAGCGATGAGCTGGGAATCTACCTTGTTCATGTGAAAAAAACGAGACAGAAAAATGAATAAACGAAAGGGAATAAAAATATGTATGTAAGAAACCTGCTGTAAGTATTTAATGAGAAGAAACGTAATAATGAATTTGAGGAGTCTCATAATCCATCGGATTTCCTACTTCAAATTGTGGCACAGAAGAAGTTTCTAACGGGTAACAAACGACATCTCATCATGTATGCGGTCAGTTAGTTTGGTAAAGGTTATTCGTCCTGTATAACAGAGAACTTTCATCAATATACAATTATTGACAATATACAATTATCGAGAAAATTCACAACACAATCAAAGTCGAGCATCCAGCGAAAGATTTAACATGCAGCTGAAACCAGCATGTGACTGGGTCACGGAAGTTCCAATACATAAATGCTGAAATAGTTTCTTCGCACATTATGTATCGCGTACCTTTTAATACTCAGGAGTCCTCGGACAACACTAGATTTCCTGGGTCAGGAAATCTAGTGTTGTCCGAATATGCTTTGACGCAAGTGCATAAATTTGAATTTTTATAGGGTGTCCGCACTTTGCTCGAGGACTACCGTATACCGAAGTTCGTGGTGAGACGGCGATCGATTGTGCTGAGGGACTACCCTCCGCCACAGCCAATGTACAAGGTACGGTAGCGGGCATATTATATATCTGGACATAATATATATATATATATATATATATATATATTTATATATATATACATTCTTATCTTCTAGTTGATGTAGGAAGTAGCCTACATCCCGTAGGTGTTGAAATAATGCGGCTCGATCGATAATACCATATTCTTAGCCATCGTACGTGCGTGCAAGGGAGAGCCGCTGCGGGACGGATGAGATATCGAGAGGAAGCAGTGAGGATGACGTCATGAGTTTGTGAGTAATTGTAATGGTCTCGTGCAGAGGCCTATGGACTCCATAACAGTCGACTGCTTTGAGATATTACGGAAAAAGAAAGGGAAAAGTGTGAGTATCTCTTTTCAGATGGGAGATAGACGATTTCTTCCATCTTCGTCCAATTTCCTGCACGAACCTGCTGTCGAACGATCCCGGTGCGTACGAGACTCAGTTTGCGATCACTGTTGCCAAAAATACGTAAGTATTACCCCTGATTCAGGCATGCACGTATACGCTGCATTCATGGTCGTTGTCGGAAATAGTGTGATAGCACGCGCAAAGTCCGCCCTCATTCCCGCCTACAATCCGAGATGGATGGAGGTACGGTAGGTTGGACGGTAATATCGATTAGATACTGGTAGAGGTAGACAGGCCTAGCTCTCTTGTTACGGTGTACATATAATAAGCTCCTTATGATAAATTACATTTATAAAGCCTTTCCGAAACACAGAATCACCTTCTGGCTCAAGTTGTCTAGAGATTGGTAGTGTCTGTAGGATGGTTGACTACGGTAGCATTCATATATCGATTGCAGAAGACAGTCTCGTTCCTTCATCTCTACATGAAAGATCTTCCCTGCTCTGCCCTCCTCTGCATGTCACTTGTGGGAGCAACGGAGACAAGACAAGCGAAGAAGATAAAGGAGAAGGCAAGGAAGAATTCCATCGACATGCGACGAAATTACAAAACTGAAGCCAAGCGATTATGAAGATTTTAACACTTTCCTAACTAATTCCGAATAACCCAACCGGAGAGACAGGACTTTACACTCTTAGGAATTCGGGGGGGGGATATAGTAGGAAAGTTTTCCATCGTATGGGTACGGTCGGTCGTCTGTCGATCGAGGGGTACGGTTTCCTACTCGCCGATTCTTGGAAATGGCGTCCGCGATGTGCTGAAATTCCTGAAATGTTTCCGGAAATTAGATATTGTGTTCCAGTATAAATAGTATAGTGCAGCCTCCGCTAGCAGTGCTTCTTAGGACTTAGTCCAGCGTAGCCTCCGCTAGCAGTGCTTCTTAGGACTTAGTCCAGTGTAGCCTCCGCTAGCAGTGCTTCTTAGGACTTAGTCCAGTGTAGCCTCCGCTAGCAGTGCTTCTTAGGACTTAGTCCAGTGTAGCCTCCGCTAGCAGTGCTTCTTAGGACTTAGTCCAGTGTAGCCTCCGCTAGCAGTGCTTCTTAGGACTTGGGGGAAAGGGTAGGCCAGTTGTCCATCATGGGGTACGGTATGCCGGGTGTGTATTTAGCAGTACGGTAGCCAATAGGTTGGATCTCGTCGGATGTCTGCAGCGATTCGCCGTAGATTCTTCTCTGAAATTCGATACTGTATTTAAGGGTAAATGGTGGATGGTAGGGTACCCTGCTGAGTCAGGAGATTACTGTATCGGAGACCCAAAGGGATTAGAAATTGTGAAAAAATGAGTACGAACCTCCCATTCTACCTTTTTCGCGAGAAGCGAGAGGTTCGAATGAATGGAGAATGAAGGGAGAAGAGGAAAGGGAGGTTTGAGTGGGTTAATGAACTTAAGTGTAATAGAAAGAGCGCGGAGAAAGTGTAGAGAGACAGAGACACAAAGGGATTAGTAGAAAAGAGATGAGCAATCTGAAGTGAGGCAATTGAATTGTAAGTGAAGACGAGCCTCGGTACAGATATCAGGAGAATGAACGTGATACGAGAGGATGATGGGAATTTTTGCATTTATTATGCTTAATTTTTAATTTTTATATTTGATATTTCAGCAGCGCCGACGAGATTCAATTCGAGTGAAAGAAGGAGAGAAAGAGAAGGAAAAGAAGGGTGGAAGTAGAGAGATGACAAAAGAAGAAGAGGAAGATGATTGGAAGAAGGATTTGGTTAGTGGGAAGGGAAAAGGAAGATTGATGTTGCACTTTGGAGACATATTTTGAGGGAATCCTTATTACAGTTAATGTTGATAGGCATAGAAAGCGAAGTCTAATACTACTAAATAATTTATTTTTTTGGTGAAAAATATTATGAAATATATAATCGATTAAATAGAGAAAAAAAATATTTAAGGATGGATACGAAAGACAGGCGATTGGATGGGTGAACATGCCCATCTTCGACTGGAAAGGCGAACTCATGCAAGGTACGGTAGGAAGATAATATTGATTTATAAGATGTGATATGATGATACTGAATATCAGTGCGTTCGCGTAAGGAGCGCAGAAATTACGAAAACTCCGTACAGCAAAAAGTGATCACGTTCTGGTAGCCCTTGGTATGCTCTATCGATTTATGTTTGTCTCATGACCTGATCTCTCTAATTTGAATAATTACACGAGGTCAAAGTTAGCCTATATTTATAGTTTTCGAACTGTAGCTCGTCAACGAGAAGAGCTAGAGATTTGGTCGTAACAGCAATATTAACCGCCTTGACGAGTTTCATCTAACTGTGTAATTTGTTAATTCAAATTTTTAATTTTAAAAATTTCGAGTAATTTCAAAGACAATTATCTCGAAAACAAGGCAAAATATGGTCTCAATTTTTTGATATGTTGTAGCCCTTATCAAGATCTACAGGATAGGCTCAATTAAATACTATTTCGAGGGAGAGTATGTACTCAAATCATGGAAAAACCGAAGGGTCCTAATGGAGAGAAACCCCTAATTTCACCCTCATTCCACCCATTCGACGCGGACTGCGCGGTCTAAATTGATTGAAATGAGATGATTCGACAAAGAATCGGATGCAAATCACGTATCTCTCTCATTTCACACCGCGCGGATGGAGCAAAATGGGTGGAATGAGGGTGAAATTAGGGGTTTCTCTCCATTAGGACCCTTCAGTTTTTCCATGATTTGAGTACATACTCTCCCTCGAAATAGTATTTAATTGAGCCTATCCTGTAGATCTTGATAAGGGCTACAACATATCAAAAAATTGAGACCATATTTTGCCTTGTTTTCGAGATAATCGTCTTTGAAATTTCTCGAAATTTTTAGAATTAAAAATTTGAATTAACAAATTACACAGCTAGATGCAACTCGTCAAGGCGGTTAATATTGCTGTTACGACCAAATCTCTAGCTCTTCTCGTTGAGGAGCTATAGTTCGAAAGCTGTAATTATAGCCTAACTTTGACCTCGTGTAATTATGCAAATTAGAGAGATCAGGTCATGAGACAAACATAAATCGATAGAGCATACCAAGGGCTACCAGAATGTGTGAAAAACTGGCGTGATAACTTTTTGTTGTACGGAGGGGACGAAATCCTTACGCGAACGCACTGATATATTGGGAATTAAGGCTGTATTAACTCCTTTGCTTCTAATCAGAAGCGCAATTCTCTCATCAATCTCTATGATTGCAGGGATGATAAACGCCAGTTTGTGGCCGGGCGCAGGTCCGGGAGCAATTGCGGAGAATCATTTTGTGGCTGTAGATGGACCCATCGGAATGAATCCCGCCAAGATCAAGGGTGCGGAAATTTACATTTCGAGGTTACGGTAGTCGACTGGACATTTTTGGGATGTAATTTATATAAAAAAATCTCAGAATGAACATAATTCAACGTCGTTTCCGCATCAATTCTAGCTGCCGCATCAATTAAAGGGGTTCTTCATATTTGTGGCGGTCGTTTTGGATATTGTTTTTTTTCTTTCAAAAATTCTCATTTTTAGGCCATTATAAATTCCATGAGATATGGATATTCTGTCTTTGCAGAGTGTTGTCGTCTCGTTTTCGACACTCCCATTCGAAAGAAGAAAGTTGTTCCTCCCACTGAACGAGCTTTCGAGACTTTCCTTGATACTCAATTCAAGTACGGAGGAATACCACGGAGACCGCCTGTACAGCAGGTAAGATTAGCCTGGTTACGGTAGGCGTTTACGGTGGTTAGCAAATCGAGATCTATGCTCTTCGATAAAACAAATTTATGTTGGAAAAAAATTATGTTGGAACGATTAAGCTACTCTCGGAGCAATTAATTCAATTGCAGAAAGGGGCGCCATCGTACGAGAAACTGGAGGGAATTCTTCGACGGCATCAATTGGGAGAGAGAATGAGTGGAGAAGAAGAGGAATTCGTATGGGGAATGAGGTGAGAGAACACATGAGTCCAGTCCTACAGAAAGGGTGAGAGAGTGTGCAAAAGTAGGAGAGTCCCTCTTGATTTTACACACCCTAAAACTCTAAATCCTTTTCTGTGAGGTTGACCCGCCTGTGGAATTATGTGAGAAGAGGAGATTATGATGGTGTGGGATCGAGTGTATCTAGTGAAGAGATTATTTTATTTTGAATTAATTATTCTGTCTAAATATTAAGAAAGGGAAACAAATGTTACTCTGTGCCATAAAATCTACCGACTTTTCAATCTTTGTACTAAGACAGATATTGCATCATCTAAATAGTTATTTATTGCAGGACTTCGATCCAAGCGAACAAGCCGTCCGCCCTCATTCTACTCGTGGACAATGCACTCACGTGGAAGAAGTGAGTGATTTATTGAAATGGGCGGAGCCTAGTTGGCACATTGCCAATTTGCTCATTATTTTATCTGGCAGGGAGCGTATGCTTTGACTGTTCTAATCGAATTGATTTCGCCCTACTAAACTCAAGAATTGGATTACGAAGGCTATATCACGCCTCTCACGAGAGGATCGAGCTGGCGATGGGAATGGGGCCAAAATGTGAGATTGATGTTTTCGTGGATTTGGGCCCTCCCAAGCCTGTCTGATAACCCCCCGAGGTATTGGAACGCACTTTTCATTCTGTGGGTCGTGGCACCGGGTCGGCTCTCCTGGTAGCCAACTTTGACCCCGAATATCTCGGTTGTGGGCCTTTGGCATTTGTATGAAAAATCATGTCTGAACCACCCCGGCCTCGTTTTTCGAGCTCTATCGATCCATGCTATTCACTTATCCTGAAATTGACATTGAACAGTGCTACAATCCACCTCATGTATTTCAAAAGTGTAGGAAAAAAAGCAGCTGGATTTTTGATATGTTGTAGACGGCGTTGTCCTCTTTCAAATAGGTGGCTTATGCTGAAAATAGCAGAGGATTGGTGTGTGCTGTGCCGTTTTTCAATTTCGAGATGATTTGAAATCAATTTCACACAGTTAAAACCGCTCATTTTCGAGCGCGGTGAATGAAATGAATGAAATGATGCATCATTTTGTCTATGTTTCGTTCAACCACAGCGGTCTGGGCTGAATGATTATGACTTCAAATCATCTCGAAATTGAAAAACGTCACAGCACACACCAATCCTCTGCTATTTTGAGCATAAGGCACTTATTTCAAAGAGGACAACGCCGTCTACAACATATCAAAAATCCAGCTGTTTTTTCCTACACTTTTGAAATACATGAGGTGGATTGTAGCACTGTTCAATGTCAATTTCAGGTTAAGTGAATAGCATGGATCGATAGAGCTCGAAAAATGAGCAAGGGTGGTTCAGACATGATTTTTTCACACAAATAGCCTACAATCGAGTAAATCGGGGTCAAAATTGACTACCAGGAGAGCCGACCCGGTGCCACGGCCCACAAAATGAAAAGTGGGTTCCAATACCTCGGGGGGTTATCAGACAGGCTTGGGAGGGCCCAAATCCACGAAAACCTCAATTTCACTTTCTGGCCCCATTTCCAGAATACACCGATTTAGCTCGATCCTCTCGTGAGAGGCGTGATATCGCTTACATGTGTGTGTTGCCAGAAATCGCCTGGATGTCGTGAAAAATAAAACGAGAAAAATATTGGTTTGTATCTCAGGCGAGAGCACTTCGCGGATCTCTACGATATGCTGAGTAAATGGCCACGATTGGATATCGGATCGGCATTCTCCTTGTTGGATAACAGGTACTGTAGAGAGGAGTTGAGTAATGTAGAAGGATCTAAAAGCAAATATGTGGTACTGCACTATGAGTTCCAATTCTTATCGATGCACATTTTGTAGTGACCTTTCTCTATTCCACATATTGTCGATTATTGTATCACCGAATGTGATGGATACTGTAATAATGGACAAAAAAGCTTTTTTTGTCTCTCCATGCGACATCGTATTTCGTGTTTACAGTAGTTGCTTTTATCCTAACATCATTGCACTTATTATTGATTAGTACATAATTCTATAAATTTATTATTTATTAAATCTGTTCAGATACATGGATGCGCGTGTGCGTGAGGTCGTCGTGGCACAAATAGCTGAGCAGTTGGACAATTCCTCCTTCCCACTCTATATTCTACCAATGATTCAGGTGAGACAAGGGGAGAGGGGGGGGGGAAGGGAGAATGAAGGTGTGGAAATACAATGACAATTCTTATAAGATTAATCAATGCCTCAACGATGAATCAATTGTGTACATGTTGTTAGTCTTATGTTATCCATAAGAAACATAAACCCACCAGTGAGAGAAGGGGAAAGAGAGGGAATGGACGATAGTACGGCGATACAATGGCATATTTCTAAGATTAAGAAGTCTAACTATTACAAATCCATTGTGGTTTAAGTTATAATGACTTTGTGGGGCGTGTTTTCATCGGGTGTTCTTTAAAACAACATTGTTGTGTTCCCCATTTATATTATTCCATGGAAGGAGGATTACATATCAATTGTGTAATTTTTTTGATCTTATGTTATTCATAAGAAACATGAACCCACCGGTCAGGACAAGCATATTGCATAGAAGACAAAAGGAACTATAATAAGATGGACGTAATTGGTGGTTGTCTGCAGGCACTCAAACAGGAACAACGATGTTCGTCCGCCCTATCGAGTTTACTGTTGAAGAGAGCACTGCAGGACTATAGAGTGAGTGGAAGGGAGTACGGTAGATGGAGGGAGGGAGTACGGTAGAGAGGAGGGATTGTCGCAGATACGGTAGTATGGTAGATCAATAAACATTTGCAGATTGGCCAGAAGCTCTTTTGGTTGCTGCGATCAGAGCTGTCGAATCTGGAGGATGTCTTCGAGAAACAGGTTAATAAAATACGCCGTCTAATTATACAAATAAGTAAAAGTTAATTGGGAGTTCGATCACTGTATTCCCTTATGTTGCTTGTGATAAGAACATGCAGATGATAGCGTAGTTTGCAACACTAATCATGAAATGCATATTCTAAGTTCTTCCGCTTTTTACAATATAATAAGTAGAGTACTACGAATAGAGTTACACTCCTAATGTTCCATCGTTCATTGAATAGATTCATAACGACTGTGCGCGGCGTGTTTTCACCGGGTGTTCTTTAAAACAGGATTATTGTATTCTCGATCTTTTCATTCCCTGGGTGGACCACCGCAAAGCAATTGTGTGCATGTTTGCAATCTTATCCATGAGAAACACGAACCCACCGTGCGGAAGAAACCTGCTGCATAGACGACAAAAGGGAACTATAATATGACGGACGTAATTGGCCGTTGTCTGCATGCACTCAAAAAGTTATATTCGCATACTATAAAGCAACAAAATATTAAAATAGATATAGCGTTATAGCAGAAGATGAAAGCATTATTTTGCGTAATTTGCATGATTGCGTTATTCATACTCAATTTCTATTTCTTTGTAGATACAGTACCGACTCGCGCTCCTCATTGAGGCTTATCTGAGGGGCAATCCGGAACATCTCAAGATTATCGTCAGACAGGTACGATTGCAGAGGGATGACGTAATAAACCTACTTGTTCAAGGCATATGTTCCCTTTATTTCAAGATGGAACACTCTAGTGAATTGAAATAATGACTTGGGCACATTAACCGATTGGCTAAAGATGATGTAATACCACCTTGTTATCAGGTGGATATGGTGGAGCGACTGGCGAAGGTCTCGGTAGCAGTCAAGGCGTACAGTGATAAGGATGCTGCAACGAGGGTGAGTAGGGGAAAAAGAGAGAGAGGGAGTGTACTTATTATGAATTCGTCAAGCCAACTCTTTCTGACTTGAAGTTTTTATTTGCAAAAAATACGGAGTTTGTGAACACGGTGGAATGTGATTTCGAATACAGTAGATTTTAGGTTTCACGACCTCCTGAAAGGGTAATTAAAAATATTTGTTCAGTGATTCTGTGGGCTTGATGAATCCCCCTTCTATCCCCGTGTGAACTGAAATTAAGTGGCCTAGTCATATTACAATACTAATAGACAATGATATTATAGTAACTTCTCTCCGTTTGCAGAGACTACGAGAGGAGTTGAAGGCGCAGCAATCGTCACTCGAATTCATCGATTCGCCCCTCGATCCAACCAGTTATCTCGGAGAGATTATGTGAGATATTAACTTTTAATGGATATAACAGCATTTTTGACATTCATCTCCATACTGAGTGTCTAAATTCCAAAAGCTGATTCTTTAGCAGCAAACTGAAACGGCGATTCACCCGTTGAATAGCACATCCCTTTCTTTTCAAATCATTCCGCGGCCTGACTTTTATTGTATTTCTGACGATACGAATCGAAAGGGAACTATTATGGTGCGGACAGTGTCGACGTCTAGACCATTTCTCTGGTAGATAAATCGTCTAGACGGGTCGGTCTAGTCCAAAATGAGGGGAGTCTCTCCCTCTCATTCTCTCCCCCCCATTTCAAGGGAGACTAGTCAAATCGACACGGAATCATTCTCATTTTACTATCTGAGCTCATTCAAATCACGACCTCTTTGTTCTCTTTGATGGGGGTTTCGTCAAATCATCGCCCGTTTTCACTGTTTCCGACTGAGATGTAAGTGTAGTTGTGTTATTTATCATATCATTAGCATTGTTGTATCATGACTTCGTCCCTGCCTTGAGCTTATTCCTTCTGACATTCATGCTGATCAGAGAAAAGCTAGTTTCAATTCATCATGAAGATCGCTTGATGACTGATTTATTCTGTTTATGGTTAGTGTCAAGGATATTTGATCCTTGGTCTCTCATCTCTTGTGCCCCTCATTCCTATCCCATTGACTCATAGCCTCCATATCATTCGATATCATCTATCGGTGGGCGGAGCAGAGTCGAGGAGCCGCGAATCGGCAAGGGATTCGGGAGTTCGCCCCAAGAAGTGACACCGATCCCTCGTCCCCTTCCCTTCTTCTAGGCCCGACCCTACAGTAAGCTATATGAGTTGGCATATTACATCTCAGTCGGAAACACAAATCACGAGTCATCAAGCGATCTTCATGATGAATTGAAACTAGCTTTTCTCTGATCAGCATGAATGTCAGAAGGAATAAGCTCAAGGCAGGGACGAAGTCATGATACAACAATGCTAATGATATGATAAATAACACAACTACACTTACATCTCAGTCGGAAACAGTGAAAACGGGCGATGATTTGACGAAACCCCCATCAAAGAGAACAAAGAGGTCGTGATTTGAATGAGCTCAGATAGTAAAATGAGAATGATTCCGTGTCGATTTGACTAGTCTCCCTTGAAATGGGGGGAGAGAATGAGAGGGAGAGACTACCCTCATTTTGGACTAGACCGACCCGTCTAGACGATTTATCTACCAGAGAAATGGTCTAGACGTCGACACTGTCCGCACCATTACTGTCACTAAGATCTACTGTACTCTCTCTCTCGCATTGATGTATTGCTCTTGAGGATCGATCGCTGCAAAGTGCTCGGGAGTGCAAAGATGCCACTGAGACTGACATGGACGAACACTGCTCCTCTCGCATGGACTTTCGCCCCCGTCTATGAGATCATCTTCAAGAATGGAGATGGTCAGAGGACTAGAGAATTTTAAAATTTAATTTTTATTTAATTTATTTTTTTTTAATTCGGTTACGGTCGGAGGAGAGAGTTACGGTAGGAGGAGAGAGTTACGGTAGGAGGAGAGAGTACAGAGAAGATAGACGTTTTTAAAGAGGTAGATATCACTACAACACAAAAAGGGATGTGGAAATTGGTTTATGTTCATGATGAAACAAGAAACCACTTGCTGGCGGGCAGTTTGGAAATAATAACACCTTTTCTAGTCTTCGGTAATTCAATATCGCTTATCGATCTGATTTCAGATCTCCGTCAGGACATGCTCGTGTTGCAGATGTTGGAGGTCATTTATTTTACAATTTATTATTATTATTTTAATATAATAATATAATTGTAATATTAATCTTTATCCAGGTGATGGACTCGATATGGAAGAAGCACAAACTGGACTGCTGTCTGTGTGTGTACCCCGTCCTGCCGATGGGAACTAAGGTATACTGTAGTTTGAGATTACGATATCTACCGATTGGTAACTGACTAATATTTCAAGAAATATTGATTTGTTTCTCAGATCGGAATGATCGGCGTCGTGCAAGACTGCTCGACGATAATGGAAGTGCAGAGCAAGAGCGGACGGTGAGTGCGGTAGATGACAATGTCGAATCCATCGAAAACTGATTATTGATATAGCTTTGGTGGATTTATCGATCGATAACTGATACAGTAATCATCTTTGTTCAATCAATAATTTGTAGATTTGGTGGAGTAAGTGGATACATCAACACGATGAACACACTCGATTCTCAGTCAGTCAACAACTACTTGCGAACGTCTTTCCCCGTCACGAAAGAGTGAGAACATTGAGATTATTCGCTTTCTGTCTGACCAGGTGCAGTTGGGTTTCATGCACATAATAATAGAAGTGAGAGTAACATTAATCATTCCTTTCTTTCTATTCTTGATACAACAAAATTTACATGCATTCCTTCTGCAGATGATTACAGAATGTACACCCTCTCATAAAATATCTTGTGGAAACAATGGGAAAGTTTTGTTGCTTCTTATGATGTGAACTAGAGTTTGAAATTCGAGCAATTAATAGGATTAGCTGTCTCCATTCTTACCGTCTCTCACCAATCGACAGGTGCAGAGACTATGAGAAATGAAGAGTGCTAATCCAATTATTTACCCGAATTTCAAACTCTACTGCGACCAGTGACTAGTCTGAAATGGAATCACCGACTAGTCTGAAATGGAATCGTCATTTCGCACACTCTTGACCGGTCGAAGGGTGATTATTCTCCATTCTTTCAGTTATCTCGAGTGCGTCGATCGATTTCTCATGTCGTGCGTCGCGTATTCAGTGGCCACATACGTTATGGGCATCAAGGTTTGTAGTAATATTTAATTATCTAGCTGAAAGAATTCCTAGTATAATTGTGACTATTGTTGAGAATCAAACACGGGAGTGGTAAATGGCGCGCGCTGCAGTTTCAATTTTATGATAATAATAGCGAAGAAATCGGAAACTTGATACGATTTCACCCTGTTAATATAATACATTCATATCAATGATTGAAGGAAATAGTTTATTTCTGTAATTTCAACTATTTCTTCCTGAAATTTGAATAACTTGTGCAGGATCGTCACAATGACAACATAATGATGACGACGGACGGTCGACTGTTCCACATCGATTTCGGCCATATCCTCGGACATGGAAAGACCAAACTAGGCATTCAGGTATACGGTGGTCGGGTATGGAATACGGTGACGTAGTGTAATGCGCATTTCGATGTACGGTGATCTTGAGAAATAATTAAATCGATATCTTTCAGCGGGACCGTACTCCGTTCGTGCTCACTGAACACATAGTGACTGTGATTGTGAAGGGAGCGAAGGGAGGAAGAGAAATGCATGAGATGAACAAGTAAGGGATTATTGATTAGTAAATATTATAAAAATATTAATCGAATATTCCTTGTTCCATTTGTTTCAGAGGGTCGATAAAGATTTGTTTCCCATTTCAGATTCAAACAACTGACCATTGATGCATACGCTTATCTATGGGAGTATCGAACTCTTTTCCTCTCTCTCTTCTCCATGATGAGAAGTATGAAATTGCCCGAATTGAGCACTGAAGCAGATCTGGAATATCTAAAGGTATGAGGGGGAGGGGTGGGGATGAGAAAGCTTATTGTTAAATAGAAGGTAGAGAATAATGTTTTATAAAACTGTAGAGATTATTAATGATATTTATGTATGATTGATGAATTTATCACTGAGATAAGCAGAAAATATTGTCGCTTTGTTGATTCCGTGATACATGAAATGGCGGGTAACCAATCTAACTAGTGCAACTCTCTAAACACTATTCTCTAAAATTCATTAAAAAATATTCGATTTTCGAAGTGAGAATGAGAGGTCGAATGTGTAAGAGTTTTTCGGAATGTCAAGCACAAAACGTGCAGATGTGGGGGCGATTTAGAGAGTACGCGGAAGGGAGAGAGTAGTGTGAGAAGCAGAGGGTGACGCATTTGGTGCAAGAAAGGGGAAACGGGAGAGAGAAAGAGAGAGGGAAACCCCCGATGGAGAAGGGGAATTTCATCACCGCGCTTTCTCTTCCTTATTCCGACGGTTTTTTCTTCTTTTCTCGCTCTTCTTCGATATTCGCACGCAGATTTAACAGTATTTGGCAGTATTTAATTTGTATATTTAAAAAAAAATGTTTGTGGGATTTAAAGAAGTAGAAGGTAGGTGAGCTCATCAAATTGTGAGCAAACTAGGCGCTTGCCAGTTTCACAGTTGTTATATCTTTGATTGTGTTTCGGATCGTCGATCGTTCTAGTCCTTTCTTTCTTCATGGACATATGAATGAGTGCGTATCATTGCAGTTCGCTCTGTGTGTCAATACGGATGATCGAGGCGCCGCCGAGTCTTTCTTCGCACAGGTTAACATTTAAATAATTATTTTAAATAAATAATGTTACCTTAAATACGGACATCCCACAATACCGTCTGAGTGGTTTAGTGCAAACGGTCGAAATATCCACCTGCTTTTGAACGTCAAACAAAATCATTTATTCAATCCTCAGGGATTAGACCTGTGTAACGATGCAATTGCTGCATTCAGTGAATATCAAAATTGTCTATTGTTTAGGTATTCGAGGACGCTCTCAAGTCTTCGTGGTCGACCAAGACCAATTGGTTCTTCCATTCAGTTAAACATGCCTGACGGCGCGCGAGTGGATTGAAGGTGAGGAGAGAGAGAAGCATACGGTAGAGGGGATGGGGGTACGGTAGGGATACGGTATGCTTATTATTGTATAGTATCGCATCTTTTAAATTAAGGCAAAGATAATGCGACGAGAAGAGACGAGCGAGGCAATTGAGGAACGTCCCGATGAGTGCTAGTGAGAGAGGAGAAGAACAGAGAGAGATGACTTGGCATCGTGCCAAATCTCCCTGTCCCCTTCCCCCTCTCTTGCTGGCATCGTACCAACTGTGTACTGTAGCAGCCAAAGTCAGCCCCAGTGAGTGCCAAAGATCAAAGATCAGAGAGCAACCCCGTCAAAATCGCATAATCAGAACCCTGAAATTCACTCGAGATCCGCAGCAGTTTAGTGTGTGTCGTGTAGTGTTGCTATCGTTGTGTGGTGTAGTTTACCATTTATCGTCTATCAAAATTTAGACTAAGTTGCTAATTATTTACCCCCCCATGTTTCCCTCCCTCCGATATCATTTCTAGATTTGACTCTACAAGCTAAGTAAGTTAGTTTGGTTTTTCGATTCGAAATCTCGCGGTTCTGACACAGATTTTCCGTTACCATTTCATGCAATTAACACGCTCTCCCCGGTTCTGACTTAGAATATGAAACCATAGTTTATGTTCGACTCTTAGAGTCATTCATTCGTTGTCAATGTAAACAATTTATAGCAATTTGAGAGTAAAATCACCCGATCCCAAATTACCTCCGCCCCCGGGTTTCATGTAGATTTGTTGTTGTTGTAAATTTCCCCCTTTTCTACCCCCATTGATTCCATTGTTCCACTAGTCCATTTATTAAATTCTTGCAAATAGTACACATTCGAAGTTAACACTTACAGGTTGCAATAAATGCTTTGATTTGATTGTGAATGATAAGAGTGTTTGATATCACGATAAATCTCGTGAGAAAGGGGTTGCAAACCTGCCCCCACGGTGTCACTGCCGTTATCTGTGTGGCACTATCGTTTACTGATAACTCCAACCTCTTTGTTCCCCGAATGCGACCCGATCCGAATATGTTTCAAGCATTTTGCTGCTAACGCTGTCACTATTACATATGAATAACGCAATCTACGAGGTGAAATCCGGATCCTCATTGTTTTTGCAGTGGTCTCTTGAGCTCTAATCTAGTGGATTTTCTGCAAGATTCTCCCCTGCACGCTTTCCCGTCACTTCTTACTCATCTTTCTCACTTCTCTTTCTCTCGCTCCTCTCACACGCCCACACTCTCTCCTCATCCCTCTGCCTCTCTGCGCCCTCCTCTCTCCACTTTTTTCTCCTTTCTCTTCATTCTGCGAACCCTCATCGTTCCTCCTCTCTTGTCAGAGACTCGTTATCTGGTTGGGAACGTGCACGATTCCTCTCGCATTCGTACGTGAAATCGTTCTCAGTACACAAACCGTTCTTATTAATCGTTCCATAATCTGTCCCTCCCTCCTCATCTTTCCATCCGAACGTGGATGCCACATTTCGTCATGTTGCACAATTTTGATTTTTTCTTTTTCTTTTTGATGCATGGATGCAAGTACTAAAGCGAGAGATGTCATGGGAAGGTTATGGTTGTTATGAAACGTGAATCTCCCCAGTTTGCTGCCCCTATTCGGCCGCTCCATTATTCCATTCTGTGATTTCTTTTCCTCTCTTCTTCCTTTTTCTTTCATCTATCTCTACCTTCTTTTAATTCTTTCTAATTATTGATTCTATGTATTTATTCTTTTTGTTAGTGTCTATTCCACTACAATATTGAGTGCCACCGTACTGGATGAATGCACTTGATGTTGATTGAGTGATCATTGAGGGGGACAAGGGAATAGAGGGAGGGGGAGAGGAGATGGTAGGTCAGGAGGAAGGATCGATCGATGGATAATACTAAATAATAGGAGTAGACTTATATCGTATGAGCTACGATATTTGGTGGAGGGGGTCATAATAGTTCTCTGTGGGTGTTGATCTGATAGACGACATATCAGTTGTTCGTTGAAGGATGACGAGTGTTGATGTGAGAGATGAGGAGAACTATGGTGATAGGAGAAGAAAGAAAGAAAGAGAGAGAGAGAGAGAGAGAGAGAGAGAGAGAGAGACTCGTGTGCTTCGGTCGTGAGTAGTAGAAAGGAGTAGAGATGGGAGAGGGAAACATGTTGATCGGACTGTATTTACAGTGAGAGAGGGCAGAGTGTACAATCACTTTGCATCTATCAGGTTGGCACGAAAGTAATGAACGATTTCGATATTTTTGAAAAATCTTCCGTGCTTCCTTCACAGGTCCTCAAAAAAATTCTCTGTGGGGAGATTTTATAGATTGAGTCTTCCTCTTTTTATCGCCCACTACTTCATGATTGGCTTATCAATATAACAAGACAGGGAATGGGAGAAACTTGGCCGCGCCGTTTTCGACCCGGCACTTTTACTGATTAATATTTCTGTGGTGGATCGAAGCAGGGCCTCATGTTAGCTATCAACTAAAAGAGTGATGTTCATAGAATACAAGGAGGATAATTAGACAAAGCTTCCTTATTGGGCTTATGAGAAAGGATGTCTAGAATTTTATGAGGTGCGTCAAAAATCACGATATGGTGCATTTTTGCGATTTCTAGAGCTGCCAGAATGAATTGAATCTCGCCTTCCCTTATGTTTATAGGGCAACCTATCATGATTATAATATTGCTTTTCAATTTGAGCCAGATGCTTTCATCGCTAAACTGACAGGGAGTAAATGTATGCACCAAAATTGGAGATCGAAAATGAGCATACACAAAGTGTAAAAATTTTAGGGAATATTGTATCAGTCAGTTAGACCACTCATTTTGCAGTAAATGTCCATTAGTATCATTGTTTAGTAGAACATTAGTTGATGTCTGCCTACGTTGAATGGACAGTTCATTCAATAAGGTGCCAAACTTTGGATATTTTAGGAAATTTTTCATATTTTGATTTTTTTGAATTTTGAATTTTTTGAAAAGTTCAGAATATCAGAGTTCAAATAAACTGTGGTGGCAGAAAAGCCAATACGCACTGAATATATCGCCCAATATTAGATCTCGGTAGCCCCGCATTGGATAACGTGATTAGGATTTATCCTGACAAAACTTTTCCCGGGTTTCGAGATTTCGAGAACCATAACTTCGAAACGAAATATAGCAGCGGCTCATACTCACCGCACATCGAAAGAGGGATGTAAATATTATAATTTATTCTAGTGTGAGGTTTATGAAAAATTCTTGACGTCGACAGAATCATTTAACTTATTTCCTCTTTTTTCCACTCCTTTCATAAATATGCATATTTTCGAATATCTAGGGGTTTGAGGAAGATCTGATCGAAACAAAAGTTGGAAGTATTTATTCAATAGACCTCCTATAACATACCATAAATACAAGGCATAGTAATTTGTAGTGACCGAAAACCAAAACCTGAAAGTGCCCACCTCAAATCGTTCAAAACTTTCGTGCCAACCCAATACCTCACTATGTTGAAATAGACGCCTATAGACGCCCCCCCCCCTCTTTTATATTTTTCCTAGCAGGATCAGCCTGGAACAAATACTAGATTTGATTTGCGTATATTGATATATTAGTGATGACCTCGTGTTTCGCTGCGGGTATAACACCTTTACCCTTTTTAATGGGATCGTGAGAGACTCGTTGCATTCTCTGTGTTTATCAGTTGGTGATAAGCGGAACAATGAGGGTCGGTGTCAAGTGATGTGAGAGGGAGAGAAATGACTTCCAGAGGTTAGAGAGAAGATGAGAGATGAGAGATAACGGAGAAGTGAGAGAGTGGAGAGAGATAGAGAGAGCGTCTGACACGAGGCAAGCAATAGCAGAAAAAGAGGTCGGAAGAAGGCCGGAAGAGATGGGTTCTCACGAGTTTAGAAGAGAGACAGAGAGAGAGAGAAGTTGCGGGGGTTGAGAGATTGGAAGAAAAGACGTGATCTGGGAGAGAGAATGATCGTTAGTCGAACCAAGTGGTAGAAGATGTTAACTTTGATGTCAATCTCTACGAATGCTCGTGCTTTGTTGTAGATAGATGTTGTTGATAGGAGAGAAGTGATAGATAGTGTTGATGAGCTGACTCGGATCAATGGGTTCTGTGAGAAAGCGGAGAACGGAGGGGAGAGAGATGATGTCATTGTTGAGAGGAGAAGAATGTCACGTACGATCACGGAACTTCCCCCATTGTTGATACGAATGCAATGTAATTGTCGTGGAGGTTGACGGTTTCTGGAAAGAAGATGAGAGAGTGTGCAAATATGAGAGAGTAGGACTGTAATATGTATCACTCCGATTTTTAATAACCTAGAGCAGAACGTATCTCTGTGTCGTTGAGATTATTTAATGCTTGATCGGAAGCTCGAACCACTGGCGTTTAGTGAATGGCAGTTTTTACGTAAGAACTGAAAGCGAAGAGTTAAGATTTGTAATTTTTTAAAGGAATTTCGCGTGACACAATTGGGTCATTGGTCCTCTAATAAACTTCCTATGTGTAATGTTGATGAGTTCTCTCTAGTTTGTCGAACTTTGCTTCAGTTCCCTTCATGCGGAGGTTAAACACTAGAGGGTTTGGTAGAGATTCAGAAGACAGGGGAGAGAGAGACGGAGAGAGAGAGACTGAGAGAGAGGGGAAAAATGAAAGGTTTGAGAATGCCTGAGATTCTGGATGTAAAGCGATCTCTCCTCTTCCTTCTCACACACGAAGTTTTCTCTTTCACAGATTAGTCTTTTTCTTGCAGTTTCCACGTAAAATTGTCTTGAATTTCATTGTTGACGTGGGGTTGGGAATATTTATAGAACAACAAGACGAATTAATAAGGAATGATTCATCATTCGATGAACTCTATCCCCCCCCCTCCCCCTTTGGGAGGATCATGAGACACTTCTCTGATTGGTGTCTATGCATCACTACTGCCCTCTCTCACATGATACGACCTATAGGGCGCATCTCTCTCTCTCTCTCTCCCTCTCTCTCTCCCTCTCTCTCTCCGATCATGTGGAAGAGTGTTCACACAGTTTTTGCTCTTTGACCGGGCAAGAATGAGCAGGTTTAAGCGTGAGAGTAGGAGGTTCGTGTCTCTATTGTATCACACAATGTTTGCGTAGATGCGATATTTATGCCAGAAGGTTTAATGTCACACCTGGACGCCGAAACAATTGATTGCCATAATTAGCGCGGGCACGTATTTTTTTCCGAATTTTTACCGGGCTTAACGGAAACCCGTGCTTTTTACCTTGATTTTTTCCTTTAACCCCTCATAATTCGCGGATACGTAGAAATCTTCGCTAAAATTGATCCGGAGTTAAGTAGATTTTAAAGTAGTATTTAGCCAGTTAGTCAGCTTATGCGAGTAAGCTCAAGGGGTTTCCCGCTTTGTGTTATTAGTGAATCGAGAATCCACCGAGTTCTGAGATGCCATCATTCTTGTGAAAGTGAAATGCCGTCTGCCTCACGTGTGTCTAACTCCCAATCATCTTGTTATCTCTCTTTATCACCACCTGTTTCCATTCTCTCTTACGTAGTTTATCAGGTGCTCTCGCCCCCAAGGAAAGAAGGGAGGTGGTGATAAGGGGGAAGTGATGGGATATTTCAATTCAATTCAATTTATCTCATTTGCACGTATTAATATGATTAGGAGTGAGAGTCATAGCCTGGGGGAATGATTGCGTCAGAACTACTGCAGTTGCACTATAATGATGCAATAAGATAAGCGAGAGAACGTGATCCTTCCAGTATCAGTTAGATAAGATATCAGTTGCTTTTCTCGCGTGTGTTGGCTCTCAGCTGTGCAAATTGACTCATTGGGAATTTTCTTTTTCTTTGCGATCTCTCTCTATTTCTTCTGTCTACCGTTCTGTTCTCCAACTCTTGTATCTTCTCAAATAGAGAAGCGTCACAATTTATTTGAGGAGCACTGACACGTGAGCTATCAAGCTATTTTCGTATTGTTCCTGGGGTTTAACGAGAATTGTTTGACAGGGGTTCACGAGGTTTACTAGTGAAACCATCTCGCAACATGCACGTTCGTATCTCTTTGGTAGAGAATGTGTGACTATATCTATTGCAACTCTGATCTTCTCTCGTTGGACGAACCTGCCGAACGCGAACTTCCTCTTTCTCTTGAAAAAAGTGCCATTTGCCCCATGCTTTATTGCCGCCATGTGACTTTTCCTCCCCTTTTAATCGTGGTCCTTCGTAGATTCTTACCGTATCGATTGCAGGTCGAGGAGTACGGTATCAGTGAGAGATCAAAGATCAGCAAGATGATGCAGCGTGTGCTACTCACGGGCGCTGTTGGCTGTGGAAAGGGAACAATTGCGAAGAAGGTGAGGAGTGAAAAGGAGCAATTGCGTCGTTATTAGGCAATCATTTTGATGAGGCACTTGATTTTTAAATATTCATGGTCGTGAAATTTCTTTCCTAAAGGATATTTTGAATGGGTAATAATTTTTACTTCTACAACGGCCAAAGAACAACCGTTTTAGAAGGAAAACAATGAATTAGTAAGTACTCTTTGATCTCTATCAGGTGGTGGAACACTTTGACGGCTTCGCTTACTTCTGCGCTGGTGACGTCATTCGACAGCACATCAGCAATGGAAGTGGTCAGTGATCTTTGATCTTTCACGAGTTCCTAGATTATATCTTGCCACATTGGTTGAACTTCTTTGTATGCTATTATTTTGCTTTTCTAGATTTCCTAATGAGCCTAATCTAAGCCATAATGATTAGTGAAACGGTGATCAATGTGGATGAAAATTATATATAATTACTTTTTTTGGCGATGGCCTCATTAATATTGAATCCCGAATTCGATCATGCTAATAAATCCTGTGTGTAGCGGTAATCTGCCGGGGCGAAATGTTTATTTGTTTTCTTCAGAATTCGGTAAGCGCGCCTCCTCCTTTCTCAAGGCGGGCGAGCACGTTCCGGAGAATCTCGTGAATGAGGTAAGAGTAGTGTATATAACCTCAT
Source organism: Pristionchus fissidentatus (assembly GCA_036245785.1). Taxonomy (NCBI): domain Eukaryota; kingdom Metazoa; phylum Nematoda; class Chromadorea; order Rhabditida; family Neodiplogasteridae; genus Pristionchus; species Pristionchus fissidentatus. Next base: position 20,657,116 of record BTSY01000002.1, read on the forward strand.
CTCAACTTGAGAACTGATGTTAATGGGTAATGCCAAGAACGATGACTCATCGAATGATTAAAAAATGGCTATTGTAATATTTGAGTAAAGAAACATCGATTTACCTGGCGGGATGGCAAAGTCTATAAAAATGGTTCGATATCTGTGTAATGTCGTGTGTTTTGCAGGTGTTACTGACTGAAGTGCAGAGACTGAGAGACACGCATCTTGTACTTGATGGTCAGTCAGAATATCGACTTAAACTTGATCTTTGATCTTCGATCTACTGTTGCATACTGATCTACCTTTTGAAATATCTATACTCGAAGGGTTATTAGCGTGTACTAGCCAATCATTTCATGGTGTAGTTTGATATTTGGTATATGATATTTGTAGTTTGTATTCTAATCTCCATTCTGATCTCATCCAGGTTTCCCTCGTACTCTCGCTCAATTGACGGCAGTCGAGTCCACTGTGCCAGTCTCTCTCTGCGTCGAATTGGATGTGCCCAGAAAGGTGAGAATATCGATTGATTTAGTAATAGGTGGGGAGATAAATAAATCAAATGAATCGCGATGCGAAGACTTCTCGGGTTGATTGACGGTGGAGGGCGAATTTTTTTTGTGTTAACGAACGAGATCTGTGATTTTCTGTTTCACAGTGACACTTTCACTCATGTATTGAAATTTTTTATTTAATGAAACAGCGACTCAGCTACCGTATCCCTCTGTCTCATTACCGTATCCCTTCTCATCAGGTAATCGAGGAGCGTCTCTCAAAGCGACTGGTGCACGTCGCCTCTGGTAGAACGTACAATCTGGACTACAACCCTCCCCGCGTTCCCGTAAGTACTTACTAAGTAGACATTACAATGACATGATAATTATTTTGTTAAACAAAATAATGTAGAAGTTTTTACCGCGACATGCTAGCATGGCTGTATTCGAATGATAATTAAATTTAATAATTCTAGTTTCTTCTTGCGCGGAAGCAGATTGGCAATATTAGTTTTCCATTGAATTTATTTCCGCTAAAATGAGCTCAGATGAATAATGAAAGGCAAGGTGCAATAGCGTTTCAGCAATACTTTTAGACTAGGAAATCTGGGAAAATGTTGATTGCGTAGATCAATTGAGTGGAAAAAGATAATTATATTGTCGCAATTACGTGTGGATAGTGCAACACAGTTTACTTGAACACTGCATTACTATCTTACTGTTATTTTAACATCGCGACTGCGTATTGATGACGTAATCTGTGTTATTGCAGGGTAAGGACGATGTGACGGGTGAGCCTCTGGAGAGAAGAGTCGATGACACTGATGAGGCCATTAGAAGGAGAATGGAAGTATACAAGAAGACTGAGAGCAAAGTTGCCGCTGCTTATAGGTGAGGAGGGGGGGGGAGAGATACGGTAGAGTAATACCGTAGTTATGCCTTGTTATAGTTAAAACAACCAGGTAGACAGGAAAACACACAATTTCAAAATGTTGTGGATGTGATGACTAGTGGAATCGTGCATTTCGCTGGTACAAATAGCGCGCGAGAATTGATGATGACTGTGATTTATTTGGTTTTGACGACTGGATGACAAATGGATTCTGTCACTCCTCACTGGGGTGTCGCAGTTTCTTGATAGTTCTCATAGTGATTGCAAATGGATGTCATCTGCACACTTTTTGAGTGAAAGGCACAGATATGATACACAGTCATATGATGGAATCTGGCCTCTTTGATCCTCTCGAAATAGGGACTGCCTAGGTACTACCGCTACTTACGACGACGCAGAAATAGATTGCATAGTGATGACGTAATCCCATTCCATTCAGAGACGCGGGCGTTGGTCTCACCATCAAGGGCGACAGTTCCGACAAGATCTGGCCGGTCGTGAGGGCGCAGATCGAAGCAGTGCTGGAGCAGAGAAGAACCGCCAAATCGGGCTAAATCGATACTACCGTAATCAGACTGTCGTTGCGGGACCAACCGCCTACTTTTGAATTTTGACAATTGTGCAAAGCACGATCGCTTCACGGGAGACTTTGCCGTAGTTTTCTTTTTCGTTTCTTGCAATATTCGAGTGAAAAGGAGAGAATTCGAGTGTTTTTGAGTTAGTGAAGGAGAAAGTGTTAAGTTGGTTAGGGGTTCTCTGATCTCTAGTGAGGCAAATGGAAGGTAGTTGGTCTAATTCTCTCCCTCTTCTCTCTCCTTTTCTCTTGTGAAGCAATGTCGTGTGGTACTTTTGTGTGTGTTCTCTCATTCTTCCTCATTCTCTCACTCATAGAAATGGTTACAAATTGGATGGTTCCCCTCCTCATTTCTCATTCTCATCCAGTCGCTATGAGTTAGAGAGTGTGTGTAATGAAGAGTGTCTATCCCATATACTTCACCCTCCCCCCCCTCACTCCCTGATAAGAAAGCGTGTAGCCCCTCCTCTCCCTCCCCTCGGTGTCTCCCCTTCGTCTCGCAATTTCCTCGTTTTTCATTGAATTTTCCTGCTTCTTCATCGTTTTTTGTGACGTCTCACACTCATTTCGTGGAAGCTCTCAATCTTTTTGCTCTCGCTCACGGGATTCCAATTTCGATCCATTTATTGTCTGTCATTTTACGCCCCGAATTGTATGGTACATACAGTTAGTTTCGATCGATAAGTAAAGAATTTAAAGAATACTCTTGAGTTTGTGTTTTGATTTAAAGCACGGTGATGAATTCCAACTGATTACGAAGCGAATTTGAGTATTTTGAAGATGATTCGATGAAATTGTTCCGCTGATTTCATTGTCTCTGTTGATCTCATTGTGACACGAACAACTCGTTGCACTTTTTCTCTCCCCTCTCCCTCCATTCATTTCACCTTTGTGTAATCGCTTGGTGTGGTCGGTCGCCCTTTGCTAATCGTCGCTCAATGCAGGATCCGGACAAATTCAGTCTCGAGATGAACGTGAAGTTTGACTCGGACGAGCTGTACTATCTGTTGAAGATAGCTGCAGTTGGTGAGTGACCTGAGATTACTGTAACACGGAGAGGTAGTGGAAGGTTACTGTATCTCTGTCTCGTATAATCGCTTACTAACGATTAATAATATTTCAATGAGATGCCGCTACCGTATCCTCCTCGACGGTTTCAATTACCGTACCTCTCCCATCAATCGATAATCTCAGGCGCTCTCGGTGTGATCTCTCTCCATTCTGCATATCAATTCTACGTCCATCTACAAGAGAGACACGAGAAAGGAAGGAGTAGATGGAGGGAATTGGCAGCTGCCCTTGGATTGATTGCTGTAAGGAGTGGGAGTACTGTAGATGGGGGAGATATCAATTGACGGGTACGGTAGATGGTAGTTAGTACTGTATATTGGTTGTTGTTGATTGATTACGGTATGGGAGTGTGGTACAGTTATGGGCTATAGGAGAAACCAGTGAGGATAAACTATAAAAATACTGTCGATTTGGCACGCTGGGATGTTGGTGCTATCATCGAAGGGGGTACTGTAGCTCTAGGAAATCAGTTGATGATACAGTATTACTACCGTACTCAGCCAGCCTCTGTTTCAGCCTCTGGTTCCCTCTGCGCTCTCCTCTGCTCCTCTCACTCTCACTCTCGAATCCAAACATCCCCTCAACCATAATGTGTCCAGATTCAGATTCCAGCTACCACGACCGGATCAGGTATGACCGGAGTATGATTCAGAATTGGTGTGATCCGGACTAGAAGCGGAAATTGTAAAGCAGTCAAATATGATTACCGTACTCTACTGCAGGCACTCGGTCTGCGTCCCGGCCAGCATGTGAGCCTCGCGGCTACGGTAAGCATCAAGTTATTGACTACGTCATGGTTAGGGCATCGGTCAAATAACTTGAGAACAAATACAAAAATAACAATTTCTGCAACATCTCTCTTTGCTTTCCCTATCTAGAATAATTTGAATAATAATATTGTGAAAAATTATTTTGCCTTCACATTGGCACATTTTGCACACATTGTTTTGATGTTTCATTATATTTACGAGAACAGTAATTCGATTCGACGGTTAATCTGAGCTGTACATTGTTAAACTACGCAATCTACATAAACTCTTCTTAATAATTCTTTATTGCGTCATCCCTATGTAATCTCTCTCATCAGGTCGGCGGAAAACGGGTCGTCAGAATGTATTCTCCTGTGAGTGGAAATGAATTGAGAGGATTCGTCGATGTCGTCATAAAGAGATACGAGGGAGAACATGCACTCTCGAAGCATATCCATGGAATGGAAGAGGGAGACAAGGTACGGTAGATAGTCAGTTATCGATTGACATTGTAGAATTAGTATACCATTGTATACTAATTCTACCGTAACTCTATTCAATACTATGGTGATACCTATGGTCCGAATGTATTCCCATTAGGGTTACGAGGATACTATGGTGCTACCGTAATCCTAATCAATTATCGTATGCTTGCAGGTAGAATGCGATGGTCCCCGTGGTCACATAATCCACGAGGGTCGAGGGTCTTTCCTCATTGGTCGATCGAAGAAGAGAGAAAGACGATCCTTCTACTATCTCACTGCCATTGCTGGAGGAAGTGGACTCACGCCACTACTGCAGGTAAACACTAATTTACGGTGTCGTGAGTATGAATTTCCCGGCTCTGGCCCTGAAATCTACAGTATCCCTTCCAGATCATCAAGTCTTCATTGGAAGACTTCTCTGACTGCTGCAGTCTGCATCTCGTATTCGCCAATTCGACGGAGAAAGATGTGTTTATGAAGTGAGAAATACCGTATCTGAAATCAGTTGGCGATCAAAGGGACATATTTGACGCCTCTGGATGTCTTACTGTAGCGGAGATCGCTTTCTGCAGAAAGTTTTGAACACTGAGAGTACTTGTGCGCATATAAGATTACGGTATCGAGGAGGAAAGTCAGGGGGGGTGACATTCCGACAACGGTATTTCGGCAACCGACATTTCGGCAACGGGTCATAACTCAGTCGGGAGTCATCCTAGGAATTTCGGAGTGGTACTGTTGAAATCAGCATCAGTAAATTAAGATTTCATTAATTAATTAATAATAATATTATTAATGAAATGGATGTTAATTAATTAATTAATAATTAAATTTCAATTAACTGATGCTGCTTACAGTGGTACCGCTACCATGGACCTAGGGTCACTCCCGACTGAGTTATGCCCCATTGCCGAAATGTCGGTTGCCGAAATGCCGTTGCCGAAATATCGGTTGCCGGAATGTCAGTTGCCGGATTGTCACCCCCCCCCCCCCCGAAAGTCAGCTGTTGATAGTCCATCGTTGTGTGACTACCGTATTCTCTCTTTCTTCTCTCAGGGAGGAGCTGGACGCGCTAGCAGAGACGCACTCGTCTCGATTCCGCATCACTCACACTGTCTCGAAGGCGGGCGACGGATGGGCTGGCTCTGTCGGAAGGTGCGTCGTGGTGTGGCGAGATTTCCGAAAAGTCGCCAGTCTACTCTCCGGTTTTTCAGCGCAGCTTGTGCGCGCGATTCCAATTGCACAAGCTGCGCGCGGGATTGTACAAGACGCGCGCCGGACTTTTTGCCGGACCTGGCTTGTTCCGTTCGAGACCTTTCAAGAGAACGCGCGATTTGTGTAAGGTGCGGCGCATGCCGCGTCTTACCCTACACAAATCGCGCGCGCAAGCTGCGCTGAAAAACCGGAGCTTTTGTACATTGCAGACCCGATTCTGCCGATGTTCTCAAGTTGATTCCGAAGGCATCGGATGACCACGTAGTGATGATCTGTGGACCGAATCCAATGGTCAAATCTGTTGTGACGTCACTCAAGAATATCGGACACCAAGAGAAAAACGTCCTTGTTTTCTGAGAAGAACCGGCAAATGCCCCCGACCGGATCCGTAGAGTAGTCCAACTGCCGATTAACATTGATTTAACGAGATTTACTGCTAATGATAAGGGTGAATAAAGAAGATCTGGTGTATGTTGCGTTATGACTATGCAATATATGAGAGTAACGGAATGATTGATCGCAAGCTCTGTAGATAATCTACGAGAAAAATTCTGATTTCGTAGTCTCAAAAATCTCAGTGTGGAAATGGATAGAAAATGAGGTGGCCAATCCGAACGAAAATGAATTTTCCTTCTTTCCTGCAAGTTCACGGTTTCACCTTAGATTCAATAACCTTCTCTTCAGTCTTATCGCAATGCACGCGTAGTTTCTACAACACAACCAACAGCAAAACGTCTGTTTTATCCAATAGGGATGTTCTTCTTTGCTTATAAAGAATTCTCTTTATTATCTTATTCTCTCGATGAAACAGCGATTACGACTGAGGTCGCGGTAGATTCACTCATTTGTCGACACTCTTTCTGTAAAGAGCAAACATCATATAAAATATTATCTAGAGTCGCCGGTTGCCGGACCAGCAAAATGAGCAACTAGCCGACCACTACGTGCTACTAGTCGGTCCATCGGCGATTCTAGAATTGGCCCCTGATTGCATCATCACTATGCAATCGCCATTTCTTACCTCAGTATTCCTAAAAGCAGCGCAGAAGCAACAGCAACTGAGGAAGACACAAACGAGACCGAGAAAGATGAGAGTGATGATGATCTGAAAGATCAAGGATCAAACTACAAACTTCAAAGAACAATAAGTTCACAGTGGATCTGATTGGGTTTGTCTCCATCTGCGATTTAGCATAAACGACGACTCGTCTGACGTAGGTCACGGAGGTTACTGTAATGTGTTATTGATTTGAACAAGGGAAACAGAATGATTGATCTTTGATCTCTTCTAACCTTTGATTATCTTGAGAGACCATTCGCTCTCCTCATCCTCAGTCAGTGCAGTAACGTACGATTCGCAGACGGGAGCATTCTTAGCCACCAGAACATTCTGAAATCTAATACCGTAAGATGTCTGGATTAATGTAGCTATCGATTATGGACTATTCACCTTCACACAATTCTTCCTCGTCTGCAAACAATTCTTCTTTCCGGATTTGCAGTCGTCGAATTTCTCACAGCAATCGTTGATCGGCCCTGAAATCATGACCACTTGGAGATTATGGTAGCGGAATTATCGATTGATTCAGTTAGAGTGTCAAAACTTAAACTGACCCATGAGAGCATTGCAACTGCTCTTCTCCAATTCATCATACATCTTGCTTTTGCCGTCCGCTTCACATTTCCAGTTCTCAAGAGCTACCATTCCTCCGGCATCTATGACTGCGGGTGCTGCAGGTTCCAAAACTGCAGCAGCCTCTTCTTTATCGGCTGCAGCTGCTGCAGTCGCGGAGAGGGCTCCGAGAAAGACAAAGAACTTCTGGAAATGAGCGATTGATCTTGGAGGAGAAAGGAGAAAACGGACCATAGAGATGAGTGACCGCCTATAGTGGGGGAGAGAAGAGAAAATGAATGGAGAACGAATTCAATCGATCAATTTATCAAATTCCCCTATTTGCATTAGAAAAACCGACTTTCTGTGGAACAAACAAACATCAAATGCAATCAGTTTTATGCAGAGGGTATCACAGAGTGAATTCCTATTCAGATATCTCATCACACTCAATTGGATGTGGAAGGACTTCTCACGGTGATCACAGATATCGATCGATTCGGGTCGAGATGATCCTCTTCTGTCGGTTTCTGAAGATCAAAGATCAACTTTGAGTATTTAAAATTCGTCCGATCAACAGGATTTCTAAATATCAAAGATCAATCGATACCGTCGAAATTCGTGTACAAACAATGCAGCAGGAGCAAATTCCGAGCACAGTGAAGATTAGCCCAAGAAGCATGAGAAATATGACAATCTGGAAGGACTAGATCGAGGAGAGATCAAAGATCAACAATTCGTATTGGAAACTGCTTTCAGTACATTATGCAAATCGATAGCCTGCCTATACAGTAATCTCAACTAACAGCGGTCTCAGTTGGATTCTTCTCTGCCTTTTCTCCGGCCTTTTCTACATATGTTGCAGTGTACTTGTAAATGCGACGAATGTAGACGAGAACGTTGAGACTCACTGCAAATATCACACGGCAAAATCAAAGATCAATCTTAGGAAAAGTCGCATTCGTACATTCATCATTGTCGGAAGGAGTTATTGTCGTCGAGAGATCAAAGATCGATGTTGGTTCGTCAACTACAAATTAGTATCGATTGGAAGTGAACGAATATAGAGGTCGTACAAGGTTCTCATCTAGTTTTGAGTAAATATTGGACAATAACAGACCGTCGTCAGTCGTTGACGATTCGATACTCAATGGAAGAATCGATGTAGATTCGAAATCTATAAATGGATATTTATAGGGCGTGAACGAATAGCGGAGCCGAATAAGGGTTTCCCATCTAATTTTGACATTGAGAAGATCATTATCAGTTGGAATAACTCACCGTCATCAATCGTTGGACTGATGATTGATGGCTCATGGGTATTCAATGGAAGAATCGATGTAGTAGTTACAATTCTCTCCCTAATCAAAATTTTGTTCACGTAGGGTCGACACGGTTCCTCCAGATCGAAATAATTGAGTAACCCCTGTAGAGAGAGGAGAGATAGATGATGACATCACTTCCGGTACTCACATCCATGCATTCCTTCTCTGGTTCTACAGATGTCCACAAACTACTACAACACTCGCTGACTGGATCTGAGAAGGATGAAGAATTACACATTAAAAGTAATTTTAGGTCTATTTTGAAAATTTATTAGTAAATATATAGTTTATTACTAATCAATCTGTGACATCCACTGGCGAACATTGCGTGTAGTCGGCGACTCTCATCGATTGATTCCGCATGACAATTCCATTTCTGCAAGAGGTTACCGTAATACAATAACGGTCGATAATTGATTTGATCGTACCTCAAATCCGGGCATGGAGTTATCGAGAGAATCTCTCTCCACTATGTGATCTGTCAATGCGCGACAGTGCGTATTCCCACCGACTGTCAGATTCTAAGATGATGCAAAATTGTCAAACAAAAAAAATTGTATCTTACATCGATACACCTCTGTTGCTCATCTTTGCATTGCGATCCATCGCATTCTTGAAATAGACTGCAGCAATCGTTGATAGCATCTGAAGAGAGTTGTCACAATCTAAATCCCTGTCTTTCCCCTTCAACTCACGACTAATCTCATTGCATCGATGGCGAATATTGTGGTATAGCCATTCTTTCTTCTCCGCTTTACTAGCTTTACACGTCCACTCCGACAACTGCAACCCGTCCGACACATCCGACTCCTCGGGTCGGTCACCAATCAATTGGGTCGTGAACCGGATACACTCCATACGACCCGTATCCATGATAACGGCCTAGAAAGATGGTAATTGATTTTTTTAAAGCAAACAACATGAGATATCAATCGATAAACTGACATCAAGACAATCTTGCCGCATGAGTAGACACCATTTGTCAGAATCCTCCGAGACCATACAGTTGCTGAAGACCTTACAGCAGCGATTGATTTTTCCTGCAATTATCGATCACTCGAGCGAGGGATCAATCAATGAATACCAGATTACAGTACCCGTCAGATGCCGGCATCCGCTGTTGTAAATGGCATCGTGTGTGAGACCCGGATCACACTGCCAATCCTGAATGAGAGAGGTCATAGATCAAAGATCAAGAATGAGAACCTCTTCAGATGGGAAGCAATTAGCAATGGTGATGAGGTAGATGAGAAAGATGATAAGCGCTCTCTGAATTGTTGGAGTACGGTAACTCGAAAGGGAAGTGAGAAAAAATAGGAATGAACCATTTTATGTGAAAGAGACCAGTCGAGGATGAATAACCAACTGGAAATGAATGGACGACACTTTTGATATTCATTGTGGAATAGTCGAGAGAGAAATCCATTGTAATGTCTCCTTCCGAAAGATATCTAATAGTTCCGCGACATGAGTTATCTCTTGTTAAATCAATTGTTTGCGGGACAATTGTAGTTGGCTATATAAAATGAGTGTGTGCACAACTTCTGCTTTTTACAATGATTTATTGGATTCGATAATGTCTTGTAATCAGAAAATAGGGAATACTCGAATAACTAAAGAATTGGAAGATAGAATAGACAGTTAATTACAATTCCGCATTTTATACAGTAATACCAACAATTAGTTACAGTATCCCTATGGGGAATGGAATAAAGTCAGTTCCCGTTTACTGACTGCCGAGTTCCAGCAGATACGAAGCGAGGACCTTCGCACCCTGGATGTAGTTGTGACGAGAGATCTGCAAAATATTGATTATTAAATCTTTCGGAGAATGTGCAATCGATTAGCAATAAGTGTTCTCAATTCAACCAATCGTACTAGAAAACAGCAAGAACACTGCAGGGCAGTAGATACAACAAAAATAAAAGTAATTTTGCGTACAACAACTCATCGGCGTTTTTTTCTTTCTCTTTTCTCCACTATATCAATCTACAATACTCTCTCCTCCAGAAGGAGAGTACTGTAGTCCTCCTCTCCTCACCTTCTCATTCTGTGAGTGTGCCATATCATCAGACTGTCCAATCGGGAGCATCATCACATTCTTTCCCGTCAGTTCCTTGAAAATAAATATTTCATAAGTGCTACAGTACTCTATTTTCATATCGATCGGCTACCGTACCTGGAAGACGAGAGTAATGGGAATGGATCCGCCCTCACGGGTGTAGTCAGGCTCCACGCCAAACACTAAATGTTACATTATTACGTGATCAGTATACAACTCCGTGCAATGTTACAGTATTCAATATATTATCGATTGACCTCTCTTGATTGCTCTGGCTCCCGCCTGGAAATGGACGTCCTTGCAATCAGTCACCCACGGCTTGCCAGAGTGATGAGCGACAGGACTTGAAAAGTTAAGAGAGTTGATCAAGAAAATTATTTCCTAGTGATGACGCAACCTCACTTGAATTTGTTTGGTGATCCTCTGGTGGCCCACAATTCATTGAGGAACTTGAGTACGGCTGCGTCAGTTGCAGTAGGAGTCATATCGGGAACTGTGCGGATAGAGAACTTGCCGATAACCTGAGCATGGGATACAGTATTGCAGTAGCATACGGTAATCCAAAAAAGGAGTGATATATCATTGAGTATTTATCGACACAATTCGATTCTTCACATTCAAATGATGTTACAGTAGTGATACCGTAATCTTAGCAGAGTACCGTACCTTGGCGGGGATGACAGTCTTGGCTCCGCTCTGCGAGAAAGCGCCCTCGATTCCGTGAAGAGACAAAGAAGGGTAACGCCATCTGAGAAAGGTACGCCAATAACTACAACTATAAATATAAATAAATATAATGATGCAAATGAATATAAATGTGAAATTGACCTGTTCATCAATACTTCTTCTTTCGTCTCTGCAGTGAGATTGTACGCACCCACATCATTGCTGCAATAGAAAGATACACTTGGGAGTTTTGATATTCACTCAATTTACTATTTTTTATTCAGGGATTACTACTCCTTCTTATTGATTTCTACAATGAAGAATTCAATTTTGGTCCACAAAAAACTAACTTCACCCTGCTGCATAGGTCGAAAGGTACGTAAAAAACGACGAAGCCAACCCGCTTTTTGAGAATTTTTGGTGAGAAAAATGAAAAACCAACCCGCATTTTCGGTTTTTCATGTCCATTTTTGACAAACCCAACCCGCGTTTTCGGAGTTTCATGTCCATTTTTGGCAAACCCACCCCGCATTTTAGACTTGCCGCAACGCACCCTTTCGACCTATGCCCTGCTGAGGCATTCTAGGAGGAATATCGAATTCACCAATACTCATTGCTACCGTAACCCACCGATATTCCTCCTTATCAAAGTCAATGGCTGTGTAGGTCGCATTCTCTTCGGCGGTCGGCTTTGACACTTGTTCGGAGATACCCGGGATCTGAGAGAATGAAGAGATCAAAGATCATCCCAATCGACTCACCAGAATCTTTCCTTTGACATCGGTGAGCTTGGACATAATCCATACGAGATCATTCATTGCCTCGTGACTGAAATGAATGAAGATCACAAGTAGGCAGCTAATTATATAGTTTTTGCATAGGTCAAAAGGTACGTAAAAAACGACGAAGCCAACCCACATTTTGTCATTTTCAAGGCCAATTTTTGAAAACTCCTACCCACATTTTTGGATTTTGAGAAAAAAGTGAAAAACCAACCCACATTTTCAATTTTTCATGCCCATACTTGAAAAACCCAACCCACACTTTCGACTTCCCCCAACGCACCCTTTTGACCTATGAGTTTTTGCATAGTACTCCCACCCCCGTTTTACTCATTTGTATAGAGCCCCCCCCAGCATTGACCAACTCCTCCAAACCTTCAACTTTTCGAATCCAGTAGTTGTGCATTATGTCCCACCACCATATTTCCCGCAAATACAGTGCCCCCGGGCGACCGTGCCCACGTATGATGAAGATTGTTGTGAATGAATCAACTGTTATTACACCCACTGATTCGGGTTTCAGACAGTCTAGTCATTCGCCTAATAATGAAAACAGCTAATGGAAAGAAGGCTGGGCGAAATAAGACTTATATTCGTACGAATTTCTGAAGCAAGTCGACAATTCGAGTTGCCGTAGATATTAGCATACATACAACATCCACAACACGAATACAATTTCGTGAGAACATCAAAACAAAATCGAAAGGCGAGAGACTTTGGTTTTTTGAGAAACTTGTTGGTGCGTAGCCTTTTGTTCAATTAATGACTTACACAGATCCTCCGAATGATCCAGAGTGTAGATCTTGCTTGGCACCCTGCACTTCCAGTGTGTAGTAGCAGATGCCTCTGCAATCGATCCATCACGTCTCACATTACCGTATCCACTCAAACTACAGTTTTACGAGTTTCCACTGTTCGTAGTAGAGGATATGGTTGTCAGCAGATTGGCTATGTTTTGGTAGCCCTGTAGGTCACACACCTGAGTCCGTAGGTCAGACAAGGTTTCTTCTTGCCCAGCCAGTAGTTATCGGAGATGCACACGAAATCAACATCCGAGAGGAAATCACCTGATATTTAGAAATGTAGATTACAGTATTCTCCACGTACGTGCAGTTATTAATCTCCTTATGACCTACCACGTCTCTTGGTCAACACAGCTTCGAGTCCCTCCGAACCAGACTCCTCCATTCCCTCGAAGACGAACTGAAACAAATCGATACCGTAACACACAAAAGGTATGTACCGTATCTACCGATTCTCAATCTACCGTACCTTGACATTGACTGGCAACTCCACTCCCACTTTCTGCAGAGTCTCGATCGCGTTGATCCATGCAATCACCGGACCCTGCAGTTGTTCATTATTTATTAATCAGATTTCTGAGCCATATGGTAATTGTCCAATGTTTATTGATTCGTCAGCCACCTTATCGTCGGTCGATCCACGTCCGAACATCTTTCCATCCACCTCCGTCAGAACGAACGGCTCCGTGTTCCAGCCATCCTGAAGAGATTTGTTATCGATTTTTCTTCAATTCAATCGTGAAACCAATCAATAAGTGAAATCGTACACTCTTCTCCGCTGGTTGAACGTCGAGATGGCCATAGACAAGTACGGTCTTCTTGTTCTTGTTTGTCCCCAGAGTGCCGAACACAATCGGAGGCAGGGGAATGTCACCGGTAGCTGAGAGATTATTGATTGGTCATTATTTATCACAGTATTGAAGAGTCTCACTTGCGAAGTAAAGAGGGCAAGATATTTAAAATGTATATAAAAAACTCACGAGTTTTCTGCAGGCCGGGATCGATCATTTCGGTCGTGGCGCCGAGTTTCTGCAGCGCCTGCGACAGGTTTAGCTGTTATTTTAAGCTCCGACTGGCTCTTCGCTTTCCACCAAACCATCGAAGCCAATTAGTGCCATAAATACAAGCCCCAGTGTAGCATGGTTCGAGTTGGCTCAAAGACAGCGAAAAGTATGCCCAAATATTCGATATAAACAGCAAGATCGTGTAGTTCACCTTCTCAGCCCACTCGCACATTCTCTTGACATCTGGTCTTCTCTTTGGTTCGGCAGACACCGATGGAATAGCGACGGCCTCGGCCAAACGAGCAACGAAGGAGTCGGCAGCACTGTCGATCGCACTGAATAAGACTCGAAGTGCATTCAATTTTTCAGTGCTCGTGGAGTATAGCTTCGTCTGTGGGAAGGAATAGCTACTTCAGCACGAAGACAGACATCAGCTAAAAAGTAGCTCTACAGAGCTGAAGTAGCGCTCCTTTCTAGCTGATTTTGTCTTCTATGTGAAGTAGCTGCACCCCACTAGCACTGAATTACAATGGGAACCATGCCAACCAGCGGTAAAATGTGCAAAATACATAAATAAAAACATAAAATAAAGGTAAAACCCACGCGTAAACCTTCTCGTATGCAGATTCGGGGACAGGCATGGCTTGTGAATGAGCGTTACAAGCTGAAGATGATGTCAAACCAGTTGATATTGATGAAATAGTTAAGTAAACGAAATAAGAAAACATCCGGACGAGGAACAAATGAAGATCTCCTGGAAAAGAAAGAAGAAGATTCTGGAAAGTCGCGGTGGGACACGTGGATGCAATCAATCAATACGTTTGAATACTTACAGTATGACAAAAGGGCCCGCGCTTTCAAATTCTACAGTAACTAAATTCTAATTTTTTTTCTTACATTTCATGTTTTTGAGCTTCTATTCGGGTTGTAAATAGTTTTTTAACTTTCTAAGTCAACTTCGCTCATTGCAGTAGATGTGAATACTCAGTTTTCGCATATTAGAAGTTTATTACGACAAAGTGTAAATGTTAACATTTCAAAAAAAACAAACAATGTGATAAGACAAGGACAAGCGCGCATTTCATTTAAAATATCAAAGATAATTCTGCAGATGCAGATAATGTTGTATGCAAGCGATACGTGGGAAAACCGAGCTGCAAGTGAAATATTTGCATCAACACAGAGATCACACAATTAAATATTTATGGAAATTTTACTAGGACAAGAAATATTTGCATGCCAATTGACTGGGAAATTCACAGAAATCGATTGACTATATACAGGCTAGATTTAAATGAGTCACTCGATCCTAATAAGACAAGGCTGAAGTATAATGTCATGCAATAATTCTGAGGGATGGCAAATAGGGAGTAAAAGAACTAAATGGTAATTTCATTGGGGCGAATGAGACCGGGAACCAAATAAGGGTAGATCACTCATCAAATAGCCTTCTCGTCTTTCTCTTCTTCATGGGTGGTTCCATATCATTGGTCTCTTCTTCCTGATGGAAGAGTCTCAGAGGTCTTCTCTCCCTCTTCTCTCCATATAACGGCGTCACTCCTTCCAGTGATGCCCTCGCTGCTACATCCTTTGCACGCAGATTCCAACGCCATGTCTTCTTGTCCATTGGAGGCTCGACGATCTACAAGTGACACGGTGAGTGGAGGGCACGATAGCCACCGTAATTTATTCATACAGTAATCTAGAGTCAGAACTCGATATCCTATGGTAGCCGCTGTATTCTAAATATCTACAGAAATCTAGAGTCGAATCAACCGTACCTGCTCCAACTGCTGATGAAGCCACGGCCTTCTCACTCCGAGTGTGTATGCCCTCTTTGTGAGGACCGTCCGACGAAGTTTGCTGCCCTTGAACTGGTACAGTCGCACTATTTCTGAAATGGGAGATACTTATTGGGTAACAAATGGTGACTAAGGTGCTATGCAAACAAGAGCATTCCAAGGTATTGAAAAAGTTCTCAAAATGTGACCGTCGAATTCATTCTTCACACTCAGATTGTATCCATCTGCAGGAAGGACGCCGTATAATTCATCCAACTGAAAAGAGATTTGTTTGAATGAAGAAGTATGATATATAGAGGCCGAATATGTACGATTATGGGAAGTGAATGAAAATTTACCTGATCCTCACTGAGAGGGAATCGGAATCTTCCATGGAATGGAGGATTGGAGAAGGGCAGAACGACGAGGACAGAATTGTCCTTACTACGGTGGGTGAAGAACGCCTCCTCAAATCAAAGGGTTCATATCGATTATTATTTTTTTTCTGAAGATTATGAGAGACTATCTGTGCCGATCGAGATACGGCCGTACAAGCAAAAACAAACCTATGCTGAAAAGTTGTCCCTAGGGTAAACTTTGACCGTAGAGACCGAAAATCGACATAAGAAGTTGCATAGATCAAACCCGGCTGAGATATGTTTCATCAGATGTCAAAAAGTGAAATTTTCAACTTTGAAAAAACGCATTCAAACCACCCATGTAGCTATATATTTGGATAGCTCTTGATGAGAGGAACATTTTTTTTGTGTTGATACCCAGTTTCTAGCTCGTCTGTGAAAAAAGTTGGAATATTTTGAAATCTCAAATTCAAAATATCCGTATCTAGACTTTGCCCAGTGCACTTTTAACTATGTTCATTCGATTCAGCGTGCAAATTTACCCCATGGTGCTTGAAATAATCCAAATCCATCGTGCCCACCTTGGTGAAAATAGTCACCGAACGTGCGCTGCTGCACCAAACCGCGACGTGACACGCGACGCGCGCCGCAATTTCGTAAACAAATGGCATAATTTTGGCGTCAAACTTAGTTTTACAATACATAAACATGTTAAATATCAGAACTGGCTAGGTAACGCGCACCAAAACGAATGATTTAGCAAAATTATAAAAAAAAATTTTATTTTATTTAAAAATTTTACTATCAAATTCGCTACGGAAAAGGCATATACGATGACCTATACATATTTTCTCACACTGCCTCACTGATTTTAACCACGTTCTCTCGAAAATGTCAACAAAGTACTGGTTTTTATTACTTAAATTTGACACCAATCAACGAAAGTAGCAAAAATCGCATCTTTCGAGCGGCGACCGAAATCGTATCATACTGAATACATGTTTTACTGATGCCTACGACAGATAGAGGGTTTATTACAACATTTAAATAATTTCCGCGGGCTAATGGTGCTGAATTATTTATATAGTTAAAGAGAAAAATAAAAAAACTTAAATTTCGAAAAAAACTTTTAAAAAAGTTATTTTTTTAAACTTAATTTTTTTCTCAAAATAACATCTAAAATAAGCTTTTCAAAATAATTCTGTTGCTGACAAAGAAAACGAACATAAATTGGATTCGATATTTCACCACTGTATTCGTACTCGTATACCACTTGTGGAAAGCTGAAATATTTCCATTGTACATACCATTAATTACGATTAGTTTTTGCATCTGAATGCCATTTGAACGCATATCTGATTTTTTTCTTCAGAATTTGCAGTCCAAAGAAAACTTTGAAAACATGTTTTTCGAAATTTAACTTCTTTTTTTTTTTCTCTAACTATATATATAATTCAGCACCACTAGTCCGCGGAAATTATTTAAATGTTGTAATAAACCCTCTATCTGTCGTAGGCATCAGTAAAACATGTATTCAGTATGATACGATTTCGGTCGCCGCTCGAAAGATGCGATTTTTGCTACTTTCGTTGATTGGTGTCAAATTTAAGTAATAAAAACCAGTACTTTGTTGACATTTTCGAGAGAACGTGGTTAAAATCAGTGAGGCAGTGTGAGAAAATATGTATAGGTCATCGTATATGCCTTTTCCGTAGCGAAATTGATAGTAAAATTTTTAAATAAAATAAAAATTTTTTTTATAATTTTGCTAAATCATTCGTTTCGGTGCGCGTTACCAAGCCAGTTTTGATATTTAACATGTTTATGTATTGTAAAACTAAATTTGACGCCAAAATTATGCCATTTGTTTACGAAATAGCGGCGCGCGTCGCGTTTCACGTCGCGGTTTGGTGCAGCGGCGCACGTTCGGTGACTATTTTCACCAAGGTGGGCACGATGGATTTGGATTATTTCAAGCACCATGGGGTAAATTTGCACGCTGAATCGAATGAACATAGTTAAAAGTGCACTGGGCAAAGTCTAGATACGGATATTTTGAATTTGAGATTTCAAAAAATTCCAACTTTTTTCACAGACGAGCTAGAAACTGGGTATCAACACAAAAAATGTTCCTCTCATCAAGAGCTATCCAAATATATAGCTACATAGGTGGTTTGAATGCGTTTTGTCAAAGTTGAAAATTTCACTTTTTGACATCTGATGAAACATATCTCAGCCGGGTTTGATCTATGCAACTTCTTATGTCGATTTTCGGTCTCTACGGTCAAAGTTTACCCTAGGGACAACTTTTCAGCATAGGTTTGTTTTTGCTTGTACGGCCGCTCTTGGGAGAATCTCAATCGACTCAGACATTCTCTCTTATATTCTATTCTACTCTCATCTCACTTGGCGTTCTGGTCGAAATGCCAAAACAGGATTGGTGGTTAGACCGCCTCCCATTAGAGAGTGCATACAGTTAGAGAGTGTATACCATGTTCGCACTCTCTAACTGCCTCAATTTGCATAGACTCGTCAGAATGCCGTGTCTACACACCCAAATAACTCATCCCCCCTTGACCTACCTCGAGTCCTCTCGGTTTCGTCTCTTCTGCCTCTCCCTGCATCATTTCGTGCATCCTAGTGTACTTCAGCTTCTTCAGATACTCCCAATCATCATTGTCAACTTCCTCCCTAAAAGATGAGGAGATCGATTATTGATCGAGTCTCAACGATCGAACACGGCAGTTTTATACCGCATTTTTCCCATTAACTTCTCCATACACTACCTCACCACTTCTAAATATAAGTAATTCTTACTGAGTGGGAGTGCGAGGGGAAAGAGTGACGTCATCGTCGTCACTTTCACTGTCGCTATTGTCTGTGTAGTCGCTCCCTTCTTCATCTTCACTCTCAAATGAGATGTCACTCTCATATTCCCACTCCTCTTTCTCTTCTTCCTCTTCATCTTCATCCTCTTCGTCATCCTCATAGAAGGTAGACTCCAAATCCGAGTACCTTCCGATCGATGCGCCATTTCTGAGAGTAACACAAATTAAAGTATACAAATATTATGCCCCCAAATATTTGGTCAACTCGGTTTTCAATGTGAGCAGAGGGGGATCGAATAAATACCGGATGAGATCCTCGATAATCGCATCTTTCCTTTTTTAAGAGACCGGCTCGGTAAGACTCGAGCATTTCCGGACATTCGCGCCAGGACTTTCGATTTGGCCCATCATACTCATACCATGGGAGCATCTTAGGGCCCTATTTACAAAAGTATTCGAATTTGTGCCCTGAGGCTCAAACCCGTTTCAAGTAGCACTCAAACACGAAAAAATTTTATTTTTCATATTTTTCCAATCGATGCAGGTAAACATAAAATTACCTGTGCATTATGTCTAAGTGCATTGGGAAGCATAGAAACACATTTTTATTTGATTTAAGGTGACTTCCAAATATCGAAAATCGAGATCGTGAAATGTTTTTTTAGAGAACGAGATGCCGCTAACACTAGCTTTCAAGTACATATTGTAGCCCATTTAATTCTGCATATATGATAGGTATTATAGAGAAATCGAAGGATACTCAATATAAGAAAAAAATTTCCGAATGTTTAAAAAAATCGTTGTGAAAGTAGAAATAGCGTGCACGGCGAAATATCATAGATATAGCGTGCACTTATTATAATGTATATATTTTGAAGAGAACATGAAAATACATCAACTTTGAAAAAAAATTTTTTTGAAAAATCCATGAACCCGGGTTCATGGTCCAAAATTTGAAAATATTTTTGACATGTTCCGCGTACCCATTCAGCCTAAGTAATCATAGCAATGCCTAAATACTCTCTGCATGTATAAGGGTCACTCAAGTTCATCGTATCTTGAAATATCGATTTCGAATTTTTGGACCATGACCCGGGGTTCATGGACATTTTTCGAGAAAAATTTTTTTTCGGAATGTTTCACAAAAGGCGTGATTTGCGCACTTCCTGATCTTCTGAATTAGTAACAACTAGATTTAGCCATTTTGCGAGAAAATTTTTTTCTCGAAAAATGTCCATGAACCCCGGGTCATGGTCCAAAAATTCGAAATCGATATTTTAAGATAGGTTGAACTTGAGTGACCCTTATACATGCAGTGAGTATTTAGGCATTGCTATGATTACTTGGGCTGAATGGGTACCGCGGAACATGTCAAAAATATTTTCAAATTTTGGACCATGAACCCGGGTTCATGGATTTTTCAAAAAAAATTTTTTTTCAAAGTTGATGTATTTTCATGTTCTCTTCAAAATATATGCATTATGATAAGTGCACGATATATCTATGATATTTCGCCGTGCACGCTATTTCTACTTTCACAATGAATTTTTTAAACATTCGGAAATTTTTTTCTTATATTGAGTATCCTTCGATTTCTCTATAATACCTATCATATATGCAGAATTAAATGGGCTACACTATGTACTTGAAAGCTAGTGTTAGCGGCATCTCGTTCTCTAAAAAACCATTTCACGATCTCGATTTTCGATATTTGGAAGTCACCTTAATTCAAATAAAAATGTGTTTCTATGCTTCCCAATGCACTTAGACATAATGCACAGGTAATTTTATGTTTACCTTCATCGATTGGAAAAATATGAAAAATAAAATTTTTTCGTGTTTGAGTGCTACTTGAGACGGGTTTGAGCCTCAGGGCACAAATTCGAATACTTTTGTAAATAGGGCCCTAAGGTGTTCCCATGGTATGCGTAAGATGAGCCAAATCGAAAGTCCTGGCGCGAATGTCCGAAAATGCTCGAGTCTTACCGAGCCGGTCTCTTAATTGAGAAAAATTATGTGTCACAAACTGTCAAAGAAGACCAGATTCAGTACAGTATCTCACATTGACATTGACGATTTTCGCAGGGAGAGTTGACATTTTGGGGAGAAGAAGTCAGATAGGTTTGGAGAAAAGAGGAGGTGCACGAGGGAAAGCGCGCTCGGCATTTGTGTTTCACAAATTTCTGATAACAGAAATGAAACCTCGAACAACGGGAACACAATACGTTTGAATCATTTGTAGCACGCCTTGCTTTATAAAGAAAACCTTGATTGTTTTCATAAAATTAGGAGAAGATCATACGAGTAACGAGTAAAACTCACTGATTAGCGTCGAAGGCGAGTCCACCGTAGTTTACAACTTCATTCTCATCAATAGTTTCCACATCGATGATCTCATCTTCATCATCATCGATTTCTTCTTCCTTCTCCATCAATTCTACCATCTCATTCATTTCGGTTTCCTCATCCGAATAAATAACATCGATGGGCGAATCCACACTGAAAATAAATTGTATTTCATGAAAAAGTCATAAACAGTAATGATTGAGTGCTGCTGAGAGTTTTTTTTTTGGAAAACGACGGAAAAGAATTTGGATTTCTATTTCCGAAATTTTGTATCTGGCTTCCAGAGGTGCCAGATAATTGAAAATTATTTTGAGATGTTTTGAGAAAAAAATTTTAATTTTAAAAAAGGAAAAAAAGTTTAAAAAAATTAAAAGTGAAGCTTCAAGGTGCTTTGCTAGGACGCGAGATAATAAAAAAAATGGGAATTCAAGCCAAACTGTCTTTTTTTTCTTTTTGTTGTTAAAAAAACCACACACACGAAACATTAGCAGCCCTTTTTGTCACGATATCAAAAGGAAAGTAGAGTGAGATGGGAAATGTGTAGAGAAAGTATGTCATACATATACATAATCATACATGCATCGGATTTTTTTTCCACTAGAGATATTGATGTTTCCGGAGAGCAAGAAACCGTTATCATATTTTTCGCTCGTGACTAGTCCAGTAGGTTTGCATGTTGTAACATGCATACAATGTGCATACTTTGTATTTGTAGAAAACAATATTCCTAAAAAGGAAAACAGAAAATGTTTAATAACAAAATAGATGGCAAATACGTTTTCAAATACTGTCTAATCGACTGGAGAAACCGTTATTTATTTTTCGACTTCATGAAGATAATGATATAATTATCTTGCAATAGTCAAATCAGTTTGCTGTTCGTTTATTTCCGGTAAGATAACGACAATAATATTGAATGCTGCGGTAATGAATGACAGGGAATAAACTCACTCGATCTGCTCCTCATTGAGAGGAGAGTTGGAAGAAGATCTCGAGGAGTCAGATGAAGAGAGAAGAGCAGAGGAGGGAGCGATGAGAGACTTCTTAGAGTACTCAAGACTGATTGAATGAGGAGAAGACTGATCGAGATTGAGAGACGAACGAGCACCTTCCGATTAGAAAGAGGCAAGATCGGAAGAATGATCGGATATTTAATGGTTATGGAGACTGGGGAGAGAAGAATTGTGCCAGAGGGAAGAAGGAAAGCGTCGTCGAGTGTGGGAAGAGAAGAGAACGACGAAAGTACAAAGTGTACCCTGCAAATTTCTTATTGATTAAAGATCGAAAAAATCAAATCCGATGATGAACTGATAACTCTGTACAGTTAGAGGCTCGCTTTATTTGACAGTGTGGCCCGTGGTGTAGTCAGTAGTAGATGCGGCAAAATCTTTCAGCCCCTACTTTATTTTTTTGTGGACTTCTAGTTTGGCTTATAGAGTTCCCCGATAGATTGCGCACATATTAAAATTAAAACATTTGAAATTTTACATCCATATTGGTGTGTTCGTGGCCTATATAAACGACAGACAAGCAAACGAAAATGCACTCGCGGCACCAACCGAACCAAAAAAACTCTACGCCACTTCGTGGCTCCGTGGCAACTTTTTTCGATCGCTCTCAGCCTGACGAGCCTTTCTCAACGGAAACGCAGGATACCGTATGTTGATTTTCTTGGCGTGTTTCTGACATCGCAAAACACTTTTCCCGCGGTTCTCCACGCTCCCCGGTTCATTTGGGAACTTTTTGAGATTTTCAATTTTCCACGTTAAAACATGTAAGAACAAGTCCAGACACGTTTCTGACATCGCAAAACATTTTTCCTGTGATCCCCTACGCTCTGCGCATCAATTGGACACTTTTCGAAAGTTTCGGTTTTTCACGTTAAAACGTGTTAGAACACGTTCAGACACGTTTCTGACATCGCAAAACATTTTTCCTGTGATCCCCTACGCTCTGCGCATCAATTGGACACTTTTCGAAATTTTCGGTTTTTCACGTTAAAACGTGTTAGAACACGTTCAGACACGTTTCTGACATCGCAAAACACTTTTCCTGTGATCCCCTACGCTCTGCGCATCAATTGGACACTTTTCGAAAATTTCGGTTTTTCACGTTAAAACGTGTTAGAACACGTTCAGACACGTTTCTGACATCGCAAAACACTTTTCCTGTGATCCCCTACGCTCTGCGCATCAATTGGACACTTTTCGAAATTTTCGGTTTTTCACGTTAAAACGTGTTAGAACACGTTCAGACACGTTTCTGACATCGCAAAACACTTTTCCTGTGATCCCCTACGCTCTGCGCATCAATTGGACACTTTTCGAAATTTTCGATTTTTCACGTTAAAACTCGGCAAAACAGGTGGAAACGTGTTTCACGTTGTTCAAAAACATGTTAGGACCACTTCTGGCACTTGCGAAAAATGCGGCAAAAGATTTGCCCGCGGCGGGGGTCGAACCTGGGGGTCTCGGATTTAAAGTCTGGCGCGCTACCGACTTGGCCATGAAATTAGCGCATTTTTCTTTTTAAATTTTGAAAGGTTTTCTGGTCAGTTATCATATGCAAAAGGTTCTGAGAAGATAGAGCGAATTTGAAGCGATTTATGGCGAAAATGAAAAAAATGTCTGTCACGCTGCAACAAAAAAAAACATACAGACAGACAGACAGACAGACAGACAGACACAATCATTTCCTATAAGTGGAGGAATTTGGTTTGAAAAATTCTGATTTGCTTAATTCAAAGCGATCTGTATTACTGAGTTGTAAGTACAATCCACGATTTTATGGCATACACAGTTAAAGGGACCAGGCAGTCAAAAAATATGTTATTTTTAAGAGAGGAATCGCGAGAAAATCGAGCATATCCGGGATAGCGGGGACGTAGAAATTTTATGATTTTTAATTTGGCTGGAAATATGGCCTAAGGTATTTCAAACCTTCCTCTATCGAATGGCGTTGTCAGAATTTCGATAAAAAATTTCGCAATCGCGTGAAACACAAACAAACCTGGTGACTCAGCGAAACAATTTAGAGAGTGGCATGTTTGAAAAATCATAAGTTGCTTCAAAATGAAGATAGCGACTCGTTCTTTTTTGAGTTATATAGGGAATCACCCCGACTACAAACTACAACTATTGAACTCATTCCTGGCTCAAGCCTTGGTGCGGAGCGGTCACTTTTGTAAAAATTTGATTAATTTTCTTAAAACTAAAAAAAGCAAAGGGTTTTGTTGCTTTTTATTATAGTCACTGTGTGTACTATTTAAAACCAAGAAATGGGCCAAATCCGTACAGAACTTTTAAAGACGCCCACCATTATGTGGAACCGGCCAATGACATCTCATGGCCAAATTGTTGGAATCATTCAAGTTAGTGATGAAAATAATCGTAAATGAGCTAAAAATAATATTCCTATTAGTTTTGAGACGATTCTTTTTCGGTATTTTTTAAGAAAAAAATTTCAAAAAATTTCGACTAAAAATTTTTTTTTCATCAAAAATGCGGTTCAATTAAGCGCTAGTGTGTCAAATCTATATCCATATTATAAGTTTTGATAGTTCGACATTGATTTGCTCGTATTTCAATGTTTGTTGAGCTTTAAATGGGTTATTTCTGTCTGCATATTCAGTAATCGAGATCGACATTTTAACTTGGCCCTATTCTGACGCTACTTGGTAAGGAGTTTCCTCATAATGCCTCAAACATTTCCCTTTTTGAAAGTGAATCGCTATCTAGTCGTACAAAATAACTACGGCGCTTAGAAAACTGTTCATGCGCTAAATCCCGCACGCTCTGCTTCTCTACCACTCTCTCACTTCCGCGCACTCTCTCGCCTGGTCCGGCGCCCGAGCCGGGCGCCGGACCAGGCGAGAGAGTGCCCCTCTAAATTGTTTCGCTGAGTCACCAGGTTTGTTTGTGTTTCACGCGATTGCGAAATTTTTTATCGAAATTCTGACAACGCCATTCGATAGAGGAAGGTTTGAAATACCTTAGGCCATATTTCCAGCCAAATTAAAAATCATAAAATTTCTACGTCCCAGCCATGCTCGAGTTTCTCGCGATTCCTCTCTTAAATAAAGGAAAATCCTGTTCCCGGAAGAATACTAAAAACCGTATATTCTTGCGATTTTTTTGAAATTAGTTATGTATTTTCAAAGTTTCGCTTTTTCGCAAGAGCGGTTTACGGTAGCATCTACACCACAATTAATATCTCCAAAACCATCAATTTTGAGGGAATGTGGTTGTGTTCATTGTCCGGGAGTGGTCAAAACCTCTACAATCCTGTTTTCGCAATATTATCTAATCATCAGAGCAAGTTAAACTGCTTTCTGTCATTTCGGAAATAGGCGACGCACCGTTCCTGAGTCTAATTTCAAATAAAAATAACTAATTGTAAAAAACAAATAAAAATAACTAATTGTTTTTCTGGATTCTTCATTAGATGATAGTGAGAACCAATATACTTCGAAGTATTACTCAGGTCATCAATTCAGAAATCTGCACATTATTGAGTGGGAAATGACGTCCAGTACAACTAATACATTCTTCATATTAAATCATATACATCGCGTGCCTCATTGTCAGTTCGGCACCTAATTATCATATAATGTTTGATTTCACGTATGTTGAATTATCATAAATGGAAATTACCCTCTCACTCCCCATCCACTTCACTCCCCATTCTTTTCGATTTCTCTCGCGAGGAGTGGTCGCTGCACGAAATGGTCTGTTTTCTACCTTGCCGCTCTCCTCTCAATCAATCGATAATCAATCCATAACTACCGTAACTTCAGAAGTCACTGTTCCTTCTGGGCTTCACCATAGTTCTAGCTGTCGCCGATGAAGGTAATGAATACAGTAGTTGCCGGGAGTACTGTAGTCTTCTGATCGATACCATAACCTCTCATTTTTAGGTACTCCAATCTTCAAATGGCAGTGTGCCAATCCCGAGAGTATGCAAAAATCATATGCAGTCTACTCGCAAATCAATCAAACTTGCTCGACTCTAAGATGTGAGAGGAGTTCTTGGCTCGATGACTATTGATCTTTGATCTTTGTCTTACAGCTGACTTCGAAGGGTGTTGCAATACCGAAGATTCTTGTAGATCAGAGGAAGGAAAGGAACTCAGAAGGTGTCTCAAGAAAGAAACGAGATGTTTTTATGTGAGTATCACTTTCATTTTCTCCTCGATGTATCTTGTGACTTCAGAAGGCAATCTTTCGTTGGGAGAATGAGACTGGCAACATCAAAAGTCAGTAAAACTTCAATTACCGGCTAGAAATTTGGCATCGTGCCAAGTACACAACGAATAGTACCGTAGAAAAGTATATTTGCAGATTCATATTACTACTGCGCTGACAATCTTGTCGAACTACACAGGGAACGCAAACCGGAGCCAGTCTTTAGATTCGGTCGATTCGAATTGGATAAAGCGGGGGTGGTACGGTATTCTTTGGAGTTTGTACTCTGAATCGATGATCTGATCAAACTTCTTTTCTCAGATCTTCTTCTCCATCGTTTTGGGTGTTGCTCTGACTCTCATCCTCTGCATCCCCATCTGTGTCTGCATGAATATAAAGAAGAAGAATAAGGTAAGGGCAATAAGTTGGCACTGTGCCAAGTCTCTGATCTTTGATCTTTCAGAGCAATAAACCGGTGCCTCGATCTCATCGTTCGACGAAAACTTCGATGGAAGATGTTACAGTATCCACGAGATCACGTCGAGACTAAAAAAGTTCCAAAGTCAATCAGTAGTTACCATTCAGATGCACTGTAATCATGATAAAGTGTGCACACTTTTTGATAAAAATATTTGATGAAAAATGTCATGAACGTCTCAAAAATGTCGGCCTCATTTCCGAACTATCCCTTAATCTCATTTTACTCGTTTTACAAGAAGATGTTTCTGAAAAAAAAATGTAGAAATACGAAACAGTATCTACTTACGAGACCACTTTTCTGAGCCCCGAAAGTATTGAAAGAGAATGCTGAGTGTTTATCAAAATATTCGTGAAGGGATGGGATTTTGAATGTGAATTGTTTGAATTGAAAACATGAAAATGAATTCTTTGGTTGGTAAATAATCTTTATCGATCGATGGCACCTCTGTTATCAGGGCAAAAAAGCGTTGAATTTTGTGAAAGAACTACGAGAAAACGTATATTTTACCGAAATGCAATAGTAAATTCTTCCGCGAGTGTACAATAAAATTCTGCAATTCTACATAACTATTCTTAGTCATAGCATTTGTCGATCAATGTCTCTCTTGCTATAGAACCAGGTACTGTAACATACAAAACAAATCAAATTACCGAGTGTTGTCAGCGAAAAATAATCAATAATCGTACATGTATCGTTGTCCGATGCTTGTTTTCCATACAGGAAGCGAGATTATGTGAGAGTGTGGTAGTAAGGCTTCAGGCGTGAGACAAAGTTAGGTTACGGTATGTGGACGGACAAAGAATCAATAATCATGAAATCATGAAATTATTCATATACGATCAAATACAATGAGAATTAGCACACACTCACACACATATATTGTTTTCTGTTTGGTTCAAATCAATGTAAAGCTACCCGGGGAGAAGTCGACGGGGCTGAGAGGGCGGAACTAGCTATGAGGGGGCGGAGCCAGCGAAAGGGGCGGGGCTAAGCAGGGGGCGTGGCTTCTGGTACGCGACGCATCTCTGTACACACTCTGATCTACGGGGGATCATCTAGTAGGGTGGGGACGGGGCTAGAGGGGGAGGAAGGGGTGTGGCTAGAAGGGGGCGGAGTCCGACGTCGTCGACCAATCATCGACGGACGATGGAGATGGGCGTGTCTTGGGTGAGATCGATCTTGAATTGGTATTCGTATCTATATCTTTCTGGTTCTTCGTTCATCATTTGTTCCATGATCGAAGATTGAGAAGGAGCAGAAGGACGACCTAAAATATTCAAAAAAATTGTTATATTTTTAAATGACACAGCAATACCATTTTGTGGAAATGTATCTCCGTAAATAAAAATCAAAATGAATCCCAACAGTCCAAAAAGACCACAAATGTTGCTTCATTTTGATCTTTTAAAACTTATTTTATATTTTTAAAAAACTAACCGATCGTATACGGATTGAAGACGCCCCGATTTTGCCACTCGGTTGAATTCATTGGTGATGAAGTCACCGATGACGCATTGTTGTTATTGTTGAGATTACTGTAGATGGTGGAGGAAGAGGCGGACATTTGCAGTCCGGAAGCCTGCAATTAGCGGACTCATTAAATAGCTAATTAGCCATTCACAATCAAAAACACCGTGCATTTTACACCAAATTGGACCGACGACAAACGACCGAAAGTCAGTTAGTTTTAGGGGGGATTGTTCGAGTTAGCAGACATAGGACGACGATTGGGAAAGGGCGCACTCGAAAACCGCACTCGGCACACCACGGTGGTACACCACTCGTGCTCACCAGAGTGTGTACAGAGGGAGCGTGGAGGCAAGAATAGCGAAGGGGTTTACTGAAAACGCGCAGCGTTGGAAGGCAAGAGAGAAAGAAAAGGGGCGGAGACTCGAGTGAGTAAGCACTTGTTGTGTCTTTCGCTGTGCATGATTCAGCAACACAATGATCATAAAGCAGAAGTGATAGTGATGACGTCATTGCTGTGATTTCATAATGATTATGCAATACCTTCTTTCTCTTGACAGCATCACTAAGTGCCGTCTTGAGAGCTGCGACTTCTTCAGTGTGCTGCTGTTTCGCCTCTTTCTCACGACGATTCGCTTCGAGAGTATTCCTGAATAATGATCATCGATTGGCGAGAAGAGGGCGGGGCTTGCGAGGGGCGGATCTTACCGAAGGAAGAAAGCGCGCGGCGCCGGCAGCCCATTCCCGGTTCCGGTTCCGTTCTTCTCTGGAGACGCCGAAACGTCGCCCGCAGATCCCGAGAACGCGTTTTTCGCCTGAAGAAAATTAATTGATTTTTGTAAATTCCATCATTTCGTACAAGAAAAAGAAGCGTTTTGGCAATGATCCAAAGGAATTATCGATCGATGACTACCGTATACCTTGGCGAAGTTAGGATTGAGTGTTTTGGTGGGCGGAGTCGGCGTCGGGGTAGAAGTCGGGGTGGGAGTCGGACTTGCACTCTCCTTCTTCTTCACTGTTCTCACTGTCTTCTTAGTAGTGGTCGATCCTGGTGAGATGGAAGAAGGAGAATGAGCAGAGGAAGGAGAGGAAAGAGAAGAAGCAGTGGGAGACGAAGACTTGTCGGAGGTTGAAGACCTGAGAGAAGACATTATCGATTGATTGGTTTAATTACCCAAGGGTAATAAGATGTCACTGATGATGGGGTAACTAACCCGAAACGCTTTTGACCCATAATCATAAGTTGTTTATTCTCATGGCTGTAACGCAGTCAATAACTACAGTAATCCCCTAGCTACAGTACTCACCATCCCTTGCCTCCATCAGTACTGAGACTGCCCTGACTCGCACACTTGACAAGAGTCGCCGATAGAGGCATCGATCGACCTCCTGAACGGATTTGTTAGGGTACTGTACTCCTCGAATCGTGCCAAGTACCAGTGGGAGTGGGCGGAGTCACGAATGCATCGGGCGGTGAGGTTGCGGGCAGCGGGGGCGGGGCGTCGTCCGATGCGTGCGGCACTTCGACAGACAAGGGCACGCGATGCGCACGTTGCGGTTGAGGAGAAGCCGTGCGACGGGAACTCGGATCCTGAATGAGGTACTGATAAGAACAGGAACAGTCTAGAGTACAGTAGCTGAAAGTTGGTTCTGTACGGTAGCTAGCTCAATCACCAATCCATTGAATCTACAGTATCTCAACCTAGACTTGCCTGGGGCATATTCAATCCAGTGGATCTCCTCAGTCCTCCAGTCTCAACGGGCGCCCACTTGGAAACAGGCCGTCTATCGAGTGTAGAAGAAGAGAAGGAAGGTGCAGGAGACTGCAAAGATCAAAGATTAAATGGAGATAGAAATGAGAAAAGATAAACTAGAGATGAAAAGGGATAAAGATCAAAGATCACCAAGAGCTAGACATCTATAAAGATCAAATAACAACTAAAGATAACATCTATAAAGATCAAAGATCATCATGGGATAAAATAGATGAAAGAAACAAAAATAAAGTAAATCGTACGGAGCTTTTCTCCATATTGAATGGACTTGACAGTCTACTTCCCGATCTCCTTCCTAGTGTCTCACTACCCGATGGGAAAGCAGGAGATCCACCACGGGGCGATCTATCTCCCTCGATCGACGCCTGTAAGTAACATAATTAATTAACGAAATTCTAGATAAATTATTGATTTTAGTTTAGCCAAATGATGCGGATTATGTATTGTAGTCAAGTAGAAGGAAAAATTAAGGAAATCGATATTACTCGTCGCTTGAACAGCGGCAGTTCCATGTTAGACGATGACACGGGAGGGGAGGCAGAGAAGGTCGGCTGATTACGGTAATTAGTGTCAATCAATCGATAATTAGTAAGATGCTAATCGAGATAATCAGAGACACGTCACACACAACATGCTAGAGAGAGAAAACATGCCGATAGATCAAAGATAAAATCGATAATCGATACTTACCATAAACTTTGCAGCAGCTGCGGCAGCTTTTCCCTTTGGAATTTCCTTCTCGAGATCGTCCTTCGTAACCTGCAACAATCTGAATTTTATTTTTAAAAATATGAATTTTTATTTTGTAAAATCATTTTCTAAATAATAAATACCTTGAGATTTGACTCCTCAAAGTAGATGTCCGATTTCTTCTTCGGTTCGAGTGAGGGAGGTTTGCTTCTGCAAAAAAAATAATTATTTTTAATATATTTATTTATAATGGTTTCACTTTGCGATACTTTTTTGCAATTAAGAAAGCAAGAGGGCACGTTATTTACTTTAAAAATTGTTTAAATAAAAAATATACCTGAAGCATTCCTCGACGGGTTCCCATTTCTTCGCCCGTGGCTGCTTGAAGTCGACAGGAGGAGGGGAGGGAGACTGCAAGTACCGTATACTTCAGTTTCCGATAGCCTCGTGACTACGGTAGTCCACCGTACTCACCCTTTTCATTGCTTCAGGGGGCATTTCGAATTGAGGGACGATCTCGGATGGATCCTTGGCCACTTGTTTCTTGCATTCTGACGCGTCCACAATCAGTTTGCGCTCTGGAGGAGGTTCCACCTGGTAATTAGCCTAATTAGTACAGTAATTAGCGATTTTCGTCAGTTACAAATGGTACAGTATCTTTTCCCAGCTCATCAATACTTTCATTTATGGCTTTCGCAAACTCACGTAGCAGTCGCTTCCTGAATTAGACGAACCAAGTAAAGAAAAGAGTCTGCAGCTCACTTTTCGCAGCTTGATGCCTCCTTGGATGCTCTTGAGATGCTTGGCGAGATCGACGGTGGCGGGCGCGCCTCCACCCAATTTTGCCAATTTCTCTGCTCCGGGGCTGCGACGCTGCAATACTTCCGCTTGTTAGCAACAATCAATTTTGTAGTTTAGATTTTAGCCATAATTGAACTCTTTCGCAAGCCACAGTAAGTTGTACTCACAATGGGCGGTGGTGGTGGGGGTGGTGCCATATTTCCTGATCCGGGAGGTGGTGGAGGAGGAGGGGGTGGGGCTCCGGCCTGAATAGATACCGTAATCTCGTGATATTCGATTGGAAGTCTACTGTAATCTATCAATCTCTAGAATCGATAACTCACCTTGGGTAGTGGTGGTGGAGGAGGAGGCGGGGGAGGGGCGGCACCGGAAGTGGGAGGAGCTGGTGGAGGGGGCGGAGCCTTGGTGGGCGGAGCTCCAAATACGGGAGAGGCGGGACAAGGAGGGGAGGAGGAGCGAGCGGTCGAAGCTGAGGAAGATGGAAGACCCGAATCCGACTCCTCGAATTCGTCTCGCAACTGAGAAATAAGATGGAATTGAATGGAGAATGCAAATGACTCTCTCACTTTCATACACTCTCTCGTCTCTTTATGCAATATTGAGAACGTGAGAGGAGTGAAGTGATTTGATTAATTATACTAATTGAAATTTGTACTAATTAACTAATTAAATAATAACCTCGCTCTGATTACCGCGAACGTTGAAAGTCTGTTGTTCCTCACCTGAAAAGAGACGAAATTTCAATTTTAGCCATGTCACATAACAAAAAATCAGTTGAGTTTCAAGAGCAATTCGTTTGGTTTTGAAATGACTTCTGCGATTTTGCAAACGGCTGCGATCAGTAAAACATAAAGAATATTACTACCTACTTAATTTTTTTCTCTTGTAAATTTATGATCGTGCAAATACGTAAACTAAATTACAAAATCAATAATGGTACTTACCCTCTGCGTGAAAGTGTGGTTTCGACTCTCTCGTCTTTGTCGGCCGCAGCTTAAAGCCTTTCTTGATCTCCTGAACGGAAGATACTGTAGCGATCAGGAGTACGGTAGTATCGATTTTTACAGGAACTATTGCTTTTTCGCAACAAAAAACTCTGCGGCACCAAAGTATTCTGTAGAGTGTGCGAGTGTCGCCTCGTATAAGCTGCTTTTCTACCACAGCATCGATAGAAAAACACAAAAAGCGACGAGATAGCGTGTGAATTTCAGAGACGCAGACGAAAAAGACGAGAGAATCGAGTGAAAATCGAAGGATAATTACAGATGAAATCGCTCTTTGTCTCACTCTCGCGAATCACAATCAACTCTACAATACAGCTGAAAAACTGGAAAAGTATTACTCATTTTGAGGCAATTTCTGGATAATGGCGCTAAAATTAGTGGCGGGCTACTGCTTATTCAAGAGAGTCGATACCAGTTTCTTTCGCTCTCGAATGCGCACACCTTTGCTGTTCTTGCGGATTAGGAGGCGAATGGAGGGGGGAGAGAGATAGGGGAGGTGGGAGGTGGGAGGAGAGGGGAGAGGGGGGGGGAGGGGGGAGGTGAAATGACAAACTGAAACACGCCGGCGGCGAACGCAAATCCGCCAATCCGATTTGGAACGAAAGTAAGCATTTTGGAGGAGAAAAAAGTGTGTGTGAAAGATGTGAAGAGAGAGAGATTTCAGAATGTTTCGTCATTTTTTAAAAAGGCTTCGAATTACTCATAAATAGTACTTCCCTTACAAAATTTAGCAATTTCCAGTAATTTGACGAGTTCCTCTATTTGTCTCTTTTTTAAACAACCTCTCATTTCTTTTTCATCAACGGGATTTCCCCAATCGTCATCGCAAACTGTCTTTATTTTTCTCTCTCCCACTCATTTCTCACTTCCGTTCACTCTATTTTCGCACTCTTTCTGACTCATTGAGATGATTAAGATGAGATTGTAATCGAAAAAATGCGCCGTTCAAACTTTCTGCGCAAAAGATATACAACATTACGTAGATTCTTGATTTCTTCTCTTAGGATAAGAGATGGCCATACATAGAAGAAATCAAGAATCCAAACTATGACGAGGATCACTGAGCACAATCTACATTACGTAGAGCAACTAGCGGATGAAATGGACTTCATCATATCATTTATATCTGTTTTTTTCGCCGATGAAGTAGCTCATTGGAACTGTTGAAATGAATGATTCACTCTTCATTCCACAAGATTCTTTTTCTCGCAAAAACAAAAAGGACATGGAACCAACCATAGATAGGTACAAGAACATGGAAAACGCGGGTTGAAATTGGGTTCGAAATGAATCGGAGGTGTGAAAAGTGGAAGACTGGGACAAACACACAAATTGAGAGTAGAATGAAGGGAAGAATTGGAAGAAACACAGAGAAAGGAGAGAGATTGAGGGTGAGATGACAGTACTCTCTCTATTTGAATGGAAATACAATCGCCCCAAGGATTGCAATCAAAACATGAAGAGAAGAGTGGAGAATTGTACGGATTGCGCAGTGATGACGCAATTGTAAGAACTTGAGCATTGAAAATAAGTAAACTTTTTTCTACAGGAAAACGCGGAAGATAGGCTGATCTATAATATTTATTTGCCTAGTAAGCAATCGATATTCACGATAAAAACGAACTAGGCTAATAGCGAGCAACCTCTACCGTTGGCGAAACTTCGATGAGTGACAGGAGTAGTTGAGGGAATTACCTGCCCGTCTCTCTCTCTCTCTCTCTCTCGTCCCCCGCCCTCTCTCTCTAAATCCCTTCTGCCATCATCAAACTGTTTTGTGTGTTGCACTGTGGAATAAAAAGCGCGTCGAGACGACAAATTTGAGTGAGAAGAGAGAACAAAAAGACATGAAGATAATGAGAAGAGTGGCTGAACCCTATCGCAAACTGACTTTCTCCAACTAGTTTAGCGCACGAAAAAAATGTAATTTAATTTTATAAATAAAATATCTAATATATTTTTATAAATAAAGTATTTGAAAATAATAAACTCACATCAAGAATTGGATGGCCCGCAAACATCTTTGTTGTCCTTTTCTCAAGTTCTTTTGAAGTGAGGTCTTGCCTGAAATTCGGTCTATCGCAAACTGAAACGAAAACGGGAGGAGAGGGGCACATCTGTGAGAAAAGTGATAAGAATGGAGGGGCGAAGACGCGAACTTTGAAATCAGCGAGGAAAGCGAGCGAAAAGCCGAGGTGAATCAGAAAAGTGAGCAACGCCCAGTCAAAATCTGACTGAGAAATGCGAAATTGAAGATGCAATCGAGAGCGAAATGAAGAAAAAAGAGAGACATGAGGAGATCAGAGAAAAACATATGGAAACAACGATTTTCGCAGCGATGTTTATGAGATCGAAATAATGGAAGAAGGAAATTGGATACAGATGTCAATTTAACGACGATGTTCAATGGAATCGGTCATTTCACATCATTCCACAAGTCAGCCAACATTACAGAAAGGGGTTTAGAGTGAGAGAACGTGCAAAATAGTGGGGGATTCTCTCAGTTCTGCAACTCTCTCACCCTGGCCACTTTCTGTGCATTTGGAATCGGCGATGTGATACAGATCTTATTTTGAAAACATGTTTTAATAATAAAAAAATGATTAAAAACAAATATTAAGTGTAAATGTTTGACAGACTACAATTACTAGTCAACAATTAAGAAAAGGTCAAAGAAAAGCCTAAGGACATGGTGATCAGCGGAGTGAATTCATCATTATGAGTCAGTCCCCCTCAATCCCTCCCTTTCTTAGTCATCCCACACGGTTTGCCCTCTCTCTTTCTCTGATTCTCTCTCTCTCTCTCTCTCTCTCTCTCTCTTCTTATCTCTCTCTCCCTCAATCGAAACCATCTCACCTGCTGGTCAGCATTTCGGAAATTCCGAGGAAACTACGCGCGCGCAATGAGTAATCCCGCACGGATAAATATGAAAAGCGATTACAGTATCAAAAAAGATTATTGATCCATAACAATGAGTAATGAATAGTCAATACAAGAGATACAAGAAGCGAGGTGTGAACAATCAATCGATAATTCAATCTATTTCTCCCTAAGGACTCTCTCTCTCTCCCCACTCCTCCACTCTATTTTCCCAGCAGATGAGAAAATCCGAAGAGACAACTCAATGTTCCCTCTTTCACTCTTTGTCCCAAATGGCACATCGATAATTAGTGGGATAATTAATTAGGACGCTAACTACTGCGCTTAGTGAGAAAGTTACTCGAACATTAAAACAAAGAGGCGACGACTGATCGGAAACTGAAGAGTTTGAACACGTTGGAGATCGAAAGGGAGAGTGAAAACAGAAGATTAACAAGAGGGACAAAGAGGGTTTGGGTTTGTGGAGAGGAGCTTGTAAATTGAGCAGGTAAGAAGGAGGAAAGGAATCCAGGACAGAATGAGGTGACAAATGAGAGAGAGGAGAGAAATGAGAGAGTCAGAGAAAGAGAGCAACCTTTGCATACTCTAATTTGGATACAGAAGTCTGGATTACTCTGCAGCCTCTGAAAATAACAGCAAACTGATAGAGTGTGCAAAACGAGAGAGACAGACAACGAAAGATGTTCTTGGCATGGTGCCAATTGACGCTGTGTTACTCCAGCGGAAACTGGCAAAGAACAAGCGAATTCCACTTGAGTCAGAGAGAATCTTGATGTATTTGAACAAGAAGATACGGGAATTGCGGAAAAAGAACGACGGTGGTCCATTTCCCCCTACTCGAAACATTTTTAAACAGAGAGGATTTATGCAATTATAATAAGTGCTTTAGACAGATTTTTTTTGTGAACTGGATGATAAACACTTGGAAGATGCGATAACTAGGGTTCTCTTATTGGAAGTATTGGAAATGAACTCGCCACCCTCTCTCTCCATTTCACTCAGTCTCTCACACGCGTTGCGGTCAGCGGTCCTTTGTTCTCCACATTTCCCATTTCCAATAATTTCCAATAAGAGAACCCTAGCGATAACGTGATTGTGGGGACGGTGAAACTCATTTGGATATTGGCCAGATTTTTTTATTACGATAAGCTGGACCAGAAGAGAGAACAGGAACAATAAATGAAGGAAGAGTTATTATTTTATTTGTGAGGGTAAAAACGAAAAGAAGAGGTGATCCCAGTGAGAAGAGGGCGAAGATCTAACGGAATCTTCTCTTGTGTTAGTCAGTCAAAGAACTCAGAGGGAGAATAACAACTCTCTCTACTCGGAGCATCTGTTCACAGAATATAGCGACAACACGAGAAACTCGAGACGTTTTTCATCGAGAAATCTATCATTCAATCGATAAATCGGCAAAATCAATCGATAGTTCTGCTCCTTCGGTGATGGAATGATAAGGAGATTGGTGATAGAGAGGAGAAGAGATACTGATCACCCCCGCAGAGGTGCATATCATATCTAGATCTGTCCCCATCTCTCTCTCTCTCTCTCTCTCTCTCTCTCTCTCTCTTTTCGCTAATAGACCCCCATTAGAATAATGCGAAAACCGTATAGCAACAGCTCATTCGGCCGTAGTGATTAGACCATAATAGACTTTGATGAGATTCTTTCATTGTTCATGCGCCAAATATATTATCCAATGAAACCCCTTTTTCGCACTTTCTCGAAATAACGTAACATAGATTTTAAAAAATAACGTAACATACGATTGTTAGCATAACGCGAGTACAAATGTAATATAATGTAAAATGCACTACTTTCATTCGTAGAAACCGTTGCGACAATCGAAAAGATCTGCAGTATTCAATAGAGTAGAAGAGAAAGAAGAAGCGGAGAGTTTGAATCGCGCAGATTTATTATGACACAATGAGATACTACTCTATTTCTTCCCCCTTTCACTCGCTTTCGCTCGTACCTCCAGGTCAATTCCCAATCGTCCCTTCTGATCTCTCTCTCTCTCTCTCTCTCTCCCTAGTAATCGAGCTTATTACCCAACCGTCTTGTGCAAGAGGATCTAGGGGATTAGCACATGAGTCAATGAATTCGATCGCTCTCTCAATTCCGGAATTTCGACACCCGCTTCAAGGGAGAATCTGGTTGAAATAGAGACTCGTGTAATTCTTGGAGTCTCCACGTAAAACCAAAGAGTGAACGCAAATCAGCGCGGTTTGCAAGAACAACGATTCATCCCCTCAGGGCATGATTTGAAAATTGCCTGGGTCCCGGCACTCTCCTAATTGATCTACTACCAGAGGCAGGAATCAAAAGGGGAATTGAAGGTCGATGGGTCATGAAATGGATAGGACTCTCTATTACAAGGGACAAATCCAATTTATGATTCGGTAGGGGAGAAAGGGCGATTTGAACATGATCTTATGCGATTTGACAGGAGTTTCTAACAGTGCTGAAGGAAGTGCAAAAATCAGCGAATCCGCAAATAAATTCTCCATATTTCCCATAAAAAGTGACTTATTTGTTACTTTTCATGATTTTTCTTTGAGTGTACGAAATTGTGTCCTCATTTCTCGGAACTTTTGGTAGTTTCCATTTATTGGTTCGTTGTTCTTCCCGATTCAAGGTTGACAGTGGGAAGAAATGTGAATAAAATGATGAATTGGAAATGGGAGTCCAGATGGGAACTCGAGAGTGGAAAAAGAGACCAAATTGAACGAGACACGAGCACTCTCCAGGAAAGGTCATTTGAGATGAGAGAGTAGGCAGATCAGAGAGGGTCCAGAGAAAGAGAGATTGAGGGAAGAGTGGAATTATGCGCGAATTTCATGTACCATCTGGCTTGAGACGTTGAGTGAGAGGAATCGGATATTCGAGAATGTATAAAATAGTGGGGGGAGGAATGAAGTGAAGGTATGCGTGACGTAAAATAAGTAAACTCAGAGAAAAATAAGTTTACGATCTAAACTTCTGGACTAGTGAGCGAGTGCTTTAAAACTGCACTTTTAGACTTTATTTTCCTCTGAGAGTGAACTTTGGACAATACTATAAGTATTTTTTCAAACTACTTATATCGCCCTGGGGGCATGAGGTAAGAGGGAGTAACTAGAAGGGACAACCAATGTCTCTTCTCTCCTCCCTCTCTTCTCTTATTCTTTCCTCATTCAAGACTTGTACCATGTTTGCACAAGGGCCAGTGGCCTTCCCTCCCCGTGAGAAAAGTAAGACAATCCAATTATTAATTATTGATCATTAAAGGAGTAATTAATAAAGCAGGCAGACTTACGGTAGAAAATCGAAGGAGCTCACAGGCAAGTAAGTCTACGATTTCCAAAGTTTTCCAAAGGTAATACAAGTAGGCGTTCAAAAGTAAAATATAGTCAAATATCAAAAGTCAAGTCTTTGAAAGTCTAGAGATAAGTCTAAAACGTAGACTTATTTGCCTGTGAGGATGCGTGTTCCTTCTTACCTAACAAT
This sequence comes from Pristionchus fissidentatus, assembly GCA_036245785.1. Taxonomy (NCBI): domain Eukaryota; kingdom Metazoa; phylum Nematoda; class Chromadorea; order Rhabditida; family Neodiplogasteridae; genus Pristionchus; species Pristionchus fissidentatus. Next base: position 20,695,910 of record BTSY01000002.1, read on the forward strand.
GACCATCGACCCACATTTTCTCTATGTGTTCATTGTTGAAAGAATTGAGAGAAGCAAAGAAATGAATGGAAAGTTGTCGCAATTTACCGCTATTCTAAGTACAAAAGAATCGACCTCGATTTGAAAGAGAAATCAGACTATTAATGCAGAACGCATGAAATTGTCATCAACATCGACAATCAACTTTCTATGTTGAATTCATGAAGAAATCGTTTAAAAGTGCGTAAAACTAAGGTGATGATGTTAAACTTCAAAGATAATCATCATAGAATGGCGGGGATCGCAGGAGTGAACCCGTAGTGAGAAAGTAGAGAGATGCGAGATGCTTCTTCTCTACTTGAGAAAGCGGGTTCATCAATGGTTCCAGCCTTGATAGCGGACTGTTGTAGGCGACTTAGCCATGAGAGAGAGGGAAAGGTCCGGCATCGGTCAAAGAGGAGGTGGGAGTAGGAGAGGAGGGAGGGGAGAGGGAACTCGTGAAACTGTGAAGGTCTGTCCGCATAACTCGAGAGTGGTACGAGGAGGGTAAGTGGATCTCTCTCTCTCTCTCTCTCTCTCCCCCCACCCTCAGGGTCCTTTGGTACTATGGGAAGAGGGAACTATACTCGGGTAATGTTTGTATTGAGGCGTGCAATCTCAGAATGAAGAGAGTGAGAGAGTGTGAAGATCGAAGAGAGACAGAGAAGCAGAGAGTCAGATCGAGATACAACCAATTCCTTAGACCATCACAATGATTTCCAGGGTTTACAAATTACAGTATTAGATTCCAGAAACATACTGTTCCTGTTTTTTTTCCTAACCCGTTATTGCATGAAACGGGGAAAATTTAAGGAAGATCAGGTCAATAAAATCAATTATCTGACAACTTCTCAATCGTTATTCCAAAACACGGCTGTTATTGAGGAGGAATCGACTGAGAAGACGAGAAAAGAGAGGAAGGAAACAGATGGAGAAGATTCCAGAAGATCTCTCTCTCTCTCTCTAAGACAGATCACTAACAAGTCTCAGGGATTCCATCAATCTCAAGTAAACACCGCCTGTTCTCCCGCATTCTCGATCAAAATAACCGCCCCGATAATGGAACAGACGCTTCGATTGGGAAGATAACATGTGCAGCGATGTCCGAGTGGTTAAGGAGTTGGACTTGAAATCCAATGGGCATTGCCCGCGTAGGTTCGAACCCTGCTCGCTGCGATACGTTTTGCCGGCGTTCATAGCAAAAGGCTGGAGGTAAATGGCAGAGGTAATGGGATCTCTTTATGGATGGGAGGAGAAGGCAAAAGGTAGGAATTGAGAAGATACCCAAAGAGGAGAGAAAGAGAGGGGAACTAGCTTGAACTGGACAGAAATGGGGTAGTCAGTAAGGGGAGACTGGCCTACCCCGCCTGTCAATGCACTGTTATTAGACAGTGACGAGAGAAGAGATGCAATGGCTAATCAATAGACAGATTCAATGAAATAGTGTGATTCTGTGGGCAAAATCTGTTGAAAAAAAGGGAAACGTATGTAAGAGAATTGTCATTGAAGGAATGTTGGGAGGACGTCGTGTTTTCAAATTCAGAAACAAACAAAGAAAATGAAACGCAAATGAATGTAGAATCAGAAGTGACTCAGAGCTTTCCATCTATTCTACAGATCATATTTTAGAAAGAAACAATCTCTAAACATCGAAAGTACACAACTATGATGATTTTTGAATAGGAGAAAATTAAGAACATCGATTTGGGTACGAATACTACCCATTGGCACTCTCTCTTTCTCCGTTGAATCCTCGATCGAACGGCTCAAGCTCGCAGTGAAGATATCGATCTACGTGCGAAACCGATTGAACGACTCTCCTCGTTTCACTCACTCTCTACCCTGTCAGAGATGGTGATAGATCAGGTGAAATGAGGAAAGTCAGAGAAGGCTTGAATAGACAACGAAATAAGGAGAGACTGGTCCGAGTGTGAGCTAATCGAGAACGATGCAACTGGACAATTAGGGAAGGAAGAGAATGCAAGTATACTCTGAGAAAAAGTGACTAGGATCAGGGCAAGTGAACATGCTCACTAATCTGTATGTGAAAAGTCACTCGAAATAAGCGACATTTCAGTTGCAGGTAAGTGAAAATGATCAGTTGGTGTCCTCATCGTTGTAACTCTATTCTGAGTGTATTCGGGAAAGTATGAATAAATAACACAAGTAATTATGTTTACAAATCCACAAGTCCAGGCTACCGACCGACGACTTTGGAAGTCTAATGACTTCTTTTGAAGGCAGGGAAGCTGCATCTTTATATTTTTCAAGTCGTCGCTCGGTAGTGGAATCTTCTAGATTCCTTCACTTATTTTCCGGTGAGGAGGAGAAAAGGACTGAGTACATTTCTCAAGAGAGATTTTTTTTCAGAAGAAACGATTGAGAGGAAAACGAAATGCAGAAAAATAAGATAGCCCTGTCAATCAACGTGCATAAATATTCACAGAATGATTCACGCTGATTCTAATCACTCACTGCTATGAAGCTTCCCACTGATCAATGTGATAAGAAAATCAATTATCGATAAACGCGTAATTGGGGTTTCAATGGTAGAATGCAACAAATTATAAATACCGACTCATCCTCCCCCGACATGATAAATAATTTAAACAAGATTGAATTGATCGATAATCCCCTATCAGCCATCGAATCTTCTTCTTCTTTCGTGGAGATCAATCACCCTCAGGGTACAGAGCGGATATCGGAAGATTCAACGTTGTTTGAGCAGGAAAAAAGAGAATAGAGTGGAGACTCAAGAGGGCAACTCTCTCTCTCTCTCTCTCTCTCTTTGCTCGTCCCCCTCAAGGATAAGAGAGAGAGAGATCACCGAATCGGAATTGGAATTGGAATCGATCGTTAGATCGATTGATTTGCATGGTACGTTTTGGAAATGCCGACTAGGAGCCCGAAAATTTAAAAGTTTCTAAATGTTTTTAAACGTGCTCCCAAACAACTCCTGGAAAAAAATATGTGTAGGCTTCCTCAATGGCAGCTGTGAAACGTAGCCTCGCCGATTGATTGGGAAGGACAGAAAGTAGATCAAAGATATGACTTCAACATCATACTGGCGCAATATTGGAATGAAGTGGGATCAAGATAACGTCGGAACAATGATCATCCTAAACACCTGTCATTCTTCTCTGTCTCTCCATCAATCTTTTCTCTCTCTCTCTCCTCCACCCCCGGGATTCCCCCTCCCTTCTCTCGACTTGTGACGTCGTATACGCCACCTGACACCGTCAATGTGTGCCCGAGGCGAACTCTCTCCATCTCACACTCTCTCACCTCCTGTCCCCTGATCCATCAAGGTCTCGACACGACAAAAACATTTCCGCCGCCGCCGGAAATAGCGTCAGGCGGGGCTACGGTAGACCCGGGTACGGTAATGTGCAAAAACAGAGTACGGTATTGATCGGTCGAGTGGAATCGACCGATGGCAAATCAGAGACAGAAAGTGGACGGAAATTGAGTACTCGAATGGCAATTAGTAGCCAGTCTGAGTGGTTGGAATAACAAATATAAAAAAAGACCATCGATGTTCTGCGCACTTTCGGACGTTTCAAAGATGAGTGAAGGGTTGGAGATTCATCGATCTGATGATGTGCTATAGAATTGTTTTTCCGCATTATAACCATTCCAACATTCTTCCATCAACTGATACATTTATGCCTAGAATATCACAATATCGGTTGCTTTTGAAGGCAGAATACACGAAAGTTTTGCCCGATTTTGGATTTGAAGTTTGAGGGTTCGGTTCTCCCACAGTTCAAATCGACATCATCTGCCCTCTTAGCACGCTATACGTGGACTTTTGCATAACAACACTCAACATTGGGTTCGCTCGATTTCAACTCGATCTCTTAGATATACAACAAAATAGAAATGATGTCGAGAGCCTAAATTTCGATAACATGTCTTGGGCCTCTCTAGTTGTCGCGAATTTATTTTCAAGATTTGTTCTTCTAACGAGTGATACTACGAACAACCCTCTTTATAATTATGACAGGATTGAATAGATGCTATTCTTATTTTGGAAGTTACAGTCATTCAAATCTGATTTGCCGAGCTAAAACATCACATTTATGATTTCTATTGCCGGAGCAGAAAAACAAGAGACGTACATCTAATATGGTGTTTTCTACTACTTAGCAATTGGGCTATTTGATATGAGTATAATTTCGAAATAAGCTCTTTCAGACGTTCGTAGAAATTAAAAATACTAAAATTGTAAGGCTACTCAGATTTCCTCATAATCGACAATTTTGGCTACCGTGTTCGATGGTCTATCTTATGGAGCCTAGGTGAAATCGAACAATGCCCAAAGAATCAGTCGTACTACTAGTCATTCTCTTTAAAATTAACGAAAAAGGAAATTTGTACAAGCTTCTCAAAATTAGTGAGATCCTTTCATGTCTACCTTTCGATCTCTAATTTTGACCCGTACATTGCGTATTTATCAGCTCGGTAGTGGAAGCTCGTTACCAAAAGTGAATAATACTTTTATAACAAGGATAAGTAGCACCATGCATCGGAGGAGAACGGGGCATCTATCCCTACCGCCAGCGATACTGAGCCAAAATTTGAAAATATCGTGATTATGCACTACAAACTTTTATTTTCTTGGGATCATAAACGGCTATTCCCACGTTTTGATTCAGTCCTGTTCCACTCTGTGAATTCAGTGTACAGTACTATCTCGATAGAGCACTTGATATTGGACTTGCTTGGTTCCGCAACAAACATACACTCCAAAGAAAATGTCGGGTCGAAACCAACCCAGTCAACTTTGCTCCCTTACAACTCCTTCCAATATTGCTCGTCAGCCATGAAGTAGTGGTTCATTAAAGATGAAGACTTGCTACGTGTGCCGATACTAGAGAAAATCATAGTGGATAGCATATATGGAAATTCGGACGGTAGTTCAAAAATCTCAAAATCGGGCAAAACTTTCGTGCCAACCTGATAGGTCATTCTGCCCTTTTCTTCAATAGAGTCTACAGGGAGCTAGCTACAAGATTTAGGACTATTGCCTCTATTTGGAAGTGTCTTTCCTCTAGTTACGATAGGAAGTGAACACTCGAGAGAGAGAGAGAGAGAGAGAGAGAGAGAGAGAGAGAGAGAGAGAGAGGAGAGAGAAGAGAGGGATGTAAAGGAGGGAAGGAAAGTGCAGGGAAAACAGAATGAGAGTTATTAAGAGTGGTACTTTATCCCAATCTGACAAGGGATGACCACACTGTGCTTGTGCAGTTTCTGGATTAGACCCAATACGATCGATAAGCATCGCAAGTTCATTAATCAATCGATTAACCAAATCTGCTGAAGAGCCTCAGGGCACAAGAAAAACAGAGAAAACAGACAGACTGTAAGAGAAATAAAAAAGGTCTGTAGGATTGGTCTCATAATGATTTCACATTTTAACCGGAACGAATAGGAGACAACATTTGAATTGAGGACAGATCGAATTGCCCCTTTGTATTCCCAGATTTGGTTCGTGATAGTTTGCACACCTTCTCTACTCTCTTCAACTTTGAAAGGAGAGGAAAGATGGTCGTAAAATAACTCAAACGTCTCAACTTCGGAATTTTCTTATGGTTATCACTTTCGGAACTGTGCTACGGAGAACTCATTTTGCAGGCTGTGAAAAGAGAACGAGAGATCAAAAAAGAGTTCAGTTTTCTACATAATTCTGGAGCAGGAGTATGGTTTTCAAGGCAGGATATAATGAATAGCCACGACAGGTCTCGCTGTTTCCCACTTTGTATCGTCTAATTCAACATCTATAATTGGTCCGAGTCGAAAGAGACAAAGATTCAGCAATTAAATCAGAGAATGTTTGGAGGCAAAAATGAATAATTCAAAAGAAATTGAACTATTAGAATTAAACTAGCGAAGCAAATCGAAGACAGGATCAAAGTGTGCAGCGAAATAGCGTGATAAGCAAATAATGAAACTCATTTCATCTCTAGCAACTTGGAGAATGGCCCGGGTCCTAGCCCTTATCGATGGAAATTAAAAGATTAGCACGGTAATCAAGGGCGCTCAAAGAAGGCAAGATACCGTTTCCCCAGAACAGGGATACAGTACAGTATGTAAAAATACAAACACGCACTCTCTCTCTCTCTCTCTCTGAATTCACTTGAGGAACAGGAACAGTTTGCGTGATTGTCAGAGGGATGGCCGTCGGAAGGGAGGAAAGAGTGGAGGGGGGGGGGGAGAAGGGAGGTGGGAGAGAGGGGAGGTGGGAGAGAGGTGAGGGGTAGTTGAGAGAACGGCAGAGAGATCATAAATAATCGCTGGAAAACGCGCTACGAGCCCCTCGGCAATCAGTGTACAAACAGTACGCTGGAGCATCTCTCACTCTCCGGAGGTTGGAGGAGGGGAGGTGGGGAGGAGAGGGATGGGAGGTAAGGGAAGGTGAGAGAAGAGGAGGCGGGGGTGAGAGGAGGGGAGAGAGCGGAGAGGGGAGGTGGGAGAAGGGGAGGTGAGATTCACTTCTCCGGTTTCTAGTAGCGCATCTCTCTCTTGACAAATTTCGGAGCAGAGACAAAAAGGAGGCCGTTGGCGGAAGTTGTGAGAGACAATCTGATAGAAGAAAGTGATTGATAAAAAGAGTGGGAAGTCGATCTAACGATCGCTTTCTATTTGAGATCAAGGGGCCAAATAGATTCTCTGAAACATAGATTTCGAAGGCAAAATAAGCGTATATTTTCCACTTCGTGCCGTGTTTTTCATTCAAACAAAATTATTTTCTCTTATTTTATTCACAATTGTGATACAACTCAATAATCTCTGAACAAGATTTCAAAGGAAAAGAAAAAAAACAATGGGGGAAAATTGATCGAAATTCTTAGCTGAAAGGTGTTCTAATGAGTAGACCTCACTGATATTTAGTGATAAGGGGATTGATAACATTGGATAAGAACAGAATGAAAGAGAATTACACTCAAATGAGTCGATCGTCAAAGAAGAACAGTTTTATGAGAGGGAAAAGATTGCGTTCGACAAGATTCATAAGATTGGGGCGAATTCCCGTACTATAGGGTCGAGATTGATCGAGACACGCGACGCGTATGGGGTCTCACGCGTCGCGGTTGATCCAATCAATCTCGAGATATGTGCACTGTTAGGATCTCACGCATCACATAAGGTGAAGGTACGGTAGCAGATACTGTTACTGAGTACGGTAGCAGGAGGAAACTAGTGACTTGTACGTCAAATTGAGTGAAAAGAAAAGTATTGTGAAGTGAAATTATTGACGCAGAAAGGGAAGTTTGACGAACTACGATAACTCAAGGCTTCTTTTGATTGTGAGATGAGGTGAAATAAGGGGGATTGGTCGAATACCAATATATACGGTAGGAAAAATCACTTTTGTGATTAAGATACCACATTTGAAGGGGGATAAGTATCTAGAGTGACCTACTACGATGAGTCGTCTTTGAGCTAAGCAGGGTAATAAATAAATGAATAATAGTATATCTCTGACAACTCTCTGGGACAAAAAGTAGAAAATAAAGAAGAAGAAAAAAATTCGATTGAAAGAAGTGGGGCGATAATGGAGGTATTACAGTATCACTCATTGGTGATCGATCAAAGGGGGCAAGATACCGTACTCTCAATGTTTCTTCCTTCTTCCTCCTCCTCCTCTGCTAGCTGGCTCCTGAACGTGTCGGAAGGTAATGTCCGGATTCTGGAACATCGAAGGTGGAGGACGACTGAAAGCAAATATTTTAAACATCGAAAATGCTCATCAAAAATATTTTCGCAACGAAAAAAATGCCTCAAGTGAAACACTTTAAAAGCCTTCACAATGATATCGGTACAACCATGCTTCACTTCGTCTCAAAACAGAGTACAAAAACAGCGCGCCCAACGAATGTGAGCATTACTGCGTTGTTTGGGACCTGCCAACTAATTTTGCTCACTTATTTTTGTGTACTTACTTATTCTTTATGGCCAAATTACCCACTCATTCTTTGGGTAATCCCAAACACTGCAGTAGTGCTCGACTTTGAAAAGGACTGAAAGCAATACGCGTGAAAAACAACCCAGTTATTGGGAAAAATAATACGTTTCACTGGTAGCATATTGTTGTCCTACTGTGATGAGTGCGCGGCACTCAACTTGGCTCCGCCCCTTCAATTTTTTTTTCTTAATTTATCGATTTTTCTCATGTTTCAGTAGCTATTTCTAGAGTTTCTCCATATAATTCGATGTATAAGAAGATTATCTATTGAACACGGCAAGTAGTTAAGCAGTAGAAGTGACATTATGTTTTTGTGAGAGAAAACACTTGAAATCGCTGCTATTGTACGCGCGTCAGTTGAATTTTAGCCCTTTTGCGACGAGAAAGCAGTGCAGCGAAATAGGATCACATAGTAATTAGCGGAGAAGCCAAAATATTATACAAAGGAAGAAATCAGCCGATCAAATCATTTCCTGATTTTTTTGTTCCGTTCCTATCGTTTTCAAAATATTTTCAAGTTCCCGCTATCGCTAACGAGCGTAAGACCGTTGCTGAATTTTTGAATGTCACAATAGTATCATCCAAATTGTAAACTGACCCATATGTTCCGATTGCCTGGGGCGCTCCTCCATACATCATTCCATTGATTCCATTGGGAGGAGGGAGAGAAGCACTCATGAGAGACATCGTTGCGAGTGGTTGAGGACGGACTCAAACACATCAAACATCATTATGTCGTATTATTTATCAGTCAAATAAAGGTAATTACATCAAAAGAATGTTATCAAAAGTTCAAATGTAGTCTGATTTTATGATTTTTTTACTTTAAAAATCTTTTAATAACAATTTTTTCAGAATTTGCGAAAAAAAATATTGTCAAAAAGTGGATAGAAATCGACATAACCTGCCCGCTCAGAGTTGCGCGACAAATAAATGTCTGATCAATTAGACACCCTAAAACGAAACCTGCCCGTCAGGGCCTCCAATAATGCACACTTAAAATGTAGAAACCTGCCATGCAGACCATCAAAATCGAAAATCTGACCAACCAGATTTGCATGCTATTGTACTTTTAGGCATCTGTACTCACTCCTTGCAGCAGCAGCCAATGCTTCTGCAGCCGTCTGCTGAGGGGGCGGAGCACTGTAGAGACCACCCGCAGAATCGAAGAGATCACGGTAACCCTGTTGAAAAGGAAGAGTTTACACTATTTCATTGAATTAAGGAATTAACAAGATATGAGTTGGGTGCAGTGATAAAATTCGTAATGAAAAAGGGGAAATTCAATACTACCATTTACCGTTTAAAGAGTGTATTATTATTATTATTATTATTCGGTAGAATGTTTGAACCACAAAGAAAGCACCCAAATTATAAATACAAAATAGTAGACGAGAAACCAGAAAGTCACTTGCGGTAGTAATATAAGTCGAATGGTATGATCCCTCTAGATTAAAATAAGAACATTTAGTTATTCTCACGGTTCCCTAAATTTTGCGAGTTCAAAATCATACATGGGCAGCACTTATCCGAGGCTGTTTGCACACAGCCCCCGATCTACCGTATCCCGCGAATTAATAAAATCTACTGTAACCCGCCAAATCAATTTTTTTCGTGCCAATAAAAATCGATTGCATTGCAAATTTTTGTTGTTTCAATGTTGAATAACGCAGTGAATATGCTTTAGCAATCGATAAATCGTATCAATCTGTATTTAAAAAAAACTCTTTTCAAATGCACCATCATCTCCCCGAAAAAAATTGCAGGCAATATTGACGCTATGGAATCAATAGTCATCGAGTGCCAAATCACTCCACAAAAGAAACAAAAAATAATATTTAAAAATAGGCGAAATAATCAGCAAAAATCAAAACTCCGCATCCTTTAAAAAAGAGACGGCCGGAGCTGTATAGAATTTCTCCCCTGTGATCGATGGCCCCACTTACAAGAGATGGCGTCGTCTCTTTGATTGATCTAATAAGTCGAATAAAGTTTTCACAAATAATTAGTAAAGTTTAAACAACAAAAATTTTTTTTAAAAAGAAACGAAAGAATAATACTGCATCATTAAATAAATTTAAAAAGTTGACCCAACATGCGCTCCAACTCTAAAAGTGAAGATTAATCGATAAAACAGAGCCCCGTTAGTCTCTGTCGAGCTTTAGGCATTCGATTAGTACTCCACGAGCTATGCACTTAAGCGCACATTCTAATTGTTTCTATTTTATGAAATAAATGCCCCCGACTAAAATAAGCCTTTTCGGCGTTAAAACAGTCGGGGGCTGATTTCTCCTCCAATACGAAATATTTATGCCTGATTTTTTAGTGGAATTACTCCTCCCAAAAGGCCATATACTAAGCAGATTGGCAAACGATTTTGTAGCATGATAGGAGAAAAGAAATAAATTGAATATTGCATTACAGGGAATAATAATTAATGCCCACTCGAACGAACTACCGTAGTTAAGTTAAGGCGGACTGCCGTCGTCTTGCCTTCTCGTCTGCTAGTTTTTCGTTTTTTTTCTCTCCAATTTTCTCAATGTCGACTTTTGCACACTGCCCCCGAAAAATCCCAGCTCCCATTTGCACATAGCCCCTGCCCCCTGCTGCCGATGTATGTTCAAAATATTTACCACCTCACATTCCCTACGCGTGCGGATGGCTCGTTAATCGAAGGGACGAGAGCATGAGACGCTCTAGAATCACCGGTGGTGGGTCCCGTAGCTTTTTTTCGTGGTCGGTCCCGTAGCCAAAGATCGAAGCTGTGGTCGGACCAGTGGACAGTTGGCCGGACTAGTAGCCAGTGTGGTCGGTCCAGTGGTCAATCGTGGTGGGTCCCGTAGCATATTGTGGTCGGTCCCGTAGTATTTCGTGGTCGGTCCCGTAGCATTTCGAGGTCGGTCCCGTAGCATCTAGCGGACAGCCGACCACAAGATGCTACGGGACCGACCACCAGCGATTCTAGAGCGTAACAGTATTTTCGATAAAATCTGCCGAAAATAGTGATTTTTTCACTTCCGTTCCTTGGTGAGCCCTTCGCGCGTGGTTTTCAAATTTAGGCGACGTGAGCACCACGGGCTGCATCCACTCACCTGATTAGCACTTGTCGACGGAACTGTTACTCCGACTCCCATCTGCTGTTGTTGCTGAATTCCCATTGGATAGCCTGACTGAGGGGTGAACTGCAAATGGGAACGACTTTTTTCCGATATAATCACACGACAGTCTTATTCGCAATACAATCGTGTCGTCTTGCTCTATCGAATCATACTAATTTTGGCATTTAAATAGATTTTTAAAAGATGATTTGTAATTTAGTAATCATCGTAACAAACAACACCAATTATATTTATGACTTTCCATGGCATGAATACGAATAATTCACAAACATTGGCAAATAGGGCAATCACTCACATATTGCTGTTGTTGACTCATGAGCAAGTGTTGATAAGCAGCGACGATATGAGGAGGAGGAAGGGGAGGGGGAGGATGGGAGAGATTGACTGAATGGAAGAGGATGAGGGATACTGTGGATAGCAGTACTGTAGAAGAAGTTGGAGAATCAAGTAGAAACAATTTAGACTTCAATTCTGCATACACATGTGTGCATCCCCAACTTGGCATCAGGTTGACGTTCCCCATGTTGGTATCAATCCCTGTCTCGTTTTCTGTCTCTCTAGCCGTTACACACTATTTCTAGCGAAATTCTCCAACATGGAAAAGCCAGCGCAAATATGCCGCAAGAACCTGGACGTACGTGCGCGCCTGCGAAAGTATGCAGCAAGGATCGAGCGTACTTGCGGTGGTGCTCCCTGCATATTACACAAGGTCCGCGGCAAATTTGCGCTGGCTTTCCCGTGTGATACCAACTTGGAATTCAACATTATGCTTAGGGATGGACACCGGCATAAGTATGTCATCGCTCTACCGTACCTGGTGGCATCATATTCATTCCTTGCTGCGTCTGCTGCAGCTGCTGTGGCTGCACGGCCATTCTCTGCTGTAGTGCAATCTCAGGAGATCGAGAACGACACGAAGTGTTCACTGATGCTTTCACCTGCACAAATTAGAAAAATTATTGATTGACCTGCTCAGCAAGCCTTTAGTCATTTTAGGTAGTGAATACGTTGTTTAACAATAAATCATCAAAGTCGACGGTTATCAGATATCAAAAAGTAAATGTGATATTGCAGTACCTCCTCAAACTTGTAGTCTGTGCCGAGGATGCGAGATCGTGCAGCATCGTAAACTGCTTTTCGCTTCTGCAAATAATTTTATTTAAAAAAGTCGATATCATAGTATGCATTACTTCTCTACAAGCGGAAATCAAAATCATAAGGAAATGTAGCATAATCACCTCGAGATTCTTGAATTTCTCTTCCTCTTCTGCCGAAATTTCGCCTGTAATTAGAGATTATGAGGGTTGTGCTGTACAAAATGGAAGTGCACTAGCACACTCAGATTTAACTGCTTTAAAGCTCAAGGAGAAACCGATCTTACCCTTCTGGGCGCTTTCAATGGTCGGTTCCTCTGTGGGTGCAGCAGTGTCCACTGCAGCCGATGCCGCTGGTGCAGCAGCAGAAACTGCAGCTGCAGCCACATTCGGACCCGAGGCGGGTCGTCGCAGCAGCTTGCGGGGCGCTGTTGGGCTGCAATAGTCAACGGGTACGATGTGCTGAAAATGATTCATTCACTCATTCCTGATATAAGAAAACGTGATCATAGTAAGTAAAATAAGTAGGAAGAAAGGGTAAAAACGGACATTGGCTTGGCCTCAGAGGGGACGGCCATGGTGGGTGCAGGCGTGGCTCCCACAGGGAAGGAGAGCTGTTCCTTCTGAGCCGCCTCCCGATCAGCCTTCTCTCGCTTTAGAATACGGATCTAAAGAGGGATATGCTGTATGATAGTTGACGGCTAGTTACAATTGAATAATGGCAAATTTCGTCGAAAAAAGACACACGTAGGAGGCTAGTAAAGACATCAAATCGGTAAGGAATAGCAAAGGGAACCTGCTGCTGTTTGTTCTTGAGTTGTTCCTCTTGTTGCACCTCACCCGTCTCCCAATCATCGGCCACTGCCGACGATGACGCTTCTGTTGTTATAATAATCGAATACACATTGGCAAGAACATTTGATTCTACTAGAAGATACTAGAAGTACGTACGGACTCAAACAGGAACAAGAATGGGCATAAAACGAACCAATAGACTCCGTTACAGCCATACTCATGTCAATCAAAAGTTGGCGTTCCCAAATATGGGATCTTCACGTGACCGTCAAGACCTGAAACGAGAAAATGAGCCACAAAGTTGGTGAGGAACAGGGACGGAGCGAATTCAGGATTTTCAGGGCGGAACGGCAAATTAGTTAGAGAATATGATTTGAAGCGCATGCCCTACATTAAGGCGATAAACGAGGTATGCCAATAAAATGCATAATCAGGCAATTGGATACATGAATGAGCTTTAAAGAAAAGGAGGAAAAAGTAAAACAAAGCGTTTAATGGTGCGCCTACGGTAGATGAGAAGCATTTTCCGATTCCTTTAACACGGTCTCAATACTGGTTCTGATTAATACGACTCGGAAACTATTTAAAATTGCCTAAAAGTGGTGGTACTGAGGTCTCACGAGAAACGGACTAGTTGGTAAATGAATATAAAAAAAATAATTTTAAAAATAAAAATAAAGCAGCTAATGATAGCTTCATTAAAGAACCTCATATCTGTAAAGTACTGTACATTTGAAAATTGGCAATCTGCCAGGCCACTTTTGTTGATTTTCATTCCATCGATTTATCGATCTTTGGTTCCTTTCTTCTCGTCTTTGAACACTCCAGGCGATGAGAGAAACACGCGAGGTTAGTTTGAACCACGGTAGTTACCTTTTCGTGATATTTGTGCTCTATAATTTCTTCTTATTTTAGCTGAAATTTCATTTCCAGGAGCGATTTGCGCAATGCAGTCCGCTGACGCAGATGATGCTCATCGTCTTCTCGAGAATACTGCAGAAGCGCAAGTACTACGACGATGGATACTTCTTCGAGCTGGAAGTGAACGGCTAGTTGACAAACTCTTCAATTTCTTTAATTCGATTTTACCCACTATGAAAGGTTTTTTTCGCAGGCGCCAGTGTGTTCCTTATCGACTGGACGAATCCTTTCGTCCTCAAATCGATCCCGAACTCGATTATCGGAGCAGGGGCAGCTGCGGATCTGCAGTACATCGAGGTTCGTACTTGTCAGCCGTCGTTAAATTTACCCCAAGTTGTGCAGATGATCCAGTTGGTCTTCAAGCTGGAGAACGATATTCCCGATCGTTTCGTCGAGCGTTTCGGCATCTGTTTCGATGAGAACAACGATGTGGAGCTCGTGAGGTGGGATATCGGTTCAATCGACCTCAAATCAGATAGAATTCAAGTGTTCTTGATTATTCTACTCACCAAATAATTGTCATTTTCCCAGCCTGCATCGGATCTATTCATGATAACTATACCCAATTATCGATTGATTTCAGTCCCACTCGTCGTGTTCCTCTCTCGCCTCCGTCCGCCTCGTGGACATCGAATGCAGTCATCGAAATGTCACGAGCGGTCGATGAGGTGAGGAGACATTTATTGATCTTTTTTTGCAGATTCTAGACAAGGTTAGGGTATTGCAGATGTGTGCTGAGTTGGATGTGCTGCCAAGGGCGACTGAGAGAATGGGAGGACTCCGAGCATTCTTCAGAGTCGACTACAATCGAAGTACAATCTAATTTTAATTGGAATTAATGTTTAAAAATGATTGCGCATAATCTTGAAATTGTTCGATTGCAGATCGCCCCAAGGGCTATCAGGCGCCTCACTTTGAACGCTCTTCGTTCCCCACTCTGCACTACTCGGATCTCTTGCAGGAGAAACAGCCGCAGGTAGAGTGCACAAGTGGATGAAGATGGTACTGTAGCTTGACCATAAATACAGTAACCTCGTTCAGTTCCCAGCGCCGCAGCGATCGATTAGCAGCAGCAGAAAAATGTGAGTGGTGCCAATAGTACTTGTACTGTCTAAATACCACAGGATCTCGTTCATAGTATTCAATTAACAGTTAATATAATATCAATAAATCAATATCAGGCGATCGACGCTAAGTGTGGAGTCGTTGCTCTCACGCAGCAACTCAGTGCCGGCAGGGAAGGCTGCAGTTGCTGCAGCTCCTACTGCAAGACCAACTACTGCAGCACGCCAGCTGTTCGTTACACAGACAGGTACAATACGTTAATAAATAAAAGCGAGTATTATTGTTACCTTACTCCAATGATACAGTAATCACTCCCTTCAGATTCGACGATCGCTTCCCCATTCCGTACTGCCTCTTCGCTCGATGTGAGGGAGACCGTGCTACCGCCTGTTAAGGTATATTATTGATTTATCCCGTAATCTGTGTTATTATTTTTTTTGAATGCAGTAATCAGTGTTATTTCTTGAGAATTATCGATTGTAGGGTGGTCACGGCGATGACGTCAGCGATGAGGATGAGGAAGAAGATGGTGAGAAGGAGAAGAGCGACGGGAATCTGAGTGATGATGAGAGAGAGGAGAAGGAGAGTGATGATGACGTCACTGATGAGGAAAAGGAATTGAAGACATTGGAAGAGGAAATGGAAGAAGTAGAAGATGAGAGTGATGGACTGATTGAGACAACTAGAGGAGATGAGGAGGAGAGGAGAGATAGGAAGAGACCATCGATCGGTAATGGAGATGATGGATTGGATATGAAGAAGGTACGGTTCATGATGCGATTTATCGATTGATTGAGATTGCAGACTCGATCTAGCTCCTCTACCTCTCTTCTTCTTTCGAATCGTGACGGTAAGAGGGCGAGTGAGAGCACTGAGCAGTCCATCCTCTCAACAAGTGAGATAGTTGTCTTTGATCTTTTGTAGTTTGATCTCTACTTTGTACTTTAATCTCTCATTTCATTTCCGGTCTGGAAGTTGGCTTCAATTCGCCGACCGATCGTAGTAGCAACAGAATGTCGGTGGATTCTGCGAAGAAAGTCAATGCGAGCACGGATCAATCCATCCTCTCCACAAGTATGCTTATTGATCTTTCTAGTTTGTTCTCTGGTCTTCAGTTCAACCTGTATACTATAGTTTAATCTTTTCTTTTATTTCCGGTCTGGAAGTGGGCGTCGATTCGACAAACGATCGAACCGGCAAATTGTCGATGGATTCTATCAAGGTAATCGATATTTTCAGTGATACCGTAACCCGATCTGTTCGTGCCAATATTCTCGTTTACGGAGAGTATTTCAGACCGCAACTTGTCCTCCAGCCAAGGAAAAGGAAGGTGATGAAGATGATGGCTACAGAGGTGAACCCCATACGAATTATTGATTTATATTGTTGTAGAATATAGTGTGTTATCGATTGATTACTGCTTTTGCCCACTGATCTTTGATCTTTCAGTCTTCGACGATGACGAGGATAAGGGAGGCAATCCGAATGAGTCGTTGGAGAGTGACGTCAGCGACTCGCTTTTCATTAACTGATTACGGTAGATTGCCACCCCTCTTGAGTTATTACTGTATTCGAACCAATCGATTCAGGGATATGGCAGTTTCCCGTTTCAGTAGGTAAGTTGCATTGTTCGAGTGGTTACGGTAGACCGATGTTAGGCATTACGTAAAACTCCTTTTTTTGTCGGTGATTGTCAATGTTGAGAGATTTTAAACTGTTTTTTTTTATTGTTAGCTGTTCTGTTAGATCATTCCAGTTGATCAAATTTCTGTACTAATAAATTTCCCCCCGGTTTCTCAACCATTGTTCTCGTTTTGTTCATTGTTCTGTTTAAATGTTTCCCTTCCGTTTTAGATAAATATTTTTATCTGATGTGAAATGGGAAATTATAAAAATGTGCGTTAATTCCGCATTGAATACTTTTGGAAGTGATTCATCCCAGATTGCACGCATAAAGAGACTAAATAAACGCATTTCTCGATTCGTTTCCGGGCTCTCACCACGCCTTCCCTCTTTGCAATTGATTGATTACTGTGTGTTCTCTCCCGCGCTCTCTCTGTTGCACACACTCTCTCGCAAGGGCACACTCATCTTGCTCTGTTTCTCACTATAGCGAGCCTCTCTCTCTCGAGGGACGAATCCCTCTCTCTCCCTCTCTTTCAGCCCCCACTTCCCTTCTTTGCTTCATTCGTTATTCCAAACAATTGAACTCGCTTGGGACGCGAATATGGCCTCCGTTTATCCTCGTTTTGTCACTGAATCGCATAGTTTCATCGATTGTAATCAATACTCTATTCCTACTCTCTCCGCCCTTTGGCCTCTTTCTCCCTATCGTTTCTCTATTTTTTGTCATTCTTCTTCTCCTCTTGGATATCGTTACATCAGCGGCTCAATGAATCCTTCCGACCAGGTCCTTTGAAGAAGCAATAATTATGTTATCCTGTCATGTTCTACATTGTTTGTCCATTGTTTTGCACCGCTTTTTTGCGTTTCAAACGTTGTCTAGTATGCAATTGATATATATTTATAATATATAATTGTAATATTGTAAGGGTCGTTCGCTCGCTCTGGCCGTCCCACAGTCGGTGCAGCACACGCAGATCGACCTCTCCGACGTATTTCGACCACTCACGAGAAACATGGTACGTGGGGTGAACAGAGAGGAATAACAAACCTAGATGAATTGGGAAAAAACGAAGCTTAGGGTGTCGAAATGAATCACCACTCCTGGTTAAACGGTTTTGTGAGTAGGTTGCATGAGAAAAAAAAAGAAGTAAAGCGCCTTAGTTTGACTGCTTGGTACATCTAGGTTTCTGGAGGATATCAAATGCTCATTGGGAACATTATTTGTGATTTGATGCACGGCCCATAAAGTGTAGGAAACAAATATATTTTTGTTCTTATTTTGCTTTTGTTGTTCATCTGAAGCACATGGATTGAGTGTGCAATCTCGTTCCTTAGCTTAGGTTGATGATATAGGCGCTCTAATTTTTTTCTGAATTGTTTTCTTTTTCTAGCCTTCAAATTTGCACAAATCAGGTAGGACTAAATTGATTGTTGCGTATGGCAGAGTGACCAACAGTTGGATTGTGCCCTCGATCTGATGCGTCGTCTGCCGCCTCAGCAGTGCGAGAAGAATCTACAGGAACTCATCGGTACGGTAGTCACGGGTTACGGTAAATGATGGATACGGTACCTTAGGTGCCTCTTGTGCTCTGCATCACCGTTACCAATTGAAACGGTGTTTATCGATCGACATCTGCAGATCTGGCTCCCTCTCTCTGTGAGGATCTTCTGTCGACGGTTGACCAGCCTCTCAAGACCGCAAAGGTACAGTAGTTACTGTAGTTGTCGAACGATCCAATCTAATTCGATTATTGTGGGGAAAAACATAGTAAATGTGTATGACATGACAATAGTTTGTGTTTCATTTTGTTTATCATCCATTCCCTAGAGGTTTCAAATGTGATCGATCGAGAAGTACCGAATACCGTAATCATCAGTGTGCCGTTGCAGGACAAGGAGACGGGCAAGGAGTATCTCGTGTGTGACTACAACAGAGACGGAGACAGCTACCGGTGAGAATTAGAGATATATGCTAATGCATTTTATTTATTGATAAGCTTTTTTACAATTACAATAGAACGAGGGAATAGTGATGAAGTGGCACTGAAACCCGAAATCAAATGGGTAGTTTCAAAACGGTGTTGATGCAGTATTTTGAACGTATTGATTATTTTCTCACTATAATTCAGTGTTAGTTCGGCATATGCAATGTCTTCTCGGTTATTATCAATTATCTAATGACGACGCAATCTTCAGTTCTCCATGGACGAATCAATACGATCCCGCCCTCGAGGACGGAACTCTTCCCTCTGAGAGACTTCGCACACTCGAGATTGAGGCGAATGCAGCATTCGAGGCATACAGAGACATGTTGGTACACGTTTCACTATCTTATGCCCATTTTCCTTTTTGTTTCACTATATTTATTGGCATTGAATATTTAGAAATCGAAAGTCAATATTCTTGTAATAGTGATCATCGGGCAGTTAGAAATGGATATCTGTGGGAGAATACCGCTTTCGTGATTTGGTAGCTTCATAAAATGGAGTGTGATTGACAGATGTAGAGTGTAAAGGGGCGATAAGCAGGTATCTGATAGAGTGTGACTAAATAGTCTATCGTGTGAATCATAGGTGAAAGAGATTACTGATGATTCGGTGATTCGCCTTTTTCGCTTTTTTTCTCCGTCCCTTGAAAGAAACGTTTAATTCCTGATAGGGAAGCACGAGGGTACACAATTTTCTTGCGATAAATCAAATCCATTTGGATTAACTCCTAGATTAGATATTAATTACGAAATGTTTGGTAGACATAGTTTCCTGATTTTCTAAAAAAATGAGTGAACTCTACTCAGGTACTTTGACGGTGGTGTCTCCTCTGTGTACTTCTGGGAACTGGAAGGATACGGTTTCGCCGGCATCGTTCTCCTCAAGAAGGTATTGCACCATTCCTATGTAATATTGTAATATTGAGTTGTGTGTACACATAGTGCCCTTTTGGAACCTTGCTCCTGACTATGATACCGTTCATGAAAACGTACTGGCCGAAATAAATAAATATAATTGAAATGAAATATTCTTAGAATGGAGATGGGACAAAGAATGTGAAGGGCTGCTGGGATTCGATACACGTCATTGAAATCGCCGAAAGGGTGAGTGCAACATTTTTTTTCTCGTCCCTCATCTGAAATAATTCAATGAGAAATTATGTTCTTTCTCCAACATTCTCCTAACACTATCTATAACTCATTATACAATAATCTAGGTTTGTCGGATTGCCTAATTTTGACGCAATCTCTCCTTTTTCAGTCTCGTCAGGCGCATTACAAACTGACGTCGACTGTGATGCTGTGGCTGCAGACGAGCAAGACGGGCAGTGGAGTCCTCAATCTGGGCGGATCTCTCACTCGACAGGTACGGTAGTGCGGTTGGTCAGATGCATGATTAGAAAAGTACAGCGATGGGCTAATCGATAATTGACTGTGTTCAGGTGGAGCAGGATGCGGCAGTGACCGAAATGACGCCTCATCTCGTCAACATTGGAAGAATGATCGAGGTGATCTTTGATTTTTCTCTCCGCACGTTATTGTTATGTGCAGTATCGAAAATAGTGTTCGTTAGCACTGAGAAACCGATTGAACTAACAAGAATCGAGAGCACATTTACCGATTGAATAGTACGCTGAACTGATTACTATATCGTCAACATTTTCCTCTCAGGAGCAAGAGTCGAAGATGCGAATGACTCTCAATGAGATCTACTTTGGCAAGACGAAGAGGGTACGTCATTTTGGAAATTATTTAATTTATTGGTTTGTTTTCATATATTATCTAGAGATCAATGATTGGTTAGACATCAAAGATAATTTACAAATAATAATAATAATATATTTTTCTTTCATTTATTCGACTATTTATGACAGGAATCGCGAGAGACTCGAGCATGACCGGGACATAGAAATTTATGATTTTTTTTTAAATTGGCTGAAAATTTAACACAAGGTACTACAAACCTCCCTCTATAGAATAGCTTTTTCAGAATTTTTTAAAAAAATTTCATTTTTGCGCGAAACACAAATCAAGTAATAGCAAAGCTTGAAAAATCATAAATATCTTTAAAGTGAAGATAGAAATCCGCTGTTTGCTGCGTTAGATAGACAAATCACTCGGCTTGTTTACCCACCGCTCGAAGTCATTCCTGATCCTTGCACCGATGCGGGGTGGTTGTTTTTGCAAAAGTTGAGCTAACTCTCTTAAAAGTCAAAACTAATGGTTCCCTCTAAGAGATGTTCTGGTGAAAATTGTTGGTACTTGCTCCAGTAAAAAAATGGGTCAAATCGGCACATGCGTTGTAATGTGGCGCTGACTTATGTTACGCCTTCCAAATGTAACTATTAGTCTCGATTGATAATTCTTGATCTTTTTCAGTGAAAACAATGTGAAACTAATAGAAAATAATATTCAGGTAGTTTGTGAACTTTTTTATTTACAGCTTTTTGGATGAAAAAAAAAATCAACTTCGATTTTTGCATTTTCCGAATATCTTATATTTCGAAGTTTATATGAATGTGAAACGTCTTCATAATATTAGATACATTCGCTGGAGGAAGATCTGTAATTTGTAGAGTATTGAACTTTTCCGCACGGAATTCAAAACATGCATTCGATTTTTTTCTACGAATATTATAAGCAGTCCAATTCCTTCATTACTTCATCATGGCATTCCTCATTATAGGTAGACCAATTTCCTTTTTGGAAATGAAAGTCTATCTGTTCGTAGAAAAGAGTTGCAGCGCCTAGAAAATCGATTATAATGTGAAAAGCGCGTGCTCTGACTTCTCTAGCACTCTCTCAATTCCCCACGCTCTCTCGCCTGGGTTCGGGCCCCGTGCTGGGCAGAAATCTTTTGCCGATGAGCTCGAGTCTCTCGCGATTCCTCTCTTATGTAAACGTTGTGGTTTACGATAAATAAATAAATAAATAATGTATATTCTCTTGAGGTTGTGGCCGAACTTCGATCGATGGAGAAAGCATCGGAGATTCGTGCTCGTGATGTTCTCACACAGGAGATCCGCACGGCCGTCGCTGGTCGCGGACCCAGAGATGCCTAGGATGGCACCACAAACCCAGTACCGAACCCCGACCCCGACCCCGACTCTGCACCCACACACGCCTAGCATAATGGACAAGTGTAGTCCCCCTTCCCCCCTCTCAATTTGTGTGCAAGTGCTAATGTTATTTTGAAGATGCCTTTTTAAAATTAATTTGATCAAGATGTGAATAGGAGCCGCATGTCTCTCGAATTCACACATTCTCTCATCATTCAGAGTGACGATAGAGAGTGTGTGAAATAGTGAGAGACGAGAGATGGCCAACTTCAATTTGTAAATCCATTCCTGACACTTTATCCGATTGTGCTTTAGTCACCTTTCTTCCTCCCAATCTTGATTTTCATCAGTTTTGTAATACGACCACCCGCCAACACTTTAC
Source organism: Pristionchus fissidentatus (assembly GCA_036245785.1). Classification (NCBI taxonomy): domain Eukaryota; kingdom Metazoa; phylum Nematoda; class Chromadorea; order Rhabditida; family Neodiplogasteridae; genus Pristionchus; species Pristionchus fissidentatus. The sequence continues at coordinate 20,717,942 of BTSY01000002.1, forward strand.
TGTATAGTTTTGCTCCTGATTTCATTAAATATTCAAAGAAGAAAAAGTAAGAAAATTACGGCATACGAATTCTGCTTTGCTTTCGGCTATTTTTACACTTGTATTTGAGAGAAACGTTGAGTGACTGATCTTTGATCTTTGATATCATGTCAGTCTCGCAATGGTTTTCCACTGTTTTTGGTTCCTGCCGTTATTTGATGCGATAAATATGAATTATATTTTTAAAAAATATTTTTGTTACGACTAATTATGTGGATTAATTGAGAAAGGAAGAAATGCATTTTGTAATTTCCTCCGTAGCAGTCGCACATGGACAGCATGGGGCAGGGGCACTGTGCAAATGTGGGCTGAGATTTTTCGGGGCTATGTGGAAAAGAAAAATAGTTATGATTTTATGATTTTAGTTTATCGTATGTCGCGGATCCCTGGAGAGGCTAATCGATGTGGGAAATACTACGTCTTTATTTCTTTTAAAATCACTCATCCCAGGCAAATACCAAGTCCAATATTGCGAAAGCTGGTGATAAGATTCAGGACAATACCAAAACGGCACCAAGCCACACAAGATTGGACTCAAATGGGTAAATATTCACATCTAATTAGTCTTTCGATAGTTCTTCTCAAGAAAGTGGATAATCTCTGATTATTTCAGAATTATTTGTCACAAAACAGCTTCTTTCTCGATCCTAAGAACGTGCAGAGACGATTCGGGCGCGTGATGAACGAGAGCTATCAAGTGTGTCTTTTAAACCGAGGGAAAATAACATTTAAGTAATGATCTCAGGGCTGGGTCGAGTCAGTTATGCCCCACTACGATCTGAGAACTGTGATCTATGAGGTACGTAAAGGTTTTTTGTTGAAAATTTTAAATACTGAAATTCAGGTTCGCTACAAGAAAACGCGCACCGAGTCAAAATGCGACGATTGTAAGCTGCGCAGATCGATTTCATTTTTTTAAATACTTAAACATAATTAATTGCAGTCATCTCGTTTCGTGCTCGCCACGTGGAAGAACATTCTCCTCTGCATTTTCATGGAGAAATTCTACGTTCTTCTGATGAAATATTTGCTATGAAGAAGAAGGGAACAAAGCAGATTTTCACCCAATTGCGATGGATTTCTACCGTATTTTGCCCCAAATATCAATGATAAAACAATCGATGAAATGAGTGTCCATGTCGAATCTACTATAAAAAATCGAAGCACGAATATATCAATGCATTTTTTAAACAGTAAATATCGCATAATAAATAGTACACTTTCCATTAGATTACTTTACATTTGGTATTTAGCTAGTATGCGATTCGCATTTTTGTCACAAACTACGGTAGGAGTAGTTTTGCTATGCACTCTCGTCGTGTGTCTCTTATTTTCCCGTGTTCTCTAGTTTTCCCTTCCCTTTTTGCACGTTGTTGGTTGATTCCTCTGTTTGTAGCTCGATGTCTCCCCTCCTTCTCTCCTCCCACCTCTCTCTCTCTCGCCACTGATCTACCCGCCGTCGTGTTTCGCATTGATCGCCCAGAAATGTTGTTGTGTACAACGTGTTTCCCTCATTTGTCAGCTTCTCCCCTCTCATTTGTTACCCGCCCCTTCTAGTAGCTTCTGCTGTCCCGCTTCAGAATCATCTCTTCGAACCAAATTAGATATTGTCATGCTCAAATCTCGCCAGAACGCTACTCGACAATGGCTGCCCTATTGTCATAATTTCCGTACCGCTCTTCCCCAGCGCGTGCTCTACATGCGCCCGCTGTTTATCGTCATTATTTATTTAATTGTTTGTCAATTCTCAATTCCTGGCGATTTCAGCTCCCTTCCAACCTGGCCCGTCGACGATCTCTCTTAGACGTGACGTCAGAAGTCGATAGTCATCATCATCCGCGCGGGCGTCGCCTCAACTGAAGATTAGTTTGTTTATATTTTACTAGCTGGGGTAAGCCGCCGACCACTAAGTAACGTGCTTACGGTCTCCTAGTTAGTCGCGCATTAGAGGCCACGCGAGCATCTCCTCATATCAGTGAGAGGCGGAGGTACCAGTCTCTTTCGCAGGAGACTGATGCTGTCGGGATGGTGTAGAAGGCCAAAAGCCTAACAAGAGATAGTGTTCAATCCCGCACACGCATCTCTTACTTAATTCTGCACATCCGCTGGATCGCGCTCGGCAGTAGCATGACCTACCCAGCTTTCGTGGCCTACTTTAGTACAAATCTGCACCTTCTTTCTAAATGGGGTGGGAAGGGACTTGATGGGTTATTAACTGATTCACGGTGGGTTAAGGTCGAAAAATATAAGTTCACATGTGGTTGTATTGTTCCATACGTACTAATCCATTAAAACCTGCAGATGACTCGCAACGACTCGAAAGAAGAGTTGGCAAGGAGCGAGCGAGGGACGAAGAGGAGAAGAAAAAAGAAGGAATGTGTGAGGAGCAGGAATAAAAGAAGGAGGCGAGGAATGGAGAGAAGATAAAGAGAAGATGATGAGTGTAGTGAAAAGGAAGAGGAATGTAGTGAAAAGGAAGTAATGGATAGAAGAGGAGAATGCAAGGGCTGTAGGAGTCCTCGATGGAAAGGAGAGACTTCCTTCGGCGCTCCAACCATACAAAAGAAGGATGAGGAGAGAAACGACGTCTCGGTGAGCACCTTGAAAACGTTGCGTAATTGACAACTGTTAGTGAGCTGGCAATTTGCAGTTTCACTACCTAGTCAAGCTCCGCCGGCTACGTTTCGCCCTCTTCCTTCCGCTCGCTCATCCCGGAATCTTGAACTGACTCTGTGAGTAATCAAGATTAATTAGTGGAGCGAATGATTATTATTCCCATTTCTCAGCCCCGTCTTGGTCCGATCGATGGAGCAACCTACAGTCGGACACTGGATGCAGCTCAATTCAAGGGTGGATTGCCCTCTCCAAGGTTGGTGTGGTAGTTGTGCGATTATTGCTAGAAAAAGTGCACCAGAAATATTCCTTGAAACTTTAAATAACCCGGTGTTCTGCAGTTTCGCGACCTGCTCAAGTATCGTCACCTGCCCCTCCTCTCCCTCGCGCGCCCCGAAGTCAAACTGGACCGGTAAGTAATAATGATGACATAGTGGAGCTGATGATTATTATTTCTATTTCTCAGGCAAGTCTGCTTCCAATGTGTGGGAACAACTGTTCGAGAGGGACAGTTGAAACAGATGGATTCAACTGTTGATCGTCACCCTGAGGTTGGCGTGGTTGGTTGGGCGCTTATCGATCAATGAATAGCATTGAGAATATCCCCTGTCAACTTTCTAGAACCCGGTGATTTGCAGTTTCTCGGGCTCACCAAGTATATCTGGGTGCGCATTGTCTTCACTCGGACTCGTGCCCTCGCTCGGTGAGTATGATGAAATTGTGTTGCAAGTTGTTGTTATTCCCCTTTTTCAGTCCCATCAACATTTAATTGATGAGAAGGATGCCGTCAAATTGAAGCGTGGATTGCTCGCGCCGAGCTTGGTGTGGTACTTGAGAGATTATTGACATTAAAAAAAAATACTGCAAAATATTCCCTGCCAATAACCCGGAGACTTGCAGTTTCATCGGATACTGAAGTTGTTCAAGGCCCCGCTTCGACCCCGCCCACACTTTGATCGTTTTCGACCCTTCGCCCAAACTGGGAGGAGATAAAACCGCCCCGAGATTGGTACTACGATAATTGAGCGACAATCGATCAATACTTGTGATTCAGCGTATCGATGACGTGTCGTCAGAGACGAGCGGCCGAACTGCGACAGTTCTCCTCCGGCCGCGATCGGTTCGTTTCAATCGAAAATGTGGATATTGTGTAAATGATTATCGTCCAGATTCCACGTTCCGACCTTCTCATCGATCGTGATGACTCATGATTGATCTGGAAGAAGAAGAAGATCACTGCTACTGACATGCCGGTGGTTGGTTTCTCGCTACTTTCCTTTCCTAAATGACGCTATTTTTTTCTTTAGGTCCGCCCATCTGTCGTTTCCCCTCGAGGATATCCCTTTCCAAGTCGGAAGGAGTGCCTCATGTGAACGGTGAGTTGGAATTCTGATTCTTTTAACAATTGCAATCTATCAAAATATCGATTGATTTCAGGTCGCCTAAACACAAATTGGCTGTCCCTCGCTGTACGCCCGCCGAATCGACATCATCACCTCAGGCTGGAATGAGAGAAGGTGCGCTCTCTTTGTACGGTTTATTGATTATTTGGAAGTCTATTTAACTATATCTTTGTTTGTTTAGATATTCAACGCGATCGCTGGCCGATTCCGTCCTCTTCTCCTATCGTTGGCCGAATCTCTTCCACTTCTCTTCATCAACTATCGTCACATTCGGTGAGTATTATATGCTGCCAGTCAAATGCTCAACCATTTTTAGATCTAGTGTGGAAATATGCTAATTTAGTCTATTTTAGATGACCGACTGCTCCTTCCCTCCAACAAACAAGTTACTGCCGAAGAGGAATGGATTTAATCGATCGGTAAGTGTGCGGAGTACTGTAGATTGAAACAAATTATTATCTTAATTCAGATCGGCCTGTTCTCTACTACTGTTGCCGCCGGCCCGATCTACCGCCCTCTTCCTTTTTCGGTCCGTTCTACATCAATCCAAATAATTATTGCAAGTGGTGGTTGAATCAAGTTATTTCAGATATGTTGCTGCAACACGCTCCGTTCCTCGATGATCTGCATCAAAGGCTGTTTTGAATGGAGAATGAATACAGGCGGAAGAGAAGATTGCAGCTGATAAGGTGAACATTTAGTGGAGTTTGGAGATATATTATTTATTACTATATTTAAATATAATATAGCTCTCTTCAGGTCGACAAACTCTCCGTTCGATCAACTCTACCAAAATCGGTCGAGCGGCGTCGTCTCTTCCTTATTTGCTCGAGGTTCGTCTTTGCTCTTCTGAAATGCGTTCGATTGAATAAATTGGGCACAATTTAACCGGGAGCCGGAATAGGTCAAGGACCAAGACGGCGTTCGGCCTCATTTTGTGTCTTGTGCAGTCGTTTGTCTCACTGGGTGACAGGAGGCGATGGAACGTCGATCGATTGTGTATTTATACACGTAATAACTATCCGATTATATTGGGCATAAATGATCGTGATTCATCCGTAAGAAAGAGAATTATAGTCGAAAACATTCTCTAACGTGTACCAAGTGCAATAGATGAAACTCGGCAGTTGGGGCTGAAATCAAATAGTCGTAGTGTTCCACAATTTGACGATAGTTCTAATTTCCGGTCGTCTAACTACAATGATTGCCTTAATCTTCAGTCCCTGATGATCACATCTCTCCCAACTCTCATCTCTTCCTAATTCATTTCTTCATCCGCTGCTCCTCTCCGTCCACTGATATTGCCCGGTAAGTGGGTGATAAGACACTTGGGAGAAACAAAAAAAGACGTTTCGAGAGTGAAAAACAGCTTCAGAAAAAAATGGTCTAGCCACATTTTTTTTCTTTTCAAAAAAATCGAAATTTCTTTTTCCCGATGTTACTTCTCCGAAATATTGTTTATCCAGTCCAATTTGACGAGTGGAGCAGAGAGAAGGAAATGTTTGGTTTGGCGACTCGACGCTCAGGAACCTTTCAAAATTGTTTTCTTTCTCTCTTACTCGTCGACGAGTAGAGAGAATTACAGTGCTATTGTACCTAAAATTACTCGAAATAATTAATTGACTGTCAGATGCGCTGTAAAAAATATTAATTATTTGCAGATCGTCTCTCTCATTTCGATGGGTCTTCTCCTTCTTTCTGTATCTTCTCGCTTCGGGATTCTCTTGCTTCGTTTCTGTGGAGGGCTGCGACGTCGATGCCCATCAAGCGGCGGTCCTCGGCCCTCGTCAAAAATATTTATCGCCTCGTCTTCCGTATCCCGCCCCCTCCCCCTAAGTTCTCGAATGACAGCCGGAGAATAGTAATCGAATTTAGTTGTCTTATACCCACTTTTTTTTATGTTTTCTCACTGTATTCTTTTCCCTTTCTTCCTCCGGCTGTTATGCAACTGAATTCCTGATTTAGTGTCACCGAGCCTTAAAAGCGCTCAGTGATTGCATACTAACTTTGACCATGATCTTGAAGTGTAGTAATAGTCAATACCATTTTCTTCCCACCACGCCCGTCTTCCCTGCACGTCACTTTTCGCCCTCAAAAAGGTGAGTTCCTTTTTCTCATTTATTCCAGAACTTTCCCGATGGGGCCGAGGACCGCCGCTTGATGGGCATCGACGTCGCCACGAAGCGGACGCCCGATTCCTTCTCTCCGGTGGCCAGGTTCGCATTTAATTATGCTCTAAAAGCGCCACACTGCGAAGCTCATGCCCATTTTTTTTCTGTTAAAATTCTGTCTTGATCACAGGCTGGAAAGAATCGAGCGTGAGCTTCGCGGGGGTAGCGTTTTGTCATCGCTAATTAAATGCAAACCTTTCAGTGTACACGGCGCATCGTTGCTAGGAGCCATCTTGCAAGGTCCTGTCTGCAGACCAAGTCCACCAGGCGAAGCTCGCGCCGATCCTTCTCGAATTTCTAGCTTCGAAATGCGGAAAAAAAATTGGCATTAGCTTCGCGGGTAGCGCTTTTAGACCATAATCAAATGCGAACCTGGGCCATCGGAGAAAAGGAATCGAGCGTGCGCTTCGCGGCGGACCTCGGCCCAACCGGGAAAAACCTGGAAGAAATGAGAAAGAGGAACTCACCTTTTTGAGGACGAAAAGTGACGTGCAGAGGACGGGCGTGGTGGGAGGAAGGGGAAGGATGGTATCGACCACTTGAGGACCGTGGTCAAAGTTAGCATGCAATCACTGAGCGCTTTTAAGGCTCGGTGACACTAAGGCATGAATTCAGCCGGAGAAAGAAAACAAATCAAAATGTCACGACGAATAACATTTGTAGACATTTCGATCTTTCAGTTGATTAAACACCGAGCTCCGGCTATCATACGACTGGACTGGGGGAAGAGTGAGGGTGGGGAGGAAGACGTGAACCATTCCTCTCGAGAAAAGGGGAGACCATCACGAGACAACCACAAGAAACGATCGTCGGGCACGCGAGATCTGCAAATATTATTCATTATGATTCATTCTGAAAACATAATCGAACACGGCCACGTCAAACAAATCCGCTGATGCGACTGATTTGCTACAGTATCGAAAATATGAAATGTGAAAAAAATATTGTTATCGACACTTCGAAAGTGCTAAAGTACGAGCTATTATGGGAGACTATCTGACTCAGTTGAGTTAACCTTGACACATACTAGCAAATGAGTTGGTGATAGGCATGGCATGATGTAGTGTCAACTAGAGTAGCGAAAATGGATCCCCGTTCCCGCTTGTTTACAGCCAAAGTGCGGGGAGCGCTAGAGAGAGCGCTCCCGCGTCTTTTTGGCAATCTGCCAAGAGAGCGCTAAACGCGCTCCCAACCGCTTTTCTCAACGAAATCACAACGCTATGTTCTGAAAAGTATATATTTGGAATCAGCGCGACGAGATCTTTCAGATGAGCCTATCGTGATTTTCGCCTTTTTCTCAACATTTTTTCCCTTTTTAGCGCTGCCTGCGAGAGAGAGAGAGGCATTTACAACCCCCCCCCCACCGCGCTCTGCGCTCGAAAGGGCCAAAAAAAGCGCGGAGCGGGGATCCATTCTTACTGCTCTGGCGTCAACTGGTAGAAATTTGTCCAGCATAAAAAGAAAGTGCGAAATTGCGTCTACGCATCAGGGCGCTACATGATAGGCATTTCCGATTTTTCTAAAATTTCATAGATGAGCATAATGAGTAGTTCTAAAAAGATTCCTAATAAAATTTTAAAAAAATTGTTTCACAATAAATATATTTCTGATTCCCCGTGGACCGGAAAAAAAATTGTTCGCGCAAAATACTGATTTAACAATTATGATTCAACTATTCAAGGGACTGTTTGTGTCGAGGCCATTAAGGATAGCCTGAAAACCGACATGCACATGGTGCAATTACAGTAACCCGGACAGTACAGTATTATCCAAAAGCTTTGAGAGCAACAGTATCCGTAAGAAAGAGTGAGTAATTTCATGTGACCAGGTGGTTGACCCTAGCCCCCCCCCCCTCCCAGAGAGATTCACAAAGTATACTGGAAATTCATCCAGATTACTGTAAGCACACCATAATTCCTAGTGAGTGTCGGTTTTTAGACTACTGAACATCATTAATGGCACACATGATTCCAAACCTACAGACCAGGGTTAGAGCGAGAGTGTGCAAAAGTGAGAGAGACCCTCTCGATTTCACACGCTCTCTCACTCCAAAGGCCTTTCCGCAAGGTTGACCGGACTGTGGAATGATGTGGGCATAGATACAAATAGTCCTTAAATTAGTTGAACCATCACAGGCATATCAGTGTTTTGAACTTTTTCCCCGTTCCACAAGGAAATTGCACAAAAATATTTTAATTTAAATTTGGAAGCATATTTTTTAAAATTTTTTTTGAGCTTCTATCAAAGATTAGCAAAAAAAATAAAGAATGCGAAAAAAGTCTAAGTATTTTATGAGAAATTTATTGGCATCACTCATTGTGTCCATCTATGAAGTTTTAGAAAAAAAATCGGAAATACCTATGAGATAGTGCCCTAAGGCGTAGACGCGATTTTACACTTCCCGTGTATCGTGGATCACTTCTACCGGGTGACACTACATCATGCCATGTCTATCACACCAACTCATTATATGTCAAGTCTCTAAACAAATATGGCGCTGTTTACGTTGGAATCAGCAAGGTTCGACGGGGGTTTTGAACATTTCAAAAATCGAAGTTGCTCAAAACATGGCTCTAGGGATAACTTTTGAGGCTGAACACGCGTATGCCATCAATTCCGCAATCGATTCAAACGCGCACAGGCTAAGGCATAACTTGACGTTTATTGTTAGTATCCCTAATATATGTTATAATTTATATCCAAGGACAATTTAAACATGCACACGCTCCAAAATTAAATTACGTTTGGCGCTGTGGGGAAGCGCGTTTACCACCTTTTCAATTAAAAATTGGCGATAGATTCCCCGCATACGCATAAATTCAGGCACCCATCAGCCCAATAAGGCGCCAATAAATAGTTTCGCAAATCCACAACACACCAACCTGTGTATACAATGGCCGCCCGAGTAGATCAAGAGACGACGTCGAGTGACCATCGACTGCTCGATTCGTGCAGAATGAGGAGCTGCACAATGAACACATTCCATTCACCTCTCGAGCCAACTCTCTTCCCTTACATACCACGCCTCTCACGAGAGGCTCGGCCCAGAATAGCAATATTCCGGCACAGAGCCCATTTTTCGATATTTGTTTTTTTCACGTTTTTGGGTTCCACTAGGTCCAACTAAGTCCCTCGTGAGGTATTATGTCACAGAAATCATTTCCCGCTTAGATACAGCTACTGTAAGCTGCTAAACTTGAACTTTGGAGCCGTTTTTCGATGTCCTAATGAAGTTTCTGAGAAAACTTTTCTCTTAGGGCTTTTGCTAGTTTTCCATACTCTTTCGAACCATTTCGTTTGTTTTTCGATAGGTATGTGAATTTGCATAATAATTAACTTTTGTAAATTTACATAAGTCTGTTCGAAAAACCCGCATTTTAGTTTCACCATAGTCTCCAGAATGTCACAAGGATTCGAATGATATGTCTAAGCTCCCCCAACTCGGGAGATGATCGTATATTTCATGTGAAAATGTGTCCACACTATCGATTCTCGAAATTTCACACCGAATCACTCGACTTTCAAGTGAGAAATGGTTCGTCCTTCCATTGTTCTCGCACAATCTGAGCACTCATTTCACGCGAATGAAGCGGTGCGATTGGCAACTAATGAGTAGAAAAAGCTCCCCCAACTCGGGAGATGATCGTATATTTCATGTGAAAATTGCCTATTTGCATATGAAATGTGGCATCATCTCCCGAGTTGGGGGAGCATAGACATATCATTCGAATCCTTGTGACCTGCAGGAGGCAATTAGAAAATAATAATGCGGGTTTTTCGAAAAAAAAAGTTAGTTATTATGCAAATTCAAACACGAATGGAAAAATGAGCGGCATGGGTCGAAAGAGCATAGAAAAGTAGCACTAGCTCTAAGCAAAATGTTTTCTCAGAAACCACTTTGAAACACCGAAAAACGGCTTAGCAGAGGGAGAAAGGTAGCAGACGCCACCTTACAGTAGCAGTAGCAACCCTAGGAATGACTTCTGTGGCATAATAGCTCGCAGGGGTCTTAGTAGGGCCTAATGGCACCCCAAAACGCGAAAATCTCAACATTGAAATTTACAACTGTGCCAAGTCCAGTCCGAGCCTCTCGTGAGAGGCGTGATACACTCTGGGCTCTTTTATGGCCGTCTCTTTCAACGACCGTAATAATCATAGGTGGGCACAGGGTACCTTGACTACCGCCTGCAAGCAAAATCCGGAATAAAATCACCCTTTCTCTGGTAAACACCTGAAAAGGGGGGTCCTTTGGTGATCATATGACGACCGCCTGCAGGGCCAAATTGTGATCGTACGACCGCGTGCAAAAAAATGGATTTTAGCTGCCCATCCATGGTAATAATGTTGGGAGGGGTACGGACCGAGAGGGAGAGCGGTCGGAGAGAGAAGAGGTCGGCCAATATATTGCCAATATATATATCATCAATCGGAGTAGTACGGAGTTCGCCCAACGCTCTGAAATATCACAAATATGAGTGAGGTGCAAGATGCACGGCGGAACAAAGTTGTGAAAGTAAATCATTTTCTACGATATTATTAAGCCAAATTCCGTGAACATACCAATCGTTAGGGAGCACCGGAAGGTTATCGATCGATGACCATCTGGTCGATTATAGTCATCTCCATTGGAAAAGCGACCAAGAACGCGAATTGCGAGTAGGTCACACCTGTAAAGAAGTACATTGCAAAATCGATCGATCACTCTTCCACCTATTCATTTCATTTAAAAAATGCGAGAAATACTTTAACAAGACAAAAGATGGAGTCGAACATCGCAATGGTTCTTGGATCTCGATATAATCGCGGTTCATTTGTGCACAAGTTATTCAATCGAAAGTATTTCAAAGAAGTGCAATGACGAACCTCGGGAAAAGAGGGAAGCGACGACGAGACTCCAACGATTCCGGTAATCGAGTGGAGAGTACGCGGGCCTGAAGGGAGCAATATTATGTGAAAATATAATGGTAATATATTTTGAACCACTGCCCAAACTGCACTAAATACCCACCTTAGCAGCAACCAGCTCGAGTCTTATCTTCCTCTCGTATTCACTCTCCATTCAAGAAAGCCTCTGATGGAGCTCATCTCGCGGGTCGAACGTGCTCTTACACCACATCTGAAAAATTTGATTTAGCCACCATAACTTTCTTCATTTGTAATAACTATTTGGTGGATGTAAAACGGACCGAGGAAGGAAGAGAGCGGGGCGAGCAGTGGATCAGGGCTGGCAGAACGAGTAAACAGCGGAGAACAGGTCGATCTGAATTGAAATTATACATTATTTCAATCACAGAAATCAAGCCACTTACCAATTGATTTGATTCTCATTCCTCTTCAACAGCAACTTGTTTATTGGAGGGAATGAGCAGTCCGGCAGCTGGCTACACCTAAATTACATAAATAAGCATATTTATAGAGCTTTAAAAGTGGCTCAAAATTTTCTTGTCAGCAGTTAATACTCACCGAGAGTCGATGGAGAGGAGACGAGTGGAAGAAACTCGATCAATGAGTGGAGAAGAGGGCAGAATCAATCAGCGCACGCGTTGAATATCTAAACAAACAAAGACATAGTTGAATAGATGACCAAGTAATCAATAAGCCGTACGACAAGATCGCACCTTATCTCATTCCAGCTTGAGGAGATGATGTTGATTCGGCAGGCGAGCAGAAAGGGTGGCCGTTTCGCGTTTAGGAGACCTGAAATCAATCGATATTTTGATAGATCACAATAGTTAATAGTGTCAGAATTCCAACTCACCGTTCACATGAGGCACTCCTTCCGACTTGGAAAGGGATATCCTCGAGGGGAAACGACAGATGGGCGGACCTGAAGAAAAAAATAGCGTCAATTAGGAAAGGAAAGTAGCGAGAAACCAACCACCGGCATGTCAGTAGCAGTGATCTTCTTCTTCTTCTATCTTCTTCCAGATCAATCAATAGTCATCAACGATCGATGAGAAGGTCGGAACGTGGAATCTGGACGATAATCATTTACACAATATCCACATTATCGATTGAAACGAACCGATCGCGGCCGGAGGAGAACTGTCGCAGTTCGACCGCTCGTCCCTGACAACACGTCATCGATCCGCTGAATCACAATTTTTGATCGATAGTCACCCAATTGTCCAACCAACCTCGGGGCCGGTTGATTTCCTCCCAGTTTGGGCGATTGGTCGAAAACGATCAAAGTGTGAGCGAGGGCGGAGCGGGGCCTTGGCGAACTTCAGTGTCCGATGAAACTGCAATTCTGCGGGTTATTGGCGGAGAACATTTTCAGTGTTTTATTGACCAACAATCATTTAGCTACCACACTAACCTCGGGCGGACGAATCGCACGTGAATGTAGAAGCGATGTCGAGTCCTAGGGATGTCTGAATAGCGCTTAGAGATTCTTGAGGAGCCCGCGAAACTGCAAATCACGGGGTGGGTAAAGTTGACAAGGACTATTTTCGGAGCTGTTATTTATTTATTGTTAAGCGCTCAATAACCACACCAACCTCGGTGAGAATACATCTGAATGCTTCGAGTGTCCTCCTCAAAGTCGCCCGATCGAGTGACGACGAATGGCCGTCCTTCTCCCCTCGCTTCCCATCTATTGGACGAAGAAGGGCACTGAAAAAGAGGGATAATCGTAATCAGCTCCACTATTTCGTCATCATCACTCACCGGAAGAAGCCGCCACTCCAAAAGACGCTTGGGCGACAGCAAGAAGCGCCCTGCGCATTTGAGGAGGCTATGAAACTGCAAGGCACCGGGTTGTTGGCAGTTGGCAAGTACACAACACTTAAAGTTTATTTACCAAGACGTTGTTTCTCTCCTCCCCCTCGTTTGTTTTCGTGTGATTCCTCTCTCGTCTATTTACTATTCCTGCAGAAATACGTCGTAAGAGGAAGTAGGAAAGTGACTTTTTTTGAACGCATTTACCTTTCGATCAATCGCCCGCAGTCCTTCTATTCTTGTCTTCTCCCCATTTCTCCTATCGACGCTTCATCTCTCTTCTTGATCACTGCAGCCGGTCCTCTCGTGGCACCACGCGTCCCCTCATGTATACGAGTTCGGTGAAAAAAGTACACATTAGTAGGTTGTAGTAGTTGTCCTTATGGGTGGCATTAATAATTGTGGGTGGCTACGCGCTAACCCCAGGTCTCCATCCGACCTCCCCATACCCTCCCACTATCGCAATAGTCAGCCGGCACGGACAATCTAATCTGATTTGGACCATTACAGACCACAGGTCTATCCTCCCTCGGAGGGCGTAAAGTACCACACGTCCCTAGACATCGCCTCCGACCGGTACCCTCGACACCCATCTCCCATGGGACAATAGTGTAATGAGCGAAGGCGCCCCTCTCATTACGCTATTCCCCCATGGATGAAAGCGCCAAGTTCCCAGGATGGATAAAATGAATAGCACGTAAGCGGCCACTATCGGCTTATGCCACCGACCAACTTTCGAAATAATGGACGGATACAAGGAGGAAGGGGGAGACCGAGGGGGTGAAGTCGGTCGTGGCTTCCAAGAGAAACCACGACCAACTTCACCAACCACCTCAAATAAGCGCGCTTACAATTAGAAAAGAGCTTGAACCAACCTGTGTACATGTAGTCTTCGTTCGCTAGAAGATGACGTCGAAGAGAGGCCAGTTGGAGGTGCAGCTAAGAAGATGACGTGGCAAGCATTGAGTACGGGCACGAAGATCAGCAAACGTGAGCTTCTGGAGAAAGATCAGGAGCGTGGAAGATTCTGGAGCAGCGGCTCGAGCGAGAAAACTGCGCTCATTTTGCCGGAGTTCAAAATCTACAGTAATCTGTGCAATATTGTGTAGTGCCGTGTCAAGCTTATAACTCTCAAATGATCTCTTTTTTTACATTTGTTTTTTTTTTCAAATCTTCTCTTCGATTTTCAATTTTTTTTTTCAAAAAAAACGCCCTTGATATCATTTACAAACATTTTTTATTCAAAACATGGGCCATCTGGATGCAAAATGGATTTCGTTTATACGTAAATCTAAAACAATTGTTGTTTAATCTCACTTACATTATTTATGAGTGATTTTTTTGTAGTCTGGAGACACATTCAACCCAACATAGTGGTGATTTCATCTTTAATCAATCAATCAACCAATCAATCAATCATTTATCATGCCAAAAGTCGTTGATTGAAAATATATATAATATGTGAGCAAGGGTATGTGAACACGATAGGTACGATGTCACAACAGGGTGACAAAGTGGAAAAAAATCTAAATTCTTAAATTAAGCTATTTTAATAATATGGATAGTAATCAATAGGAATGATAGTAATCAATAGGAATAACACGGCATCTCATCATAAATAAGTCTCGATTCTGTGAGATAACTATGTTGTGGGGGAAACTATTCCAAGTTTTTACAATACGATTTGGAAGGAAAAGGTGAAAAAAAAGAAGAGGAGGAACGGTGCTTACTTAATTGAAACATATTGTTACGTCTTGCACGGGGAGGAGCTATACAGAGAAACGAGGGCAATCCAATGTCTACATCATTATGTACAACTTTATATATGAAAGCAAGGTCAATAAAATTTCGACGATATTTTAGAGGCTATGAACACATCGCTTGACATGGAACACCTTTATTCTAGAGGCTCAAAACTGAGTAGTTGTAACCTATCGGGATACAATCGGTACTCGATACCACATTTATAAAGCACTCGCTCAGAATAATTACGGATAACTTTTTCGATTTCGAAGCACGTTTTTCTATCATGGGGTGACCATAGTTCGGAACAGGATTCGAGCACAGGACGGACGTAAGCTGCGAAAAGTCGAGCGTAGAGAAGGGGGTTTTTGGTGAGAAAATCTTTATTCCGTTCAGCAATAAACAAACCTATTCACAATTCGAACTCATTATGCAAATACCTCATCATCTCTCTGTATCTCATTCGAAATGGCAAAATCAAATCATGAATTTTCCTTCTCTTCCATTCTCGAATCTGCATCTACTATGAGTTCTCCGTTCACTCGAACTACCTACAACGAGTCTTGTGTTTCAAATACTACATATTACCTGAATTCAATCAAGTTTTTTTGGCATGGTAAATTGATTGAGTAGTTGATTTAAACAGCCACTAACAAGATGAAAGAAATTCCCTTCGTGTCCCTCCCCATTCTACCGACTCCCCTCCTCCATTATACCGTACTCCTCTCCATTATACCGTAACTGTACTCCACAGGATGGTGCTTTCATGGGTATGGCAGCATCGAGACAGGCCATTCCAGCTGCAGTTAATGCCAGTGCACACATAGACCCGTCACTCCGCATCTCGTGTACCGTAACCTGAATGGGGACTATGATACGGTAACAACTTTAATACACTTGCAGCTGATTAATTTCTTTATAAATAATGGTAGATGATGTCAATGGAGCAAATTAAAGCTGCCCCAGGAAATTATTTGGATTGAACTGTGTGTAGAAAAGCTGTACGGAGGAGAGCTTTGAACTGAATAAATTGATCGATGATAGTGCATGCATCGATAGACTTACTTATAGTATAATGCTTGTGAGTACCATTCTCTATCTATTGAATCACGCGGATTAATTTTCAATGGTGGAAAGTGGGGGAAAGTTTTTTCCACCCTTCCATATCATTTTCCGTTGTGAAGCCGATAAGAAATTCGTCGAAGAAGGAGAAAAAAAAGTAGCAACCAAACCTATGCGAGATCACGCGCCGTTACACTTATGTAATGCAATCTCTGTTTTGCATTTAGTAAAAAGATACGTGCGTTTCTCCCCTTGCAACACATTTTCTCAAAAAAATATGAAACATATGAACCAGTGACTGACATAGGGGAAGCGGTCGATGATCGGAGAAGACAGGTCATATTCGATCGAAAGGTTTATCCCTTCGAGGACCGCCAATACGAGATTATTAATTCGTGCTTTTCAGATAAAGGTTCTTGTGATAATCATTGATAAAAATGTAAGATTTCAAATGTTCTTACTCGTCAATACTATTTACTTTATAATTTATACACGTTGGTATTTTAGATACGAAGAGTTCATCTCGACTGAAAAAAATGATGTGATGCTGCACACATTTCTCAAGTGGAAATTGGAATTGCCAGATATCTCTGTTTCAGATACGGTATTTATGGCTTGGATGCAAAAGTGTTGCCCTAACGATGATGTGTGAATATTCAATGAGTGATCGTTCTTGAGATGATCGTCATTCACATTCTTACTCATCTCTTCTCTTCCTCTAATCCTTCTGAGACCATGAGTAAACACGAGAAAACCAGACTGATAAGAAGAGCAAAACAAGAAAGAACAGCGAGACGAAGAAGGAACGATCGACGTGTAGTCATTGATTGTTTGACGAGAAAATGACACGGGAAAGGACGGGTTTTCACCAACTTTAAATATTTATATAGCTCGCCCGGGAATTGATTCTACATTTAATTTTGTGCATTTCTATCGTCGGTATCCAGATGCATTAGTTTTTTTTGTGGAAAAGAGTTTCCACAACACTATGAAAAATCTCGAATCAGTGAGGTAAACTATTTTGCTCGTTCCTCCATTTCTCAGCCAATGTTCCGCTGTTCAACTTTTCGCGCTCGGGCTTCAATTACCCTAACATCGTTTCAGATGCGAAGTCTCCTCAGACTTCTTCTCTTTCTCTCATTCAATCAATCGATATCGTCACTTCGAATTCTCGTAATCTCTCCTACCGTAGCCCGCAGTCACGTTGGATTCATGGGTGCAATGGCGGACGCACTCGTTGATCGAGGGCATACTGTGGTTAGATAATCAAAATAATGTATTACTGTATTACAAGTTTCAATGGAAATTCAGAGAAACCAAAACCGATAATCACGCAGAGATCTCTAATTGAATTGGATGCCAAGACAATGCATAATTTGCAGCATACGGTCGTCATAGAGGTGGAGCGAACCAACACTAACGGAACAGAGAAATCACAAAAGGCGAGATAATTTTTTATGGTGCAAGTTTGATGCATCACTTTCATGAGAAATATTGAGAAGCGTTGTTGATAGTACTCCTCCTTAGCGTAGAATGGAAGCTCTCAAGAAATCCCATACATGTGTAGGTGATCTCAGATTATCTTCATTCCATCTACACGAGAACGAAGTGAATTACACGATCTTCTCAAAGAGGATCCATTCGACGAATCACTCGAAGTGAATTACCCTTTTTTAAATTGAAATTCAATTTAAATAAATAAACGTTAAATTTTATAACTCGTTCGTTTAGATGCTCAACCTCGGAATTCTTCTTGCTATTCGTCAATCACTGCGAGTTTATGCTGAAGGCGCGTGAAAACATTTCTATTTATTTTTCCTGAGGTCGATACAAATATTTACACTGACTTTCCATCTCTGAATACACTTACCCACACAACGTGCTTTTGTTTGTTTTCATTTAGTACAATGTTTTTCAGCAGGATTCTGCATACCTAGATAGGAAAAAAAATTCATGAGAAAAATAGAAGAATTGTGGAGTGTAAGATATTGTGTGCTTTCAGATACTGTAACACAATACGATCGATATCTGAAACCATTGGAGACGTCTGAAGGATACGATATCGGCGTCAGTGAAAGTTCGATTTATGATAACTACTTTTTTGATGTATTTGATTGAATGGTTATCGTGAATAAGTCATTTCTTTTTTTCATGAACCTATCGTATCCATTGATCTACAGTATTGCAGACCTCGGATCTCTTCCTCTCTTTCTCTATCGTAAACTGGGTGTTCGTCGATACGTTCTAGCATCTGCAGTCGGTCTTTCTTCCATTATGGCTGAGGCAATTGGAGTCCCCATGCCACCCAGCTATGTGCCAAGTAACATTTGCGTTTATCTTTCTTAGAATAGGAACTCATCAATTTTAGATTTTTACTATTAGTTTGAAAACCCATGAGACCCATTCTCCTCCGCATTCTTGTTGCTCACTAATATGTGATTACAGATCCTCTGAGCAGTCGTGTTTCAACAACTGAGATGGGAATCGTGGATCGCGCTCGATATCTGATCGATTACGTGCTGGCTCCGCCCATCTACCGCTTCATCTGTCAATCACAGGTGAGCAAGATGCGGAATTCTGTCAAAAGTGAACTGCAAACGACAAATAGATATTGGATACAATAATGGACTTTTTAAAAGTTTTGGAATTTCCATTTAGTCAACTAAATGTAATCGGGTACTTATCAAATCATTAATTTCTCATAATTTAATTGCAGCTCGATTATCTTCGTCAATTCGACGTCGATCTATTGGATCCAATCGAAGCAAAGGCAAATTCGCAGTTTGTCGCAGTCAATTTTCCCCTGCTTCTCGATCATCTAAGGTTTACATTAAAAAATATAAATGCGTGTTAGATTTATACAAAATCTTAAGAAAAAAGGAAATTGTTGGGATTGAAGTTTCGTCTTCTTCAAAATTTAATCGTTGTTATTGAACTCAGACCCTACACTCGTCATGTAGTCCACATCGGAGGAATAACACTACCGAAAGGAGAAACGTCGAAGACAATCGATAAAGCGAGTGATTACTGAACCTACGATCACTGAAATCAATAATCAGCTGTCCATTTGAGGATCTCGAATTGATCATCAATCGATCCCAACGGGGTATCGTATTGTGTTCGTTTGGATCGCTTGCAGAGACTGAGAATCTATCAGATGCAAGTCAATTTTCATTGTAAATATTACTCGCAAAATTCAAACGAATCATATTTTCAAAAATCGTACAGGAAAGAAATTAAATTGCAGATTCATCTCAAAAATTTCCTCGATTCTTTTGCGAAATTCCCCGAATATTTATTCATTTGGAAGTTCAGAGTACACAAGGACAAACATAAAATGTGAGTTCCCGAGATTCCGTAGATGCATATTTGAATGATTATTCATAATTATACATTCTTATTTGACTGGGTAGTAATGATGCAACCTATTGACAGACTCTTCGCTAACTACAAGAATGTCCACGCCGTTCAATGGCTGCCGCAGTACGATTTGCTTAGTGAGTTGTTATGTATATTTCAATTCATGCCCCCATTGCTTAACTCTCGTGTATGCGATACTCTGACGGAATAAATAATGGATGAATGAAGAAGTTTTGAAAAAAAAATTATTTACAGATTAAAGAAAATAAAACGACTTTTCAGATCACCCGAAGACGCTGGCTTTCATTTCTCATTGTGGGGCGAATTCAGTAATTGAAGCCGCGCATTTGGGTGAGAGGAGAAAAGAAAGAGTATTCCGGAAAACTAACTTTCAAATATACTTAATTAAATAATAGCAAAATGTAAAAATATTTAGGAGTTCCCGTGATTGCTTTGCCACTCTTCGCTGATCAACACTACAATGCAGCTGCAATGCTGAAGAAAGGTGAGAAAGATCAAAGATCAATTAATATACATTTTCTATGTTATGTTCTGTGATGAATCTAAGTTGCTTGTAAGATTAAAAATGATTCGGTATTAAAGACTAGACATCATTTGTAATGATGAACCTATTGATGTTTTAGACTTCGTTCAAACACAATAATCTTAGGATCGACGGTACTCTTGCGCAAGTCAAACTTGACCTCGGCAGCAATGCAAGGAGCTCTTGAAGCTGTACTCCATGATAAAAAGTAAGTGTTTCACGGGTGTAGACCATAGCCGGTATCAATTGAGCTGTAGATCACGCAATAAGGTTGTTTTCTGTTTTAGTGGCTGCAAAAATTGTAAAGATTAAACGTGGCGTAAATTCGTTGAGTGACTCCCTATTAAATTATAAATAATGTCAGATATCGTTCGCAAGCAAAGCATCTCTCCCGAGCATTGGAGAAGTATCCTGAAGACGCGAGAGATCGATTCACGGATATGGTCCAATTCGTTGCTGAGTACGGTAAGAATAGTGTATCGAATGATTCTTAAAATATACTATTGGAGATGGTAAATACTGCTACCTCTAGAATAGTGCGCAAAAGCGCACAATTCACATTTATTCGTTTTAGTGTAAGATACAATAAAATGGCTAGAATCAGAAAAAGAACTAGCAACATGAAACGAAATTATGTTGATAAACATAAAATTGTATTCAGGTGACACTCTTGATCGACCTCTCAATCTTTCTTCCATCACTTATTTCAACATCGACGTCATCTCACTTTTCTTTGCCTTGCCTCTCATAATTTTATACGCGATTTTCACGTGCTGTCGGTTCAGATGAAAACCTTCCACCTTTACTAAACTCTTCAATTTTCGCGCTTTCATAAGAATTACGTGCAATAAAAACGTTTCTCACTGGTGGAATCCAAGTTTTCGACACATTGCCATAAGGTCGAAGTATTTTATCGATTTTTTTTAATTTTGCCGATATTTCCCCTAACTTCATCTCAAGTATCGCTCTCCTCTAGTACATGAATCACCATCCTCACTTCTCTTGACATTTCTCTCTCGAATCTCGTTCTTCTCTGTTACAAGTTACCATGGATTCACTCATTTCTCTTTCTCAGTAACGAGAAGGACCAGAAAAGTCGCAGAATCGAGCATTTTTGACATTGAATAAATGACAGATCGACAACATCCACATTACCGTTGTAATGAATGTCCGAGCGGGGATTTACGATTGCCTCGGGCCATTTTATCTTTATGGGCACGGCGAACGACCTGGGACCACGCACGCAAGAAATCAAACAACTTGAAGTCCTAGGAGTACGGTAATTTCATAAAAATAACGATTATGAGGAATTCAGCACGAAAAGGTGGAAAGGACAAGGGACTTTTGGAGGAAGTACATTCACATTATGAGGTATAAATTCAGTAGCCTATTGCAGTCTACTCGAGTTCTCATGTTGAAATTTTCCCTATTTCATCTCTTTGTTAGAATTTAATTTGACATTGGATAGCTTATTCGTGGGAAAATAATGTTCTCATTTTAAAATGCGGTGCGGTGATTCACATTGCAACTAAACATTCAGAGCAGTAACTAGAAAGTTGTGAAATCTGCCTCTCTCTCTTTTCTCGTCTTGTTTCACCTGCAAAATACCACGACAATCTGACTCAGCTCCTTCTGAAATGCGTACATTCGAGTCCTTTTACCCGTGCGAATTTGAAAGATCTCAAGAGAAACAAACCCGCGAAGCTCCGCCCCTCCATATCTCTTTACTTTGATATCTCATATCCACGTCTCAAGGACGAGAAATTCCCCTTGAGGGCTTATCAGAACATCCTCTCGTCTCTTTCTTATTATTTCGCATATTTCCCGTCTCTCATTTCTCGATGAATAAGAGGATCAGTGCAAAAGCACGCAAGATCTGATGCGAAATCCAAATTCTACGGTGACGTCATTAGATCTGAATTTCCGGTGACTAGATTTTCTTGAAGCTTCCCAACTATCATATTCTTGTCTAGAGCAAGTACTAACGAAATATTCGTGTACTCGTTTCTCTCTCTTCAGACTTTCAATTTCCGGGCAATTCACACGCAAATTTGTAGCAGTTTCCGACTTGATTCAGAATGCGACTACCTCTCAACTACGGTCTACCCGAAAGATTATTGATTTTTCTGGGAATCTTACTGGAATTGATGGTTGTTGAATCGGCGATTGCATGCAATCGAAATGCCGGCAATGTCTCGCTGTGAGTTTGACTACGTTGTGCTGCACATTCGTTGCTTTTAGTTGATAAATTCACACGTTCAATTCGTGTGAGCACGTATAGGAATAAAGGCTTCAAATCTACGGTAGAATTACGTTGTCTTTCGATCTTACAAGCATCTGATAAAAATATACAGTTAATTTAATTTTTTTAAACAAGTGCTCATTTAGAGCGGGTTCATTTCTAGAGCGGTGTTGTGAGTGAATCGGGGCTCGGGATCACTCAGTTCGAGTTCATTTGCACCACATTATTTCAGCCCCAATAGTGAATGCTCCGGTTCCGTTTGTCTCATTCGACGAGACACTGCCATTTCTCCATTATACTACGTAAGTATTTCCATCCTATCATTCATCAATCCGAGCACTGAAACATACCTCGTTAGTCCTAGACTCATTTCCTAAAGTTTTTCCGGTTTTGTGCGTGCTAAAACGAGATTACGAACCAAAGAATATCGGACTAAAAAGTCGTCGTTTTCATTGAAAGGTATACATCAACTACAATTAAATTGTAGGACTGTGGTGAGGGCGCGTATTACTCTCACTATGCAGACGGATGCTACGGAGTGAGCGGAATGCTCTGCGTCTGCAGGTATTGCGTCATCAATATGCAATCATGTTATAATCTCCGTGTTTCACTAAGACAGCTGTATAAATAGATATGTCAACCAGTAGTTGCGTGGTTAGAGTCTCGATATTACGTAGTTATGATGCAATTCAGATCGAATAAGTGCAATACTCCATCGTTCATCGCTAATACGACGTCAAACATGAACAAGCAACAGCTGAAATGCAACGGAACCAATCCAAATACGGCATCCACAGTGAATCACGCAATTAGAATCCTATTTTTTGCATCATCATTCTCTACCAAATTAATGAAAATAAATGAATCACGACATGATTTCGGGGGAAATAAATGTTCTTGTTTCAGATAGGTACTTGCAATGGTTACTTCTGTCTCTCTCATTCGGCCCCATCCTCCAATGTGTACTACTGTCTTGTCGATCCTCCCACGTAAGACTTTATTTTACTTTTCCAAATAGTATTTCTTGTAGCATTTCATTTAAATTTAGGACTTATCTATTATCGATTAGAGTATTCTTATTTTAAACTTCAGAATGCTTTCATTTGCTCCCTTCCTCGGTCTCTGCTATCGCTTTGAGTACGGAATGAACGGTGAAACGATTAAGAGCTACGGTAGCATCTGCGTTTGTGATACGGTAAGAACACTTAAATGATCGATCAGCTGAGTTTATTCTCTAGGAGTACTGTAGCGACGGCATCAATTCACTACCGTCGGCGCCGGAAACGGTAACTTCCGGCAACACGACGACTATCGGAATCGATTGTTTCACTGACGAAAACCGTACCATAACCTGTAGAGGAGACGTTTGCTTCATCTTTCGAAATACAGTAAGCATACGGTAGATATTGATTGCTCTTCTTGTCTTTCCGACGTAAAATATCACGCCTGTCACGTAAGGATCGAGTCAAATCAAAGGGAGCCTGGTACATTTTGTGACCCCCAATATTGTTTCAGTTTTGGCTAGCCATTAGGGTCCCTCACAAGATATCGTCGAGCTTTTTCCCCAGTGATCAATTTCCTCGACGATAGACGACGTCAAAGTTTCTGTGATCGAAAAGGAGTGCCACTGTGAATTTTTACCGAGTCCCAACAGATATTGTAATTGAATGGGAACTTTTTTTACATATAGCACAGGAGCTGGATGAGCGCTTGACACACGAAGAGAGCTAGCCGTTACTTATTTTTAACACCTTCTCTCTCTCTTCAACAAAAATTTGACGATCGGGACGGAGCCGCTCGCTACTTGCAAAACAAATGTCAATTATGTTACCGGTTGAGCTTTGCTATTGGCCGATTGTTGCAGAGCCCGTGGACACATGAACGGCGCGTCTCTCGCTCTCTCTCTCACACAACGAGAAGTCACGCGTGGGGTTGGACGGAATAGTTTTTCGGCCATGAAAGGCAGAGATGCAAAATGAATCACATAGTTCAGCACATCATTCGATTCGTCTTGACGAGCTCTACAAAATGACGTCGAGATTATCCTGGGCTCGAAAACACAATTAAAATAAAAAGTTTTAATTAGTTGGACTAATTAGTTTAAGAGATTTCGTGGGCCCAATTACATAGGATTGTTCTCGAGATGATTCCGCACAGATCATCTGTTGGAAGTTTTCCGGTCTACTCATTTTGAAGATAGATACAGAGCTTCAAAGTGGAACTCCTTTTCGATCACAGAAACTTTGACGTCGTCTATCGTCGAGGAAATCGATCACTGGGGGAAAAGCTCGACGCTATCTTGTGAGGGACCCTAATGGCTACCCAAAACTGTGTCAAACTCATTTTCGACTTTTTGAATGTACCAGCGTATATTCGATCCTTATGTGACAGGCGTGATATGTAGCTCATTTCAGTTGACGGGTCAAATGGAACGAGGTTGCCTTATCTCACAACGAACTGCCGAGGCTCGTCGACTGCTTTACGTGAGATAGACGTTTTCGAATGTCTATCGATAATTTGATATTGTAGCCTGCCTACACTCGCGACGTCTTCATAGACTATTATGTATGCAATACACCTCAGGTACACTCAGAAAAGAAAAAAGTCACTAGGATCAGGACACGTAGTGAAAATGGCCACTTACCTGTAAATCAAATGTTTCTTATTCGTAGTGACTTTTTCGTACAGGTAAGAGGACATTTTTCTCGTGGTGTCCTGATCCTGGAGACTTCCCCCCTCGAGTACTGTAAATTACAATTTTCTTCAACTGGAAGTGACCTTTTCAGTGCAATCGAAACATTGCGAGTGCGAATGCGAGCATTTTCAGCACTCCTCCAATGGCAACAACTGCGGTTTGTAACTTTGTAAAGTGTATTTATGTAAATATTACCGCTTCAGAAACCGATTGACACTACGAACGATGAGACGACGGCTGATGAATGGTCAGTTGGTGGAGAGATTTCAGATAGAACACATTTATCTAGAGATCACGTGGGGTCTTCGCACTGTTAGAATAGGGGAGGGGGCTCAGAGTGCAATTGAGGATTCAGAATCGTACAAAACAAATTTCTGAAAATTTGTTCGGAGGGGGGCACGTTTCAGAATTTTTGTTTTCGGATTTCTAAAAGGCAATTTCAAAACGTACTAAACCGTTAGTAGAAGAAGTCAGTCAAGTAGATTGATAAAATGATCATTATCCCAATCATAACACACAACTCCCACATGCTCATTAGTGCACATTTCAAGAATCTCTGGGAGTCTGAAGAGTCATTTCAGAAAATTGATTCCGCACACAAGATTGACATTGCTTTCATGCCCTTGTTGTCAATTCCGTTCATAAGGATGGTGGTCCCTCGATCAAAGCATCCGAAAGAGTTACGGCTAGAACAAGTTAGAGAAAGCGGGAATCATCGATAGTGTGCGCGAAAATAGAGGCAGACAGCTAGAGATGTTTTTTTGGAGTGGTACCAACTCGATGACCTATTGATGAATAAACTACAGGTGGACAACTCCACGTGGATGGACTGGAGGACCAATCGATGAGAATACGACGTGGTATTGGAATGAAACTTGGTGAGATGATGACGTCATCTTTTGGCATAATATAAAGAGATTTCAACGACTCATGGTCTTGGCATCATGCCAGGTTTAAGAAGCGTCATCAATATTTCATTTGCAGGAACGAGACAGATCCCGACTGGAATTCGACCAATGGAAGCACAACTAAAAAACCCGGAAGAGACAACTTCGGACATCGTTAGTTACTCATTTTATCTACTAATAAAGAGTGTCGGTGATAAGACTTTTGAAAGTGCCGTTAATACCCTCAAGATTATCTCCAGGCTTTGTTTGGGATACCTTTCAGAACTTTTATATTTTGGGTTCCTAACGGCAGTTCTCCAAAACGTCAGCACCAATATTGGTCATTACATTAGTTTGCGATACAAATTATCTAAGCTTCTCAATGCACTATCATGTAGTGGCTTGTCCGTGGAACCAATACTTCCTCCTACGATTCAATAAACCAACATGAAACGACTCGTTGGATACGTTTCAATTCAATTTCAGAATATTCTCTTACATTTTCCTTCCTCCTCCTCATCATCTCAACTCTCATAATCGCCTAACTACGAATTCGCTCCGTTTCTCATCCATCTTCACTTACATTTCGCTCATTTCCTAGTTTGTTTGTAATGAATTTCAATGTATATTCGGAATCCAGCTGGGAAAGATCAAATAAACAATTAACAGTACTTACATTTAGTGACTAAATTTAGTCATATTTTTTCGGTCATATTATTCCTTAGTGAGCATAAATGCGTCCCTTCTCTATCATTGACATCTCTCTTTCATCTATTTCCATCTCTTCTTGATCTCTAATTCGCCCACTCTTCTCTCTCTCTCTCTCTCTCTCTCTCTCTCTCTCTCTCCTCCTCCATCTCGTTTCCATAGTTGCCCGATGTCGTTTTTCGTCGTTCCACGGGACTCGAACTAACTTTTTCTCATTCTCGGAGTGAAACTTATTTTATCTCGAGAGAGAAAAGCGATAACATTTCCCCCCACTACTACTTGCACCGATATCTCACACAATCAGCGAAAGATTTGGGGACTTTGAAGTCGATTTATCTTGTTTACACGAAATTCTTACACAGAAATAGCATACAGGACTAGTTATTAGAGGGTGGTGACGAAATTATCTTGAATCATACTTATTAGAAATGGAATTTAATGGCTAGAGATAATGAAGAGACGAGAAAAGAAGACACAAACGAGACATGAAACTTACTCCAAATCAAGTTTCTCGCTCGTTAGTTTACTATAAAAAACGAAGATCAATTTCAATTCAAGAGAGAAATTTGAAGTTGTCAGAAAATCGTACAATCTATAAATAGACAATTTGGTAACGAAGGATGGAATGGAATCAAGACCTCAAAAACGGATACTCGAAATTCTACTGTATCGATCGATATCTCTGATCCACCGTACTCAAACCTCCATGCTTCTCACGGCCTCGATAATATTCGAGTTCTCCTCGGGATTAATCGCATCTGGCTCGATCGATTCATATCTGCAATACAGTAATGATGAAATCTCTTTGGAGGTACAACATTTACATCTAATACACACTGCAGTGTGTATTAGACACTATCTATCCAGTGCACTGGATAGATAGCGTACCCCGTCTATCTAAATTCTACAGTATCTATCTATTCCACCACCGTATCCCACTCCATCCTAACGTACCTCTCGACGATTCTCTGTAAGGCGCTGGCTGCAGTTGCAGTGTATTCCTTCTTCTTATCACCCGTGATTCGACCAGTGGCCAGAAGAGTGTTGCACGACTGCAAATCGTACCCATTTATATAGAAACGGAAATTTAAAAAAACGGTATAAACGATTTTTTTCTTCAGAAAATCTAACGCCAACCCCACCTTCTAGTAAATGTACAGATAGAGTATTCATCGAACAATGAGCAGTTCAATTGTTCAACCATATACTCTGTGCAATTGCCACAATAATAATTCACCTAGTCTTTACTTCCCCTGTTCTCACCAGCAAAACACACAAACTGCATGCCTATCACCATTTCGAAGTCAGTTTCGGCGGTACTACTACGTATTTTCCTTTACTAAAATACGTACAAAAATCGATAACTGACCAGGACGACACCGTAGAGTGCTCGGAGGTCCTGAGGGGAGAACTTGAGTGCCTGTTCGTAGTAGGCACGAGCAATGTCAAGATGCTCCTGCCCACCCTGACATGAGCATCTTTTAAGTACATTACTTTGTAAATTAAATAAATTACACGACGATTTTTTAAAAGAATTTGATGCATAATCTTTCTTTCATAAAAGGGCTTCTAGGAAATATACGTGGGTGTCTCCAAATGGCAGGACTAGGAACGAAATTGATTTAATTCTCTACCCAAAGGGATTGATGGTTAGGGATGTGGGCGTGGTGAAACAGTTTGACTTTTCAACTGATCACCGTTTGGTTAGATCAATCATTTCCTTCCCATATCGATTTCGAAGGGCGGAGGTTAGACCACCAAGGGGAGACTCGCACCTTCAAAATGACTTATTTAATTTCAGTCTAGGACTAGAATTGACACGTAGGAGTGCGAGTCTCGATTACGGTAATGTGGTTGGGGCCATTCAGGGAGCGGGGAAAATGGCAACATCTTATACACCGCAGGGAAGAAGGGTTTCCGATAAGACCCGGGACCTGATAGAAAGACGAAGGCAGCTAAAAATGGACGCGGTAGGGGTATCGAGGATTGAGTGGTTGCTCATAAACAGATCGATTCGGGGATCGTACAAAAACGACCGAGAACAATCGCATCTAGCGTATGTCAACCAAGCAATCTCAATGGGTAAAAGCTATAAAAAGGCAACTGAAAAAATGGCAATTGGGAAGGATAGGATAAGTCGGATTAGGAATGGGGCAGGGGAGTGGGAATGTACTCAAACGGGAATTGAGAAGGCATTTCAGGCCTTCTACAACGACTTGTATGCGGGGGATGGTGGGATTGGCTACAGAGAAGAACTTGTACGGGACCCGTTTATTCCTATTTGTGAGGCTGAGGTTAGAGAGGTACTACGGTACTTCAAATCGGGGAAAGCACCGGGAAAGGATGGGATCACGGGACAAATGCTTAGGGTAGGAGTAGAACAATTGGTCCCAATACTCACTCCTCTCTTCAATACTATAGTTAGGGGTCAAATTCCACAGGGTTTCGGGGATTCACGCACAATTCTCTTGCCCAAAACTGGTGACACATCTCTCACTAAAAACTACAGGCCTATTAGTTTGCTTCCTGTACTCCAGAAGGCACTAACTGGTCTGCTCAACAAGAGATATGCTCCAGTTTTGGATACTAATAAAGGGTGGGAACAAATGGGTTTTAGACGGGGACATTCCACGGTGGACGCCATTCATACTCTCAAGTCAGTCATTGCTTACTGTGTCGATTACAGGCTTCCAATATATTTACTCTTTGTAGATATCAGTAAAGCTTTCGACAGTGTTTACACAGCAGCAGTGTACAAAGCTGTTGAGTATGAGGGTATTCCTTCCGAGGTTGTTTCATTTCTGGCGGGAATCTCTCAGGGTAGTAAAAATGTGGTCGTGGTAAATGGGAAGGAAGTGGAAATAAAAGTAGGTCGAGGTGTAAGACAGGGCGATTGTTTATCACCGAGACTGTTCACTGCAGTTCTGGAGATGGCCATGCGGGAATTAAACTGGGACAAAAAAGGGATTAATGTAAATGGTAGATTCCTCTCGCATATTCTCTTTGCCGACGACGCCGTTCTCATATCTCATGATGAACGGCAAATTCAAGCAATGGCGAAGGAATTGGAGAGGGTATTGAGGAAAGTCGGATTATTGCTAAATGGGGACAAAACTTTCGGGATGTGTTCTAAGGTAACACCAAGGGTGGTGAAAGTTGGTGGGAAGGAGGTGAAACTGGTTGATAAGGCGGTTTACCTTGGTAGCGCAATAGCAATCTCGGGGAAAGACGCATGTGAAATAAGCAGGCGTATTCAAGCTGGATTCGGGGCCTTCCATAAACACAGGGCTTTTCTGGTAAATAAGGGCATCCCAATTTCACATAAACGGCGTCTATTCAATGGATGCATTCTTCCGGCGGTTCTTTATGGGTGTGAAACATGGGCATTGACCAAAAAACAAATGAATCGATTATCGGTGGCTCAAAGGAAAATGGAAAGGTGGATTGTTGGCTGTACTGTGCTCGATCATGTCTCGAATGATCGGCTACGTAACCTTACTAAGGTGCGAGACTTTGTTGATACTGCGATGAAGAGAAAATGGTCTTGGGTGCACAAAATCGCTAATGATGATTGCTTGAAGTGGAGCCGATCTGTGATCGAATGGTTCCCACGAAGGAAAAGACGAAGAGGACGACCAACGACAAGATGGAGCGACTTATTTCGAAAAACGATCGGACCGGACTTTCTGAGTGAAGCAAGGAGCAGCAACTGGAACGCCATGCACATCAGAGCTCTCAACTGAACTTCCTTAAATCCTCAATCGAGGATGAAGACCCAATTGAACTCTTGATAAATGTGTTCAAACAACATTAACATTACCCGGTTTAGGAACCATGCGATAATTGTAATGTATATATAATACTCCATAATTTATGATAGTCAGTTCACGTAACACAAGAGCAGCGGGCATCCGAAATCCATTTTTTCTATATTTATAAATCGGGATAAAATATTAACCTGCGTGTATCGAATGTCCGCCAGTCGCCGCAAGTAAATCGAATTGGTGGGCTGCAATGTGCACAGTCAAACCATTTTGAGTGTGATGAAAGTTTCGCGTACGAATTAGTTTGAAAATCAACAAATAGTGAATATATCGTCAATGAAACTCGAATCCACATCTTTTGAAAAAAGAAAGGTATTTAGTGTTTAGTATCTCGCCTTCATAACTCACTGCCATCATCTCAATATCTCCTATTGCATCATCCCTACCCAATCCTTTCCCCCTCTCACCGCAGCCAGCAGCACTTCTTCCATAGCGTGTGCTGCCCTCGCGTAGTCAGACTCAGCCAGATACAACTCCGAGAGTTGCAGCCACGCCTCAGAGTCAGTGATGAATGACTGCAATAACGAGAATTATTCATATTCTAAAAGTGTGCACACGTTTTACGAATTCATAGGACGCAGAACAACTATCGACGTAAATAAACAATCGCCAAGTAACATACG
Organism: Pristionchus fissidentatus; assembly: GCA_036245785.1. Lineage (NCBI taxonomy): Eukaryota > Metazoa > Nematoda > Chromadorea > Rhabditida > Neodiplogasteridae > Pristionchus > Pristionchus fissidentatus. The sequence continues at coordinate 20,748,576 of BTSY01000002.1, forward strand.
TGCAACCGGAAGGTGGCTGGCTCATTAATTTGATTTTTTAGTGGAAATATTATATATATATATATATATAGTCTGGCTTCGTCTGGCTATTTAATTTGTTTTGTGTGAAATATTTTCATGGCTTTCCCGATGACCAATTGTGGCCTCTCAAAGCCATTCAGATATAATCACGCGGTGAAACTCAGAATCACGAGAACGTTCAATAGACACTCATATGAAAACTGATTTCCATAATTTTTTTTCGTACAATTTCGCCGCGATTAATCGATAATGGCTCACCTCCAAATGCTCATTGAGGGCCTTGATACTCTCCAGTCGTTTTCCCTGTCCGATAAGCATCGCAATGCGTCGCTTACGGTAAGCCTGAAGCAATAAATTAAATATACCCGTCTTCAAATATCAATTCCCAGACACACAATTCGACCGTAGCCCAACACATGGGGGACAACGGGGACAACACATTTTGGATTTCCCTAGCTTTCTTCCTAATAAATTTCAATGAAATTAATAAAAATGAGCCGCCACCGCAAATCAATTTTAACATTGAGCACAATACGTCCTATCTGTCGACTTATCTACAGTAATCCTATCGTCTTCCAATCAATATCTCTCTTCCCCATACCGTATTCGTCTCATCTGCAGCAATCAACTTCTCATAGATTCCCTCAGCAGTCTTCCACTGTGATCTGGCCTCGTAGAACATTGCCTGCAGACGGAGAACACGGGCGGAACCGGGGAATCTCAATAGGGAAGCCATTAGTTCAATCAATGCATTCATTTCATGAAAAGTAGAACGAAGTTGAAGACGTGTCACACATTACATATTATCAATCAATGATGTTTGTCATGATAAAGGTGATTGAAAAAGACTTATGGAATGGATGTTACTGTCGGAACCCGTGCATTGCTTGTTTCAGAAATGTTTGAAACCCGAGATCGTTGGGATTAGAACAGTTTCATCTTACAACTTCAGCCTCATGATTTTGTTATGACTGAATGTTAAAGTTACCGGGAATCCACATTTTTTGTGTCTGATCTTACGACGGAATCGAATAGACAATTGCCGTAAAAGAAAGGCTGTCGAAGCAAAAAAATGTCAAAAATCGATAATTAGGCCGTGACACAGCTCCAAATGTCCGAAAATAGAGCACTAAACATCAGGAAAGTTCGCGCAAATTCAAATGTGTAATCCTATTAATATTTCATAATGTTGTCTTATTGCGCTCCAGCCTTTTTTCGCTTCTTTTTTTGCATACTTCAATGCCTCATTATTTATTGAAATTTATTGTCGTATTAGAATTTATGTAACGAAAACATCGAATGAGAAAAAGAGCTTTCAAAAAAGACCGCGACGCGACACGCGACGCTCGCCATTGATCATCAGGGAATACCGCGAATTCAAAATTATTCCGTGGATTCCCGGTAACTTTAAAAATAAATCAATAAGTGTTGTACCTCTTGTGTAGTGCATTGATGCACTCGTGGGCGAGATCCGTGCGGGCGCAATCGAGAGCAGAGATGCACACCTGGAGAGAGTACGGTAAGTGAAGATGAATATCGATTGATTAGCATGCTTTATTCACTCCTTTTCCTCAAATACATTACCCCTCTCCCCGCCATCTACCGTAATGTCCATCGTCTACCGTACCTGCTCGTAGACAGTACACAACTCATCGGCGAGTGAGGAGGGACTGCGAGAGAGAACGTGCTCCCACAGCTCTACCACCTGCAATGACCACTTAATATTCTAGGCCCAATTTACTTCAAACGAGTGTTCTAAGAAATAAATGAAGATGACCCACAGATCATACTAGGCAAGGAGTCATGTTTTGAGAGCAGTCACTACTCGAAAGGCTGGCAAAATAAATCGCAAAACTCAAACAGTACGCGAAATATACGAAAATATGTGCAAGAACGTGTAACACTTTTAGAGATTCATTGCTTTTTTAAAGATTCATGCACTTGCAAAAAGTATGCAAGGATGAACTAATCACCTACATGAATTTATAATTTATCTGTGAAGCATCAAATCAATTTGTCGAATAGAAGATAACGAATCGAAAATTACGATTCTCAAATACCTCTTCACTCCTTCTCGCGTGCTCATCTCTCCACTCCTTGAGAGCTTCTCTACCCTCCTCGAAGGATGCGGTAGTCCAGTCACGACGGTCAGCCACCATCTATCGTAAACTGATTATTTAACGGAAATGACATACCGTATACAATATCTATCACTACGGCAGTTACAAATATTCGCACACGGTAGTTAACCAGTAAGTAAAAGACGATTAACAAACGATAATCCTCAGTCCTTTATCGTATCACGATCAATCTGATCAGCTAACAGGAGAGACAACAAAGGTAAGTACCGTAATCTACTAACTAATCGATAATATACCGATCCATTGTTCTATTATGCTCGAGACGGATTGCATTATGCAATAGGGGCGAGAGGGGATTAAAGTACTTGAGTAGGGGTTAACCTCGGGGTCGGACAACTGGTTACAGTGTTACAGTGTTTTCGTGTTCGAGCGGGCGAGAGTGTTAGAGGGGAACTCACAGGGACAAACCAAACTTGTGCCTAAAAATAAACCGGAAACGAAAAAAAAAACTCGAGTTGGCAGCAATAAAGTGGGCGGGCCGGGGAGTTCACATTATGCGCGCGATTGTCGCACTCATCGTCTATTATGCGGTTACAACAGTCGTCCGTAGTAAGCTCAACAAAAAAAGGAGAGAAGGGGGAGGAGTGGGCAAGGTATACAATCTTACGGGCTCTAATTTAGAGACTCTCTAAAATACAAACGATTAAATCTTTTAGCGGAACGGCGAGTGAGTGCACAAGACTCGACTCTCTAATCTATTTACAATCTGGATTTCGTTAAAAGTAGGGGGCGGGGTCCAGGCGGGTACCGCGGTACCATGGATCCAGACTACCACAGGCAGTCTAGTCCATGGAAGGGTAGCGCCATCCGACGAGAGGTCCCTTGGTCTCCTTGACAGTCTGACACGACAACCACTTGATGCCATAGTGAGGACCGCCAGCCTTGTCGTTCGTCCCTTTAATCATCATTACACATTTACTAGTATTTTTATTGATTTATCATCGAACAAAGAGTTCGAGCAGTCAGTAATTTCTTGAATGCAATGCGATGATCGAAAAAATACTGTAACAACTCATCAGGGAACCGTGAAGCATAAACCCGAGAGGATATAATTTTTGTCAAATGATACTACCATCGTTATTCCCATTCTAGCAAGAGTCTGAATCTCCTATCTCCAATCGATATTCTACCGTACCCGACATCCTGGCTCCTCCGAATGGCTGCTGGCCGACGATCGATCCCGTGCTCTTGTCGTTCAAGTAGAGATTGCCAACCGCGTCACGCAGCACTTCGCGCGCCTGCACAACACATTTGGTGTCCAACAATTTTTAAACACTTAAATCGAGCTTTGCTTCGAGATTTTTAAACACATCTCGAAGCAAAGCACGATTTTTCGAGTTTCATAGCTCTTTCAATAGTTTGAGCGCTGGTATACCTGCAATATCGAACACATATTATTTCTCCCGGATAATCAATATCCTTTCTCTACCGTACTCCTCCTATCCATACCTTCTCGATGAACTGCATGTCCTGTGAAAAGACGGCGCCAGTGAGACCGAAGGGAGTAGCGTCCTTCACCGAATGAAGAACCTGGATAGGTACGGTAATGAGTAGCAAATGGATTTACTACGATCTGAATAGACAAAATATAAATGTGCTTTGAGAACTGCATTTAAAAAAAATCCCAGATGCATTCATGTTTCAGCACTCTCCAATAACATCACTTGATGAATTGCGAGTCGATGAGAATTCCACGTGAATAAAACTTAATTTAAAGTAAACTCTACCGACCTCATCGACCTTGGCGTCTTCGTACAAGTACACTGTGATGATGGGGCCGAAGATCTCCTGCAACGAGCGATATCGTAGTCTACGATTATCGATATTTTCTCGATCGATATTATGTGTATACCGTACCTCAGTCATCAGTTTCGACTGTGGGTCAGTGACAGTGATGAGAGTTGGCTGGATGAAGTAACCCTTGCTGTCGTCACATCCACCACCGAGAACGATCTGGAAGGAATGGAATAATTAAATAAGCACTTATTACGACAATATTAACTTGCCGATCTGGACAATATGCGCACCATTTGTAAGTAAGATAAACACAATTGTTTTTTATTGTTCTAAATAAACATAGTATGATCACTAGTACAGCGTTCATTCTCTACGTTCGCTTGAGGCCTAGTAGTCGAACCAGTGATCGGACGCCAATCAACCAGAACATTTTGGTGGTCGGAATAGTAGGATGTGTCGCCCACTAGCCTGCCGATGCATGCTACCAGTCCGACCACCGGCGATTCTATAGTTGTCCAATCAATAACTCATACCTCTGCTCCATCCTTTCCACTCTTCGCATGTTCGAATGCAGCCTTGCATCGTTTGAAGGAAATGTCATCGATGACTGCAGAGAGGAAGATGGAACCATCCCGCACCTGCAGAATAGAATATTAAAAATTGCAATTTAATATTTCTAGGATAGCGGAAGAACGAATAATGGAAGCATTGGCAGACTCGTTAAAACAACTTTATCACAACTATGAAACGTGTATATTCCTAGTGCCGTTCGTGCACATAGTTCGAAAGTTCATTATTTCAATTTTTATATATATTTATACTCAAGAATTTCTTGTTCCGATTGTTCCTGGTAATGTTCCTCCTAGCAGAAACATGACCAGGAACAATCGGAACACGACCAGGAACACAAAATTTTGAAGTTGATGATATCGTTTATATTGTAAATACATTTTATTCGAACTGCTATTGTAAGACTTTGTAAATTGCTAAATGTTTACAAAATTGTAAGTGAAGCTATATTTTTAAAATGTTCCTCTTGTTCCCGCTCACACTCGGCCGAGTGTGAGCAGGAACATCAGGAACAATCGGAACAAAAAATTCTTGAGTACTACATAGAATTAGACGAATAATCTTACATCGCCCAGTTTGACCTCCTTGTGAATGGCGGCGATCTTCTGTTTGAGGGCGGGCCAAATCGACTTGGGAACGTACATTCGAGAGCAAGCAGAACACTTCTGGCCAGAGTACTCCCACGCAGAACGAACCGTGCCTGAAGAGAGAGAGGATACGGTAGGGTGGGAGAATATTGATTACGGCATTTAATAATCAATAATCACCAGTAGCGACGCTGTCCAGATGCGCAGATGGATGCACAAAGTGGAAGTTCTTGCCGCCACATTCTAAAAGAATATATTTATCAGTTATAGAAGGGGAGGGGTGGCGAAGTTTAAGGATATCACAGATCTCTACACCCAATTCTTATAACGGACTGGTGAAGCGCCATACAGACTGGTTCACAAAGAAATCAAATGCGCTAAGAAAACTTTTTCGTAAATCCGTATTAAAAATTCCCATCACCGCCAGAAAGCATACGATTTAGGTAGAATGAAGTAGTCAAGATGACGGAATTTAAAAAAAAACCCGACCTCCAATCAACTTGGGGAAGGTGACGTATTTGTCGAGGTTGGAGGCGACATTGCGCCAGATCGTCTTGAATGTAGCGACCTGGCATGAATAATATTATTCTTACAGTTTATATTAAATGAATATTCATATTTTCTCAGAAATACTGATCATGATGATCAACCTCAAGTATGAATCTATCTTTCCAGTTCACTCACCGACCCAGTGAAGTTTACAGCAGCGAGATGGGGCGAAGCAGTAATTGCATCTCCAAACACTGGACCATCGGAGGGGAGGAAGGAGAGAACGCCAGAGGGAATACCTGAGGGGAATCAACATCGTCGAAACAAATATTGCTAGAAATTCAGTGTTTTCATGTTCCCTTTATTCGGGAAGCCCCTCGCACGAGAGGAGGTCGCTAAGGGTCGGAAATGAACATTATAATGTTTTGGGCAAATTCTGTAGAAAATAATCTGATGACTGATGCTCCCGTTCCATGTATCTACTAAAGATCCCTCCGCACTTCTAGTCGAAGCGATGTTGTAAATATTTCGGAATAGGAAAGTTTAGGAAGCAGTGAAAATCACTGTACAAATTCCTCACCAGCTTCCTCTAGAATCTCGTAGATGATGTAATTGGAGAGGACGGCAGTGTTGGAGGGCTTCCACAGCGAGACGTTGCCCTGAGAAGAGGGGATATTATTGATCGGAACTGGCCACAATACTAAATTTTTAAAAGAAATTATAGGTTCAAAAATCGATATTCATCCTTGCATACCATAAGTGCGGGAGCGGACGCGAGATTTCCTCCGATGGCAGTGAAATTGAAGGGAGCGATCGCAGCAACGAATCCCTGTAAAATGAGAAGAGAAAAATGAATACATTCCATGGAAAAAAATACGAAAATGGTCCTGCAACGATGATGGGGAAGGCATTAGACTAATAACATGCAAAAAAATTGAAGTAACACTCCCCCGCAGTGCATGATGGAAGAGGGAAACCGGAACTAAGCGGGTTTATACTATGTGTTCAAAATCGGGGAAAACCAATGGACATCATAATAAATACATATCTACCTCCATTCCTCTCAGCATCATCTTATTCGTGCTCACAGCAGTCGAAAGAGGCTCGTAATGTTGAAGATCGAGGGCGAATTTGGCATTGAAACGGAAGAAATCGATCAGCTCGCAAGCGGCGTCGATTTCAGCCTGGAAGTTATTTATTTAAATAAAATAAAATAAGTTTATTTAAGGAATGGCAATTCCACAAAATATTACATCATTTAGGAATGGTTTACACGTGTGTAAACCATTCCTAAATGCAGGGGCACCACACTCCAAACGATTACTTCGGAGCACGAATAAAGTAATCAATTATCGATTTCTTCCCCACCTGGACGATATTCTTTCCCTGTCCGAGCATCGTCGATGCATTCAATTGCATACGGTACTTGCCACCACACAAATCAGCCGCGTGCAGCAAGATATCCGCGCGCTTCCTGGAGTAGCATTCATTATAAATCGATTATTGTATATTGCGTCTTTCAAGGAGGGTAGAAAAGTGAACTAAACGTATTTAGAAAAGCTCACTTGAGAGGCACGCGTTCCCACTTCTGACGAGCGATGAGGGCGACCTGAAATTTAAAATTTATTAGAAGAAGAAAACAGAAAAGATATTAAATTTTAGAGTATAAAACAAACGTAGCAAATTCTAGTGGAAATCAATTATCACATACCTCAATGGCCTCATTGATCTGCTCCTTGGTAGCATACGTGTACTCGGCGAGAACGTGCTGGTGGTCGGAAGGCTGAATTAGGCAATTATTAATTAAACTGGACAGTAGAAAAAGGAGAAATGCAAGCGAGTCGGTGTAACATTTGCACCGCGCGTTTCGCACAGAGAAATCGCACGCAATCACTCACATCACACTATCACTTTCGATCTTTAATTAGAGACGGGACATTCCCAATCATCATTGAGAGTAGGAACTACCTTACCATGACTTGTTTGCGCTCCAGTTTGTTCTTGATCTTCTTGTCTCCGATACGGAGAGGAACTTCATGAGTGGTCGCTGCCATTCGCTTCAACTCGGCATCCAGAGCTACTCTGCAATAAATATATGTTAAAGGAATTAGTTAAGTAAGTTAAACTATTAGAAAACATCATGAATCCAAGCCAAACAAGAAGGAAGTAAACCAACGTCACCTTTCGGCGGATCCCTTCTTGTACTCGAGAATCGGTTCATTCTGCAGCTTTCGCATGAACTGTTCAGACGTGAGCCCACTTCCTCTGTAAAGTGAATATTAATAAATAAAGCTAATAAGGAAAAAAAATAAACTCACGAGAAAGAGCGCAGGCCATTTCTGCTAGCGGAGACCGCTCGAGCTGATAGCATTTCTGCAAATGATCAAGTCAGTGACGCCCGATCGAATGGAAGCTAAAGGAGAAAGAAAGACAAATGGTAAATTCATAAAATCGATTATACGCTAAAATTGAGTTCTCCGCGAATGCGCGCGGAAATGCCGCGCGCGCTTCAGATACCACGCCCGCATCAGACGGGTACCGCACCACTCTGGCTATCAATGAATGGTTTTTATTATAAATAAATAAATAAACAACTGATAGATTAAAAATATATTGATTATTTAAGAAGAGAGAATCGAAGAACTGAACTGGCACATGCCACTCGCACCTATTTATCTCACTCGACACACCACGTGGAGCGCGGAGAAAAATTGCAATAGTTTGCACGCGATCGAACGATTTAGAGTGTTATTGACCTCTGATTATTCGATCTTGACGGAAGTAAATGATTTCAACATTAGTGCAACCACGTGGAGTGAGTAATAACGAAAGAGAAAAAAAGAGACCAACCAAAACATTCCAATAGATTCAGAGATCACTTATTCTGCATTTCGGTGTGCCATAGATAGAATCGGTCGTATTATCGCTTTCACTTCGATTTACTCTACACAGAAGAGGGATGTTTTTGTTGCCTCGGATGCGAAATACAGAGATTTTATTTGTTTCTAACTTCATGTTTCACAACATTTCAGATCAGCTCATTTGCTGAAATTCTTCATGCCGAACTGTGTATTGCTTACAAATTGTGTCAAAACAAAGTTTGCAGTTCGCCCAAGACGGAACCGATTACTTACAAATACGTAGATAGGTATGAATTGAGATGCTTCCTAAAACTGACATCTCTGCTAGAGCTTGGGAAAGTTTTGCGAGATTGAATTGTACAAAAGTATATTTATTAGGCAGTTCAATTCAAATCAACATCGTAAATTGCTCATATCATCATTGAACATGTTCATCAGTCGCCACAACTGCAAATCTTCTTCGACCATCGCTGATGTTTTCTGGAAATAAACATATTTCGTCTACATTCCTCGTTTCTTGGTCATCTAAATACAAGAAAGAAAAATACAAATTTAGAAAAATCGATAATCTCACCTCAATATTGACGAGTAGACACAGTATCTCTCCCAATCGTGCAGCATAATCATTCATTCCTTGTCTCGCATACATTTTGTGTAGTTCACTCATGATCTCCGATCGATTTCTAGTTACCATCTCCATGTGTTCTTCGTTGAGACTCGAGATTTCTGAAGGAATTATCGATTTTTAGCAATTTGCAGAAGCGGTTCTATTGAAAATTTGAAATACTGCACTGGAAAAGCATGAACTTTTATTGATCGGAATGGAATTTTAGCATTCTGCGAAGCAAATGCTGCCTTTTCTCACCATTATTCCATAGACTCAATCCCATCAATGCAAGGAATTCGTCATCACTAGGCAACATTCTCTTGTAATCCGCTTTGTTGATATGCACCGTGCGATCAAGACTTTGTTGAATCGCTCTGCAATTGGGTTGGTAATATTGGGCGGAAAAACCAGAGTTCAATGATCGATCGGTTTTCGATGAATGGTTTTCGACGATCTATTGTTGAGACAGTGAAGCATACTTGATTACTTCTTCTCTGTTAACTTTCATTGGAGAACTATCCACGTAGTTTTCCAGCATGTCGCTGTTGAAATAGGATGTGTAGTACGGCAGTCTGAATCACGTCTTTATGAAATATCGGTGCACTAGACTAAACGAAAGAGGAATATTATCGTTTCTGAGATGTCGCATGCAATGTTTCGTGGATAAGGAGCGTGTCGGACTCAAAATAATAATTTCGACGACTAGAAAATATGGTTTTAGAGTCCGATTCTCACAGTGTATCATCATCGGGAAAGTGGTGCACTGCTCTGTAGAGACCATCGAGTGTAGTGAGTAATTTACACGATCGATTGATTATGAAATGCTGCAAAATGGTCTCCATTGATAAATATGAAAAGCTGGTACAGCATAATTCGTTATAATGCGAAAATATGACCAACTTTGCTCTCAGCCGAAAGAACTCGGAAATCGTCGAAGCAAGCGTCGAAGAAAGGGATGAGAGCAGCGAACATAAGTCGAGCATTCGGTATCTTCATTGAGAATACGGCTGGCATAAACTCCTAAAAATATTCATTTTATATCATCTTTTCTCATTGAGATTAAGGTCATTGAGATTTAACTAAAAAAGAGATATTGGCGAAGCGAGTACACTGTGTCTTCACGCAAATCGGACGGAGCAATAGAATTCAGTGGAGGACTCTAATGGCGACTCAGTTCCAAAAACAATGTCTAGCATCCAAATCATCTGAAAAGGTTGTTCAAATGTCATATCGTTCACTCACAATTCCATCTCCTGCCAATTCTTGCACTTCGTCAATCGCCGTCCCATTTGGACAAGTTCCCACTTCACCGCATCTACGAATCACACAAAGAAGACTGAAATGGAGACGTTTGTAAACTCCATTTTTTTCTTATTCAACAGTGTTTTTTAGGGAAATATCTCAGAGGTATTCGTCTAGTTTGACAAATAAACGACCAGAAGGAAGGTAGAAATATATCCCCCTTTTCACCCCTTTCCCTTTTTTGTGGTGTGCCATAAATAAATGCATACCTGTAAGCTCTTCTCATTCGATCGAAGAAAGGCGATTCACTGGTGAATGGAGAGGAGAGGGAGAAACTGAAATATAAAAATGAAGTTAAGAAAAAATGCGTCACCCCTCACAATCAGTGATAATTACTGCAGGAGAGTACACAGTTTGGAATGAATAAGGTCAATAACAACGCTCATCCATGCAAGATACTACATTTTGTACAGCTGGGAAATCAATGCGCATACGCGATTTTAAAGACGACAGAAGCGAACCTTCGATGGTCGATGAATGAATTCGTATCGTACTCTGGGAGATCGATTTCACTGCTTTCACTGCTTCCCGGATCCATAGAATCTCCATTTGAAGGCTGGAGGATCGATTATTCGATGCAGCCAAAGATTAGATGAAGGTATGGACTATTATGGTATTCGACTGTATTTTTATATTTTAAGAATAGATAATTTTGTGCAGAATTGTACTAGAGACTACGGAAGTAAGAACGGTTGGCATGGTTTCGCCAGATAGCGTCCATACGCTGATGCGAAAACAAATAGATCTATAAATGACCAGTGAAGTAACTTGATACAGCGAAATAAGAGTTGTGTTCACTAGAAGATGGAAAAGGTTCTCACTAGATCAGTGAATTCTGGATCATTCAATGTGTTTCCGAGTACTGCAGAGAATCGAATGAATCGACATTTGCGACAGAATGGCTTCACATCTGCAATTATTCCATCTGACCGTTTTCAGCTCATCTGAATTTCAAGAATCTTCTTCTTCGATTTTTTTTCATAAATTGAAAAGATCAAAGAGCAGTTTCTATCAAAATGACGATTGAGAAACGAAGAACACTCACTCTTTTCATAACAATCATTAGTCCCTCTTCTGCAGACCAACGGCTTTCTGAGCGTGGCGTGACGTCTCAAATGATTTCATTCTAAGTTTGAAAATGTGAAGTTGACTTTGGCTCTCGACTATTGGGAAATCATTAAAATTTAGAACTTTGCTAGTTCGTTGAGATGCAAATACGTAAACCATAAACAAGATAGATGACGATCTGCGAGAACTTCGATAGAGAACAAATTCAATTTTCTCTTGTTATGAGTATTAATTAATGAAATCGTCATTCACTTGTAAAATACAGCGCACGCTCTGCAGGCGTCGATCCCCAAATGAGCATGATTGATTGGAGCGGCGCAAATGAGACAATGAAGAGACGAACTCTGTCGTTATCATTCATTATCATCCAAAAGGTACGCATATTCGGTGGTAATCAGAATGGAAGATCTCTTTAGCGGACAAAGTGCATTTTAAAGATGCCAAATAAAAGTCTGAAACTATCGAAACAACCTACTTTTTGCGTGGATGCGTACATTTCACGTGTGTGTGTTGTCGATTTGAGTTGCGGTAGAGGAGAAAGATGGAAGAGGAAGAGAGATCGAGAGTGAGGGAGAGAAGGGAAGGTGCACAGAGATAGCGATAGAAAGAAGGGGAGAGGTGAGGTGAGACACACACTACTCTCTCCTTCTCTTCTCTAGAATGGTGACTATTGGGTTCTCTCCACTTTCCGTGTAGTGTTTGTGGCAGAAAGTGCTGTGATTGTGTGCTCTTTCACAATGAGTGACCGCAAACAGGGGATTTATGCAGAGAGATATTGGAGCATATACCAAGGGAGAAAAAATGTGGAAAGATATCTGAAAAGTTTGTGTGAAAACAAGACGAGACTCAAGATGAGGAACCTTCGGAGCAATTGAAAAGAGGAACAAAAACGTGCGTGAAACGAAACTGACAAAAAAGCAGCGATTTTCAGATTCTTTTGGACTCGTATTCTGCGCAAATCTGGATCCACTGAAAATTTTCTCTAATTTGGATTCTTCTATTTATGATGGATCGTTCAATGTTGTTTGTTTGGACAGAATTATCTTCCTTTTAAAAATGCTCTCACAAGATTTGTACTCAGAGAGAAATAAGTCTACATGTCTACAACTCTAAGGGGGCTGGGGACGACTTTCAAAGCTTTGAAAGTCGTCCCCAGTCCCCTTAGACTTATGAAGTCGTAGACTTATTTTCCTGTGAGTAATTTATAGTATAAAACGAAATGTTTGAAGGATCCACAGAAAAAAATAGCAAGTGATGTAAGGTACAGGGCGATTATCAGAGATTCCAAAGAGATATTATTTTCTAAAAAACGTTATTGCTCAATTGTGCATCTATGGAAAGTCGGAAGTGTTCACGATGTATGAAAATTAGAGTAAAAAATTTCTTACTCGCGTTCTCAACTCATAATGATCACCAGCACAAAAAAGTGAGTGACTAAACTTGTTTCTTTTCTCGTTTGTCCGCTGTCTTTCGATCTTTTCTAGCAGCAAATCATTCACTTCCTTTTCTCCTTTCGAGCGCTCTCTTAATCGATCGATTTTACTGCCATACTTAGGCGCGCAAAGTGGTTGTACTCACCGTTACCTATCCGTTCTCGCCCCACCATTTTCTTCTTTTTTTCTTTTATTTCCGCAAAATGTGCAAAACAATCGTTCATGTTCATTCATACGTATTGTGATCCAACAGAAGCTATAGAATATTCTGTTCCTCAATAAATATTCTAACAATCCCAATAGTCAGTTTCATCATCGCTGTGAAATATTCCTATATTTTTCTCCAATACTTTTCAGTTGGGAAGTATCACCAATCTCAAAGTGATCTCGAGCTTTTCCTCACATGACCTTGCGTGATACACCGTTGTGGACTAAGGTGATCTGTCAAAACTACTTCTATTCATATCACGTTACCAATTCTGCGCTCGCGAAACGAACCCAAATATCAATATCTGACTTTATCGTATACACAAAATCCGGCTTTAACGTGTACTAAAATGCGGGTCTTGTCGTGGTCGCGGGCTAATTGCCGGCTCAGACTTCGTTCTTATCTGCGGGATTTGCCGGAGGTGCGGGTGAACTCCAATCGTAATCATCCTCATCATCCTTATTCTCTTTCTGCGATCCCTTTATCTCTCGATCCGATCTAGAAGAAATCAGAGATCAATGATCAAAGATCAATATTCCTCACTTTGATGGGATAACCGCTTGTTTCATTTGTCTCTCCTTCTTGGCGATTTCCATTGCTTGTTTGATTACTTGATCAATGCAGAATGCTTCGACGCCAACTCGACCCACGTCCAGACACTCGTTCTGTAATTGGTGGTGTGGTGTGTGGTGCGGAGTGGGAAACGTCATTCGCTACAGTAGTCCGAGGGTTACGGTATCGCTCACATTGTAGATGGTCGCCTTCTTCTCGAGTACTTGCTTGTTCGACAGTTTCTTGAGCCAATCTGGATGACGATTGAGCTCTTGCTGAAAGTATCTCATTTTGGATGGAATTATTGAGTAAATTGAAAAAAACAAACCCTTCCCAGCAACCAAGTAGCGCGAAGTTGATTGATGTCTGAACAAAGTTTTTTTATCGAGGTGGATGTAGGAAATCAATTGAGTTTGGTCAGAACACGGTAGGATTCTAGCAAATTATTTTCCATTCTTCTCTCGTTTCTCTTTATCTTCGAATATTCTCTGCGCGCCCTCACTGACCTACATGTGGAAGTGAACCTAGACTACGGTAGCGAATGAATCCGTCCAGGAGTCCTGCGACGAATGTATTCTTTATGGTGTACGGTAGTCGTAATAATCGTTCGGTATCTTACTGAAGAACGATGTCTGGAAGTTGTGAATCGTGATTTCTGGTTGTTCAGAATCTGAAATGACGTTGACTCTCACATAATAATCAGTGATTCATATTTGGGGATTAATCTATTTCACTCACTCCACAGCAGCAATTCTGCTTGCTGGTTTCCTCTTGCGACGAGCACGGCGCGCACGATTACAGCACGCTGCGAGATTGTAAGATTATCGATTGGAAATCGTAATTATCGATTGATGGAAATAATGGAACCTTTTGGAACTTGTACCACTTGAAGAGGAAAACGATGGCGTAATACAACTGCAGCAGCAAATAGCTGTTGAAGCATGCCATGTACCAATCCTCAAATCATTATCGATTAATCATTGGCGCTATACAGTACCTGATGGTTGTAAAGGGAGGACACAGTTGTCGATACTCATCTACCGTACCATGTATTTCTTAGTGCGTGCCTCCTCGATGGCTGATTGTGTAACAGACAAAAACCCAGTGAGGGCATCTTTGTTAGCCTTGAGTACTTGACGATGGCTGCAATATTGAGTACTGTAGTCAGTTCGCGATAAACTATGATTTTGTACTGTAGTTCCAATCGATAACTGCGTCTTACTGTAGTGCTGCGGTGGCAAATCCGTGCCAGTAGTGAGTGTTGCAGTCGGAAAGGCCACATTCGCAGCGAACGAAAGAGTCCAGGCCTTTAGAGTACACCTAAGGAGTACGGTAGTCAGTTATCAATCGGGCGAACTACTGTATACCTGACACGAGTCGGCGTCCCTGTTGCGGCGCACGTCGCAGCCTCGGCCGGTGAGATCGTGGGGCCTGAGAAAATCGATGCATACATTATCCGACATTGGTTTGTACAGTATCCTCAGCAACAGTACGCTCACCGGAAGTCGGATTTGTAGCGAGGCATGCGACGGGTGTAGTAGCAGACCTACAGTAAATCAGTTCGTCTTTCCGATCGATTACGACCGTATCTCTACCGTACTCACGTGCTGGTTATCGGAGCACTCCGCACTCACTCGTCGATACTCAGTGGTGAAACACGAGAATCGAGCCTGGTCTTTCAGCTTCGACTTCACTACCTGAAGATATCGATTGAAAGAAGGATCATAGATGAGTAGAGATTGCGTCATCAATCGCGTACCTTTTTCTTTGAGTAGGCAAGTACGGCTAGGAGGAGAAGGAATAGGAGACGGCGACCAATCATGAGGAAGTGGAAACGAGAGAATGAATGGAGAAGAGATGAGAAGAGAAAGAGAGAGAGAGAGGCAAATGAAGCGTTATGCAAAGGCAAAACGCGCGAACAGCAAGAGTTTAATTGATAGAGATAAATAATTATTCATTATTTCAGTTCAACTGGCTTGTTCTACCACAATTGCTGTTATGCATTGGACTGACTGCTTATTTGGTGGCAGGCATTTACATCTTCCAAGCACTCGATGACGAGGTTGTTTTTTTCTTCTTCAAAAATTGACACATTTCGATTATGTTTCATCCTATATTATAAAAATTCAGCTCGCGCAAAAATCTTTCAACGAGATGCTAATGTTTGAGATTTCAACGCTTGCAACGATAGGTGAGTTGTATGTTTCCAATTGTATTTTGCTTGTTGTAGGGTTGCACATCGGGTCTTTTTTTCTTCGTATTAGATCATGAATTCGTTCAAATATGTGGATTTTCAGTTAAATTTCTTATTTTAATTGAGTATTGAATAATTCTCAGGATACGGTGACGTTCACCCGAAGACAACGGAGGCGCGTGCATTCTGCATCGCTTTTGCAGTGCTCGGTTATTGTTTATTTACGAAGTATTTATTTTAAAACATTTTTTGTCTTGTTTTCGAATGAGTTTTAAAAAAAATGTGAATTAACTTCATTTGAACATCAAATCAATTATTATATTCAATTTACGTTTAAAAAAATGACCACAATTTCACAATTTCAGGAATTCCGCTCTTTCTTCTCATGGTCGCCAATATCGGGAAGCATCTAACAAAAGCATTCTGGCATATCTACTCGGGTGTAGTGGGAAAGGTAACAGAGTAATCAATTTCTGATTTGCCAAATGAGAAATATGCGACGTCCACAGCCCCGCATGTCCACATAATGAACAGCAAGCTTATTTTCTTAGAGAATAACTTTTTCATGTTTTTATTGCCATTGATGTTTCAGAATAAATCTCAAAGGTCGTCAAGAATCGGTCCATAAGAAATATTGAAACTGACATTGAGATGCAAAAGATGATCCCCTAATTATTCAGAAGCACTTGGGAGCTCTTCGTGGGGATCTCAAAATGCCAGTTTTCGTTTCTGCTCTTCTCTTCATTTCAATCATTGCCATTGGAAGTGAGACGATGGCTCATTCGGGAGATGGAACAATCGTAGATGACGTCTACTTCAGGTAATCGATTGCTATGCTTTGGCCTTGAATATGCGCACGAAATCTTTTTCTGCCTTTCTCCTCACCTTCTCATTTCTTTTAACCGAATTTCTATATGCGAATAGCAATTTTCTTCGAATTTCATTCAACTCACTCTATTTCAGTTTCATTTCATTCGCAACCGTTGGATTCGGTGACAAAGTTCCGCTAGTGAATTCTACTTTGAGGATCGTCTTCGGAATTGTAAGAGCACTTGATTTCCAGCAGTCCAATGCAAAGATCACTCCCAATTCATAATTTTGAATTAGAACGCTCAAGAGACTTGTATTTACGGCAAAACACCGATACCCAGGTGTACATCGTCGCTGGTGTAGTTGCGATCTCGGCACTGTTCACAACATTCAATGATTGGCTCAGAAAGGTGAGCCCAATTTAGAGAAAAAAGAAAACAAACATCATTGTTGTTTGCAGCTTCACTACATCGGACGACGATTCCGTGGCGCTAGAGATGTGCAGGTTTGTGTTTTCTCGATCGATATTTTACCGGAAACTGACCTGAAGTGACAGGAAACATTTGCATATCTCAGGTGTGGATGGGCGGTCGATCGATGCCCGTGTCGAAATTGCTGACTATAGTCGGTGAGGAATTCGATGTGAGTTTCACTTTCTTATTAAAATCAGTGTAATCTTCATTCGGGAACTAGCGGGGTTGTACTGAGGTTAAATGCACTACGTTCTATGCGTACACTACGCTCTATGTATAGTTCTGGGTGTGGGCTCGGTCCAGGGGGAGCTCGGTAGATGATACCAGGTTCGGTTCAGGGGGAGCTCGGTAGCCGGCTTGAGGTTCAGTTCAGGGGGAATTCGGGAGCTGGCTTGAGGTTCGGTCCAGAGGGAGCTCGGGCCCGGCTCCAGGTTCGGTCCAGGGGAGCTTAGGATGTTCGGGAATGTTAATCGCTAGAAAGAGTACTGGCTTATTCCATTGCAAAAGGCTCGTGAGGCTGAGAGCGATCGAAAAAGCTTCAGAATCCTTTCTCAACGGAAACGCAGGATACTGTGTTGATTTCCCTGGCGTGTTCGAACATGTTTGTGACATCGAAAAATACCTTTTCCCGTGATTCCCCAGGCTCTGCGCATGAATTGGAAACTTTTCGAAATTTCCGATTTTTAACGATAAAACTCGGCAAAACAGGTGAAAACGTGTTTCACGTTATTTAAAAACGTGTTAGGACACCTTCTGACACTTGCGAAAAATGCGGCAAAAGGTTTGCCCGCGGCGGGGGTCGAACCTGCGTCGGTCGGATTTGAATGTCGCGCGCCTTAACCACTTGGCCATGGATTTGGTGATTTAGATTTTGTAAAATTTTAAAGCAATTCTGGTCAGTTATCATATGCAAAAGGTTCTGAGAAGTTTGCGTGATTTTGAAGCGATTTATAGCGAATAAACGAAAAAATTTGCCACGGAAGGAATAACAAAAAATAAACAGACAGACAGACAGACAGACAGACGTTAGCATTTTCTATTGTGCAGTTCAAAAACTTAGCAGTCTCCGCCCACTTTAGCGATACGGTCGTTAGTGCGAATTAGTCCATCTTTCGGAACATTATATTCCCTACTAAGGGAGACATCTTCTCTAAAATTATTTCATTCCTATTTCATAAAACGTGCATTGCACTGCTATTGAAACCACATAATAAAATCACGGAAATATTGATATGGCGTGTTAGCATTTCGCCGACTTTTTGCACAGTAGTTTCGTTATTGACGGAACGGAAAATTTATAATATATAGTAATAGCATTGTGGTTATCAGCTCGGAAGAAATATGAAATTATAATTTATTTGATTATTAATATTTTTGTAACATTTTGGTTCAATAAATTGATAATGATAGGCGTCTCCCCGTGAGATTCGTGAGGTTCTTCGTGATCTCGATTGTCTTCTTCTCTCAGTCGCTGAACATCAAGAGGAGGAAAAAGCGAGGAAAAGGTGAATTTTGTATTTTGCAGAATATCAATAATGAAATTCGTTGTCACACTGTGCGTTCGTATTAGCTACATGGTTGCGTTTTGTTTGATATGTCAACTATTTCTCCATTAACAGTCGCATCAGTAAATATTAGCTTGATAAACAAATATTATCATTAAATATCTTTACCATGCTTATATGGGAGTACTGTAAAGGAAAACAACGAATAATATTTGCCTGATTTTATTGCGAAAACAAGTTCATTAAAGTAAAATTTATATGTGTACAAAGTAATGTTACTATTTTGAGGTTCGCCGACACTTATGCCCCACTTGCTTCTGAAGAGAACTTTGACTCTGTCACCGACAGCAAAACAGTGCTGACTGAGAAATAAATTGATCTCAATGGATTCGAATATTTACTGGTATACACTACTCACTTTATTGTTTAGATCAGGTTGATATTGCGTTATTTTTACTATTGAATTGTTTGCTCAGTTGAAGGGCAATAATACACACTTGATCTTCAAAAGAAATTTGCATACAATTGAGCACTCTCTAAAACAACTGCGCTGTCACTGTGGGGTAATGGGAAAGGGCTAGCCTATGAGAGCCCCGAATATCATTTATATTTTTAGTCTAAAGAAAGTTATGTGACACAAACATTCGAAATAGATCTGGATTGTTACAGTATTGTTCATACACGTCGAAGGAATTCTTGATAACAGAAATGAAAACCCGAAAATCGGGAAAAATAGGGAGCGAATCCCTTCGTGGTTCACCTTCTTAAATTAAAAAAAAATCACTTGCGTTCTCCCGTATTGCATAGATCATTTTTTTCTTACGAAGATCATTTCCTTATGAACTGCGTACACCATTAACTTGCAAGCCTTGTTGTTTCGTCATGTAATACAACTACTAATGCCATTAAATTAACTAATTAAATTAGCTTGTGTATGACGGCGTAATGCGGCATTCAAATACACCTCTGCATTTTATTTTATTATTTAAACTCGCCGTTTTTAGCCGTCAAACATTTGATGTGGAATTATAATTTGCTAAAATATGCAAATGTTTCCATAAAATGTAACTCGCTCTTTCAGAGGACTATGATTACTCGTGTGGTGCGTATATATCACATCACATTTTTTTTCTTCTCATCGCCTAGATATTTCATGGAACTGTGCGTTGATTTAGTCACTAGTCTAGTTTCTCGCCTCATCAGACCTTACTTCATTTCAATTTTAACATTCCGATAAACGAACATTCCGATTCTGCGAATGTTTGATTCTTACAGTTACGGAATGTTCATGGTTTTACTATAGCAAACAAACTATCGGAGTATTGGCAACGACCAATTTTCATCATCATCATTTTTGTTTCAATCCATTACATCACTGCAAAATTCTTTCGGATGTTACGATACGATACAATTTTTAATTTCTCCATAATGGAAAACATCATCATCTTGAGATGGCATACAGGGATGATGCAGACTACTGTTACAATACAGTTTGTGTCTAGATTTACAATCTCTTTCTAAAGATTACTATGGAAATGAAACTAGAAAGTATCAGTGTTTCCTCTTGCTGTTTTTCTCTTCTTAGAATGATCAGCTGTTCGGGTTTCGGTCGACTTTTCCCAGTAGTTAAATCAGCAGTCCTTTGCTGTACAGTAAATCACTTATTGCACCTGTCGTTTATTGTCAGAACCAGTAAGATTAACGACTGACTTGAGTTGTAATTCACCATATTGAACACAATTCGTTTGTTTGAGTCTGTTGTGCGTCCATTTGTATTTGAATTACAGACCTCAGACCGTATCCCATAGATCCTTTTCATTGTTGTCGTCTTGTCAATTGAGATAAATATCCAGTCGCATCCCCCTCTATCATTGTCCACCCGATCACTTGATAGATCCACGGCGCCTCGGTTTAGAGGTAAATAAACTATGGGCATCGAAACCCGTATAAGATGCGTGCAGAGTGCCATCTAGCTCTGTTTTGTCAACACCAAGATGATCCCGCAATTTCATTGTCATACAAAATCTTCGTTGTGACTTCTCTCTCGTGGTTTGTTTTGCGTTGGTCTCCGTGGTAGTAGTATTTTGCATAATTCTGACGCGCAAAATAATTTTCTGCCCGAGTTCATTGGATCTCACATAGATTTCATCAACAGCAGTGGAAATATCGAGGATGTCGAGTCACTGGGCTACCGTAACCCGAGTGGTTACAGTATGCGAAAGCACGATAATATTCATCATTTACTCCATATTTCTCATTCTACTCTGTGAGTTTGTGTATTATTATTTCGTACAGTAGGGTTTATTTTGAATTTGGGAGTGAGAGATTCAAACTTTCAGCCAAATCGACTCGCATTGCACAACCATTCAAAATAGTTTTGACGGTAGTCGGCGTGCACGGATTGATGTATGCATTCAACATCTGGCTAGTGCTATCGGTGAGCAGCGCTTATTCTACACATTATATTGTATATTTTAACTACTTTTTTTAAAAATATTGATTATTATAAAGAAATTGAGGCGCATGTTTTTCATCACGGCCACTTCTCAGTTCCTCTTTATGGCCCCTTGGTGAACTATCTGCCAAAGCCTCTGCAGGTTAGAATTTTCAAATACTTTCAATGTGAGCTTCACAACGAGACTAAAACAACAACAATTACAAGTTTTAAAAAAATTGTATAAATAAAAACAGGACCTGTCGATGATAACTCTAACAATCTTCTCGTACCTCATATGGCAACTAATCCCAGGCCCTTGTGCAATGCAGTATCTTGCACTTACAAGGTTATTATTCGGTTGCTTTTACAAGGAATTATTGTTCTCGTGGTACCCCAAAACCTAAGTTTGGGAAAAACATTCTGTAAATTTATTATATGCAAAAAAACAATGGACCGGAGAATGTTGAACAATGACATGGAAAGACCGGGTCATTGTGCGAAAAATTATATAATGAAATTTTTCAACAAAAAAAACTGTTGGGGTAGTACCGTTGTTCTATAATAACAATCTCGATAACTATAATTATCTAGTAACCAATGACTTACAGACCACAAATGAGCATTGCCACGAGGTTGACTCTCTCGTATTCAATAACCATCTGCTATGTTGTCTATGATTATGTGAGTCTTTGGTGCGTCTCGATATAAAAATAAAAAAAACCAGACCGTGGCTCAACATTTTATATTATTTATTATAATAATTCAGTTCTTCGTGAGTCAACTCGTTCCAACGCCTGAATACGAAAAGATCATCCAGAATACATCGAGGGTGGGAAATTTTATCGGAATTAATTCCCGATCCGAATTTCTTATGTTTCTAAACAATTAATTTATGTACGGAATACATGAAACATAAGTTTTTTTCGTATTTAGGAGGCATTCGATCTCAGCCCCAAGGAGAGATTCATAGTGTATGGTCTTCCCTTCGAGCAAATACCGGAAAATGTGAGTTTCGAAAAATCGGGTTTGAAAATGGTCTTTGAGAACAATCTTTGAGAACAATCGAACATGCATGACTCTTGCACTGGGATGTGTAATGCCCACGTATTGCTCTGCTTACGTCATCTTTGCTGTTATCATTTCAATGGTAATTGTTATTTGAAAAATAATAATAAAATTATTCTAAAATACTTAGATTCGTCGTCATTTGAAATCGTTCGGAGTCAAACTCAGTGCGAAGACGATGGAGATGGAGAGGACTTTCTACAAGATGCAGTTACTGCAGGTTTAAATGAGTTGAAAAAAAGAACAAAAATTGTAAATATTCAGAGTATTCTTCCTGTTGTCATCATTTCCTTCCCCATAGCTGTATTCATTATTCCATCTGGTAATCATTTGAGATTACCACTCGAAAAGTTGAAAATGAACATAACAAACCGTTTCGACTCAGTTTCGAAACAGTGCTCTATTGTTTTATGTTAATCTTGGTTGTCGTCGACAAATGAAGTTTGGCAATTGAAGTTTCTGGTGGTCAATACTAGAAATAATACTGATTTTGTGATAGAATGATTGATTCATTATTATTCAGTAATGTCTGCCGATCTCGGTCCTGCCACTCTATCGATGACATTCTCAGTATGGCTCGTTCCCATGGTGCAGGTATTTAATTTTCAGAGTATTCAATTTGTTTTAAACAATTCTATTGAAGGGTTCCGTGTTTCTCTACTACATTCGCTCGTCTCTTCGTAGCCAGAAGGTTTCGCAGGTTTGTTTGTGACGTCATTGCCTGGGAAAACGTTACTTTGTACATAGTACATGAAATTTACAGGACTTGGAGGAGAGAGGGTAGATAAAATTCTCACTGCATGATTGGGATCGTTAAATAAACTGTGAATGCGAGAAATAATGTATGCTGACACATTGCAAGATCAACAATTTCTCACGGGGAATTGTCTAGGAATTCACTTTGTTTCCTCAACACGCCGTTTAGTGCATTACCTGATAAATAAATTTTTTATTACATACATTCATGTCTCGGTTTGAAATAAATTTTAAAAAAAAGAACTGAAGAAAGTGCATGCTTAGCGCTACGAAGAGGAACATGTGACACAGTAGGCGTATTGTTTTTTTTCGTTCTATGGAAGGCAACATCAATAAATCATTTTTATGGTACAACCGATAACAATATTTGTTCAGCAATCTCGTCGAACCTCCAATAAGAGCTCAATGGGAACATCGAGTACAGTTGTAAATACGAAGAAAGCCACATTATAATTATCTGCATAATTGATTCACTACTACAATTTTTCATTACTCATCTATTCTTTGCATTGAAAAGATAAATATTTGCAGAAATAAGAATCGTCTCAGTGAATAAAATTGTAGTGAAATAACCTTGAGTAAATGTAGATAACTGAACTTTGCATAACATTATTTCAATTTTTCTTGTAAAAAGTATGCAGTATCCATCTTGATATACACATAATAAAAAACCCCATCCTGTTAGCTATTCCATAGAAGCCGATGTGAGAACATTCACAATTAGGGATGGCTTCGTGGGGAAAATGACCGATTCAGGTCCTGAAAAAGTGGAAAATGATTCCCATTATTTCCTGGATAGAGGGAGAAATGAGATGGGATCATTCTTGGGAAGCAGGATTCCTGAAACTGGCAGGAATCCTGCTTGGCACAGGATTCTATAATTTCGGTGTATTTTTAACACTGAGCCATCACAAACATAGATTCTTAATATCTAGTGAACTTCTCGGAATTCCGCTTCAGAACAATTTTTTTCTCAAATCCATGTTTCAGTTATTTCACACTGCATGTTAGAAGATACTGAAAATAGCGCTAGTTGAAAGTTGGGTTTAATTTAGAATATCTGGACGAAGACGAATACTGTAGAATCGTTTAGAAACTTGCAAAACAAAAAGTATAGGAAGAACTCGAACCACCGTCATGCGAATGCAATACAGAAACACAACCAATACACTAATCAGAAAGATGGAGAATAGCTCTCCTTGCATCCCCATAATTTCTAATGCACAATATTCTCCGAGATCATTGTGCAACCGCCAAACTCTTCACAAGGAAGGGAAATAGCAGGGCGGCAAAATTCCTGATGGGAAATGGGAATCTTGCCACACCGGCAAAGTTCCTGGGAAAAGATGTAAATGATCAATTTCCCAATAGGATCCTGCTATCCTGCCTGCCAAGCCATCCCTATTCACAATCCCCACTTCACTATTTTTAAAAGTATTCTTTGCTGAAATTGAGTATAAGGTTTGTTACGGCTGAGAGTGAACCAGGGCAACCTAAGGTGTAAATCGTCTCATACACTGCGAAAAAGTAGGAATGATAAATAAATTTGTGGGATTGAAAGATAAATTCTTGAAGATTGCTATCATGATCAATCCCGCTCACATCTAAAAAAATACTATTTATGATTGAATTTTTTCCTTTCTTTGTTGGCATTTAGTGGATTCTCAAGAAGCATAATTACAACTTTATTTAGTCGAATTATAAATGGGAATTCATGCCAAGACTCCTTCTCCAAAGAGAATAATGAGCACAGAACCAGTGATAAGAGCAGCAAGAATCGCCCAATAGAGAACGACACAGAATGCTCTGAAACAGAGTTTTTAAAAATAAATTACTTCTCATTATCAAAAAATGGTTGGAAACGCTGTGTCATTTTGAGCATGTACAAACGAGTGATGAGAGTAATACTGTTTGCGAATTTTGAAATAGCGTGATCGAATACATATTTTACCTGCAAGGTTTCCAGAAGGAACTCTTCATCATTTTGTCAAGTTCATCTTGCGTCAAACCGAATTTCGGCTTATTTAGGGGAATCTGCAAACTTTTTATTTAAAAAAAATCATGATCAAAATAAATGAAAAGAAGTAAACCTGGTCGAATTCCACATGGGCTACTCCACTTTCTTCATTATATTCCAATTCCGTTGTCATTATTCTGAAATCGAGCTTTGAATGCACGAAAATGCAATGGAAAAGAGGAAAATGCGGGGTTGATAGCACTGGAAGCGCGTGTGATTTCTTATCGCCTCTAATCGATCGACGTGTAATCCGATCAACTGTTCTGTGCTTGATGTGCTTGTCATTGAGCTCGGAAGAAGTCATCATTGCCAGGAATTAATAAATTACTAGATATTTCTCATAAACGTCTTCTAAGTAGATGCGGGATGGCCATTCCATGGAATGTATTCCCTCTAACAAGGACAAATTCCATCCACGCTCATTATCATCGCCGCTTATATTCCCTTCCCTCATGGCTGAGTGGTCTAGTGGTATGATTCTCGCTTAGGGTGCGAGAGGTCCCGGGTTCAATCCCCGGCTCAGCCCTTAGTTTTGCAATTGCACCGTTTGTTTTCTCCATCTTTATTGTTATTCACTACTCAATTTCATCGACAATCAATAAGATGCAATTTTATGTGTATAAGCTTCTATTTTTGCTTAAACGGACCCGATGAATACAAATAAAATCAGTTGGCGTTTCCACCCTTGAGTTCGCCCATCACTTTGGCCAATGCTGCATTGCACATGGCTGCGTACGGATTCATCATAGCCAATTGCATTCGAGCGAACGAAGAACCGAGAGAAGCGGCGGATTCGAAGTCACGCTGAAATACGAAATAGATAGATAAGAAGAAGAAAGTGTTATTGGACTCGAGATTTATATTTTTTCCTAGCTGTATTCCTGCCTGATTCCAGGCTGGAGATATACCGGAATCCATGCTGGAATCTTCCAGATACCGGGATCTAGCCTGAAAACATTTTCACGCTGGATGATTCTATGGTGGAAATGCAGAATGCACCGGGATTCAGTTTGAAAATAAATTCCAGATAACACACAGAAAAAGAATGGACAGTTGGGTAGTAATTGAAATAACCTTGGCAGAATCTCGATCATCTCTGAGTCTATAGATCATCGCACGCTGGGTGAAGGCCTGCAATTGCATCATCACTATGCAATCTTTGCTAAGAGGGTACGAACCTGACACGCGCTCCTTCCCTTTCCTCCTGAGAGACGAATGGACTCATTGAGATCATAGAATGCTTCTGGAATTATGAACAATCGATCTAAGTTCCACCACAACTAAGATAGCTAAGTTTGCGTTGTTGATAAAAGTGCATCCTTTTTATTCTAGTGGCCGTTAATGCTTTGTGATTAGTGTTTGAGTGATAAGTATAATAATGAAGTAATAAATAAAAAAATTGTATAACCTTCAGGTCGTCCACTCAATTGCATCGCCTGTGCTCGATTATTGAAGGCGGAAGAAGCGAGAGGACACGCCTGAAACGCATGATAATCAGAATTATTGATTATTCGATGGAAAAGGGAATGATTAATCATTCATTAATGACCAAATAAGAAAAAAATGAATGATGGAAGACAGAAGACATAAAATGAACTTCGATAGCTTTGGTGAACAATTCGATTGCTCTGGGAAGATTTGTTTTTCCCTCTGCCAACAAAATTCCCTCCTGCTCCAGTTTCCTGCACTCATCAATGCCAGGGTGATCAATAGGAGCTGAAATTGTAAATTGTTTTTTTATTTAACATAAATTATGTATGCCGGCATTAGTTTGAGATTTCACTAGAAATTGCGCACTGCGCGTAAGAAAGTTCTTGCTGGAAAAAGAAATGTCTTCCACTGTGCTAAAACAGGATTTTCTCAGCTTTAGCTCTACTAAAGCCGACCTATCCGCTCTTCAAAGCATGGCTGAGTGGTCTAGTGGTATGATTCTCGCTTAGGGTGCGAGAGGTCCCGGGTTCAATCCCCGGCTCAGCCCTTAATTTTGCCATTTAAAAGTCATATCAAACAAGTTTCGTTCATTAGAGTTGAGGAAATGGTGATCTCACATGGCTGAGTGGTCTAGTGGTATGATTCTCGCTTAGGGTGCGAGAGGTCCCGGGTTCAATCCCCGGCTCAGCCCTATATTTTTGCATCTCACCGTCCTCTTCAATGTCTGCCATTTCTCCACTGGGCATCAGTGGATTCAGAATAGTCCGAAGCACTTCCTTATCGTGGGCTGACGCCATTTATCTGAAGTTGAGCGTAATATTAATGAATTAGTCCGGTCAAAATTAATTAATTTATCGTCAACAATAGTGCGAAGTAGTGGGAAGAGCCGGAATATCGAGGTGTTTACTACAATCGAAAGCAGTAAGAGAGAAAGGTCCAAAAATAGGAGAGTGGGGGAGCAGAAATAGAGAATAAAGTAGTAGTCACATGGAGGAATGGACGGTATCAACGAAATAGCGTCGTTGTTCTCTATGAGAGCGAAATTACCTGGGAAACGAGAAGAATTGTAACAGAAAGTGTTGCAATGTGAGAGAAGTAAAGAAGGAGAGGGGGAGAGAGCAGGCAAATTGAAGAGAGTGCCAGACGACGAGAGAAACATCGACCTGATTTTATTGGGGGGTACCCTCGGTCGATTTACAAAGTACGAGTTACGACATCGTGCGAAACTCGTAGGAGGGGAAGGAAACGTGTTGGGAAACAACGAAATTAGATGAGATCTCAAGTAATTGACAGGTCTAAAGTAACAGATTCACGTATTTCGGACCATTAGATGGTTGACTCATAGAGGTCTTTGGTCAACGGAACCTCTTCAACTAAAACTCTTTTTGCTCATATGAAATATTTTAATTACGTTCTTGCAGGCGCCCATTTATTTCTCTTCATTTATTATTTCGCTTCACGTCACTGTAAAATCGTACTACCACGCGTATTTTCGAAGCCATCTTCCGGATATTTTTAGCGCGATTTTTATTGGCAATTATGATACAATTTTGGATCGAGATAGAGGTAGAATATAATTCATTCTCAAAGTGCAATCGAAGTGTTCATGTTCTCCTCCCACGGATTCGTTCCTATATTATATTTCCTTTGATTTATATTTGCATATATATCCCACACGAAATTGCGGTACAGTAAACAAGTTTTCTTAAAATTCCCATCCTTCTTACATGTTTCAGCAGTTTCAAAAGTTTGCCACTGAACCGGAATTCTCGATGAAATCCGCTTCCGGTGTCGAATGTTCACCTCAAGTTTCCTCTCCCACTCAAAATGACATCATCACCCATTCTCAACGTCTTATGCCCTGAGGAGTGAGAGACTACTATCATGATGCTTCCGAATGACATCATTACACCAAACTTAGCATCTTCGTATGCTGTTTGGACCTTTTCTCTTCTCTTTTCCTCTCTAATCTCTTCCCTTTTGATGTATTGAGATGGGCCTCTTCAGACTCACTCCGAACTCTCTCAGAATCTCTCTTATTTCGCTCCTCCTTCTTTTCACTCCAGAGCCGCGAAATAGTATGCGAAGTGATGAGGCGAACTTGAGAGGGAAGAGTTCTCCAGGCACTTGAAATACACGGTCATGTGAAGCTCCACCCCTTCTATTCAGGACCGAACTAATCCTCGTACATTCATCATTCCAATCCACCCCCTCCCATTCTCGCCCTCTTTCGATGGAATGAACATATGGTATTGGTTCCCGTCTCTATTCCCTCACAATACTGTCTCCATAATATCATAGATATACGAAATTAGATATACTTTTACGATGTTTTGCCTCTTTATCATTATCATATATCACCTGCCTTTTGTGTCGTATCACTTGAGATTGAAATTACTTCAGCTTATAAAAATACGGAACGGACAACTCGATTGTGCCTTTCTAGTTTGGTTGTTTTATTAATGTGTTTCTGGTAGACGGCCGTTCATCTTTACTCTCTCTCTCTCCATTATTCAACCAGAATAATTCTCTCTCTGTTCCGAGTAAATGGTGCTTTTCTCCATATTTTGTGCTAGTTTAAGTGGGCGTGAGTAACTTCTCGTGCTGAAATTCCGCAGAAAAGTCCTTGAAAGTGGAAGCCGGATTCCACTGGTCACTAGCGTGATTACCACTACACTAATTGGTCCCTTTCTAATTGCCGCATAATTAAAATGTGCAAACAGCAGCACGCGGAAGTTTTTTCTGAATTCGGGTAATTTCTTGTTGTTGTAGCAAGGAATTGCTCTTCAACGTACGCACTTCGATTTTTTCTTCTTAGATTCTTCTGGTCTTCTTGGTCATCAATTTTGAAATTGAATGTGACTGTTTTGACGCGTGCTTTCGATGCGAATGAAGTGAGAGTAATTTAAGGTAAAAAGAAGATATCGAAATGTTGTCACTGAAGTTCCTCTGCATGTTCTTACTCGTCCTTTGCTGTACTATCGCATTCTCTGCAGAATTGACGGTGAGATCGCTACTCATTCTTTTCATATTTTTATATAAAAAAACACCCCTTACCGCATCTATGCAACACAAATAATAAAAGCTTCCAAATTAATATATTTTAGCCGGGTTCGCAAGAACTGGATCTCGATGGAATGTTCTTCTCTCCCTACAGAATCGGAAAGCGTAGCAATTTCTACGCAATGGACAAGTAATTTTTTTACATCAGAAATACCTCTTTTTGAATATTCACAAAAATGTTTCAAACATGAAACACAATTCAAATTTCGGAAAATTATCCCTTCTCTTTAAAAAAATTACTTTTTTTCAGGAAATTCGCCAAGATTCGACCACACGCGAACATCGCTGATTTCCTCACGAGGGACTACCGAAAGTAATGATAAAATACATATTTATAAATCATGGATCGATAAACGGCCTTCATTTTCTGTAATTTCCTGTGCGATAAAATGAGTGTGATTGTTTGCGGGGGAGAAGGATTTCGTTTGTTTATTATTTCGAATCATCGTTCATTAGCATTGCACGAACGAGCGAATAACTGCAGAAATGAGGGAGGAAAGACAATAATAAAGGAATGCGAAAGAGTGACGAGAGATTGATGAAAATATTGTGACAATGGAAATAGACAATTCATTAGTCAATGACAATAAATATACACGTTTCTCAATGCTCTGAGCTGAAGGTGAATAGGCAACTCTGATGTGGAGTCAGTTTCGACAACACCACATGAGTCGGGAGGGAAATCAATCGATAAGGTACGGTAGCGTCTAAGTTAGTGCAGCTACGATATATCCGGGACTGAGCCGAGGAAGAGGACAGTGATCACATGCAGACACTGCACCTGCACCAGAAGATCCGACCTCGCCCTCTGGTCCCTCCTGGAATGGGAAGTAATAATAACAATAAGAATGTAAGTATGACTTCATTCATCAGGTAATCGTTCAATTCAAAATTCCATTATTTAATTCTTGGGTGAGTCAGAGTGTGACTAGTTTGCACTCTGAATATTAGAACCAAAGATGACTTTTTCTGCCCCCAATTTGTCTGAATAGTCTGGTCTTTCGCCCCCAGTGCGTTTTGAGTTTGTTTCTTTATGTTTTCGGGTCAATTCAAGCTACTAAACTTTTACGTTTTGAGGACGTGACGTATCTTTTGTCCTTTCACTCAATCTCGAGCTCTCCTCTCTATTATATTTACCACAAGGACGCCTCGAGAGCTCCTTTGAGAGGGGAAAGTAAACGGCTCGCGGCAATTCATATTCGTGAAATATATTGTATACGCGTTCATACTATTTCTATTATTATTCTCTCGTAAAATGCACGTGCAAATCCGTGTTATGGATAGGAATACACGAGGATCTATGCAATATCGTACGTACTGAAAATATCGGAACGTTTACCGGAACGTGATCAAAATGTTCAATTTTTGTAACTTTGCGAAGAAAATTATTTGCGACTCGTGAGTAGGTTCATATTTTTTGTCCACCTCGATTTACCGGAAACTACCCGGACATACCCGGTGAAATGTCTAAAACAAAGGAGAAAATTCGATGCGATAACCGACTAAGTTAGCGAATTGTCATCATTACCGTATACAGCCGGGAAATGCCAGTAATTGCCGGTTCTGTTCCTTTTTTGCAATCGAATTTGTCGCTTTCTGTTACACATTTCACCGGGCATCACCGGGTAGATTCCGGCAAATCGATGCGGATTAATCGAATTAGCATAAACACAAGTCATGATAATGTGTACTCGCAAAGATGCAAATTCTGAACATTTTGATCACATTGCGGTAAACGTTCCGATATTTTCAGTACGTACGATACACGTATTTTCACGAAAAGGGGTTTCTTGCAAAGCCATTATTTTATAATAGTTGTTCTGGATAAAAATAACATACAGTTCCGGGTGCTCCATCGATTCCCGGTATTCCCTGGTCGCCCATTTCTCCCGGTCGACCACTCTTTCCACGACGACCTCGAGTTCCCTGAAATAGTAAAGAATTACATAGTGATTATTCAATACTATCAGTGAGAGCGTATATGAGTGATTTAATATTTGAAATAAGTGTGAAGAACGAATAGATTATAAAGATTAGCACGGTATCTGATAGTTGCAGATAGATACCTTGGGTCCAAAGGTTCCAGGAGGTCCTCTCGGTCCGGGTTCTCCAGCGGGGCCAGGCAATCCCTCGACGGTATCGATGAACTGAAATGAATGATATTTTTGAATATTCTTGTGCTTATTGTCGAGATTCCCTCAGTCCTTACCAATCCGGGTGGTCCCTGGTCGCCGGGGAGGCCTGGTTCTCCGGCGACTCCGACTGGTCCGGCAGGTCCTTCCCGACCCGGTTGCTGCACGTATGAAGGAACACCGGGTGCTCCAGGGATTCCGTCGTTTCCACGAGGTCCCTTCAATATTAGAATAAGATCTCCGTACATTAAAAAAAAACTTTCAGAATACAGACAGTAGCAAATTCAACGATGCTGGCTGGCTTCACGGAAAGGTTTTAATTTCTGGCCATGCTTTCTACATTAATACATAACGTTCCTTTTTTTTCACGAATTTGCTGTTGTTCCTTTTATTGTTTCACCGCCACTAACTCTCACTGGGATGCTCACCTTCTTTCCAGGTCGACCAGGTCTTCCTACTGGTCCCTCCGGACACTCATAACAGGGTCCTCCGAAGGTCGAGAATGCATAAGGATCAGCATGAGAATCGGCCCCGTGATCTCCATTAAGACCAGGGATTCCATCGTCGCCTGTAAATAAATTGTTTTTTTAAAAATTAAGTACATTCTACATGTTTACAGGGGAATACACAAATAGTTTTTCACCTTTCTAAATAGCATAAATAACTGAATACTAAATAACTGCCATTTTGAGCAGAGATGAGCAGTGCAAAAATGCATCGGTGTTCCATTTGACTCGTGCGTTTGGCATTCAATATTTAGTACATTCCGCGTGTGGAATACGTTTCAAAGAAACTTCAAGAAGGGTACGAAGAATTAAGCAGCAATCACTTTCGCCTTGTAAAGATATTAAAACTGATTGAGTTGCCGACTTCACACGCCCTTGTATTTTGCCCTCCTCTCATTAGATCAACAGGGAACTGGCTATTGCTCCTCTCTCTTTCCTCTTTTCGCATTGGCGCCAATCGTCAACACAACTGAACGAAATTGATAGCGACAAGGGGCGCTTTACGTGGATATTTGTATGGATGCGAGAGGGACTTTTTACGCTCGTTGTTCTGAGTGGACAATGCCCATCCCACAAACAGATGTGTAGCCGGAGGCTACTGAGTGGTAGGGAAGGGAAAGGATTAAATTCAAAATGAAAAAAATATCGGAATGCCATTGTATGCACGTATTCGTGGTGATTTCTGCAGGATGATTTATAAAAAAATGATGAAGTATGACATACTTTGTGCCTCCCATCCCAATTGGTGGCAGTAAAATTGGTACTTAAAGATTCGATAAGCATGAAACACCTTTAGCTGTTATTATAAATTCGCAAAAAAATGTCAGAAATAATAAAATAGGAATACCCGAATATTCCCTTGCCCCTCCGAAACAACACATGGGGTTGCGAGAGTGAGAATGGCAATGCAAGAGACATCCGCACCATTTCATGAACGTATCATTTTAACATTGTAATAACTTGATACCCACCTCTCTCTCCATCATCCCCTGGAGGACCGGGCTCTCCTGGTTCACCGAATGAACAGCCACAGCATTGCTCAGACGAGGAGGAAGGAGTCTGAATACTTCCATCACTTGTGCTTGACACTTTAAACAAATTCACTCAGGAAACTTCCAATTCTGATCTTCGATCAATAAATCACAACTATAAACGCCGAAATCTCTCACCTCGTATCTTGTCCCATGGTAAGGTCTTCCCGGTCCTCCAGACATCGCCGAAGATCGAGTCGGACCCGACGGAGTCCCCGGCTCGTATCGGAACCGATGGGGATGGATACCGGGCGGGTTGCTACGACCACGATCGGAGCCTGATGGAGTAGCCTTCGGTCGTTCTGTTGTGTAGTGCTGCACTTTGGCAGTCTCCGTAGTGGCATCATATGCAGGAGGTTGCTGAGTGGTTGAGGGGTAGCCGGTCGCAGTAGTTTCGGGTGCCGATGGAGTTCCATAGTTGTTATAATTGTTGTTGTTCGGGTGCTCAGGTTTATTGTACGGGTTCTGAAGGGGTCGAGTAGTGGTAGGATTGCGTACGGGTACTCCGGTGGTACCGTATCCGTGTCCCTCGGGACCCTGCGGGTACGGGCGCTCCGGTTCGACTGTCGTGGTATCGTCGAAGAACCCACATGGGTTATCTTGTGGGGCAGTGGTCGTGATGGTGATACCCTGTCCCGGGTATCCTTCAGGTTGATTCGTGGTACCGATGTACGTCGCGGTGTACGGCATTCGGGGCGGAGTGTAGGCTGGTGAATAGGGATCGATAAGTGGAGGAGTGTATCCAGGAGAAGTGGGCACGCGGCTCCTACAACGACAAGGATATCAATCATCGATTGACGCGGTGAGCATACTGTAGCCAATTATTTATCTGCCTACCTGGGTTGCATGTGAACCTCGCCGGAGGTGACGTGAGGACCTCCTGAAAAGTTGTTTTCTTATCAATCGATCAACCGAGTCACGTACTGTAACCAGAAGTGACGTGCGTCTTCATAGGACCGCCCTCGTAGGGGTTGATCGACTCCTCCTGAAAAAAAAGATAATCTGATATGTAAAATCAATAGATCGAACCTTTGGCGGTTCAGTTGACGAGGATCCAGAGTATCCATCAGTTTTTTGCACTTCCTTGAGAGAGCTGCTGAGTAAATAAAGCCAATTTTCGATCGAAAACGGAGAGATAAATACCGTACCTTGCATCGGGGCCACCGTATCCGGCGCCTCTACCGTACTCCTTAGCTACAGGTTGCGACCGGGCCGGCATAAAGACTTGCTGAATTTGATAAGGAATTGTTCTTACAGATGGAACATTCCGGATGTGTTTCAGATAGGAGATAAGAGAGATTTTAAAATTGAGAATGCGTTAGTATCAAAATCGATAATTTATGAAACCTGGTGCATCAAATACGCCTTGTCTGCATAGCTTCCACTCCTGTGCTCATCATGCTCCTGAATTCAGCATTTCGAAAACCGGAAGTGGCTCATTTTATAATTTCAAAATTCAAAATAACTTACAGCTTCGGTAGTTTCGTTCTCTTCCTTCTCATGGAAGTGTCCAAAGTAAGTCTCTCGTTTGAGTCGACCAGCTACTCCCTTGAGAACCTCCAACTGAAAATGACAGGGTTATTCAGAAAGGGATCAAAGGAGCCAAGCTTGAACAATTGACTTAGGAGAATATGTTTTATGTTGGGATCGAATTTATTTGCGGATAGAGTCGCGGGGCAGGAAAACTACTAAGGGAAGGAAATTCCTGACAGAGACAAAAATATAGATTCGTTGACAGACTCTCACGTCCCTAGACTTTCATCTCTACGGCATCTATGGTTAAATCAGAATAGTGTTCACCTTCTCATATTGTTTCCACAGTTCGACAGCATTCCATCTACAGTGCGTCAATTCGTTATCGACTGAACTTCGTGAATATTGAATCCACACGACGAGAGAAGGAATGAGAACTGCGACCTGAAAATTTAGGGAAAATTTATAGTCGCGATTTCTCCATCGAAATTTATCGTCACAACAACTTTTTCTCCATTTGTTCATAAACATTTGAGTATGCTCTGCTTATAGTAATTGCAATCAAAAACGAATGATTCCAGTTTTAATCGCTTATCCCAGCAATTAACCTTCGTTCGTAATCTTTAATGATTTATACTCTTGGAACAAGAGTCACCACTCATGTAAAAACGCATTCGAATACATTATTCGAAAAACATCTGTATTAATATGTTTGACTCACAAGAACAGCTGATACAGTAGCGAGAAGAACGGAGATTCTAGCAAGTCTTCGATAGTCGTTATATCGTTTGAGAAGGTCGAGATCCGTCGTACCCATCTTCAAAATTATTAATTATTTCAGGAAATTCGCGCAGATTGATTGGAGGAGAGAAAAGGGAGAAATGCGAAATTAAGTGAAATATTTTGAACATTATCGCTTATCGCTCGGAACACGGAAACTATCCCTTTCCGATCAGGATCTCGTTGTGGCCATTAAAAAAGGGCAATGCACGGAATATTGGAAAGAGTGCTGGACAATTAATCAAAAAGATAATGAGAACTGCGGTTGGAGAAAGAGACGGGAGAAGGAGGAAAGAGGGAGAAAGAGAGAGAGAGAGTCTAGGGCAATCCTGATCTCGGCCGATCCATGCTTTCCATTTTACGGTGCAAATCGCTTGCAAATTGTCTGAGAGTGCCAAACTGCGAAAGCGATCAAAATGGAAAGAGAACGAGGGAATTGTGAAAGAATTGTGCTTTGCATTGTAGGGAGAAAGGGAATCATCGAAGCATCGAAGCAGGAAGTGAAATTGGACTAATGAAATCGAAAGGAATGAAAAAAAACAATGAGAGAAACAAGTTGAATGCTTTCGGAAAAAATGATTAAAAAAATATGATTGCGCTTTTTCTGAAGATGTTCAGTTATTTTTCTTTTTTTCGCTTTTTTCAAGTTTCTGTTCAGAAAATGTAGCAACTGGACACATGATCAATTAAACATCGCAAAGTTTTCAAACTTCGTAATTTATGAAAGTTTGAAGAAGAAGAAGAAGATGGTACTTTCGGTATTGAGAGGGAAATGTTAACATGTTTTGTTTCGGAACCAAACAACCATCTTTCCACGAAATCCCAACAATGGCAGAGTCGTTAAGCCTCTGCACAGCGATAAAGTGCAATCCGGAAACTGAAAATGGTTCGCCCTTCGCTCTAACGATAACAAAACGCGAAGTGCGCGTTGATGGGTCGTAAAACGAAGTTGGTCGAGGGTAGTCCACACAGGGCAAGAAATGGAGGGAAAAGAGAAGAGAAGCAGAGCATTGAATGGACGAATTTGAGTTCGTAGACAATGCAAAATTAAAAGTTTCAAGTCTGTGTCTGGAACAAACCCAACAGTTATCGAAGAGCTTGTGAACACTTCTTTTCTCTAAGATGCGTATATTGAGAGCGAAAGTGCGAGAATAAATTAGAAACAAGCTGGGAAAGCGGGAGATGGGAGGAGATCTTAGATCGTGATAGCAATTAGGGAACTAAAACACGGGGCGTTTAGAGGAGAAATGAGGATTGAATGAGGAGGATAATAGACTGAATCAGTATGGATAATTGACCAAAACATGCCTAATATGTGGATATGGAGGGAGAATTGGGAGATAAGATTAGAACGCCCAAGGGGCGAATGGAAAAGTGAGATAAGAGGGAGTGGACTTTTCGAGGGAGCGTATCCACAAAAAACGGGATTGCTGCATCTCTAGTACAAGTGTGGGAGGGGGGCGAGCTTTGCTTTTGAGGTGCTAATTACCTCGACAAAAAATGAAAATATTTTTAAAATTTTAATAATTGTAGGACACTGGACACGCTCCCGGTCAAATTGACAGTGAATTGTGGAAATAAGAGTTTGAATCTTTTGAAGAATGCGTGAAAGAAATTCCAAAATAGATCCGGGACACGCCCATTTTGGCCATAAAATATTGCTGCTCTCGGATCGGAATTCGGTTTGGGCGCTTTTGGGTAGGGAACGGGTTGCAAAAAGTGATAAGGGAAAGTGGAGAACGGGGCAACTGCCGTGAGATTTATCACCCTCGGGAAGAATAAAAAGAGGGGATATAAAGAGAGTGTGAAACGAGATCACATGCAAAAAGTGACTGTGGAAGAAGAGGGAAGAGAATAAGAGAACGAAGCGAGATTTATGGATAAGAGAAGAGCAGAGATACTTTCATTAGTGGGATATATCGATAATTATGATGTCTTTTAAGATCGAGAGGTTTCGTTCACTGGATGAATTCGAACACATCTTCATTTTTTTTAAATCAAATAATAGTGAGTGATTTTGGAGTCATTAGAAATTCAAGAGAAAGTGTTTCTTGAAGAACTAACAAACCAATCTGAAATCGTCAATGATTTGTTGATCCATTTCGAAGCATTTGTGCCTATTGAGAAGATACTCGCTAAATGTCTCTAATAACTAATGGAGCAGTGGAACAATCTTATTCAGCATGATATCACTACTATTCGTAATTTCGAAGGACATGAGCTAACTGTTGACGGTATTGCAATCTTTTAGATATGAAAACAATTCAAAATAGATCTGTAGTCAATCCGTTTAGCATTCTCCGATGTTCCAACATTCCATTTTTCATTGCACTCCAACCAGTTTCTTCGCTAGTTCATCACTCCCACACGTCCATCAATAGTCCTTTCGTCTCGAGTCCTTTGCTAATGATTTCGGTGGTTTTGTCCTTCCCAGTTCATCCATTATTGATTGATTTCTCCACGGCAAATTCGTGAGATAAACGAAAATGGCCAAACAACAAATACTTTCAATAAACTAATTCATTTTTACTTTTCCTCTTCTTAATTCTTCTTTATTGTGGATGTCGTCTAAATTGAAATTAATTTCTTCATCTGCTCGATTTTACAACAAGTACACACACTTTATTATCTCTTACTCAGGAGCTGGGGGTGTTTACTCTTAATGATGATCAATCAATGAAAAAAGTCTCTCTCGAGTGGGGTCAAGAATCCAGAGGGGAGCAAGAAAAGAGGAAATTGAATAAAGGTAGATCACAGGACTGATGTAATTGGGATGTAGTGGGGGGGGGGGGGTATGGAACAGGCTCGAACTAGGTCAGGGGAGATTGATGGCTATCGATTGATCGATAACTGCGTATTACGGTAGGTCACTTCTGTTGCTGCTCGCCGTGCTATAATAATCGATTTTAGATCACAACAAGACGCCCGGATTTTGTAGAGCCGGCAAATTCAATGCCCGGGTTCAGTAAAATCGCTCACCATATTGATGAGGTAGTCGCAGAACTTGCTTGTCGTCCGGTCCTGGTTGGTGACGAGACCTGCGGCTGCGCGCTTTGCCATTCGCCGGTTCTGCAACATTTTCCGGTCACGGTTCAGGGCCGTGCCAAATTCCGGTTCTAGGATTGACTTAAATGCGGTTTTCTCACCGATTCGGCACACACATCCATCAGATTGGCGACGTTTCTCGTGTGGCGGGCGAGTTTGAAATTGGAAAGACCGGACAGATCGAGGTCGTTCACTCCAGACATTCCAGGACCGGAAAATAGGATGAGGTGGATACGGTAAACGGTATACGGTGTATTCGGAATTTGCACCTTGAACTGTCTACGCAAATCGTCGCCAGTATTCACAGGGACAAGATACAACTGTTTTCATTTCGTTCTTTATTTTCCTCGTGATGTCAGACTCAGTGAGAATAGCAAAGTGGAACGAAAGACGAACGATTCATGGGCAGCGAACTTAATTGCGAGGGGAAAGCTGTCTCATTTCTTTGCAGGCGTTTGACACGTGCGTTCCCAGGCTCGAAAAGAATTTCCCACTTTTACGGTCTAGAAATCATAAGATAGTGGTTTTAAAAATATGTTGTCTGGAATCTCCCCCCAACTGTCTAAAAATATGTTAGCACCACTGTAAAGAGTGTATAGTATACTAAAAGCAATGGATAATTGCATGAACTCACTAAACGATAGCCAAGTGCCGGCTTCTACCGTAATCACGAGTGCCAGCAGCGAGATGAGGACGGTGGACGGCGCGACCATACTGTATGTGGGGGACCCTGAGAAATCGATAATCGATTGATATAAATTGAAAAATCCGAATGTGCCAGAAAAAAACGGTGTAAATAGTTCACTTGAATGAAAGAGATTCAAAATTAGAATTACAATTTTAAACGGAGAACAATCGCGGTGAAACTGATGGAATTGTGAACAAGGCGTATTTGATTCGAGTGAGGTACGAAAATGGAATACACGAAATAAGCACCAAATCAGTAGCACTCGAAGTAATTTCGGAACGAATTCGAACTTTC
Organism: Pristionchus fissidentatus; assembly: GCA_036245785.1. Taxonomy (NCBI): domain Eukaryota; kingdom Metazoa; phylum Nematoda; class Chromadorea; order Rhabditida; family Neodiplogasteridae; genus Pristionchus; species Pristionchus fissidentatus. The sequence goes on from BTSY01000002.1 coordinate 20,787,852, forward strand.
TGCCGGAGTGAATTTGTTGTTTTCAGTCTCCTCTCAGAGTGGGGAATGAATCCACATGAAAAAGTGACCGCACAATGTTTTCGTTCCGATGATTTTTGACGGAGGAGGCGAAATTCTCTCACTTTTAATTTTCGACAAGCTAACGAGAAGTGATTTCTTTAGAAGAAAACCCCAAAGAGAAAGAGAGAAAGATAAGGGATCAACGTCAAAAATACATTATGCTCTCAAAGGAAGTCATAAACTCAGCTGACTGTCAATCGTCCCGACAAGTTTGGAACAACAAAAAAGAATGTATGTTGCGAGGATTCATCGCGCCAGTGGCCAAAAGGAAGATGAAAACGGAATAAGAATTTCCAACTGCACAATTCCTCTGACGTTATTGAGGGTGCAGAATGAGTCAATATATCCAATTCAAGAGGTCTCATGATATCTCAAGATTCCTCCAAAGACTCAAAAACGCTCACGGGATCATTGAAGTGGATTATGCAACCAACTGGGGGAGAATAATGAATTTCCGGAAGGAAAACCGGAAATGCACATTGGAACTACAAAAATTTCAATGCACCCACTTCGAAATTGGCCGGATGTCATTGACTACATAATGGTACGCTGCAAACTTGCTGTTGGAAAATAGCAGGAAATCTGCACGAGACGCGAGAGAGTAAGTCAAATTGTTACGCCGTAATTAGGTTGAGCCAGTAATAAACGGCGACGTTTCAACGTCTCTCACCAGGTATTCAAGGGATTGCCAGTCAATCGAATCAGGGCGATAATACGGTTTTATCGATTTAAATATTGTCAATTAGCTTGACATCGGGGATAAAATGGGTATTTAGAAAGCTGGTTTCCCACCAAGTTCAAAAGTGTTGAGCGCTCAGGAAAATTCTCTAGGAAAGGCATCTCAGAATTAGGGCACTAAAACTCGACCCACAGGCAATTCCAGAGATGTTTCGGTGAACTTTCCTCTAGATCCGATGCTCATTTGGCAGTCGAAAGAAAAACATAAAGAGAATTGAAGGGAGAGTCTAACTGGTCTCTCTCCAAGAATCATCTCATCATAGTGGGCTTTTCTCTCCCAGACTCTCACGCAGATCCAATTGCTTTACTTCCATGATATTTCAGCAGAAACCGCAGCTCTATCCATTATTTCCCGGAACAAAACAGTGTTCCTCTATCTCTCATATTTCAATGTAAGTGTTGTTGAGGGAAGAATGGACAAAGATCTGTCCAGAAACCAACTTGCATTCATGCTCCACCCTCACAAGTCATTCAAAAGTGTTATTGAGAGTGGACCAACGTCACCAGGTGAAAATCAGAAATGAATGGTCGGAGAGACAATAAGAGTGGAAAGGGAAACGGCCTTTCTATAGAACAGTAGTAGTCCACAATTTAAAAATTAGTGGAAACATATTTTATAATTTAGAGTGGAACTCCCTTTCGGAGAATAGGACTACCAAATTGTCCTTCATATTTATGGCTAACAACATTCGTGAGTACGAAGGTGACAAGCACTCTCTTCATCTCGCAAACTCTCTCGTCAGTCAGAGTGAACTAGAGAGTGTGCGAGTGGAGAGAGCGCAGAGTCACATCATATTGCATGCATTGCTGCCACCTTGCTGGTGAGGTGTGCGCTCTCAACATTGTGTATTTCACCCCGTCACTCGATGCTTCGTGTCCACCTCAAATTAAGACGTTTAAATTTCAGCCGCAGGTAAATATTGAAAGTCATATTCTCATCTCACACCGCACATTTCACATCGTTCGTTTCCAAGGTATCCAATCTAATTGTAATTTCCTTCTCCTGGTGACTATACCCATCAACATTGAAGTGAGAGAGGAAAAGGAGATCTCAGACACAGCACTACATCATAGTATCGACGAGTACACAGAATGAGAGATGAGAGTAGGTGAAAAGAGATGGCAATGCCACTTTTAACAAAAATGATAATCGAGGCGATTCGGATTCCAGCAATTAAATACTTCGGAGAATTTAGCCTTTGTGAAATGTGAGTTGCTGTAAATAACTGTAAATCCAAAAAAAAGCAAATTTCTAATTGCTACTCCCACTGCACAGAGAATGAATATACTACGATGAGACACCGAGTATATGATATACTCAATATTGAGTATATTAGCGCGTCGAGAGAGCGTGCGAAAACGAGAGAATATACTCAATATTGAGTATATCATATACTCGGTGTCTCATCTTAGTATAGAATATACTCAATAGTAAGTATATTCATTCTGGGTGTGGAAATAAAAAAAAATTCTGCGAAAAATTTCGCCTAGTCAGCATTTTTATCATCAAAAGTTTAACGTTTAACGTGAAAATCAGCAACACCATCATACTCTACCATTCAATTTGTCATCTGCAGTAACATACGGTAGTCCCGTATGGTAACGGAGATCAAGGATCAGATAAAATTATGGAAAGAAAAAAAGAGAAGATCACTTCAAATTTGACAGAGAAGAAATGGATGAATAATGGTCGGGAATGAGCAATTCTGACAAAGTAGAACCTGGGGCGGGGACATCAAGTCTGTGTGAAAAAGCCAAAGGATCTACGAAATGAGTGGAAGGGGCGGAGCCTGAAAGGGGGCGGGGTCAGGACTGGACAACGATTCTGAGGCTATTCACACGACTGTATGAGGTTTGCATCGACTGCTTAATCTCTCCTCTCCTCTACTCAGACAATAAATGGAATCGGAAATGAGCAATGAGTGGAAAATGGAGAGATTTGCTGGAAAATTGGATGTAATTGGGTGCGAATAAGAGAGAAAAGGTGACGAGAGACGTGATTTGATCAACGAAGAAAAGAGGATAGAGAATGAGATTTCACGACTACACAATGGGGGGGGAGGAAAGGGGCTAATAGATAATAAAGAGATAATAAATTAGGTAATCAGGGTGGGTCGATACTCGATGGTTTGGGATACTGTAGTGGGGGTGGCTTGGACATGACGTTGAGATGCCGCAATGAACCTGGAATAGCAACAATCACCGTCACTGTAGTAATTGACACTAGGGAAATCAGCCGAACCAAAAACAATAATACATCTTGATTTAACAAACTCCCACTGGAAATTTAGACCTGAACAGGCAGCGAAGGGACCAGAGACTAGGTCCGTTCCTCATTCTAAGCTGACATGACTAATACTGCTTCACAGTCTCATTCAATCTGTGCAGCTTATTTATCAGTGTGTGCATGAATACCCAAGTGTTCCTACCATCCATCTATTCGACCTCTCTTCTACCACGAGGAAATGAGATGAGGTCTACGGTCGTCTATGGTACGAGGGAGGGCAAAAAACAACAAGATATTTCATCGCACTGGCACCACAGCACACAAGGGGCCATTCTGGGGGTGTTTGTTGACCTCGTATGAGTTTATTGCATACTCTCCTCGTAGCCCATAATTTGTTAGGCGGGACAGAAAAGGAAAGGAGGAAGCGCGCTTACATCTGTTCTTTCTAACTCAAGTAGTCGTCAGGCCGAGGGGAGGTCGGGGGTATCTGTTTCATTTGGTATCTGACCGATCTACAGGCCGTTCAATTGAAACCCACGCTCGTAAACTCTTCTTCACACTTCAATGTCCCCACGGCCGAAATGGCAAACAAATTGCAGCTGGGGCGCATTGACTCGGAACAAATTCCCAGAGTGGCTACAATACCAAGTACTTTGTTCTCATCCCCGCAAAGGCCGTTACCCATTCACTCTAGGTTTATGTGCGGAAAATTAGGCAAAAGGCGAGGGAGGAAAATTGTCAAGTCTCCAAGAATATCGAACTCAAAGGTATTGCTTCGTGAGCGCAACACATTTAAGCCACTCTAGTGCCATTATAATTGAACTCTATACGTACTAGGAAGTTATCTGCTTCATGAATTCAGTAGAATCGTACATACTTCATCCAGCAACCGTGTACGTAGGCCAAATTATTTGAAAATGATCCCCGATAATTTTGACGCATTTACGGATAATCCACGATGTAAAAGGAGTAGGAGAGGTCATTTTAATTTTGATTTGAACGCAGTACTCGCAGTACATTTAAAAAAAACTGCTAGTTCCCGCGCCACCCCAGTTGGGTCGGTGCCCAGGAGTGTCCAATCACTCTTCCCATGTTTTTTTCTCTATCGGGTCCTGTCATATGCAATTTTCCTTGTCTTTATCCAATCCCCCTCTACCAAAGTGTGAAATCCATTGTTATTGGAGGGAAATGGGGTCGCGTCTCTCTTTCATCTCCTCTCTCTCTCATTTAGTCTCGTCTCCTTCAATTTCAATATAGCCCCCCTCCATCCTCTTCTTCTCCTCTCATCTCTGCCGCAATCTCACTCTTCATTAGGGTAGAGGATGATGAGGATGGTGGGACGATGTGATGATGTGTGCAGAGCAGAAAAGGCCGAGTGAGGGGGGTGAGGGGAGGAAGAGGAGAGGGGCTAGGAGGGGGGGGGGCTACCCAAACAATCCTGGATCATCACCCTCTTATTAGAGACCGCCCACACTAGAGAAATGAAGAGCAAATACAATTTGGAGAATAATCATCCTATCGAGGCGCCAATTAATTTAAGTGTTATCGAGGTGGATGTACCCATACGTCCTTACCATGAGGGCGCTGGAGAGAGCGAAAAAGCGCACGAAATAAAACTAATTGAAATGATGCACTCCTCTCCCACCCATTCTGACTGAGATTGTCACGTTTGTTATTCTACTCTCTACTGTAATAATCTAGTAGTTGCATACACAGACGTACATCACAAGACTCGACTCATCATTGTCAGGAGTCTCATTTGCAGAGTAGACGAAAAACGGGGTACCATTGCGTTTCAGATTGTGGGCGCCACAATAAATGTCGACCAAAACAGTGCATATCGAATGCGTCAACCTCCAATCTCCTTGTGGAGAAAGCAATATTCACCCTCTCATTGTCCCATTGTTTTGATTGAAGAGTGCTGTGAAATGATGATGAAGGGGCCGAAATTGCATTTCAGCGAAAGGAGCTTCAAATTTCGCGGATACGGAAGCGAAAATTGGAAAAAAGAGGGGATGGAGAGGGCATTTTGGGGTATTTAATGCGTGAGATAAGTGAGTGCTTTTGAACTTTCAAGTGACGATGTAATGTGATCTGAATTGAGAAAGGAATAAAAGGCGCAAGATATAAAATTCACAGAATTTTTGCATTTTGTCCAGAAATAATTTTCGGAGGAACCCGTTAATCTCTATCATAATTACACTTTCCCCTCTCAGATATTCTTCATACCCGGCAGGTCTACACTAGCGTGACCTACGACAATTGGGACCAAAATAAGTCGACAGACACCACTCTTACATAGAACGTAGCCGCATACGGAATGATCCCAGAATTGACGTCTACTCACACTCACGCTTCCTAAGCGGACAATCTCACGCGACCGAAGCAGCGTGGAGAATGCGTCAGGTAATATTTTAGCAATTCCACATGCAAACGACGCAACGGGGCGGAAGAAAAAACAGTAAATAACGATTGGAATCAATAAACATACCGTATCCTCTCAAGCCTCCATCACTTCGTCTTCCTCCTCCTTCGCGAGATCAATAACTGCCACATCCTGAAAGATAGGCATATTTCAGATATCGCGCGAAGCACAAAACCAACTGGTGTCAGTACAAAACTTCTCAACAGTCATTCAACCGTAAAATTTATGATGCTACAAAATTTGTGCTACAAGTAAAATTAGTTCCGGTGTTTAGTGTTCCAAAAGTACTTGGACAATCAAAACTAGAATAATAATCAACATCAATCACTCACGACAGCAGATTTTTTACTGCCACGTAATTTTGTGGCGCAAATTTTTTGCAAATTGACATAAATCAGTTTCAAAACAATAAATAATTACTGACGATAGTGTCCGCCGCCGAGGGCGAAGCTTCAGTGGTCATCTCGAGGGAAGCAGAAGTGACTACGAATGGAAGAGAACCCTGGAATCACAGAATGAATCAATAACAGATCTAATTTAGTGAGAATGTACTCAAACGTCCTCGAAAAACAATTTTTTCTTGATTACAATTCTATTTTTGCAACTTCACTGCTTGCCTGCCAGTACAGTAATCTATGTTATTCCAATTCCACCCCTCTCAGAATCATACACAACAATAGCCTCTCCTCCTAAAGAGGTCCTTTATACTTCCTTCTCCCACAAAGAACGGCCTCCCCAAACCGAAGGGTCACTCATCAATTTTGCACACGGAATAGCCAAGCCATCCTGATGACGTCCCTCAAAGGAAGAGGAAGACTAAGAGGTTGACAACAATTAGCTTCCTTTCCTTTTCCAAGTGGTAATGATGGGGATATTCCCCATCCCCTCGGGGGATCGACCAGTGTAGTCTATCGTGTGTAGCCTAGCATCGTTCATCGATAATAATACCGTGGGAACATTAACGTAGGTAACATTTTTCCTAAAATAAACATACAAATATACTAAAATAAAATAAAAATTGAAAAGCAAAAATATGTCACCTTTCCAATCTCCTCCGCCAGTTGCATGTGAATGAGACCGAGGATGTTTCTGCCCTCGGCGATCTAAAAATAATAATATGGGTTTATTATATTTCTTTAATTTATTAAATCGGAAATTTCACATTTCCGATTGAAGCGCATTTTAAGTGTGTGGCAGGAAAAAAAACAATATATTAAGAATGACAATGTTCCTTTAAATAAATTACCTGTGGAGCCATGGCGATCGCGTCGACATCAGTCAGAGGAACGAGAGGAATCTGAAGAAGACCACGTTGTTTCAATGTATTTTCATTACTGCCCAAAGCAACCAACAAAGCGAGTCTCTCTAAAGTTGTTTTGAATAGAAACCAATTTACAAATCATGAAAAAGAGAGACAGAACTCGAAGCCACATCAACCGATCAGGCATATCAACCTCATATTTACCTATAGAAATTAGTCATCATATTTACCTATAGAAATTAGTCATCATATTTACCTATAGAAATTAGTCATCATATTTACCTATAGAAATTAGTCATATTTTGCCTAGCTATCGAAAACATTTAGCCATTTTCGATTTTTGCATGATAATTTTTTTATTATTATCAGAGATCGAAAAGTAAAGTCGCATGGAAAATTGTCGGGCAGGTTTTCGAAGGTCTACCGGACATGTTTCTACATTTCCGGGGGTATTTTCTGAGACTCTGTTGGACAGGTTTCGTTTAAGGGGGGGGGGTCTAATTGATCAAGTATTCATTTTTTTCGCGTCCGCCTTCGACGGGCAAATTATGTCGGATTCTACCAACTTTTTGACCTATTATTATTATCCCCTCACCTGCAGTTTACTGTTCGTCTTTGCCATCTCATCTGCCCATTTGTGCACGAATTGCACCTCCGTCCCACTGCCGAAGATGGCGTCGCCCCAGTATCTGAAGGGCAGCTCGGATAACGATTGAAGATACAGAACCCGTGATACCACTAGTATCGCCCGATTGATATAATATACAATCTAAGAAGCCTACAACGAGAACTTCGAGGTACGGTATTTCGAAATACAGCCCGACTACTCACGTGTGCACGATGATTTTGTTGACCGACGTGTGGAGGAACTCGCGCATCTCCGCGCACTGCTGGGCCTGCATCATTTTACATTAGATTTTTTAAACACCAATTTAAAAAAAAATGGTTGTATAATGACTAGATTGCAAATTATAATAAAAACAACAAGAACATTTAGTTACGAATATTTAATATCCACGATCAATACTCTCTCAGTTACCGTACCTTCGCCTTCATTGCCGTGTAAGTGGCGATGACGCCGCCCGCACGACGCCACTCCTCAATCGTCTTACGGTCGATCTGCAATATCGATTTTCGGCCGGTGTCAGACTGCTATAAGTTTCGGACCATCCAACTGTGCATGATAGATTTACCGATTTTCAATAAGTTTTAAATAAATATTATTTTAAAATAAATAAACAAACTTTATTCTCCTTGAGGAATTCTCTCGCCATCTTGCCGTAGTTCTTGTTCGCATCTGTGATCTTCGTCTTCTAAAAATGTGTTTATCGTTCAATTTATTCTCCTTCCTCGTCCTGACACATTCACGTAGACTATCAGAATGCATTCATTCCTAAAGACTATTATTTCAGAACGTCTGTCTGTCTGTGTGTCCGTGTGTTCAAACTTTATTGCTGAATAACTCGGGGAAAAAGATTTTGACACACTCTCTTCGCTATCATATGCATATCCACGAAGGAAAACTTTTAAATGAAAAATATTTAAACAAAATCCATGGCCAAGTGGCTAAAGCGCGCGACATTCAAATCCGACCTACGCAGGTTCGACACCCGCCGCGGACAAATCTTTTGCCGCATTTTTCGCAAGTGTCAGAAGCTGTCCTAACCCGTTTTTGAGTACCGTGAAACACGTTTTCACCTGTTTTGCCGAGTTTTAACTTGAAAAAAAAATGGAAATTTTCGAACTTTCTCCAAACGCACCGGTGAGTGTCGGGGATCACAGGAAAAGTATTTTGCGATGTCAGAAACGTGTTTGAACGTGTTCAAACACGTTTTAACGTTAAAAATCGAATCGAAAATTTCGAAAAGTTCGCAATTGGTTCGCAGAGCGTGGGGGATCACAGGAAAAGTATTTTGCGATGCCGGAAACATGTCTGAACGTGTTTTAACGTGAAAAATCAAAAATTTCGAAAAGTTCCAAAATGATTCGGAGAGCGTAGGGGGTCGCAGGAAGTGTTTTGCGATGTCATTAACATGTCTGAACGTGTTCTAACACGTTTTAACGTGAAAAAAACCGAAAATTTCGAAAAGTTCCAGAATGATTCAGAGAGCGTAGGGGATTACAGGAAAATCGTTTTGTGATGTCGGAAACGTGTCCGAACGTGTTCGAAAACGTTCTGAACGCACGGTATCTTGCGTTTCCGTTGTGAAAGGCTCGTGAGGCTGAGAGCGATCGAAAAAAATTGCCACGGAGCCACGAAGTGAGTCTCAGCCTCAAGAGCCTTTTGCAATGGAATAAGCCAGTACTCTTTGTAGCGATTAACACTCCCCAACATAAGTCGAGCTTCAATGTAACCTCGAGCCTGCTATCGAGCTCCCCCTGAACCGAACTTGGAGCCGGCTATCGAGCTTCCCCTGGACCGATATTGGAGCCGGCTAAAAATCCCCTGGACCGAACTTGGAGGCTGCTACCGAGCTTCCCCTGGACCGAACCTGGAGCCGGCTGTAAAGCTTCCCCTGGACCGAATTTGGAGCCGGCTACAGAGCTCCCCCTGGACCGAACTTGGAGCCTGCTACCGAGCTTCCCCTGGACCGAACCTGGAGTCGGCTGCAAAGCTCCCCCTGGACCGAACTGTGCCCGGCAACTGAACGCCCCCCCCGAACCATACTTTGAAAACGTAGTGCGCACCCTACCGTTAAAACAACGTTAAAAATCGAAAATTTCGAAAAGTTCGCAATTGGTTCGCAGAGCGTGGGGGATCACAGGAAAAGTATTTTGCGATGCCGGAAACATGTCTGAACGTGTTTTAACGTGAAAAATCAAAAATTTCGATAAGTTCCAAAATGATTCGGAGAGCGTAGGGGGTCGCAGGAAAAGTGTTTTGCGATGTCATTAACATGTCTGAACGTGTTCTAACACGTTTTAACGTGAAAAAAACCGAAAATTTCGAAAAGTTCCAGAATGATTCAGAGAGCGTAGGGGATTACAGGAAAATCGTTTTGTGATGTCGGAAACGTGTCCGAACGTGTTCGAAAACGTTCTGAACGCACGGTATCTTGCGTTTCCGTTGTGAAAGGCTCGTGAGGCTGAGAGCGATCGAAAAAAATTGCCACGGAGCCACGAAGTGAGTCTCAGCCTCAAGAGCCTTTTGCAATGGAATAAGCCAGTACTCTTTGTAGCGATTAACACTCCCCAACATAAGTCGAGCTTCAATGTAACCTCGAGCCTGCTATCGAGCTCCCCCTGAACCGAACTTGGAGCCGGCTATCGAGCTTCCCCTGGACCGATATTGGAGCCGGCTAAAAATCCCCTGGACCGAACTTGGAGGCTGCTACTGAGCTTCCCCTGGACCGAACCTGGAGCCGGCTGTAAAGCTTCCCCTGGACCGAATTTGGAGCCGGCTACAGAGCTCCCCCTGGACCGAACTTGGAGCCTGCTACCGAGCTTCCCCTGGACCGAACCTGGAGTCGGCTGCAAAGCTCCCCCTGGACCGAACTGTGCCCGGCAACTGAACGCCCCCCCCCCCTGAACCATACTTTGAAAACGTAGTGCGCACCCTACCATAACGTAGTTTAAGCTCAACACACCCTGCTAGTTAGATTACCATTCCATTTTTTTAATTAAAAAAAACACATAGCAAATATTTATTTCCGCAGAGTTTGATCACATTAGTCGTACCTTTGATCCATCTCCCGTGAACTCTTCCTCCAGTTTGATGTTGGCCATGAGACCATCACACTCCTTCCCGCCCGACAGTTGCTTGCACTGTAATCAAATTAATAATTTATTAAGTCGTGCTTCCCATTCGCGGTAAAATAAATAATCAATCGATAAATACCTTCTCATTCTGGTAGAAGTGGTCGACACTCGTGTACACTTCCCCTTCGATCACGATCGGGAACTGATATTGTTTTCATTAAACAAAGATTGAATTCTCAAAGCCTGGTGAACCAACTATGCAACTTGGCGTATTCGTGCTGCACAAATATTTCATAACCAATGTTAATTTTCATTAGTTATGAAGGGATTGGAAGAATGATATGGTTTCATGTTAATAACAACACAAATAATAAACACAATTAACGCAATTCACCTCATGCTGAGTCGTGAGGACACTCTGCAATCCCTGGAAGCACACCAGATTTTCTCCCTTGACGGCGAATGATTTGGAAGGAGCGTCAGCAGGAATCGACTTGAACTACAAATACATACTATTATTTCCTATGTTCATAACGATTCTTTCCAAACAAAAAATATCGAAAATTATGCAATATCTACTTTTTAGGCATTTCTGTTACATACGAGAACCGTATTTGGTTTATGTACCTCAAGATCAGTGCATCGATTGTTTTTCCTCCTCATGGGTCCTCTCTCTCCTCCTCTTGCTCCTCTATCCTTTCCTCCCTCACGTCTTCCATTATCTCCTCCCTTTCCCTTGTTGCCCTTGGGCGACTTTCCATTCGAAGCGGGAGCAATGCGAGACGGCGTGTAGTCCCTGTGAGATTAAGGATTACGTCATAGTTATGCAAAGTGAACCACACGAAGTCCATAGGTACTAGCTTAAGTTGTATGAGTAAAGAATTAGCTGAAATGGTAAACCACATAAATAGGATTAACTCACTTGTTTTTGTTCACCTTGGGCGAGCTATTCGTGCGACGAGGAACGTACTCATTGCTAAAAAAAACAAATAAATCAAGATTCGGAGTAAAAAGAGAACTTTAATAAATATCAACAGCGGATGGACTCACTCGTTCCTCTTTCTGTCACTATTCTGTCTACGATTGTCTCCATTTCGACTGAAGCTGCCATTATTTCCATTTCTATTTCCGCCTCTGCTATCATTTCTGAATCCTCCACCATTGTTGCCAACACCGCGACGATCGTCTTGAGGAATCCCTGCAAAATAATATGTATACGAGCCACGAGGAAACGCGATACAATAACATACCTTTAAAGAATGATACGAAGAAAAAACGATTGAACGACTTTCAATTAAGCCCCTCTCTAGGTGTTCAGTGTTTTACGAGAATGGAACAACACTAGAGTATAATATGATAGAACTGGATTCAATGTACTAACGTGGCAAATGAACTCATCGCACTACTGCTGAAGCCCTAATTCATTTGTCATAAAGACCAGGACAAGGGCCTTCCAAATGACTCATTTCAAGTGAATTTATCGCATATGATCGGTTCTATTTGATCACATCCGGGCTTCAGCGGTAGAGCCAAATTCTTAATATACTTCACCATCACTCACACTGTCTCGTATCACCTCCACGTCCTCTTCTATCATCGAATCGATCGTTACTGAAGGAGTTTCCGCGTCCACCATTGCCTGATGAATTGATACATGCATTTGGATACCATACCGCTTCTTGGAGTGCATGGAAAGCTGTGCTCATTTCATGCACAGCCATAGATAATGTGAAATGTAGCACGTGTAACCCAGTACGATGCTGGTGTAAATACTCACCACTCATGTAGCTGTATTGAGGGAAGATCGGCTGTGCAGTCGCCATAACCATCGGATTCAGCGGGCGAGAAGAGAAGGGCTAAATGAAAGGGAAGAAAGAGCTAAGTAAATGAATCAAAATAATGATAAACGAAGAGGCAATTCGAACCTGCTCGTAGCGAGGCGGATCGAATACTTGGCCGTAACGAGGCTGCTCATATCGCGGCTGTTGAGGTTGCGACGACCACTGATTTGTAGGCTGGCTGAAATAAGACGATTTTATTGTATTATCAAGAAAGAAACGGACCTCAGTGTCCAAGTTGAGTCCGTAGTGGAGAAACGAGAAGAGCCATAAGGCTCGTCACGAGGGGTCGAGAATGAACCGAAGTAAGACATCTGCCAATCGAGAGATTTAGTTTGATATTTTCAAATGTACAAAACACGAAAGTCTGTAAATGACTGATTTATTTAATAAATAAAATTTAATTGGCGATTTCGTGTAGATCTTCGAGATTTGAAACTACAGTAATTTATGTCAATTTTCCCCATCAATAACTAGTTTATTTTCTTTATTGATAAACTATGATATATTTTGCAACATATATGTGTTGATTGTGCTTGAGACAATAATTTCGAAGCGCTTTTATTAATATTACAAAACATAACCGTAGTATGCTCATGCGAACAATGAACATACAGTTCATGATAGATTATAATTTACACTGACCCATACTGTAGTCGCTGTAAAGTACGGATCAAAACAAGAATATTTTAAATTTCCCTAATAGTCGATTTCACTGATCTTCTTGTTCTCTCTTTCTCTCACTTCGTGAGTGTGTTCACTACCCAGTCTCCTCGCCTCTCAGTTCGGTCGTACGATGTCTCTTTCTGTAGTAAATCGCGTCACTACAGGGGCAAAGTCCAAAGTACTGCCCGCCTCTCCCCGTCTCTGCCCCTTCCTTATCTCTCGATCTCTCTTACTTCTCCACACTCTCTCGGTCTTCCTTGATCTCCCTCGCGCTGATCATCTCTCGCTCCACAATAGTTCTTTTGAACTTTGGCCAACCAGTCGAATCGTCACGTTGTGTCGCTGTTATCACTAACCACTTTTAATACTGTTCCATCGTGTTTCATCGTAACTTCAATCGTTCCAGGATGCTGTCTCGACTCGCTCCCAGCGCCGCCGTCCGATCGGCTGTCTCTGGATCCAAGTACGTACTATGTTCATCCATTGCCCTTTCCACATCATCGAGCCAATTCCTTTTGGTTGATTACTGATCGATTTTCAATAATCAATTATATATCTGTAGTGCGGTGCGCTTCGCCTCTGCAGCTGCACCCAAGAAGGAAAAGGCCGCCGCCAAGGCACCACAGGTCGGGCATTCATTTATTTAATATACGTCTTTGAAGGGTCCTTGTTTCCTCCACTCATTGTATTGCTACGATTAGCTTATACGAAGAATGATGTAGTAACGACTCTACATCCTTCCTGAACTCTTCACGATCTCTAACAAAAAGATCATGAGAAGTGAACGATGTGCTCACGTTCGTCGTATCGCTCGCTATCCAATTTATGTAGAGCGTCTTCTCCTCTTTACTTTGCGTATGTTGAATTGAGTTCATAATGGTGTTCGTTTGAGGACTCTGAGTCGTTCTGCATGAATCTGTTCCGTGGAAAGGCCATCGTCGACCAAGTCTTCCCCTATCCACTCAATCTCGATGATGAGAGAAAGGAAACGCTCCAGGTGATATATTCCTCCGAAATGAATCCAAATTTGATAATATATCGACTATGCTCGCATTTAAACATTTCTAACAATTACAGATGATCCTCGACCCGACTACCAAGTTCCTCTCAGAGGTCAACGACGTCGTCAAGTAAGATTATTGATTTTTCTCTCTCAATCATACGTGGGTACGGCCCCCCGGGAGCACTCTGCACACCGCGAAAACCAGTCGGGGGGACTATGCAACTCAGAAAATAATAATGAATGACGGAGAAAGATTCATTATTGACTCTCACTGATCTGTTGAGACTGCACCAAAATAGTCCGGAAACTTCAACCCCAAGCAGTGCGCAGCCAAATGGATCCTACAACACCAGTGTTCAGACTACGGAACGGGAAGATATACACTAGATTCGGAAATACGCGAAGAAGAACCCGACGATCCCCTTACAAACATCGATTTCAACGTCTATAATTTCGATATAACTATAAGTAGAAGTCCCCCGACTATAAGTAGAAGCGAGGAACCATGTTCGATTAGTCTCAAAGTCAGATAAATTTGTTGGTAAAACCGTAGTAACTTTAAAAACCCAAATTATAATATTTTTTTAAAATAAAAAAAAATCGAATTTTCGGCATGAATTTGTTTTAAATTTCATAATATCGCGCAATTGCGCACCAATTTTAGCTTTAGCATGCGCGAATAATTAGTATCCATTAAAATGCACAAAAAACGGAGCGTGGGAGTGCTCCCGAAAGATTTCCAGTGCTCCCGACTAAAAACACGACTTTTTGGCTTGAAAAAGTCGGGAGCACTTTATTCGCTCATTTTCGAACAATACAACGTCTGTAAGCTACAGCAGTCGTGTTCCTATGCCGGCCACCTCCCCTGTCCTTAAGAAATCAAAATATTATAGCTTGACACCTAAAAAAATATACACGAAATAATCGGACGCGATCACAAATGTGGCCAAGTCTCTGATGATACCCTACCGTAATAATCAGTTCGCAACCCCTTCAAACATCCATTCAGATATTGTACCGTAATATTACTGCAAGTATCGGGTAATATTACGGCAAAGACGGTATCGTCGGAGCAGAGACTTGGTCACATATGTGATCGCTTCCGATTATTTAGTGTTATTTCAGTGTATTTGTTTTTAGGTGTCCAGCTATAATATTTTGATTTCTTAAGAACAGGGGAGGTGGCCGGCATAGGAACACGACTGCTGTAGCTTACAGATCTTGTATTGTTCGAAAATGAGCGAATAAAGTGCTCCCGACTTTTTCAAGCTAAAAAGTCGTGTTTTCAGTCGGGGGCACTGAAAATCTTTCGGGAGCACTCCCATGCTCCGTTTTTTGTGCAGTTTAATGGATACTAATAGCTAAAATTGGCACGCAATTGTGCGATATTATGATTTTTTTTAAAAATCGTTACGAAAAATCGAATTTTTTAAAAATATTATAATTTGTGTTTTTTTAAAAAGTAACTACGGTTTTACCAACAAATTTATCTGACTGAGACTAATCGAACATTGTTCTTCGCTTCTTCTGATAGTCGGGGGACTCGAGAGTTGTATCGAAATTCTAGGCGTTGAAATCGATGTTTGAGGATCCGGACTATTTTTGGTGCATTTTCAACAGATCAGTGAGAATCTTCACAGTTAGACGATGTGAAAATAGTTGATCACCGAAAAAAAACCACGTTCGACTTGGGAACTCGAAATTGGGCGGGAGATAATAAATCTATAAATCTAGAAAGGGATGTTGCACATGTGTCGAAGTGTGTGCATAATTAATCTATATATATATATATATATATATATATATAGATTCCGAATATATTCGGATTATTCAAACGAGAAAACAACATGGAATAATTTCCGGTCAACAATGGAAATTATCACACATTTTTTTTGTGATGTACTGTAACGCTGAATAAGGGAGATAAAAATTCATGAAGAAACTACGCTCTATTAACGCGGAAATTATTTTTGCGAGCCTTCGGAGATTGTAGACGGGGGCACTCTGCAAACCGTCCGAATCGGACCCGGGAGCACTGTGCAAAAAAGTTCTATAATATGCTGCCCACGTATGCTCTCAATCGACAACCAATCAATAATGATGTCAGGAACGATGAGAATGCTGAGACTCCGATGGCAACACTCAAGCAGTTTGCCGAACTTGGCGCCTTCGGAGCCCTCGTCCCTCCCGAGTCAGTTGACGATTCATCATAGGATTACGGTATTCGATACTGTAATGATACAATATCGATTAGCATTTACTGTAGCGCCATTCGTTTGCAGGTATGAGGGTGCTGGCATGAACAACACTCAGATGGCTCGTCTTGCTGAGATTGTTGGTTCGCACGATCTCGGACTGGGAGTTATCATGGGCGCTCATCAGGTATACGGTGGATGGGTGGAATACGGTAGATTTATTGATTACGAGATGTAGCAAGGGATATTTGGTCAATCTGAATTATGTAGAAGATACAGAACAGCAATGACAGCGCCAAGATCTTTGTAGTGCATTTCGAAATATTTGAATGACGATCTTTCGTCTCCTTATTGCCACTTTTGCTCATTGTCGCAATCATCTCTTGCTGACCGGTGATTCTCGAGCAAAGTTTGAAAAATGAGTCATTAGTGTCTCTATTGTTCTCTTACCGTAGTCATAGCCTTTGTTTCACTTCGGTTTGAGGCTGGCCAGACAAATAGGCGGAAACAGTGGAGTGGGTGTCGGAAATCGTCTCGCGAGTGACCGGTGCTCGCGATAAACGTTGACTAAAATGCTCGCGAGTGTCGAGTAATTCGCGATAACAACACTCACTCTTCCTACATGGCGTAATCAAATCGATAAATATGCAGTCGATCGGCTACAAGGGAATTCTTCTCGTGGGAACTGAGGAACAGAAGAATAAATACCTTCCCGATCTGGCAACTGGAAGGTGAGAGAGATTATCATATTCATTTAAAATAAATAACAAAAATACGTGAATATATGTAATGATATCTGTTTAGAAAGTTCGCCGCCTTCTGTCTCACTGAGCCCACGACCGGATCTGACGCCAACGTGAGTGATTGTTGCACTTTAGCTCGATTTGTAGTTTGAAGTCTGATCTAGTGTTTCGATATCTGTAGTCTGATCTCCCTCATTTCAGTCGGTCCGCTCTACGGCCCGCAAGTCGGAGGATGGCTCTCACTACATTCTCAACGCCAACAAGATCTTCATCTCCAATGGAGGATTTGCCGATGTATTCACCGTCTTTGCCCAGGTTTGTAGTTTGATCTTTGAACTGTGAACTATTGTTTGACGCTTGAACACTTGAAGAAGTTTTACTAAATTTTGGGTTTTGTAGTTTAATCCGCGCATAACCTGTAATTATTACAGATGCCCATCAAGCAGGCCGACGGCACCACCAAGAACAAGGTGAGGAAGCGTCTAATGTAGTTTGGTCTCTGCCTATGTCTGTAGTTTGATCGGTCATTATCGCTTTCTATTCAGGTCACTGCATTCATCGTCGAGCGCGGCTTCGGCGGCGTCACCAATGGACCGCCCGAGAAGAAGATGGGCATCAAGGTTTGTAGTATGGACTTTGTAGTCTATAATTTGGTGTTTGATGTCGGGCCGTGGATTGTAGTTTGATGTTTGTATTCCTCAGGGCTCGAACACTGCTGTGGTTGACTTTGAGAACGTGAAGATCCCGAAGGAGAATCTGCTCGGAGCAGAGGGAGAAGGATTCAAGGTATACGGCAGTTCTGATTGAGAATATCGATTTATTATTGCTTGTGCTAGGATCGTTTACGAATATGTCTTGCGAATGTCGCGGTTGCATCATATTTGACTGAACCGAGAATTCACACAGAGATAGCAGGGCCGTAGCTCTTTCTTTTTATGATTGTATATGCAATGTATAATTGTGCAGGTGGCGATGAACATCCTCAACAATGGTCGATTCGGAATTCCCGCCGCGATGGTGGGCGCCCAGAAACACTGCATTAAGAAGACGGTGAGAGGTTACGGTAGTCGGGAGTACTGTAGTCTAGTATATTGTAGATGGGTACTATAAAATAATTTGAACTTCGTTTAGTAATATTTTTTAAATATTTGAGATCGAGCAAGTGACGACTCGTGAGCAATTCGGCA
Organism: Pristionchus fissidentatus; assembly: GCA_036245785.1. Taxonomy (NCBI): domain Eukaryota; kingdom Metazoa; phylum Nematoda; class Chromadorea; order Rhabditida; family Neodiplogasteridae; genus Pristionchus; species Pristionchus fissidentatus. The sequence goes on from BTSY01000002.1 coordinate 20,805,894, forward strand.
GCAAGATCGAGGAGTACGGCGACGTGCAGGAGAAACTCACCAACATGATCGCTAAGTGAGTATATTTTGTAGTGTTGAAAATCTACAGACTATTGCCGTGACTCAGAATCTCGCTTGTTTTGTGTAGTCTTGAAAATAAGCAGCGGCAAGGGTGGACCGCTAATCAAGGCTTCGCTTGTCGTCCAGTTGATTTCATGTTTTGCCAATACGTGAAGTGCTCGTAGCTTGGAAAGATTACAAATCACACTTTTGTTAGTAGAAGACGTTTAAACATTCATTATCAGAATTTATTTCCATTTCTCCCATTAATGTTTGCACCCTCTTCAGACAGTATGCATGCGAGTCGATCCTCTACATTCTTGCCTCGAATATGGACAGAGGAGTACAGGACTACCAAGTGGAGGCAGCCATCGCCAAGGTCTTCACTTCGGTGAGTGGAAGGGGGAGGATTGCATAGTGATGACGTAATCGAGATGCTGGCCGGATTGGGGGAGGGGGGGGGGGTGAATGCATCGCTGTTAATCTCAGTGACAAGCGATTTAAAGGAGTGTTCATGTGATGCAAGAAGAATTGGAAAATGTTTTGGTAATTGCCTAGTGATGACGGTGTTTTGTTGCAGGAATGCGCGTGGACGACGTGCGACGATGCCATTCAACTGCACGGAGGAATGGGCTTCATGAAGGAGACTGGTGAGAGATTAATGGGTACTGTATATACGCGGAATCGAAGACTGCCTTTTTTATCCGACCATGGGTGTTTATAATTTTTTAAAGACTCTGAAATGATTAACGTTTGCGAATAGTTTTTAATATTATTAATTGTTATTGTTCAGGTCTTGAGCGTGTTCTTCGTGATCTGCGTATCTTCCGCATCTTCGAAGGAGCCAACGACATCATGAGAATCTTCGTGGGACTCACTGGCATTCAGGTACGGTAATGCATGCAATTATCGATTGATTGTTGGATAAGAAATTGTTTGTGTGTTGTTTCCTGCAACACAAAATATTGTGCCGCAAAATATTGGATGGAGAGTTGAAAGTCATCCAGGAAAGTTCTCTGTTTATTTTGGATACCAATTTGGGAACCACGCGGATTTGCGTCGCATGGACTACACAATAGAGAGCATTGCTTCTTGACATTTTTCGTTAAGTATTTATGATGTAATACCTCATATAATTGCAGCATGCGGGCAAGCATCTGCAGGCGCAAGCATCGGGAGGAATCGGAGGAATGATCGGACTCGCACTCGGAAGATTCTCGTGAGTATTACGGTAGCACGAACGGTTAGGGTAGCCACCAGAAAGAATCTTTCGTCATGGTACATCAGCTTTTGACCTGGTCACACCACTTCATACTGATCTTCACTCATTTGATTGTGTTATCTACGAGTATGGCCAACTACCATTATCGATTGTGGGCAATGATACAGTACCCTTTACAGTGGACCCTCGGGTGCCTTCGACAGCGTCGTCGACCCCGCACTCAAGACGTCGGCTGCTTCCCTCGACAATGTACGGTAGCATGGGGATACTGTAGTTTGCTATATAGATTGATCGATTATGGTAGTTGGCCATCTATTTATTTTCCGATTATGGAAGTAATCATCGATTTGGCAGTGCGTCTCGCTCTTCGGCCGCACCGTGCAGGACCTCATCGTCAAGCACAAGAAGGGAATCATCCGTGAGTTATCGATTGATTTCCTACCTGATTACGATTGTGGTTACGGTAGATCAGTTATCGTATATTAGCCCCCATTCTACAGTACTCTACTATCTCCCTTTGCAGACCGACAGTTCGAGGTTACTCGTGTGGCCGAGGCTGCCATTGACATCTATGCCATGGCCGCCACTCTCTCCAGGTACGGTAGGATACGATGGATGGAATGGATACGGTAGATCGACAAATTAATCGATTCCTTTAGATGTACCGAGACCGCCAAGACGGCCGGCACGGTTGCCGACTACGAGCGCAAGGTTGCGAACTACTTCTGCGAGACGGTGAGTGCTGAGGGCGATATTTGGGAAAGCACAGACTCATAAAACTGCACCAAGTAACGCACAACTGTCGAAATTGTGAAGGAACGTCGCGGAAAGGATCGCTAAACGTTTACCGCACACACAAGCGTACTCTTACAGGCCGCTGTTCGCGTCGTGAACCACTTGAAGGAAGCGTCTGCATCCAACGATGTGAGTACCGTATCGAGAGACACTACGATTAGTTATCACGGACTGATTTTATTTTCTGTTACAGCATCCGATAATAAATCTCTTCGAGTCAATGAATATCAATGGACAACTTTCTTTATTCAGACCCTCGTCAGCACTATCAAGGATATCGCCAAGACTGCCTGCAACAACGGCGCCAACCCCATTGCTCACCCGATCGATATCGTCTAGATTACGGTAGCTCCCATTTCTATCGATCAATAACGGATCGAATACGGTAGTAGAAAGTTCAGTCGAAAATTTTGCATCTCATTATTTATAAGCACATCGATTGTGTCGCCCCCTCATAGATCCCAAATATTTCCCCTCAAGATCTATCGATAACTGATTATTTATTAGAACTTGCATTGTTGTACCCCGCACTCATAGTTTGCATTGATTACGAGCGTAAACGTAGACAGTTTGTCCGGGTATTGAGAATCAATGTATGAAATGAAAATATGATAAACTTCGGTGTACACTAAATGAATGCATGGTCAAATACAACAGAGAAGTGGATACATTTCGACCGGTGCCAGAGTCGGGTGTAAGCGACTGGTCGCCGGGGCACCCATCCCCCTCCGACCGATCCACCCCCGCCGCCACTACTAGAGTGAGGGGGGATTGAGACAAATAGGAACAAATCTCTCTCACTTTTACCCAGTCTCGCTCCTAACCCCTTTCATTTTGTAGAGAGCTGAGCAGGCTGCAGAATGTCTACAGTATTCCCATTCTCTCCCTAATCCTGCTCATTGTTACTCTGCACTCTCTCCCATTCCTGCACTCTCTCACCTCCCCTCTCCACCCCTCTCCTCCCTATATAAACCCTCCCCCTTCTCCTTCTCTCCACTCTCTTCGCTCCACTCTTCCGGGACTCCTCTCTTCGACCAGTGGCCACGACCAATGTGAGCTACCGTAACAATTGGTAGATACCGGTGGAGGGTAGATACCCTCTACCTTATCGATCCTTTCCCTACCGTACCCTAATATTCTCCTCTTCAGGACCAAGCCCTCCCAGGACGACAGCTACCACCGAGACCAAGGCCAAGCTGAAGAAGGATGTACTCCACTCTACCGTACCCTGCCCCGCCCTCATACCCATCGACCTCACCCACTCCCTACCGTACCCTAATATTCTCCTCTTCAGGACCGAGCCCTCCCAGGACGACAGCTCAACCACCGCTACCACCGAGACCAAGGCCAAGCTGAAGAAGGATGTACTCCACTCTACCGTACCCTGCCCCGCCCTCATACAGTACCCATCGACCTCAACCACTCCCTACCGTACCCTAATATTCTCCTCTTCAGGACCGAGCCCTCCCAGGACGACAGCTCAACCACCGAGACCAACCACCGAGACCAAGGCCAAGCTGAAGACCCTGTCCCGCCCTCATAGTACCCATCGACCTCACACATTCCCTACCGTACTCTAATATTCTCCTCTTCAGGACCGAGCCCTCCCAGGACGACAGCTCAACCACCGAGACCAACCACCACTACCACCGAGACCAAGGCCAAGCTGAAGAAGGAGGTACCGTACCCTGCCCCGCCCTCATAGATAGACTTAAACACATATCTACAATTTAGATCGGAATGACCCAACACTACAAACTTGGCAAGAAACTCTACGAAAGGTAAATAAAAAAGTTTCACTAAAATTATAAGTTTTCCCCGTAGATACGCTGCGGACAACAAGTACCTATCCGAGACGTACAAAGCAAATCAGGTGAAAAGAGAAAGTTATCGATAGATAAGAAAAAATGTTTTGGAGGCATGGGGAATTGAACCCCTGCCCTCTCGCATGCTAAGCGAGCGCCCTACCACTGAGCTATTCCCCCATGTGTGTGTTCATGTGACATTTAGGTTTACGTACACTGCACGGATCGCAACCGTACCTCTGCAATGTCTAATCTAGCCGGAATGTACGCGCGCTCTAAAGCGAAAGTGGGAACTATCCAGGTGAGTTAGATCCCCTCCCGAGAAATTTTCTTTGTTTTAAACCGTGGCTATCGAGCTACACGTTTAACAAAAGTGTTTTTATTAGCAATCTGTAAATGAGAACCGAAGAATAACAAGCGTTGAAGATGTTTCTAATATTGTTTATAAACACTTGGCAATGAGCTTGTTGACTTCAGCGTATTTGGTTTCCCGATGACGTCACGACATGAGATCCCTACTACACAAAGTAAATCAGTGACCAAGTAGACGCGATCAACACAGTGGGATCGATATTACTGAATGGAATTATCGGCGAGACGATGACTTTAATACCAGTTAAAAATTGTACTTTTTGGTATTTATCTTCTACGAGGATGTAAAGAAAACCGATTGTGAGAAAGGAGAGAGGAGGATTGCAACACAATCATCAAATGTACTGACAATAATGATAAATTCTCTAGAATCGCCGATGGTCGGACTAGTAGCAAATGGTGGTCGGCTAGTGGCCGCCCACTAGCCGACCACCATTTGCTACCTGTTCGACCACCATTTGCTACTAGTCCGTCCACCATTTGCTACTAGTCCGTCCACCATTTGCTACTAGTCCGTCCACCATTTGCTACTAGTCCGACCACCATTTGCTACTAGTCCGACCACCAAAAATATGAAATTTTGGATTGGCTACTAGTCCGACCACCACTTGCTACTAGTCCGTCCACCATTTGCTACTAGTCCGGTCACCAAATGCTACTAGTCCGATCATTCGTCTACTAGTCCGGCAATCGGCGATTCTAAAGTTAAAGAAGGAGTGAAGGTTATGTTTTCGTGAGTAAAGTGGCAACACACGTCGATTACTTCCCTCAACGATAAGAGATCCCCGAAGTTTCAAATCTCTAGTTCGAAAACTGACGGAGATATGCGCGCGCAAAGTTTGCGTGATGATCAGGGGTTCCGTACGTGTGTCAGCCAACGGGCTGTAAAATCTCTAACTGAGCTGCATAATCCCTCGACTCTCGCTCGTTACCCCTGCGTTTACGATTTGCATGCACTCTTCAACTCTTCTCTCCCCCTGTCTCAACCCCGTCTCGTGTAATCAGCGCCCTCCCTATTTTACATGCCCCTGCGCTTATCCATTGTCTCCTTGGTGGGAGGATAATCCTTGCCAGTCCTCCCTGGACACGTTCGAGTCTCTGAATTTACATTTTCCGTGTTTGCCGAGCTTTTACAGTACTGCTCATTGCAGTTACAGGGACTTCCAGCTGGGAACCTTTCCCTTCACTCCTTCTTTAAGTGGATAACATCGTCAACGGCATCGATCTCGCACTCGAAATCCCAACTATCAGAGGAGGTCCGCTTGTCAATGATGTCAGTTTATTCGAATTTGTTTCAATTCAATACAGTTAGTGGAGCTGTGATTCATCAAACCCATTATCAGCCCATTATTTTTTGTACCATAAAAAAAGAAAGCGCAAAATAGTGCGACACATCTCGCAAAATATGGGACTCATGAAAATCGTCGAATACAATTTTCCGGACGGAATCAATGGGTTTTAAGCAAACCAGAATTCACGTCTTTCAGGATCTCTTGCAATCAGACTTGACGATCACGGTTGGCCTTTAATATTGGACTGTTGCAGATTGTCGCCAAGGCCCGAGGCGTCATGCAATGTCGTCTTCGTGATTCTTATGGACGAGTGAATGGATGCATGGACAGTCATCACTTCTACCGACATCTCAAGTACCACGTTGTCTCTGCTGTCAGTTTGCTAAGAATTTATTTGAACTTTATTCTCATTCTCAAAATATGATGTGAAAATGGGAATTCCAGCATGACTCCACTGTGGATGCGTATCTGACAGTGCTCGGGGCCAAACTCAACGTTTACAAGGGTTTTTAGTTATTTCAATTCTTTTGAATTTTGTTACAATTATATGTTTATTTATTCGAAAGAAGATGTTGGAATGATGTATATAAATCAGCAGGAAATCCGATGTACACAGCTACTTTGCTCACTGAATTCTTCATCGATAGAAGAAAAGGAGGAATCGATCAAGTTTTCCGAGTCAGTTTCACTTGTGTCAAAACATTGCGAAGCATCTACCATCTTTACTAAATTTGTCCTTCGCCACTTGTAATTTTGAGAAACCTGGATCCTATTACACTTACACTAAATCGATATCTCTCCCAGGTACTGAAAATGTTGAAATATGCCAGCCAGAATCAATCTATGATCTCCTCCAGGTATCATGATGACGAAAACGCCGGTTTCCGTGTAATAGCTCCGTTCGTCGATGGTTGCGACGAAGATTTCTGCCCAATTGAGGTCACATGATCTGAGAGAAAGAAATCTGAGAGAAAGAAAGTTCATAGAAGGAAGTGTTAAATAAAGGCAATTTTGATATTGAAAGTTACGACAGTATTTTTGATACCAAAGACTGAAATGATAATTTTTTTCTGGAATTTATGTAAATATTAAATGACCTCTACAACATTGATTGCAGGTTCTACAGAAAATCGCCGATAAATTCGCACCTCCCGGAGGAATCGAACAGGGGGCTGTATAATCTGTCAGAAATGTGCGTGAAAAATATGGCAAAAAAACATCGCTCAAAACATGGCAGATTTTTCTCTAATTCTCTCAATTTAGCATGCTATTTTCGTCACTCTAACCAAATTTCAATAGGAAATGTGCGAGAAAACTTGGCGCAGTTCTAAACGGAACTTGGCCAAGTTTGGTTAGAGAAAGAGAAATAGCACGCAAATCGAGAGAGGGAAAAGTATGCATGTATGTGAGCCTTTTTTACGGGGGGAATTTGGGCGCAATGAAGTGAACGCTGAAATTCCAATTTTGGCTTTGTTGGGTGCTGATGGTCTGTTGTATCCTTGTTTTCATAATGAAATACCAGCAAATTCTAAATCAACATAACAAATTGGGTTGAAAGTAGAGTTTAAAAATCGGCCATGTGTAAATGTCTGAATCATCGGAACGTTTTATTCGAATTTCGCATTTTTTCTTTATTTTTGCAATTTTGCATGGTTTGTTTAGTTTTTTCGCTCCTTTTAATCGTACAACTACATCCGCAATGCTCTTATCGTCTTGTGAAGCCCATTTTCTTATATAACACTGCATTATAACGCTTCCTATGAAATGAATTGTTTTCTTTGTAGAGATTTTGATTTTGTTCTTGGAAGTGAAGGAATGGATGAAATGGAATGATCATGCCAGTTAATCAATAGTAATTGCATTAGAAATTGCCAAAAATATTAATACTAAACGAGTATAAACAACAGAAACAAAAATGTAAACAGGCTGATGACGTAGATGGCTGATTTCTAAAGAAAACTTGGTCAAGTTTTGAACGATGTCAGTGAAAACTTGGTGAAGTTTTGAACGATGTCAGTGAAAACTTGGCACAGTTTTTGGTGAAGTTTTGACAGATTATACAGCCCCCAGGTGTTTCCTCAGCACTTTCTGGAAAAAAATGAAACTATTTATTTCAGCTCTGCCTGCAACGAATTCCGCTTTGATCAAATGTGCAATGATTTATTGTTAAACAATTAGTTAAAGCATTATGTAGATAAAGAGAAACGAATAAAGACACGCGTTATCGACTTCGACATTTTCAATTTTTTAATGATTAATTATGATTTTCACGTATTGATTTTCACGACTCGATGAGAGAAGATGCAGACAATGCTCATCACAGAGATTGTGGAGAATAGGCGAATATGATTCATTCCGTCTACGGCCACAGATAATGTTGGTGTTTAATGGCTTGGTCATTAGGATTGTGTGTGCTAACGAGCACTGGAATGGGCATTTAATTAGACCCCATGACCTGATCTGCTGATAAAAAACATTGATAAGCAGCAGAAATTTGCAACATTTAGTCTTTTCTGATCGCTCGTTACTGGGTCTGTCGGAGGTTTGCTGCATTCATTTGTAAATTGAGGACCGACTGGGTGAGTAATGCACCTATCGTCGATTCTTCTCTTACTCTTCTTAGTAGCAGCAGAAGCTGCTGTAATTCGGTAAGAATTATCGATGTATTTACTCTAATGCAATCGACGTGTTCAGGCATCCTACTCACATTGAGAAGAAGGGTAAATCAAGTGAAAGCGAGGAAAGCAAAGAAAGCGAAGAAAGCGAAGAAGTGTTGCCCACTGATGATATTCCCGATGGACTTGACATGGTGCATGTCAATGTGGTACGTCCACGTATCTTTGCGGTTACTCGCAATTGATTGACTACTGATGCTTATCCGCAAATACTACTCCAACCCCATCTAGATCTGGCGACACGGTGATCGATCCCCTACTTCTGCAATGGTTGGAGATCAAGTGACGGAAGCTTCCTGGACTTTCGGTGGTGGAGGATGGGGAGAATTGAGTCCGGTGGGTTACTGTAGCGTTACTGTATTCACTTAGACTTTGTTTAACCTCTCAGAAGTTATATGCTATTCATGTTAAGAGAGCGGCTCGGTAAGAATTGAGCACTGCCGGACATCCGCGCCAGGACTTTCGATTTGGCACACCATACTCATACCATGGAAGTGTCTCGGGACCCTATTTACAAAAGTACTCGAATATGTGCCCTGAGGCTCAAACCCGGCTCGCATATCGCGCGCAACCGACGAAAAAGTGATTTTTGTAACTTTTGACGTACATGAGCTAGGATCAATTTTTCTTTGCCAATATTTTAAGCATGCTCAGTGTGCACCGAAAAACTACTTGAACAATTTTCTGAGTGATTGGAAATATTTTATCCGAATAAATTTTTCGTCATTTTTGAAATTTCTCCTCAAAGATTGAAATACTGCAAATAATTTCATGGTGCGCATTATAGCGCAACATAATCTGCACACTGTGGTGGATGCCTCATTGCGTGCCATCATTTCGCATGAAACGAAAAATTCGATTTTATATTTCAAAAAATCGTCCTGGAAAACTCTATGTCTGGAATGCCACCATCTCATACAATTATCCTGCAATCATGGTAGTACATTTACTGTACACATATCAAATTGGTCCATCAACTTTGAAGAAAAAAATTTTTGAAAAAAATCAATGACCCGGGGTTCATGGTCAAAAATCTCAAAAATATTTTTTCACCTGCTATCACTCCCACTTCGCGTACGCTATTCTTTCGAAGTATCTGATGTTCGTGCACACATGACAGACTTGCTGAAGAAGTATTACGTGTCCCAAGTAAAAAATTGTTTTTTTAATTTTTAATGCCATGAACCCCCCTTCATGGATTTTTTTTCAGACCATGACCGGGGGTTCATGGTCCAAAATTTTTCAAAATTATTTTTCTCAGTTATTGAGGAGAAGGTCTCCAATGTATGCCAATGGGAGTGCGCATGCATCCCAAGTACTATTCGTTTTGCATTAAACAGAACTCACGTTGTTTCTAGAATTTAAGTTTTATTATTCGTCATTTGATTCTACATTTCCCATTTCTTAATAGTATTCCACAAGTAACAACGTTATCTTATCCGTGTGTGCCTTCTATCGCGATCAGAGGGGAGTAAGTGTTTTGGTTATTGCGTGCAACGGGCAGAGAAAATGAGAGACAGAGAGTAAGTGGGAGTGCGAGCGTTTGTTTACTTCATTTGACCACTCGTCGTCGATAAGACGGAAAGTCTCATTCTTCGTGTTACTCTGTGAGTCATGCGTTTTGCTCTCTTCTTGTTCCTTCTGCTATCTCTTTCGTCAATCATTTTTACACATCCATTGGGCAATCTCTCACTGAGACATCGTCGAAGTGATGACGACGCTCTACTCGCCCTCGGACTTGCTGTAGCTGCCCAATCTTTCATCAAGAAGAAAGATGGCGAACAGTGCTATTTCTCGGAGAAAAGGACAACTCGTTTTGAAACCGAAAGACCGGCGTTCTCCGAAGTTAAGAAATGCGGAGGAAAGCTAAGAAAGTAGGTGAAAGAACGATTATCTCGAGCGTTTGTGTTATTTTCAGGATGTCCGAGTTATTGGATGTCGAAGTAAGCGATGCATATCAAGCACCGAATTTCCTTGCTCTTATACTTGCGAGAGGTGAAGGACAATACGAAATTGACTGGAATGATAGACGACAGGTAAAATTGTAATGAGGCTACACACGCATACGATGACTTAAGGTCGAGGCCATTGGCAAGAATATGATTTGTGCAAACCATGAATCCGAGCTCGGAACAAATTGGGCAGATAACAAACGCTATCATCACTTCAAGACGATGACAAGACCAAGTCAGTTAATGCTATATCAAAAAAATATTGCAATTCGTCGTTCTTCAGATAAGCGTGTCTTCCCCGTATGTTCTATGCCTTTGCCGTTTGAACAACATTCTGAGCATGTACCTCTTTACGTGCGTGTTCATCGAATTGAAGCGGATGAAGCGAGAGCGATTCTAATTAAGAAAGGAGTATTGCTCCACCCAGGCTTGCGTGAGTTTGCTTCTGACTAGCTTTGTTTTAAAATACGTAATTCAATTGGAAAATCAAGCAACATTTTCAGCCGTCTGCTCCAAGCATGATGAAATGGCGAGGACGATTCTCGGTCAGCATGTGGTGGAATCGAAGGGGCACAATATTCGTCCACCACCAATCGGTGGAGATCTATCGAGAACTCCCACGATCACCCGAGATGTCAATGCATACTCGGACGCAAGAGATTTCGACGACCCTGGTTTCATCCCGCACCACCGTGAATGTCCAGCACCTATCAACAAGCACTTCGTTCCTCCATCTGTTTCTGACAACGTCAAGAATGCCTATGAAGCCTTCATGGATGCCCTTGGGCTCGATACCTCAGTAGCAATTAAAAACTGGCACGAGCTGGAAGATCGGTCTCAGAGGAGGAAGGGAGGCATTCTCTTCTCGGCGGCTAGCGTGATGGCTCAAATTGAAGCTCCTCAAGATCCCATGTCTCTGATGAGCAAGGCGTTCAGCAGAGGGACTGCTCCCTATGAACGGCCACGGACTGAAGAGTACCATCAGATGATGGAGTATGTCAAGGAGGCATTCGAGCTGAGCGACACACGCGCTGGAAGGATCGCTGCGCTGTCGATAGTATCCCATCTCCCACTCTCCGAGATTCAACGATATATCCCCGGGTTGTCTCGCTATTATCTCACGGACGCTCGTCGCTATGCGAAGCGAGGATTTTATGTCGAAGAATTACCTCACCATAGAATCAAGTACAACCGTGCGAAGGTGGACAGACTTCTCGCTTTCGTGGCCAGGTATTATATCCATTTTGTCAACATAAATTCGCCAATAAAAATTGCAGTTACAAAGTTTCAATTGGATTGCCATATGGTACGAGGTTCGTAAAGGACAGCGACAAGCGTTGGGTGGAAATCACTAATACTCTTCGTCTATTGAGAAGTGGAGAAATTTATTATCTGTACAAACAGTGAGTTAAATTTTATTTTCATCTTACTTGTACATTGCATTTTTCAAAATCCATATGATTCCGAGCAGGGAGCTTATCGATGAGGGCGAAGAGCACATGCTGCTTCCCGAGTCGACGGTCAGAAAGATCCTCAAGATCTGCTCGGCTGAGAGGAGGAAATCCCTTCACGGAGTCGATGTTATCATTGCGGATGCAATGGAGGTTTCCACGAGATGAAAATATTTGTAATAACAGAGCTTCGATCGCGCGGCTTTGGCAATCGATACTATGTTGGACAGGAACTGGATCGACAAAAGTTGGTTTTCTTCTCTCAGAGGAGCAATGCTAAGCAGTCGCCAATACTTGAGAAGGGATTTTGTAATCCATGGAAAGGAGTTTTCCACTACTGCAGATCACTGCTGGAGGTAATCATTATATCCTATCATTTTTTTGCATTTATATTTTCAGTCTTGCACTGAGCGACCCTGAGGATGCTCGATTTCAAGTGGACTGTGAGAAGGGATCTCCTACGTGGATGCATTCTCATTCGAGAATATGCCATCAGTGCGAGACGTTGCAAGTCTTCTTCGGAGATATGAGAGCGACGTTTGAGGAGCTGGCCAAGAAACACAAGAAGGACAAGCATGTATTGGAGGAAATCGAATTGTTGAGGAGAGATCACTACGATTGGGAGGATAAGATAATGAGGCTTAAGGCCCATCAAATCAGAACAGCAAAGTCGGAGAATGATCTGCAGTGGCTGACAGGAGGACTGAAGGTAAAATTTAAAAAAAAGAACATGAAGAAAAAATTTATCTTTTAGGAGGGAGACGTACTCATGACGATGGATTTCGCTATGAAGCTTCTGCCACACCATTCCCGTGAGTCTACAGTTGACTGGTATGCTCAGCGAGGAATGGTGTGGCATGTAACCCACGTGCTCACCTACTTCCAAGGAAACTACCACGAGCATAACTTCGTTCACATTTTCGAAGGAGCGCGGCAGGTCAGCAATAATTATTGTGCAAAAAAAGGAATTAAATTATTTAAAATTATTATGATAATACTATTCCTGGTTATCTATATGGTGTACATTGTTTGCCCAGCCTTTTGAATATTTTCGACAAAATAGCTATGGAAATAAACTATTGAGGCTTTTTCCGTCAATTCGCTATTTTTGAGTGATATTTAAATTTATAGGACTCTGCTACTGTAACTGCCATCGCTCACGATGTTATCAAGCAGCTCAAGTGGAAGGGAATTAAACGTTTCTTCATCCGCAGTGACCAGGCTGGTGCGAAAATGGGAAAATATTCACAGCCGGATTTAAAACATTTCAGGAGTCTACAAGAGCTCATCGACAATTGCCTCCATTCACTCCATCGCTAAGGAACTCAAAGTCCATGTGGCAGGCTGGTACTTTTCGGAGGCTCAGGCCGGAAAGGGACCTTGTGATAGGACTGCAGCGCGTGTTAAGAGGAAAGTGCGGAACTACGCTGACTCTGGGAAACCCGTCCTCAATCCGCATCAGTTTTTCGACGCAGTCACTCACAACGAGCTCTATGCCGGTATCAGCTACTCCGTAGTCCGTCTGGAAGGAAGTGGAAAAGACAAGAAGGTGAAGGTTTCCTCTGCCAAGATTCCCAATCTCTCCATGTTTAATGCATTCACCTTCGAAGAGTTTTCCCTTCGTGTTCATCGTTTTTGGAAAATCGGAGTTGGAAAAACGATCCCATATTCTACATTCTCGCCGAACGATGCCCTTCTCGTTCACGGGAGATCTGGAGGGACTCTTTCTGAGGAAATCTTCTGGTCTCCTCTGGGAGAACCGAGGAAGAAACATTATATCAATGAACCAGTGATTGATGATTTTGAAGACGGTGAAGACGCTGATGAGGATGAAGATGAGGACGAAGACGAAGACGCTGTGTGTGATAAATGGAGCAACTCGATGAAGTGTGAGAAGAAGAAGAAATTCATCTCCCGCCTATACCAATGCCCGGTGGAGACCTGCGCAAAGGAGTTCTTGTCAGCAAAAAATATGGAGAGACATATGACATTGGGAAACCACAGAAGACGCCCTGAAAGGCTAAACGTCGTGGACTACTCACTACACACTTTCTCCAGTTTCATCGAAGCAGTTCATCCTCCGATTGCGTGTCCCGTTGTGGACGATGCTGTTCGCTCTGTCACCGATGACAATGCCAATGGAAAGATACAATCGATGGGATGGGCGCTTCCCAAGAGACGAATCAGTCGAGGGCGATGCAGAATTGGAGTATGAGACCGAGCCTCTTTTCGATCAAGAGCTGCACATGAGAGAAGCAGTTCGAGAGGAGCATCACAATCTATTCGATGGCGAGGAGGACGAAGACAGCATGGATGAAGACTGGGACGCTAACGAATCTTCTCCTGAAATGTCCCACAAAGGAAAGAAGAGGCCACAAGCTCACGATGATCTATTTTAATTTTTCACATGATAAAGTGATATATAATATATAAATATATATAGAAGAACTATTGCTAATTTTGTTTAAAAAAAGACAAAGCTCAAAGTCAAACTCGTAATGTATTTAAGCAAATTAGAGACTCTCAGGAAAACATTCATTCTCAAATCTCGGCCATTTTGTAAGTCGGAACTCTCTCAGGTGTTGGTGAACGATTGAGAGCTCAAAGCGAGCATGACTCACAGAGTAACACGAAGAATGAGACTTTCCGTCTTATCGACGACGAGTGGTCAAATGAAGTAAACAAACGCTCGCACTCCCACTTACTCTCTGTCTCTCATTTTCTCTGCCCGTTGCACGCAATAACCAAAACACTTACTCCCCTCTGATCGCGATAGAAGGCACACACGGATAAGATAACGTTGTTACTTGTGGAATACTATTAAGAAATGGGAAATGTAGAATCAAATGACGAATAATAAAACTTAAATTCTAGAAACAACGTGAGTTCTGTTTAATGCAAAACGAATAGTACTTGGGATGCATGCGCACTCCCATTGGCATACATTGGAGACCTTCTCCTCAATAACTGAGAAAAATAATTTTGAAAAATTTTGGACCATGAACCCCCGGTCATGGTCTGAAAAAAAATCCATGAAGGGGGGTTCATGGCATTAAAAATCAAAAAACAATTTTTTACATGGGACACGTAATACTTCTTCAGCAAGTCTGTCATGTGTGCACGAACATCAGATACTTCGAAAGAATAGCGTACGCGAAGTGGGAGTGATAGCAGGTGAAAAAATATTTTTGAGATTTTTGACCATGAACTCCGGGTCATTGATTTTTTTCAAAAATTTTTTTCTTCAAAGTTGATGGACCAATTTGATATGTGTACAGTAAATGTACTACCATGATTGCAGGATAATTGTATGAGATGGTGGCATTCCAGACATAGAGTTTTCCAGGACGATTTTTTGAAATATAAAATCGAATTTTTCGTTTCATGCGAAATGATGGCACGCAATGAGGCATCCACCACAGTGTGCAGATTATGTTGCGCTATAATGCGCACCATGAAATTATTTGCAGTATTTCAATCTTTGAGGAGAAATTTCAAAAATGACGAAAAATTTATTCGGATAAAATATTTCCAATCACTCAGAAAATTGTTCAAGTAGTTTTTCGGTGCACACTGAGCATGCTTAAAATATTGGCAAAGAAAAATTGATCCTAGCTCATGTACGTCAAAAGTTACAAAAATCACTTTTTCGTCGGTTGCGCGCGATATGCGAGCCGGGTTTGAGCCTCAGGGCACATATTCGAGTACTTTTGTAAATAGGGTCCCGAGACACTTCCATGGTATGAGTATGGTGTGCCAAATCGAAAGTCCTGGCGCGGATGTCCGGCAGTGCTCAATTCTTACCGAGCCGCTCTCTTAAATGAATTCCTTCCAGATTGGCATGGCTCAGCAATTCAGACTGGGGAAGAAATTATTCGACAGGTATTTGCAGTGATATTAGGCAATTACAAAATGTACTATTCTCAGATACGCTTTGAACAACACGTACCTCTCCGAAACTTACAGATCAAATGAGGTGAATTTTATTTTTATTTAGAAAATAAAACGAGGAAAAAGTTCTGGAGGCATGGGGAATTGAACCCCAGCCCTCTCGTATGCTAAGCGAGCGCTCTACCACTGACAATGAGCTATCCCCCAAGTGCTAACCGAGGTAATTGAGATCTATGTGTACTCCACTGATTTTAACCGGACCCTCGTCTCTGCAATGGCCAGTCTAGCGGGAATGTATTCACGCTCTACAGCGAAAGTGGATAGAGACTATCCAGGTTGACTCTTTTCATCGATTATTTTTCTAGTATTATGTTTTTGAAGTAATCAGATCGTGAAATAAAAAAAAGAAATTGTCTGGGAACTTTCGATGTCACAGATATTCCTGACTGGCCAACCAACTTCGTTCCCGTTCCAATCCATACCGAGTTGTCAGGAAAGGATCACGTAAGTCACGAGTAGAAATAAAATATCAAAGAACAATTTCAGATAGGAGATCCGAGTGCAAAATGTCCCCGACAGGACGATCTATTGCGACTCGTGATGAGAACCAACGATTACAAAGAGGCCAGCGGACCCGAGGTAAACATATATTGGTGCAATCATGCCTACAATGAGAAAAAAGACGAGAGAACGTACCTTTCTCACCATCCCCTGTACTACACTTTCGTGGGAAATATTGTCTAGTAAATAGTGTAATGTGCCCGCACAGAATCCAAATTTATTAATGTCTAAAGATCAAAGATCACCATCAGGCCCAAGAAGTATTGGAGTATCTCCGAAACGCTACCGGGGCTCCCGCTTCTAAGATCACCTTCGACAACGTTTACAAGATCGCGGATAATATGATGATCGAAGTAAGTGCTGCGTCATCGCTATGCAATGTTTACCATTTGATCTTGACCCATACAAAGGGATAGTTGCTCGCGGAGTACGATCATGGTACGAATAATTCTTTCCAGGGTATTTGGTTCCCTGAGAACGTTTCTACGTGGTATCCCTATTACACTGAAGAAATTCGGGAGAAAGTGGAAGATCTCGTCACAAAGGGATTGGCTCTGCAGAATGGAATCATCGGTGAGGAAATAATGTATTTTCTCCCGGGTACGATTGCCTCTCTTTTCCTTTCGAGAAGATATCATCCCATTGAGAGTTTGATGAGAAAATCTAACTTACCCATCATTTTATTGTAGTTGACAAGATCCAGAACGGCGTCGATCTCTCACAGGAAATCCCCACGATCAGAGGAGGTCCACTAGTAAATGATGTGAGGGTTTCAGAATATGTTTCATCATCATTGTATTAGTGATATCTATCCTGTTATCTTTATTCTGGCATCTGAGAAGCCATAAAATACAATTTGACAACGAACTACTAGCGACACCCAAGCAGATTTCATTCAAATCATTAAAAATCTGACGTAGTAATAAATTTATCTTCATCCTTGGTAGATCATGGCGAAGGCTCGAGGAGTCATTCAATGTCGTCGTCGAGATTCCAATGGACAAGTTAACGGATGCAAGGACAGCGATAAATTCTACCGAAACCTTAAATATCACGCCATCTCCGCTGTGGGTATTCAATTGTATTTTAAAATCATTTTTATGAGATAATCCATAAAATATCCACTCACCATAGCGAATTGCAGCATGATTCCACTATAGACGCCTATCTTACGGTGCTTGGAGCCAAACTGAATGTGTCTCCGGGTACGTTGCTATTCAAATTAAAATTATATTCTAATTACAATTTTAAAACTTATGAATTGGAACGTGAAAATATGGCTGAAAGATCGAGAGATCAATACAATTCACTTTCAGGTAATCCGAAGTACACCGCATCTTTGCTCACTGAATTCTTCATAGACACCAGAAATGGCGGAACTGAACAAGTTTTCCGAGTCTGTTTTTATTATCTCGACTATTTTAACCAAAAATACGGTATAAAAATTGATAGTGAACCAAAGAGCGTTCACTGAACAACAATTGGAAAGTGCGACATTATTAAAATATGCCAGTCGAAATAAATCGAAAGTTTTTCCCCAGGTTCTCTATCACGAAGACGAAAACGCTGATTTCCGTGTGATCACTCCTGAAGTAGAGGGATGTGACGACGATTTCTGCCCGATTCAGGTACGAAAAGTTTAATTACAACAATAATAAAAGCTTAATAAAAACCAATAGTTCTTTGTTCTTGTTGTACGGAAGTGTAGAAGAACGTCAATAAACGTAGGTGAATGATGGTAACGGAATGAAAAGAAGAGAACTAAGGCTGATTAAATTGGAAAGATATGGGCAAGCGACTTTGCAGGTTCTACAAAATATCGCCAATAAATTGAAGCCTCCAGGAGGGATCGAGCAGGTGCATCCATTTATTCGATTAAAAAATATTTTCATTCAAACAATCGTATTTCAGCTCTGCTTGCAACGAATTCCGCTCTGAGGAAAGGGAAAAGAACAGAGAGCGACATATACAGAAAGATCAATGTAATATTAGTCGTTTTTCGAAGATAAATACATTTTACGTGTAGTTATGCTATCGGTGGAGATCAGTCACCCTTCAAAAACACAAAATGAAATTTATTGATACAATTACCAATTGACTTTATCGGTTCGTCTGATCCTTCCAGTACTTTGTGCTAAATGTTCCATGTGTTCATAGATAATTGTTACGTGAGCACTGTTGCTCTTCCTGTGCCTATCTTTTTCCACAAGATACCATTGACGGTTTGCAATTTGCGTCACCAAAAAGGATCAAAAATCCAACGGTGAGAAGAGTTTGGAGAGCACAGAGATAAGAGAGACAACCACTGATAAACCCTGCACAATCACCCTTGTTTCTCTCAGTTTTTGTCGTCGCCGGATCAGCCTTGACGTTGTCTCGGGCCTTTTTTATCACGCCACTTATACTTTATTAAATCGCGTATTTTCTTTCACAGAACTGCCTTCTACGGAAAATATGTGTCGATTCATTCTGGCAGTCGTTTTCTTGATAGTAGGAATCGTACTTGCTGCCTTCAGGTAACGTCAATCTTTCTTGTCACATGACTAACACTTTTAGGATCAACGACACTAACTGGTGTCAAAATGACGCCCTGTTGCGTCACACTTGACACTACTATTCACAGATTCCCCTCGTCACATGATGCATGGGATCTGAAAACTATCGTGAATAATTTGGAAGATTCAACGCCTGATGGAATCGAACTCGCTCACGTCAATATTGTAGGATTCTTTCAAAACACAATTTTGAAACTTCGTCTTTCTACGATTGTTATGTGTTACACAATCGCAGATGTAACATTTTTAGATGTGTGTCCAAAAATATTTTTCTAAAAGCCATGATGCCACAATCTCACTTCCAGATCTGGCGACATGGAGATCGAGCTCCGACTTCTCCAATGGCGGGTGAGAAAGCACCGGAGGAATTCTGGACTTTTGGAGGTGGAGGATGGGGAGAATTGAGTCCTGTGGGTTTTTAATCAGTTTATGGAAAATGTCAATATAAAAAAAAGAATTCTTTAAAAAAAACAAAAAAAAACCCGTTTCGTGCCCACTCGATTATTTGCTCCTGGAATTTTTAACCGATTTCAGATCGGTATGGCTCAGCACTATGACCTCGGCAAGAAGCTGTTCAGCAGGTTAAACTCTATCCCAATTCTAAAATTAAATTAACTATTTTGAGATACGCTAACGAGAGCCAGTTCCTCTCAGAAACGTACAAAGCGAAAGAGGTAAAATCGTAAATGTATAAATTTAATCTGTTGAAAAAATCTGGAGGCATGGGGAATTGAACCCCAGCCCTCTCGCATGCTAAGCGAGCGCTCTACCACTGAGCTATGCCCCCACATTTCAGCATTCCATTATTTCAGGTCTACGTACACTGCACCGATAAAAACCGGACAGTTGTCTCTGCAATGTCAAATCTAGCTGGAATGTACTCACGCTCAAAGGCAAAAGTGGGAAGAGATTACCCGGGTCAGGAAAAGAGAGAGCTCAATAGAATTCTTTAATTAACTCGTTTGCGTGTACAGTGATATTCCCACGATTCAAATAAAAATATAATTAATATAACATTGCAGATGCTCCGAGCTGGCCAACTTTTTTCGTTCCTATTCCAGTACATACCGAATATGCCGGAATGGATCATGTGAGTAAATTGAAACAGTTGCATAATTACATACTTGATGGATATATCTTCACTTATAGTTAGCGTATTCCTTGTGTCTTGTTCCTTATAAATACATTCCGTAGGTAGGACCCGAGTCGAAATCCAATGACTCTACTGGAATTGATGTTCTAAATGCGAGAAGTGTGTGGTGCTTTCTACAATGTATGGGAGGCTTCGTCCCACCTCAAATACACGAAAAATCTAAGATCCGAGCTGCAGTCTGCCTGCACTCAGCAACGCCACTTAGGCCTGGTCTGTGTTGAAGAAGGCCCTTCAACGATAACACAGATCATGTATCACAAACGATCGACCTTCCAACATCCATCGAATGTTTGTTTCCTTCCACAAGAAAGATTTCCAGTAGAAGGAGGGACAAATGATGTAAACGAAGTCAATTGGATTAACTGGTCTGCATCGGGACATGATTGGAATTGACCCGTTCGGAAGACGTGCACTCTTCATACTTCTCTCGAAATGGTGTTAGAGTTCACCCTGCTCCTGGAAGAGGAAGTGCATCTCATCGAGCGTTGCGATGAATCCACTGTAAATTCCATTCCCGAGTTATACTTAATTGACTTACCGAAGTCACTTCAGTCATTGAAAGATGAGGGGGTAGATATGAATGTTGTGATGAAAGATGCTTGCGGCGATGTTTTACATGCTTTTCGACCGATTCAATCCGCGTGTACACATTTCATTCATATTTAAGTTGAAAAGATTGTCGAAAAGTTGATCTAAAACAACGATGGAGTTACAAAATATCACTCTTTCAGATCGGAGATCCAGCGACGCCTTGTCCTCGTCAGGATGATCTGTGGAAGCTAGTGGTGAAGACAGATGATTATAAGAAGGCGAATGGACCCGACGTGAGTGTCATGTTAATGGTAACGGCTTAATTTTAATCTACATTCAAAATCATCTACATTGTCAAGCACAACGTTTGAGAAAGTGACAGTAGCACGTCTTTGGGCGTTGACCCCATAACTAATTTAGAAAGATATGTAAATAATGATCGGCGGAAGCTATTGTTTGTGCTATAAGTAATTGCAGGCTGAAAAAGTCTTACAATATCTCCGCGACGCGATCGGAGTCGACAATTCAGCCATTACATTCGAGAACGTTTACAAGATTTGGGATAATATGCTCGTTGAGGTGATGAAGTTGAATCATCTATAAATCTCCTTAGGCCAAATACCGAACAAATAATTAAGAAAAATGCTGTATACACAGAGCGCGAACTCTCTAACTTGTCAGCATCTAGAGAATTCAACTCTCTTGAGAATTGGCGAAATAGTGCGTGTATTCAAGATCTAGAGAGTGAACTATCTTGAATATAAGATACTTCTCTAGATGTCGACAAGTTAGAGTTCGCGCTCTGAGTGCTTGCCACATCCTAAACAATAACTCGGTGCTACTGGCAGTCGTCTGAAGGAGTAAATGGAATAAGACGTCTGTAATGTCTTTGTTGTGCAGAATATTTGGTACGCCGATAACGTCTCCGAATGGTATCCCTATTATACGCCTGAAGTGAATACGCAAGTGACGAACATCAACAATATGGGAATTGATTTGGTCAACGGAATTATCGGTTGGTTTTCCAGGTTCCACTTTACATCCATATGAAACTATAACGAGTCGGCAAATTATAAAACAAAATATGAGATCACATTGTTCGAAATTATTATATTTTCTTGTTCAGTGGATAAGGACATCGACGGTTACGATCTCACAGTCGAGATTCCCACGATAAGAGGAGGTCCACTAGTCAATGATGTACGTTGCGTTCTATTTTTCCAATAAACTCGACAGTTTTTTTTCGAATTCCAACATATCTAAATAGTATTTAGATGACGATTTCGAACAAGGTATCAAAGTGCATCGGTTGCAAAACAACTTTTCATGCGTTTGTATATTGTCCTTGCAGATAATGTCTAAGGCTCGCGGTGTCTTGCAATGTCGACTTCGTGATTCGTATAATCAACAGAATGGATGTCAGGATAAGGATCACTTCTTCAGAAACCTCAAGTATCACGTCATATCTGGTGTGAGTTTTTTTAAAAATTTTTAATTACGATGAAACAATAACATGCATCACATATTTAAAATGGGATCAGAAAATTAATCTATTGTTGCGATTAGTAGATAAAATCCCAGTTGAAGAATATGTAGCCTCTTTTGATTATTTTTGCAGCACGATACAACAATAGGAGCGTATCTCACTTTGCTCGGAGCGAAGGCCAGCATATTGCCAAGCAAGTTTAGACAAGATTTATAACTGATTCGAAAATGGACTCTGTAATTAATGATCGATTTATTACAGACGGCGGATATCCTCCCTATTCTGCCGCAATTCTCACTGAGTTCTTCATCGACAATAGAAACGGGAATACTGATCAAGTGTTCAGGGTGAGAATTTGAACTTTCAATTGCTAAAAAAAGGCATTGCTAATTTAGGTGATCTATCACTACTCTCCGGATACGGATTTCCGAGTGATCACTTCGTTTGTTAATGGATGCAAGGACGATTTCTGCCCGATAGAGGTACGTAATCCATTTTTTTTAAAATCACTTATCCCTGTGTCTTTGGGATTAAGTTCAGTACAATGCTTTCCAGGTGCTTCAGAATATCGCTAATAAATTTGCGCCTCCTGGAGGAATCGAAAAGGTAATTTCCATGTTTTGCGCTCTCCCAATTTCCTCCATTGCAGTTGTGCAACCAGCGAATTTCCCTTTGAACAAAATGAGAGGAGTAATTGAAAGAAAGAGGAAATGGATCTCTATTGAAAGCAAAGATAAAGATAAATTATATGAAAGACAAGGAGATAAATTTAAAGATAAATTATATGAAAGGCAAAGATAAAGATAAATTATATTTATTGAGTGACACTTCCTCTAATACTTCACGAACACAATAAAACGCACCAAATACCCGAGTAAGAGCAAACAGACACTTATAAGCGGCTTTCCGTGTTCAATCCCCCGAACTCCATGTACTTTGTTGAATCACAATTCGTTTTAATAATTGCCACTGTTTCACTCTTGCCTTCCTTTCCTTTTGCCCTTCAGTATGTCAATTAGCTCTTTACGCTATCAAAAAGATGCAGACAAGAACGAGAATAGAATGTTGAAGGGCGTGAAGAGTCACTGATAAGAGTGATAATCACTGATAATACCTGCGGAATCCCTCATGTTTCTCGTCCTGTCGTTGCCCAGCTTAGCCATGACATTGTTTCGCCCCATATTCCTCACGCTAGTATGCCTTTTAATCGATTATTATTATTCAGATCTACACTGACCTTTCCAGAACGCACGGGTTAGATATGTGGCGAAGTACTGTGGCAGTCGTGTTATTGATATCAGGAGGACCGCTAGGAGCCTTCAGGTCTCGTCAATCTTTCTTGCCTTAATGAATTAGAAATATGGATCAAAGATAATCGAATAGGTAGCCTATGACCGCAAATTGACGATCGCTGGCGTTATTCTTATTGAACAGTATTCTTAGATTTCCATCTCCCCGTGAGAAAAGAGAGGCATGGGATGCAAGGACCATCGTGAGTAATTTGGAAGATTCGACGCCAGATGGAATCGACCTCGTTCACGTAAATATTGTACGCGTTCAATACGTTTGAAAGATATAATTTTATTGTTTTCAATTGTGATAGCAAGATAGATCGAGAAGAACACGTTTATTTCTAAAAAAAATACGAGTCTGGCACTGAATGCCATCAAACTAAGAGCCTGCATGAACAAAAATAATCTATAGGTCTGGAGACATGGCGATCGAGCTCCTACGTCTCCCATGGCTGGAGAGAAAGCACCGGAGGAATTGTGGACTTTCGGTGGTGGAGGGTGGGGTGAACTCAGTCCTGTGGGTTCATTTATATTTGCTAACTACTCAATTGTGTATTCGGCAGACAAATCTGTTTTTTGTGCAATTGATTGGGGGCTGCTGTATTTTTCCAAAGACAAGACACAATACAATTCTTTGTAATTATTTGATTGACTTTCAGATCGGGATGGCTCAGCACTATAACCTCGGGAAGAAGCTGTTCAGCAGGTTTCTATTATATCACATTCATCAAAATAAAATAAACTAATTGAAGATATGCCAACGAAAGTCGATTCCTATCGGAAACATACAAGGCGAAAGAGGTAAAATCGTAAATGCATTTTTGATTATTTTAAAAAAGATTCTGGAGGCATGGGGAATTGAACCCCAGCCCTCTCGCATGCTAAGCGAGCGCTCTACCACTGAGCTATGCCCCCCATATCGGCTTGCCATTAATTCAGGTTTATGTACACTGCACGGATAAAAACCGGACAGTTGTCTCTGCGATGTCCAATCTAGCTGGAATGTATTCACGCTCAAAGGCAGAAGTGGGAAGAGATTATCCAGGTGAGGAAGAAGAGAAAGTTTAATCGAACTCTTTTATGTCCTTTCACGCAGAAATCTGGTAGAAAACTGTAGGTGAATACTATGCCGATGAATACATCGATTGTTTTAATTGAAAATTAACTTTCCAGATGTTCCGAGCTGGCCAACTTTCTTCGATCCCATCCCAGTACATACCGAATTTGCCGAGAGGGACTATGTGAGTAGAATTTAAATTTTTAAATCTCTTCGCTTGATATATTGTGTGGATTAAATTCCTTCAATAGGAATTTATTAGAGTGGAGAATTCGAGTCGTCCTATGATGGCAGGGATCTAGTAATACATGGACGGCCTCGTATCGGCTTGTGTTGGCGTTTCCCCGACCGAATCGCAACACGGGGGATAGAATCTACCCAGTGGCTGCTCGAGATCTCGATCAAGAAGCCGCCAAGAGATCCCGTAGACAATCGGCCTCTAGTTGTTGATGGAGTCCTAGATAAGAACATTTTGGAGATATCACGTTTCCACTTCTCGAAATCTATGGCTTGACGAATACACTAATTTCCGTGGAGCAGTGGATGTTGAGCTTCCCGATGGATGATAGGGTGTTGAATTTTACAGGAACCATTACCGAGCAAGAAAACATGCAGCAATGAAGGAATACTAAGAAGGAGTGGACGTAACATTGATGTTCGTAGAGAACAGCCGTGTGTATGTAATCGATCCACCGAAATCAACACCGTAGTCCCGTTCGTTCAACGTTGCCATCAAGGGTCCTCTAGATATATGAGTGTCATCTGCACTTTTTTCATAAAGAACTTGAATGGAATTGAAATTAAGGCGATGAAGATGCATTGTTGTCGTCAAACTTCATGTAGAGCGGTATGGAAGCCAAGGTCTTTCATTCCTGCATTCAGGTTGGCGAAGTAGCGGCTAACGCGACATCTTGGAGGGATGAAATAAAGCGTTCTTGAACCCCTCTTCTACCGACGAGTCCTAACGTTGTAGGGGGTGAAAGAGGACCTCGATAATGTTCGTCTATTCCACTCCTCATCTTCTCCCTGCCCGCCCGACTCACTGATCTTCAGCGGAGTTCTCGCAGCCACTGACCTATCATTATTCGATCTGGTGGCGCAGTCCTAAAGTCGCAGGGGTTTTTTTCAGCTGGTGTCCTCACCTTCTTCGCGAGCTCGCCTAGTCTGCAGCAGAAGTGGTTGCAGTCCGTAGACCGGTTTAGGTCTGACGCCATCAATGACATTGATTTGAATTAGACTCCTACCACACTCTTCCCTTTCATTTATTCAGTTTCGATAAGCCTGATAACGCGAGAGTCGCCTGAGCGTTACAAATCGGCGAGGACAAACGTCACTCTTTCAGATTGGAGATCCGCAAACGTACTGTCCTCGTCAAGATGATCTGTGGAAGCTCGTACAGAAGACAGACGATTACAAGAAGGCGAACGGACCCGACGTGAGTCCCATAATCTGCTGTAGTGTTTATCCTGAATTCTTTTTATGCTGAATAAAATAATGACGCTTCTCCCCAGCAATCCATGATAGCACCTATGAAAATGCACAGCGTTTCACCGCCCCGTAAAAAGGGACACCCGCGTTTGAAAGAATGATGCGCAGTTTTCAAATCCGGGAGCGGCCGAATGTAAACAACAACAAAGGGGGCGGAGACTGGTGTCTAGCGCTCTCTCACTTTCACACACTCTCTCTTGTTTACTAGTTTCTCTGCCGCTCTCTGCTCTCTTGCTCGCAAATGTCCTCGCGTGAAACGTTGTGAAATGCAATGATGAAAGATCTCAATTTTTTATTAGACACATTTGTGCTTTTACATGTTGGAAGTTATTTCAGGCAGAGAAGGTCTTGCAATATCTCAGAGACGCGACCGGAGCCAAGAAATCAGCTATTACATTTGAGAACGTTTACAAGATCTGGGACAATATGCTCATTGAGGTGAGGTGATTTACATCATCAATAGCCAACCAATATAAATGGACGAAGTAGACTTGAAGAATAATCCCCGTCAATGAATGAATCTACGACTGTTGATTCAATATTATTACATGGTATGTGAATGCCACACAACAGTATCTATACCGGAGTAAATTAGGGTTGATAGGAAACATCTAGCTTATTCTCTGGTTGAATAGTGATAATGCAAACACTTAAAATTGCAGAATATCTGGTACGCGGATAACGTGTCTGAGTGGTACCCCTATTATACACCGGAAGTTAGCAAGGAAGTTGATATTATCCATGACTTGTGCATCGATCTCGCCAATGGAATTATTGGTAAACTAATTTTTTTATGGTTAATGTGTTCCATGTATAGTACATATGTTATACTTAACATCCTAGCTCGTTGTATAATTTCATTTTCGTGCAGTAATTGTGTTTTCTTGTTCAGTCGATAAGGACATCGACGGTTATGATCTCACAGTGGAGATTCCCACGATCAGAGGAGGTCCGCTTGTTAATGATGTACGTTTCGTTTCAGTCAGTAAATTTTTGAATCCTGTTGTGCCTATACTCATTTATACATTGCGGAAAGGTCTCGTACAACCTACAGAATTACGGCTTCGGCAGCAATCTTCAGTAAACGCAATGCTTGACTGATTGAATCATAACTCCTACAATTTAAGCATCACATGCTCAGCATTCCTTCCACGAAATTTCTATCTGCAGATAATGTCTAAGGCTCGTGGTGTCTTGCAATGTCGTCTTCGTGATTCGTACAAACAACAAAATGGATGTCAGGATAAGGATCACTTTTTTAGAAACCTCAAGTATCACGTCATCTCAGCTGTGAGAACTTTTATGTTTGCTAAACAATTTCGTGTATCTGAAAATGGATGTATCCTGATATTTGCCCGATGAACTCTCAAAATGTTATTAATCTATCGAAACCTTTTTTTCAATGAAAATTTCGCCCTTTTCAGCACGACACGACCATCGGTGCGTATCTCGCTGCGTTAGGAGCAAAGACTAGTGTTATACCAGGCCAGTTTGAACGATTCAGAAATATTTCGACAATCAATTTACCATACTCTTTCGGATTTTGATTCGATTACAATTACAGAGTAATAGATTACAGATGGTGGCTACCCAGTCTATTCTGCTGCTATTCTCACTGAGTTCTTTATTGACACAAGAAACGGGAAAACGGATCAAGTATTCCGGGTGAGAATTTATACTTACTGTTTACAAAAAAGAGAGTAAATTTATTTTTGTAGGTGATCTATCACGACTCTCCAGAAACGGATTTCCGTGTTATAACACCGTTTGTTGAAGGATGTAAAGAAGATTTCTGCCCGGTTGAGGTACGGTATCTATTACTTCAATGAACGGTGTACTTATTTCCGATCTAATTCTTTAAAAGATGTAAGTGATTTTCAGGCGTTGCAAAAGATCGCTGATAAGCTCGCACCTCCTGGAGGGATCGAAAAGGCAATTCCGCTGTTGTTGACAATTCCAAACTCTTATTTTTCAGCTTTGTCAGCAACGAATTCCGCAATGAAGAAAGAGGAAGAGTTGATCGACATGGAAGGAAAAGTAGAGTTTTATTGACATCAACGATAAAGAGTGATTCCGTGCTAGACATCGAGTTATATTTGTCCAATGATTTCTGAACACTTACTGGCTGCCTCTGATCTGCACGATCCACCTATGTCTTAGATCTATTTATGTCTCATGTTCTTCGTTGTGTCGAAAGCCATGTTCATAATCCCAAATGTGGAATATCAGCGTGTTGCACCACGCCCCTTGTCATTCAAAGAACAATGAATTCGGTCCCACCATCTTATTCGAATGGCTTCTAAAAGAGAATGTATCTAGTCCTCTTTAACGACGGCGTTACCGGTGGACTCGGGCAGAGGATATTCGATTGATACTGGCAAAAAACATCACCTTAACCTAAACTGTAATTTGAATTCTGTTTTCCTCCTTGGCCCTCCCTTCGACTGAGCAATTTGTTTCATCAAAAGAAGCCGAACTAATGCTGACAAGTGTGGTTAAGGACGTAGAGAGTTATCGATAAGCAGTGATAATCACTGATAATACCTGTAGAATCGCCCTTGTTTCTTGTTCGCACGTTTTATCTTCTCTGCATCACACCATATTTCTATCGCTAGTTTGCTTTCTCTCATAATTCATTTGTTCTCAATCAGAAATTCTATTTCAGAAGGTTCAGACTACCGATCTTGGGTAAAATGTGCAGGACTTTAGTCTTTTTATTGATGACAGGAAGCGCGCTTGGAGCTTTCAGGTAACGTCAATATTGAATGCGCGTAAATATATAAAAAAAGATATGCGTCAAAGTGTTTACAATATCTCCAGAACGTTAAACATGCTTGCTGCTCGTCATTCCAACGAAATCTACTTCACAGGTTTCCTTCTTTGCGTGAGAAAAGAGAAGCATGGGATGCAAGGACTATCGTGAGTAATTTGGAAGATGCAACGCCTGATGGAATCGACCTCGTTCATGTCAATATTGTATGTTCGGTTTATTTTGAAATTTATATATATACTATTCGATTCTGATAGTATAATCCTGAGTCATTTGTAGATTTGGCGACATGGCGATCGAGCTCCCACGCAACCAATGGAAGGAGAGAAAGCACCGGAGGAATTCTGGACTTTCGGTGGCGGAGGATGGGGAGAATTGAGTCCGGTGGGGTTGAGCTACTGTAATTTTTTTTCAGATACAGTGGTGATGATTGCAAAACTTATCATTCCATTTCATTCGCTTTCAGATCGGGATGGCTCAGCACTATAACCTCGGCAAGAAGCTATTCAGCAGGTTAAACTAAATCGCACTTTTAAAATTAAATTAACTACTTTGAGATACGCTAACGAGAGCAAGTTCCTATCAAAAACGTACAAAGCAAAAGAGGTGCAATAGTCAATTTATTTTTTCAAATTAAAAAATTATGGAGGCATGGGGAATTGAACCCCAGCCCTCTCGCATGCTAAGCGAGCGCTCTACCACTGAGCTATGCCCCCACGTGTTAGCTTTTCATTAATTCAGGTATACGTGCATTGTACGGATAAAAACCGGACAGTTGTCTCTGCAATGTCAAATCTAGCTGGAATGTACTCACGCTCAAAGGCAAAAGTGGGAAGAGATTATCCGGGTGAGCGAGGGAGAGAACTATAGAGCGCTTTTACTAACATTTTCCCGTTTTCGTTCAGCAATATAAGATCAAAATATTAATCAGCCCTCCAAAGTATTTGAATTATATTTGGGAGGGCATTGAACTGGTCTGTCTGCAAGGTCAAATTTCAGATGTTCCTAGTTGGCCAACATTCTTCGTTCCCATTCCAATTCACACCGAGTTCGCAGATGACGATCATGTGAGTTCTTTGAGATTCATTAAATATGCGTTAAATATTGAGGAAAATGAAATTGATATGCGATGAAATTATGAGGACCTTTTCTAGAGATCAAAGATCATTCTTTCAGATCACAGATCCTTCGACACCGTGCCCACGTCAAGACGACATATGGAAGCTAGTGAAGAAGACTGAAGATTACAAGAAGGCGAATGGACCCGAGGTAAGGAGTCTTACCAATATAAAAACAAAATCTATTCGATCCCCCTCTTTCCCTCAGTCTTGGTTTGTTTTTTTAGTTTGCCTTCATTTTATTCAACAAAAAAATATTTTCGCTCATTCGGTGTGCACATTTGTTGTTTATTTGAAATGAGAATAATATTCAAAATAATTGTGAACTTGTGATCGTGAGTGTTGGGACACAGTTTAGTACACAATTTTCGTGAAAGATCACTCTTCCCATATCGTACAGAATACCGAACAAGCGAAAATATTCTCATTTTCGAATAAAAAACAAACCAAGACTAGGCCAAGAAGGGGTGAAATAGATTTAACCATGCTCACATGCTTTTGCAGGCTGAGAAAGTCCTACAATATCTCCGCGACGCCATCGGAGTCGATGATTCAGCCATTACATTTGAGAACCTCTACAAGATTTGGGATAACATGCTCGTTGAGGTTATTACGACATACTACCGGGTTTTCACTTGTAAGAGGCATAATACCCTTATGATACATGGTTTTCATATTATGTAGTGATCAAGTAATTATGTCGTATCCTAGAACATTTGGTTCCCGGACAACGTCTCCGATTGGTACCCTTACTACACACCAGAAGTGAATGCGCAAGTGCAGCATCTTAATGACATGAGTATCGATATGAAGAATGGACTTATTGGTGAGCTGATCGGGAGGTGCTGTATAATCTTTCATAAAAGCAAAAGATGGCAGAATTTTCTCTAATTCTCTTAACTTAGCATGTTCTTTTCTTACTCTAATTGTAACAGCAAAATTAACGATGATTGTTGGTGAACGATGATTGTTTGTTGCAAAGATGGCCAACTCCTAAACGGAAGTTGACCAACTTTGGTTAAAGAAAGATAAATAGCGTGCAAATCCAGAGAGGAAAAAGTATGTACATATGTATGTGAACCTTTTTAGGGGCATTCAAAGGCGCAATGAAGTGGACGCTAAAATTCCAATATTTGCATTGTTGGGTGATGATGGCGCCACAATATAAAAATTGTTTTCCTTGTAGAAACTATCATTTTGTGATGGAAAGTGAAAAGGAGTTGGAATTATCCTGACAATTAATCAATATAAATCGTATGAGAAAAATGGAAAAGGTGAAAATAAACGGGTATAAAAAAGAAACAAAAGTCGTTCGATTACGTAGATGTCCTATTTCTGAAGAGAAGTTGGCCAACTTTTGACAAATTATACAGCCCCCGAATATGAAATTATTGAAATAAAACTATTGAGCAGATAATACATGTAAAGATTTTCTCCAAATCTTGTAAATTATCCTTGTTCAGTGGATAAGGACATCGACGGTTATGATCTCACAGTGGAGATTCCCACGATCAGAGGAGGTCCACTAGTCAATGATGTACGTTTATCTCTATTTTCACGATAAACTAACAAAGAGGTGCGAAAGGTTTCCTGCTTTTAACAAATCTAAAATCGTATTATAGATTGCGACAGTCCTAACTAGCATCCAAGTTACAAAAATATGACGATTTGTATATAAGATAAATATTATTCTTTTAGATAATGTCGAAGGCTCGCGGTGTCTTGCAATGTCGACTTCGTGATTCGTATAATCAACAGAATGGATGTCAGGATAAGGATCATTTCTTCAGAAACCTCAAGTATCACGTCATCTCTGGTGTGAGAATATGTATTTCGCATTTCACTATGAGCACGCTCCATCTACATTAATTTTAATTCCGAAGCACGCGACTTGAATTTCAACCCGTTTTGTAGATGGTTGATTAAACAGATTGAAAGCTCTCTTTGCAGCACGATTACACAATCGGAGCGTATCTAACTGTGCTCGGTGCAAAAACGAGAATTTTACCAGGAAAGTTTCAATGAATCCACATTAATAATCCATAATTTACTAGTAGATAATCAATAATGCATTCAAAAATCTACTGTACTGTTCGATTGATCGAATCCGTTACAGATGGCGGATATCCTCCTTATTCTGCTGCAATTCTCACTGAGTTCTTCATCGACAGTAGAAATGGAAAAACTGATCAAGTATTCAGGGTGAGAATTAGAACTTTTGATTGGTCGAACCGGAAATTTTTAAAAAGCTTATGAAAATTTAGGTGATCTACCACGATTCTCCGGATACGGATTTCCGTGTGATCACTCCGTTCGTTGAAGGATGCAAGGATGATTTCTGCCCGGTTGAGGTACGTTATAATTTTTTTTAATTGCATTGGTCTCTCTCTGCATTTGCGAGCAAGCCTACATAATTTTTTCCAGGTACTTCAGAACTTCGCCGATAAATTTGCGCCCCCTGGAGGAATCGAAAAAGTAATCTCCATGATTTGTACTCTCCCAAATTTTCCTTTTTCAGCTTTGTCAACAACGAATCACCATCGTGTAATATCTTCATACGATTAGTGCATTGATAAAGTATTATTTCTGATCCACGTCTATTCATACCGTGTGTAGACTATTGCTCGTTTTGTGCGAAAGTGTTTCCGATCTGAGTGTGCCCATCAACATCTTCCCTTATCGTCTATAGAGACACAACCATGCGGGTAGTTCACACTACAAAGTA
Organism: Pristionchus fissidentatus; assembly: GCA_036245785.1. Classification (NCBI taxonomy): domain Eukaryota; kingdom Metazoa; phylum Nematoda; class Chromadorea; order Rhabditida; family Neodiplogasteridae; genus Pristionchus; species Pristionchus fissidentatus. The sequence goes on from BTSY01000002.1 coordinate 20,838,124, forward strand.
AGATAGGGACAATGTCCCGTCAATCCGCAAACTCTCGCACACAGCAAATGATAAAATCAGACATAATTTTTTTTGTAAATTATCGACATCAAACACCAACAAATGTATTCCCACTATCAACTCACCCGTATTTCATCTCGGATAAATGAGAAAGTGCCAGTTGATAACGCTGTATTTCACGTAGTTGAAGACTATTCCTACGTCTCCTTGTTTTTTCTGTCATTTTTTTGTCATAAGAATTATATAAATGGCATTTTTTACAGAAATGGATCCTAAACTGGCAACGTCGTACAAATCCGATCCCGTAGACTTCGAGTACACAACCAGAGATGCTATCATTTATGCGCTTGGAAGTGAGACAATCCTTGCAACGAGAGTATCTATCGAATGCGATTTCTCTTTCGTCTATTTTTTTGGGTATCAGTTTATATATTTTCTCTTCTATAGTAAAGCAATATCACAACGGGGAAAGCAAATGAGCGAGCAACATTTTTTTGATTAATTACATCCCCAATTTTCGTCGATCAATATTATCGTGTTCAGTCGGGTGCCATGCAAAGGAGGACGTACGGTACGTCTACGAGGGCGCAGAAGGATTCACTCCTCTCCCAACCTATATCGTAGCTCCCGGACTACAAGCTAGTGATATCACCAACGTACCGGGTACGGTAGTTATCGAGTACTAATCCACAATTATGTAATGTAGAATGCTACAGAACCAAATTGTCAAATAACAATATATCGATTCACAGGTTTCCCATTCGATCTTTCACGAATACTGCACGGTGAGCACTACATCGAACTGTATGCTCCTCTTCCGGCTGAAGTGAGACTTCCCTCATATTGCTATGGAATTGGCGGGAAATTGGTTATCGGTTTATGAAGAATACTGTAGCTAATGTTGATGAGTATCCTTTTTTTTACTATCAGGGATCGCTTCGGTCTGAATCCCGCATTGTCGATCTGCTGGACAAAGGATCTGGAGCTGCCATCACCAGCGAGGGTGAGTCCCGAACGGAAATATTATTACGGTAGTAAGTATGGATCTATGTCTGCACCGAACGGAATCCCCTGACTTTCAGTAACGACTTACGATGCCCACAGTGGCAAGAAACTCGCTATGCAGCAATTGACGGGATTCCAGGTGATTGAGTAGTGATGACACAATCTTTTTCGACTAGTTGAATGCATTTCCCTAATTATTTCCGGAGACATGTGTTCCTAGAGGACTGTCCTAATCTTTGATCTTTGATCTCTTCTTAGCTCGGTTCGGGTAACTTCGGCGGTGCCCGAACATCTCCTCATGAGAAGAAAGGAGCAGAAATTCCGAAGAGAGCAGCAGATAAAATACTCTCTGACAATACGAGTGACGATCAGGTTCATCATTTATTTTCTTTCTCGCTGCTGGCTAACTTACGGTGCCCTTACGGTGTGAAACTGGCTATGCAGCAAATCGATGATCATTTAATTGGTATTGGTAGCGAAATATGATTTGACTCACTGTACAAACAAACATTTTTATGCACGAAGAGCAAAACTTAGAAGAGTCTGAAAATAATTCAAGAAACCAATATGAAAACCATCGAGGAGAATTCGAAATATCCTCGAATCGGACAAAAACTGTGGATGGATCGACGATCACATCGGTCTTTCGTTATTCATCCACAATCCTACCAATAATTGCATTGAACTGCAGGCGGCGCTCTACCGAATGGGCTCCGGTGATCTCAATCCACTTCATATCGATGATGAATTCGCAAAGGTACATTTAATTTATAGGAAAATAATTTATAACCGATCATTGCCCTCTTCATCAGATCTTTGATCTCTTCTTTAGCACTGACTTGCTTTAGCCGCTAAGCACACTAGCGCCCGGTCATCCAAGCCGAAAATGAGACCTTTGAAAATTCAAAACTATTTTTTTAAACCATAAAAATGTACGATTTTTGCATTCTAATCATTTGCAGTAGCAGTTCTCTTTAACCTTTCGTTCAGGTGAGTGGATTCAAGACTCCGATTCTCCACGGTCTCTGCTCGATGGGATTCGCTACGAGACACGTCATCAAAGCATTCGCAAACAATGACGCAACGCTTTTCAAGGAACTCAAGGCATGTTTCTAATTACTTTCTATTTTTTTTTATGAATTTAACGACGTACAAATGAATGATTTCGCCAATCACAATCATCGACTTCCACCTCTCAGGTTAGATTCTCCTCTCCCGTTCTGCCCGGTCAAACTCTGGAGACTCACATGTGGGATGAGGGAGATCGAGTCGTATTCGAGACCAAAGTGAAAGAAACTGGCAAGACTGTCATTTCGAATGCATACATGGTCTTGCACGGAAAGACCGGCAGAGGACAGGCGAAACTGTAGAATATCAATCGAGAATGTGATCTGTCGACCGACGATTGAACAGGTTTACCGAACTGATGTAGATTTGTTATTGTTCGAATCTGTATATCTTCTGAATAAATGTGTTCGCTCATCTTGTAAAATAAGATGCCCAATTGTTTCCAAACATACCGAATGAGGTTAGGGCGACACACTGTGCAAAAGTGATATAGTTTCTCTCGATTTTCTTTATGCATCACTCGCAACCTTTTCAGTAGGGTTCACCGGCCTGTGCACAGGGTAGAATGCATGGTGCGTTTCTGAACCTTTCGTGCAAATGAGTTCCGTTCTCCCTGCACGAGAGTACCAAACAACAATACACTACAAGGTTCTTCCTTCACTGTCGCTTTCAATGCAACCACGAGGTGACTACAAACTACGCCGAGACAGTTCCATTGATAGTGAATGGACTACCCTCCTCGATGTGCACACTCTCTAACAGAGAACACGCCAACTTAGACGCTATCTGGGCTATTGTGTGACGTAAAACATCATTCGCCTCGAGTTTTCTTCTCGAATCTCAGTATTTCGATGTGGATAACTGTGATTATATGTTCAGTGATACGATGTTTTCACCTCCTCAGTCGCGCATTGATCAGTGTTATCACTCTCATTTTCTTGCGCATTTTCAACGGGATTTCGCTCTCTTTTCAATTACTCTCCTCGTGGCTTAATATTGTTATGTGGCGTGATTTTTTTATATTTGAATAATTTACAGAAATAAAATGGACCCGAAAATCGCCAAGGCACACAAACCCGAGCCAGTCGAATTTGAATACACGACGAGAGATGCAATCATTTATGCACTCGGAGGTGACACAACTGTACCTATTTCAATGAGAGTGTCAATGGAACTAAGAAATTCATAATTCAATTGACAATATCAGAAAATTCCTCTAATGCGTTTCAAAAAATGGTCCGCATTTTCTGAAAAAAAATCAGTTTTCAGTCGGCTGCAAGGCAAAAGAGGACGTTCGATATGTGTACGAAGGTGCGGAAGGATTCATGCCTCTGCCAACCTACATCGTAGCTCCCGGTCTTCTCGCCAATCAGATCCTCAGTTGGCCCGGTACGGTGACGAATATCGATTGGATACTGTATACTACAGGCATTGATTGATTTATTTATGTACTTTGCAGGTATTGAATTCGATCTCACTCGAATTTTACACGGCGAACAGTACATCGAATTGTATGCTCCTCTTCCGGCTGAGGTGAGGGAATTAAAGAAATCGTCGAATTACAGTAATCGATCTCGTAACAGAGTGGACTGGAGATTGCGGTATCACTTATTGATTGATACTTGCTAGTGGCAAACTAACATCGATCGATCTCAGACTAAACTTCGTTCTGAGACGCGCGTCGTCGACTTGCTGGACAAGGGATCAGGAGCGCTCATCATGAGCGAGGGTGAGTTCCAACTGGAATTAGTGTTACTGTAGTAGAATATCGATTGTCTAAACCGTACTAACCGTATTAATTGCTGTTCGCAAACACGGGAATACGGTGCTAATCTATTTCAGTCACGACTTACGACGCGTACAGTGGAAAGAAGCTCGCTATGCAGCAGTTTGGAACTTTCCAGGTGATTAACTAGTGATGATGCAATCGGAGCGCGTGTCAGAAAATTGTAACAATTTTCCGTGGCTAAATTGTCTGGATTCCTAGAAATTGATATCTTGGATGATATTTGATCTCTTCTCAGGTCGGTTCGGGCAATTTCGGAGGCGATAGAACGTCGTCTCACGAAAGAAAAGGAGCGGATATTCCGAAGAGACAAGCTGATACGATCCTCTCTGATCCCACGAGTGTTGATCAGGTGAGAAATGAATGAAAGACTAGGAGACAAAATTATTATGGAGAGGATGAAAGAAAAAAGATCTATTTCTATCTAGGAAATAGAAAAATAGCAATGTTAAGTAGCATCGATAAAATTTAAATAATAGTTTCCAACTGAAAAAGAAGATTGTTTGTTGTTGCAGGCCGCGCTGTACCGTATGGGATCGGGCGATCTCAACCCGCTTCACATCGACCCTGAGTTCGCTACGGTACTGTAGTCCATGATGTTCATTCTTTAAAAACAAGATTCATATTTATTTATTCCCTATTCTGAATTCTACTTAAATGCGATCATTTTGAGTTGGGTGGATTCAAGACCCCGATTCTCCACGGTCTTTGCTCTCTTGGATTCGCCACTCGACACGTTCTCAAGGCTTTTGCTAACAACGACGCCGCTCTCTTCAAGGCAGTCAAGGTTGGCGCATATTTTTTTTCTCGAAAATCAGTAGCGAAACAGGAAAAAAATCATCGAAGAAACATTACTTCTGTGTCAGTAATAATAAAACAAACTGAGGAAGCGTTGAGGGACCATAAGATCATCGAAAATATATCGATTTCATTCAGGTTAGATTCTCTTCTCCCGTTCTGCCCGGTCAAACACTGGAGACTCACATGTGGGATGAGGGAGATCGAGTCGTTTTCGAGACCAAGGTATTTATAACTTTGCCGAAGCGAACAAAACAAAATAATCGACTCATTTTCAAAATCTTTTCATGAAATTGTGGTTATTTTCAGGTGAAAGAGACGGGCAAGACGGTCGTCTCCAACGGTTACGTACTCCTGCACGGAAAGAAGGGAAGAGGACAGGCCAAACTGTAGATTACTGTATTCATTAGACTATCGATCTGTGGCAGCCACTCATCGTGTGATTGCAATGTGTGTATCCTACGACGTCTACCTACTTTTATCTGTTCACAATATTTGTAGACTTCATGTATAAATCGTGCATTTAAACTTCGTTAATCACACACCATAATCACGGCAGATGAATTGCGTCATCACAATGTAATTCTCAGAAATATGCTGTGAACAGAGATGTTTGAGCCATAGAAAGATAAGAATCGTGCTCTTTCTGTTTTCAGATTGTCGATCAATCGATCATTAGATCAGCTTATCCTACACTACACACCACGTTTTCTATCATATTGACATCATTCCTCATGCCAGCCAACTCTTCAGAAAGTGCTTTGGAATAAGAAATCATGTGAAATCGAGAGGCTCTCTCTTTCGCACACTCAATCGTCCTGAACCCTATCTGTTTTTTTGGAATCAGTGTATACCATCGATCCAAATCACAGTTTGATCTACTCCTAGAATCGAAGGAAGTTGTGCTCGGGAAAATTCCAAGTTGTTTTCTAATCAAAGTACGTGTGATCCTTTTGGATACGCTACACAACACGCAATAAATGATTAGATTGAGTGAGAGAGTGTGTGATAGGAGGAAAGTATCGAGAGTATCATCAGCACGTAATGTCAGACAGATAGATATCAGTGCGCCTCGTGTGACGTCGGGTACCATGCAGTGTTGGAAATGTTATTGGTTGGACCTTCCTTTTCGTCCACAGATAACGCTAGGCTAGAAAAGAGTTCCACTTATAAGAGTCGTATTCTCAGGGTACAAAAGAGCAGTACGTGCAGCGTTCATTACCTCGAACCGGCGTTCTGGGCAGAACGCTAATATGAATGCGTGACGAGACCGACGCATAAACATGCGTTTTTTTCTTTCTCTAATTGTGTGTGTGTCAATTTGCATAAACTCGCAACTACGCCTTGGGCAGTGGTACGAGTAACAGAACATTCCAGTTTGGCACATGTTTTCTCGACCTTTCGCCCCTCTCTCACTCCGAATCGTAGTCTATTCTATTCCTTCTCCTCCTCCTTATCAATAGTCCTTTCCCCTTCCTTTCTCCTCTCATTCTTCCACTTTCGCTCTGAGAGTTGGATTGTCTTTTGCTACTCGGGTGTTGACAGAAACACTCACTTGCAATCAACGATAGCACTTAGAAACCGCCGATAGATGAGGCATTATGAACAATATGTTGTCGATTTGATTTCTCATACCTCTTATCTTCTTGCGTTATTCATGTTTTTGTCTGTCTAGATTCAGATTATCGATTGTTTCCAGATCGACCATGCCCGAGATTCTCTCAGCTGTTCTATTCGACACGATCAAGGAGGAGCTTCCCAACAACCAGGTATATCTATCGGTATTCGATACTGTAGTCAATCAATAAATCAACAGCACTTGACAATATTTTCCTCATGCATACGGGAAACTTACATTATTGAGACAATCAATCGATAATATCAGGCCGAGCTCAAGAAGGTCAATGGAATAGTCGTCTACGAGGTTCTCAAGGACGGAAAGCCCGCTGGAAAATGGAGTGAGATTCCCCGAGTAATTCGAAATTCAAAATTTAAAAATGATATTTTCGGATACACATTTGATGTAAATATAATTTCTGGAGATATGTGTGCTTTTCTAGTGAGAAAAGTCTGAGATGATCTTATGTATAAGGTTAGCAGCTTCTTAACAATCATTTGTTTTTGATTCATTAAGATGTAAACATTCTTAATGTATTTGTGTGAACCGGAGATTGCCTCATTACTAGCTAACCAATGAGAGTTAATTTCAGCGATGGACCTCAAATCGCCCCCTGGAGACGTTTACAAGGGAGACCCGAAGAACGGAGTGAAGCCGACAGTCCAAGTTACCATTGAGGATGAAGTTTTCGTCGCTCTAGCTGCAGGAGAACTCGATCCCGTCAAGGTACTGTAGGGGATAACATTACAAGTTTACGGGAAGGGATTAGAAGGAGAGAGTTTGCAAAAGTAAGAGAGTGCCACTCAATTTTACACGCTCTCTCACTCAAAACCCCTTTCTTGTTGGAATGACGAGCCTGCGGAATGATGTGGGGTACTGTAGCAATCCTCAATCGATTTGCTGATAAAATTTCGATATTAGGTATTGGAATAGTGCTAAATATTTTCAGCAAACCTTAATAATAAATATAAATTGTAAGAAGCTGTCCAAATTATCTCAATTGTTCAGGCTTTCATGTCCGGCAAGGTCAAGGCCAAGGGAAACATCATGCTTCTCCAGAAGCTGTCCAACATTCTCAAGAACGTCAACGCCAAGGCCAAGATGTAAACTAATCGACGTTTTGTTGACATATTGTAGTCTACCATCAACGAATTGTACATGATTCCGGACAATAAATATTTTCCAATTTATTGTACTGTAAAATATTACAAGATTACAAGAGTGCCATTGATACGAGAATTTGACAGATTGCTACTGCGCACTATGTAGTACAAAACGGAAATGGAATGATAATTTTCAAAAAAATATTTTTAAACAATTTCTAAAAAAAAGTTAATACACTCCGCAGGATTTGAATCTGTGCCCACAGAAGTGGACTGCGACCTGAACACAGCGCCATAGACAATCCGGATGGGATCCAGCCAGAATGACGATTTGAGGCGTACTTGACTACTACTCATTCTATTCAATTCAATGTGTTGTTTTGCATAATGGATGCAGCATAATCAAATTGTCCATTCTCTCATTGTTCCCTCATTCCAATAGTTCTCCTCCAAGTCGGTCGCTCTTCCCTCTGTAAGTTCAATTTCTAATAATTAGTCGTTGTCGATGCGAAATGGAAATCGAGCGAAATCCCTATTAAGTTTCTCTCGTTTAACGTTCCTCTCTTCATGTATCAGAGCAATTTGGCCGAACAGTCGAAATGGCAGAGCAGATAAGGAATGAGATCAATTGAGTTACGGTTACGGTAGCGGCGAGATACCGTACCGTCACTGCTATCCATTTTCATCCGATAATTGACTACTTCCGTTACGATATCAAATTTTCAGATTACAGTATCTCATGACTTGCTCCCTGATCAGAGAGAAGAACAGAAGATAAAAGTTGATCAAGTACGTAAATTCTCTTGAATACGGCTACATTAATTATCGATAAGTCACACGGTAACTATCGATTTTGTTTGACTCGCTGAGCAGCTGCGGATCGATAAAGAGAGAGAGAAGCCGCCGCCGAACTGTCGTACATCCAGGTATTCAATATCCTTTGATGACTGGAGTACGGTAGAACTCGTGACCGAACCCAATATACTGTAGAAATAGCTTTTTAGGTCATTGCGGCAAGGAGAGAGACCGAGAAGAATCTAGAGAGAGAACGTGAAATTCTCCAATTGATGGGACCACAGGTGAATATGAACTTACATTGTATTCAAATGTGAAATCGAATATCCCATTACTTGCAGACTCTCTCAAGGATGCCCCTTGACGTGCTCATGTACATATTCTCAAAATTGTCACTGAGAGATCGCCTCATGGTTCGAGTCAATCGATATCTCCACTTCGCTGAATCCATAAGCGATCGATCGGAAGTATTTACACAGTGGGGAGAGATGTCAGAGTGGGGACAGCAAAGAATGAGCGTGAGTGGTAAATGTAGGGAATTCGGCACTTTCAACTCACGTATGCATTCAATTCATACATTGCATTCATAATACATGCATTCAGATAGACGGTGATTTGGTATGGCTACAGAGAGGAAGATTGAACAAAAAGTGCATCACATTCTCTACTGCACTCTCTATGCTGGCGCGGGTTGCACTCACTTCTTCACTCGACGCATTCTTCTGCGGATTCTCAAAGGTAAAGGTAAAAGGTGTTCCATGTCAAGCGATTTTACAGTAGCCAGCTACCACGCTAGATGGGGCAAGCCGGTAAGCCAGCTGCAACGTGGGAGTACGTAACCCAAGTTTTCCCAAGGCATCTAGAGCACGTTACTTTTCGCAATCAAAGTTGATATCAATTTATCGCCCCGGGGTGGATGGAAGGCTTGGTTGGCCTCGGCGGGGATCGAACTCGTGACCCTTCGAATGACTAGCAGTTGCTTACACCACTCGGCCATTCCGCGTGGTGTAAGCAACTTGATGCGGATTCGTAAATTATTTCAATTATCATATTTGAATATTCGCATAATGCTGATTTAGTTCTCTAGGATTTAGAAGTTATGAGACTAGGAGTTTTGATTTAGTTTTTCGTTCCCTTTTCGTATTTTTCATTCCTGTTGGTGATTTTTTTGCATTTTTTCGGATTCAGCACATGCATGATATGTTCAACATGTATGTATGTCTGCCCGAGAATGCAGCCGTTCATGAATTCGTGCAGCAGATCTGGGGAGTGCAACCCAGATTTATCGGGGGAACTTGCAGCAACAACGAACTAAGGACGACCATTCTCGACGCAGAGGCAATTCAATTATCGTCTATCATGAAAAGGCTGACTTTGAGATATTCTGTGACGATGATAGTGTATACAGAAGAGAATTTGAGGAGTGGGGAACTCATGGAAGAATAGTCACTATATTGTCGAAGTGCAATGACATGGCCGGAGAATGGATCTGCTTTAGCGCAAGTCATGAGTGGGATCCTGAGGGAAACTGCATCAGAATCGCCCGCTCTTACCCAGATGCACTCCCATTCATGAAGAGAGATTGACTCCTCTACCCAACAGACGATAAAAATACGGTGATAAAGAACTATGATTTTCTGTGCAGTGACAGTATTACATTGCGATCAGCACATTTAATGCCGTATAGATCGGACTCTTGTACGGAGCTGAAGCCTGGTACCTTTGTAAACGCGAAAAACAAACACTCTCTGTCGCCCAGCGCAAACTTGAACGCAAAATGATAGGAATCACCGTATTCGATCATGTTACCAATGACCGGATCCGTGGCATCACAAAACTGAAGGATGTTGTTAGAGAGGCGGAAAAGCGGAAATGGATATGGGTAGAGAGAATCTCGAAATTGTCCCACGATCGGTGGAATCGGAACATGGTCGATTGGACACCAAGAGGGAAGCGAAAGAGAGGAAGACCCGCTAAGAGATGGAGAGACGACTTCGTCAACGCTGCCGGTCCTCAGTTCATGCAACTCGCAAGACACGATCACACGCAATGGAGAACTATCATGGCAACCCAGCTGAATTAACACTCTCACCCAGCTGATAAAGTTGATTAAATGTAAAAAAGTAAAAAGATCGGACAATCTTTATAAACAGAGTACGTATAATATTGCATTCAATTATTTTAATTCAATATTTCCGCAACTATCGAAGAGCTAAATTATAATTTTTATCTGTTGTCCTTTCCTAGTCCAATTCATTTCAATGGATGAATTGTAAATACTCGAAAATTATTAATTTATTGGAAACGTTTTTAATATAAAATTGAAAATAAAACTATTTAACTATGACTAAAGAGTAATTGCATACATTGATCTTCACATATGAGCAATGTGAAATGTGCTCGAAATTGGATTCGAAGCAATTGTTTTATTGATTAGTCATCTTTTACTTTTACAATACGTCCTCTCACGCATATCGCAGATAATTTGAATAGACCAAAACAAAGGAAAGTTATCATTGAAAGAAGAACTACGAAAATGTCTGCATTGTACAGTTCGATCCAATTCATATCGAAGATTTTTGGTCGAAGAGAAGAAAAAGAACCAAATTGAGCTGCGAATTCAACTGACCTGAAATTTCTTTTTCTGAATCTGTGGATGCTGAATCTATTCAATTCTCTCCAGTCCCGATTTACGAAATTCGACTTATAAATTCTCACTTTACAAGTTGATCTCTGGCAGAAAATGGTTTCTTTCTTATCATCGCTGCGATTCTGACTGCATTTTGATAGTAGCTGAAACGAATTATACAAAAACTTCTGAATTTTAATATGAAATATGAATTCATTCACCTCTCATTCTCAAGCAAATCCTTCACTGCAGCGTAGAGTTTCGGCTCGTCCAGTAGATCGTATTTTGAAAACACCTAGAAAAACAAGGAAATACCTAAGCTTTGCAGATGTAAATTGCTTTGTAGATTGATTCCAAATGATTTGTTTTCTACTTCTTCTGAGTTAAATGCAAAAAATTACCTTTCCCAATCCGTTTTTCTCCATCATTCCTGAATTTCGAGGTTGATCGAAAAAGAAAGGGATGAAGAGACCTGCAACGTTGTAGTACGGCTCCACAATGTTATTTTATATCATTGATGAAGAAAAATGCGACAGAAAGAAAAAGAAATAAATAAATAACATCACGAATAACACAAACTACAGCAGAAGCTTGAGGAAATGTATCAAATGAGTAAACAGAACTGACCAGGTTTTCCTCTCAACGCCGTTTCTTGAGTTGATGCCATTCCCCCATGGGTAATAAAAGCAGTGAGTCTCTCATCTGCGAGTAGATCATTTTGAGGAGTCCATGAGAGAATTTGAAGGTTTGGAGTAGAATTGAAGGCTGCCTGAATTCACGTTTCACGAATCGCATTAAACCAAATCAATATACCTTTGCGAAATCGTCCTCTGGCTTCTCGTATTTCCAGATAAAAGTGACCTCGGGAAATCGAGAAATTACCAGAAAGTGCACAAAAGTTTCCACAATTTATGTCTAGTGATTAAGGCGCAGAGAATTAGAGAAAAGGAGAGTGCTGGAAGGTGCGCTGAACACCGAAACGGCATCCCTACTAGTGATACCGAAGAAACTGTTCCAATGGAATTCATTGAATTGATTTCCTTTAAAAGAAGTACCTTAAGAAAATTTTCCTTCACTCTGTCAGGTAGTTTGTTAGCGACCACAATAGAACCGAATGAGATGAGAATCGTTTTGTTGCGAAGTGAGAGAACACTATCGAGGTCCTGAAACGAATTTGTTTTTGAGTCTAAATTTTATAAAAAAATTTCCTATCAACTTTCGCACCTTATTCAATTTCTTCGGCTCTTTTGCGCCGATTCCGCCAATGCAGATCACTCTGGAAATTAATTTTGAAAGAATTAAATTCAATCGATAATTTATTTTACCTGTTTAGTGTAGGCGCTGCGAAATCGATAAGCGGTTCGGAGTTTATCAAAGAGAAAGCGGCGTGAGACGCGATTTCCTGTGAATTCTTGAATAAAATCGAACACTTTGGAAGCGAAAAATCATTTGAAATTCAAAATGTAGTAGCCAAAAGCGATTACCTTTACTCCAGGAAAATCGTCTCCGTATCTGTCCCGGAAAAGATCGTCAATCTGAAAAAGTTAAAGAGATAACGGGAAAAAAGTTATAGAAATGACATCTCAAAAACCTCAGTTCGACTGGTGTGCCAAGTGAAAGTGAATAGGAAATGAGCATATATATTCCACAATCGACTACTAAATGAATGAATATCGAGATGAGAGATCATCGCGTCTGGAATTCATTCGATTAATGACAGAGTAATTGCAAAACTTTGAAGTGCTATTAATGTATAAAAATTCTAGCTAATTTTTTTAGCACAATATCTCGCGTTGAAGGTCTGAGAGAGAAGTCAAGACTAGATCAGTGACACCAAATGCACCATAAAATAAACATACTGGGATTGTAACTGAGGGCAGGGTCCAAACCGAATTCGCCCCCTTGCATTTGTAGAGGAATTGATCCAGCAGTAGTGATTAATGACTTGGGTTTGATTAGATGAGACAGTGCTGAAGTGTTTTTTTTTCTTTTGGAAATCGTCGCAAAACTTTGAAACATTTTCCTTCTCTTCTCTATTGTACTTCACTGTACAACACTGTTCTTTTTGTGATGAACCTTATTTTATTTTTATTTTTATTTGTAATAACAAAATTCACCTATTCCACAAGTGTCGAATGTTTCCAGAAGCATGACGTCATACTTCTCATTCTTCAATTTCTCCACTAATCCCGGTTCATCTAGAACTCCTTTGCATTGGGCATTGAACCAGCGACAGAATGCCGAACCAAACTAAAAATAATTACTTGTAACTTGATATGTTTCAAGTAATATATTTACTTGATTAAATTCTGAATATTCAATTTGTAACGCATACTATGAATATGTTTAAAAAATTAAATAACGCTGGCTAATAAAATTCTCTCTCAATTCCTCATTTCTCCCAACGCTTTCACGCTTTTATCGTAAAATCAACGTCAAATTAGGGAGAGGAAGAGTGGAAAACAACTAACCGGAATATATGTCAAGGGATTGAAATCATTGAAATCGAAGAGATCAATCTCATCTATTAACAATCCGTCAGTTATCTGAAAGGAATCATCATTTTTGTCAATTATGCATTCGGATTCATGTTTCAATGCTCATTATTACGTAAATCTACGTACCTTTTTCACTTCTTCAGTTTGATTCACATAGATCTTCTTTGATTTGTGAGATCCATCTCTCAGAGAAGGATTGATTATTGGAATCACAGAGGTCTGAAACGGAAAATATTTGAAACTTCTTTTATAAAATGAAGAATAAATTGAGTGGACTACTCACCACATGATGTCCCGCTTCAACTAGCGAATCAGCAAGATTTCCAATAAAATTGTTTATCGATTGAGCGTAACTTGGACTATACACGAGGATCTTGTATGGTTCCGACAGAACAAACAACTGTAGAATGAGAACACAATGGGAGAGCCGCATCTCGTATCACCGACTAATACACCCAACCCTCCCCTCTTATTTGTAGTCAACCATCCGTAGTAATGATATCAAATTTGGCAAGCAGACAGTGTCTGATAATGTGAGAATTCGACGATAAAAAGATGTCGTCATGTTTTGAAACCGCTGCTTCTTCATTTCGTCATTTGAACTCAAATGTCACGAATGTAGACATTATGTATTTACTATATAATATCTGCAGAGATTTTTTTCAAATTTACAGGAGAGGAAAAGGACGTATGCATATTCAAACGGAGAACTCTGGACACTCTGATTTAATTGAGAATATGTTTCACCCCTTTCATGCCACTTATAAAGTGGAGAATAATTTCTCACGTGAGACATCTTCAGAAGACGATAAAAAATTTTTTAAAATTTTTGAAATGGTCAATTTATAGAGCACGCAGAGAAAAATCGAATGATATAATTGGGTCTATCGCACAGCATCGAGTTGACGCCATGCAACGGAACCCTTTCGTTGTCTGACTCTCTCGTTTCACGCACTCTTTCCCGATTTCTCTAACTTGATCTCGAAGTTACCCTTTCGGTTGTTGTGTATCTATGTGCAAAACATGTTTTACAAGCAAAAAAAAACTAATTAGCAGACGCTCGTTTCTGTGACCTCTGGGGTAACGAGAGAAGGAGAGACGCGTTGATGCCGTTTCTCTCTAGTGAAATAGCAGGGGAAAGGAGAGTTGGAAGGAAGTCGGACCACGAACTGTTTTGTCACCTCCATTTATGAAAAAAAGACAACTTGACTTGTTCATTGGCTTTGTTTCCTGGGCAACTCGATCCCTCACGAGATTTCATTGTTTTCTACATTCCTTTGATACGGTATCACATAGGGTTACGATACTAATATGATTATATTGATTTAGATGCAGTGAACAATCACATTGAATTCTCGTTTAGTAACAGATTTTATCTGTGATATGTGATTAGTGAGTCTTATATTGTTTGGTTCTTTTCTTCGACTTGTTTATCTTCATCGTGATTACAGAGCATCCTCGTTCTGCAATCGATACAATAAAGTTACAATAACGTATGAAATTCCACCGTCCCATCCAGTATCGCTCTCCATAGATCCATAGAGTTCTCACATCCATTAATGCCATATTAGTGATGGACTGGTATACAGAAGGTCGGGAGTTCGATTCCCCTCCTCTTCTAACCTATTGCTGAATTTTCTATCGCTTATGCTGGATGGGGCTTTCGGCTGGACGGTAGAATTTAGTACGTGTTACAATATCTCATCGGAATACGGTACCTGTGCCGGCGGTTGATCGGCTTGGGAACCGATCTTTTCGGATAGCCAGATACGGTAATGACCGCAGATGACAGCACTCTGGTCTTGTTCGGACGGCTGGTCGCACGTTATCTGCATCGATTACTGTATCTAGATTATTGTATAGTGATGACGACACCACACGTCACCCTTTCTGCATGGAGTGTTTAAAAGTTGTCTAATGATGACTAAATACAGGTATTCCACATCCAGGTATGACCTGCTTACCTAGTAATGACGTAATTCCTGTTACCGATTGATTGGAATGAAGTTGGTCTCCGATATATTCTTGCCAATTGTCGTAATCCTCCATAATCTCGTCCACATTGCCCATCACGTGATGAGGCGCCTGGTCGAATGCATGCTCAGACTGGCAAGTCACGAGAGATCCGTCCCTGCAATTCAGGGTGAATTGGCAGAGTGCCAAGTGATGGCAACTGACTCTTTTGTAACAGCAGTGCAATCCAACTGAAGAACGTCCCTCTTCGAGTAGCCTTCGTACGTGTTGCCGATCTTAGCGAGAGTACTGTAATCGGGATACTGTAACGGAGTACAGTAACCTGGGTATGCTCCTCGGTTCGATGCTGGTCTTCGCACGTGAACGCCTCCAGATTATCCATTGTCGAACGGGTTCGATTGCCCTGAAGAGAATTACGGTGGATTACTGTAGGCTTATGGGACTACAGTAGTTGTCCCTCGATACCTGTCGAATCGGAGTCATCAGGAGCTTCTTATTATCCTTTCCAGTCTTGGACTTCGATATTTGTTGTTTCGCCGAAGCTAAAGGTAGATGATATACGGTGGATAATATATGAGAAGTGGTGGGGTACTGTAGCTTGTTGATGTTCTGGGCGCGCCAGTTAATGGTAGGATTACGGTATCTCGTCTACAGTACGACCTCGTTTATTGGCTGTGATACTGCCACTGCTCGGTTGTTCTTTGTTCTTCTTTGATGCGGCTACGGTGCCCTGACGCGGCTGTGACGCCCTTAAGGTTACGGTATGGAACGAATCGATAATTACCCAACGAGCGGTTTAGGGTATCAAACGAATCGAAAACTGATAGCGAAAGGGCGTTTTAGTATCGATAACTGAAAGGAGTTACTGTAGATGGATACTGACTTCGGAACACCAGCCTTTGTTGGTTCGGTCCTTCCTCCAGACTTGGGAGGCAGTGCTTGTTGAAGCTTTTGATTCGGTTTTTGTTCAGTCTGCGAAGCTGTGCCGGAGGACTACAATAAGAAGGAATGCAGTCTACAATAGTTATGCAGTGCAATATAGAAATCATACTGTATCATACCGTGATAGAACACCAATCTACCGTAACCTACCGTGATTGAAAATCACTCAACCGTATCCTACTGCTATCAAACACCGATCTACCGTAATCTACGGTACCTGCTGCACAAGAGTTTTCGGCTGCTGCGGCTTCTTTTTGACGCACGAGACGAGTAGAAGTGGAAACAGCAGAGGGATGAGTACTAATAGTGTAAAGAGCATAAGGGAGGAGCGCCGACCTCTCCGCACCCCACCACGCTCATTGAATGAAGGGAAGGAAAGAGAGGAATTGAATATAATCGAAATTCACATTGGCAGAAAAATAGAGTAATTAAAAATTTTAAAAAAAACGTATCATAATAAGCCATCGTAATCAAAAATAAAATAAGTCACTTATTCCGTTGTCATAGACGTGACCCAACACAACATAATTTTGAACTGCGCCTACAGTCGCCGAGCGCGCTCTCGAAGCTTCCCTCGCGGGGTTCTTCTGGACCCGCCTTGAAACCTTGATTTTGCGTTGGTTTCTGTTATTTTGGATGATATTGCAATTCACCTAAATTTATGTGCCACTTCTGGTCGCAGCTACCTCGATTAGAATAACGAAAAAACAAAAAAAACGATGAAAATCGCGATTTCTTCCACAATATTTGAATTTCGCCCAAATTATTTCCATTTCTTCCGCGCTGCGCTGTGTTGTACTGCGGTAATTTTATTTATTTAGTTTAAATAATTGATTTCAGAAATGGCCGGAGCAGCAGAGAGCATTCTTGCCCTTACTGGCAAGCGCACGACCGGACAGTCGATCCGTTCGCAAAACGGTGAGTTCTTTTACATCTTTTCGGCTCGGGGTCATTTGCTTTGTTGTATTCACTTTGTGTCCCATTTATGGTTTTTAAAATCAAATTTAAGTGACGGCGGCTGTGGCTATCGCCAACATCGTCAAGTCGTCGCTTGGTCCCGTCGGACTCGACAAGATGCTCGTCGACGATGTCGGAGATGTCATCATCACCAACGACGGAGCCACCATTCTCAAGCAGCTCGAGGTTCCACTCATTAACAATAATCAATAATTTCTTGAACGTTAATTTGCCGTTACCATTGGCTAACGCGAAACTATCTTTTCCGTGATTTATCTTACTTATCCCAAGTTGATTTCGCACCGTATTCGACATGATCCTTTCTATGTTATATCGGTTATGCGTTATAGATTCAATATAAATATATAATTAATGAAAGTAAATAACAAAATTCAGGTCGAGCATCCGGCCGGTAAGGTTCTCGTCGAGCTCGCGCAGCTGCAGGACGAAGAGGTCATTTCATTATTCGTTTAGTATTAAACTTACATTTCCATTTATTTTATTTACTTGTGAATTCGCAGGTAGGTGACGGCACGACATCAGTCGTCATAGTGGCCGCCGAGCTGCTAAAACTTGCTGACGAATTGGTGAAGAACAAGGTCTGTTTCGAAACTTAATTAAAAGAACTTTCAATAGGGTATATTGTACTTCCTGTTGTTTGCTAGTGTATCGCCCAGAGAGCTGCAATCTTTAATAAAATATTTGCAAAGTTGTGAGTTTCAGCTCCATCCCACCACTGTCATCAATGGCTACAGACTGGCGTGCAAGGAATCCGTCAAGTACCTTAACGTCCGTTTATTTCTATAATTACTTTATTGTTTTCAGCAAACAATCGAGAGAATATACAGGGGATCCTAAAGCTGTGGCACAATTTAATAAGTGAAAGCTTATCCTAATATGGGGGTTTGCGGGGGCGGTAATGCATAGACTAGGCAGAAATGGTAGAGATGGTTAAATGGATCCGATCTCACTGGATTCATCGCTCGAATCTTCTTGATTCTTGATTGCCTCACACGTCGTCTGTTGAATCCAGTTGTTGACCTTCAATGATTTTGGATTTACTTGGAGGAATGTGTTAATAAGTTATGAAAACTGTATTTTCTGGATTTGTATTTACCGATTTTTCGAAGATGTAGGTGACATGGAGTTTCGGTGCGTACACGAATACATGGCCTTGCGCATTGCGATGAAGACGGAACCTGGAAGGATTTTGTTTTTGGGGTTTATTTATGTGACTGGGCGTCGTAATCAATCGATATGCAAGTGGCTGTCGATATATTCGTGCACTCTGCTGTCGTAATTTGGTAGGATAAACTAACGTATTAGAGATGAGCTTGGACAATCTCTCATGTCGAAGCTCGAATAGGAAGTTGTTTGTGAAGTTGCGCACTTCAAGTTTGTACCCGTACTCAGTCTCCTCGACGATCTTATTGATCTCAATGTCGTCCAGCGAGCCGATGTACTCGATCTGGAAGGAGCAATGGGTTATGGATTGATTTCGAACGCGACTATGCTAGACTATGCGAAATGATTAGAAGCGGCATCACATTTGAACTTACAGTATTGAAGAAGTCGTCATGCTGACGTCTTTCCTTGAGCTTGTCCTTGAAGTGTTCGACCGCTCGGTTTCCGTATTTCTGAAAGTCTAATTATGAATACCATCAACTCACTTTTGTCTAGGCACCAAAAAACTAATAATTTCCCTGTTGATTAGTGCGTGTGATCAATACTCACCATTACATCCACGAGTGGAACCCACTTCGTCTTGGCGATACCATGCCATTTGACCAGCACGTGACCCTCGTTCATGGTGAACTGCAATCAATTGATTATGAATTAGCATGGATCGATTAACGTGTCTACTAGGTAAACGCAACTCACACTGGGATCGAGAATGTCCGCCACGGGATGATTGAACTCGTAAATTTGTTGGATGGCGTCCAACCACATGGTCGCAGTAGGAGGAATGCCGGGTTCCTGCAATGTCAGTGTTGACACAATTGTTGGTTTTAATTATGGACGATGATTTAGTTTGTTGTTGCAAAACTAGATATGCGTAATGCGAACTTACGGTGCCGGGCACGACAGGACGAGGTGCAAAGGAGCAGAGGGGATTGTCGAGGACGATCTTGGGAGGTGCCATGATTGAGAGATTAGAGTAGATTTGGAGATGACTAGGAAGAGTGAAGAACTGATTGGTGAGGAGGATAGACCTGGGATATTTATGGGGGACAGTTCGGAAGCCCTGTTGGGGAGTCCGGAATCGGATACTGATAACGCGTGAGATCGGAAGGCAGCACAGGGAAGGGACTGGGAGGAGGATTGTACCCGCTGGCTTATTGAACACTTTTTATATTACGGTTTGTACATTAGCAACGCAGGGCGTCATTTGGTATTGGGGCTGCGATCAATATTTACAGTATCTTTGTGTTGATTAGTCCTGAATCTTATTATTAGTTTGGTTCCAGAAAGGTAAACTGGTGATTTGTAGTTTCACTGTTGGTATATGTGAGAGGAGACGGATATTTTCTTTTATTAATTATGATTTATTACAGGAGAACCTGTCGTTCCCCGTCGAGGAACTCGGCCGTCAATCTCTGGTCAATGCAGCCAAGACGAGCATGTCCAGCAAGATCATCGGACCGTCAGTTATCGATTGATTTATTGAATGATCAGTTGTCGATTGACGACTATAGCTGCCGTGTAGGAGGAATGCAGATATTGTACACTTGATATTTACAGTGACTCTGACTTCTTCTCCGAGATGGTCGTCGAAGCGACGGAGCTCGTGAAGGTGACCGACTCGGCCACTGGCAAGATCACCTACCCCATCAAGGTATGGTGCACCCGAAAACTACCGTAATATCATCGAAATATCAATCGATTAGCGAAAAGTCATGGATGGAGAAGGTTGCATTAAAAAGAATACAATTTTGTCTCTACAGGCGATCAACGTACTCAAGGCTCACGGCAAGTCTGCTCGCGAATCGATGCTCATCAAGGGATACGCACTCAACTGCACTGTCGCCTGCCAGGGTAAGAAGAAGTTTAAATAATTTCGACAGAAAATAATCTTTGCCATATTCGAATGATTGTAGTTTCAACACCACTATGTGTTGTGTTTTGCGAGTTTTTTAAAATAAATATTTTGTTCTCGAAAAACAATAGGACTTGTGGACATTTTTGTATAAGTTGTTGTTTTTTACATTTATAGTAATGCTTAGTAATATTGTATTCCTTGCAGGAATGCCTCTTCACATCAAGGACGCTAAGATTGCCTGCCTCGACTTCTCCCTTCAGAAGGCAAAGATGCACCTGGGTATCTCTGTTGTCGTCGAGGATCCCGCCAAGTTGGAGGCCATCAGAAGGTGAACTACTGTAATGTTGATTATTTATTTATTTATTTTTAAAAGGAATTGTGGACAATGCGCGATGAATACATTTGCAGAGAGGAGTTCGACATTGTCAAGAGGAGAATCGAGAAGATTCTTGCTGCCGGTGCCAATGTCATCCTCACCTCTGGTACGTTGATTGTCCAGATGGACTTTGGCTTTCTCGTCCCTTTTGGGTTTCATGGAAGTATGAAATGGCGAATTCTAAATCGTGCACTAATCTTGTGTGCATTTTTGGGAATATCAATTTTCAATCTGAAAATATTGTTCAGGTGGTATTGACGATCTCTGCCTCAAGATGTTCACTGAGGCTGGAGCGATGGCTGTGAGACGATGCAAGAAGGCCGATCTCAAGAGAATCGCCAAGGCCACTGGAGGTACTGTAGGGGAGAACAGGGTTACTGTATGTGATGTGTTTGAACTGAATATTGATTGTTCATCTATTCAGCCACTCTCACATGCTCGCTGGCCAATCTGGAGGGTGAGGAGACCTTCGAGGCCTCTCAGTTGGGACACGCCGACGAGGTACGGTATTGAGGAGAGTTGGCACGATGCCAACTATTTTTCGATCGGCACTCCTTCTCAACGGACAATAATCAATAAATATGTGTTGCAGGTTGCTCAGGAGCGTATCTCGGACGACGAGTTGATCCTCATCCGTGGTCCCAAGTCTCGCACTGCCTCTTCCATCATCCTGCGGTGAGTGGATAAGATGTACTTTGTAGTTTGAACTACCCTGATTCGATCTTTGTTAAAGTGTATAGTTTGCTCTCTCTAACCTTTATCTCCTTTCAGTGGAGCCAACGACACTATGCTGGACGAGATGGAGAGATCGGTGCACGACTCGCTCTGCGTCGTCAGAAGGTGAGACGAGGTTGATATCGGGACTAGATTATAGTTCGCACGAAGGTGGTGTAGTGTAGTCTGTAGTCTGATCTCTCATCCTTCCTCATATCAGAGTTCTCGAGTCTGGTCGTCTTGTGGCTGGTGGAGGAGCCGTCGAGGCCGCCCTCAATGTCTACCTGGAGGCATTCGCCACCACTCTGGTACGTTTTCAGTTATTTGTGTTTTAATTAAATTTAAAAAAAAGTTACCAGAAGTAATTGAGTGTGGTTGTGTTGTAGGAATAACTACAACGCACCAATGTGATTGGTTCTGTTTGCCAGTCGACATATACACAAACCAGTTTTGAAATATCGTTGACTGTCAATCAAAATTGGAATTTCTGTAACTCCACGAAACAAACTGCGCTAATTTCGCATGTCGTCGTTTAAAGAAGGCGTCCCACGAATGATTACAACCTTTTATTTCCCCCGATGTTCGACGTTTCATTTCGCTTATCAGAAGATGGTGAAACACAAATGCACGCGCGGTTTCTCTCGCGCACCCTCCTCTTTTCCCATTATCTCTCTCCCTTTCTCTGACTTTTTTTCCCAAAATTCCAACTCCCACCGCGAAAAGATTGCAGGTTCAATGTGGGATACTGTAAGAAATCTGGTCGTTTTGAACAGTTTATTAAACATAATTTTCTTCGAACTAAAAACTGAAACGTCCGATTTTCGAGGCTCTTATCGGGTATTCGACCCCCATTGCCCCACAGTGAGAACTCAGTTGACTAAATATTCGTGGGACACCTTCTTTAAAGATCTTGCAAATAGTCGTCAAAAACAAATTGCACTGCTTAGGGACTATGCTATTTAATTTGAATTAAAAAAGGATAAATTATGAAGTATGCAATTGTTTAAAAGTAATAGTTAATTTCAGTCGTCTCGCGAACAGTTGGCGGTCGCCGAGTTCGCCCAGGCACTCCTCGTCATTCCCAAGACTCTTTCGTCCAATGCCGCTAGGTACGGTTGAACACATCATTAGAAGGGATTGAACGCTACGGTAATTGCTGATTATCGATTACCTCTTCAGAGACGCGACTGATCTCGTTGCCAAGCTGCGCGCTTTCCACCACAAGGCACAGCAGAACAACAAGCTCGCCCATCTCAAGTGGTGAGTACGGTAGTTTGATGGAGCGCGTCGGTAATCACTATAACAGAAAGGGGACGTGGGTCTGTATGGTTCTGTAAATAATCTGCGGAATCAGGGCCGGTCTCGATCTGGAGAACGGGGAAGTCCGCGACAACAAGGAGTGCGGCGTCCTCGAGCCCGCAATGAGCAAGGTACGGTAACTTTATCGATTACTGTAGATGGTACAGTACATTTCCCCAATCGCTCTTGTGCAATCTTCCTCTCTTCAGGTGAAGTCGATCAAATTCGCGACTGAGGCAGCCATCACCATCCTTCGTATCGACGATCTCATCAAGTTGGATAAGGAAGAGCCGAGAGGAGGAGATGAGTGTGGAATGTAAGGTAGTCCCTGACTCCGCCCCTTTCCCCTCTCCATCTTGATCTACCCCCTGCCCCAATCGAGTTCATTGTTACTCTTTTGCTGCATCTCAACTAGCTTTCGCTCCCTCTCGAAATCTCATTGTGCTTGTTTGTTTGTTTGTTTCTGTCAATTTCGAACTTTGCTAATGGACTCTCAGTTTGTCGTGGTAATACATAATGCACACTTTAATTCTTTAATTCGCGAAAAGAAAGTTTTGGAATTCGAGTGATGACCTGTTTTGTTGCCGTTTGTTCGCTTCACCCGCTCGTGATTTTACAATTCTATAATTTTGTAATTCCCTTGTTTCTTTTATGGACGCTTTGTTGTGTGTGATTGTTGAAGTTGCGATAAATAATCTAAAATCAATATTTATTTGTCTAAGGGAAACAATATTATGCAGACACAGCACCCATACAAGTTGGTAATACTCCCAAATTTAGAATTGACTGAATGAATTATCGATTACAGAACCAATCAATGAACGATGATTACTGTAGCACCGATGACGACGAATCCAATGAGAGTTGCTAGTCGTTGACCGAGAGTTCCCTTCTCGTTTCCGAGAATCTGAAATATCGATTTCCCCCGCCCGTTCGAAGCTCCGCCCACCTCAAAGAAAGTGATGTAGAGGAAGGTTCCGATTGAGATTCCAGTGAGAATCGTCTCAATTGCTGCCTTTTTGACGGGTTCCATCGATGTTTCCTGTGAGATTTGATTGTAAATTTAGAAGGAAGAACTCGAAAGAAATTGAGAAAAGATCTATTCAAAAATAGGTTGAAATGTTCGGGAAGGTGACATTACGGCAACGGCTTATAACTTTGCTCGAATTTGAGAAATCTGTTTGACATTTTTCCCTGTTGGTTATTTGCTAACCTTCATCGATTCGGCATGTTGCTGTAATTTCTGACCATTTTGAATTTTCTACTAATTATCGAAATTTTAATTAGCTAATTAGTTAATTTGTGAGTTTTAAAGCCCTCGCGATTCTAATCATGATAGCAATTAGGTTGAGATATATCTAAAAAAAACCTACCTACATATATGTAGGTAGGTTTAGGGCAGTGATAAACCTCGTTGCCGAATTGTCCCCTAAAGGTTCAGCAGGCATCGATTTGGCTCCATGCCAAGAACTTCTAATTGTCTGCCACTCTTGCTCAGCGCATTCTTTCGATGCTTCCCTCTTTCTCTAACTTGTTCTCGCGGCAACTCTTTTGAATGCTGTGTTCAGCATGATGTGGGCATCCTACAGTCTCACCTCCAGCACGATTCCCACCACGCCGCCGATCGTTGTTACGGTAGCGACAAGTACTGAAAATGATTGATTGAAAATTGATTGAAAAAGGGATACCTTACCCAGCATAGCTATGACGAAAGCAGGATTTCGCGGGTGATTCTGGTAGAGACGAGTGCCAATTGAGAAAGCCTGGCGAGTTAAACTTTCATGATCGATTTTCTGTACTCAATGTCAGGAAAGAAATATGGGAACTTTTGAAAGCGGTTCTGAGATCCTCCGAAGGGTCTCTTTCCACCGGTGATAGTGAATTTCACCGGGACCGAGACCTACGTTTGCGGATTCGTTGTAAACCAACACTCCTTTCGTAATATAAATATTCTTACCGCAATTCCCTTGTGAAGAACGATTCCGATGAAGAGATTGATACCCGACAGATCGTCTTTCTGAAGAGACAAGTGAGCGAAATTACTAATTAGATCTCGTTCTCATTAGTTAATCTCTCTTTCTAATTACCTGAACTCCTAATGCGAATCCTTCGAGTGAAACGTGCAGAAGGAAAGCAAAGATGAAAGTGAGCGATCTGAAATACACTTTAAAATGTTACTTTGATTTTAGCTTCTTGTAATATTTCGCACCGGGAGTGGTTGTTTTTGTATTTTTCCTGAGTGAAATTGAAGATGGCAATGCCGGCTAACAAGATCGTAAGATCTTGTGAGAGAAGTGAAACTCACTTGAGGTACGCATTTCTTCCTTCTCCTCTGGACGTGAGATTAAGTGTATCCGCCGTGGAGATGGAAGTAATAGAGCGACGTTTGACCTGAGAGGTGGTCTTTGATCTTTGAATTCTGATTTCTCATCTCTTTCCTCCACTAACCATCTCGTCAGTTTCCATACGCGGCTGCTGATGCGCTGACGTCAGAGATGAAGCACTGCAATTGGAAGGATTTTTTTCGGATGTGCAATTTGTGGGGGAGTGAAAAGAAATTCATATAGACACTCATATAAAAATCATTAGATTCTTCAGAGATTAGTGTTATTGAACGATTCTCGTTGGCCACTCACACATCATGAGAGTGTGCATGTCCTCCACAACAAACTGCCATTGCCTGGTCGAAGATGTAGATGAAGAAGAAACCAATGCCTGAAAGAGAATGGATGAGGTTTACTCGAGACGGGTTAGACAATATCGATGGCTTGTTTATGGGTATCTCTGAAATATGGATGTGAAAATATCGAAAAAAAAGAAGGAAAAAAAGAACCGATTATAATTGGAACGATGGGAAGATCGAGGTCGAAATTCGCGTGTTGTTTGAATTCTTCGTAGGATTCTCTGGAGAGGTAAAAGAGTAATCACTCACAAATAGATACATCGTGATAACTCAGAGGGAAATAAGACTACGACTCCAGGAGTCATGGCTACCGAGTGACGACTTTAAAAGTCTAAAAATGCCACTCCCCTGCCTCTCATCGAAACGAGTAGACTTTTAAAGTAGTCGCGCCGAGAAGTCTACATTCGTAGACTTATTTCCAAATGCAAAAAAAAACAACTGATCATATAGTATACCATAGGAAGGCTAAATATTAGATTTTGCCTCACAGTGCATCGGGTAGCATATCCAGCAGGCAAACACCGAAAAATACGCCTCCTCAAATTTTTTTATTGTATAAAAATAATCAAGATTTAAAGTACCCGAGAAACAGGAGAGAATTGAAATAACGGCCGCGAAAGTCTCGATGGAATTTGTATTCGACCGAAGATGACGAAGAATATGAGAATATTGAACCATGAGTTATATCAATGGTAAAAATATCTCTGCTTGAAATCCTCTACTTTTGGCTAATGGCTAATATTTACAGTAATGAGAAACGAATCACCAGCACTTTTTATTTCTTCAACTTCAACTATTCCTTATCGTTTCATTCTTCATTGATTCCAAAATTGTAAGAGTGCAGTTCTTACCTTCACCGGTAGTAATCCACAGATCATCGTGACTGCAAACATGACAGAGAAGAAGATGGTTTTAAGATATTCATTGCCCATTTCACTGAAATCGATTTTTAACATCTCTGTCAGGCTTTTCGAAACGGTGGGTTCGAAATTTGTGTGGATAGTAAACATCATAAATATTCTTCCAAGCTTGCGGAGTTTCCAAAGATTTTCTCCGGAAAAGGATGGCGAAGTTAAGCCAATCGATAATTCGAATGGACAATGAGAATAAGAACAACAGAAAGAGAAATACATACAATCAGAGGAATGAATGTAATAAAAAGAGTGTTGCTCTATGGAGTGTTACAAAGACGTCAGAGACAATCTAATTGAGACGTGTAAATGCCAGATTCTGATTCAATCGATCCTTGAACAGAGCGAACTGAGAAAAAGAGAGAAATGGAGAGGAACTGATTAGACTTCCGGCGCCCTGAGGGGGCTTATATTCGAATGGGCTTATCGATGATTGCATCCATATCGTACAGTGATAAGACAAGGACAAAGGAACAGTGGGCGTATGCAAATCAGCGTTTCCGCTTTTTCGTTCTTTCGATGAAGACGATACCATGATGTTTTTATCAAGACGAGGATCAACTTTGTACAGGCAAAAAAAGGCAATTGATGGTCTGATCAGAAGAAGTAGAGAGCGGTTGTGATCAATCCAAATCCGACGACACAAGCCACTCGCTCGATGATGTGGCCCGTCTCTTCCCCAAGAACCTGAAAAAAAGGATAATTAATATTATAAATTCGCAAACATTCGCCCATAATAGAACTTTTTGCTACTAAACAACAGATATGGCTGCGAGAGAGATAAAGACACGCCGATGTATAGAAAGATGTGCATACACCAGTAGACCATTTCATGATGTATTATTTTAAAATTGTTATGCCATCGCCGTGAATAGGTAATATCAGAAATTGATCATAGGCTTGATTCAGTTTGCGATTGAGAAGTTAAAACACACCTCAAAGAAGGTGATGTAGAGGAAAGTTCCTGCTGAGAAGCACGATAGAATTGCAGTAGTGAGTGCTTTTGAAATCTCATCGAGCTCAGCGTCCTGAAAATATTTTTGTTTTAAATCAGCAATTCGCAATTCGATAAAAGTGTCTTTCTACGCAGTCAACTATAAGCTAAACATAATGCCCTATTCTGCCTCTCGTTGTCAGAAATCAGGATTACTGATCTTCCTCTTCGATTATCGATTACTTGCCTGCAGCAGAATTCCTGCAGCTCCTCCGGCAAAAGTGAGAATTGCGAGTGACGTCATCGCAGCAGCGACGAATTTCTTGTTGTCCCAGTGCTTCTCGTACAGTTTCATTCCTCAATGTTTTAATAGGTTTACAGTGTAAATAGCATTAAAATAAAAATATGAGTTTTGCACAAACAGATGGGCCACTTAATATATTTTGTGAATATATATTTTGTTGTTGTATAGTACTAAATAATTACCGATAGCGAATACGACGAGAACTTTGTGGATTGCGATTCCGATGAAGAGGGTGAGGAAAGATTCGCTCGTGGGCTGAAAGGTTAATGTATCAGTTATCACTCGAAAACCGCAATAGGACAAACAACCAGCTCAGTTAGAATATTTAAATGTGTGTTTGATCTCTGGAAAAGATTCTGTAGTTTTCGTTATGGTGTGCTGCCTGGCGCAGATTGGTAAAAGTCGTCGTTCTCACCTGCACTCCGAGTGCGAATCCCTCGATGAGCACGTGAATGCACATGGCGAGAATGAGAGTCAGAGTGGAGACATATTCTTGCTTCTCGTTCTTCTGGATCTGAAAGGATACGGTAACATATATTAAAATAGTACTTTATTTTATCGTCTATCACTTCGAATCTCATCCGTGACTCGTCGGTGTGTCAGAATCAAAAGACTAGGGTGTGATCGCCTACAAGTGCTGGTCGACTGATCATTTTCAATAAAAAATGCACAATTATCGTTCTCTAGATGAAAAATAAACATAAAGATCCGCACCAGCGATTCAATCAATATTGTGAGAATGAGAAAAGACAGTAGTATTAGAACATACTTTGTTAATCTTTAGTTGATGCTCGGCGTCCATTGAGCAGATGGTCGCTCTATGCAATCTCTCCATTGAAATAGCCACAAGATCGGCCTTAGATTTCTCAGCGGCTCTACAAAAGAAACAATTTAGTTAAAAACACGTACTTGTTATATTTATCAGATTTTTGAATATATTTTATTTAGAAAGTCAACTGCTCTTTCCATCTTGGCCCTCTAAGGCACAGGCACAAAATATTTAACTTTAATTACGTCGAAATCGGCGGATCTGCTGCAGAATTTGAAAATTTATAGTGGAAGATTTCTGCCTGAGAAAATCAGCCAGATCAAGAATAAAATACACTTACTCCTCCTGTTTTCGTAGGGCGAAAGTGGAAATGCCATCGATGAGATAGACGATGAGAAATCCGATTACGGATCCAGTCAGAATCCACGGGAATTTGACGTCGTTGCCGGAAAGTTTCTGCCAATCGGTGAAATCATCCCTGAAATACAGCGAAATCTACTCATCCAATGCTTTGGAATGCTCTTATCAGTTAGGACAGACTTAAACACGCTATTCGAAGCACGATTTTATTTTTTATTGTCGATTTATTTAGATAATATTATAGATCGACTAACATCGCTTCCGGAATCATGTCCACGAAGCAGACTCCCAGTAGAATTCCGCCAGAGAAGCATGAGATTGAGGAGAGAAGAAGGGCGGCCTTCTCGGACCATCGTTTGATCAGAGGAAGCAACTGAAAAATGGAGTTTTATTCGCTTTTTTGCTTTTTAGATAATTTTAAAGGCGATAAAATTTCTATTATTTATTTTATACAGTAGCGGACAAAAGTCTTCGGGCACTTTTTATATCTGATACAACTTTTTAACCCAAGGGGGCTTTGATACGATATGGTAAGACCATATACCAAATCTATTGGAGATTACGATGCAACTATTGGGGGATAGCGAAATCGTTCAGTAATTGCGTCGTGATGACGCAATCGATGCACACTTTTTTGAAGTGCCATTATTCTTACATGGATTTTTTCCCGCTCGTCTAACTTTCAGGATGTTGAGACCTGGCCACGACCTACCTAGAAACTTTTTTTCAAGTTGCTGCGGTGCCGCTACTTGGCTGCAGTCAAGCTGCAAAATGGATACCTGAAAATCATATCTCGCCGTTTAGACATCGCCCAGACCCGATCAATGCACCAAAATGATCGCCATCATGACTACCGATGATCCTGAGAATATGGTCGCGGTAGGTCACCAATTGTCCTCAGGACACGAAAAAATCACTTTTTCGCATTATTGTAGTCTGACGAAGGGGAAGTCTATAGGACGTGCTCGAGAGATCTGGTTTGGGCGTGTATTTGGTTGAGAATCTATGAGAGAACCGATTCCTAGCTGCAATAAGCGTTTTGATTGGACTCCTGCCCGCGACGATCGATTTCCGGAAGGACACTGGTTTGGCCACGCCCATTTTCTGCCCGTTGACAAGGTTCTGACTTTTGAGTGTATCTCGGTACTGAGTTAACGGAGAAGGCTGGCAGACACATCAATGGAATCAGCGTGGCTGGCTCTATATTCTCATTCACAAAATTTCATCATCACTATGCAATATTGCATCATCCTTATGCAATATTCCTATTGTTTTGCGTTTTCTTAGCGGTTAGTCAAGGAATAATGGTGGAATAAATTCCAATCAAATTAATTTGATATTTCCGCCACTCTAGAGCACAAATTACGTCATTAATATGCAATATTTTATAATTCTGAGGATTATTGCCTAAGGATGATGCAATATTGCATAGTGATGATGAAATTTTGTGAATGATAATATAGAGCCAGCCACGCTGATTCCATTGATGGGTCTGCCAGCCTTCTCCGTTAACTCAGTACCGAGATACACTCAAAAGTAAGAACCTTGTCAACGGGCAGAAAATGGGCGTGGCCAAACCAGTGTCCTTCCGGAAATCGATCGTCGCGGGCAGGAGTCCAATCAAAACGCTTATTGCAGCTAGGAATCGGTTCTCTCATAGATTCTCAACCAAATCCACGCCCAAACCAGATCTCTCGAGCACGTCCTATAGACTTCCCCTTCGTCAGACCACAATAATGCGAAAAAGTGATTTTTTCGTGTCCTGAGGACAATTGGTGACCTACCGCGACCATATTCTCATGATCATTGGTAGTCATGATGGCGATCATTTTGGTGCATTGATCGGGTCTGGGCGATGTCTAAACGGCGAGATATGATTTTCAGGTCTCCATTTTGCAGCTTGGCTGCAGCCGAGTAGCGGCACCGCAGCAACTTGAAAAAAAGTTTCTAGGTAGGTCGTGGCCAGGTCTCAACATCCTGAAAGTTAGACGAGCGGGAAAAAATCCATGTAAGAATAATGGCACTTCAAAAAAGTGTGCATCGATTGCGTCATCACGACGCAATTACTGAACGATTTCGCAATCCCCCAATAGTTGCATCGTAATCTCCAATAGATTTGGTATATGGTCTTACCATATCGTATCAAAGCCCCCTTGGGTTAAAAAGTTGTATCAGATATAAAAAGTGCCCGAAGACTTTTGTCCGCTACTGTAGACTACAAGGTAAAAAGAGTAAAAAAAATCGAATCAACCTCACCCAAATGGGAAGCAGTCCCATAATGAAAGCGACGATGAACAAAGATCCCATTAGACACCATTTGAGCGTATCGGAGTCATTAGCAGCCATTATTAGATCGACTTCTGCAAGTATATTTTCAATTATAGAAAATTTTTTTATAAAGTGCACGTTGACAGGACCAGATATAAAGATGAGAACTAGTGTTGAAAATAAAATCGCATTTATTTGCACAGAGAAAATCAGCAATCGGATTGCAACAATGCTCTTTACAAGGGGATGGAAAGACGCAAAACGAGCGCGATAGGGGTCTAAGAGAGGGGGCAAAGAGGGGCTTATCAGTAGAGAGAGAGAGGTCTCTCAGTGAAGGGTCTTCGAGCGATAACAGGCTTTTATAGGAGCGATCGACCGATTGTAAAAGGGGTCGATGACTGACGTCAAACGGGTTGGACCCCTCCACATAGACCCCCCTATACTCTAAGACGCTTTTTGCAAATAAACACTTATAATCTTGCTGTTCATACGTTGATGACTACAAAGAAGAGTTGACAAAAAACACCGAGATCATGAGAAAAACTGATCTCGCTGTACCGGAATTTCCGAAGAAATTTCTCTGCTCTTTGATCAGACAATTGCTAATGAATTCCCGTCTTATCTCTCAATGCGTCTCTATTCGATTCTCGGCCTCTCACGTTATCGGTACGTGCCACTTGCATGAGTGTCTGTCTCCCCCTTCTCCTTTTTCTCCCCCTCCCCTATCGTCTCCTCCTTCTTCCACCCCTCGACTCAGACCCCTCGCTAGGAATCGTGCAAAGAAATGGTTCTTTGATCCGTCAACAACCCCGATTTTGTTCCCGATTTCTGTAGTGTGCAATCGACCTCTTTTTACCTGAAAAGCGGCCGCATATTCATTGCAAAAACGAACAAAGACTTAGCAAGAACTTTATTCGACTCTTCCACTTTCATCTCCGACCGTCAAATATACAAATAGCACGAGTATTATGATGAGTAGATGTCATGGGGGTTAAGCACTGTTCAACAGGTATTGATTGAATGAGGACACTGTAGATAATGAAGTGAACAGTGCCGAACATCTCTCAGTAGATCGATGTCGGCACTAGTCCCACAGGGAAAGTTGTGAATACGGTAAGATATGTCCTAGATTATTGATTGATTCATCCCCAGACGCCGATTACGATAGCGATGATGGTGAATCCGATCATTGCAGAGATTCGCTCAATGACGAGGCCAGTTTCTTCCCCGAGTACCTCAAATTAAACGATTATTGCATTGTATCAATTCTTGTATCGACTATTATTGAAGATACCGCTCAATAGCTGTGAAAAAGAACTGATGAAACATATTACGATCGGACAAAGAAAATCGTCAAAGGCAAACTCACTTCAAAGAAGGTTATGTAGAGGAACGTTCCCGCGGAAAAGCACGATAGACAAGCTGTAGTGAGAGATTTGGCAACCTCGTCGAGATTTGCGTCCTGGAATACAATAAAATGATTGGAAGGCGACAGACAGTTGAGGTTCTGAACAACTTTAAATCTAACGGTAAAAAGAGGTGTCTATTTTCGAAAGAATACAGAGCAAGAAATATTCTTACATCAAGCAAAATGCCGGCTCCTCCGGCAATAAAAGTAATCGTTCCGATCCAAACGAAAGAGAAGAAAACGAGAAGAGGACGTCTCAAGTATTTCTCGAGCAGACGCATACCTGGACATGTTTTTTAAAATTGTTTTTAGATGATAATTGAACAGCTATAGTAGCTAAGAAATTCAGGGAAAGGCAAGATGATGCATCTATCGATAACGAATCTACAGTAATCAGTAAAATCGTTTTGAGACCCACCGATGGAGAAGAGAACGATGAGTTTGTGCAGTGTGATGCCGAAGAAGAGAGTGAGGAAGGATTGAGTTGTAGGCTGGAGAGATCAAAGATCATTGATAAAGCTTGATTATTATTCGCATCGGTTGTTTACCGCAAAAAAAGACTAAAACTTTTTATTATACAGTGAAAAAAAATTATCCGTTAATACCTGAACACCGAGTGCGAAAGTCTCAATAACAACGTGGATTGAAATGGCGAGGAGGAGAGTCAGTGCAGTAATCGTTTCCTGAAACGGAAATATTGATTAGCGCGAATCCGAGCATCTTCGGCGATCATCTTTTTCGCGAACATTCAGTGAATATTGTCTTAGCAAAAAGAAGTATTGGCAAAATAAGGATCTACAAAGCAAAGTAATAATACCCTCTATTACGTACCTTTCTCGATCCGGGTCCCGCCTGTTCCTGTGTATTCGGTCCTCCAGTACCGTACTCGACAGTCAACTCATCCTTTCCCTTCTCTTCCTCTGAACTGAAGTCGATTCCGTGCATAGCACATTTATGATTGCTTCCTGTCTCAGAAGAGGAAGGAACAGAGGGACCGTGGGTGATGTTACTGCAAAATAGCGGGTTATGTTGCATTAACGAATTTTGAGTAATTATCAGACTCTCTTCATTCTACACGCTCTCTCATCGATCAGACAGCGCGAGAGATCATGCAGAATTGAGAGGGTCAGACCATTACTCCGAATCTTATTATACTGCAGAGGTAACTCAAGTCAATTTCCAGAAATGTTTCCGAATACACTTTTGAGGATAAGAAAGAGTCTGAACGAACCCAATTCGGTTTCTCAGAACACTCGCACAGAGTCCATCGACGAAGTAAACAAAGAAGAACCCGATCGCAACTCCTCAATTTCCCCCTCATTATTTGAAAGGTTTAAAATTATAAATTTTCTCAACAAGTAGATAATATTTGTCGACTAACCGAGAAGCATCCATGGAAAGTCGGGAACTTCCGCTTGTGAAAGCTCCTGCCACGTTCCGAAATCCTCCCTGTACAAGAACCAGTTTATTGATTTACCGGCCTATTTCCTCCAAAATGCCAAACTAATTAGAGGGCATCTTATTGTACTCACATAGCATCGGGCATAATATCGAGTAGACAGACTCCCAATAGAACTCCTCCAGCAAAGCAAGAGAGACAAGAGAGAATGAGGGTAGCTTGAGAGGAATAGCGTTTGATGAGAGGAAGCACCTGTAAAATGTAGTCAATATCGCGAATTATTATTCTGTCTGTATATATCGAAGTCAACATCGTACTAATTTTTTCCGAAAACATCGATATTCGAAATATGAGTGAAACTCACCCAGATTGGAAGATTGCCTGCGACGAGAGAAACGAGGAAGAGTCCCGCCATGAGACCCCACTGAAGAATGGAAAGAATATAACGGTGAACAAATTCAAAGCTATTCAAAATTATACTTTAAAAACATACTTTGAGTCCATCAGATGCTCGATTGTCATCGTTTGTGTCGAGTTGCAGCATGTGACTCATGTTACCAGAGGACATCTTGAATAACAAACTGAAAGTAATGAGGGAAATTTAAAAAAAAACCTTTTACCAAAATCCACGAGGTCAAAACGAATGGAACACTCGTGGACAGCAATGGAAGGGACACTTGCGGCTACCTCAAACTAGTGTGAGATCAATGAGAAATGAGCCAAGATAAGCATCATTGACTGGATCTTCCATCTCTTTTATACGGGGTCTCCGTACTAAACTGTCACTTGCTTCTCAGAATAGTCCCGATAGGGTCGTACGACCCTTCTTCCTTTCATCACAATGTCGTTAATCCCACTCTTAGACCCCTCTCGTCTCCCTCTCTTCGCCTGATTCCTCTCTATTCCCAATTGTGTCTATCATCTGTATGAATTCTTATCAGGAGTGAGACCCCTCCCTTATCAGCCCCTGTCTATCACTATACCCTTGTCTTTCCCAGTCAGAGACCCTCATAGACCACATCAATCGAGAGAGTAGACCCCTCTCTCATCTCGAAGTGCCTTTCGGGGTCTGCAAAAACCAGCGATGGGGTGAGATCAGCGGCAGAATACACTATGAGAGGGGTCTTACTCCCAGATTAACCACGATAAAGCGGCAACAGGGCGAGAGAGTAGAGGGAATAGGAAGAGTCGAGATATGGAGGGGTCTCACTCGGAGATTATCAGAGACGATCGAACCAAATGTGGGAGAGAGACAAGGCGGAATTGAGAGAGTTTATCTTTAATCAGGTCGAAGATTCAAATTGCCTCAGATGTTTGCAATGGTCAACAGCCATTGAATAATTTTGATTCTATTGACGACGGGCACTTTTTTCATACAGTTTAGAACTATTTTGATATCGGAATCTAGTTCTGTCTGCGGCTTAGATGAAAAGGTAATTTTCCCTACGAGACTTGACTGTTCGCTAAGCCCTCCGTGAAACGGAGTTACGATCTGTGCTTAGCTTTGATCGTTTTCAAATCTACGCTCACTTTTTCTTCTGTGTTTTTTGCTTCACTGACAATGGAACACACATTCCTCGCTCGTTCGACAGTTCGAAAGCAATTCGAAATGAACGGAGGTTAGGGCAAAAACATTCCCCCAAGGTGGCATTGATGCGAATGCAGATAAGTTATAGCCGTGTCTCTCCTTTTCAAAGAAAATAGATGCTGATAAATAAAGGAGACTGTCCACTTCTTCTCATATGTCGTTGATGCCGCGCAAAAGGAAATAATATCAAAGAAGGCCGATAAAAAGCGATTGATACTTTTTCCCCGTTGAGTAGTGTACATTCGAACGCTGTTCCACTGCTGCACATTTTTCTCACAGAACCAACGTTTTTTTCTCTCTCTCGATTCAGCTCAACAATGGACAGAAATGAACGCTTTTGCTTCCTTTCTCAAGCTCATTCGACCTTGTATTGGAAGTGTTCCATCGAGAGAGAGAGAGAGAGAGAGAGAAATCGGGTATCTTTCGCCTCCACCAGAACAATGCCATGAAATGTGTAACGGAATGATGTTATGGGCACGCATCGCGTGAAATTATGTGGCCATGACGGATGGAAACATCACGTTCATAGAGTTGGAACAATAGTTAAGACGACGAGATATCACAACTGGAGGAAAGATTAACGTCCGTCATACTCAGAGTGGGAACTCTCCAGTTTCCCCTACTCTGGAGAGCATTCGAAATCGAGAGTGTCCAAGAAAGTGAGAAATGATATCTCAATTTTGTATGTTCTCTCAGCAGGAGAAAACGTCTCCAAAGTAAGGGAAGTTGGAGACTTCCCGCTCTGGGTAGTGAACGGAATTCTATCAATGTGAATGCACACTTCATTGTCAGATACAATTGTTTTGACGTTGAGTTTTGACGAATCACTAAACAAACGCTCGAGTCGTCTTTGTTTTCTCATTATCACACAGTTTTTTCTTCGAAACTAACCAAACAAAGGGATGAAATACAGTTGACGAATTTCAAATTGATTTTGGCTTTCAAAACAAAAAAAAACAAAACAAAAAAATCTATGGAAAAAAACACTTGTTCCACGATTTCCCTATTCTTTCTTCTCGCATCATGAATGAATATGATTATTGAAATGCAGGTTACCTCTTTATAGACTATAGTCTTGTCTAGTCCAGTCATTTCTTGCCCTGAGGCTCCTTCATTCTATCATTCCTTTTGGTGGGAAAACTCCCCCTCCCTCATTAGGTAAAAGTGGGAGGTTATGGTGTGCGACCTTTTGGCAGGCAGCTTCTAACTGTTTTTCATACTCATCTCTGCTCTCAGTTCTCGGTTAGTGCGTGTGGATTTGTATTGAACTGGCCTTGGTGAGGAAAGATGGAAAAGCGGGGAGGGCTAAGGGACCCCAGGGGTCCTCCATCCCTCTTCCCCTTCCCTCGTCCTCTACGAGTACACTCTTACTTTCTCTTTTCCGAGATGATTCACTTCTCACTTTCCCTTTTTGCCGCTCTATTATAAATAAGCGAATCGGAGTTTGAGTATGTTTCACCGTGTTTATTTTTGCCATTCTGCACAGGAAAGTTCTACTAAGCATCGAGAGTAGCAAAACGCACAAACTATTCTGACTGTATTTTGAAGTGTTGCATGGTCTTCGGGAGTTGTAGAAAGAAGAAGGCCGAACTTTAATTTTACATTTCCGAATCTCTCTTTGCCTTACTTTTGACAATTCAGTGTTCAAGGTATTGTTCAATTGCCATCGTCTTTCTCTCGTCTTTGAAGTTTTGGTGGGGGACTAATCCGAGAATGGAAAGGTCGACGCTTTTTCATTACAGCCATCATTTCTTGACTCGAAAAGAGTATTTGTTCTTTGGTTACTCTCTAAGTGTTCGTTCCGTCTTCGCTGTAATTTACAATTTGAATGGAGTTCATTCACACGCTTTGAAGGGTTTCACGTATACTCGAATGTTAATGCAACTTTGCAAAAGGCTACGGTACTTTTCTTAGATTAATATATAATGAAAACGATTATGTTTCATCCCTTCTCAATAGTGTTTCCATCCAAAGTGTGCACAACAATGTACATTGTTGATGCCCTGGTTTCGCTGGTCGATAATTACTGTACTTACAGTATCTAAACTGCTAATCCGTAGTCAAGTAGCCGTGATCTAAAGGAATTATTTCCCGCGAGAAATTCACCTTGGAACCAGTGATCTTCGGCACATTCTCGGTTGCGATACTTTCATTATTTGTCTGTTCGTGTAGTGAACCTTCTCGCTAATTCATTACACTTGTCTTGTCTGGGAACAATTCGATTAGTCACAACTCAGCAGAACATTCCATGATTTTCTTAATTTCAAAGTTATGAGACGCTGCACATCACATCACAGGCCGGTTAGTCCTAAATGAGATTACGCAAAATGGAGAGGGTCTCCCTCTCACTCTCTCATTCCTGACCCCTTTCTGTAGGTTTGGAGTTATGTGTTTGCTTCCTTCCGCTTTTGCTTGATTTCACTCACTATTACTACTTCCTGTACAAACATACTCGTCTATATCCAAATCTTGTTCAGTCCAGACATGCAGGAATGTACTTTCGAAGGTCTGTAGAGTAGCCAATCGAATAGTTCGTTTGATCTACGAATCGAGGGTAATCTGTGCCTAAGTCCATGTCGTTTTTGCTATACTCGGAACACACTCCACTTAGTTCAGATCCACTGACTCGATTCGGGACTATACTTGAGCGATCTCGAGACTTTCCTTCTATTTGCGGGCAGTTTAGACCCACGCGTTACCGCTGGCTAATTATTCTGCTCAATTTACTTCCGTTTCACTACCCCCCCCCACTCGGGTCTTTGCTCTCGGACTGGACTTCGGTTCATAATTGGCCGGTTCCCGGCCTTTCTCGATCCGTTCTTGCCACTTTTGCCTTTCTAGTCGATCTTTAAATCGCTTTTTCTTATTATTATCGTATTTCAGGATTTCAGCAGAATACACGATTAGAGGTCAACTTTCCTTCAATGAAGCCCAGCACGAATTTCGGAGTCGCTCGAGGAAAGAAATGAAAAGTTTACATCGTGGAGGCAAGCATTTTCGTATTTCAAATTCAAAAATGAAATTTCAGTTCTCCTCGACACTTCCATATTATTCACTGTTATTTCCTGTATTTTACCGTTCTCCGAAGCATTCTTTCTGCCAATGACAAGTCAGTTAACGTGCAATAGTGTCTATATCTAATTTTAAAAAAACCATTGTATTGCAACGTAGGAGGCCATTTCTTTTTACCAAGGAATGCTGGAATTGATCGGTGTTTCAGTGATGTTTCGGTGGTGCTCCAAAACAAGGCCAAATATGACTCATATCGTTTCAAATTAAGCTAGTGCTCTCCAATTATTTTTTTGTGTCAAATTGGGGTGCGCGAGAAGTGGGCGGACGTTGAGGACCCAACCTATGCTATTCTTCAGATTGTGGTGGCTGTCAATCGATTCCTCTCTGCTGCAACTTCCCTTCATTCATGCAGCAACAGCAGCAATCCGGATTCGGCAGCCAACTCTTCTCTTCGTACGGAGTCGGTCGCACCTTCCCTGCTGCACCCACGGGATATGCGACCGCCCCTGCTGCATACCCAGCTGCGCAAGGTTTGCGCGATTTATGTGTCGTTTGGTAGTGAACTACCACAGAAAAAAGTAAGAAATATCCATCCACATCAAATAATGCATCCAGTAAAACATAAGCGAAACAGATTTTTGTTACTTAGATAACATAGTAAAAGTTTTTCCATTAATATTTTGATACAGCAGGTCATCCATGGGCGTTGCACATACAGAATCACTACGCAGCCACTCAGACACACTTGAATAATCATGAGGTTAGACGGATACCAATTGTATCGGCTATTGAAGCATCATTTACATCACTATCGTAAAAAATGTGTTTACCAGGCCCAATACCAAATGCCCGCTTATCCATCAATTCCTTCACCGCCTCAGCCTACATACACATATCAGGTTAATATTTTTCTCTTTGTTTCTTAAATGCAGTCCACTACTTTAAAAAATTGAAATGGAGAATACAAATTGAATTCTTTTCCTCTTTCAGTCTGGATCTCCCGAGGCTTCTTCCCCTTCTCCAACCCCTGAACAAACAACGACTGTGGACGAAGCTAATTTCTTCGCTGACATGCACCCAGATGAAGTTCGTATTATCTAAATTAAATGAAATGAAATAGTTTATGGTACTCAGTGATTCTCCTCATGGTTTTGGATTCTTGATAATTTGGTTCTTCTATGTGAGGCATGGACATCAACTTTATTGGTTGAGCCGTTTCGGGCAACAGCCATCATCAGTCGGTTAACACATGAAAAGGCTAGATTAGACGGATGGCATACAATAGAACCGAATCGATAATTGAGTAAAAGGCATGAGACAAGAGACAAGGGAGAAGGGGGAGGTTGATGAAGGAGCCTCTTTTGTTTGTTTGTTAAACGACTGATGATGGACTGTTGCCCGAAACGTCTCGACCAATAAAGTTCATGTCCATCTCTCGTCTCTCTCTTGGCCAGAACCAAATTAAAAAAAAATCACTTATTTTTTATAAATATCTAAACTATGTCTACAAGGAGAGCTATTTCTGTGGATTAATTTCCGGCAGTTCACAAGACCGATCACTATCAGTGGATGCTTCTAATTCGTGATTTACAGATCTCACCTCCCGCTCCTCCTCCTTTCTCTGAACAGATTGATGAGAAAGCGACGAGTGTTTATTCCACGGACCAAACAACTGAACCACTCAAGGTTTATTTTCTTTTCTTTCCAAATTAAAAAAAAAACTTAATAAATACAACATAATAAGTGTAAATTCAAGAAACTGATTTGTTTTTTTTCCATTTTTCTACACGCGGCACAATTTTTTCTTCAGGAAGTCCCATCTGGGTACCACTACTCGACTACTGCGCCAGCTGCAGCTGCTGCAGATGCTGTAACTGATGCTCCGGCCTTGGTTGAAGTGGAATCGGCCACGTCCCAGAACAAAATTGCATCAGTTGTCGGCAGTTATCTGAGATCCAAACCGCCAAAGGTATTATACAAGCATTGATGAGATATTGAAACATAAACCGTTGTGAAAATGGAGGAGATCGGCGAAAATTATTTGTGTAGGTAATCTCCACTCACTCAACTCCTGCTTCGGCAATTATCGATTTCTCAGACACCCGACGCCCGGCGGTGAGATCCTATTGCAAGCTAATTACTAATCCATATTTTCAGACATGGAGACCGCCTTCGACCGAGCCTCTAATGGCCGTATCTCAATCAATAGTCGATACCTGGGCGGCGCCAGCTGGCGCCGACTCGCGCCAACCATTCGCCTTCTCTGTGGATCAACAACTGAAATCGCTGCAGCAAGCGCAGCTTTCATCTGCAGCAACAGAACAAGAAACCACAGAGTTGAGCAGCTCGGTGAGAAAGACACTTTTGTTGCTATAACACGTTGTTTAATTTTATCCCTCAACATATTCATTGTCGGACTTTAGAAAAGTTCAGGAACTCTTACTTAATGAATAATCAAAGCGAAATTGTAAGATGAAACTAGCACGGATGTGTTGAGGTTAAATACACTACGCTCTATGCGTACACTACGCTCTATGCATAGTTCTGCAGGTTCGGTCCAGGGGGACCTCGGTAGCTTGCTTCAGGTACGGTCCAGGGGGATCTCGGTAGCTTGCTTCAGGTACGGTCCAGGGGGACCTCGGTAGCTTGCTTCAGGTACGGTCCAGGGGGACCTCGGTAGCTTGCTTCAGGTACGGTCCAGGGGGATCTCGGTAGCTTGCTTCAGGTACGGTCCAGGGGGACCTCGGTAGCTTGCTTCAGGTACGGTCCAGGGGGACCTCGGTAGCTTGCTTCAGGTACGGTCCAGGGGGATCTCGGTAGCTTGCTTCAGGTACGGTCCAGGGGGACCTCGGTAGCTTGCTTCAGGTACGGTCCAGGGGGACCTCGGTAGCTTGCTTCAGGTACGGTCCAGGGGGATCTCGGTAGCTTGCTTCAGGTACGGTCCAGGGGGACCTCGGTAGCTTGCTTCAGGTACGGTCCAGGGGGACCTCGGTAGCTTGCTTCAGGTACGGTCCAGGGGGATCTCGGTAGCTTGCTTCAGGTACGGTCCAGGGGGACCTCGGTAGCTTGCTTCAGGTACGGTCCAGGGGGACCTCGGTAGCTTGCTTCAGGTACGGTCCAGGGGGATCTCGGTAGCTTGCTTCAGGTACGGTCCAGGGGGACCTCGGTAGCTTGCTTCAGGTACGGTCCAGGGGGACCTCGGTAGCTTGCTTCAGGTACGGTCCAGGGGGATCTCGGTAGCTTGCTTCAGGTACGGTCCAGGGGGACCTCGGTAGCTTGCTTCAGGTACGGTCCAGGGGGACCTCGGTAGCTTGCTTCAGGTACGGTCCAGGGGGATCTCGGTAGCTTGCTTCAGGTACGGTCCAGGGGGACCTCGGTAGCTTGCTTCAGGTACGGTCCAGGGGGACCTCGGTAGCTTGCTTCAGGTACGGTCCAGGGGGATCTCGGTAGCTTGCTTCAGGTACGGTCCAGGGGGACCTCGGTAGCTTGCTTCAGGTACGGTCCAGGGGGACCTCGGTAGCTTGCTTCAGGTACGGTCCAGGGGGATCTCGGTAGCTTGCTTCAGGTACGGTCCAGGGGGACCTCGGTAGCTTGCTTCAGGTACGGTCCAGGGGGATCTCGGTAGCTTGCTTCAGGTACGGTCCAGGGGGACCTCGGTAGCTTGCTTCAGGTACGGTCCAGGGGGACCTCGGTAGCTTGCTTCAGGTACGGTCCAGGGGGATCTCGGTAGCTTGCTTCAGGTACGGTCCAGGGGGACCTCGGTAGCTTGCTTCAGGTACGGTCCAGGGGGACCTCGGTAGCTTGCTTCAGGTACGGTCCAGGGGGATCTCGGTAGCTTGCTTCAGGTACGGTCCAGGGGGACCTCGGTAGCTTGCTTCAGGTACGGTCCAGGGGGACCTCGGTAGCTTGCTTCAGGTACGGTCCAGGGGGATCTCGGTAGCTTGCTTCAGGTACGGTCCAGGGGGACCTCGGTAGCTTGCTTCAGGTACGGTCCAGGGGGATCTCGGTAGCTTGCTTCAGGTACGGTCCAGGGGGACCTCGGTAGCTTGCTTCAGGTACGGTCCAGGGGGACCTCGGTAACTTGCTTCAGGTACGGTCCAGGGGGATCTCGGTAGCTTGCTTCAGGTACGGTCCAGGGGGACCTCGGTAGCTTGCTTCAGGTACGGTCCAGGGGGACCTCGGTAGCTTGCTTCAGGTACGGTCCAGGGGGAGCTCGGTTGCCGGTTCTAAGTACGGTCCAGGGAGAGCTTAGGATGTTGGGGACTGTAAATCGCTACAAAGAGTGCTGGCTATTTCCGTTGCAAAAGGCTCGTGAGGCTGAGAGCGATCGAAAAAAGTTGCCACTACGCCACTTCGTGGCTCCGTGGCAACTTTTTTCGATAGCTCTCAGCCTCACGAGCCTTTCACAACGGAAACGCAGGATACAGTGCGTTCAGAACTTTTAGAACAATTTCTGAGACGTTTCCTGTGATCCCCTACGCTCTCTGAATAATTTTGGAAGTTTTCGAAATTTTCGATTTTTCACGTTAAAACGTGTTAGAACATGTTCAGACACGTTTGTGACATCGCAAAACACTTTTCGTCTGATCCCCTACGCTCTACGAATCATTTGGAAAGTTTTCGACATTTTCGATTTTTGACGTTAAAACAGAACACGTTCAAACACGTTTCTGACATCGCAAAACACTTTTCCCGCGGTTCTCCACGCTCCCCGGTTCATTTGGGAACTTTTTGAAATTTTCGATTTTTCACGTTAAAACATGTTAGAACACGTTCGGACACGTTTCTGACATCGCAAAACACTTTTCCTGTGTTCCCCTACGCTCTGCGCATCAATTGGACACTTTTCGAAATTTTCGATTTTTCACGTTAAAACGTGTTAGAACACGTTCAGACACGTTTCTGACATCGCAAAACACTTTTCCTGTGATCCCCTACGCTCTGCGCATCAATTGGACACTTTTTGAAATTTTCGATTTTTCACGTTAAAACTCGGCAAAACAGGTGAAAACGTGTTTCACGATACTCAAAAACGTGTCAGGCGCATTCTGGCACTTGCGAAAAATGCGGCAAAAGGTTTGCCCGCGGCGGGGGTCGAACCTGGGGGTCTCGGATTCAAAGTCTGACGCTTTATCCACTTGGCTATGAAATTAGCGGATTTTTATATTAAAATTTTGAAAGGTTTTCTGAGCAGTTATCATATGCAAAGGTTCTGAGAAGATTGCGCAAATTTGAAGCGATTTATGGCGAAAATGAAAAAAATGTCCGTCACTCTGCAACAAAAAAAAACATACAGACAGACAGACAGACAGACAGACAGACAGACAGACAGACAGACAGACAGACACAATTATTTCCTATAAGTGGAGGAATAAGCAATATTTTCAGGAACTTCATGAATTGGATGATCTCGATATGCTTCTTATCACGTCAGACGAATCTTTCCGACCCGTGACATCAAAGAATCCCGCTCGGCCACTCACTGTGAGATTTATTGAGCAAGAACATTACATGAATATCATCGTTTTCAGTCGGAAGAGCGAGCCAGTTTTCCGAGCAACAACGTTAGCGTGAGTGCTTAGTAACCCTTTTTTTGATGAAAAAAGCTAATTCTTTCAATTTTTTTATCAGCCAATTAACAAGCTGAAATCGCTCGTTTCATCATGTTTAGATCCCCTTCTTTCAGGTTATTGCAGATAGTTTACCTACAAATCTGAAAAATGTAATATTCTGGCCGATTGGAAAGGTCAGTGAAATATCGATCTTGCCCAATTGAAATATTCATTTTTCAGGATC
Organism: Pristionchus fissidentatus; assembly: GCA_036245785.1. Lineage (NCBI taxonomy): Eukaryota > Metazoa > Nematoda > Chromadorea > Rhabditida > Neodiplogasteridae > Pristionchus > Pristionchus fissidentatus. The sequence continues at coordinate 20,882,158 of BTSY01000002.1, forward strand.
TAAAACTGCTGAAACGAGCGATTGCATTGAGAAGGAGTAGAGATGCAGAAGCGAAGAAGAGAAAACACAGATCGAGACAAGGTATTATAAATTCACAACCACTCGTCCGAAATAATAAAACTTTCCTAAACACTCCTAAAAACAGATATGGCTGCGCTATAGGAAGAGAGTACACGCACCAGTAGTCCATTTCACGAGCGTATCATTTAAAATTCACAGAGTGAAAATTTGATAGGATAACGGTCCTCCGATGTTTCCTTTCATAGAAAACGATGCTCCAACTTCCTCGTTGGGCGTGCTCTCTCGTATGCTCACCGAATGAGATAGCTGTTCTTAAGGAAACAAAACCTTTGAGAACGTTCTCCTGGCAAATTTGATCTCAGTTTAGGAATAAAAAGCAAAAAGAAGAGACACTACGTGCTTACCAAAGGGTATAGGTGGAAATGACTAGGAATTGTATTTCAGACCCTTCGCTTGATCAAAAATATCGTTCCGAATCGCATGGAAGGATTCATGCAACGAATGAACGGGTGATTTACTGTTTTTACTGTTTTTATAATTTCCTGTGCACCTTTGCGTCTGAGTTTATATTTCATTATTAAAAATAAAAAAGTGGAATAAGCGCAAGAAAGTTAAAAAAAACAGAAATCTGAAAGTGAGTTTCAGACTTCTTTCCTCTCTTCTTATCTCCGTCGACGTCAACCTAGTGGAGAATCACGACGATTGGTGAATGAAAGGGAGAGAAGAGAGGAGAAAGAAAGAGGAGTAAAGACAACGAGGTGAACTAATAATGAATAATATTAAGTGAAGTTGATTTATTTAGGATTAACATTGGGCATATTTTGGCGAAAATTTAATCCGAGTTACAGTAATCCAACTATTTCAGAGATTTGATGCGATCAGCAATTCTCGAACGAATCAGTGCCATGGAAGAGTTGTTGAGAGAATCGTCATAGGTTGACTCTTGCAAATTCGAGTTTTGATAAGTTGATAAGCTATACAATGTTCCCAGGAGCCTAGTCTATCTTTCAGCAGTAATTAACATAGTATTATTTGCAATATTTGTACAAATTTCTAAAAATATTTAAATAATTTGTTCGTTTATTACGTACATTTATTGTGGCTATTGATTGTCATTTCGCAATGTTGGGTGATCAAAGTAAAATAATTTTGCAGGATTAAAAACGTATTTTGATAATTATGTTTGAGATTATGAAAAAAAAACTCATATTCTAATTCAATCCATATTTGGACAATGCACGACATTATTAAATGAAAGTAATACAGAGATATACTTCACTTTGGTGGTGGTATGAAATCTTTTTGTGAAAAAAATACTCTTTTAGACTACCTATCTTCACTCACTCCTTTTTCTTCTTTCTGCGCACTTCCTTCCATATCACTCTTGAAAAGTGAAGAGAATGATCGACAGGAAGAGAGAATCACCGTAATGTCGTACTGTTTGATAGGCGCCGATCTCTAAATTACTAGTTCTTCGTTAGAGTACTTTAGTTATCGAACATTCCATTAACTGTCTCGGATCACATATAAAAGAGAAGATTGAGATTTCTCCGTGAGGACAGACATGCGACTAATCACTGTTATCGTTGCACTACGGTGGCTGAACTTCTCTGAATCATACAAGATCTTAGTGTTCAATCCTTCGTTCAGTCAGTCAATCAATAATTATCTTGGAAATATGGCCGATACACTCGTTGAGGCTGGCCACGATGTGGTGAGATTTTACATCTTATTCATGAGATTTTAGTTAATAAATATATCTATTATTGTTGAAGAGGGATGTCAAGTTTCAAAAAGAGTATTGCTGGATTAGAAAATTACACTAATTAGAGTAATATTATTTCTTTCTGCAGACTTCAGTCATTCCCATTGTAAATCCCGCTCTGAGAGACGGATCCCATAAATCGAAGAAGATTTACGTGGAGTCTACGGAGGAAGTCAAGAAGGTTAGCTGAACATAATTGAAATAGCATTTTCATTTGTTTGAGTGAGGTTGGCAATGTTACAGATTACTGCTGGAATGAACTTTGACGACGCCGATTTCTTTGACTACAACGATTTCGACCCAATCAGCGCGATTCCGGTTCGTTATATTTCAAAATATCTTTTATAAATAAATTATTATTTTCATCAATAATTGTTCAGTTCGGAGCTGGTTTCTGCCATTGGTTCAACGCTCAATGCAAGGGAGTTCTCGACGAACCGGGATTAGTGGAGAGATTGAAGAAAGAAAAGTATGACGTCATGCTACTCGAAAGTTTTGACGCTTGTGGAATCGGTCAGCTTTTAATCACCTGCAATCATTTTTATGTACTCATGAGATACAAAGCGAGTTCAGATTCATTCATTGATGGAAAAGAAAGCTAAATCTAAAGAATCAAAGTTGTTTTTCTGTGCCAAATTGACATCGAACGATCAATCATAACTTTCACTATCTTTGCTGTTAGTGTAATAGGAGCCAGTGTAGCCTTCACAATACACGAAATTGTTGAATGAAAGAATAAAATCATATTCAGAATCTTTCTGAGCCACTTCCGATTTCAGCTCTCTCCCATATAATCAAGCCCAAGTCTCTCATTACTTCATGTGGATCAGTTCCAATGGGAGCACAGGGAGGCGAAATCGGACTCGAACCAGCACTCACCTATAATCCAAGTATGGTCAATCTAAAAATATATGGAACCGCTTCGGAATATTTAGGGGAGAGAAGTTAGTGTCACCTATCCGTGACATCGTAAATATCAGGTTGCTCCGTAATACATTTTACTACAATGAAACCAATTTAGGCATGATAAATTGTTTACTGATTGATAGCGATTGCTCTAAGAATAGATAAATAATTATTTCAGATGCACTGAGTCCCAATGTCGATGTCCATTCAATTTGGAGTCGATTTTGGAATTTCTACTCGGACATCATTTTCAAACTAACGTGGCAGAGCAGCCGAACAGAAGTATTATTTTCGAATATTTATTAATTCCTTGTTTTTATTTTAATCAACTTTGTATTGCAGATCACCAGTCTGTTCCGCGAGCGCTATGGGGATAAATTTCCGAGCATCGCGGTAAGAAAATCCTATTTGAGATTATATATAGATATTTACCGGCACATTTTCTCAGCGGCTTACTATGGAACTGGAACAATATGAATTAATAATTCAGGAAATCTCTTCTCACGCAGCTTTCGCCCTAATCAACTCAGAACCTCTCATTGATTATGCAACGCCGATGCTAAGCAGGTTTATTTTTTTGAGATTACGCTGTCCGCGATAGATTCAACAAAAGTTCCTCACAGCTAAAAAATGAAATGTCTCCCAAACATGCCCCTAGGGGTAGTTTTCGATGCTGAACAACGTGGAAAAACATAGTTGCGTAGGTACGTTTGCCACATTAATGTATCCCTAGAATCAGTGTCTCACGGCGGTTCGAATGAGCTATGTCACGACGTTCACACTTTAACGGGTCAAAAACGCTTAATTACGGGCTAATTAAGCTAATTAGCGACAAATGAATTACATAGAGAGATCGCCATCAAATTCTGCTAGTACACGTGAGATTTCGACGCTCTATCTGCAAAGCTAAGGGAGAAATATTAGAAAAAGTGATTTCACTGTATTCTGGCGCGGCGTCGTTTTGGCGCCAAAAGTCAAATTCATGAAACATGAAAGACGCCACGTTGTTCAGCATCGAAAACTACCCCTAGGGGCATGCTTGGGAGGCATTTCAACTTTTAGCTGTGCGGAGCTCTGTTGGAGATTTGTTGAATCTATCCCGGACAGCGTCATATTATCTTTCCTCTATTACTATTGTTTGGTCGATTAACTTAGTGGTGGTGAGTGCTTCCTCAAAAACAGCAAATTAATTATTATTTAAATTTTTAAAAAGTAATTGTTGATGTTCAGAGTGGTTCTCATCGGAGGAATTGGAGCAAAAGCACCTCAGAAGCTGGATAAGGTGCGCATAATTTAAAAAAAAATGTATGCAATGAAATCTGATTGAAACGCGATGAACGTTGTATGGTTGTATTACTTGAGGACCTTGATCGCCTTTTCACTCTACGCAACAAAACAATTCTCATCTCACTGGGATCAATCGTTACATCTCACACTCTTCCCAAAGCAGTGAAAGAGAGCATCGTCACGGTACTTATAGTTTATTTTTAATTAAGAGTTTTTTATATTCGACCCAAAGATTAAATTGTTAAAAAAACTATTTCTAGTATGGAACATTCTCTTTACTAATTGAATACTGACATTGTATCACAACATTTTTTTTCAGACAGTTTCTCGATTTCCTGATGTAACTTTCATCTGGAAATATGAAAGACCAGAAGACGCTTTTGCCAAGGTACATTTATAATAGTTATGAAACGATAGAATTAGTGTCTTGCATGTATAATTCGCTGGATATCTTTACAGGCAGCCCTCTCCTCTACTCCAAACCTTCGAATTCTCTCATGGACTCCTCAAAATGATCTACTCGCAGATGAGAGACTCACTGCTTTTATTACCCATGGAGGAATGGCATCAACTCAAGAAACGGCGTTGAGAGGAAAACCTGGTAATTTTTTCATTGCTACTGTTTTTGGTTAAAAAAATCAAGTGCATAATAGTCAACTATTATAAAATATTTAATAAAAAATATTTCAGGTCTCTATATTCCTTTCTTCGCGGACCAGTGGAGAAATGCGGGAATGATGGAGAGAAATGGAGCTGGAAAGGTGGATAAATAATAATGATACATTAATGAAAGTTTAAAAAAATAGTCGGACAATGAAGAGATATTGATACTCTAAGGTCATCTCCAAGCACGATTTGTTCGATTCGACGAAGTTGAGTGCTGCTGTGAAGGAATTAATAGAAAACGACAGGTGATATTAATTTTAAAATGAAAACATTGATGTTAAGAGAGAATTAGCCATAATTTTACTTTCTAATTTCAGTTATCGCCAAAGCGCGCTTCGAATAGCGGCGATGATAAAGAACAAGCCTTTTTCAGCGAAAGATCAATTAGTCAAGTCAGAGTTTTCTTCCCATTCTCCAACTTGTCTAAAATATATAATATTCAGAACCGTCGAATTCGCGGCACAATTTGGTCCATCTCCTGCCCTTCGACCGACGATTTTTGATATGAATTGGATCGAATTCTATAATGTCGATCTCATCGTTATTGCACTAGTAGCTATTATCACTATTTGTGTTACCTCGTTATTTGCTGCATCGACAGTTGTGAGACGATTCGTTAGACTCATTAAGATCAAGGTAGACTGAAATCGATGGCGAACAGTAGTAGATAAAGATCTTCATCTTTAGAGGTGTTCGTAATTGATGAAATTAAGTCTTGTTTGGTGTTCCTAGAAATAGATATCGCTAGATAAAGCTAGGAGTCACTTTGATACGAGGAGAGGAGACGTTGCAACCAGTGCAGTCCACCTAAAAAGCTCAGCAAGCTTCTAGAGAAGAGTTTTGTATGGATACTTGCATGAGGGGTTATACATTTCAAATGAATGATTGTGAAGGTTCAGCCGAAAAGAAAGAAAAGCCACGTGTTAAAGAAGGCGTCCCACGAATGATTACAACCTTTTATTTCCCCGATGTTCGACGTTTCATTTCTCTTATCAGAAGATGGTGAAAAACAAATGCACGCGCGGTTTCTCTCGCGCACCCTCCTCTTTTCCCATTATCTCTCTCCCTTTCTCTGACTTCTTTTCCCAAAATTCCAACTCCCACCGCGAAAAGATTGCAGGTTCAATGTGAGATACTGTAAGAATTCTGGTCGTTTTGGACAGTTTATTCAACATAATTTTCTTCAAACTAAAAACTGAAACATGCGGCTTTCGAGGATCTCATCGGGTATTCGATCCCCATTGTCCCACAGTGAGAACTCAGTTGACCAAATATTCGTTGGACACCTTCTTTAAAACGAGCATCAAAGGTGGAAAACATCCGGGAAGCAAAACAAATAACGCCGTATCGAAATTCATCCTTAGTATAACAATTGAACCTTGGTGAATCAAAGTCTGCGATAACAAGCCGAACCATTCATTCATCCATTCAGAACGATGATACCTTTTCAAATGGAGGAAAAGCGTTTATAAGAAAAGCGACCCTTCGTGTTTCTACCAGTTCCATTTTACTGGAAATGAATCTCTTCCTTCTTCTTCTGGTCTTCTCTATTGCGGTGCATGGAAAGAGTCCGTGTGGGTCGCCATTCGAATACTCCAATGAGAAGAGTCATACCAGAATCAAACGATATGTAAGTAACTTTGTGCATTTGGAAAAAAACAGAAAGAATTAGTCAATGATCTCGGCTTTATAATAAAATAAGTCTCTAATATTATCCAAACATAGTCAAGCAATAGGCTCTAAAAGGCGCAACAGCGTGCCAATCATTCGTAGAATACTTCGAAGCAATATCTAGCACAGACATTCCAACCCTCCTATTTCTAAGTGGTGCGGTTGGTGTCTCCCCATTTCTTCTTATTTCTCGCGTTCATTTTTAAATCGCTAGGCGATTTAATATTATTGTTTGCTGGCATCTGATATGGGAAACATGGCACCGACTTCTATGGAGAGACCCTAGTAGACATTAGGGTTGGTCCTGATAATCCTCCTATAAAGCTTATTATATTTACATTCGACACATCCTAGAAAGCGTATCCTCCGTATTCAATCAATACTTAAAATGCGATAGTTTATTTATATTATTTATTTATTTATCGTACACCACTAGGGTGCGACAACATGTACATAAATGGGCGAACTAAAAAAAATGTGTATTAAGGAATGGGGAATTCACAGGAGAGAAGGGAGGGATCTGGGTAACCGCGCGGGAATTATGAGTGAGGGAAGGAACCACGGAAGCGGTGGACGAGCCGCTAATCCTTATTGTCTTATTGTCTTATTGGTATTATCATATGTCATATGTCTTATTGGATCTCCGTGTTGTGCTCAGATCGGGATTGTATTTGAGGGGGGACCTATAAATTAGGAACAAGAATGCTGATGGGAGGTCAGGAACTAATAATAAATGACGATAAGTGTAGAAACGGCTAACCGGTAGATCAATAGTACATGAAAATTTTCAAGGCAAATACAAAATCAGCAACAATACGACGAGTATACAGACATAAAGAAGTTCTCAAAAAGGTTCAGCATTATTTTACTAGAAGACTGTTCATACGATGCAATAATACAATCGGGCAGACAATGCCTGGCTTTTAACTACAAACAAGAAGCTAGAGCTTGTTTTATTAGAGAAGTGTAGGGAGGAAATTGGCTTGAAGTCGGCCAGAGATTTTCTTATAGGGAAACACAAAAAAAAAATCAAAAAGAAACTGCATAACTTGTGTTATTATGATACTTCTCTAGGAATGGAATACATTTCAACATGCATAATAGGTATGATAGTTTCTTTCCCGGAGTGGCAATACTATTCTCAAATTCCGGAAAATTGCATATATTGTTATACAGGTGATTGGTGGAAACGATGTTACAGTCGGAAAATGGCCATGGCAAGTGCTACTCAAACTTTACTTCACCGATGGAGAAAGCAGTTCTTGTGGAGGTTAAAATATGAATGATAATATTTCTTGCGAAAAAGACTAACTTATGGCAATTCAGGAACCGTTATAAGTGATAGATGGATTCTGACAGCCGCTCATTGCTTTCGCAGGTAGGTCTTCATAGCATGCTTGTAAATAGAATATTCGTCTTAAGCATTGTTACATATTCAGGTCTCTTCTTAATGGGCTTGTCTATTCTGGTATAATATATGGAAATCGTGAAGAGCGCACAGATATTGAAAAGGTTCCCGTTGAGTTTCATAGAGCATTTTAAAAGTTGTATTCCAGCCAGTGGTGTCGGTAGTGCAAAAACTCGTGAAACATCCTAACTTCAGCTACCCTCACAACGATATCGCCCTTCTGATGGTATCAAAGTTGTTAGAATATTGAATCGGATCTATTTTAAAGCTCGAAGATCCGTTGCATTTTGACGGAAATATTTCTCCGGTTTGCCTTCCCAATGGTGAACAGTCGATTCCTGATGACGGACAAGCGATTGTCGTTGGATATGGACGGGCATTCGGTACGGAACTAATAAATCAATATTTTGAAATATGATCGACCCATATAATCCGTTAGAAGTTCGCGAACTTTTCACGCATCTTTTCTTGCTCGTTTTAGGCTATTTTCCCAATAATTTATGTTAGGTCATTAGAGACGCATAAGAAACTACAAAATTCTGCGAGTTGTTTTCCGCGAGCTAGACAGTGACGAGAGAGCACGTAAACAGAGAGAGCGCAGAAATACAACAACAACATTGCTTACTTTTCCCTCTCCTCGTTCCGCGTGCTCTCTCGTCACTGTCTAGCTGCGTGAAAACAACTCGCAGAATTCCGCGACCTTCTAAGAGGTGCGGCTAATTCTCTAGTTTATATTTTTGGTTAATTTCTTCGCAATTAGTAGTTTCTTATGCGTCTCTAATGACCTAACATAAATTATTAGGAAAATAGCCTAAAACGAGCAAGAAAAGATGCGTGAAAAGTTCGCGAACTTATATATGGGACAAGGCCTTTTGTGATATTGTTAAAATTGGTATGTATGAGAAGTGCACAAATTGTAAGCACACGATGAACCTATGCATGTTCGACTCAACCCAATTATCTTGAAATTAAGTGTTGTGTGTTTGCAGGAAGATGATTTCGGTGCATGTCGCCGTTTCATAGACAAGTGACAATTGAATACTCATGACAACCTCTCAAGAGCGAATTAAGACATTTTTGTGAGCCGCTGCTAGCTCTTAACGAAATATATACGGGCTGAAACTATTTTTGCTCAACTACTAGATACTAATGACACATACTACAACATTTTGGGACGGTTTTCACAAACTCGATTTTCGGACTTTTCTCGGTTTTTCACATTCTAAGGTGATTTTCGACTTAAAGTGGACCCCTTATTATTTTTTTATTATTTTTTTCTAGACAGTATTTGACGAGCTCTTTAACGAGGTCAAGTATGAGCTGAGTTATGACGATTCCGGCATTGGAACCGGCAATTTCCTAAAAGCCGGCTCTGGAACCTGGGACCGGAAATTAAAGTTTCTCGTGTTCTCTTTTATACTCTCTTATAAAAGTTTGATCGAATCAAAAATATTTTTTCGAAAATTGTTCAGAAATGGTTATTTTTCCTGCTATCTCTCGTGATACCTCTCTTATGAAAATACTAGGGTTGGCCATTTGACTCTTTCACAACCGCTCAAAAAGTAAAGAATGAGAGTCGAGTGAATCTCACTCGAAAAATGAGGTACAGTATCAGGAGTCAAATGAATCTCACCTAGGATTCACTTGACTCCTGAGGATTTTCGCAAGCAGGAAATTGATAAACCAAGATATTATTTACAAATATTTTGAGTATTCAGTTATTATTTATTTCAAATATCACAATTTGAAATACAAACCCATACACTCTTTGAACAGAATCGCAAGTGCTCACAATCAATGTTAAAGTAAAACCGGAATTGTTGTGAAGTATCATTTACAACTAGCAGATGTGATAGTAAGAAAATAGGGGAAACTTGAAAACTGAGCTGAGAGAGTGATTTGCATAACGATAAATTAGTTTTGCTCAAAAAATATAAAAGATTATATTTTCAATTCTAAGTCGTTGTGTACCATTACGACATTCGTACACGTTCTATATCCCTAGTTATGAGGTCAGGAGTCAAGTGATAGGATTCACTTGACTCCGAGTCATTTTGATTCCTCACCGTGCGAATCAAAATGACTCAGAGTCAAATGATTCAAGGAGTCTATACTCTCACAGCGAATTTGCTAGAATATAAGCAAGCATCTTGCTAGGAAACGGGTTCCTGGAAACTTCTTGCTTACATTTAAGCAAGCTCGTTTGCTTACGGCAAATGATGAGAACGATGCTGAAAACGAGCAAAAGTCTGCATCGAGAGGGTGCGAACCCAGTACTGTAGGATTGCTGGCCGAACACGCTACCTACTGCGCCACTGTCTAGATGCTGCGAGTGCGCTTACTGGTGTTCACGATAGACACTTCGCCCCGTGAGCCCCTCGAAAATAAGCAAGTGACTTGCTAAGCAAATGAAGGGGGCTTTTCAAGGGCTTTTCTGGGGGCTTTTCTTAGTAAGTTCGCTGTGAGTGTAAAAGAGTCAAATGGCCAACCCTAGAAAATACCTATTGACTATATATCAAACGAACATATGAAATATCAAACGTGCAATACTTCTTGATTTTCAAGGCCTCGCATAGCCGCAACTTTTCCTCAACTGGAAGGTGGCATCACATCGACAATTATTTGCGCTGGATCGATGGGTCATGGAACTGCAAAGGTATCAATTTATTCATTGATCCAGGGGATATTTAAATAATGTTAATGCATAAGAAGAATAGTTTATGTAATGTACACTTCAGGGAGACAGCGGAGGTCCTCTTCTTATGAAATCGGACGAGGGCAGATGGTTCCAGGTAGTTAAGGTTTAAAAGTTCACACGCACAATGCCAAGTTATTAGTTTAAAAAAATTATATCTTCAAATTAGTTCCAATACATATTATTCGGTTATAGGTCGGAATCACTTCCTTCGGAAACAATGGTAATCTGCTTACTCAGCAAGATATCAGTCCGGGTTAGTGTTATTCAAACATCAAATATTTATTTTAGTCAATATTTGTTTTAATATAATATTACAGACGGTACCACAGAATTTACAGGGGTGTATACAAACGTGAAAGAGTACTGTGATTGGATAAAAGAGACCACAGATGGAGAAGCTTCGTGTGAGGACGAAATTGTTACACTCGAAGATTTTGATATTGATGTATGATTGTGAGGGAAAGGATTCCCCTATCCACAATACAATATGTTCTATTTTTTCGATATGTTTATGCATGCGCAAATGAGAATTTACTACATCAAACATACAGTGGGGAACAAGAAATCATAAACATTTCGCCATTATTGAATATTGCTTTATTACTGGGATATTCTTCTACAATGCTCTCTTTCTCTGATTCTCATACGAGTGAGGCAATAGCGAATATAATTGAAGAATTGGAAGCATTGTATTGCCGAAGTAATGAGGAGACGGGAAATAGAGGAAGAAGGACTACTACACTATCTACATGATATCGACTCCAACAAATACGAGATCGCTCTTTCGATGATAATCTCGATGGATTCACACGAATCCCATGGGCGAGCGACAGAGTCTGAGAAGAAACTAATTTCGATAAATATTACTAAAAAACCGACCCATTACATTGTATTTATGGTTTCTCAGGTTTATCCCACGAATACTTGGTTGACTGACAGTGTAGGTAGGGCAGTGGGGATCGAATACCCGACGAAAACTTCGAACATCGAATGTTTCCTTTTTGAAGAAAGTTATGAGTGACAAACTGCAAAAAACGAGCAGTTTGCTTGGAGTGTCTCACTATTGAAACGGAAAGGTTTCGCGGTGGGAATTAGCATTTTGGGGCGGAGAAGTCACAGAACAGTCAGAGAATAATGGGAAAAAAAGAGGGCGCGCGAGGGATAGCGCGCGCTACACTTCTGTTTCACCAACTTCTGATAACAGAAGTGAAACCTCGCATATCGGGAAAATAAGAGGTTGGAACAGCGGACGCCATCTTTAGATTAGCCAAGTGGTATTCGGGTGTCCCACAAGTAATGTCGCAAAATCTCAATGAATATACTGATTGTTTTAAGCAGATCTACTCGGTAAGTGATCGAAGTACTCGCCATTTCTATTAATGACCTTCTTCCATCGATCGGGCATCGCCATGATACCTTTCATCAAGAAGGCCTGGAGCCAGCCCAAAAATGAGAGACAGCGTTGAGGTCCGATTAGAAAATTATTGTGGTATGAAAACTGTCAATTTCTTAAATTATAGATCTGTAATTACACCATAATCATACGTGCGTTCCACATCATATTTATCTCATCGTTTTGTGAAGCAATTCCTCCACTTATAGGAAATGATTGTGTCTGTCTGTCTGTCTGTCTGTCTGTATGTTTTTTTTTGTTGCAGCGTGACGGACATTTTTTCCATTTTCGCCATAAATCGCTTCAAATTTGCGCAATCTTCTCAGAACCTTTTGAATATGATAACTGCTCAGAAAACCTTTCAAAATTTTTATATAAAAATCCGCTAATTTCATAGCCAAGTGGATAAAGCGTCAGACTTTGAATCCGAGACCCCCAGGTTCGACCCCCGCCGCGGGCAAACCTTTTGCCGCATTTTTCGCAAGTGCCAGAATGCGCCCTGACACGTTTTTGAGTATCGTGAAACACGTTTTCACCTGTTTTGCCGAGTTTTAACGTGAAAAATCGAAAATTTCAAAAAGTGTCCAATTGATGCGCAGAGCGTAGGGGATCACAGGAAAAGTGTTTTGCGATGTCAGAAACGTGTCTGAACGTGTTCTAACATGTTTTAACGTGAAAATTGAAAATTTCAAAAAGTTCCCAAATGAACCGGGGAGCGTGGAGAATCGCGGGAAAAGTGTTTTGCGATGTCAGAAACGTGTTCGAACACGCCAAGGAAATCCACATACGGTATCCTGTGTTTCCGTTGAGAAAGGCTCGCCATGCTGAGAGCGATCGAAAAAGTTGCCACGGAGCCACGAAGTGGCGTCGTGGCAACTTTTTTCGATCGCTCTCAGCCTGACGAGCCTTTTGCAACGGAATAAGCCAGTACTCTTTCTAGCGATTAAGATTCCCCAACATCCTAAGCTCTCCCTGGACCGTACTTGGAGCCGGCTACCGAGGTCCCCCTGGACCGTACCTGAAGCAAGCTACCGAGGTCCCCTGGACCGTACCTGAAGCAAGCTACCGAGGTCCCCCTGGACCGTACCTGAAGCAAGCTACCGAGGTCCCCCTGGACCGTACCTGAAGCAAGCTACCGAGGTCCCCCTGGACCGAACCTGTAGAACTATGCATAGAGCGTAGTGTACGCATAGAGCGTAGTGTATTTAACCTCAACACATCCCTGCTAGTTACTACGGGGAGCCGGATTCGTACAATGCCCCAGAAGCTTTGCGACACTCTTTAGCTCAATTAAACACATCGAAAGTTTCATTAAAGTTAAGAAACATGCTTTCAAGAAGAAAAAAACATTGGCAAACATCGCATGTGGACAGGAAGAGTCGAAAATATGTCGAAATAATGCAATTTCCGGTTATGGAAGTTCTGTTCATACTCTATGCCGACGTTGTGCCAATAATGCCTCTTAAAATATTCTTCATCCATTTCTATACTATGAGCCACATTTTTAGGACCCGGCAATGATGGTACTGGGAAAATATAATAATTACCCATGCTCAATTTGAGTGTATATCGATTTATATAATTTTTTTCTCGACACCTCTCTTATAATCTTAATGAAAGCATAAATTCCTTTATATACTGGATCTTTTTTGTTACAATTATTGTTCCTCCTTGGGAGGAACGTTCCTAGGAACAATAGGAACAAAAGGATGAACAACATGAACACTGAAATATTGTCTCCATGCAATGCCAAAGGTCCGTATCTTTGTTTGGATTATCTGAAGAACGAGCTTTAAAGGCGTTACACGCATTTCCAATTTGAAATGCTGTTTGCGCATCCTGCGGCATTTTCTTAGTAGTTCACAACAATAAATGTGCATTATGTGTGCTGAAACGCGTTTCCGAGATGTGCTCTTCTAGGCAGGGATAAAAGCGTTGGAACGAAATTCGGAGATGAGACGTTCCGGAATTCGAGTTTTAAATAACAACTCTTAAATAACAAATCATTTAGGGAAACTTAGAGGAATGACTCATTTCAGAATCGCAGTGTTTATAAGAACAGGAAACTCTCCTGTTTCAATCATTCTGTTGGAAATGAATCTACTCCTTCTTCTTCTGGTCTTCTCTACAACTGTGAAAGAGAATGGGATCCATTCCTGTGGCATACCTTCGGAGTTCCCAAAAGAACGCATTCACCATCGAATTTCTAGACATGTTCCAAGGATGAGTTCCAAGGATGAGACATTTTTTAATACATACTTTTTTTATCAATCAAATCATTCAGATAATCGGTGGAAACGATGTTCCTGTAGGAAAATGGCCATGGCAAGTACTATTTAAATCGCAAGACTATGAACCATACTGCGGAGGTAAGAGCATTTATTTAAATTACAAAACAAATAACGAATTTTTAAGGGACAATTATCAGTCAAAGATGGATTCTATCAGCTGCCCATTGCTTCGAAGAGTTCGTGTCGATTACTTAAACACATCTCCGAAAGTGGCATTTTCTGAATAAAATCCTATTTTCAGCAGAAGGTTTCTGTTAGAATACACTCAGAGAAATGCATACTTATATATAAGTATGACATACTATGAACTCGACACCAAGTTGGAGTCATTCTTACACTTAAGCATGTCATACTTGTATGTAAGTATGTGCCTACTTATACATTGGTAGGCGCCAACTTGATGTCGTGTTCTTAGTAGGTTTTCTCTCTGTGTACTCCGCAAATTCTCATAGAAGAATTACAGCCTGTGATTTCGGTTATGAAAGCAGTTTTCAATCATCCTAATTATACCGACGATATCAATGATATTGCACTTGTCAAGGTATCTTTAGAGATTAGAATAAATGTGAATAAGGTGGTTATCAAATCTCATATGATCTACAGCTGAGAGAGCAACTCAAATTCGACGAATCAGTTTCTCCGGTTTGCCTTCCCAATAGAAATCAACCGATTCCTGATGATGGACTAGCGATTATCGTTGGATTTGGAGCTGCCAATGGTAACTGTACATTACTTTTCGATTCACTTATCTATTTTAACGTAGGCTGGACGAAATATTAACATTCAAAACAAAACAGCAAATATATGAGTTCAATTGCTTAAATTCGATTTATATGTGCTAGCTATGTTGTACTTCGTAAAAATTGCGATAATTGCAGTAAGAGGGGACGATTCCCTTCCATTGTTGCTAGACGGCCACCTTCGGGATTCGATTGTTCCTTTAATTCGAAGAGACATTTGCAAGTCAATCATTATATTGTCTACTATTTTTGATTTGAAAGGATGGATCTGAAACGATCTGATTATATGAAACATCTCAATTTAGGGCCAGTGAATCTGAAAAGAATCACGTTCCCGGATATAAATTCGCAATAATTAACATGGGAATTTTAGATTAAATTAAAAAAAAAATTAGAACTCCATATCTCAATTTAAAAGCGATTTTTTTCTCATGGCGCATATTGTAGAGCCTATTTTTATATATTTATAACCCAAGTTTTAGCCAAATCGGTAGAGGCAAACAAAATCGGCCTCATGTGAAGATTTTTCCAAAAAAAACACTTCCATTCTTTGAAACGTTAGTTTATGATTCTTAATTATGACTCATTTACAATAATTAGGGAAAGTCGCAAAGTGTCCGTAAGATTTCTGAAAACGCTGAAAAGGCCATCGAAAATCATTTCAGAAACTTTTTTTCTACACTTTTACAAAAGTAAATGCCGGAATATGAATCTGCATGACATTATTCATCTAGGAAAAATAGAAAACTACGAATATTTCCCCTTTGGAATAACGTAAGACACCATCCACGAGAGGCGGGGCGCTGGGGGGAAATCGTCGGATGTCTTTTTTGCAACCTATGCCAATATCTTGGTGGTGAAGTCAGCATCACAAGTGCTGATATTGAGCGAAGTAACTAAGGTTCTGGGTCCCGCACCGAAAAGTTACAGTAACCCCACCTTCCGATATCGATTTTTTTGAAATTTTAAAAAGTAGATTTTTATAGTGTTTCTAGGTGTATTTTGCGAAAAAAATACGAATGAAACCACTTTGAAAGTCATCTGAGGACGATAAAGGGTCGAAATTTCAATTTTTCACTGTTTTTCGACCGTCCTGAAAAAAATTTGCCCATCTATTGACAACGATTTTATGATTTTTGGAATCCTCGTCAAAAACTGTATTAACAACTTTGTTTCGTTGAATCATCGCTGTGCCCGCGATGGTCGTAATTGTGGCCTGAATGTTCGGATTTTAGCCGACCTTCGCGTGTTCCTGGCGATATTTCTGATCCCGATTGCGAAATATCACGTGTATTAAGTGATATATCATTTGCCTACGATACCGCTAACATGACTGACGCGATGGTTTCATCACCGTGTGAAAAAATTTCAAATATTTTTTTCGACCATGAACCCGGGTTCATAGAAATTTCGAGAAAATATTTTTCTGCAAAAGTCGATGCACCTGTGTGAAACTTGTTCAGTAGATGGCTTATAATAAATGTGCATCATATTTGACTATGATAGTGCTTACTGCTCCCAGAATTAACGTTTTTGTTTTGAGTATTGCGTTGTGGTTTTCCTTCGTAGGCTACACCTAGATAGTCAAATAGTGCAAGAATTATAGTGAATATGGTGCATATTTAATATATTCTATCTACTGAACAAGTTTCACACAGGTGCATCGACTTTTGCAGAAAAATATTTTCTCGAAATTTCCATGAACCCGGGTTCATGGTCGAAAAAAATATTGGAATTTTTTTCACACGGTGATGAAACCATCGCGTCAGTCATGTTCGCGGTACCGTAGGCAAATGATATATCACTTAATACACGTGATATTTCGCAATCGGGATCAGAAATATCGCCAGGAACACGCGAAGGTCGGCTAAAATCCGAACATTCAGGCCACAATTACGACCATCGCGGGCACAGCGCGGATTCAACGAAACAAAGTTGTTAATACAGTTTTTGACGAGGATTCCAAAAATCATAAAATCGTTGTCAATTGATGGGCAAATTTTTTTCAGGACGGTCGAAAAACAGTGAAAAATTGAAATTTCGACCCTTTATCGTCCTCAGATGACTTTCAAAGTGGTTTCATTCGTATTTTTTTCGCAAAATACACCTAGAAACACTATAAAAATCTACTTTTTAAAATTTCAAAAAAATCGATATCGGAAGGTGGGGTTACTGTAACTTTTCGGTGCGGGACCCAGAACCTTAGTTACTTCACTCAATATCAGCACTTGTGATGCTGACTTCACCACCAAGTTATTGGCATAGGTTGCAAAAAAGACATCCGTGGGGTATGTCCGGCTTCTCGTGGATGGTCTCGTAAATATTGTAAAGAGTTATCCAATGTTTGAATTCGCGCGAATTCCAATGGTCTAGCCAAGAAATACAAACAAAGCATCCCTTTTCCGGCCGGTCACACTAGTCATCCAGGGAATCACACTAGTCCGGACTAGTGTGATTCCCGAGATGAGAGGATTCCCGAGACTCTCTTCTCTCACGCCCTCTTTGATTTACTTAGTCTCTCCTCTCCTCTCGCTTCTCTCGCCATTCCTCAATTCTCCCAATCTCTCTTTTCTTGTCTGTGCTCTGTTTCTCTCCAAGAGAGACAGTGGAGGAGAGGTCAATCACTAGGTGTTTGTTTGGGGGTAATTCTCCCTTTGAAATTCCTTAATTCGAAATTTTGATTTTTATATATTACGACGTACGCTCAGTGGTTTAATACCAACCGTTCGGGGTTATTTTACTCTACTCAATTGGGAGTCTCAGGTGTCCTCATGACGGAACGCAAGGAACGAGCAGCGCTAGTTCGCATCACGGTATTATCACTCCCCATGTGTAAATGCTTTTACCGTTGTATGTACTTTCCATGTACAGTAGCGGACAAAAGTCTTCGGGCACTTTTTATATCTGATACAACTTTTTAACCCAAGGGGGCTTTGATACGATATGGTAAGACCATATACCAAATCTATTGGAGATTACGATGCAACTATTGGGGGATAGCGAAATCGTTCAGTAATTGCGTCGTGATGACGCAATCGATGCACACTTTTTTGAAGTGCCATTATTCTTACATGGATTTTTTCCCGCTCGTCTAACTTTCAGGATGTTGAGACCTGGCCACGACCTACCTAGAAACTTTTTTTCAAGTTGCTGCGGTGCCGCTACTTGGCTGCAGCCAAGCTGCAAAATGGATACCTGAAAATCATATCTCGCCGTTTAGACATCGCCCAGACCCGATCAATGCACCAAAATGATCGCCATCATGACTACCAATGATCCTGAGAATATGGTCGCGGTAGGTCACCAATTGTCCTCAGGACACGAAAAAATCACTTTTTCGCATTATTGTGGTCTGACGAAGGGGAAGTCTATAGGACGTGCTCGAGAGATCTGGTTTTGATCGTGGATTTGGTTGAGAATCTATGAGAGAACCGATTCCTAGCTGCAATAAGCGTTTTGATTGGACTCCTGCCCGCGACGATCGATTTCCGGAAGGACACTGGTTTGGCCACGCCCATTTTCTGCCCGTTGACAAGGTTCTTACTTTTAAGTGTATCTCGGTACTGAGTTAACGGAGAAGGCTGGCAGACCCATCAATGGAATCAGCGTGGCTGGCTCTATATTATCATTCACAAAATTTCATCATCACTATGCAATATTGCATCATCCTTAGGCAATAATCCTCAGAATTATAAAATATTGCATATTAATGACGTAATTTGTGCTCTAGAGTGGCGGAAATATCAAATTAATTTGATTGGAATTTATTCCACCATTATTCCTTGACTAACTGCTAAGAAAACGCAAAAAAATAGGAATATTGCATAAGGATGATGCAATATTGCATAGTGATGATGAAATTTTGTGAATGAGAATATAGAGCCAGCCACGCTGATTCCATTGATGGGTCTGCCAGCCTTCTCCGTTAACTCAGTACCGAGATACACTCAAAAGTGAGAACCTTGTCAACGGGCAGAAAATGGGCGTGGCCAAACCAGTGTCCTTCCGGAAATCGATCGTCGCGGGCAGGAGTCCAATCAAAACGCTTATTGCAGCTAGGAATCGGTTCTCTCATAGATTCTCAACCAAATACACGCCCAAACCAGATCTCTCGAGCACGTCCTATAGACTTCCCCTTCGTCAGACCACAATAATGCGAAAAAGTGATTTTTTCGTGTCCTGAGGACAATTGGTGACCTACCGCGACCATATTCTCAGGATCATCGGTAGTCATGATGGCGATCATTTTGGTGCATTGATCGGGTCTGGGCGATGTCTAAACGGGGAGATATGATTTTCAGGTATCCATTTTGCAGCTTGGCTGCAGCCAAGTAGCGGCACCGCAGCAACTTGAAAAAAAGTTTCTAGGTAGGTCGTGGCCAGGTCTCAACATCCTGAAAGTTAGACGAGCGGGAAAAAATCCATGTAAGAATAATGGCACTTCAAAAAAGTGTGCATCGATTGCGTCATCACGACGCAATTACTGAACGATTTCGCAATCCCCCAATAGTTGCATCGTAATCTCCAATAGATTTGGTATATGGTCTTACCATATCGTATCAAAGCCCTCTTGGGTTAAAAAGTTGTATCAGATATAAAAAGTGCCCGAAGACTTTTGTCCGCTACTGTATGTTCAATATTTAGCCCTCGAAAAATGTTACAAGTTCCGATCACTCACTCTGAAATTTGGCACCGTGGCAGCTTTCCAAATTTTTTTCACCCTCTTTCTCCAATTGAAAGGGGTTCGAATTAGGGATGGCTTCGTGGGAAAAATGACCGATTCAGGTCCTGAAAAAGTGGAAAATGATTCCCATTATTTCCTGGATAGAAGGAGAAATGAGATGAGATCATTCTTGGGAAACAGGATTCCTGAAACTGGCAGGAATCCTGCTTGGCACAGGATTCCTGACATGGGATTTCTATAATTTCGGTGTATTTATAACACTGAGCCAACACAAACATAGATTAATAGTCTGTCTGAATAGTGTAATTCTCGGAATTCCGCTTCAGAACAATGTTTTTTCTCAAATCTTTTTTTTAAATTTTGTTTATTATTTTTAAAAAAAAGTTATTTTGCACTGCATGTTAGAAGATACTGAAAATAGCGCTAGCTGAAAGTTGGGCTTAATTTAGAATATCTGGACGGGGACGAATACTGTTGAATCGTTTAAAAACTTGCAAAACAAAAAGTATAGGAAGAATTCGAACCACCGCTATCCGAATGAAATAGAGAAAAAAAAATACACTAATCAGACAGATGGTGAATAGCTCTCCTTGCACCCCCATCATTTCTAATGCACAATATTCTCCGAGATCATTGTGCAACCGCCCAACTCTTCACAAGGAAGGGAAATAACAGGGCGGCAAAATTTCTGATGGGAAATGGGAATCTTGCCACACCGGCAAAGTTCCTGGGAAAAGATGTAAATGATCAATTTCCCAATAGGATCCTGCTATCCTGCCTGCCAAGCCATCCCTAGTTCGAATGATGTGCAATTACAATAGCATATGAAATCGTTTATCTCGAATGAGTTCAATTTGATGAAAATGTTCTACCGAATTTCAGGCAGTGTGGAAACATTCTTAATTCTTCATTCTCTAAGGAATCGCACTGTGAATGACGAAGTCTTTAGCATCTTCTTTATTGGACGCCTGAAATCAAAGAGATTAGCGATTCAAAGCGATTTCTGTCTTGAACTCGAAGTTATATGGATGACTATTTCCTTGTGTTTTTATATTCTCACAATGTTCTAGGTGAGAAAATGCACAATCACGTCTCAAGTGTCCCAATTACACTTTAAAGGGTAACTATGCAACTCGCTGCACAAGAGGGAAATCGATGGCTTTTCTTAAGAAATACGCTTAAAATGAAGAGTGCGGGTTGAACAACTAGTGGGATCAGACAATCTAATAGTCTCAATTGTTCTAACCTGCATGCCGGCCACACACATTTCAGTCGGAGTAGGAGTCTCTGCTGCACTTGTCTTAGTCTGAGAATATCAAATGATGGCAAAATCAAAAGGAAAAAATGTTGAAAATTAATTAATATACTAATCGATATCATTACTGATATTTGTTGGTTGTGCTACCTTGCTGGTAGAGTACGCATTTCCTCCACTATCCTGTTGTCTCTGAGATTCTCTCTGTTCTTTACTGGCTGACTGTGCCAATTTATTTTTTCGTTCGTTACGTTCGTTGATTCGCCTTTTCACACTGCAACAACATTAAATTTTGTGTGATGTCGCCCAGCGAATATTGCGATTGGGCTACTAGTTTCAACTTTTATTGATAAGCAATTGACTCACAGTTCGTGAAGACATACATATTTATAGAACCAGCAGTAGAGATAAAGTGCGGCAACGATAACTCCAATGACTCCCAATATGGAGAGCACGCAAATGGTAGCAGTGGTTGCGGCCGAGGAAACCGTCTCTGCCACTATAATACATTCATTTATATATTTAACAACATGATTCATAATTCTAAAATAACGGAAACTTACCTTTGTAGTAGCAGTTTACTGTGGTCCCATGATTTACAAGATCGCCTCTCATCTCGGTCTGAAACATTATTCACTTTTTAGATAAAAGGTAAAAAGGTAAAGGCATCCCCTTATCTAGGCTCCAAGTCCTGAGGGAGTCACTGCTAAGGCCAGCGCATAATAGGCCAGTTCAATCCGGAGGGCCCAAATTCTTCGGATCTAGTTACCTTCGTGGTTACACCACTACCAATCTTTACTCATTCGAGCGCCTTTGTGGGGCGGTGGCGGTATGCACAGCCGGAAATCGAACCCCGGTGTGTAACGGAATGAAACTGGGAGGGCGCCTTAGACCACTACACCACTTTTTAGATGACATTTTTTTTCGTTGCTGGCAAACTCCCAATGAAAGAAATTTAGAGAATAAGTCATTCTTTTAAAATATTGTTACTGATTTTACCTCCCATCGGCCTCTCTTGCACCGATATCCATCAGAAGGATCTTCTACTGGTTTCCATCCCTTTCCATTGCCTCGGTCAATCCTGTGACACGAGAAGTAATACATTTCCATTTCAAAAGAAAATGGCAAAAAAGGGCTGACAGATGTAAACAAATCTATCCATTTCTATATTTATCACCAAGATATCGAGATATCTCACATGACATTTACGTCGGGACCAACAGGGCATCGAATGATTCTGTACTGCTCGCTCTCATCCTCAAATAGGATCAGTTTTGAATGAATCTTTTATAAACATATAAACTCTAAAACAATATTTAGATGTTCAATTTAGTACTCAATTCTTGTTTTAATTTTAGGCTTGACGGAGTCGCACAAAAGACTAAATAAACACATTGTAGATAATGAATAAAAAACGAACTGGGACACACTCGGGGCACAATTCGGATTAGTCGCAATCATCTTAACATTTTTTTTAAAAAAACATTTTTAATTTTATGAATTCTCCGAATAGATATAGGAAGATGAGGATAAATTAGCGTATGTATATATTCTCACTATAATAGCAATAAATATTGTCGTCCTTTGCGATTGGAATTAATGTGTTGTCGCTATTTAATAGTCTCCATTCACCCTTACGAAGATCGCATGAAAGCGACTTCGCTCTGCGTAATACCTTTAATATTTTATAATACAACGTTTATTCGAGCAACGAGAATATAATAGTTTTTATTCGTATATTGTTTTTGAAAATATAATTAAATAAATATTTTAAATGTAATTTCAATACTCGGGCTCATTTAACTGTACGTGAAAGGAAATTTATTTACACTAACATACAGCTAAATGAACTAATTCACTTTGCGTCCTGATCAGATGTAGTAACTTTCTCAACTCGTGTATTTTTTTAAATAAGTTAACTATCTTACATTTTCTCCCTGTTTTCTGATTCCGATTTCTTGCGGGCAATACACATCCGCATGGTTGTCGAATTTGACCTGAACATTTCAATTCAAGAATTATGGAATAATCCAACTGGATGCTTATTCCTACAAGGTAACACACAGTGGTAAAAATTGATTGAATGTTGCTAATATAGAGAAATCTATTTTTAATGCACATAAACAATACCTTCTCGCATTGAAAATCGCCATCAATACAGTAAGACATAAGCGGCATTTCGGCAGTGCAGAGTACTGAAGTGCATTTTAATTAATGCAATAATTAGATACAATTAAGAAACGATGAAAATCTAATTAAATTAGGGATATTCCCGGCCCTCACATTCGTCTAGACAATGAATATTGTCGTTGATTGAAATCTGTTCATTATCTCGAGAAGACTTCCAAATAGAATCGGCTTGAGTGCTTCCAGAAACACATTCGAAACTATCAGTGATGAGATTTCCAGTGGGACGACGGATTAATGTTACGGAACTCGAATTACACTGAAACTGATAAATTAATCAGTTAAATTTTGTGATTACTTATGCAATTATTTATGAAAATTCTTTGCAATGTGGAAAGTCGAATGGCATGTCCGAAAATCCGGGGGGGGGGTGATAATTCCAACAGACATTTCGGCAACGAGGCTCATAACTGCTCTAAACATACCTACATTACTCCACCAAAGTGTTATCATGATCAGAATCACGAAGGCTTGCAAACCCACAAATTAACCAGCTAATTAATGCTGCGCAAAAATCAGAGGTGGAAAGTGGAAGAAAAAAATTGGGGTGCAAAAATCGTAGGGTGGAACTGTACCGACTCTCCCCGAGTGGGAGAGCCTGTTAGGTGTGCGTGTATGGTGCAGTAGGGTTGCGGTAGAGCGAGAGAACAAAGCTCAAGCCCAAGTTTATTACCATACAAAACACAGGGAAACGAGTGGGGGCGAGGGAAGGGTTGGAGGGGTCGGTACGCTGAAGATCCTGCCACGTGGAGTGGAGGGTAGGGGGTGTCGAGGGAGCCACGACGATTGAAGATCCAGCCATGTCGAGTGGACAATTGGGATCGCCGCCTTTTATAGTTAGAACGGGCCAATTAGCATGCATTTGACTGGGCGCACGGGCACGTAGACAGACAGTCTGATGCAATCGCCATGCTAATTTCGTATGGAAATGAGGTGAATGGAATGTAGTCTGGATAGACTCACGTAGGATTGGATAGTGATGATGAAATATTGATTGGGAATGGTATTTGAGTAGTAGGGTCTGCATTTTGAATCTTCGTTGACCGGTCGAGCTCATTTTTAAGAGAAAAGTGAATTTTAAGAGAGACTATCTGACTCATTCGAATTAATCTTGGCACAGCAGGAAAAATGAGTTGATGAGATAAACATGCCACATTGTAGTATAGCCGAGGTGGAGTTGAGTCACGATATGCAGAAAGTGCAAAAACGTTTCTACGCCTCAGGGCATGACGTCGAAATTTTCGTTTTTCGAAAACTTCATCAAATGGCCTAATGAGTGGTACCAATCGATTCCTCATAAAATTCTAAGACTTTTTTGACTCCATGGATTTTTCGCTAATATTTGATCTAAGCCTGAAATATTGAAAAATTGGTTTCAAAATTTTTATTTAATAAAATTTAATTATTTTTCTGTTGTTTGCCTGTGCAAGTGAGAAGATTTTATTTGTGATATACAATGCTATAACAATGATAGTTCAACCGTGTGAAGGGTTGTTTGTACGAGGGGCATCAAGCTTGTTCAGTATGCTGAAAATGATTGGGTTCTTGGAATTGTGGTGTGCTACAGTAACCCGTACAGTACAGTACAGTAGTACAGTATTTTCAAGTATTATCCGACAGGTTCGGGGGTGTGTCCGAAGAAAGCCCTAGTAACCTACTATTGCATAGTTACCCTACAATGGATACTGTGGCTTCCAGCGCCGTTTTGATAGCATTGGGACTTTTTACCTTGTGACTGTAAGTACACCATAATTCCAAGATCCAATTCATTTTCAGCATACTGAACAAGCTTGATGCCCCTCGTACAAACAACCCTTCACACGGTTGAACTATCATTGTTATAGCATTGTATATCACAAATAAAATCTTCTCACTTGCACAGGCAAACAACAGAAAAATAATTAAATTTTATTAAATAAAAATTTTGAAACCAATTTTTCAATTTTTCAGGCTTAGATCAAATATTAGCGAAAAATCCATGGAGTCAACAAAGTCTTAGAATTTTATGAGGAATCGATTGGTGCCACTCATTAGGCCATTTGATGAAGTTTTCGAAAAACGAAAATTTCGATGACGTCATGCCCTGAGGCGTAGAAACGTTTTTGCACTTTCTGCATATTGTGACTCAACTCCGCCTCGGCCACACTACAATGTGGCATGTTTATCTCATCAACTCATTTTTCCTGCTGTGCCAAGCCTCTGAAGAAACATGTCGATCCACTCAGATAGTCTCTCTTAAACAACAAAACTCTTAAAAGAGTGGAGTGAAACTCAACATGAAAATAGAAAATTTAAATGCGTGTACTTTCGGAATATTCTTTAGCTGGTGTCCACCGGAAGTAGCACAAGATCTGATTATTGGACTGGGGCACCATATAGATGGTAGTAACACAATGTGGAAAAAACCGTCGTAGAAAAATTCGAAATTCAATAGAAATCGACCAAGATTCAAATGAATCTTTGTTGAAAAGTGAGGATTCATTTTGAATCTTCGACCGCTCGACTTTTTGAGCAATGATTCAAGATTCGCACTAAGATTCAAAATGCAGACCCTATTGGGTAGCTACTTTCATGGAAAGTTGGTACAGGAACTTTAAAATTTGAATTCCCGCAATTATCGATTTTTGATTATATTTCGAGTCCCGTTGAAGCTACGCGCACAAAACTTCGGATTTAGACTATTTTACACGTTTCGAACTTGCAAACGGAAATGTATGTGGCTAGGTTCACTGGGAGCCGAGATATAAGCAAAAATCAATAATTGCGGGAATTCAAATGTTCGACCCTTACAATCCGTCAGAAGTTCTCGAACTTTTCACGCATCTTTTCTTGCTCGTTTTAGGCTATTTTCCTTATAATTTATGTTAGGTCATTAGAGACGCATAAGAAACTACTAATGCCGAAGAAATTAACCAAAAATATAAACTAGGGAATTAGCCGCACCTCTTAGAAGGTCGCGGAATTCTGCGAGCTGTTTTCACGCAGCTAGACAGTGACGAGAGAGCACGTAAACAGAGAGAGCGCAGAAATACAACAACAACATTGCTTACTTTTCCCTCTCCTCGTTCCGCGTGCTCTCTCGTCACTGTCTAGCTGCGTGAAAACAACTCGCAGAATTCCGCGACCTTCTAAGAGGTGCGGCTAATTCCCTAGTTTATATTTTAAGTTAAATTCTTCGGCATTAGTAGTTTCTTATGCGTCTCTAATGACCTAACGCAAATTATAAAGAAAATAGCCTAAAACGAGCAAGAAAAGATGCGTGAAAAGTTCGCGAACTTCTGACGGATTGTAAGGGTCGGTTCTCTTTCCCCCCCTATTCCACCCAAAGCCTTGGGGAAATTTCCCCGATGATTTTTGCGCAGCATAAAATTTCGATAATTTGTCAAAATTCAAAATGATCATAAAAATACAGCACCAAATAACCAATAGGAAAAAAAAATTCATGTAGATTCCTCAAGTTTGAGCAAAGTTATAACCCGTTGCCGTAATGTCGGTTGTGGAATTGTCACCCTCCCGAAAATCCAAACCCGAATCGACGAGCATTCGTTCCAGGCCGTCGTAAAGTGTGTTCGATTGCGTCCGGGGCAAGGGTCAGGGCAAGTTGAGCATTCTAAAACAATTTTTTTATATTATGTTTTATACTATAAAAACTCACTTCGTTTCACGCATCTCAATTTCTCTGGTACACCTGATACTCCATTAATCATGCATTGATTCTTAGTACAATTGACTTCAATGGCCACTTCGAACTCGGAATTTTTATTCTTCTTGACTCTGTATAATAGTTATTTCTTGCAGACAAGGAACTGTCAAACTTACTGTAAGTGTGTGCCAGTCGGACATTCGAAGGGTTCACTGCCGGTCGGCTGAAAAACGATGCTTCCGATTTGCAAGTTAAAAAAAATCTGTCAGACTCTACGATAGAATGGTACCTTTTCACAAATATCCATTTCCTCACATTCAGATGCATCGAAAAACCTTTCCACCTTGATCTTTGAACAACGAATTCTTTCCGGTTTATAAGCATTCGATCCCAATTGCGCGGAAACATTTTCGTCTATGGTACACTCAATGGAGTCCGCGTCTATCCATTCACTTCTCAACTCATTTCGAAACCTGTTGAAATTTAATAAGAGAGAAACAAATAAATGCTCAGTTAAAAAAATAATTTGAAAACAAACTGTATCGCCTTGTCTTTACCGCATATGAATTCTTCCGACTGGTAAAGTGCCGGCTAAATTTCTCGAAAGTTATATCGAAAACTTTGATTGTGAAGATATAAAACACGAACTCAATAAATTAAATCGGCCACAAACCTGCATGCAAACCTCCTTATTTTGATCACAATCGGAGTCAAAATAATAATATTTCAGATCACACGCCTCTGCAGAATAAAAAAACGTAAACAGGAAAAATTTTCCGACTCACTTTTCTTTGCACATCGTATCTTTAAAGGAACTTCTTCCGTTTCAAGACCCTTTTTTATTTTGAAACGTTGATTGGCATCACATCTTATCGAGTCGATACTTTTCCATTTAAATGGAGAAGGCATTACAGAAACTCTGTAATATTCAATTAGGAACTGTGTGCTTAACTCTCTCACTCAAGTATAAGGTCGGAATTACAAGAAGGTGAGGCAGCAAGCGGCTGGAATTGAACAAAATGGATACCACATACATGTCAGGCTAATGGGAATTATGGCGGTGAAATTTGTGAAGCTAATCCCAAAAGACGATTTCTAGTGTGGAGTGATCGATTTATGGTTTATTCATGATCTGAAGATTCTAATTTTCGCGTAATTACAGAATGTTAAAGGTCATCTTTTTGCACAAACTATAACTCGACAGGGAGAAGAAATCGAGGTTTGGTCGTAACAGAAATATTGAACGCCTTTTTGAAATACATCATGCTGTATTTTATGCAAATATTCAATTACGAAATTTCGTGAAAAAAACAGAAGCAAAATATGTTCCCTATATCTTGATATGTTGTGATACAATGTTCTAGAATTACGTGTTCCTGGTCTTGTTCCTCCTGAGGAGGAACGTTCCCGGGAACAAGAGGAACACTTAAACATTGTCTCTATGCAATGCCTAAAGGGCCGGGACGGAATAGGAGCACTATCTCGGTGTGTTTTCGGCATCGTCGCCCTGTCACATCAAACAAAGCGAGTTTTACTCGAAAAACACGTTTTCCGCCAAAACCATTGCAAAGAAATTAAGATTAAATCAAAAACTGACGAACAAATATGGCCGAAAACTTGGCCAAGTTCTGCCAGATTATACAGCCCCCAGTTAAAGAAGGCCTCCCACGAATATTTGGTCACATAGACTGCCAACGTAGTGATGTTGGGGGCGCTTACCCGAGCACATTGTAATGCATCCGAAATTCTACCGTAACCTATAAATCGATATATTGGCGCTCAAATGGCCGCAAAGGTACCAAGAATCGACAGGCAACGCGTGCTAGGACGCGAAGATAGGAAAATGAACGGGGGAAATGAAGCTGCCAACGATATAATAATGTTTCCCCCTATGGATAATATCGGTTTTCATAAAAAATATAATAATTTTCGCAAGGGAATGCTTAGAAAATTGCCCCTAATGCTAGTGTGCGCGCTCCATATTTTTTCGATAAGCCAAATACAGTACACCTGAAAAATGCGACCAATAATGGAGCGCGCACACATGTATTAGGAGCAATTTTCTAAGCATTCCCTTGCGAAAATTATTATATTTTTTTATGAAAACCGATATTATCCATAGGGGGGAAACATTATTATATCGTTGACAGCTTCTTTTTCCCCCGTTCATTTTCCTATCTTCGCGTCCTAGCACGCGTTGCCTGTCTATTCTTGGTACCTTTGCGGCCATTTGAGCGCCAATATATCGATTTATAGGTTACGTTAGAATTTCGGATGCGTTACAATGTGCTCGGGTGAGCGCCCCCAACATCACTACGTTGTGACGAAATATTCGTGGGAGGCCTTCTTTAAAATATAACTTAAATAAAAAAAAACTTAAGATCATGAATAAACTAGAAATCGATAGAGCAAACTTTTGCTGTACGGATTTCTCGAAATATTTGCGTTACAACGCGTTCCATGTAAGAACGTCGGATGGGGCCGCACAACTAATTCATAATGATCGTACAGGGCTCAAACTTTTTTTACAAAGAGTCTTAGGTGGAAGGTATATATTAACCATGAGAAAGACAGGAAATGTCAACTTTTGAAAAATCGATAATTTTTTTACGAAAAAAAATTTTTTCTTCAGTTTTTTTTATTTTCGTACCGTCTCATATATCATTCGAAAGAGCGTCAAAAGTTATGTTAGAATCAGAGAAATGGTATAAATTGAGCATCTCCGAAAGAAATTAGAAACCATTTTTGAAAGAAGTTTGTCGTTTTGATGAATTAAATTTTGGCTACCTATGTTCATATGATTTCTTCCTCCCAGTTTCAACATATATCATGCATTTTTTATAGTAGAATCTGATAAACAACTAAAAAGTTCATATTTTCGGTGCATTTTTGAGCACTTTTCGTCCGACCACCACAGCATCACGTGAAATGACCAATTCCGCCTTGTTTCAGAATTTTTTTTAAAATGTTCTTGCAGTTCAAAATGTGAAAACTTATTTTTAACAATGATTATTAGGTGGTAGGAACATTTTGGGCTTGATAGTGATATGAATTTTCAAGTTTTGGAAAAATCGATATTTTTTTTCAAAAAAAAAAAAAAATTTTTTAAGTTCAAAGTAGTGTAGTATATCAATCGAAAGATCATCAAAAGTTATGCAGAAATCCGAGAGATAATTGAAATTGAGCGTGATTGAAAGAAAATAAACCCGATATTCAGACGAAGTTTGTCGTTTTGATGAAATTTGATCTCGGTTACCCATGTTCCTATGTGTTGTTCCATCCTATTTCAACGTATGAAATGTGTAATGTTATGCAGAATCAGATAATCAGCTCAGAAGCACGTATTTTCGGTGCATTCTTGGAAATGGTCCTCCAACCTCATCCTCCTCTCGAGTCAGGCTAAATCCCTCCTCTCCCGTACCATTGCTAAAAATGAACCGAAAATACGTGCTTCTGAGCTGATTTTGATTCTGCATAACATTATACATTGTATACGTTGAAACAGGAGGGAAAAACACATAGGAACATGGGTAGCCGATATCAAATTTCATGAAAACGACAAACTTCGTCGTAATATCGGCTTTATTTTCTTTGAATCACGCTCAATTTCAATTATCTCTCGGATTTCTACATAACTTTTGATGCTCTTTCGATTGATATACTACACTACATTGAACTAAAAAAAATTTTTTTTTCAAATTTTTTTTTGAAAAAAATATCGATTTTTCCAAAACTTGAAAATTCATATCACCATCAATGCCAAAATGTTTCTACCACCTAATAATCATTGTAAAAATTAAGTTTTCCCATTTTGAACTGCAAGAACATTTTGAAAAAAATTCTGAAACAAGGCGGAATTGGTCATTTCACGTGATGCTGTGGTGGTCGGACGAAAAGTGCTCAAAAATGCACCGAAAATATGAACTTTTTAGTTGTTTATCAGATTCTTCTATAAAAAATGCACGATATATGTTGAAACTGGGAGGAAGAAATCATACGAACATAGGTAGCCAAAATTATAATTCATCAAAACGACAAACTTCTTTCAAAAATGGGTTCTAATTTCTTTCGGAGATGCTCAATTTATACCATTTCTCTGATTCTAATATAACTTTTGACGCTCTTTCGAATGATATATGACACGGTACGAAAATAAAAAAAACTGAAGAAAAAATTTTTTTTCGTAAAAAAAATATCGATTTTTCAAAAGTTGACATTTCCTGTCTTTCTCATGGTTAATATATACCATCCACCTAAGACTCTTTGTAAAAAAAGTTTGAGCCCTGTACGATCATTTTGAATTAGTTGTGCTGCCTACACCGTCCTCGCACTGCGATCTTACATGGAACGCGTTTTAATACGCAAACGCAATTATATATTATTTTAGGGTTTTTAAAGGTCGAATTACTGACTTCTTGGCATATTTCATCTTTTGCACACTCCTTTGAATCATAAAACGTTTTCATATCACATCCAGCTGTAAGAAAGACATTAAATATGAAACAAACATCATGCCTCTCAAGTAAGGCAAATCGTATTTTCTGAGTTTTTTTTTGCGAAAAATGATGTGGCAGCTTATTTCACAATTTGACAGTGTCCTATCGGGAAACGGTTATACGAGAGCACAAGTAATTTTCTCGGCTACGGCACGGCATTCTCCGGGGTGTTAGGAAGAGAGGTAGATCAGTGAGAGAGCCACTCGTCTAATGAGAAGAATTGTATATATACTATATATTGGCATTTTGCTACACGTAACAGGACGAACCCGATTTCCCACGAAAATATTCAAAATAAATGGAGCAAAAAACGCGTACGGATTTCTGGCCGTGTGCGCTTCTGTGAAAATTCGAGCATGCCATTTTGGAGAGGTAGAAAATGCATTCAATATGCTTCAATTTTGAAAAATCGATAAATCTCAAAACCACTCTGGGTTTAGACATGCCCTTGAATGTCTAAAAGCAAAGTTTTGTCCAAATTTTGGAGGTATTTTCTACCTCACCAAAGGGCTCGAATTTTTGCAGGGTGTTTCGAAATTCTTCAATTATTGTGTTGTGATGACGCAATCAGTGCATACTTTTTTAATGGGCATTATTCATACACGGATTTTTTCCTGTTCGCCTAACTTTCAAGGTATAGGACTTGCTCTAGAGATCTGGTTTGCGCGTGGATTCAGTAGAGAATCTATTTGAGATCCGATTGCTAGGGAAATAAGAGAGACTATCTGACTCAGTCGAATTAATCTTGGCACAGGTCGAAAAGTGAGAAGATCAGATAAGCATGCCACATTGTACTATGGCCGAGGCGGAGTTGATTCATGATATTGAGATGAGGAAAATCATTTCTACGCCTCAGGGCATGACGTCATCGGAATTTCCTGTTTTCGAAAACTTCATCAAATGGCCTAATGAGAGGTACCAATCGATTTTTCATAAAATTCTAAGACTTTTATAACTCCATGATTTTTTCGCTAATCATTGATCTAAGCCTGAAAATTTAAAACCTGAAAATTTAGTTTTTTTTAAAAATTGATTTTAAAAATTTAACTTTTTTTGTGTAGTTTCCCTGAGGAGATGGCAAAGTTTTATTCGTGTAACACAATGCTATAACAATGATACTGTGCGAAGGGTTGTTTGTATGAGGGGCATTAAGCTTGTTCAGCAAGCTGAAATTGAAAGGGTCCTTGGAATTATGGTGTACCTACAGTCACCAGGAGAAATGTCCCAACGCTATTAAAGCGGCTCCGGGAGACACAGTATCCATTGTACCATAACTACTCAATAGTAGGTGGCTAGGGCTTTCGTCGGCCTGACCTCCAAACCTGCCGGATAATGATTGGAAATTACTCCGGGTTACTGTAGCACACCATAATTCCAAGGACCCACTCAATTTCAGATTACTGAACAAGCTTAATGCCCCTTATACAAACAACCCTTCACATAGTTGAACTATCATTGTTATAGCACGCGAATAAAATTTTGCCATTTCCTCAGGGAAACTACACAAAATATTTCAATTTTTCAGGCTCAGATCAAAGATTAAAAACTCATGGAGTCACAAAAGTCTTAGAATTTTATGAGGAATCGATTGGTAACACTCATTAGGCCATTTGATGAAGTTTTCGTAAAACCGGAAATTTCGATGAATGCCCTGAGGCGTAGAAATTATTTTGCGCTTTCTCAATATCATGAAACAACTCCGCCTCGGCCAAAGTACAAAGTGGCATGTTTATCTAATCTTCTTACTTTTCGACCTGTGCCAAAAATCTGAAGAAAACATGTTGATCCACTCAGATAGTCTCTCATAAGCGTTTCGATTGGATTCCTGCCCGCGGCGGTCGACTTCCGGAAGGACACTGGTTTGGCCATGCCCGTTTTCAGCCCGTTGACGAGGTCCTGACTTTTGAGTGTATCTCGGCTCTGAATTAACGTAGAAGGCTGGCAGACCCATCAATGTAATCAGGATGGCTTGCTCTATAATTTCAAGCACAAGATACATAATCACTAAGCAATATTGCATCATCCTTATGCAGTATTGCCTTTTTTTGGTGCATTATTCTAGGTAGACCTTAGGCATATCTCAACGCCCTCAAAGTTAGGTACATAGTAAAAAAATCCCATGTAAGAATAACGCGCATTCAAAAAGTATGCACTCATCCATACTTTTCCGTTGATTTACCGCAAAGAATACACAAAAAATAGAAGTATTGTCTAAGGATGATGAAATATTGCATAGTGATGATGAAATTTCTGCTTGAGAATATAGAGCAAGCCATCTTGATTCCATTGATGGGTGTGCCAGCCTTCTACGTTAACTCAGAGCCGAGATACGATCAAAAGTCTGATCGTAGCCAACGGGCTGAAAATGGGCGTGGCCAAATCAGTGTCAATCGACCGCCGCGGGCAGGAATCCAATCGAAACGCTTATTGCAGCTAGGAATCGGTTCTCCCATAAATTCTAAACCGAATCCACGCCCCAACCAGACCTTTAGAGCACGTCCTATAGACTTCCCCGTCGTCAGACCACAATAATGTGAAAAATCTCCAATAGATTTCACATAAGGCCCCACCATTATCAGATCGAAACCTCATCGGATTCAAAAGTTTTAACAAAGAGAAAAAGTGCTCGAAGACTTTTGACCGCTACTGTATGTTCTCTGCTCGAAGTGGTACCAGGTGGGCGATACTTGTTGTTTAACGAATTAAGTATCGGCGTTTTTCCACGTTTTCGTAAATTTCTTCCCAAAGCCAGAACCGGAAAACCCAAAACCGTATCCACCCTGTTAACAAACTACGCAGCCACCTTTTAGCACATACTCCACTGAGTATCACACGCTTCCATTCACCAACCTCTCGGGAGCAGATTTACGCCATTCTAGGCTTTTTGTTCTGGGTTTTTCTGTTTTCTGTTCCTTCTGTTCGGTTATTTTGTCCACGCCCGTTGCGCATGAGCAGTCAATCTACCCCTTTTCAGAGATCATGAGTGAAGAAGGTAGCAGTGGAACCCCAGTAGCCGAA
Source organism: Pristionchus fissidentatus (assembly GCA_036245785.1). Lineage (NCBI taxonomy): Eukaryota > Metazoa > Nematoda > Chromadorea > Rhabditida > Neodiplogasteridae > Pristionchus > Pristionchus fissidentatus. The sequence goes on from BTSY01000002.1 coordinate 20,916,287, forward strand.
GGAACCAGCGACGTGGCCCAAATTGAAGCCATGTTGGAGGCTTTCCTCCAGAAAGCCACCCCGGCCCCGGTGCACGTAGCGCCAACCCTGACCCGCCAGAGCTTCGCCAAGCAGGCACAATTCAACGTGGACATCCTCAACAAACTCGAAGCAGCCAAGAAGGACCCTCAATCGCTCGACGCGGTCATCTCGTTTATCAAGGAGAGGAACTCGATTCTGGCGCTGTCCGACAAGAACCCCAAAGTTCTCGAGATGGTCGATGCGGCCAAGGCGTTCGAATCGTCTACCGCATCCTCCTCCGCCTCGTCATCGTCGTCGCTGATGCAGGCAGTCATGCTGGCCCAATCCTTCGCGTCCGTGAGCGCTTCTACTTCGGACCGCAAGCGTCGCGCGTCTTCCCCTCCGGGTCAACAGCCCTTTCGGCCGAGGGCGCCAGCCTACACTACCTCTGGCGCCCAGTTCACCCGAGTCCCTTCCTTGTTCGAATCCCACCCTTTCCCTGGCTTCGCGTCTGCGGGCGGCAGTGGCAGCGCTCCCAACCACATCCCGGCAGGCTCGTGCTACAACTGCGGACAGAACGGCCACTACAAAAACGGCTGTCCCTATCCGCCCAGAAGGTAGTTCTATCCCAGCCCCCTTTTTCTCTCTAAAAAATAACAAAGAGTTCTGGAGAGATTGCGGGGCGACCCCTTTTGTTCTGGGAGTTATTGAGTCGGGATATCGACTGAATTTTATGCTCGACCGAGATTCCATTAATATCCGAGCTGCAGATAACCGAGCGTCCGCCAAGAGAGAAGCCAAGTTCGTCCAGGCAGAGTTGAGAAGGTTGCTGGACTCGGGAGCTATTGAGAAGGCCCAGGCACCACGAGTCGTCTCACCTCTGTCTGTCGTGCACGGTAAGAAACCAAGACTGATACACGACCTGAGTTCCCTAAACCAATACCTGTCCAAGACCAAATTTCGTATCGAGGATCTCTCCTCAGTTTGGTTTTCACTACCTTTCAATGGTTACATGGCCACCTTTGACTTACGGAGTGGGTATCACCATCTTTCCATCCACCAGGAGGATCGACCTTTCTTGGCCTTCTCTTGGGAGGGGATTACGTACCAATTCGCAGCTCTCCCCTTTGGCCTGTCACCCGCTCCGTGGGTCTTCACCAAGGTTCTCAGGACATTGGTTAGAATGTGGAGAGAGAAAGGAATAGACGTTACCCTTTACCTAGATGACGGAATTATCCTTGCTCAAACACAGGAAGAACTGGAGAGAGCTGTGAGAGTAGTGAGAGGACCTGGAGAGAGCGGGTGTTCAAACAGCAGAAGAAAAATCATTCTGGTCCCCTTCCCAGCAAGGTTCCTGGCTGGGGTACGAAATAGATCTAAGAGAAGGGTCCGTCAAGATTTCCGAGGATAGAGTCCTCAAAGCCTTAGAGAGGCTCACACCCCTTAGAGAGGAGGTATCCCCGTCGATTCGAGATCGAAACTGTGCGATCGGTTCCCTTATGTCAGCCTCCCTCATTCTAGGAGACGCGGTCTCTCTACTATCCCGAGCACTCCTTGGTTCGATCGCCCGGTCACAGTCAGCATCTCTTCCTTCCCACACCCGAATCCCGCTATCCCAAGATGAAAGAGGTGAGATAGATCAATGGATTAGAGAATTGAGAGGCAGAGCAGTCAGAAAGTTTGTCGAAACCCCCTGGTCGTTTGATCTGAGAGTGGAGACGGACGCATCCGCGGTCGGTTTGGGAGTCGTAGTTAAAAAGGGCGACGAAAGAGTAAACACGACGTCGCGAAGTTGAATTTGCAGTCAGTACTTTTGAGAGGGAATGGCACAATCTGTCGATTGTGTTCTATGGGGACAACCAGAGTGCGATGATAATTCTCAGAAAGGGATCGATGAAAAGGGAATTGAACGAAATCGCTAGGAGAGTGGAGAAAATGCGCGAGAGAATGGGAGCAATCTTCAAATTCTTTTGGATCCCGAGAGAAATGAACGCCGAGGCGGATCTAGCTAGCAGAGATGTTGATACTGACGATTGGAGCCTGCAGGGTTGGGTATTCGATCAAGCAACCAATAAGTGGGGATCACCCGATATCGATTTATTTGCAGACGAAAACAATGCCAAGTGTGTACGATTCGTTTCCAGGCTTCCCTGCCGCGGAGCAGCCGCAGTCGACGCGTTCTCCCTTCTCTTTCTCTGGACTGGAGCGCTTCTGTGGTGCGTGCCCCCCACAGCCCTTCTTTGCAAAACGCTGGCCTGGATGAGAGGCGTGAGAGCCAGAGGAATTCTGGGTCTCCCCTACTGGACTTCCCACCCTGTTTTCCCCCGCCTGTTCCTGCCTGACAGTTCTCCTCCTTTCGTAAAAGACTACCTAATGTTCCCAGAGGGGACTCAGATTCTCAACCCCGGTTCGTATAATCAAGGACCTTTCTCACGACCTTTCATGGATTCCCCTTCTGCCTCCTCCTCCTTGATTTCAACTCTACCTGATTCTAGCACACAAATAAAGCCGATGCCTTAATGAGTTAAACATCGGTTATCACGTATGGAGTGAGAACCGAACGACAGCAGTGATAATTGTTGTTTAACGAATTAAGTATCGGCGTTTTTTCCCCGTTTTCGTAAAATTCCCCCCCCAAGCCATAACCGGAAAACTCAAAACCGTATCCACCCTGTTAACAAACTACGCAGCCACCTTTTAGCACACACTCCACTGAGTATCACACGCTTCCATTCACCAACCTCCCGGGAGCAGATTTACGCCGTTCTAGGCTTTTTGTTCTGGGGAACATCCCACCCGCCCGCCCAAGATCCTCCACCCCCCCCCCCGCTGTTACTAACTTCCAATACATGCCACAAGAGAGTATCTGTAAAGAAACGAGTGGATGAGTAAGAGGATTTGTCATGCAGGCCCAATCGGAGAGCTGCTGAGAAGCATCTACGGTACGGTGGGACAAACCGACCCTTCTCTCCAGCCTCTACTCGTCCAATCGATAGAAGGAGCCAAAGCAAGCTCTACCATGCGCGTGTATTCAGGCAGCTTCGACAAGCTACGGTAAGCGCGGTCTATATAGAAACACCCCCTCCCTTTTTCTTCCCCGTTAATAGATTCACGTCGGGATAAAAATTCGGTTTCAGAGCGTACGCGAGGGAGAGGGGCCTCGACCCGGCGTGCCCGACCTCACTCGTTATCTTCTCTCTACGGCAAGTTCAAGAAGGAAAAGGTCTCGCCACCCTCAAGACCCTCTCCGCCTCCTTCAACCACTTTGTCGCCTCCCCACCCCCTCTCGTATCTCAATTATTGTCATATGTCCACCAGTCCTCCCGTAGACAGACTACCGTATCCCACCACGGCCATGTCCCCCGTTCCCATGTCGATAGACTTGTACAGTACGCCTCTCAGAATCCCCATGATCTACCAGTTCTTCGCGCTGCAGTGGGAGCCGCCCTCGCTTTTGCCGCTCTTTTGAGAGTAAGTGAGTTGGTATCCCTTCGATGGGATGACCTGAATTGGTCAGAGGGACGACTTGGAGTGAAAGTGAGAAAGGCTAAGAACGACCAATTCGGCGAAGGAAGGGAGACCTTCGTTTCCATAGACGATCCTTCCCCCGTCCTATCCCTATTCCAACAGTATAGATCCCTCACGGCTTCCTCCCCCTGGCTCTTCCCCTCCCTCACCAATCCCGAATTGCCCATCAAACCCGACTCATTCCGTCATGATCTCACCCAACTCTGCTCCAGAGCCGGGGTCGAGAGAATCACCCCCCATCAATTGAGGGCAGGAGGAGCGATGGACTCAATTCGAAGAGGAACTCCAATCGAAGCAGTGCAGAGAAGGGGGAGATGGAAGTCACTCGGAGGTCTCAATCCCTACCTAGAGGATACGGTAGAAGCACAAGGAGGAGCGCTCCCTCTCTGACCCTCTCACTCTCTCACTCGTTCCTTTGCCTGTTCATGTTCTCACTCTTTTGCTCTCATTTCATATTACACCTTCACGTTGTTCATTGTCTTCTAGCTGTGCCATCAAGTCCTCTCTCCTTTGCCCCTCCCCACTTTTCTCGCCTTCTTAGTCGAAATTTTCCACCAATTGCTTCATTTTCCCCGCTCGTGCTTATCCGTACACGTATTTGTCCATCTCTCTCGGGTGCCTAGCACCCGGTTCTCACGTTGTAAACGTAACTTGCCCAGAGACACAAATAAAGCCGATGAGCACACAAATAAAGCCGATGCCTTAATGAGTTAAACATCGGTTATCACGTACGGAGTGAGAAACGAACGACGGCAGTGATAATTGCCGGATTGCCCAAGCAGTCTGACAAGGATTCTCCAAACTGAGGTGGGAGAGGAGCGGGGAGACTCCCCTTCACGGGGAGACCGCCCTTCACGAGGCACAGAATGAAGAAATATAGACCATAAACAACTATCTAAAGGGCTAGTTATGAGAAGATTTAATTTTTGTGCATTTGTTGAACCGATCGAAGACAGCGTCATATTTATCATGCCACAGTTTCAGATTGATTGCTTGTTCTGATCATATTGTATATGACGCTGTTTGCGTTAGGATCAACAAGGTCTCAACAGGAGTCTGGAACAGGTCAAAAATCGAAATGGCTCAAAACTTGCTCCTAGGGGTACCTTTGGACGCTGAAGACGCCCGCGCCATCGATTTCGCAATAGGACCCCTCTTGGCGCCGGTATGGCGCCGCGCACTTTTGGCGGAAAACGCATCTTTCGTTAATAACTTCTCAGAAACTCGTCAAAATGGCGGCAAAACTGAATGTTTAGATCAGAATTTGAAGCTCTATCAAATGGCGTTATTGTCACATCATGAAGTTTTCGTGTTTTCGAGAAAATGTCGATTTTTGTAATACTACGCATTACGGCCGAACCCAATACCAGATTAAAGAGCGTATTTGAACATTTTGATATATTTGGTTAAGCAATAAGGTTGAAGGACGATTGTTTCCCATTGCTTCAAAGATTTTCACGCGCGCGAAACACGTGTACGCGGAACACGCGATGCGGTAGTGGTCTAAAACTTCAATCCGTAGGTTCGATTCCAATCGGTTGCCAAAGTCTTTTGCCGAATATTTTTTCATCGAAAAAAATCACTTTTTAGAGATTTCTGAAAATGTGCCAATGTTGCCAGGGGGTGAAATTTCGATGAAAAGAAATCCGGCAAAAGACATTTGCGACCGATAGGAATCGAACCAATGACCTTCGGATTGAAGTTCTAGACCACTACCGCATCGACCACGCGGATGCCGCGTCTGTACACGCGTTCCGCGCGCGTGAAAAATCTTTGAAGAAATGGGAAACAATCGTCCTTCAACCTTATTGCTTAACCAAATATATCAAAATGCTCAGAAAAATACGCTCTTTAATCTGGAATCTGGTTCGGCCGTAATGCGTTCTATGACAAAAATCGACTTTTTCTCGAAAACACGAAAATGGCATGATGTGACAATAACGCCATTTGATAGAGCTTCAAATTCTGATCTAAACTTTTAGTTTTGTCGCAATTTTGACGAGTTTCTGAGAAGTTATTAACGAAAAACGCGTTTTCCGCTAAAAGTGCGCGGCGCCATACCGGCGCCCAGAGGAGTCCTATTGCGAAATCGATGGCGCCAGCGTGTTCAGCATCGAAAGTTACCCCTAGGATCATGTTTTCAGCGGATTCGATTTTTGACCTGTTCCAGACCCTTGTTGATCCTAACGCAAACGGCATCATATGTATATTTGGTTTTAAAATTTATTCGTGCGCGTTATTATGTCTCTAGGGCAAAAACTGTATTTAGAAGTTTATTTTCGACTTAGTCAAAGCACTTGTAGAAGCTACCGTTTACAGCGTAGCTATTAGATCAATTATCTAGTTGGTCATACCGAATTTCCGACAGCGAAACTCTCTGTACACAGTTGCGTCTTTTGCGCCGCTTTTCTCGACATGTATAGACATCTTGGAGCACAATAGTTTGCTTAACACAATCCACGAAGAGTTCACATTTTTACGCGCCCTGGAAGTATATTTTAGATGAACCGAACAGGCAGCGAAGATCATTAACGCACTCCAGTGCATGTCCCCGGCTGCACTCTATATTTGAATTATCGGCGGATAATGTGAGCTGAAATTTATAATAGTATGCTCATAAGTCAAGCGTATCAATTTTCCCCTTTTTTCTTGATTGATTGATTGATTGATTGTTTAATAGAAATATGTTGGGCTATACCAGAGGTTCAGCCTAAGTTCTATACCAGAGGTTCAGCCTAAGTTCGGCACAGACCATAATTTCGACATGTTTTTTTGCAGTTTTGGATGCCACTGGGTCTACCTAATGCTGCGCAAAAATCGTGGCAGATAAAAAATTGGGGCGCACAAATCGTAGGATGAAAAGTTTAAATTTGAATTCCCGCAAATATTAATTTTTGTTTATATCTCGACTCAAGTTCAAGCAACTGGCACAAAATTTCGGATCTTGATTGTTGTACACATTTTGAACTTGCAAACGAAAATTTATGTGGCTAGGTTCACCGGGAGCCGAGATATAAGCAAAAATCGGTAACTGCGGGAATTAAATTTTTTTAAGGGCTCGAGTAAATTTATTAAAGGCTCGAGTAAATTTCCCCGATGATTTTTGCGCAGCATACGATCCCTGTGATCTATTATGACATACAAGTCATTCTTTGCCGAGATGCTGCCACTGTTAGGTGCAGCCCTCGAACTGTGAGGCTGTTTTCGATAGGCCTCGTAAAATCAGCCTCTTATATAGTGTGCCCCAGTGGCATCCATAACTCGAAATTTGGTTCTCTGCCGGATTCTGATCATTGTGAGCTGGATCTCTCGTGAGAGGCGTTTCACGCTGATGAACCTTTTCGCATTCTCCAGAAAGGCATGTTGAGAAAGCGTCCAATTCATCGATTTTCATCTCACATGCTGAACATTCACAAATTACCTCTCACATCTTCTATAAATGCATTTTTAAAAGAATTCGTGATCATAGAATTTTTAAAAAAATTCCACTTTCTACAAATATTATTGTGTTCGCGTAAAATTCGGGACACCTTCCGCGCAGTAAAAAAATGAAAAGATGAATATTTCAAATCATATTTTCCCGCTACTTTTAAGCAATTAGGTAGCTTTCCAATTCAAAAAATAAACTGCACATGATTTTTTTGTTCTGATTGTTCCTGCTCACACTCGGCCGAGTGTGAGCGGGAACAATCGGACCATGACCAGGAACAAGAGGATCATGTTGAACAAATAGCTTCACTTAGATTTTTGCAAACATTTAGCAGCGTAAAAAGTTTTAAAATGGTACGAATAAAATGTGTTCAAAACATAAACAATATCATAAGTAGGGGCCGCAACGTGATCTGTCAATGTCATGCCAAGTGGTAGAAAGTGTGTGAGTTGAGCCGCTAAAAACCGTAAGTCGTCATGCCAATGAATATTACCGGACTATATTTTTTTAAAAAGAAGCACAATTCAGCGCGGAAACTAAATTTGGTTCTGTTTTCTCTAAATGGAACAGACACACCATCCCCACGAACTGCGAGATGCGCAGCTATGTGACTTTACTGGAAGTGCATGAATTGCCTATTATCGCTAATGTTTATCGATTTTTGACCTACTTAATCACATCAGAGAATGGTGCGCACGGGATATGTTGTAGCCCCTGCCAAGAGCTCTCGAATAAGCCCGAGCAAATATCACCAAATATCACCTGCAACATCTACGCATCGAAATTGTGGAGGATGTTCTTCGAAAAGTCCATTATTTATTACTTGGAATGCTTTGTTTACACATTTCACATTCTCTACTGTAGTCCACGCAGATCTCAGAACACTACAAATTGAAAATTTACTTTCACTTTTTAAGCTAGAATAACATTTTAAACTTAAATAAAACAATCTCACTGAAGTTTTCCTTGAGTACATTCTACAGTGTTTCCGGAAAAAAATGGCTGAAAATAACAATTGTAAAATAGTTGGTTCAGTTTAATCATACTTTGGTGCAAATAGATTCACACTCCTCTCTGTTGTAGTATAAATCAATATCACATCCACATGGAATTAACAAATTACAGTGGTTTCGAAAATAAAATTTGAAATTTGGCTAGAAACAAGACTATGGGGGGAGGATCTTCCGAAAATCCCCGATAAAAATATACGAATGAGGAGCTCAAGCTAAGTTTTTCGCGTTGACGCTGTCAGCGTTAGGATCAACAAGTGCCTGGAACAGGTGAAAAATCGAAATGGCTAGGAACTTGCTCTTAGGGGTAACTTTGGACGCTGCACACACTGGTGCGGTTTTTTTTAAAATGTTTTCTCGCTCGCGCGGAACGCGTTTACTGACGCGTCAGCCGCATGGTCGATGCGGTAGTGACTTAGAACGTCATTACAACGGCCTTTCGGTTTCCTTAGATTTTTGCAGAAATTTTTTCATCGAAAAAAATCACCTTTTCAAGATTTTCGAAAAAGTGACAATTTAGGTTGAGGTCGATTTTTCGAGAAAAAAAAATCTGCAAATACTGTTAAAGAAGGCGTAACACGAATGAATGAAACCTTTTATTTTCCCCGATGTTCGAGGTTTCATTTCTGTTATCAGTACCTAGTTGGTGAAACGCAAATGCGTTTCCATCGCGCACCCTCCTCATTTCCCTTTATCTCTCTTCCTTTCTCTCACTTCTTCGCCACAAAATTCCAACTCCCACCGCGAAAGATTGCAGGGTCAATGTGAGATACTGTAAGAATTCTGCACTCAGAGAAAGATTACTTAGGAAATGAATTACTTAGTCAATTACTCAGCAAATAAATTACTTTCAAGGGTCCAATTACTTCTATGGAAGTAAATCAATCACTCACGCTGTAAGTAATTCAATTACTTCGATGGTCCGTGGATATCTCTACCTATGAATAGTCAGTATGCGATTGATAGTGCAGCGTGTTTCTTCTCTTTTTGAGGAGACAGTAGCTTGAAGTAAATGAATTACTTCGAATTACTTCATCACTTGTTTGCTTTTTTTCTTATTATTTTTGTGGTTTTGTTTGTATTTCGTGATTAACCTTGTCAAGTAACATTAAGTAACTGTTTTGTGCGTGCCAGGTTACGGTTTCTCTTCACTAGGCTACGATATCTCTTCTTATGTGCAGATGCGAGTACATCCACCCAATGGACCGCGAATTCATCGCGTACAAGGCTCCCATCCAGTCGCTGGCTCGCTCCAAGGGAGACTACACCAGATACAAGGCCATGTTCGACGAGGTACGGTAATCGATTACTGTATTGTACTGTGGGGTTACTGTAACATGAACTGTAGCGTGGGGTCAACTTTTTAACGATGATTAGGACGTAAAATATTATTATTTTGTTGTATTTAAGGTGCCTGGCGTGGCTTCGATTCGTCGCGGACGCGGTGCAAGCGGTGACGAGGAGAACCGCAGCTTGCGCTCCGCCGATTCTTCGTGCGACGCGGGCGAGGGCGCGTATGGCGCATGGTCGCCGGCCGCGCGGTCGCGTCGCGGATCGACGCGTGGCGTCGAATCTGACTACCTCGGCTCGGCGATGCCGCCTAGCATGACGCGTTCCGCCATCCGCATGGGCGCGGGAGGCGACGCGCCGATGAAGAAGCGTGGATTCGCCGTCGGAGGCATGTCAGGCGCCTACGCTGAGAGGGACGAGAAGGTGAGTGAGGGGAGATTGCTGTATCGATCCATTTAAGGATTACGGTAGTGTTCAAGGATACTGTTGCTAACAAACTGTGTTTTCAGCCGTCTAACTCGCGTTCCGTTTGCCTCGAATGTGCCGCCGGTGGAGCGCCGCGCCGTTACGGTGGATATGGTGGCGCCGCGCAGCCCGAGCTCAACCTTCGCACATCGATGTGCCCCGTCAACACGGCCGAGTACTAGAGAATACGGTACCCTTCTCTTCCCCCTCATCTCGCATAGTTACAGTTCCCCTTAGGGTTACGGTAGCTTTCCCTTCCTCTTCTCATTTCATCTCGAGTGTCAAGTAGCTGTCCCCTTTGTCTTTTATCGTAGTATTCATTTATGTGAATGCCTTCTAGATCTTGATTTGCGCAAATGTTTGATCCAACAACGTAACAATAGTTTTTTAGAGAGAGAGAGAGTTGTAATACACGTTCTCGATTAGCTTTGCATCGTCTTACAAGCTTTGCCAATTCATTTTCAAAATGTGATAAACACACTTATTCCTTTCGTATCGTTTCTTTCCTTGTTTCATGTGTTCGTTCCATTTTGTTCTTGTAATCGATCCGTCTCGTTTGTTTATGTTGTTGCATTCATTTAGTAAGAAATCCATCAATTTTAACTAACGGCTCTTCATCAATCCATTACAAATACTGCTAAAAGGGACGTGGGCGGAGCAAAGCGAGCTGTGGGGCAGGGCCAGGGTGAACGGTAATAAAATCAGTTTGCGGTAGCGAAATCTAAGTAATTCATTTACTCCGTCGGAGGGGCGGAGGGGGCCGAACTCGGGAGGGGGACTAAGTAATTGAAATTACTTACGGGTAAGTAATTATATCTTCATGCATGCGAGTTAGTGATTAAATTACTTACCTGGAAGAATTTTTTCTCTGAGTGTGGTAGTTTTGGACAGTTTATTAAACGTATCTTTCTTCAAACTAAAAACTAAAATTTGCCATTTTCGAGGCTCTCATCGGATATTCGATCTCCATTGTCCCGCAGTGAGAACTCAGTTGACCAAATGTTCGTGGGACACCTTCTTTAAACTCGATAGAAATGAATTGAGTCTGAAGGACTGGGAAATTTTTAAAAATATCGAAAAAAATATTTTCATTTTAATTTCTGGTTTTCATTTATGGCGAAGAAATTATCAAGAGTTAAAGGGATAGTAAACACACAAATTCTTGTTCCTTTGATCCAATTTCCACGGGCGACGTAGGGATAGAGATAGTGTGCGCCATGTCCGATATCAGCCCAAGTGGAGCAGCGGTAAAACGCTTGCCTAGCAATCGTGAGGTTGCGGGTTCGATACCCACTCTATGCTTTTGTTTATTCTCACGGGACAAAAGTCGTGGCGAGACCGCGAAATTTGCGGGAATTCAACGGTGTCTTTACTGTCCCTTTAACTTTGCAAATGATTAGGGACGGGAGCGTTTCAAACCGATGAACGAAATAAATTACAACAGTATGCTCATTCGATAGCCCACACTACACCATTCCGACATATCAACTTCGATTAAAGGGATACGGCATCGAAAAATAAGTTATTTTTATTTTAAAAATCAGAAAATTCTAAGAATAACTGTGAAAACCGCATATGTTTTCGATTTTTTATAAAATTAAAATTATGAATTTTTAAAGATGGTAAAATTTAGGTATACGGTAGCTCTCGCAACCGCGGACTTACGCTGTTTAGCGGCTGTAGAATTTCAAAAGGGATGATGCCGTAATATTTTTGCGTTTTTTACTACTGATTCGTCTTCACAGATACTCGCAATTGTCTAATCAGTTGCAAAAACACTTATTTTCACTTTGCTAAGGCCTTTTTTTAAACTTTTGCAGCCGCTAAACAGCGTAAGTTTTGAGGATGCAGGAGCTACAGTACCTTTGAAACACGATTATTTGAAAATTAATTTCAAAAAAATCGTAAAAATATGCGGTTTTCACAGTTATTCTTAGAATTTTCAGCTCTTTTGAATAAAAATAAAATTAAAAGAATATAAAATAATGATTTTTTGGCTGCAAACTCCCTTTAATGAAAATATTGCTGAAATACTAAGAAAATTGCTTAGAAAGAGAGCCTCTTTGAACGACGCCGTCAGTCAGGAAGAGTTCAAAGTCAGTAGTGACTGGGTCAACTTCATGATGTGTTATCGCAAACTGATTATTTTTGCTGCTAGATTTCGCAAATTAACGAATATATTAATCGCCCGTTTTGTTCCTCAGACGAATGATCTGAGCAAATTTGCTCATTATTGAGTGCAGAAGTAGATTGATCGAAGCTTCAAAATAAACTCCTACGAGCTTGAACGCTTTAAATACTGTAGTTCATGGGGAGCGCATTCATGACTATTTAAAAAAATTGATTTTCTATTAAACCGCGGAGTGTATTTTCTTGAAATTTGTGCAAAACACGGAGAACATCCATGGTCACAGTATATTTTTTTAACAGAAACATACACGTCGCGGTTTTTGAGATATTCAATAAACATCGGTTTTCTGTTACAAATTTACAATTTTCAAGAGCTTTTTTCTCAATCAATTGAATAGCGATGGCATTTTCGTTTTGATTACAATTTTTGTTTGCGCGTAAGCTATGTATGGTAGAAAAAGGGGCCTGCAACTCTTTATTTGAAAATCATTCATTTGGCACCCCCCTGCTATCTTTTCTCGTGTATCGTGTTCATTTTTCTTATTTATTCTTCAAGTGCTGCAGTGCTCCATCTTTTTATCCTCATTATCAAAAAATAAAATAACGCATAGTTATTTGTGCAAATCCGTTTGCAAATTTTCATTGAAAGATTACGGTATTTTGGCCTCAACCGCGTCGCAGGTAGTACTGATTTATTGCGTTCTCAAAAATTCACACGCCCTACAAATGATAGTTAAATTCATTCTTATTTTAATCAAAAGTTATATTTAATTTGCCTCAATATTCATATAGATTTAGACAGTGAAATTAAACTTGCGGAAAATGTTTAATTCCATATTGCATCACTACTCTGTAATATTCCGACTTGCCAATAGCGTAATAAATTTCGTTAATTTTTGTATTGATAAAACAAGTGAAATGTTGGGGCCAGGAAGTGAAAGTTTCTAAAATTTTCGAAAAAGTGAAAGTGCAAAAACTTTCGGGACACCCTTATAGATAGATAAAACAATAAAGAAATTAAAGAAGGAATAACCTCACAAATAGAATCTCAAACTAATGGTATTTCTCGGTTACTTATGCGAACGATAATAGAAATCCAAAATTTGAGACCTATCTTTTTCTATCTTTCCTCCGTCCGAACCGATATACCGGCGCGCAAAGGAACTACCGCCGCTAAGGGACAATCAGGGTCAAGTTCCGAATACGGTAAAGGGGGGCGTTCTCTCACGTGCGCGAGTAAGCAAATCTCTCGGTCAACTTTCTCTCTCCTCTCGAGTTTCGAAATCTTTTTTTTCGAAAATGTAATCCGAAAATATCTAAGAATGTCAAAAGTCTGTAAATTTCGGATACCATTATTTTTTGATATAGTCAATGGTGAGTATGCTAAAACACATTATATATGTTCATAAAGTAAACACTGAATTACAACAAAATGATAAACGTGAAAAATGATTAAAAAATTATAAACTATTTTTTCTTTAAACACATTTAGTGAGCTTGTATAATTCATTGTAGATAATTATCAGGATGGCCCACTAGTTTTTCCCTTTACGAGATGTGAAGTACGCTCTATTTGTCGAATTCCTAAAATCATCTAAAAAAAGAACGACAACTCTTACGGTCTTTTCTGCATCGATAATCGCTGAATTGGTCGCTGATTTTTGGAATGATGACGACACTTTTGCCATAGCATGCGATCTTCTCCGGTCTATACCACATTCCGCCATTCTCGAAGAATCCCCTGACAATGCGATTATTCACGACGATCCTGAATCTAATTGTTCTAAAATATCTAAGATTATTAATTCATCGTGATATATCACTCATGCCACGTTAGGATCGAGACAACTATTCGACACCCAAAAATTTTTATTGCTCACGTATGCATAGGGACCACAACGTGATCATCGGAATTGACTGTAGTGCCAGCATGTGCCTACATGTCTGATAAAGACAAATCTTTTGGATTAACAGTAGCGCTCATAAGTCTTTGGTCACTTTTTCAACCGGTTTCTTTTTCAACGGAAAAAATAATCAATCCGAAATTTTGGCTTGATGTACCAAATCTATCGACCATTACAATGCTGATATCGATATATTGCGAAATTCCTCAGTAATGACGCAATCGAAGCATACTTTTTCCGCAGTGCATTAATCTCACATACATTTTTTCCTGCTGGAATACATCCGATTACATCGATGAAAACCGGTACAAAGCAAATTTTGCAGTATCTTTGCTCACATTAAAGCAAAAAAAACATACATTTGAACCACTCTTCTGGATGGAGCTTGTTCTTCAAAACAATACAACCGAAAAAATGGATTTTCATGCCCCGAGGGCAATTGACGGCCAATAATTACCAAACTTTGGGAATATTATTAGAGCACTGACGCGATCATTTTGAAGTTATGCGCAAGCTTCTAGCAAATCTAGAACAGAAAAACTAATTTTTCGGGCACCAACTTTGAGATCTCGCACCGGTCCGGCATGACACCGTACAATGTGGCACTAAATTTGTTCGAGTGTCAATCCGTTAAATTGTCAACGTATGAAAACGTATGAATGAAAACGTCTCAACGTATGAAAGCTGGAAAATTTCCATCCAAGCAAATATTCGCCTCTGAAATACAATCGTAACATTACGTCATCACTACTCAATAAAGAAAAAAAACGGATTACGACGGATTAATCGTCATTGAGTCCGCAATGTATGTACTAGACGTAGTCAAAATTTCATGAAGATTGCTCATCCGGTTCGATAGTTACAGCCTACGGAATAAAGTTTGCGATTCTGTAGGACGATGGGGCGATAAGGGGGCGTGGCCTATCGTGTGTCCTTCCGAAAATCGATCGCTGCGCCCGGGAAAAAAACACCAACCCCATACAAAGTTGGACATCAGATCTACAATACATTTGCAATACACCTACACCAAAACTAGATTTTTACTGAACTGTCCCTTAGAAGTGAGATACATCAAATTTAGGTCATGAAAAAAACAATATTTTTGTGCCCTGAGGTCAATTATTGAGAAAGCGGCATCATATTCTCAGGATTCTCAGCAGTCCAGGCGGGGGTCAGTTTGGGCCTAAGAACGAGTCGCTATCTCGTCTAGAAGCCGAGATACAAGTTCACGACCGCGAAATTGCAGCCTTGCTGCAGCCAAGGTGCGAAGGCGCAGCTACTTGAAAATAATTTCCTATGAATCCCGACGCAAAAAAACTCGTTTGGCAAAAGTTCGAAAATGTTGATTTTTCACGTTAAAACTCGGTAAAAAAGGTGAAAACGTGTTCCACACACACATTGCTCAAAAATGGGTTTGCAGTGCTCTACTATATTGCGTGGCAAAAGATTTGCCCGCAGCGTCAAATTCTGATCTGTTTATGTCAATTTGGACACCTGTCAGAGGAGATTTAATCGAGAAAAAGCAAGAATTTTCTGAAGAAAGGTCTCGGCGACATATTTATGTTTTCTGCAGAAAGGTCTCGGCGACATATTTATGTATATAACAAATAAGGTCAACAGATTTTTCTATGTGTTTCTGCAGAACATCGCAGCGCCATACAAAGCCCAAAGCCCCTGACAAATTAATATTCTCACTCAATGTAAGATCCTTTGTCGCATTTCAAAAATGGTTCTTTCAGGACAGGCTGAAAATATATTATATTATTCTTCCTACGAAAAAAACTTAACTGTTGTGCAATCTCCGACTGGATAACAGGGTGCGATAGAACGTGCAGGCGTTATTACGCATTCTGTAATTATATGAGAGGAGTCGCGTTACAATAGGTCATTTGAGGGGATGGGTGACACTAGAGAGAGTAAGGGGGGCAGGGCGAGCGTATGTAAAGGGAGAGGCGATACTTCCGAAACCAGGGCGCGCCAGGGATCCGATTGCAGCATGCAGGAAAAAATGCAGCTGCTACCAAAAGTTAGGCATTGATTCTTTAATGATTTTGGGTCGTTCCTACAAAGGAACCATATTTTTAGAAAAGTTTCCCTTGGATTTGTGCAACGTCAAAGTTGGGGTATTCAAAAAAGTAAATGATGATCAATCTTTACCGAACTTTCAGGGGTCAATACGCACATCGAAATGATCATTTTGAGCCCTTGAACTAGTCTCTAACTTATCTGGGAGCCGAGTTACGAGTTTGCAGCCTCAATTTTGCAGCAAGGCTACTGGAAAGAAGAATAATCGCAGCAACTTGAAATTTCTTTTCTGAGTAGTTCCTGACATTATCTCAACACAAGAATTTTTGACCAAGACAGAAATACGTTCCTATGAGATATTATTTTTCGAAAAAGTGGTGTCGAATTGCGTCATCATTACGCAATACGATTCGATTTCTTGGATACGGTAGTGCAAGCATCGTATTCTCCGATGGATTCTCTATCTTCACTAAAATTTTCACTCGGATTGCTCTCATGGTTCAAAAGTTATATCAGAAAACAAAAGTGTGCCAATACTTTCCGGCGACACTGTATGACTCAAAAAAAATTTTAAACAAAACAATTAACTTTGAGGATATTTGAAACAGCTCTCGTGAAACATTGCTCACATTCATTTTCACATTCCAAAATAAGTCTATGAAGTCAATTACTTATACTTATTCAAAAAAAATGAAACACCATTTTTCAAAATATTTTTTTTCACCAATATCGATTCTCTGGTGAAAAATAAATATTTTGAAAAATGGATATCTGGGGTGGTATTCTTCCTCCATTTTCGGACTGGCCGAATTTTTTTTCGGCTGTCCGAGATCATTTTCGGCTCACTAGTTTCATAAAGAGCGGTCTCGAATTTCATCAGATTTATTTTCGGCCGAGCCGAAATCTTAAAATTCGGCAGAATTTTCGGCTATTGAACGGTCGTTCCATTGTACAAATTCCGCGTACTATTTCTAACGCCGAAAAATATTCGGCCTAGACAAAGGGATTTTTCACATTTTCGGAAAGAATTTCGGCCAGAGATCGCTCCATTGTTAGCTATTCTCTCGACCATTGGCCACTCATTTTCACTTCCCTGTGTGTTACGTCTGGTCTAGCACGCACGCACATTAGCAATTCAACTGATAACGACACCGCGATCATGCTTTCCATGAAAAAAAACAACAAAGTGGCCTACGGTAACTGAGCCACCGTGTCCCAAAACGATCCCAAAACGAAGTACCGTATCCAATCTTACCGTACCACGGAAATGTAAAATTAAGGAAATAGCCCTCCTGGGTAGGTCGCATGGGGGCAGACCTCTAGAAGTCATTGCTTGAGGTAGATAACATATCGCATCTACAGTGCTCTCAGCTACAGTAACCTTACCGTAACTCGGATTTCAGAAATTGAGAAAATCTACTTGGATTTTTGAAGAAGGTAGACCTCAAGTAAGTATTGTCGGAGTGGTATGCCGTATATCTTCTACCGTAGCCGGGTTTTTAAAAAAAATTACTGAGGTTACAGTAACCCGGATTTATGGAATCCCGAGTCGAATTGCTCAATTCAGAAATCCGATTTACGGCAAGGCTACTGTAGCCGGGAATATTATTGATGAAATACGGTATCCCCTCAGGCAATGACCATCGAGCGTCAGTCTCATGCAACCTACCCCAGGTGGGGTTACGATAGTACTGAATATTGTACTACTGGAAACGATATGATACGGTGTCTCAAAGTGATTAATTCTCTGGCGATTCGTCTCATATCAGTGCCTTCGCGTAAGGACCGCAAATATAGTGCACAAATCCCTACAGCAAAAAGTGACCGCTTGAGTTTTTCACCAATTCTGATAGCCCTTGGCATTCGGCATCGATTTCTGTTTTAATCATTACCAGATCTTTCTAATTTGCATAATTACAGCATGTCAAAGATACGGTATATTTGCAGTTTTCGAAGTGTAGCTCATCAGGGAGAAGAGATAGAGTTTTGGTACCAACAGCAATATTGACCGCTCTGATGGGCTGCATCTAGCTATGCCATTTGTTTATTCAAATTTGTTATTCAAATTTTCCATTCGAATTTCAAATTTGATTATCTCGAAAAGGAAGCCATATTGCAACTCCAAATTTTGATATGTTGTGGCCAATGACCATGTTTGTCCGTTGTACTCACGTCAGTCACATGGAGTATCGAGGGAGGGTAAGTATTTAAATTTTATGAAAACTATAGCGTTCTAATAGAGAGAATCCCCTCATTTCCCCCTTATTCCACCCATTTCACTCCACCTGCGCGGTCTCCACCGACTTGAAATGTATCGACTCGCCCACAATTCATTGTTCAAGTGTCATTTTAGACCGCGCAGGTGGAGTGAAATGGGTGAAATAAGGGGAAAATGAGGGGTTTCTCTCCATTAGAACGCTATAGTTTTCATAAAATTTGAATACTTACCCTCCCTCGATACCCCAGTACAATGGACAGGCATGGTCATTGGCCACAACATATCAAATTTTGGAGTTGTGGCAAATCAGAAATATCTGGTCATGAATAAAACAGAAATCGATGCCGAATGCCAAGGGCTATCAGAATTGGTGAAAAACTCAAGCGGTCTTTTTTTGCTGTACGGAGGGTTTGATATCTTTACGCGAACGCACTATATTCGTCTTTTACCACTTTGTTATTGTTTTTATCAATCGAAGTTAACAAAAAGTAAAAGAAGAGTTTCGAGAAAACACCTACTTTCTTTGGCACAACGGAGTTCTGTCGAATCGGATGCCACAAATTGCTGTTCTTGTATGGTCAATGTTAGGGCACCGTCAGCTTTACATTCCGCTTTAAAGACTTCTTTCCAGAGTTCTGCTGATGTTCGCCTGCCTCTGAGATGCAATTATTACGCTCTGGAATTAAAATCAAGACGAATTGTTTTTTTTTATTTGAAGAAAGTTCGGGGAAAGTCATAATTCTTACTCAAGCGTGAATCCTTGCTCTTTGTTACACTTATACACTCCATCAACCTCCGACACCTGAAGAAAACTATTGAAGTATCTATAACGAGTGATGTAACGTCTACCGTCTCGCAGTGTTTATCGGTAGGACATTCTTTGGTCTTGAATAGTTCAACAGCCTCGGGGCATTCTAAAAAAAGATGGATGTGATAATATTAATGTGGCAAGAAAATATAATTATTACCTCCGAAAGCTGACGTTACGAAACAAATGAGAAGTAGAGCAACTGTTGACGACAACATTGCTTGAAGATAAGGGAGTAAATGGAATGCTTAGATGGCTTTCCGCATTCAATAAGAGTGAGGCGACCGATCGAAATGGAGAGCAGAAGGGAGAATGAAGGGAAAATTGGCTATTTTGACTAGTGACCGCTTTTTATAATTTTATTGTGCAAAAAATGAATGACAAAGAAACAATGGGATTTGTCTGAGTAAAATGATTATTAAAAATTACAGAAAGGAACTACTCTTTGTCACAGATTCTTATTGAAATTTCCAATTGTAAATTTGAAGAAAGAAAAAAAATTAAAGAACTGATTTTTCGCAGCAGAGTAAAAGTAAGAAAAGAATGTGATAGTGTTATGCGGTGTTAGTTTCTTGGAAAAGAAAATGGTAAAAAGAAAAAGGGTGTTAGTTTTTTTAGGAAAATGCCCGCGATTTGAATTCCCGCATTTTCAGTATCTCGGCTCCCTGTGAAAATAGGCATGCGAAACTTTGTTTTTGGGTTCTTTTTCACGTTTAGAAATCATAAAACAAGTTTCGTGTGTCTAGCTCTTCTGGGAACCGAGTTATAAGCAAAAAATCTATAAATGCGGGGATTCAAATCTTGAGCTTTTTTCCGAAAAGGCGGCGGAAAACTAACACCCTTTTTTTTCCTTTTTCCATTTTCTTTTCCAAGAAACTAACACCACATTAATTAGGGATGCCGGTTTGGTGTTTATCTACCATGCGTGGCAGTCTCTTTTTCTCTGACTCTCTTTGTCTATATCTGCCGTGATATCGACCTCTAGTGGTGCAAAAGGCCGTAAAACGAATACCAAATTTGCATCCGTAGTGTGCACGGGAGGCCGAGTTGCGATAATAACAAGGGACATTCAAGTGAAAGTATGAAAACATCACAGCACATAATCAGCACTCCATTGTGTGAGCAGTTCTCCCAATTCTCTTTCTCCCTACCCTCCCTTAATTAGTAGAAATGACTAATTGCAATCGTGCACCTTCATATTGTCTCTACCAACGGTCATACATTTTGCGTACTGATATTCGCACTCGCTGTTTGTCTCTTTCAGAGACGACTATTTTCAATCGCACCGATCGCGCGTATTTCTTTGATTCTCCAACCTTTACATTGTTTCAATCCTTTCAGATCATATCAGTAATTGGAGATCCAGTGAAATGTCCCTGCGCACAGAATCAAAAATGGAGTCGGAATCCACTCCAACAAATCTACGTGAAACAACAACGCAGTGAGTTTCACATTCAAAGTTCGGACCATTCCCTGTCAATACACCGATAATCGAGTTCTCACTTCATCTATCAATATATCGTGTATTTCTTCTATTCTTGTTTGCTTCAGTCGCACTTTGATCATGATCTCGATTAGATCTGGCAGTTACCCCTGCAGACCAGTCTCTATTACCCGCCCCAAACAGCTCTCCCACACGTGTCTAAATTGTAGTGTAATAGGATTATTTGTGCGCGGTGTGCAGTGTACATTACCAGTTGAGCAAGCCCAATTAGGACAGTTCACTCCTCACGCCAAGCCACGAATCTGTCCCACTCCAACACACAAAAAGTGGTGGCGATGGCCCCTCTTGTTATCTATTGATAAGAAACGAGCGATCGCGAGTAAAGTCTCTCTTCCTCCCTCGATTATTTCCTCTCCCTTCCTCCTCCTCTTCTTCTTTCTCTACGATTCCTCAGAGTATCTGTGAGACCATACAACACACGAAGAACGATCGACTGTTCCTCCACTCAAGCAACAAATATCCAATCATGCGCAGGGTTTCAATGGGGGCCGCTGAGGCTTTGAAGAACGACGAGATTCTTCAGCGACCGGTCAGCTTTTCTTCAATTTTCCAATTTCAATTATTGATTTGTAGAGAACTTTCCGGGATTCGAAGCACTTTCAACCATTGATGGTCGCTTTTCTCTGCTTCGGATTCGCTACTTTTCTATCAGTTTACATGCTGTACTACATGAAAGTGAGATATGTTTATGACTATTTTATAGTAAACGTGTGAATCTGTGAATCTTTTGTAGTTTCAGTATTCTCGGTCAAATAACCTCTTTATAGGTGTTCCTGGATGTTTATCACATCTCTACCGACTGGATCCGGATTGTGCAGGTGTGTACTGATTATTGTGTAAATATAAATGGTGGACCAATTTGCAGGCATTATTTCTCGTATGGAATGCAGTCAATGACCCAATGATGGGATACTTCCAGGTTTGATTGCATGCTCACATTGTTCTGCTTATAATTTTTCGGAATGGGGTTTGCAAAAAGAATTGATAACTTGTAATGGCCGGACTATTGCTCGACAAAGCCTGTATCCGCTTTTATGAAATGATCTTGCTCACCACATAAAATATTACGGTACTCTAAAAATGTTTTGTCTAGACAAAACCATTTCACACGTGGCATCAGTTAAATTTACATCGACCATAAGAACACTGTATTCAACTATGCTCTGATATCGCTACTATCGTCTTCTGTCTGTCCGTTCGGTGGTACTGAGGGAAAACATTGTCGTTATCTACCTGATCAGTGCACTTCAGGACATCGGATGTTGCGGAATGACATGGATTATGGACAGAAGAAAAGTGAGCGATTGTTTAAAAAGGAAAGATTTCAAATCCACAATCGTAAGACGACTTTCGAGGGACCTATTCCGTGCGATTTTTGTGTTTCACTTTATCCGGTACAATCGCGCACTGATAGTGAAGAGCTGATCTGAAAGAAGCCGAAGTTTATCGATAAGCTTTATGGCACGGTTGAAAAAGTGCCTACGAAAAGTGACCAAAACAGGCAGCAACAAACTATTCGCACAGAAATAAAGATCTGATGGATGACGCTTTATTATAGTTTTGAGATTAAATTGGACAATTTTGGGTGACAAAACAATTACAGTTATTTAAATCAATCAATCGAGACACAAGGATGAAATTAGCAAATGCCTTGTAAAAATGGATAATTTAGGTGATTATGTACTGTGCACCGGTATTCGCCTTCTCATACATGATCTTCTGGTTCCCTTGGTCAACGTCAGTTCTTTTTTTGCTTCATTTCTCTCTCTGCAATGCCTCTGCAGAGTCTGCATGTTCTCTCCTCAGAATGCATTACAGTAATTGAGGTTCTTGCTAGTGCTCTCAAGGAACTCTTTTATCTTCTAGTTCTATCTAATGCTTCTACTGCTATGTTCAGAAAATCTAAAGTTGAAGAGAATTGCACGTTTTCATGTTAAATTTTGTGCCTCTTTTGGACTGTACCCATGTCCCTACAGTCCCCCCATTCACGAGCACAACAGACACTAGAAATCTATCGACAATGTCACACAACTTTTTTTGTGGAATACATCCGGTGGAAATCCTGTACTCTATAACCAGCTGGGGGAATTTTAATTGGAAATTCCAATTGTTGCTATAATATTATATAAAAACTATTAAGTTAAAACTTACAATAAATATTAACTGAAGTATACGAAAACACAATCGATACTTGTTTAATTTACAGTACAAATACAGTAATAGTCGGTCTCCATCTTCTCGTTGGTCTTTTCCTCTTCGACACTCTTCTCACTCTCGTACTTTCTGCGTACTGCGGAATTCTCGTGGAGGCTTGTGCAGAACACTCGGTAATTTGATATTGTTTTGTTGTTTGAAATACAATTTACTCATTTCGACACTACTTGCATTCGATCGTCTTGTCTTCGATGAATACTGGTTAACTTGAGTAGGTGAAAAATGTTTGTGGATTGGCTGTACTCATCGATTTTTAAAGAACAATTTACACATTTCTTCAACTGTAATTGTTTTCTAAATTATGAACCGCTAATTTCAAATTACAGCAACGTGTCCGTTGCCTTGTATATGCTGAATTGTTCGGAATTCTCGGAGGATCGATCATCTTTCCTCTCAATGTTTTCTCCAATGAAGCCAAGGACTTTGGACGATTTCAGGTAACCTTATTCGAGATGTCTAGAACATTTTTTTATTAATCCAGAAGAAATATAAACAAATTTTGAGATTGGATGTGTGATCATTGCAGTGATCGGTGCTGCTTCCATGTCAGGTGAGGGTTTGACAAACACAATTATGATAATAATAATGCATCATGACATATACGAAACGTGTAATTTTACAGTGATATACTATGCATAGTGAGTGTGTACATGATGTGTGCGATGTCACAACAGGGCGACAAAGTGATTTGGTCGAATAAAAAAAATGCCATTTCGAGGTCTTCGAACGTGACTTCTATTAATCACTTTTGTTATTTTTTGTAAAATTTTGAATGTACTGTCGCTTTGGCGATTGAGAGAATAGAATAATCGCAACATTGACGAGAATCAAAAAAAATTTGGATCCAAACTAAATTAATATAAAATCTGAATTTTCTGCTAATTTACAGCTGGCGCCTACTTCCTCAACACTAAAAAGGAACACGAAATACACGAGGAAATTGAAATGGCAAAGGTATTTTTAATTGCGAAACTTATACCTGAATCGTATATTTCCGAATCAAAAAATAACAATAACAATTGAATAATTATTTAGAAAAAAAGATATTTCACAGGATCCGGATTCCGAGATGGAAAAAGAGGCAAAAGAGAAACCATTCAAGAAGGCTATGAGGTGAGTGTTTCGCTATTTGATGTTTTTTATTGAAATTTCTAAATAGATGAAAATTTGAATACTGTGGAGATTCGTCGCAATGAATTATGAATATATTTCAAAATTAGTAGTCATGACTCAAAAAAATAGGTTACTCGAAATTATGCTTGCATTTGATTTGTCATACCCTCCTTTTCAGAGTCTCATGGCAAATCGTACGCGAGCCTCGTTTCCTATGTCTCGTCGGCACAGGATTCATGCGATCTCTAAGGTGGCCGGAACATCTTTGTCGAATTTAAGCGTATTTTGTGGAAAAGCGAGCAAAATATAAATTAAATAAATGAATAAATCTTTGTCTAGAATGTTTAAAAGTATCAAATCGTCTACAGAACGGTGGCAACTGACTCGTTTCTCATTATTCTTATCCAAGCTCTCGTCTCTCGACCTGGATTCATGGAGAGTGGATCTCCTGCTCTTTCTGCATTCTACTCTATTATACGACCAATCGGAAGTGTCAGTTTATTTTACTCAGATATGAGAAACGAATACGATGAAACACATTAAATCGCATAGTAAAAACGGTACTGACTATTGAGCGCCCCATGAAAGCATGCATTGTTAGAGAACGCCAAAATAGTATCATAGGAACTTTTTAAAGAAACCAGAAATACGGCGTTCTTTGTTTACGAATTTGTTTGTACTTTCATATTTCAGATAATGTTCATGTTCCTGTGGAAGCCTCTTGCACTTCTCGGAACGCACAGAATGATGATGATCTTGCTTATTGCAGCGTGTGAGTTTAACAATAAAGTTGTTATAAATAACGTTTTTTCCAAACGCTTTTTGCGAAACTCAAAACAAATGTCACACTTTTGTATCTTTGTTCAATGATTTAGTGGCATACGGAAAAAATTTCTTGGAGAATCGCGTCTCAAGTCAAATAAAATTGATTTGCAGTGATCAACGTAACTGTATCGATGATCATCGGAAGAGGGAATCCACTTGCTGTCATTATCTACATCGGAGTTGAACAGTCAGAACTTATTTCCTTCACATGTTTTCTTACTTTTTTAGTTACTAGTTTGCCTCACTTTTTTACGATGGGATCTGGAAAACAGGAAAAGTAATAAACAGTGTCCTCTTCAGAATAGCGGCTGGAACGGGCGGGCATGCTTTCGGAATGCTTCTGGCTGGAGAAGTAGTCGATACGGATACAAAGATCAACAAGAGAACGTCAGTTACTATGACTATGCCTTCAGTGACTGTAAATATCTCTTACGCGTCACACGTTCATTCACTTCATTCAGGGATATGCTTGAAATACATGTGATATTCAAGCAAACGAACATGAAAAGCATCAAATTGTTTATGCGCACAGGAACCAATCAGCATGAGCTAGAAACAACATAATATACACCCGATAAGTAGAAATGAGTGGAGATTCGTGGAAAACTGAAAGGGATTACAGAGAGAGACCAATCATTCATGGGAATTAGAGTGATGAGAATGCAATAACGATGTGTAGAGATATTGTAGGAAAATATTCGTCATCATTTGGGTCTCAGATGAGTCCCAACCTTTTCTTATTATAGTTGATCTTTGCCAGGTCTCTGTGGTTCTGGATCTGCAATATTGAACATTTGAGAGAACAATTTTAGTTAAGGAGTACTTCTAATTAACTCATTCACACAAATGTGAAATAGCCCAAATGAAAAATATAACTAAGTCTGACCATTGCAATTCTTGCATATGGTCCACTGCTGAGTGGTCGTTGAGGTTTCACATCTGAAATAGAAGTAGCTGACGATGGTCGAGAGCGTCGCATGTAATGAAGATGCTGCTGCAATTTCATTTATTTCATACTATCAACAATTCGCTTTCTTCTTTTTGGGAGCTGATTCTTACTAGTGTTCTAGTATAACAGTGGAGCATTATTAAAATGATCAAAATAGATTAGAGATATTAGATATATTTGCACTATGCAGGAATATTCACGTCAACGCGGGGAATTTTATTTGGTCACATTCTCATCAATTTCACCTCATGAAATCACGCTCATGTGAAATATCACACAACGCTCAGAATAAACATTGAAAGATGACATAACGTCTTACACATCTCGTTAGTTTTGCGTCCGTGAGTACTCCGTGAGTTCACAATATATTAATAGGAAGAGTGACGCTGCTTGGTACTTTGACTAATACTAATTTTTTCCAGCATTAATCCCTAATTGATATGTGGAACATTTATCTTAACGTGTGTATTCCGATTTAGAATTAGACTCACATCAATTGGTGGCAGTTTCAATGTATTCGAATCGCTTTCACTCGATCGTTGATCGCGTCGTTGCTCTTCTCTCCTCTCCGCTGCTTCAGCTGCAAGTGCTGCAGATGCTGCAGCTGCAGAATCAGAGTCTTCACCTGCGTCTACTGATTCTTCGACTGAAGCAGCAACTGCATTCTGCAATGGTCAAGATCAGCAATGATTCCTCAATAAGACAGTTCTCACTTCGTTGCTGGCAACAATATTCCTTTCCATTCTGGACGTCGAAGCGTTGTTTCCACTGTTCTCTCCCAGATCAGAAACTTCTCGGTCTCCTATCGTTTCCTGAAAATGAATAGTCCCCGGTTGCTGTATTACTAGTCTAAAAATAATGGTAACGTGGGATTTCCTTAATTTCCCTAGCGGAATCTACGATTGTGATTCGCGCGACCAACAGTTTTCTAATCAAGAATTTATGAAAAAGAAAAACAATATACGATACTTTTGAACTTTTGGGAGAACAAAATGAAATGTGTGCAGTCAGAATGAAATTAGTGCACATTTTTCCCTTCACACAGCCAGAACAAGCTTATGAATATCTTCTTTCCCGGGTATCAGCAGTAAAATAAGCATATAATTTTTACAAGTATCTGCTCATCATTATGTGATAACTCACTCGTGACAATCTAGTAGATCCTATAACTCAATACTGGTATATATAAGAGTAACAAAACCATAGCTAAATTACTGAAATGCAATTTATTGTTGTGGCGAAGTGATGTAGTGGTCTAAGGCACCCTCACACTACATTCCATCTCACCCTGGTTCGATTCCCGGTCGTGACACTGCCACTGCCTCACCAAGGTGCCCACCAATTGGGGACGGGGAATTTGTAGTCGTGACTATATCACGCTGGTAAATAGGTCTAGCTCTAGGGGGGCACTCCAGACTGAATCTGCCTAATTGTAAAACTGGCCTATCAGTGTTTTCCCGCGAACCCAGCTCGAAGACGGGAAGTACCCTTACCCTCTAGTTCAAATATGGGACTCACTGGAATAGTTCGACATTCGTCATCAGAGACTCCATTACTGCTATCGAGAGCATTCTTAACTGGAACATCGCCACCGTCTGATGTAATAACGAGCTGAAAATTAAACCTTATCTATTAATGCTAATATCCATTACTTTATTATTTTGTTAGTAATATGTACAACATACGGTGTTAATCGTATATTGGAACAGGCGCTAAGATATATGCGCAATGCATTACACATTAAGATAGCTATAATTTTTTTTAAAAAAATGGGAAAGGAAAATTGTGCATTAAAATGGAAATTGGTGAAATACACATACCTTATTCACTTTTGACTCATCTCCGCTAGTATTCTCTTTCTGCCCTTCTTTCGTTTGAGGAAGAGAATCTCGAGTTGGAGTGATTCGACTGAATTAATTAAATATTAATTGAAATTGAATCAAATTAATCTGCGCACTTCTTTTCAGTCTGTACATTATGCAATAAAACGCACCTTTTTCCTCTTTTGCACGAGAAGCAGTCAAGGAGAGTTTTCCAGATGAAGTTATCAGTTATCATATCATGAACAGCATGCAAACAAAACATTAATGTGGTCTTAGTTTTCGGAAAAAGGAAACGGAAAAAGGCCAAGATTTGAATTCCCGAAATTTCATATCTCAGTTCTCCGTGGAGCAATCGACTCAAAACTTCGAATATAACATTTTTCGACCCTTTTACACCTATAAACGAAATTTTGAAGTGATTGCTCCACGGAGAACTGAGATAAGACATTGCGGGAATTCAAATCTTAGCCTTTTTCCATTCCCTTTTTCCGAAAACTAATGTGGTGTTAGTTTCTTGGAAAAGCAAATGGAAAATGGAAAAAGGGTGTTAGTTTTCCGCCGCCTTTTTCGGAAAAATGCCTAGATTTGAATTCCCGCATTTATCGATTATCGCTAATAACTCGGTTCCCAGAAAAGCTAGGCACACGAAATTTGTTTTATGATTTCTAAACGTGAAAATTAACCCTAAAACTAAGTTTCGCATGCCTAGCTTCACTGGGAGCCGAGATAGTGAAAATGAGGGAATTCGAATCTCGGGCATTTTCCGAAAAAAAGGTGGCGGAAAAACTAACACCCTTTTTCCTTTTTCCAATTTTTTTTCCAAGAAACTAACACCACATAACACCACATTAAATAACATGAAATTAGAAACAAACAATGCAAGGAACATTTGACAGGTGAAACGCCCACTCAATTACGAAAAAAGAGCATTAAAGACGAAACAATAACAATGTGAATAAGTGTTTCGGTTCACTCGGTCTCAAAATTAGCACCCACCAACATCTAACTAATGATATATTGATCGGATGAGAGAGTTGTATAATGATGACCAGTGAGAAGTATCCATAGCAACTTGTTATGATGCGCAGAAGAAACGCGATTCGTTGAGGGCAACAAAATCCGATGCGATGGAATCTAATGAAATGTCGTTGCTTCTAGGAATGTTTGAATTCGAGCTATGGAAGTGAAAAAGTTGAGTGCGAAATGAATGTGAAATTAGGGAGGAAAGTTGTGATTATCAAGTGAAATTCGCTGCTCTCTCTGCGTCAGAACCGACAAAACAGATGAAGTTTTCTAATGCCAGCCCTTTGCAGATCTCCTCTATCAACTCTCATTTTCACACTAAAAGCACTCTTCACAAAGCCAGCGGAGCAGCTTTCGCCACTCATTTTCATCACACTTTTGGAGAGGTAAACTGAAAGTAGAATACAAAATAATGGAATATAAAAAAAGCAAAGGATAATGAATTTATCGTTCCGATAAAACTCAAGAGTCGATCTTTGGCTAAGTAACGATACTAAATAACTAGAGGCGACCGTGTGAAATCTATGTAGAATCTAGAGCACTGAAAACGAAGTCATTGCGGTTAGTGCATGAAATACTACAAAATACAGAAAATTAGGGTAATTGCGGTGCATACTCGTGTTGTCTCGTGTGGGCTCAGTGTATTACTTTCACTACATTCTTTTTGCATGCCAAATAGGTGGGATTTGTAGCATTTCCCAGTAACTAAACTCTACCGCGGAAATCTGATTACTTACTGCGAATAAATACGACACGCTAGACACAAGGATACTGCGAATAAACTATGAAATAATCTCATTGATGAGAATGTGATCAAAATCCAATAGGGATGAGAAATATCCTGGCTGTTAATTGTCAAACTTCTTAGAAAAACGCCTACATATTTAGGACAAAAACAATTGTTATTTCAAGAATATGAGGGTGATCGATCAATAATAATTACAGAGGAGGTTTCTCAGCACATCGCAATGAGTGTCTTTCGAATGCCGAGTCACTCATGTCTAATACGAACTCAACTGCCCCCTTTACCACTGCTGCGAGTACTGCGTGAGTGAAAAACTCCTTCACAGCTTCGAAGAAAAAAATAAGAAAAGTTTGGTTTGACGATGTTCACGATCGGAAAATACAGAAGACCACTAATGATCACATGGAAAGGCGAGCATACAAAGGCGATAATGAGAGAGCGTTTTGATGAAAACAATACACATTCACTCAACCGATACGCTATTAGAGCATCGCGTCAGAGATATCAGAAAAGACACGAAAGTTCAAGAATAACTCCGTCTGCTAAATCCGTGTTTAATGCTGCGCAAATTTCATGGGGTGCAAGGTGCACATCAGTTTTATGCACTCTTTCATAACTTTTTTCCTAGTGAAGCTACAAATTCCAAACTTGATGGGCCCAATTAAAAGGAAAATGTTCCAAACATGGCTTGCAATCCCTGTATCAAGTTTGGAAGTCGTAGCTTCACTAGGAAAAATGTTATGAAAGGGTGCATAAAACTGATGTGCACCCCATGAAATTAGCGCAGCATTAGATACACAATCTCATTATCATTATATGACTAGAAGTGTGAGGCAGTAAAGGAAAGAGCGCAATTTGAGTGGAAAATTGATTAAAAACGGAGAAAAGCGAATGAGGAAACTCTTGCGATTAGCCTTGTTGCATACTTATTTGCGATTGGCGCGATTTTTTTCCCTCTCAATGAATCGGGTATAATGAGGTACGGGTGTCTGAATTCTCGCTCTCTTTTCACACTCAAATTCACATGCCTCCTCTCCTTCCTACACTCAATCTCTTCTCTCACATTTGGAGTCTCCATGGCAATGATAGTGAAATCTCCACTGAAATCTAAGCCTACGAATCTGTTGGAAATAATGGTTGGATATTTGGTATGAGATATATCTCAAGTGCTTTCCATGAGGCGCTTTGGAAAACAAAGAAAACTCGTTATGTGATTGACTGTTGGCCGCTTAGACACTAGAAAACACTCGGGGGAGTTTGTTATTGAGTCGGAAAGAAAATGTGGGTGTAAAAATGAAAAGATAATGCAAACTTGTTGTCATGAGACATTGAAGCAGAAAATATATCCCTTTCTGTCTCACCAAGCCGACTTTAAATCGTAAAAAATAGTTTTAAAACAAACAAAACTTGTAATCTAAAATAATTCTATGTAGTGTACCCAAGTTTGTCACACTAGAAATATGCAAAAAAATTAATTTAACTAAATAAATATAAATGATGCAGTCTGGAGCAACCTCATTGCACGATTCTCCTTGACACAATGCATTCTTCTATGCTATACTTCACACTCTTCTGTACACTGGGTTAGTATTTATTTCTTGGTGTTTTGCATTGATGTAATTATTTTGAGCAAGCATGATTTGTGGATTTTACCAAAACTTTTTTTCAGGAGAGCTGATCATAGTTTCCATTGATTACTGGTATAAGAAGCGGGTTTTGCATGAAGAGGACAAAAAGGTTTGTAGTTTCTATTAGAAAAGTCGGTCGCAGTGCTATAAAGTGCCCCACCCGCCCATTTTGTTAATGATCTCACAGAACCAAATATCATATGGTGAGTTCGCAATGAGATATCATTATCACTATTTATAGAGACGCTACTCTTTGCGCATTCAGCAATGGTTATAGTTGATGACTTTTATACGTCAAAGAGTCAGAGTATTTCTAGATCACTATGAAGATTATTTGCATTCTCAGTTGAAATAGGAGAATGAGTGCGGAAATTGACGACATATTTATAATTGCGACACAGATATCGTTCCTCATTGTGTAATTGGAAAAAAACACTCCGTAATTTTCAACTTGTCAATAAAAGCAAATTTCAGACCAATCCTCTCGAGATTCCATTAAAC
This sequence comes from Pristionchus fissidentatus, assembly GCA_036245785.1. Taxonomy (NCBI): domain Eukaryota; kingdom Metazoa; phylum Nematoda; class Chromadorea; order Rhabditida; family Neodiplogasteridae; genus Pristionchus; species Pristionchus fissidentatus. The sequence goes on from BTSY01000002.1 coordinate 20,947,420, forward strand.
GAGGAAGAATTCGTGAAGAAAAGAGAAGTGTAGATACAATTGTTGTACAAGTCGTTGTAGCCATTTGTGTGGGTAAAATTTTCGACCACTAAAATTGGTTAAAGCATCACTACAATAAGTAACACTCTTCCCCCATCTATTTTTACTATTTCCTGTCTATTTATCGATCACAACATCTGAATCTACCGATTGATTCACCTCTTGCATGAGCTAGCCAAATGATTATTCACATTCTACCAAACGCAATGCTCAAATCAAGCGAACTTTGCTTGCGATCTGTCATATTTCCTCGTGTTTCAATCGCATTTTTTGATCACACTCAATCACCGAACTGATATGATAGAGTTTACGCAGTGGAGAGAGGTTCAGAGAGAGTGGGTGATTGATTAGTGAGAGTGTGAGCTGCAGAGACTGTCTCTAGAGAGTCTGCACCCACCGAGTTATCGTGCTTGTGTCGTCACAACTACCTATAAGAGAGGACGACTCCTCATTGAGAGAAGCGAGCAAGCAAATCTCAATCTCAGATGCATTTCTCTATTCTCATTCTCGCTATTGCCTTCATCGAAGTTGCCCATTGCCTCAGCAAGTCCGAATTGGAGCGACGCGTACTGGCACGCGGCTGGCGCTTCGCCCCCACGCTTCATCGTCTTGACGCGCCTGAAGCGGACGCGCCAGTGCGACGCGGACCCGCACTACACGCGGCTCATCTACAATGGGAACACGATGAGATCGATTCACGTGCAGTCTCTGAGAACGTCGATTTGGAGAAAGTTGATGATGGAGCCTTCGAGAGACTAAGAAGAGCTCTTCACTCAATGCACCCTAGAGTGAGTTAATTTCAATTTATCTTTGTCTTTCTTTTATTAATCGACAAAGTTCTGCAAATTACGGTACTTATTCCAGGTCGGAGTCCGCCTTTGGAAACGCGAGGCGTCGGCGTGGGGTGTCGATCAATAATAATGTATATCAACTACGAGGAAAGAAGATCTCAAGAAAAAATACGCGTAATCTTCCACCTGAAGCTTTATGTACTGTAAATATTGGATGCAATAAAGGATAATTAAATAAACTGTTTTGAATATTTCTGATTCGGAAAAATTACACACAACATTTATATGTAAATGCACTTATTTATCTAAAGACGATTCTTACAAACAGATAAGTATATTGATAAAAATGCATTTGCAATTCTTTGTCGCACTAAATGCAGTGCAAAGTTTGCCTCTTCACGTGAAAGTCGTTGCTGAAAGAGGAAGAAGAGAGAGAGAGAGAGAGAGAGAGAGAGAGAATGGTCGCAGTTTCTCACTTAGATCACTCTGTTCACACTGCTATCTTCGTGCTTGCTACGTCACGAGGACACTTTCCGATCTGTTCTATCGATAGAGAGAGAGATCAGTATCAGATCTAAACCATAGCCGTTTCACAGTTACCGTGGCTGACTACATTGAACCCCGCTCACTGAGCATACTGTACCGATGTTCCGCGGAGATATTTAAATCCAATGGAATAAAAAAATTACAAAAACACTTTATGATAAATGTAATGAAGGCAAAGCGGTAAAGTGACATGTTTATGCAAAATATGAATGAGAAATAATTCGTGATCCCTTCATTTCTTCTATCTTCTCTTCTCTAGTGCGGTTTCCTCTCTCCAGAATGGTCATCGTCGCTCAGCCAGTGAGTAAATTCACGCATTTTAAATCTTCCCTGGAGATATTATTGATTTTACACATTTTAGATGTACTCCGGATATGGATACGGCTGTGACCCCGGATATGGCTATGGATATGGAATGGGATACGGTTCGCCGTACGGATATGGGTGAGTTGACGAAATTGTCTAGTATTACAATTACCAAATGAAAAGATCAAACATAATGTCATTTATTGTTACCTGCTGTGTTTACCGAAGGCGAGAGAAGGCGAGAGCGTGTCGAAGTCCGTGTTTTGACATTTTGGCATGATCGGTATCATTTTTTTAATGTAATAGTGTCCTCGTCCTTTTAAAAAGCCAGAAAGGATGACGTCATAATATCTTATTCTTTTCCAGTGTGCAACCCATGGTGAGTACGGTAGTGGTCGATCCCGTCTACTCTGGTGGATACTACGGTGGATACCACACGGGCGGCTATTACGGCAGAGGATATTATGCGTCAGTTTGAAACTCTAGTCTTGTAGCCAAGATGGAATTCTCTTGTAGCCAAGATGGAACCTGGAATTGGAAAAAGCCCACATGATTGTGAAATTGGTCGATATTTCATCATCCCTATGTAATCGTTCTTCATTTCAGTGACGATTGCTGCCTGCTTGGTGGTGCAGCCTGCTGTGGCTGCTGTCTCGGAGCTACTCTCGCTTCGTGATCTTTGATCTCTCACAATCGATCTCTGATCTTTAACAATGTAATTCTGATCTTTCCAGCCCACTCTGGTCTCCTATGTTCTCACCGAGCGATAAACCGATTGTGATAAACAGATTTATGTTTGTGATAAATGGGGGCGAACAGAGAAGAATTTGAACAGCAGCTCCAAGTCATCCATCGTACAGATAGTGGAACAAAGTCTCCTCTTCTCGACGAGAGGTGCGAGGAGTGTCCCAATGAGCGATGACCTCTACACCACACGATAACATTAAGTGAAAGTGAATCCAGAATACACGAGGTTCTCTTTCCTTTAGTGATCTTTCAGTGAGCTTAGATAGCGCAAGTAGACATTGTGCAGCCGTTTCCTGATCGTCAGGTAAACTTTGCATCCACATATTTCAGTTATTTTACGAGCTATAAACTACGTATTAGGCGAATTCTTATCGTTGAGGGAAGCAATTGCCCCTCACGAAAATAACTAGCTGGGATATGCTGAGGTTAAATGCACTACGCTCTATATGTACACGATTGATGCGTAGCTCCGGGCTCCGGTTCGGTCCAGGGGGAGCTCGGTAGCAGGCTCCGGGTTCGGTCCAAGAGGATTTGTCGCCAGCTCCAGGTTCGGTCCAGGATGAGTTCAGTAGACGTCTCCAGGAAAGGTCCACGGGGGGAAGTCGAAGTCGGCGTCAGGTTACATTGTCGCTCGAGTTTTGATGGGGAATGTAAATCGCTACAAAAAGTACTTGTTTATTCAGTTGTGAAAGGCTCGTGAGGCTGAGAACGATCGAGAAAAAAATGAAACTACGCCACTTCGTGGCTCCGTACTTATGAATTTGGTTTAAAGAAGGAGTGCCACGAAACCTACGTTGCCTGATTTTTAATAAGGAAATGCAGTATAATGGAACACAAAATGGAGCGCGCACACTCGGAATAGGATAAATTTCGAATCGCTCCTTTTCGAAAATTAATATGTTTTTGATGGAAACATATTTTATTCACCGGGGGCGAATAATATTATGATGTTTTCAACTTCATTTTACATCGATTGCGTGTTACTGCCCGTGTCCTAACTCGTGTTGCTCAAAGTAATTTAACGAAGGCCACAATGTGATCGGGCGAGCTTCCCCACATCACTGCGTTGGCAGTCTATGTGACAAAAAATCGTGCTCTCTTTAAAATACGTTGAGAAAAATACGTTAGAATGGAGTAAACCAGACACAGAATGGAATCGACTCTGATCATGCCCATTGTACTTCTATTTTTACATTTTTTCGTCAGGCAATGGCATTGGGTGGCATGAATTGGATTGTTGTTGAATTGGATGAATTGGGCAAGAGACGGATGTCCGTCGACATGGTTGAAAACACATTGTTGAAAATGTGTTTTGACATCAACTAATATGCGCAAATATCAGAAAATAACGAAGAGATAGAAAAGAAGCAACCTAATAGTAAGTGCGAAGAATGGAATGAAGGCAGGGGAAAAGGAACCTTCTCACGCCTTGCTGTGAGTGGTGGGTAAGGAAGGATAAATATGAGCCCGTTTGCGATAGTCGTACAACACACTTCGATGATGCTGATCACGATTGATGTGGCGTAAAAAAATTCGAAAAGATCTCAAATGTTGACATCTGCCTGTTAAAAAATGCACGACCAAAAGATCGAAGAGATCTCAAATTTGAATTCCCGCATTTATCGCTTTTTGCGTATATCTCGATTCCCAGTGGTGCGAGAATGTTGAAACGTTAGGTGACGATCGACATCCCTATTTGGAAAAAAATGATCCAAAAATTGAGTCGCTACCTTCTCTAGGAGCTGAGATAATCGATAAAAACAGAAAGTGCGGGAATTCAAATATTCGATCTTTTGCGATCTTTTGGTTGGAATTTTTAACAGACAAAAGATCACATCTCTGATCTTTTCCTCGATTTTTAACATCGCATAAGAATGTAAAATGTTTCAATGCTTTTAGCAATTTATCTTACCTATTTCTCACCTATCTTGTCAAACTTCCGAGAATAAGAGCTTGAAGTGTTGTTAGTCACACTAGTAACAAAATGACGTTTTCAAAAATATATTTGAATATATTTTTTGGACGAACGTGACTTAATATCTCTAATTCTTTACTAATTCTTTACATTGCCTCACTTCTTTGTGGTGCAAGGGAGACACTCAACCCTCTATAGCTACGAAGGATTGTGCTAACGGGCTACCCGCGCACGAATCACTAGGCACTCGCACGCCCTATCTTTAGGCTGTTCAGAATCCCTGGCTCGCAGAAGTGAGGGTGACTGTAGTACCCGTCGAGCTACGACAGTGCTACATTCGCGTCCCTCCCTGCCAGTCATTGATATCGGACTGATGCTGCGCAAATTTCATGGGGTGCAAGGTGCAAGGAAAAAAATGGGGTGCAAAAATCACAGGGTGCAAAGTATAAATTTGAATTCCCGCAATTATCGATTCTTGCTTATATCTCGGACAACGGTGAACCTAGGGACACAAACTTTCGTTTCCAAGTTCTCAACGTATAAAATAATTCAAACCCGAAGTTTTTTTCGCTTGGCTTCAACGGGCGCCGAGTTATGAGCAAAAATCGATAATTGCGAGAATTCACATTTTTTCTTTGCACCCCTTAGATTTTTGCTTCTTGGTGCAATTGCACCCATGATTTTTGCTCAGCATGAGTGCCGGGGGGTAGGGCCATCAAATCACGGAGCACTCAGGACATTTACTGTACCCCCGACACGACACGACAACGACACTCGTTCAACGAATGCACCATTACCTCCGTGGAGAGCCGGGCTGTCTTTGAAGAGTCCCTCCGAGGCATTCGACACGAAATAATATGCATCCAGGAGACAAAGACACCAACCGAGACCATTTTTTTCAGATCCAAGCTCATCATCTGCTCGAAAGTCATAGGAAAGAATGAAGGAGGAGTCGAATTCCTCATTCATTCCCCGATTTGTCTCTTCCATCCATTCCTGTTCCATCCTCTCCCCTCGCATCGACGTCCTCCATCTCCGTATCGGAAGAGCGACAATTACCATCATCACCGCCTATGGCCCATTTAATCTGCCCCCATCAAGGAGAGACAGTCGTTCTCGAAGATCACGCCATCCTCTACACGGAACATAATAAACATGTATACCGCATCATAGCTGGTGATCTCAACATTCGAGTCGGAGAGAGACTGGCGGGTGGCTACCGGGCAGGGCACGTTAGATCACGAGAAGACAGGTGACACTCGCACATTCCATTCTAACTCCTTTTTCCACAAGAAGTTGAGTAGTAGATGGACTTGGGAGTCTCCAGGAGAAAAGACTCACACAGAGATTGACCACATTATTATGAGTAGAAGATGGATGACGTCTCGACAATACCGGGCTTTCCCTACCCATCAGACACCGTCTACTCCAAGCCCGCATTCGTTTGGATACGAAGATCGAGAAGAGCTGGAAGATCTCTTCCCGCCAATGCCCGCGCCGTACCATCGACCCTTCTTTGCTGCAGGCAGCAATCGCTGAGTATCAACGTGACGTCACCAAGGACCACGACCTGCTCTGCATCAGTTCACAAACTCTCTACGTTAAACTCAATTGATCTCCTTCTATTCTCAATATTCATTCCAATTCAAGCACTCTCGTCTGGATGTAGAGGAGAGATCACACATACACGATAGACTTAATTCCCCTACTTTCTTTCCCTCTCGTCACTCGACTAAGCCGCTTAGTCGAACAGTAGTCACTCTCTACATGGAATCGAGTGAAATATCGTCCGTGGCTCTCTAAACCGGTTGACATTCACTGCCTTTTCCTGGTCTTCGTTTCTAGCGCGTTGCACATTTTTTCCTTGAATCTTCCCTCTCCAACTTTGTTTGGTATCTGTCCCTTCAACTGTCTGTCAACTCTCGACTCCCAAACAACCTTGCCTCTTTTGATCTTGGTCTTTCACGATCTCTCTTTACCACCCACACTCATGATCTCACTTTCTCTCTTTCCCCTTCCCTCTCTCCTCACTCCTCGTGTCTCTCTCATCTCTCTCCAATCTCTCTTATATACAACGTGACCATCCCCTCCCTGTTCAAATTGGTCTCTTATCGCAGTGTTCTCTCTAATTTACTTCCCGCTCTTTCAGTTCTCTAAAGATTTCCAGCAACTGCTCTCGATATAGAAATCAGTATAATTTTTCTAAATAAAAATCGTCAAGCGCGAATGGAGCAGTTGTTATAGATCAGGAATGTTATCAAAACGCGGAATTTTATAGCTGTGTTTTGACTGATTGGAATTGCGTTGTTTGCCTTTCGTCGAGTTTTGCACTCATATTCACCCTCTTTCGTATTCCACCCATTTCTCTCTTCGAGTAAAACTGCCGGTCATTAATGAGAGAACGCGTGATTCTCATGTTTTCTTCGCCCTATTTGATCGACGTGAACAGAAACTCAGCGGATCATTTTAGTTAGCGCTGTGACGTAAATTAATTAGATTTCTTGCCGAATTATAATTGAAAATACTATGGAGATGCTTTCTTATCCGATACGAATGGCTCTGCTAGATATGATAGTTTAACGTCTAAACCCGTACGCTAAGTGTGCTCGATTCCCTTCCATCATTCGTTCGTTCTTCCTTTCCATTATCTTTCTCTCCTCCCCCGTTCCTCACAATTCACTCTCGCTTTTCCTTGAAAGATTCGTTCAAGGGGTTGAAATTGTTATCAATTTCACCGCAGGTGATTATGTTATCAGTCGCTCCCATTTTGCAACTTTTCGTTGCATGACAAAACATCCGGCGATGAGAGAATCAGATCAACTTTTCAGATCAATTCTAGAAGTCGAAATGGAAACACGATTGGTGCTCTTGTTGCTCCTTCTAGCAACACCGACAGTGAGAGCCATTTATAGTATTTCTCAATGGTGAACATTTCGTGCTGTGCTGTAAACCGTAAGAACGAAGAGAAAAAAGCATCATAAAAAAACTTCCGATGAATAAGCATTTTTTTAAAGATTTCCCGTAAACGGACTACCACAACACCGAAGGAAGAAGAATATGAAGATTATGAGGATGAAGATGACGAGTGAGAGAAGATACATTGATTACAAATATTTTGGCTCTGCTACTAAAATCGCAGCCTCTTTAGTTCGAACTCCTATCTGTTCACTCCAGTGTGTACACTCGTTTAGTTAAATATGTACTCTATAAAAATAATGGAATATCATTTTTTTTCAGTTTGGGAGACGTGAACTCGGATCAGCACAGAGCCGGAGCCGTGTTTCAGCAGGCCAGCATTACTTCGGTTTTCACGGTAAGCGAAATGAAGCTATAATTTTTAACAAAATTATCGTCATAGTGACTCTTTGCAAAGTGAATCTAACTGGGACCCTTTCTAAGAATCAATCACAACTTTTTTATTGGCTTCTTATGTGCTTTTATTGTTGTCTTCATATCTCAATTGACGTCATCAACTCTGAAACGAGCTGTGATTCGAAACACTTTGTACCAAGAAGAGCCCCTTATCAGATACACACGAAAAAATCTGAGATTCGATTACTGATCAACATCAATAAGATTAATCGGAATTGATCGATTAAGTATCGACAACGAAAAAATACTCTGATCGGAATTACAAAACCAATGTTGCAAACCGCTACTTCCGTATAGCAGCATACTTCTTCACATAAGAAGTCTTTCTTATCATTGTCATATCACAGGATAAGAAGTCATTTCTTTGTCCTCACATCAAACCCGCCCTTCATACGGGAACTTCCCTTGCTGATCTCTCACCAGAAGACGTCGATGTCGTCGCTGCAATGGGAGATTCACTGGCGGTTATTTTTTATTAATTTTGACGTTCAAATAAAACGTCCGTTTTACGATTTGAATTGTGCATGCACAATTTTTGCTAAATAGAATCCAGACGAAGAAAAAATAACAGTTGTCACGTTTCTCGGTGTTACCTATTTTCTATTTACTTATCACTCAATAATTGCAGTCAGGTCGCGGTCTCTGGGCGCCATCTGCAGTCGACTTCAGAGGAGCGGCATTTCCCATTGGAGGAGATGCGAATATCGATGGACTCGTCACTATTCCCAGTAAGTTAATCGAGATTTTTGTTGTCCAAAATACATAAATAACAAAGTACTATAATATTTCAAAGAGATCTTCGAAATTCAAATGGGTTTTTTTTATTAATTATGGAACAAACTAATTCGCACGTTTCGCAGAATGATGCATTTTTTGTGTTCTCGTAATATACAGTCCTGGTTGTTTCCCCAATGAAAACTTTCCGGCCCGGCCGGACCCGGACGGGCCCAAGTGGACCCACGCAATTTGTGGCGCGAATAGAGATAAATTCGAGACAAACTCTGTGCAGTCAACGAGCTCAAGTCATTGGTCATCGAATGTTATTGATTGAAAATTAAATTATTTGCTTTATTACATTTCATTTCGTTGAAAGAAATGATTGCAAGGAAATGACTTTCGATAGAGATTGACGCAAAATATTACAGTATCTCTTGGACTTTTGCATTTACCACGAACTGATTTTTCATAGAACGAAATTTTCTAATGAATTTAAAATTACTAAAAAATAGTTATTTAAATTTCTGTTGACACTTACCGATGACGAATGACCTGAATTCGTTGACTGCACAGAGTTTGTCTCGAATTTATCTCTATTCGCGCCACAAATTGCGTGGGTCCACTTGGGCCCGTCCGGGCCCGGCCGGGCCGGAAAGTTTTCATTGGGGAAACAACCAGGACTGTAGATATATCTAGATAAATCTTTTTTTTCAGATCTGCTACTCGAGTTCAACGATGAAATAGAGGGAGTCTCGCATGGAATGGGAGGACGGTGAGTTACTTCACTTCCTTTGTCACATCCTTTCTCATATAATTATGTGCTCGTAATGCATGCTCACCGGGAAAAATTTCCAGACTTTGTGACATAGATGGTGTGCATTTTGAGGGTAATTAATATGTGTTACAGAAAGGGACAATATTTTCTTTCATAAATACGTTATTATGATAAAATTTGCAGTAGCAATCTTCCCGATCATCAATTCAACGTCGCTATTTCGGGCGCAAAAACGAAAGACATGCCCGAACAGGTAGCCCTCAATATTTGCATTTGCAATACATAGACGTAACTTAATTGAGCGTTCACAATACTAAAAAGGTAAAGGTAAAGGTGATAGGTCATCTACACGCAAGGCGGTCTCGACCACCCCTATGCCTGAGGGGCAACTAGAGCCTGTCCTGAGATGATCAGCGGCCTGTTGCGAGGCTATTCTCGTGTCGTGAATCGGGGACCCCTTTCGAGGCATGTTTGGATCGTGATTTACCAATCACTACCAACATTTCTTAACCCCCTTGGTTGGGTGGATCTGCAGGCACGGGGGGTCGAACTTGTGACCATTCGATTCGCATTCTAGCACACAACCACTGCGCTACCCGGCCTACGATTTTTTTACTGTTGCGGACGAATACTGAAAAGTGGTATTCGTCCGCAACAGTAAAAAAATCGTGATCGTCTTACGAAATAACGGTGTTCCTCTATTATCTCACCAAAAATCAATAAAGTGAACTTATTGCAGGCAGATGAGCTCGTTCGTCGAATTCGAGTGCACACAACGGAACTCGACGACAAATGGGTGATGGTGAATATTCCAATCGGAACGGAAGAGGTTAATATATCATTGCTATAAGTCTTAATTTGGTTATAGGAAGGTAAATAAATGCATAAAATCATACTCAGATCTGTGAAACCTGCGCTGTACCTGACGTCAGAGCACTCAGAATTGCGCTAGCCAAGATTAGAACGGGAATCAAGAAGGTAAAAATTAAATTGTATTTTATAAACTTGGTGAGATAAACAATGTTGACATCAGTACGCAATGTTTAGGTCTTCGTAATCCTTCTCGGCCCAGTACACGTTGCGTCATCATACACAATAAACGTCAATCTGATGAAGTAAGCAGGTTGTAATTGAAATAATGGATATTCAAATGAAATCAGTCAATGAGGGGAGGTGGAAAATAGGGAGTTAAAACCGTTGATTTGAAACTCATCCGATATTCGCTAATTCTTCCTATTAAAATTCGTGAATGAATGAAAATCACTACAGATCTCGATGTTCTTGTTTGGAGGCACTCACGAAGAATCAATATTCATCATTATTGAGGAAGTGGGCGAATATCTTCTATGATGTACAGGTGCGAAAGGCGATAGATAAAATTGTATTATATATTGCCGTTCACCATTTTACTTCACATTTGCACTATTATCAAGCGAACGAAGCCAAATTTGCACAAATTTTAAGGGAGACAGCTTTAAGAAATAAAGAAAATGTTTCTGAGCTTTGTTTCAATTGCAGTCCGAGTTCAACAGTCTAAACTACACGACATTCGGAGTTCTCGCAATTCCGCAGCTCATAATTCACTCTCGCGATCCGAATTCACTGTTCACCGAAGGAGAACCGCAGTTGAATCGGTCAGTTTTTACCATAAATAATCCAATGATATACCTAACCTGTAACGTACCCCTCAACAGAACCTGATTTATGTCCAAATGCGCAGACGCGGTCACACGTATGCGGCGAAGTGGCTCTGGAACCGACTATTAGCCGGCCCTTCCTACAATGTTTCTACGGCCGTCTTCTCAAAAGATGCTTACTACTGTCCCTCTGTGGTACGTGAAGCATCTTCTACATTTCCGATCTTCAAAAGTTGCTGGCCATATCTTTGTAAAGCGATAGTTATTGCAGGGGTGTCCGTACTTCAGAACTCCGCGAAACTTCGAACACTGCTCCATTCTCACAGAGGTCGGATTTGCTCTAGTAAATATTATTACTTTTCTGAGAAGACCTCGCTTTTATGCTTTTGTATCGAAATATATTTTATAACTGTAATTAGTTTCCAGGACGATTTCGAGGCGCGTAAATCGACAACAAGAAGACCGCGAACGGCGACATTGAAACCAACGAGGAGAGACGTCAGTCTACTTATAATAATCTAAAATTCTTTTTCAAGTCAGCAGGACGAAAAGTTGAACTTTTAGCTCCAAAAAGCTATTCGTCATTATTCGTGCTGTAAGGCCAAAGCGAGAGAGCCTCGTGTGATAGCGCAAAATGTGTTTGTCTCCATGGACCCCCTCAAAAGTTTACAAGTAATACTTTTCTGAGTAAATCTTGCGCTTACTACTTGGTAGAATGCGAAATGTGAGAACACGGTTTCTTCATTTTGCACACTCTCCACCGACCGGTGAAGAGACTGCGTGAAATGAAGAGATTTCGCATTCTTCTACGTGGTGCATTCCAATCAATCATCTTCATTCAGACAATTCGTCGTAATCTCGGTGCTGTGATCGTAGTCGTCGTTCTTCTCGCTCTAATCGCCGTTTGCCTACTCGGAGGCGCCTTTTACTGCCATGGATTACAAGCGACGAAGGGACGATTCGAGGAACTATCGGGTGTTTGAACTCACATAATTCCTTTCCTTCTCCATTTTCTTCTAGTCAGCATTGTTTTATACTGAAACCCATTGATTCTTCAAACAACCGCCTTATCGAACTATTTTTATTACATTGCACTGACCCGATATCTCAATTTTCTTTATTCAGTCACACTAGTGTCTCGGACTTTTTTTACTATTATATCGTTTCCATCCCATTTTATAATAAGAATCACCCCATCCGGCTAAAACAAATCTAACCTTCAACCATATTCAAATTTCCTACCATTCGAAAAAAATGAGATTCTTGTCGATTTGTATACTACGAGTATTCCCGCTCTAAGAAATCACTTATACCAATTTGAATTTTTCTGTTATTTTCTTCCTCCTCTTAAAAGCTTTATGGTTCACCTTGCAATATCGATCGATTGATAAATAATTGAATACATAATAATTTATAATTTATACAATGAGTGAAAGACTTTATTTCGATAAATTTCAATGTCTTAGAATCAAGGTAGTAGTTATGCTAGGATACATTTTAATGAACTTAAACTGAACTCAAAGTAGTAAATCGATCGGAGCGATTTTCTTCTCCTCCTCGTGTGTCGGTACGCATAGCTCCATTGGTTCTGAGAGATCACGCGACTGACGCGTCAGAAACGCCGAAGATACGCGGGCGACGCGCGAGTCAACCGTGCTAATACTGAGCGAACAGTGTGCGTGTCGCTTGCTTGAGATCGATTCATCGATGTCACATGAAGGATGAGCGTGAGGAATAACAATCTGAATGAAGAGTACGGTTGGTCAGATAAGGTTCATCGGGTCAAAAATTTAAAATGTTCTCTTATTGAATCATCATTCAACAATTCAAATAATTATCACGAGTTCGGTGTGTCAACAGCGGAGTCGAATCTCTTACCGTCAATGTACAGTGGATTCTCTTCCTTTTCACTACAATGAAGACGAAGATTAAGAAGAGAACGACGAGAATGAAAATATTGAAGAGACAGAAATAGAATAGAAAATTGTTGAATGCTTCTGGAAACATTGGAATTAATTGTTAGAACGGAAGTGAAAAACGAAGAAAGGAAGGAGTGATTCAGCTGGGAATAGAAAATGTCGTTCCACATGTTTTTGGGAAGCGATTTTATCGAAATTTAATCTTTCTATTGCGGTCGGTTCTGAACAAGATATTTTTGTTTGTCATTGATTAGTTTTTTCCTCCATCTAAAGAATAAATAAGTCGGCTCAGAAAGAGAAAAAAAACAAACTTGACACGCCCTTCTCTAATTTGCCTATCAACAGATCTCTAATTTCTATTGCTCTCTTTCTGTCTTTCATCGCTCACTAATTACTGTGGAAATCGTGAGTGAGGAAAATACCTTGCCCAATAAGGTCAATCATGGCACGCATTGAAGATAGGATAATGTGTCAGTGTAGGTTACCTTTGTGCTCTGCTCTAGATAATATTTGGTAAGTTCTCTCGTCCATCGAAATACGAAGAGATTGAGTGTGAAATGACGAGAGTATCTATCGTCCCTCTCTATCTCTCTCTCTCTCTCTCCCTCTCTATATCACTCTCGATTACCTCTCTTATCGACCAATTTTTCGTGCTCATGCATTAGCGAGTCGAACATTGGTGACAACTCGAATTGCGCTAGGGAGTATATAAGAGAATGTAGTTAGTTGGCGATGCTCAATTGAGAGAAATGCGTCTCATCACCACTGTGTCTGCGGCTTTTGTGCTTGCCCTTCTTAGCGGCTCCAATGCCTACAAACTTCTTGTCTTCAATCCTTCATTTAGTCAATCGATAAATAACTTTCTCGGAAATATCGCCGATACGCTTGTCGATGCGGGACACGATGTGGTTAGTATTTATTGCTAGATAATTTGATTGTTGATATGAGGAATTGATGTTTTGAAGACACAGTCGCGTTCTCGTAATATCATCTTGTTTACAGACTTCTCTCATTCCAATTGTAAATCCTTCACTGAGAGATGGATCGCACAAATCTGAGAAAATCTACGTACAATCCACAGATGAAGTAACGAGGGTTAGCAATTTTACTTCTTAAAAGTACATTTCAATCTTTCTATTTCAGATAACAGAAAGTATGAATTTCGATGACGCTGATTTCTTTTATTACAACGATTTCGATCCTATTACTTCAATTCCAGTAGGTTTTTTTTCATTATGGAAAGTTTAAGGATAAAACTAAAGATCTCATCATAATATATTCTGCAGTTCGGTCGCGGATTCTGTCACTGGTTCAATTCTCAATGCAAAGGAGTTCTGGACGAACGGGGATTGGTAGAAAAATTAAAAAATGAAAAGTTTGACGTCATGATCGTTGAGAGTTTCGACGCGTGTGGAATCGGTGAGGAATATAAATTGATCACTTTTTTTTAAATTTCATAAATTGGTCTTCAGATTTTCATCTCCGGAGACAATGTCAAATGTGGGGGAGAAACATTTACAGGGGAGAAACATAATCATGTGTGATAATTTAGTATATTTATTTTTTGCCTGATTCGATTAATCATTCGTTTGCAGCTCTTTCCCATCTGATCAAAGTGAAATCTCTAATCACAACTGCTGGTTCCGTCCCCATGGGACCACAAGGGGAAGAAATGGGACTCGAACCAGTACTTAGCTACAATCCCAGTATGTTTACAACCTCAAACATTTTCAACAAAAAAGTCAATAATTTTATATTTACTTAGATATGATTATTTATACCAGATGCGCTGATTTCCCACATCGATGTTCACTCGATGTTGAGCAGATTTTGGAATATTTACGCCGATCTAGTCTTCAAACTCACTTGGTACACAAGTCGTACCGAGGTATATTTGCTTCGGCTATTTTCCTCAATTTATTTTGCATGCCGTTGGAAATATTACAGATAGATGCGCTATTTCGTGAACGATTTGGAAACGAATACCCCGCAGTGAAGGTACATATTTATGTAGTATTTGTTTGATCCAATATTTGTCGACCTATAAAAAGAGGAAATGGCGTTAATGTAATTCAAGGAAATAGCCTCTGACGCTGCTTTCTCTTTCATTAATTCCGAGCTACTCATCGATTTCGCAACACCAATGTTGAGCAGAGTTATTCTTATTGGTGGAATTGGAGCAAAAGAGCCTCGGAAGCTTGACAAGGTGTGATTTGCCGTCCTCATGTCATATTCTATTTTTTATTTCATTGGTTACATATGTAAGAATTATATTTAAAAAATTCTCAGGAGCTCGATCGAATTGTTTCTCTTCGTAACAAAACAGTTCTAATCTCGTTCGGTTCGATCGTTACTTCTCACACTCTTCCTATAGAAGTGAAAGATAGCATCGTCAAGGTATTTCCTTATTTTCTATTTGAGAAACATGAACATCATCGCTTTAGCAAGAGATCTGAAATTTATGAACTTTTTCGGAAAAAATAGTATGCTAATCTCATTCAGACTGTGTCTCAATTTCCTGAAGTCACTTTTCTCTGGAAGTATGAGAAGCCAGACGATGAATTCGCAAAGGTAGGATACTTTAGGTACTTTTATTGCCTACGCAAGAATGAATCTCAGGCAGCCCTCTCCTCTACTCCAAATCTTCAAATTCTTTTGTGGACTCCTCAAAATGATCTACTCGCAGATGAAAGACTCACTGCTTTTATTACCCATGGAGGAATGGCATCAACTCAAGAAACGGCATTGAGAGGAAAACCTGGCGAGTTTTACTACGCAGACTTGGCTCGGAGTGAATATGTTTCGTTCTCACTCAATGGGGGTGTGATGATTGTGTGATGTAGCTATAGCAGTGGCGATTCCTATGAAATTATAATCATTGATGTATTCGGCTGATTTATCTCTTGAAGGTCTCTTTATTCCCTTTATTGGTGATCAGCCCCGCAATTCGGGTATGATGGAGAAGAATGGAGTGGGAAAGGTATATAACAACCAAAAAAGTTTCAAATCAAAATTTTGAACTAAATATATGGTTCGTTCCATCTCTACTAGGGTGGCGAAATCGGTGCAGCACCGATGCACTGTGTTCTCGGTGCGCGAACCGAACGGTGCACGATGCACCGGTGCACGTCAAAATGTGAGAGTGGTGCACTGTTCGTGCACCGTGCACCGCGGTGCACGAGAGAGCGCGCAAAGAGGGCAAGCGCACCGAGGTGCACCACTCTCGCTGTTTGACGTGCACAGGTGCACAAATGATTAGTGAGAGCACCGGTGCACGCACCGCCGTTAGCCACCCTAATCTCTACATTTGAAAAATCGTTCAGGTGTACTCCAAATACGACTTATCTGATTCGAAGAAATTGATTGCTGCAGTGAAAGATCTGCTTGAAAATGAAAGGTGAGGATCATCATGTTAATTGCAAATCAATTAGGGCATTTTAAATATAAAATGTGAAAATATGTTTACATTCTTCAGCTATCGGGAAAATGCGGTCCGAATCGCTGCTATGATCAGAAAGAAGCCGTTTTCTGCAAGAGAACAACTTGTAAAGTGAGAGCTTTCTCCATATTCTTGTATTTTCCATCATTGTTTGCCGTATCAATTATTATCATATCATTAACCAAATATCATTTAGAACCGTCGAATTCGCAGCTCAATTTGGTCCTTCCTCTGCCCTTCGACCAAAGATCTTCGACATGACCTGGATTGAATTCCATAATGCAGATCTCATTTGTGTCTTCATACTTGTAATTCTTGTTTCTCTCGATCTAGCCTTTTATGCCATTAGAGTCTGCCTCAGGCGATTTATTGCAGTATTCAAGGTAAAGAACGAATAAAAATGATAAACCGTGAATCTATTATAGTTATCTAGTTCAACATAAGTAAATGAAATAGCGGAACGTTTCAACTTGCTTTATTATTTCAAAGGAGATTTTATAGGTACTAGGTAGATTGCATAGGTTCGAATTAGAACAGAAATATCCAAAAAAATCTACAGTGTATGACGAAGAATTATGAATATATGAAGATAAACAAAGGTTCGAATTAGAACAGGCGTTCTTGTAATATTTATTCAATAATATTCAATCGATCTCATTCGAGTATGTTTCACTCGGAATTAAATATTTAACATGGCGAGCTTTTTGATATACTATTTTTATAATTATTGTACGATTTACAAAGCTGGACATTAATTATATAACAATTTTATATACATTCAATGATGGAATCTCTCGATTGATGGTCGGCACACATCCCACACGCCGGCCAATCTTACAGGAAAGGCCTCTAAGTGAGAGAGTGTGTAAAATTTGAAAATAAGTCAAATGCGTGGCCGCCACTATCCCCTAAACAGTCGTGGCGTGACGCAGAGGTGAAGCAACTACATACTTTTTGCAAGACAATTTTTCTGTGCGAGCATGAGCCGTTCACGTCGATCCCACAGATTTTGCAGTAATCGAAATTGTTGCATCTGCAGAAACTGATGAAGGTGTTGCAATCCCCAGTGCAACTACCGACACGATTGATATCAACACCGAATCCTTTGTAGATGCAATATCTCTCTCGGTGAGTTCCTGATATCAGTTAATACAATGCGCATACTTAAAACGCGTTCTCTGTAAGAGTGCAGTGAAAGCTGAGATAAGCGGCACAACTCCTTCAAAGTGAACGGTTCGGGCTCAAACTTTTTTCACAAACAGTTCTAGGTGAAAATTGAATTTTAAAAGTGAGAAATACAGAAAATGTCAACTTTTGAAAAATCAATAATTTTTTTACGAAAAAAACAATTTTTTTTTGATTTTTTTATTTTGCTATCGTGTTATATATCATTCAAAAGAGCATCAAAAGTTATGCTTATATTCACAATTTCATGAGAATTGAACCACCTGGAGGGAAAATCGATGATCATATTCCCAGAAATTTGACGCTTCTGTGAAAAGTATTTTTGAATAAAATTGTTCCCATGATTTCTACCTCGTGGATCCGAGATATAATATGTATTTTTCATCGTAGAATCGCATGGTCACTATTTGGTTGAAAATCTAGGGAGTAAAAGTACTCGTACATTTACTAGACCGTCACCACCCAGAAATGAGATTCAATTTTGAAGTGTGTAGAAAATATTTTTTCAAGGTTCAAAACTGAATCATAGATACCCCATTTGAAAGAGCATCAAAAATTATATATATAAATTTATGATATAAGGAGGATTGAACAGCTAGGAGCGCCAATCGATAATACCATCCCCAGAAATTGAAAATTTTAGTCATGCTCATTATTCGCTTATATTTTCATTCAAAGTGATCTACCAAGCCTTAAAAAAAATTTTAACAAGCATTCTTATGTGTAAAGTGAATTTTAATCGTAAGAAAGTTATGAAAAATTGAATTTTGAAAAATCGATAAAAATATTTTTCGAGAAAAAAATAATTTTTCACTTTTTGTAAAATTTCCTGTCGTGTCATATCTCATTCGAAAGAGCATTAAAATTTATGTATATAACCACACTTTCAGCACGATTTCGTTTCTTACATTAGAGAAATGGTGACTGCTTCCTCAGAAGTTGATCGTTTTTCGCGGTCACATATTTTCGTTCCTTGCGTCTCAATCGTCATGAAAATGCAGTTTTGTACATAACTTTTGATGCTCTTTCGAATGAGATATGACACGACAGGCAATTTTACAAAAAGTGAAAAATTATTTTTTTCTCGAAAAATATTTTTATCGATTTTTCAAAATTCAACTTTTCATAACTTTCTTACGATTAAAATTCACTTTACACATAAGAATGCTTGTTAAAATTTTTTAAGGCTTGGTAGATCACTTTGAATGAAAATATAAGCGAATAGTGAGCATGACTAAAATTTTCAATTTCTGTGGATGGTATTATCGATTGGCGCTCCTAGCTGTTCAATCCTCCTGATATCGTAAATTTATATATAATTTTTGATGCTCTTTCAAATGGGGTATCTTTGATTCAGTTTTGAACCCTGAAAAAATATTTTCTACGCACTTCAAAATTGAATCTCATTTCTGGGTGGTGACGGCCTAGTGAATGTACGAGTACTTTTACTCCCTAGATTTTCAACCAAATAGTGACCATGCGATTCTACGATGAAAAATACATATTATATATCGGACACACGAGGTAGAAATCATGGGAACAATTTTATTCAAAAATACTTTTCACAGAAGCGTCAAATTTCTGGGAATATGATCATCGATTTTCCTTCCAGGTGGTTCAATTCTCATGAAATTGTGAATATAAGCATAACTTTTGATGCTCTTTTGAATGATATATAACACGATAGCAAAATAAAAAAATCAAAAAAAAAATTATTTTTTCGTAAAAAAATTATCGATTTTTTAAAAGTTGACATTTTCTGTATTAATCACTTTCAAAATTTAATTTTCACCTATAACTGTTTGTGAAAAAAGTTTGAGCCCGAACCGTTCACTCTGAAGGAGTTGTGCCGCCCAGTCCTGCGATCTTACAGAGAACGCGTTTTAAATTTTAGAAGAAGAAATGAGAAAAACCACAACTATTATTACATTTATAAAATGATACGAACACACAAAAAGTCAAAATGGTACTTCCTGTGTTTACCAAAGCGAGAGAGCGGGCAAAAGTGGCAAAAGGGTCGCGTACAAGCCTGTGTGGTAAACAACGGAAGTACGTCATTTGACTTTTTTGTAATCGTATCATTTTAGAAATGTAATAGAAGAAAGACGAGAAATTATCAATCAGTAATAATAACAATACGTTTCTCTTAATTTCCATTGACGTGCGCGACGTAATAAAATTTCAGCATATAGAAACTTTTTTTTTGTAAATATAAAAATGGATATCCGTGTAGACTAGCATTCCGCTTCCTTCTATCTTGTGCCCGACCCAAAGTATTACAGGGAGAAATACCCCTAGAAAAGACCTAGTAATTGACCTTTCCTCCTATGTCTCTCTTGGAGAGAGCAGAGACATGAAAGTGATAAGAATAGAGAGATTGGGGAATCGAGGAGGGGCAAGAGATGCCAGAGGAAAAGAGAGACTGCACTCAGAAAAATTATAGTAGTTTTTAACTATCATGATAGTTATGGTGAACACATTGCTAGTAATATTTTACTATCATGTGCTTACCATGACTATCATGACAGTTAAAAACTACTATAATTTTTATAAGTGTTAGTAGATCAAAGAGAGTGCGAGAGAGGAGGGGGAATCACTCTAGTCCGGAAAAGGGGTGGAATGTTTGTTATTTCGTGGCGAGATCCTAGAAATTTGCGCGAGTTCAAACATGGGAACTCTCCCTTTAAGAAAAGGCATACCCCAATGCAAGAACAAAACGGTAGATAAACGCCTCCCACTCATTTGAATATTTAAATGCACGGGTTTGCTGCACTTGGGGTTTTCTGAAGCGAAAAGTCCCTGAATTTTGCATGGAAATAGTCAATCTTAATGGCGCCAAAACGCTACTTACTATTAGTTACTTGTCTGTACAATGTAGGGATTAGGGTCTGCAAAATGAATCTTTGAGCGAATCTTGAATCATTGCTCAAATTGCCGAGCGGTCGAAGATTCAAATGAATCCTCACTTTTCAGCAAAGATTCATTTGAATCTTTGACCGTATCTCTAGTATTTCGACACTTTTTCCAACGCGGTCTTCGGCATTGTGTTACTGCCGTAAATGTGGTAGCCCAACCCGAGAATCAGATCTCATGCAATTTCCTGAGATTCCGGATACTGTATTTTCATAAAGTACGCGCGCGTCTCCTGACCGTCGCTTTAGAGTGCTCATTGTGCTAGGGTTCGTATCGTCCAATTGGTTCGGTGGTTGTGTTCCAATAGTTCTGACCGAGTATCGTTGGTTCGAATTTTTGGAGTTGGACTATTTTTGCCGTTTCAATTTTTTTATCAAAAGTGGTAATAACTAAATCACGCCGTATACATTATGCCCTCAAGTTTAATAAGTCGAAATTTCAGCCCTAGTATGCTTTTCCCCACAAAGAATAGTCAAAGATTCACTAGAATCTTTCGAAGATTCAATTGAATCTTTACACGTTGAGTTTCACTTATTTGAGATTCATTCCACTCTTTGTAGATGAGGGCGACCGGTCAACAAAGATTCAAAATGCAGACCCTAGTAGGGATGTCTAAACAGAATGCGGAATGGCTCCATTTCATTCCATTCCTTACACCATTCCGCATAGCGGCCGATCGGTTTAATTAGGTATGCGGAATGAATTAGAATTGCAGAATGCCGGAATCCGCATTTCGCCGGAATCGCTCAGTTCTTTGTGGTGAGTTTTTATTGTTGCTCTCTTCCCCTCATTCCATTCCAATTTCGATTGCGGCATTCCGCAATTATTCGGAAAACCGAATCAAAAAATGGCCGGGCTTTCCTGATTGCGGAATGAGGAATGAGAGGGGAAAATCGATGCGGCATTGCTATAATTGCGGCATCAATTCCGCGTAGACAACCCTAGTACAATGTCAGGTTACGATAGCTCTTTATCGTCGAAACTATGTGAGATAATTATACATTCTTAAAATAATTATCGAGTATTTTTCTAATAGCTCTTCGTATCTCCTCTGTTTCCATCGATTACAATTCGTTGATGCCCTCTCTCAGCACATAGTCAGTTGCTTGCGAATCACTGCAGTATAGAATTCAGTAGAAAATTAGATATTCAGACCACAAATGAAGAAACTATTTTTCACTTTCACGATAATGTGCGATTCTATTCCAACTCCCTTACCGGATGGGCAGAGATCTTCCAAAGTCTGCTAGTCGATTTCCACTTGGTCCATCCTCTGTGAACTCAATGAACGATGGACGACATTGAGGATGGAGGATGAGAATCCTAAACAATCAGATTATCGATCGATGTTTTATTCTTTGTTTGTGCAAAACCAGTCCGAAGATATTCCCAAATAATGCCCTATTCTTCAATAGAGGTAAATCTTTAAACTATGTTTTGGAAATTTAAGGTATTTTTGGTATATATATATACAAACAAACCAATAAATTTTTAAAAAGGCAAAGAATAACAAACTTCTTAAAGATGCTCCGGTATTTGCTGCCCTCGACGACGGATGCCAAATGGTGAGCTGCGAGACGAAGTCCTGAGAAATATCGAATAAACTAGTTATTTTTTTCCTGCAGAAGAATCCCCCACGTATGGAGAAAGAGCATCGTTCTTCGGAAGCATGAATAAATCTGTATCTGCATTCCCCAGTAGCACAACCTTGTGCAGATGGACGTGTGTTGGCATGTACGCGTTTAAGAAACATAAAAAAGCGAGCGGAATCAATAAAGTACCGAATATACTGTTTTTTTGTTAACGTTGTATTTTTAAAATTAAATAAGTCGTTTCTTTTCTTACCATGCCTTTCTTAATGTCTTTCATAATGTGAATTTCTTACCATGCCCAAGCATTTCTTGCAGTTTCGCTTCATCGTCGATGCAGTGATTCAATACAATGCAGCACATTTTGCAGACTCAAAAAAAAGGAATTATTCATTGCTTATGAATAACTCATAATTCACACCTTTTTTTTTCGCCAACGATTATTTGTAAGATGAGCAAGAGCGTGTGTATGAAAAGTAGGGAAATTTTGTAAAAAAAATTGTTGCCCCTGGTTCCCTTTTGATGGTTCTTTTTTTCGGGCGATGCAAAGGGTTATATCCATTTTTATATGAGGCTGTCTGCGATAGGTTCAACAAATGGTCCGCACAGCTCAAAAATGAAATCTCTCCGTAACTCGCCCCTAGGGGTAGTTTTCGATGCTCTACAACGTGGCGTCTTTCGTTTTTCATGAATTTGACTATTGGCGCCAAAATGGCGCCGCGCCAGAATACTGTTAAATCGAATTTTCGAAAATATCTCTTTCAGAATTGCAGATAGAGCGTCACAATTTTTTTTTTCTAACAGAATTTGATGGCGAATCTCGCTGACTAATTTAATTGTCGCTAATTAACCTAATTAGCCGGTAATTAAGAGTTTTTGACTCTTTATAGTGTGTCATACCTCATTCGAACCGCCGGGCGATTCTGATCCTACGGTTATAATTTTGTGTGAAAGGTAGGGGTGGAAAGTACTTTCTCATTAGATTTATTAGACTTAGATGCTAAAAACGCTCAAAACAGCGCCTCTGAGTGCAATTTTTTTCATAACGTATTGTACCAAAATCTCACTTTTTGTTCCACCCGACTCACGTGGGTTCGACTCCCCTCCGCGACGGCTCATTTTGCAAAAATATTTCATGTTCAAATTTATCTCGCGAAGATTTGTTGTAGACAAAATATTTGTTTTATATGCAAATTGTGACAAATGTTGCTCGTTAAAATCACGTGTGAACTTTCTTTTTATCGATTTTCAAGTCTAAATCTAATGAGAAAGTGCTTTCCACCCTAGCTTTCACACGAAATTATAACCGTAGGATCAGAATCGCACGGCGGTTCGAATGAGGTATGACACGACCTTCACACTATAAAGAGTCAAAAATTCTTAATTACCGGCTCATTAGGTTAATTAGCGAAAAATATATTAGTCAGCGAGATTCGCCATCGAATTCTGTTAGAATACGTGGGATTTTGACGCTCTATCTGCAATTTTGATAGAGATAATTTCCAAAATTTCATTTCCCAGTTTTCTGGCGCGGCGCCGTTTTGGCGCCAATAGTGAAATTCATAAAAAAACGAAAGACGCCACGTTGTAGAGCATCGAGAACTACCACAGGGGGCAATTTATGGAGAGAAATAGAGAGATAATTTTGGGCTGTGCGGAGCTCTGTTGGAGAATTGTTGAATCTATCGCGGACAGCAACATATCCGGTCTCACTGTCGGTCTTCAAGTAGTAGTGTCCATTGCTGTCATCATAAAAGTCTTCGAATCTCGCTCGGCTCATCTGACCCATGAAGTGGTCGATGATAACGGGGTGCTGAAATACATCTAGCATCATGAAAAAGAGCTTTTCACTTTAATTGAGACAAAACCAACAATGTATTAATCGGATTTTTAAATAAATAAAGACCGTTACGTTTGAGACCGTTAAAAGCATATTGCGTTTGATGCTATATCACGCGTGTCACCTAACGATCAGAACAACTGATGTACATCCTTTTATCGGGGTTTTCAGTAAAACCATTTTTGGGTGCCCAAAAGGGTCCTTGAAAAGATAGCCGGAGCTTTTTCTGCGCCAGATCGATCTTCTCGTCGATAGACGTCGTCGAGTCACGAAAAGTCAGAAAACCACATGCCTTTCCAGCTGAATATGTCGTTTCTGAGAGAAGTTAGTGAAAAGTTGATAGAGACATAATTTGTAGATAATTCTTTGGATATTCAGGTCCACTAGTTCAATAATCGATAATGTCAAAAATAGAAAAGTTATGTGGCGCAAAGCTGGCGTTCGAACCACATTTTCGTACCCAAGCTGAATTTTTGATATGTTGTGTATTTTTGAGAGATGTGGGGGTTTTTTTCGAACAAAAGTTACAAGCAAAAAACAGGTCTGAAATCCCGGACGTGTTCAATTTTACTAGAGAAAACGAGAGAGAGGTCACACTGATCTACCTATCTCTCCTCTCTGCACGTGTCGTTCTCAATCGAGTCCCTTTGTCTTCCCTGTCTGTCTCTCTGTGAGAGTGCGAGACGAGAGAGGTAGATCACTCTCTTGTTTCTTTAGTAAAATCGTACAAGTCCGGGATTTCAGACCTGTTTTTTGCTTGTAACTTTTGTTCGCTGCGAAATAACCCCCACATATTATATGAGAGCAATCGCGATAGAATCGACCGGCCGGCGGAAATAGAAAATTTTGGTCTCCGATTTGGCTTAAAACTAAAACAAAGATACTTTCGGGTCTGCTCTATTCAAATCTGGACACTAGAGCTCATGAAAATCATTCGCTGTCGCGAGCGGTTGCCTCGAAGCTGAGATGTTTGAAATTTTAAAACGTAAATTAGTGTAACTTTGTTCAAACTTGAGATATCTTCTCATTCTTGGGATTATATGAAAGGGTAAACCTTCCGCTACGATTTGAGCACCACGACATCATTCCTGGCCCATGCCGTGCTGCGCAGTGGTCGTTTTCGCAAAAGTTTCCATAATTCTCCTAATCGAAAAAACCAATGCCCCGTTCTCGGGCAGTTTATAGGGCCATGTATGAAGTTACTTCGCCCAACTTTTCAGCCGGATCGGGACATGCGAAAAAATGACGCTCTCGCCGAAGTAGGAGCTGCCAAACGTTTCATGCCATAAACAAAGTTTAATATATGATCAAAATAATTCATCACGTTCATCTCAACATTCTGAACAACTTCTCTTTTGAAAGTGAACAGCTATCTTTTTCGAGAACAGATTTACACTGCTTAGAAGTTGCGACGCGCGCTCGCCACCGTCCCTCTCTGCTCGTCTCGCGCTCTCTCACTTTCGCACACTCTCTCACCATGATTTTCATTTTTTGTCCTGAGAAAACTCGTATTAGCTAAAAATAGAGCCATATATATTCGACATTCATGCTTACTGAATTTTCAAAGTATATTTGGATCAGGTAGTGCTTGAAAGACGTGAGAGAGTGTGCGAAAGTGAGAGAGCGCGAGACGAGCAGAGGGGACGGTGGCGAGCGCGCGTCGCAACTTCTAAGCAGTGTAACTCTGTTCTCGAAAAAGATAGCTGTTCACTTTCAAAAAAGAAGTTGTTCAGAATGTTGAGATGAACGTGATGAACCATTTTGATCATATATTAAACTTTGTTTATGGCATGAAACGTTTGGCAGCTCCTACTTCGGCGAGAGCGTCATTTTCTCGCATGTCCCGATCCGGCTGAAAAGTTGGGCGAGGTAACTTCATACATGGCCCTAAAAACTGCCCGAGAACGGGGCATTGGTTTTTCCGATTAGGAGAATTATGGTAACTTTTGCGAAAACGACCACTGCGCAGCACGGCATGGGCCAGGAATGATGTCGTGGTGCTCAAATCGTAGCGGAAGGTTTACCCTTTCATATAATCCCAAGAATGAGAAGATATCTCAAGTTTGAACAAAGTTACACTAATTTACGTGAAATTTTTAGAGCAAAAATTTCAAACATCTCAGCTTCGAGGCAACCGCTCGCGACAGCGAATGATTTTCATGAGCTCTAGTGTCCAGATTTGAATAGAGCAGACCCGAAAGTACCTTAGGCTTACATTTAAGCCAAATCGGAGACCACAATTTTCTATTTCCATCTACTCCCTCAGTTGGTCGATTCTGTCGCGATTGCTCTCATATATTGATCGATGCATCTCTCAGAAATACACAACATATCAAAATTGGGTACGAAAATGTGGTTCGAACGCCTTGTTGATAACTAAGAGTACTACGATATGTCGAACGAGATGGCACAATGCCAAAATAACTGTAAAATGTCGATTGACTCACTCTTTGAGAGAGAAAGAATAGAAATATAAAGTAGAGCGGGCGGAGAATGGAATAGAAATGGAGAATTTGAGAAAAGTGTGATGCCTTGCCATTGGGTTGAATTTGTCTGAATTTACGTCATCATTATGTAACACTCATTTTCTCTATTCCTCAGAAGTGAGAGTAAAGTGATCGTAATTCCAAGGCAATTACATGGCCGTCCCCTTAGAGCACTACGATATGTCGAACAAGTTGGCACAGTGCCAAGGTTACTGTAACTTGTCGATTGACTCACTATTTGAGAGAGAGAGAATTGAAGAGAAGAAAAGATACAGTAAAAACAAATTTGAAGTGGCGAAAGGACGGAGAATCTGAAAAAAGAGTGATGGCCGGCAATTGAATTGATTTTTTTTTTAATTTACGTCATCATTATGTAACACTCGTTTGCTTTCCCCATTCGCCCTTATTACATTTATCAAAGAAGTTTTTTTTTTAGATTTTTTAAATTTCATTGGATCTAAATGTCTCCCCAGAACACCGGTAAGAATTTCTACAGTACGTTCAACTCTACACTATACCAATAAGTGGAACTACCTCTACTGTAAGACCTATATTATTCCTTAATTTACGTCATCATTATGCAACACTCATTTTCAGAAATGAGATAGGAGAGAAAGGTTATTCAAATTCATACCACAATCAATCGAATCGGAGATTCTGGACCACTCTATCGAGTGTCTGTTGAACGGTCCCTTCGGCTTTCACTCTGACAACGTTCTGTTTCACGCATACATCGAATGTTTCGAGTGTAGTCGCGTGACTTTTCTCGATATCTTCGTAGAGCTCTTCGTCAGTCAGTCCGTATCGATTCCTGCAACTTTTTTTGAGAAAAAAACCATGGATGACTCGATTCGTGGATGTTACGTACCCCTGTGGGCGCGATTTGATCCTCGAGACGCAGGTGGTTGTCACCGCATCTAGATATACTACTCTAGCCAGCTTTCCGATCTGGAAACGTCGATTTGTTATCATATGAAGGGAATCGGGAGAAATTCGAGAGTGGTAGATCACTAGAAAAAAAATTGATTTTTTTTATTTTCTGAAAAACGAAAGCAAAGTACTAGAACATTTCCTTTATCAACTAGATTTTCTATTAAATTTCATGAAAAGATATTAGATAGAGTAAATGCACTAGTATTTTTGAACTAGTTTTTCAGAAAATTTATAAATCAAAAGTTTTCCGAGTGACCTGTCATCCCAAAAATGCTCTCCCCTCATTCCTGCCATATTTCCAGGACCCGGAATTATACTTATTCTGCTCAATAAATCACAATTGCTATTGCTCCGCAGAAATCCTCTATATACAGCATTCCGAAGTTGATTAGTGTCCCTGATATAAGTCGGATGTTAAAATACCTGTTCTTGAATGGTTGTCATCGCTTTCTTGTCGAATTCCCCGTCGAATAGAACAATCGAGGGGGAATATCGAGAATGAGAGCACGCGAGAGGAACGAATGTACGTTGTTCCAAACTCCTGTCTGAAACAACAAAATATTGTTACTAAATTCAGCACAAATTATCTCACGTGTACACTCCGCTTCAATTCAATGGAAATCCCCACCACTCGACTGTCGCCGTTGCAGATGAGATTGTTTTCCTGAGTTTATTCGATGAATATAGTTACCACGACATCCCAAATATCAATACGTGTCTGATCCTAAGGAGAGTCCCACGCGGACACCTTTATCTAGCCATTGAGAGAGCTATACCGGTATAGACACCCGACCAGAGACGCGGGAGGAGGGGGAGAAGGAGCACCGTTTTAGCCCAAATTTCAAGGTGATGAAATACTTCCTGCACTCAAAAAAATCACCGATGACAGTGAAGTAGATGGAGAAAATATGTTACGGTGGTAAATCAATTTGATAGAGAAGAACACGCAAAAAAAGGAGATCGACTTTTTCAGAGAGAGTTAAATTGGTTACAAATACAAGTCCACTGTACGGATATTCTCGTAATAAAAATTGATTGAATGATCGGACACTATGGGATTAGCCAAAAATCAGGTAGAGATAAGTCGACTCTGAGTGTTACTAACTCTGTGGGTGAAGTTTAAAGGGAAAACCAACTCAAATGTAAGCTGTGGATGAAACATTGAAAGGCATGGTTCCGAT
Source organism: Pristionchus fissidentatus (assembly GCA_036245785.1). Taxonomy (NCBI): domain Eukaryota; kingdom Metazoa; phylum Nematoda; class Chromadorea; order Rhabditida; family Neodiplogasteridae; genus Pristionchus; species Pristionchus fissidentatus. The sequence goes on from BTSY01000002.1 coordinate 20,975,750, forward strand.
CTGACTGCATCGAAAAGACACTCAGAGGGAAATAATTTTACGACTTTGACATCGGGTCTGCCGTGCGACGACTTTCAAAGTCTAATCGACACGCTTCCTTGTGTTTGTTAGACGTTGAAGTCGCGTTGGCAAGCATAAACTTAGTCTGGTTTGGTTTTCCCCGTGAGAGAAGAAGAGAGAGGGGAGAGGGGTGGAAGAGGAGGAGGCGAGAGAGATCAAAGATCAAATAGTATCGTAATTAGATCGACCCCCAATCTATTTCCTTCTTTCAAACAGATCTTTCTACATTTAGTCTGGATAGAGAACGGGGATAACCCGGCCTCAATTCAATCTCAATCCATGATCACGGTTTCATGCTCCCTGTATCCTAATTCATTCCCCCCTTTACGTTATCTTGGAAGAATGAGGCAGAATTCATTATTTTCCTTAGGACTCAGAAAAATAAGTACTGACCGCTGATCCAGACAGGGAAGAGATTGGGATAGAGGGCAGAGTAGAACTCGCGAATGCCCTTCGTATCTTTAATCTTGACAACAGGCACCTTCTGCAAATTCGATTTTGTGTATGCTAATTTACTACGAACGATCTTAAACCAAATAGAGAATTGGATATGGGGAATAATCAAGCTCACCCTTCCTCGGCCTGCTTTTGACGACTTGCTGGAAGCATCCGCCGCACCCTACAAAAACGAAATGAAATCAAGAAAAAATATAATGAAATTGTTTATTTTTTTTTTTCGATTTTCGAGAACACTCAAACAACTGCAAACTACCATACAAATTAGTTTGCAGTTGTTTGAGTGTTCTCGAAAAAAAAATTTCTTTTCATCCTACTCACTACCTTGTCCCTCCCTGTCCTTCCCTTTCTTCTCGAGTCATCGCGCGCCACACGCGGACCCATGTTGGAATCATCCAATTTGAGCTGCAATGTTACATATTTTGATGGTGAGAGAGAGAGAGAGAGTCGGGGAGGGGAAAAGAAGGGGAGGGAGGGGAGAGAGAGACCAAAGACCATCTTAACGAGACCCAATCTCATGCAAATATTTCTCGCACTTAAACTTTACCTTTAAAATAATCTCAGATAGCATGCAATTTCAAATGTTTCTTATTTCTCCAGGAGAGAGAGAGAGAGAGAGAGAGAGAGAGAGAGAGAGAGAGAGAGCATAATGAGATCAGCTCTCATAAAATTTTATCTCTCTCGCAAGCAAGACAGATCTTTGAATGTCGTGTCATCACTTATCAATACATTTTTCATGGCCTTCATCTCCCTAAATGTGTTTGTGACGTCATCATACCGTAGCGATCACTTCGCCGCTCCGATCATCGTCTTCGTTGGACTGTATCTTCGCACTGGAAAAAAACATATTTTAATAATAATTTATTAGAATAAATTTATTTTGTATTGCACCACCCGGAAATCACGTCTCGGAGGTACTCACAACATCATCAGAAGCCTTCATGATGATTTCAATACATTCAGATGAGCCTCAACCACCCGCCAGATTTCGGTTTCGCCCATGACATAACCACAAGTGGGCTAGGACGGATGTCAATGCGTGCTTGTCTTAGAAAGAGTCGACTCACTCATTGGTTCGCTTCTTGTCTCTCTCTGTTTTCTTCTTCTTATTCATCTTGTTGATCTCTTTTCTCTCTTCCGCACTCCTCTCACTTCGAGTCGTCTTCTTTTTCGTCTTTCTCTGCAACACCACCGCTTACTTTCAAAGAGATATTTATTGACACAAATTATAAAACCTGAGGAATCAACCTACACACTCTCGCGAATGAAGTGTTCTGACTCCTCAGACAGAATAATGTCCACCCATACCAGCAGGCAAACAAAATGCTTTCAGATCTACGTATCCCTAATTAATTTTCCGGGAGAGAATTTTTTGAATCTTTCGATAAACACTCTAAACATGAGAAATGTTTATTTTGCGTGTAAACTTTAAATAACATTCTCATTCTTGAATAAATTTATAAACTTTCGATTCTGCCTCTCATGGAGTCGATATGAGACCAAGTATGGTGTAACCACAGTGTCCTCGTCAGTTGTGACATGAACTATCTGAATGTTTTTAGAGAATTATTTCGAAGTCCCTTTTTTAAGTCTCACCAGTCGAGATTACATTTCTTTCTCGTCGTGGTTGCCTCCATATGAGCAGAGCCAGTGATCGCCTTCTCGGTCCTCCATAATTTCTCCATCTTCAAACCGGCACTTTTTCTCCTCAGAGCGCATTCAATTTCCTGAATTAAAACTTCCTCGTTGGACGTAGTACATGAGTATGTCTCTAATGTATTCACAGTTTTTAATTAAAAGAAAGCTCATACATCTTTCATGCATAAGAATCCAATACAATAAACATTTTTGACGGGTAATTAACTTTCCAAATCACTATTTTGATGATCTCATGGACTCTGGACCAAGCAATTTACAAAATCAGGGAATTCGACACTTAAAATATTTAATTTATTTTAAATTTTTAATTCGCAATTATGATTTAGAGAAATAATTAGCATCGTATTATGAATAAACGGACCATCTTTTGAAGACCACGGACTAAGCGAATCCTTCGATCGGAAGTCGTCTGAGATGAACCAGTTGCTGCCTGTTTGTGTGTGAACGAGAGCATGAAACGGCGCCTTAGCATTCTTCTCCAGTGATCTGAATGTACACATAATTGAAAGTATATCGGATGAGTCAAACCTCTGAATAGAGAGCAGATCAATGATCGGTTTCACTGTCAATTCATTCCTGGTTGAGTAGGATATGAACGGATGTCCATCCAATTCTCCGACGACCTGAGGGATGCCAGATGAACGAGGACAATCGATACTATGCTTATGAACTCTCACTTTGGTGTGGATAATCTTCCGGTGCTTGAATTGATCGCTGCCGATTTGAAGTGAGGACTGAAAAGGATGATTGATTATGACGTAATTAACCAAATATTTTAACTGATGTAAACTAAAGAACACCAAAAAAGCACATCCATAATTCATACATCCATTCTGTGAACCTTCGGAGAAAAGAACGCTAACATATTGCCATTGTGTTTGGCAAAATATGTGATTCTGAGGGATAGAGAAAAATAATAAACCGTAATGGTGAATACTTACCTGTTCTTCGTCTGTCCCGGTTTCGTCTTCCGTTTCCTCCTCCTGCAATTTAGCCATTATATTTCCAACTCGTTCCATCCACGAAAGGTTCTGTATCTTCTACCACACTCGAACGGCTCTTGTAAATTCCCTTCGAGAGAATCAGGGGATTGGCAAAATGCCAGTACACAGGCTCTCTCACTTTCTCTCCTCTCTCGCTGACCCCTTCCCATGACTCTCTTTTGATCTACCTCTCTCCTACACCCCCTGTAAAATGCCGTGCTTCATACTGTTGCCAAACTAGTTTGCACAATTAATCGATAATTACATTCCATTCTAAATATATGTGCATTCCCAGGATACTGTATTCCTCCTCATCTATCAATCGAAATTATTCCATGTTCAAGATATGTCATGAAATATCAGAATAATACACATGAGGTCAAAAGCAATGGCATGATTTGTTTGTGGATTCTCACAACAGACAAACACCAATGAGAGAGAATGAGCACTTGATACTTGCTAGAATATCGTGAAATGAAATAAAAACTAATTCAATATTCACTTCCAATCGGTGTCTCCCTATAATATTCGAAATTAATCTCATCAATAAGCTCCTACAGTTCTCTAATTGCATAGATTACTGTATCATCTACCGTATCCCACTCCCAACTCTCCCTCTTCTCACTCGACACTCGACTTGACTACCAACTACCTCATATTGACTTGGCGAAATCAATAATCGGAGAAACAGTATTAATTAATTAGTTTACACCTCATTCCCTATACTCAAACAACCATTTCTTCCCTCTCATCTCATTACAATAACCGACACAAGTAGATTGTATTCAAGTAATAATCGATTGATTTAGGAATTGAACAGAAAAAGTATTCAACATTTTTCCCATAAAAAAATCAACGATCGAGATAATATAATAAGCACGCAACACTTGATTCCAAACCCACAGACCAGGGTTAGAGCGAGAGAGTGTACAAAAGTGAGAGAGTCCCTCTCGATTTCACACGCTCTCTCACTCCAAAGGCCTTTCTGGATGGTTGAGCGGCCTGTGGGATGATGTGGCAAGCTATATTTGTGATCGATACTAAATAGAGTTCTCAAATATTCCCATAATGTCCCTCAAACACATCGACTCACCTGTGAACGGATATGGGAAGAAGATGGAGAAGTTGAAATACCGCATGACGATTCTTCTTTCTCTTCATTCGCAGCCAATATCTTCTGTAAAGAATTGGAATTAGATGAGTTCGTATGAATAGCTTCCCGAGTGTAGGGAGAATAAAATCACTCTGTAATCGATATCGTACCACGTATTGACTTGATCAATCAATACTCGGCAATACCGTACCTACTCTCTCTCGAAATAACAATAATGAACATCCCCACTCACCGAGTCTCCCTGTTCCAGGGAGAGAATTCGATTCAAATTAGCCATACTGAACACACTCGATTAAGGGCTCACTACTGACAGATATTCCAAGTGATCATTAATTGACACTTCCATCACAAACTGAACATAATCAATGAGTACCGTAGTCATTTATCGATCTTATCGACAAACAATGAAAAACAAACGAGACTTGAGACGAGACTTACCATATACAATTAACTAATATTATTCGTCTACTGATCAATACTATTAGTAAATACACATACATGACTAATAATTACTCGATCTTTTCTATGGAAAAAAACAACACAATACAAGACTATTCCTATCCTATCCAGGAGCGTCGTCGTCATAAGGGAGAGAGAGAAAGAGCGAGAGAGAGAAAGTGCCCGAAGCCATCGAAGGGATGACGGAGATTAGTGGGCTATTCTCCCCCCCTCCTCCTCCTCCTTCTTCTCGGGCAAGGAGTATCTGTAATTAAAGATAGAGTAGGTAAAGACCAACGATCAACTTCTCTTTCTTTCTTAAAATTCTTCATTTTTCGACTTCTGACCACGTTTCAATCGATAGTGAGAGATCTGCAAATAATAGAATTAAAGATGAATAAAAAACGGCGTTCTTAGACTTTTTTCGAAATTAAAATATTCAATCACTTTTCGACCATCCCATAAGTTAATAACATTTGCGAAAGAGTGTAACATTGTTGGGATTAGGGAAGGGAGACGGGGGGAGAGAGCGCGATCAAAGATTAGTGTTGACCACTCAAAAAACCTTTGTTCGAGAACAAAGGAAGATTAACAACGAAACAAAGAACTGTTCCGGAACGGAGTCGAAACACTTTGTTATTTTTCGTTTCGACGTTTCGAGTGGTCAACACTATCAAAGATCATCCTAATTAAATCAACTCTCAATCGATTCTCTCACTGTCAAAATCTTCGTACTTAGAAAACAGACTCAGAAAGTGTCGGTGATAAGATATTTCGGAAAAGGACACTTCGGAAAAGACATTTCGGAAAAGGACGTTTCGGAAAATTAATTTCGGAAAGAGACGCTTCGGAACAGACGATTCGGAAATGGACGTTTCGGAAAAAGACGTTCCGGAAATTGTGAACCGCAACGCGTGAGCGCGCACATCACTTTAAAAGCTGTTTTCGTCATAAATATCAACTATTTTATTTTGTCTTTTACATATTCCGATTCCATTCGCCTCAAACAATACGAAGATAGCAAGAAAATGATTCGAAAATACGTTTTGATGTATAACACGAGGAACATTTCCGAAGTGTCCTTTTCCGAGATGTTATTTTCCGAAACTTTTTTTTCCGGAATCTCCTTTTCCGAAATGTCCTTTTCTGAAACGTCTTTTTTCCGAAATTAATTTTCCGAAACGTCTTTTTCCGAAATTAATTTTCCGAAACGTCTTTTTCCGAAGTGTCCTTTTCCGAAATGTCTTTTTCCGAAACTACCTTTTCCCAATTGTCTTTTCCGAAATGTCTTTTCTCAAGTGTGCTTTTCCGAAATGATTTCTCCGAAATGTCTTATCACCAAAGTGTCTACTCTTAAATTTGTCTCCATCAGTATCCCCTCTTCATTTGGTATCTAACTTGGAACCGCACATAAATTATAATCGTTCGCATTGACTTAAAGTAATGCATTAGCTTGTGTTTATAAAAGGAATAAAGATTACTGGAGAGGGGGGAGGGGAGGAAGGGAGAAGGTTGGGAAGGAAAAGGGAGAGAGAGAGAGGGAGAGAGAGATCAAAGAGTAATTGAGCCAACACAGTAACTTTTGTCGAGATGAGATAGAAAGGATGAGAGGAGGAAGAAGAAGAAAGGGAGGAGAGAGAGAGAGAGAGAGAGAGATCAAAGACCATTCTCATCATTAGATCAAATTTCCATCGATTCTCTCGCACGCTTTCTATTTGTACCTTCCAAACAGACTCTGCCAGTCTGTGCGTTCAAATGTTTCTTCATTTTCTATTTGGTTTCTCATTTGGAAAAAGGAAATGAATATTGTTGATTCAATTAATTGAGCCAATACAATAACTTTTGTCGAGATGAGTTAGAAAGGATGAGAGGAGTAAGAAGGAGAGAGAAAGAAAGAGATCATAATTAATCAGATCAACTCTCAATCGATTTTGAGAGAGATAGAAGAAAGGGAGAGAGAAAGAAAGGAAAAAGGAGGGGGAAGGGGAAAAGAATCTCCAATTGTATTCCCTTTTCATTTAGTCTCTAACTTTGGAAAATTGTGAAGTGCATAACAAATATTATAGATATGATTCACTGATGAATTCAGGAAATATATTTATCTTTTGCGCTGAAGAGATTAAATAGGAATGATTTGGTTTCGAAAATCTTTTTTATTCTTTTATCTACACTTCACAACTCTTCCAAGTAAGATCAGTCCATTCAATTGTGTCTGTGTGTCTTCTCTCTCATTCTTTTCTTGTGCTTCTCTTCTTCTTACATTTTTTTCCATTCAATTACAATTACAATTACAATTTTTTTATTCCGCCAGAGGGCTATTAGCTTCGTTTATGTGTCGTTGATCGTCGTTATAGTAGTTGGCAGAGGTCCGTCGTCTCCAGACGATTCGGTTGTTGTGAGAGAGGGGGCAGGATTTAGGGGGGTGCAGCGGGGCAGGGCAAATCAGAGTCGTAAGAGAGACGTGAAAGAGATAGACGGCAAGTTCGAGATATGAGATCGGAAGATATTTGGCGAGCTATTCACAATTTCTCCCGGAAGTGCGTTCCATCGTTGTACGGTTCTAGTGGCAAACGTAGAATGAGACTTAGGCACAGCGAAGGGAAGAGCGATGCGCAACTTATGGGTATTCCGCAGATTACGTGTTAGAGGGGATATTTTGAAAAGAAGGTTGGAATTGAGGGAATAGAAATTATGAATCGTCTTATGAAGGAAAAGGAGGTCAAAAATGAGGCGCCGTTGCTCTAGTGTTGACATAGAGAGGAAGTTTAGCCTATCCGGGTAGGGGGAGTATGGTATGGCGCAACGGAAGAAGACTCTACGGGTGAAGTTCCGTTGAACGTTCTCAACGAAATTGGCAAGTTTTACAGTACGCGGGGACCAAACAACAGTGCAATATTCAAGTAACGGTCTAATGAAGGCGTTGAACGCTTGCAAATAAAGATGTGGATCGTTAGAGTAGAAGCATTTAAACATAATGTTTACTTTTATCGATTTTCACATTTATCTATGTTCGTATCTCGTTGCGCTCTCGGGCGTCGATAAAATATATATACTTTGGATCTAGTTTTGATGTAAGTTTGGATACATGGTCACTAAATTTAAGAGAAGGCTGCATAATGACACCGAGATCTTTCATTGAGGGAGACGGTATTAGGTCATTGCCATTAATGGTGTACTGTGTTCTAGGCTTTAAGGACCCATAATTTACTACTGTGCATTTGGATTCGTTGAGGGAGAGATTCCATTCGCGCGACCATGAAAAGACAGTGTCAATTGCTAGCTGGAGTTCGTGGGAATGAAGAGGGACGCTTGCGTATATTTTTAAATCGTCTGCATAAATGCCATATTTGACTTCTGGAGGAAAGTCCTTCGTCATTTTCATCCATTCTCTTACATCTCTCATTTCACTCATCGATCTTCTCAATTTAGAAACTGTTGAATGGAGGCATTAATGTTCCGTTCAGTGTTCATCAATGTAGATCGCCGTACTCTTTATTGCACACACTCCCTCATCCATCGGCCGGTCGAGATACAGTATCGATCAAAAGTATTCGCCCAAAACTTCGAAGTGATATAACTTCCGAACCAAAATAGCAATCGGCCTGAATTTTTGAGAGGAAGGAACACATAGCCTAGGGTTTCATTTCCGATTATTTCAGTGTAGGAAGATTTTCAGTTATTACGTAGTGATGACGTAAGATCGCGACGGTATTTCGGAGGCGATTATTTGCTCGGAGGAAAATTTCTCAGGCGTCGTGCTTATTTTGGTGAAAGTAGAAGTGGAGGGACACACAAGAAAAATTGATACCAGATTGTACGGTTCTGTACCGGATCAGGACCATTCCTCAAAGTGAGTGCCCGAAAAAATGGATTTTCGTTTCTAGACGTGCTAGAGACTCGTACTTAGGCTCAAAATGATCGCAGTCATATTATTTTATTTGCCCTCAGGGCAAGAATATTTCATTTTTTCGGATCACTCATGTTGAAGGAGGTCTACCGCTCTGAGAAGGTTATCTAAAAATCTGGTTTGTTGACTAAAAGTTTGAGAATCTAGTAGAGAAGCATCACTTATAATTTCATATGGGTTGCATTTTTCATCTTTGTATGGCATCAGTTCTCCTCATTTGATGCATCGCTCAGAACCACCTCGCCTCGCGCACTTTCTCCGACAAATTTCACTTTTTTTCGCTGAATACTCGTGATATCGTGTATTGCTTGGTATTATATGAAATGTGGATGGTCAGGGAAATATTGGAAGTATAGAGCGAAAAAGCACCTTATCGAAACAACAGAAAAGGTGGGCGAGGCGAGGTGGTTCTGAGCGATGCATCAAATCAGGAGAACAGATGCCATACAAAGAGGAAAAATGCAACCCATATGAAATTATAAGAGATGATTCTCTACTAGATTCTCAAACTTTTAGTTAACAAACCAGATTTTTAGATAACCTTCTCAGAGCGGTAGATCTCCTTCAACATGGGTGATCCGAAAAAGAGAAATATTCATGCCCTGAGGGCAAATAAAATAATATGGTTTTCAAACTTTGGGGATTGTATTATTTCATGACTGCGATCATTTTGAGCCTAAGTACGAGTCTCTAGCACGTCTAGAAACGAAAATCCATTTTTTCGGGCACTCACTTTGAGGAATGGTCCTGATCCGGTACAGAACCGTACAATCTGGTATCAATTTTTCTTGTGTGTCCCTCCACTTCTACTTTCACCAAAATAAGCACGACGCCTGAGAAATTTTCCTCCGAGCAAATAATCGCCTCCGAAATACCGTCGCGATCTTACGTCATCACTACGTAATAACTGAAAATCTTCCTACACTGAAATAATCGGAAATGAAACCCTAGGCTATGTGTTCCTTCCTCTCAAAAATTCAGGCCGATTGCTATTTTGGTTCGGAAGTTATATCACTTCGAAGTTTTGGGCGAATACTTTTGATCGATACTGTAGTGTGTGAAGTGAAGAGTACATCGATGTATACTGATGAACATTGAAGGGTAATTCGAGATTACATTTATCTCGAATAATCTGATCTTTGACCAAGTGAACCGGCGACAGATTATTAACACCCGCCGCTTGGGGAAGTGAGGGAGTAGGGAAGAGGGAACCCTATTGACCATGAAAAATGGCTTACACGGAGCTCTCATATTTCTGCTTCAATGATATATTTTGAAATGATATTGTATTGACTCATAGGCATACCACACTATCTTCTCCGAATTGAAAAATTGTGATGATTGGATTACCCCAAGCCTTCCATCCGCCTCGGTGGCGCTAAAATTGGTAGCAACATTGATTGCGTAAGGTAACGTGCCCCAGAAGCCTGATCAGCAGGGGATACGTAGATCCGTGGAGCAACCGGCCTTACCGATGGGCCCCGGCAGAGTAGTCGCTTGTCGGCGTAAAGTCCTCATGATTCCGTAGCAACGTTACCTTTACTTGTCTTTCTCTCTCAAGACGCACGCTTCCCTCTTTCCCCTCTCCCTCCCCTCACAGTATCATGGTCAATGCAAAAAAGGAATAGCATTTCATGCACGCGTGGTGTGCCTTCCTACCATATGCAGAGAAAGACTGATTGAAACATAGGCAACATGTGTAAGAATCGGCAAGAGAAGAATGGTTTCGAACCCCCCAACCCCTCGATCAACACTGAAGAAACTTGCCTCCGGACCACGGCTGGCCGATGAGACATGTCTTAGCTTACCACATTCCTGCGGAATCCCTGTTCAGTGGATCCCTCTAGATACTGGGTGAGCACTAGCTACAGTATGCTAACTTTCCGTGTGAAACCAAAAATTAAACAGCGTTTGAACCTCCCGCGCTTGATTCACACCACGTTTTGTTCATACACTATTTTAGATCAGGGCTGGTATTTTTTGATTTTATTTATTTTTTTTTACCAATTCAAAAAATTCAAAATCAAATTTTTTTTAATTTAAAAAAAAGAAAATATTTTATAAATAGAGGTGCAATTTGCAGAAATGAATACTAAATGCGTCAAATTTAGCACCTAGTTCTAAATAATTATCCGAATTGACCAATTCAGATCATAAATTTGTGATCCCGAGAGTTATCACTCAAGAACGATTTTTTTGCATTTTTTTTCGAAATTCAAAAAAAATTTTGAAACTCATAAAATGTGTAAAAACTTATTTGAAATTTTTTGATCAAATTTTATCTGATACGGAAACTTCATATCCTCTGCGTTGTCATCCCATTTCAAATAAAATTAGTACGTTATTCGAAGCATGCGTTTAATCAAGAATAATTAGTTTTTAATTTAACTTAATTTGTACCGTGTTTCCTTGTGATCGCATAAATATAAATATATATATATATATATATATATATATATATATATATATATAAAGTAAGCCAGATATTACACGCAGCAATCCAGTCCTTGCGCACTCTCACACGTCGTTAGGGGGGGGACTCTTCATTTCAATGGGACAAAGAGAAGTACAGGTAAGTGAGCAAGAGGGACATATTACAAGTACGTACGCAGTGAAAGGGCAGCATTCAAAGAGACAGAACATACGACAACTTCGATGTTGTATTGCAGTCGGAGCAATGCAGCCATATGAGACCGTCCAGGAGAGATCGTAAAGGATGAGCAGGGGTCTCGGATGGGGAAAATTTAACCTACACTCAAACTTTTTTAATGGAATAAGGTTCACGAGTGCTGATCGCAACGGCATATAAGAATGGTTCCAGATTTTATTGTGGGTCAAAAGAAATTCCAAACTTTTGACATTTTTTACACCCAATATTAAAGTTTCACTATAACTAGCGAGATGTAGAATATATTACGTATATTTACGCGCTGATTCCGAATTTATTAGTTAGAAATGCTAAAACTACCGTGAAAAAAGTTATGACCGAAAAATCACTTTTGAAGTGAAAAATCCAAAAATCGAACTTTCTCGGTGAGCATTCTCACTATTATTTTCGGAATCTACATTCGCCTTTCTCTCCTTGCGACGTTGCTCCTTCTCGATACTCCTACAAATACAAGTTGAACGAGCCAGTTACAGTAAGTAATCTCACCCAGTACAACTACAGTAATCCAATTCAATTAAGTTACAGTACTCCCTCCCACTCACTTGACGACTCGTGCCCATTCTGGCTTATCCGCTACGCATTTCTGTACGATGTGAATTCCCTTCCTCTCCATAATCACTCCCAGCAGAAGAAGATTTGCCTTGCGGATCTGAGGACAACTCGGTGATTTAATGTTATCGTCATGCTTCAAATTTTCTTACGCATGTCAAAGCTAATGTTATTCAATTTCCTTCACATCAATTACTGTATTTCCATCATCTCCAACTTTGAATCCGTGATTTTTTTACCGGAAACATCCTCAATGGAATGCAACTTCGCAAAAGTGAAACATTGACAGGAAAAAGGTCAATTATACCTTGATGGTTGTTTCATCGATAGTCTGGGAGAAGAATGAGGAGAGAACGAGTTCACTGAACTGATCTACCATGAAAGCGGACATCTTCTGCAGCGACACTCGCATCAGTCTGCAAACGGAGCTCATATTTACAAAATTCAATGAAAATTGTTGTCTAACATAATATAACTCAAGAAAATATCCCATCTACAGTATTTAATGATGTCTACCGTACCTAATTGCGAGTAGTCTAACAGGCGCCCTTCCATCAACCATCCAAGTCGCTGCATGGGAAACCATCTGAGACGTGTGAGAGGCATTCATGTTCTTCACTTGCTTCTGAGCTGCAAAACAATGCCCTTTATTATACGGAGAAGCAAAGCTAGTAGGGAAATGTTTGAATATATAATCACATTATTACATAGACAATGCGAAACATAGAATAGTTGAGTTCCCAGAAAGAGTGGATCTAGTTCCTGACAAACCATTTATTGTGCGAAAATAGAATCGGCCTGTTGTCAAGGTGAATAAAATATACACGCTCCCCATTTTAATTCTACCGTATTCCATAGCTACAGTACTACTCACCAATGATATTATTCAATTTCCTTCACATCAATTACTGTATTTCCATCATCTCCAACTTTGAATCCGTGATTTTTTTACCGGAAACATCCTCAATGGAATGCAACTTCGCAAAAGTGAAACATTGACAGGAAAAAGGTCAATTATACCTTGATGGTTGTTTCATCGATAGTCTGGGAGAAGAATGAGGAGAGAACGAGTTCACTGAACTGATCTACCATGAAAGCGGACATCTTCTGCAGCGACACTCGCATCAGTCTGCAAACGGAGCTCATATTTACAAAATTCAATGAAAATTGTTGTCTAACATAATATAACTCAAGAAAATATCCCATCTACAGTATTTAATGATGTCTACCGTACCTAATTGCGAGTAGTCTAACAGGCGCCCTTCCATCAACCATCCAAGTCGCTGCATGGGAAACCATCTGAGACGTGTGAGAGGCATTCATGTTCTTCACTTGCTTCTGAGCTGCAAAACAATGCCCTTTATTATACGGAGAAGCAAAGCTAGTAGGGAAATGTTTGAATATATAATCACATTATTACATAGACAATGCGAAACATAGAATAGTTGAGTTCCCAGAAAGAGTGGATCTAGTTCCTGACAAACCATTTATTGTGCGAAAATAGAATCGGCCTGTTGTCAAGGTGAATAAAATATACACGCTCCCCATTTTAATTCTACCGTATTCCATAGCTACAGTACTACTCACCAATGATATTGAGTGCAACGAGACATCCTTGGGCGGCTCCGAGAGGAACATCTCCCGTTCCTCCAGCAGGAGAGGTCGTCTGTTCGAAGATATAGGAGATGAGAGGAGTGAGTACGGTAGAGGCAGCCTGGCTGCAATGGGACACATTGATGACTACGGTACGTATTTAGGGCCGACTTGAAGCAAGAGAATATCGAGCTCATTATATCTTAATATAGCTCCTTACCCATTTTCGATTCCATTCGTCACCAGTAGAGTGAGCATCTCCTGGAGAGTGCACTCGAACTAGTAGCAGTCAATTGAGACTGAAATGAAGCAATTATTCCAACCACATATTTTATTATAGCAGCAACCTTTTCGTAAACAGAATAGAAAAGAAATATGCGCAATAAGTACTTTGTCCAACGTCGGCGCATGCTGCGAGCACGAGACGAGCAGCCGTCATCTGGGCGTCGCGTGCCTGCGCCACAACCTGCAAACGGGATACGGTGGCCATATATTTCTAATTGTAATTATTGTTGAGGATCAGAAGCCCTAAATAATTTTTGGGCTTCTGATCTTAGGCTAAATAAATTCAAGAATTTATTGCAAATAAAAAAGTTTTTTTTAAAGTAACCTGCTCGACGGGTCTGGTCACAGCAGCTACAATAGCTTCTCCGTGCTGGGCAAACACTGCATAGAGATCCGCTTCTCCCCTGTATAAAAGTAATTTGAGAAAAAAAATAATGTAATGATTCGCGAATTATACCAGGATGGTTGGAGCGCAATGCAGTAGCTGAATTTACACATTTTCTTATAAAATATCATTTTATTAAAAAAAATCAGTAAACGATAACTAACTTTCTCTTCATGATCTCATCGACTATACGGTAAGCCTTCCTTCTTCTGCAGATGCTCCTTCTTCTTGCTCTGCTTCTCACTCCATGCAAGTGCACGCTCCAGTACCTGGTAAAATTATATTTCATGATAATATTGAAATTAGTCACACACAAATTAAATAACTTAAAATTCACAGAAGAAAGTACCACAATAGATTATGTGACAATTACAGAGCAAATTCAATTTTTAATGTTTACATAATATCAAGTTTGTTCTTACATTCTTGGTCATCCCTGCATCAACATTCTTAATGAGAGCAGTCACGATATCAGAGATCTTCGCTTGCTTGGCACAATCCGAGTCATTCTAGATTCTAGAGTCATTCTAGTCCCCTCTAGATTATACAGACTCGCCGACTGGCAATCCATTAACGACTCTATTTTCCATCCTAATTGGACCATTGCTCTTTCCCATCTTGATGCTAATCAGTCATACGATTACTTCGTAGAATTTATGAATAATTTATTAAGAATTTTTGTTCCCCTTTCAAAGCCTTCCCCCTTCTCTAGATACCCTCGCAATGTCAAAATTCTTTATGGCAAGAGTAGGAATTTGACTAGAATCGCTCCAAATAGCAACGCGTGCATTGTTATGACTAAGAGATTCAATCGTGCCCTCAACAGTTTCCATTGTCGTGTAGAGAATAGAGTCGTCGCTTCTGCCGATTCCAAGGCTTTTTACAAATTATGTAGTAGTAGGTTAAATTCCCCCAAGTCCACTCCTTCTGGAATAATAGATACTAATGGTACTATCCTATTGTCCAATAATGATAAGTGTGTAGCCTTCTCCGATTTCTTTTCATCTGTTTTCACTGATCCCATGCATTCTCCACTCCCTTTCCTTTCCCCTTCAATGATCTTTGATCTCCCATCGATATCCCACTTACATATCATGAATGCCATCAGTAATCTCTCACCTAAGATTAACGTCACTCCTGACAACATTCCAAGTATTGTTCTCACAAATTGTAAATTCTCGATTATTTCTCCTTTACTTATCATTTACAATAAGTCCCTGCTCACCTGTAAAGTGCCTGTTTTGTGGAAACACGCCCTTGTGAAACCTATTCCTAATAGTAAGAAGACTAGTAACTCCATATCCGACTTCCGTCCCATTTCTTTAACCTCTTCCGTTTGTAAAGTATTCGAGAAAATTCTAATTAGTGAAATCACGACTTTCCTTGACCAAAAAAACCTTTTCGATCCTCATCAAACAGGGTTTAGGTCATCTAGATCCACTTCTACCAATCTCGCTGAAACCCATGCCAACTACCTACGAATCTTGCATAAAAAGTCCCCTTTTGATACCGTCTATATTGACTTTAGAAAAGCCTTCGATAGCATCGACCACCGTCTTTTGCTTCATAAATTATCGCAATTAGGCATTTCCTCGCATTTAGTATCCTGGTTTGAATCTTATCTATCTAATCGTACGCAATCTGTGTTTATCGATAATTCCTTTTCCCCTCCACTGTAGTCAGATCCGGAGTGCCGCAAGGTTCTTGCCTAGGCCCCCTCCTATTTATCCTGTTTATCACTGATATTTCATCCCAATTCCCAAAATCTATTAGATGCTCCGTTTATGCCGACGACCTTAAGCTTTATTCCGAAGCCCCTCTCTTTTCTGATGATTTACAATGTGCCCTCGATATCATTGCCAACTGGTCTACCCAATGGAATCTCGGATTATCTGAGACCAAATGCTCCATCATGCATTACGGCCTCCACAACCCACTTAGGACTTTTTACATAAATAATGTTGCCCTTAAACCTTCCCTGACTGTAAAAGATCTAGGAGTAATTTTCACCCCTTCGCTCTCTTTCTCTAAGCACATAGAGAAGATTATTTCAAAAGCTCGTTCCAAACTGTATCTTCTGTTCAATTCATTCCGTAGTAATACAACTGATGTTTATTTAAAGTCATTTACTACTTATATCCTTCCTGGTCTCGAGACCTGCTCTGTCATTTGGAATCCAGTTCATGCCGTTGAAATAACTATGGAAATAGAAAAAGTCCAGCGCGATTTCACTAGAAAGTTGTATTATCGATGTTCCCTTCCCCACACCAACTACCGTAATCGTCTGCTTGCACTGAATCTAGTAACATTAGAAAGGCGTAGAGTTATCACAGATATCGTATTCCTGCATTCAACCCTGCATAGGAAGTATGAACTTGATTATTCCTCTCTTCTTACTCTCTCTCCTCTCACTCGTTTTATACGCAATTCCCATCCTTTCCGCATTTCACTTCCCTTCCTCCCTCACAATTCCCATTCCACATTTGCCTCTAGAACTATCACAATCTGGAACTCCCTCCCTTATAAATCAGTTTTCACCTCACATGATACTTTCCGCAAATTTCTCCGCTCTCAACCCATCGCATTTTTCCCTGAATCCATTATTAAAAATTGGCTCTGATCCCCCTCCCCCCCCCTCTCCAATACCCTTGCTGCCAAAGCAAAACCACCGATTCGACAACGTCGACGGACATCCGTCTCTTGCCCCCATTCACAGTTATAATTCTTGTACATGATTCTGACGGAATAAACAATGAATAAATGAATGAATGAATTCTCATCGATCTAAAATATGTGCTTTTATGATAACCCCACATGGTCTTCCTACGATATACCTTAGCAAGGCCGCCGGTCATGTACTTTGTGATCACTGGGCGTCGTCACCGGGATTCTCGAGGAATGGAGGGAGTAATTCCAACAATTGAAGTTGGAGTAGAGAATGAAGGCGAGATAGAATTCCTTCGAAGGGAAGGGAGACGGTGGTGGAGCTGGAAATAACGTGGTATTATTGATTATGAACGTGGAAACCATTCGCATCAGACGGTTTTTTTTGCGCATAGACCAAATGGTACGTTCCAGGGCACATAGTGGTTGCAACCCGAGTCAACGCTGTTAATACAATTTGAAAGGTGTCTTAATTCTGAAGGCGATCTCTCGCCCGCCCGTTAAATTGAGATGGCGCAATGATTGGAGGATAACCAGTGGCAAAATGTGTGCCACAGTTGACAGACACCATCACAATAATACATGACGCACATGGAGGATGATTAATTCAACTTATTTTAACAACATACATCTTCATTGAATTGAAATATTTCATAAGTAAAATTGGGTTTAGAGCAACTTCTTTCATGAACAACTTTCAGGCACATTTTTTCACACAACCAGAAAGAGTTGAAAGTCAACAGTAATTACCAAAAATATAATAATTAATACACACCTTCATGTGAGCTTCTTACTAGCCCATCGAAGTCTCCCAACTCACACAAATTGTTATAATATTCCTATTTCACCTATCACTTCTTACCCTTCTCCGTCAATTCAGTCAATCGTCAACTGAAATGCCGCTGTCGTTTCTCATCTTTTTCTACTTCTTTCCCCCTCTCAACTCTGCTCTCTTCTTGGCGTTCTTCTTGCCCTTGAACATCTTCTGCGCCTCTTCTCTCTCCGCTCTTGAAATCTCTTGAAATCGAGCACACGAACCTGCGAAAGAGAACACTTGGATGATTTCAGTTACAGGGAACAGTGATACGAGAATCTAAAAGGGATCTTTGTGAATAAATGAGCTGCCCAGAAAGAGGAATTGGGGGAATAGAGGACTAACCTGGGGCAGCTTGTAGATCACGCACAATCGATACTGAGGCTTGTGAGTGATCGGATTGCCGATGAGACTACAATAAAATAATGTCATCACAGTCAAGTCGCATTTTGATAATTCCTCAGCAAAATCATACTAAGAGTCCCGTCTTTCACCAGCCACTTTCAGTTACACTTGTCGCGCTAATCAAAGGAATTTGGAATGAACACTAATTATTTAAATTTGGTTGATAAAACATACGTGAGATACTCGAGCTTCTCGTACGTCACCAATCCATCGATGTCTCCCAACTCGCACAAATTGTTGTTTGTGAGGGCGAGAGTGCGGAGTTTGAGAAGAGATTCGCCCAGATTTGAGGCGACGAATCTGAACAAACAAAATGTTACGATCGAGAACCTTATTTCCTTGAACAGCGGTAGTCATGTGAAAGTGTGAATACCTCGTTGAAACAAAAAGACAATGATTCCCTTCGAAATCACAATTTTGCCTGAATGGATTTAATTGCTAAATACTGACTGAATTCTGTTGTTGTGGAGCTTTTTCACCACCTTGTGGAGATAAATATTTCATCTGCGATCGAAATTCTTCCCCTTTTTAATACTCGTTTGGTGAAAGAAGGAGACACCATACTGATAGTATACAACGTACCAGACTAAAACGTGCCAGACTTATTCTGACCCGATTGATCGTCCCTTGAAGTGAATTCCAGCAGCCATAATAATCATGTTCCAATTGTCCTGCAAAAGAACTTACATATTCATGGACATCTCTAGTGCAAGCAAAGATAAATTAATGGGGAGAACGAACCCTTCCTCCATACTTCATCTCGTTCAACGTCATCGCGACATGAGAATGGCAATTATCGCAGATGCGATTGTGCTGTGATTAAATACTTTGATTATATATTTTTTTTACCTATAAATACTTTGCATCAATTTAGGACGAATTAAAAATACGTAAATATTCAACATACCACGTGGTTCTTGTACTCATCGGAAGCGAATCGAACTGCACTGTCGAATGTCTCTGAGCCGTCTGACGCCTTCAAGCGAGCATTTAACAACCGATCACTATAGCAATGACGATGAAATACTCAAGCAGGTCAATGAACTCACTAATCGCTCATCGAGTTGCCATACGCGCGTCGGCCATCCAAAGCCCATCTCATTTTCCTATAAATAATATGATGAACATTTACAGAATGAATGTATCCCAAATCAAATGGTAGCGAATGAAAAGGCACTCACACTGACGTAGTAGCTGCCGGCGAAATCCCGGATTATTCCTCGACTTGTCGCTATTTCCATGTGACCGACGAACGGCAGAAACAAGCTAAATCATAAATATTATTACAAACAATTCGAAATTAGCAAATAGTCACCGCGAATCTAAGAAAAAGACCGGGCGCGAAAATCACTCACGTTATGCACGGTATCGGAGTCCATACGACGCAGAAGGGATATCGGCCCTCCGAATGGTCGATTTCCCTTGGCGATCGAGGCATCGATATCGGCTCCGATTCCAGATTGACGACAAGCAAACAAGGAGATAAATATGAAATATAGATAACACGCGCAGTTGGAAGCATGTGCTAATACAGTTTGTCTGGCAATTTGCCAACACGTATCGTTAAATGGTTTATTTTTATTTTTCTTCATTGTTGGTTGCTTATAATTTAATAATATGAAAAGATTTTTTATTTTTCAGTAATCTAATGCAGACTTCAACAAATCTGTCAACCATACCTTGCAAACAGCCACTTTCAAGGATAGAAATCTGTGAAAGATACTCCATCTTTTCGTTATTAACCATCAATGAAAAGAGGTACAGTATGCTCCACCGATCCCTGAAATTTGTTTACATCAACGCTTATGGAAAAATACAGAAGTTACATTACGTTAAAAAAAACTAAATATGAAATCTCGCTATCGGAAAAAAATCTGCCGCCTGCTTGAAACTTCTGCTCCGTTCCCCATTCAATCCGTATTCTCTCTATACAACCTTTAGTTATCTCTCTTCTTACTAGATGGTACTACCTGATCTCATTTGTCCAAGGAAAAGGAATGTCCAAGAAACGAGACGAGAGGAAAGAAAAAGATTTGAAAGAAGAGAAAAGGAGGATGAAGATGGAGAGAGAGAGAGAGAGAGATACAGAGAGAGAGAGAGAGATACAGAGAGAGAGAGAGAGAGATACAGAGAGAGAGAGAGAGAGAGAGAAAGAAAGAAAGAGAGATGCGTCTAGATAGAGTGAGGGAGTGTCTCATCTTTTACTTATGCTAAAGATGGATCGGGACAAGATTGTAAGTAGTTGTCCACCCGAGAGATCAATCTGTTTCATTTATTCGGTGTTGTTCAGTAAAAGCAATACAATCAGACGGAGAGAGCTGATGATGTATTCATGAGGAACATAAGATCATACAACGTTTGGGGGGACAGAGTTATATTAAAAATGAGGTTCAATACCAACTTCAATAGAGGGTAACATTCACATGAAAATATTATGATTTTGGCGACAAAAGTATCTTAGTAAAATAATGAACGACCATTTATTCGGTAGGCCAAGGATCTAAGCCTCTTCATGATCGAAATCGAGCAAGTCGACGTTGATATTCTCGGGACTAAGACCATCGCTTCCCATAAATTGCTCGAGATCATCAATTCCCTCCAACATTTGGTCAGCCGAGCATCCATAGGGGTCGTCAATTACGTCATTTTCAATGGGATGGCGAGTAGGGCGTGTAAAAGGAGATGGGTCATGAGAGATGGAAGAAGAATCGGTCGGATGACCCATGCCAGAAGGGTTGTAGGTACTGTAGGGAGCGCCGTAGCCGACATTACTAGAGGGCATAGCGGGACCAAAATGAGAGGATGAGGGGGCGTGGTATCTGCCCATGGAACCATTAGAAGTAGAAGTAGAGGGAACAATGTAAGGATTATTGATTGGATGGGAGAGGGGAAAGGGAGTGAGGGAGGGGTAGTCGTTGAGACTGATCGATGAAGGGTCGAGAGGTCTAGTGGGCACGGATTTCTGAAAATATGAAGAGATGAGGAGTAGCGATTGACAGTAGATTACGTTCTGTTGTACTGTAGAATAATGGCTGTGGGTGGTCGAATTAATCTCAATAAACTGACTCTCTGGGTGGTCTCCTTGCGGGCTTTCTTCGCTTTTGGTTTCTTCTCCAAGTTCTCACACTCAATATCATCATCGTCATCCTCATCCTGAAAATCATTATTTGATTAGCTAAATTATGAAAAAAAGCTAATCGATAAGAATCAATCGATATGAGGTAGATCAAAACCAACCTCCCCGCCTCCTCCATTCATCGCTTTCATCTCTGCTTTCTTGATGATTGCATCAATCTGAAATAAATTCCTCCACTTATAGGAAATGATTGTGTCTGTCTGTCTGTTTGTATGTTTTTTTTTGTTGCAGCGTGATGGACATTTTTTCCATTTTCGCCATAAATCGCTTCAAATTTGCGCAATCTTCTCAGAACCTTTTGCATATGATAACTGCTCAGAAAAACTTTCAAAATTTTAATATATAAATCCGCTAATTTCATAGCCAAGTGGATAACGCGCCAGACTTTCAATCGGAGACCCCCAGGTTCGACCCCCGCCGCGGGCAAACCTTTTGCCGCATTTTTCGCAAGTGCCAGAAGTGGTCCTAACATGTTTTTGAACAACGTGAAACACGTTCTCACCTGTTTTGCCGAGTTTTAACGTGAAAATCGAAAATTTCGAAAAGTTTCCAATTGATGCGCAGAGCGTGGGGGATCACAGGAAAAGTGTTTTGCGATGTCAGAAACGTGTCTGAACGTGTTCTAACACGTTTTAACGTGAAAAATCGAATATTTCAAAAAGTTCCTAAATGAACCGGGGAGCGTGGAGAATCGCGGGAAAAGTGTTTTGCGATGTCAGAAATGTGTCTGGACTTGTTCTAACATGTTTTAACGTGGAAAATTGAAAATCTCAAAAAGTTCCCAAATGAACCGGGGAGCGTGGAGAATCGCGGGAAAAGTGTTTTGCGATGTCAGAAACGTGTTCGAACACGCCAAGGAAATCAACATACGGTATCCTGCGTTTCCGTTGCAAAAGGCTTGTCAGGCTGAGAGCGATCGAAAAAAGTTGCCACGGAGCCACGAAGTGGCGTAGTGGCAACTTTTTTTCGATCGCTCTCAGCCTGACGAGCCTTTTGCAACGGAATAAGCCAGTACTCTTTCTAGCGATTAAGATTCCCCAACATCCTAAGCTCTCCCTGGACCGTACTTGGAGCCGGCTACCGAGGCCCCCCTGGACCGTACCTGAAGCAAGCTACCGAGGTCCCCTTGGACCGTACCTGAAGCAAACTACCGAGGTCGCCCTGGACCGTACCTGAAGCAAACTTCCGAGGTCCCCCTGGACCGTACCTGAAGCAAGCTACCGAGGTCCCCCTGGACCGTACCTGAAGCAAGCTACCGAGGTCCCCCTGGACCGAACCTGCAGAACTATGCAGAGAGCGTAGTGTAGGCATAGAGCGTAGTGTATTTAACCTCAACACATCCCTGCTAGTTATTCTTTTTATTTTATATATTTTCTGTTTATATCCGTAGAATCATGTCCTTCCAAAGGCTCCTTTTAACGACTATCGATTGATTTATCCATTGACGATTTCAATGTACCGTAATCGATCTACCGTAACTCACATTCTTTTCGCATCCGGGAACAATTCTCCACACGTTTTTCTGTCGTCCAATGTGACGCTTCTCGGACACTTCCACTTTCTCGTAATTTTTGCTCACGCTGAGGTTATGGCGAATGGAATTCTTCCAATTCTCCGACATGGTACGCAAGAACGGAAAACGGTTCCTGTAAATCGAACATTACATGCACATTTACATAAAATTGATGTAATTGTCATAATAAATGCTTGAGTTGAAGCATTAGTCACCTCCAGAAAGAGGTTAGAGTATTAGCGGAAGTGAGAGAATTATTTCCACTTTTACATTTCTGACCACTTTCCGGAAATGTTTAACAAATTTGAATTTATGTTTTCCGTAAATTGCACCAATCGTTCCTATCTGTTATATGCCATTATTATCGATTAACATACTACTAAAATGATACAGAAAGTAATACTTACATGAGGAATAGGTACATTTCCAATACGGGCATTTGACCACTGGGACGATTCTTGAGTGCGAGTGCAATCATCGCATTGTATGACCAGCCACTACCAGCTTTCTTCTCCTTTGCTTGCGTCATCTCACCCTCGTCCAATGGAGCCTAGAAGCAATTAGTTGATTAGTAATTACATGATAACCGCAGCCTCAAATCGGTTTACATCCTGATGAATTTTTCGGATTCTTTAGAGATACTTTTCTATGAAAAAAATCCTAACCTTCCTCTTGGAAGCTCCGAAATTGTCAATTTTGCAGTCGACATTCCTACGTGGATCAGTCTCAATGGGTGTGTATTGGGGTTGAAGCATCGACGGAACTCCTCGGGAAAGGGGATGGAGTCCAGGCGGGTAATGGGGGTGGAGCACGGCTGGGTTCCGTCTCACCATGGGTTGTGGTACAGGTGGTCTCCAACTTCTGAGCGTATCCTTGAAAGCATCCGAGCCAAACTGCAAAATTCATCGAAATTATTATTGGTAGTGACTATCCAATGGCTCTTCATGTCGATCGATTAGAGTATGTAATTCAAAATATCATCTGATGTGGCATTTGAAGTCTGTGTTTTGGTACTATGGCATCTGGTACTTGGAACACTTACTACTTTGGCACAAGCACTTGCTTTGGTTCTTTGCTTTTACTGCGTCAACTCACTGCAGAGAATTGGTCGTAGAAGTTATTGGAGGCTTCGGAATATCTGCTGACGTCATAGTTGAAGTCACTTTCGTAGTGAGGGGCGGGAGGAGGGATACCGAGGCCGCGTTGACCTCTGGAGGAATTGAAAGCATCGAGGATATCGAGATCCTCCATGAACATCGTGTGTTCGGGCAGCATCTGAGAGAGGAGATTCAATCTTACAGAATGGGGTCTGAGCGAGAGAATGCAAGATTGAGAAGTTCCCTAATGTATTTTCTGTAGAGACGACGGTCTTTGACGAGAATGGAGTGAAGAGAGTCAATAACAGTGGAATGATAGGATAAATAACTGCTAGCTAATAAGATGAGGTAGGAGAAGGAAGGATCGAGAGAGGAGGCAGCTACTGAAAGGTGGGAGCAATGGGAAAAGTAGTGAGATTGTGTCCTGTCGCCCTCCTTCACTTACCTTTTAAAGGGCTCGACCCCTTCAAGATTGGAACTCCATCTTGGAAAGGTTGGAAATCCCCTTCCAATTTCTGGGTCTTGATATCAACTGTAGTTGGGCTGCCCCTCTGGCAGTGTTCTATCACCTGTAGTACCTGAGAGTTATGACTATCCCGAGATGTGGAAAGTTGGAAGTGGGTTGAAGATTATGAATAACTGCCAGGGGGGAAATCGATGGTCGGCTTGATAGTAACAAAGGTTTGAGAAGAGTGAGCACTTGGAATGGTTGCCTTTTGAAGAAACATATTCGCGCTGTATTCAACGAGCACTATGAGAACGAATCTCTCGTCTGGTCCTGTGGCCTAATGGATAAGGCGTCGGTCTCCTAAACCGAAGATTGCAGGTTCGAGTCCTGCCAGGATCGAAATGTTTTTGCTCTTTTGTCTTATTCAAAGTTCTTCTCTTTTTCCCAAATTCTCAATTTATTCAACTTATTCTTTCACTTTCAATTTTCAATTCTTCAACTTTCAATTTATCAGATCTCCTACCCTCGATCGTATCTTCATCCCGTGTAAGATCAGGCAACGAAATTAAATATAATCATTTATTATATTTATAGGACGGTGGTCTAGACAGTTCAGGGGTTGTACTCGATGGGGAGGTTCTTTCTACGGACCATGCCGTCTCCCTGGAACCACTCGCGACGGAACTGCTTGGCAGCTCCATCGGGAGTGTTGGTCCACTCGATGGTCACACGGTCGTTATTGGTGTCCTGAACGGAAAAAAATTACAATAAGGTAGGAGAGGCTACAGTAACCTAAAAACAAGGATACTATACCTCCTGTCCGTAGGCGAAGGCGTCGCATGAGACGGCGATGAGGGCGGCCTCCTTAGGGTCGAGCACTCCGGATCCGGGGTCGACGCCGAGTCTCTTCATGTTGGTGGTCTTGAAGGCCCATCCGATACGGCGAGCAGAGGAGTTGGTCACCTGCCAGGGGATATCTTACGAACGGTACGACTTTGAGATCCAAAACAACAAGAATCTGAGATCACCGATGTGAAGGGTACCGTACCTTGATGTGGTAGGTGTGCTTGTCATCATAGGGCGCGTTGAAGACAATCTTGGTGTCGGGCTGGGTGGCGATATCTCCAGGAGGAACGGACTGGGCCATGTCGACAGACTTGTGACCAGAGACCGATTCAGGGGGCTGTATAATCTGTTAGAAGTTGGCCATCTTTTCTTTTTTTTCTTTTTTCTTCAGTTTTTGACTTAATCTTAATTTCTTTGCATAGGTTCGATAAAGCATGATGAAAAAGTAAGAATGCCAAAGAAATGATCTTAAAATATAAAGTTAGCGGCTAGCAAATCAGTGTTAAAGATTTCCTTAAACTAGAAGTTGGCCATTTTTAAATAGAAGTTGGCCATCTTCTGTTTGCGCGGGCTAGACAGTGACGAGAGAGCACGTAAACAAGTGAGAGCGCAGAGTTTCACAAAAAATGTAAACAACACATGCATACTTTTCCCTCTCCTCGATCCCCGTGCTCTCTCGTCACTGTCTAGCTTTCTCAAAACAAAGTTGGCCAACTTCTAGTTTTCGGCCATCTTTAACACGGATTTTCTAGCCGCTAATATTATATTTTATGTTTATTTCTTTCGCATTCTTAATTTTCCATCGTGCCTTATCGAACCATTCCAACGAAATTAAGATTAAGTGAAACACTGACGAAAAAGAAAAACGAAAAGATGGCCAACTTCTAAACAGATTATACAGCCCCCAGATTGATATTTATAGTCGAAAGTGAATGAGATAATGAGGGCTTTGCATCAAATCACCCAGACATTACAATCAAAATGAGCCCATTTTAATTTCAGATTGAAATCTAAATAACAAAACATTTCAGTTTTGAGAGAAAGTTTCCGAATGACAATTTTGATAAACGATTTTAGTTTTTTACACACTATTATTTCATTGTTGCACTCTCTGATGTATCCCTCGTGTATGCTTTCCGAAGTCTTCTCATAGGGTCAATAGATCTTTATTAGCAATAGGTCGGTGGACAGGCCAGATTTGACGCGTCTGGGAAGTTCAGCTATAATCAGAATGGACAAGGGGTTTTGAGATGGTAGGAAGGAGGGGGCAGGAGGTGGATACAGTACATCGATGGATAAGGGGATCAGAGGGTTGGAGAGGGGGCTACTGTAGCTCGAAAGGGCGGACGAGCTACCGTAATCCGCTCCAATTTGTACACAAATCGATCTTATGCTCGTCAATCTACTATTAATATCCACACCCCATCACTCAATATGCGAAAGGCTACCGTAACACCTGGGCGGAGAGATACGGTAGCGAATAACAAAAAGGGGGAGACTAATTCTTGTCAGGACACACTCTCACACACACGGGATAGTTCACTCTTGTGTTGCTGATTAGTGAAGCGAAGCCAGATATTTAATCACACTCTCCAAATGTGTCTTGGTTAGGATAAAGTTCACTCTCGATTTATCTCTCAGCGAGGGGCCAAAACATGAAGCGGGTGAAGAGAACGCGCATGCAAACTGGGACAGAAACCGAGACAGGCATGAGCGAAGTTACTGGAAGCGAAGAGGGAAACAGTCAAGTGGATGGTGGGGAAAGAGGGTGACAGAGGAGAACAAAAACGTACTCTAGATAATCTTATATATAAAAATAAGGTAAGGCTAGAAAATCGTGCATAAGCCAATTACGAGTGCCAATGAGAACAAGGTGAAAAGGATAAAGGGGATGGTGACAATCACTCACATATTCGATCGATAATATTATTAGGAAAGATTACGGTCGACAATAGGTCAGTGATAGGGGAGGAACCGCATAATGATATCGGAATCAAAGTGCGGGACGTGCAGGTGCGAGAAGAAAATCGATAATTCAGGGTATGGAGCGAAAGAGGGAACAAGAAAGATAGACAACACTCTTTGAACAAGTTGTAACAACACGGACCGGGAGTACTGTCTCTACAAGTAGATCGTTAGAAGGGTTACTGTAGTTATGTGGAACGAGAGTGAAAGGGATGAGGGCGGATCATACACACTTACAATCGAACACATTTCAAACTACCGTAATCCTCCCCTACCGTATGGTGCAGCACCACCCAATACGCGGTAAGACCAGACAATGCGCTATAATTCAAGGGAGAATCGGGGGGACCGGATCGGTATCGGGGATAGGACAACTATATGGGAAGAGGACGGGGCAAAGCGATAATAAGCATGACTTATTACATCATAGCGAGCGGCGCTGCGCATAAAATAGCGAGGGGCGGGGCTTGCAGAGATGGAACTCAGACTGCGCTCTCGGTACCTAAAAACTTGGCCCGATAGAGAAGCGCACTCTGGTTTAGCGGGGTCGAAGAAGAGAAGGAGCAAACTACAAAGGGGGCGGACAAGAGATGAGATATTAAAACGATCGGGAAAAGAGATACGCGACAGCTCGCAATATTATCGGAAGAGCAAGATAATGACAACAACTGCGGCGTATGCTACAACGATAATCGGTGCATCAACATCAGTGTATCTGAAGGAAGGGAGAGGGACTGACTATCTCACTACTTTCGATGAATTAATCGATCGATCACAAGAAGGGGGAAGGAGGAAGGGACACAGACAGAGAGTGAACCAATGATGAAGAGGGGACAGACTTCCATCACAACAACACAAGAGAAGACAAGGGAGAGATGGTGGATGGATGAGATGGATCGAGTGGGCGGAGTCTCCACTTCCACTCCTCCTCACTAGCTATTGAACATGGCGCGACCATTCGAGTTGGAGGGCGGCATTTGACTGCCAGGCGCACCCAATGGAGCCGATCCCCATCCGGGCGTCCAACCGGGCGGCGGCGCCGAACCACCGGGGCCCGTGGTGGGCGCACGCGGGGCGCCGTATTCGGGTGCGTTCCACGACAGCTGTGCCAGATCATGCGAGATTCCCGCCTCGTAGGGAGAATAGGGCGTCGATCGAGTGGACGATGCAGCCGACAACGAGGCTGCTGCGGCTGCTGCAGAGGGGCCGATGCCCACTCCCGTCCCTCCCCCAGTCACACCCGTTCCCGATAGAGAGAAGGGCGCCACTGGAGCACGAGACGACATCGTGTCTGCAATTACGTCATCACTAGATAATCTTGTAGAAATTAGAAGTGGGGAAGCGTCAAGCCAACACCTCCAAGACAAATTATTAGTCTATTCAAACAGGTTAATATAGGAAAAACTTCTTTCCGTCAATCTTATCAAACACGAAGCTAAAAACTGACACAAAAACTGAGCGCAAGTTACCCAGGTGAATAACCACCTTTTTTAAATAAATATTTGTTACGAATTCAATTATTTTTTCGCCGTCCCTTAATACACAATAAATATTCACAAAACACGAACTCGAGTGGGAGTTATTTGATGCACTAGTGACGGATGGTTGAGGGGCGGCTCCGAAGGGAGAGGAACCGTAGCCACCGAATGGCTCCCACGTACTTGTCGATAGAGGATTCCACACACTCGACGACGGATCAGATGCCAGACCTTCAAACATCAACTATAGTTTTAGATCTAGTCATTGTAGAATCAACATTAAAAAGTAAACCTTTCGTAACTGACTAGGGGACACAGTAAAACTCCAAAGAACCGGGTGCATACTATATGGATAATGGATTTTAGGGGTAGCCATTTAATCTCTGAGAATGGTGGAAGGTGTACCTCCTCTAGAGAGATTGGAGAGGAATGCCGATGTTGTGGATGAACTTCCGGTTCCTGATCCAGAGGCTGACGATGACTGTTGAGAGGGAACTCCACCTCCAATCGACGATGACGAGGGAACGGAATTGATGTGATTCACCGGTCGAACCTGATAAACAAGTAGATTAGCATCACCATCAGGTACTGTACACATGTTGAGCTATTGAACTGGCCAATAATCCATAATCATCAAACTACCGTACCCCGATGGGAGGGAGGCTCTTGACGGGACTATCAGTCGACAGGGGCAGGGGCGGGCTGGCGGCTCGTCCGAAGGTCGCTTGCGGTGCGTGAATCGACGACGACGCCATCGACGCAGTGCGAACAGGCGAGGCTGCAATGCAAACGAAATCTCAAAGTCTCCATTTATCAACGACCAATTAAACACGAAACTACGCGGTTGGAAGAATAATTAATTTTGATATTTAAAAAAAATGTTTTGAATGTAGACTTACAATGGTATGCATGTCTCTCCCTCGTCGCAAGCGGCGTTCTCGGCTGTCCAATCACTCCGACAGCCGGCGCCACGGGAAGGACGGGCACAGTCGTTGACGTCGATGCCGTCATCGAGTGACCGTGAGTCGCAGCGGCGCCAACGGGCGCCCGTCCGGCGCCAGGCACCATGCTCGGGGCGACTGCGGCCGCGGACACCGGCACTGGTTCGACGCGGAGAGGAGGCAGCGACTTGGGCGCCGCTGGAGGTTCGGAAACCACCGGCTTCGTCATCGAAGAGAGCGTCTGACAAACAATTTTATAAAGTGAAGAAATCAATTCAGCTTTTTGCGGAAAAAACGAGAAAATCTGGTCAAGCAAATCAAAATTTAATAATTCAGCTACCGTACCTTACTGCCGCTTCTGATGGTATCACAGGCTGCTGCAAACTCTGTCTTCGACTTGGTGATCATGGTTCCTATCTCGGATCTGACTGCCTTCCAGTCGACCACAGCCTTCTTGTAGTCCTGCTCCGTCGACGAACCACGCACACTGAATACCAAATATTATATTTTTTAAACTTCTCTTTTTTAAAGAAGGCACTTCAAAGTTTCATCTACTCCATATTGTCCTGGTGTCAGGTTATCCAGTAATATGATCTTCGCGGGCGATATCACTTCTAAATACTGACAGATGTCCCTTG
Source organism: Pristionchus fissidentatus (assembly GCA_036245785.1). Lineage (NCBI taxonomy): Eukaryota > Metazoa > Nematoda > Chromadorea > Rhabditida > Neodiplogasteridae > Pristionchus > Pristionchus fissidentatus. The sequence goes on from BTSY01000002.1 coordinate 21,005,792, forward strand.
AGCACAGCTTCGAATGCCTCCTCCTGCTTCTGGGCGTCAGTGAGAGCTCTCTCGAGCACACGAAGACCCGTCTGCAGTTCCAACTCGAGCACGGCAATCTGGAAGAAAAGCGAACCATATTATTATTTTATTATTTTTACGAAAAAAAAATTCCGACACAATTAATTACATTTTTTTTAAAAATTTAATTAGTAAAAAAATTTAAAAGCTCACCTCCGATTTCCTTGCTCGCTCATTGGCCACAATCAGCTTCGCCTCCACCGACTTGCGCTCCTGCAATCCAACAACTGTATTTGTGTGACACTACTCATAGGTCAAATAGGTACTCGCTAGCGAAGGTAGGCACTTCTGCAAAGCGTGGAGACCATGTCGGCAAACGAAAACTTTGAATGTTGCATGCATTTCTGACCACTTTTTTTGACAAATTTACTGACATTTGGGCAATATGCACTTCTGCGCGCTATTTTAGGCATTTCTGCACGAGAAGCCTGCAAACAACCCATTTGGCCTATGACACTACTATTTGATAAACTGAACATTTTGAGTATTATCAATCTTACTCCTTCCTGTATTCTCATGTCTCCAAGTCTCATCCTATAATTCCTAAAGACTATTATTTCAGAACGTCTGTCTGTCTGTGTGTGTGTGTGTCTGTGTGTCTGTCTGTGTGTCCGTGTGCTCAAACTTTATTTTACTGAATAACTCGGGCACGAAGATAGATTTCGACACACTCTCTTCACTACCATATGCGTATCCACAAAAGTGAACTTTTAAATACAAAATATTTAAACAAAATCCATGGCCAAGTGGCTAAAGCGCGCGACATTCAAATCCGACCGACGCAGGTTCGACCCCCGCCGCGGGCAAATCTTTTGCCGCATTTTTCGCAAGTGTCAGAAGCTGTCCTAACACGTTTTCACCTGTTTTGCCGAGTTTTAACGTGAAAAATCGAAAATTTCGAAAAGTTCCAGAATGATTCAGAGAGCGTAGGGGATCACAGGAAAAGTATTTTGCGATGTCAAAAACGTTTCTGAACGTGTTCGAAAACGTTCTGAACGCACTGTATCTTGCTTTTCCGTTGTGGAAGGCTCACCACTACGCCACTTCGTGGCTCCGTGGCAACTTTTTTCGATCGCTCTCAGCCTCACGAGCCTTTTCAACGGAATAAGCCAGTACTCCTTGTAGCGATTAACACTCCCCAATAGGGTTCTCTTATTGGAATCAAATGGAATTGTGAAATTTGGAGAACAAAGGAACACAGGTCGCAACGCGTGCGAGAGAGTGAGTGAAATCCAGAGATGAGTGATGAGTTCAATTCCAATATGTTCCAATAAGAGAACCCTACTCCCCAACATAAGTCGATCTTCAATGTAACCTGGAGCCGGCTATCGAGCTCCCCCTGGACCGATCTTGGAGCCGTCTAAAAAAGCCCCCTGGACCGAACTTGGAGCCTGCTACCGAGCTTCCCCTGGACCGAATTTTGAGCCGGCTGCAAAGCTCCCCCTGGACCTAACTTGGAGCCGGCTACCGAGTTCCCCCTGAACCGAATTTGGAGCCTGCTACCGAGCTTCCCCTGGATCTGGAGTCGGCTGCAAAGGTCCCCCTGGACCGAACTGTGCACGGCAACTGAACGCCCCCTGGACCATACTTTGAAAACGTAGTGCGCACCCTACCATAACGTAGTTTAACCTCAACACACCCTGCTAGTTTCATTCATAAGCTTTCTAAGTCCTTTATATCATCCAAATATTCCCCTCCCCCTCTTACCTTCTGTGCTCCAGCCTCATCATGTACTGCCTTCCTCAACTTGCTTTCAGCAGCAGCTCTCTCCTTCTCTCTCTCCACTTCCTTCTCTGTCGCATCTGCCTCCAGACGACGAATCTGCTCCGCCGACTTGTCCAAGTCTTTGCGAGCCTCAAGAAAGTTTAATGATTGCTGCGTCATCACTATGAATCAATAATTCAGAATTTCATCTACAGAATCCTCTAACTACCAGTGTGACGTCATCACTTATCAATCAATAATTCATGATCTCATCTACAGTATCCCCTATCTATGAGTGTGACGTCATCATACCTTCGATCTCTCCTCAGTGCTCTTCTTCTTGAGTGCATCAATCTCTCTCTTCGCCATCTTCAACTTCTCATCGAGATCGGCCGATTCCGTCTGCAGCTCCGTCACACGGTTCCTGCAAGGGGAAATACATTTACAAATTTATAATTACAATAATTATTGAACCACGCGGAAAAGGCATCTCGGTTGCACTCACCACATAATCAGAAAAAAAATGTCATTATATTCATATGAGCTTTAGCCACCCTCAAAATTTCGGTTGCACTAACAACATAACCATAAGTATTTAGCCTAGGTGGCATCAATATGTCGAAGACGATATATATATATTCAAAATACTGATTTCTCGACTCACTCGTCAGTTCTCTGCTTCTTCTCCACCTTCTTCATCTCATTTCTCTTCTCCTTCAATTGCTGTGCCAATTGATCTGCTCTTGTTCTCTCCTCGTCCGCACGCTCCGACGCCTGCTGCTTCTCCAGCTGCAAACACACATTCAATCAATAGAGAACAATGTCTCCAGACTACAGTAACCGGTAACCAATATATTGATGACAAGGAATACAGTAAGTCTACCATACCTCAATCTTCTTCTTGATTTCTCGTTCCCTGTTAGCATTCGCCTCCAGCGTCTTGATCTTGCTCTCGAGTTCAGCGATCTGAAAAAAAAACACACAAGTGTATTCAGTGGACAATTCCGCAACTTATTTCTCCGTATTTATCCATATTCACATATAATTAATTAATAAAACTATAATTAACATCAATAATCTCACCTTGGCCTCGTGTTTCTTCACTCCTTCCAGCAGTTTCTTCGCCTCTGCACTCTCAAGGGCAACTCGAGCGTCCTCGACAAGCGTCACAGAGAAGTCAACCTAGAACAGGGCATCATTGCTATTTGCGCTGACTATTACGTCTTACACCATATTTTTATTATGGTGCGTAAAACGAATTTATGTATGTTTTAAAAAACAAACCTTCTCCATGAGCAGACTCATCTGGTGGTTGTACGCCAGGAGTTCCTTGCCGAAGAGTGACTTGAGCAGGGTTATCGTCTCCTGCTCTGTCCCTTCCTGCAAGGCAACGACGTTATAATTAATTATGATTCAGTACTGTACTAATTAGTAATTATTCTAATTAGCTGCCCGATCCACTCACCACTGTAGTCACTCCTTCGACGACGCCAGTCATCATCCTCGTCGCCTTGCGCGCCTCACGAGCATTCTGAATAGAAGAATTGATTAGATAAGCGCGCAATGCGTATTTCAACAATAATAGTAGTTAGGGACCGCAGAGGTGATATTCAAAGTAGCTCCTAAAATCGTCATTTTCGTCCTATCCCTATAATTCGTTAGTGCTGAATCCATTGCGAACACGATAAAAATGGAAATAACGCGAATTGTTGGGGTTCGGTGGGTCAGATCGGCGTCGGTGTGTCATACTTATTACTGGATAAAGCATATTCCTATATTACGGGGGGTAGCAAAGGATGTTGGCAATCTTATGCGGGGATTCGGAATGGGCAGTGGTTGTTGGACGTGTTAGTGGGCCAGTTTGACGACAGGCAAACTAGAAATCGCGAAATGGCGGAAGACGAGAAAATATGAAGAAAGTGATGTTATCGGCGCGATATTTGTACTTTCTCCGCAGATTCGGGCATAGTGGTACGGCTCATATCGTGGAGAAAGATGCGGAGAATGTTATGAGCAAAAGAAATCGCGAGGTACATTTCGATTTCGGAGTTTAGGCCGCGAAAGGCAAACATCGAGCGTGATGAGTGTTGTGCAAGTATTATTTTGAAGAAATTAGGAATGGAAACATAATATACCGAGTATAATATGAGAGGCTGGTGCTAACAAGGAGTAAGGCTTGTAAGGCTATCAGTAAGGACACAAATTTCAAAGAAAGTCGATAAAGATAATTAACAATCGATAATGGAAATTAGTGCAAATATTAAAACCAATTTGCGATAGTTCGTTGTGTGATCGGTGGTGTGAACTGTATAGGTACTTTTGTGAGAACGCAGAATTGTCTCAAGGATCGCTCTCTCTAAGCTAGTCACAGAAAAAATACGAACAATAGCTAGCTATACAATAAAACGGGAAGATTGTGTAAATAAATATTCGACAGAATTCTTTAGTGATATAAATAATCAAGATTCAATTTAAATAATAATCCCACCTCATCCTGATCCTCGTCATCAGTGCCGTCAACTTCCAGATCTTCGACAGTTTGTTGACTCAGACTTGCAAAGACTTCCTTGAGTAGAGGACCCGACATGAGACCACCAGCAACTGCAACATAGAGATATTGAATGATGGAACATTCAAGTAAATTGGAGTTAACGTTATCAAAATTCTCTCCCTCATAACAAATCAATGAAACGCAAAACTCACAAGAAGTTTCGTTCAACGCCTTCTGTGCCTCGGAACGCCTGAAATTGATATTCTCAAAGTAAATTAGTTGTGCGTGACGTATTAATTATGAGAAACATCTTTCCGCGTCACTATTTTCACCGCACAAAATAACAAAATGAAATCAAGACAAAATAACCTCCTTAATTCATCGTTTCGTCTATTCATGAGGCTGAGACATCGCCATCTCACACAAAGTACATTTTGCTCCGTTCAAATTGTAGAATCGATTACTCCCCAATATCCACTTCTCTATCCCCCTATTGCGTCATTACTATTCAATCCCCATACTCACTCGGGGAATGGTTTGCGGGGGAAGACCTTCTGCAGACACGCTCGCACCAGCTCCACATCGTAGATGTTGTCGAGGATGTGCAGCAACTCTTCCGTGCGGGACAGGAATCGCTGTGCATTGAGACAACTCATGCCCAGAGTCACCAGCTCCGCCATCGCCTCTTGCGCGTTCTGCAACTAAATAAGATTAGATCATTTGGAGAGAGAGAAATGGAATTAAGTTGACCTGGTTGCTCGACTCGCCAATCTGCATTTGATAAAGTGTCCCTTCAGATATAACTGGTAGACTACCACGAGACTGCTCCACATCGTCTCTCACAACCAAAGAATCAGAATCGACGACAATATCAGCCGATTTGAAAGCAACTTCCTCTGACGACCACAGAACTTCACATGAATACTCGTCGAGAGGTCCAAGGCTCTCAGTAAAATCGTGCCACTCTTGCGGGAAATCGAACCCATGGTGCACTAGTCTTGCGACAGTCATCACGACGTATCTTGACTTGATCAGGTCGGATGGCTTCAGTAGTCTCCTCAGATCCTCATGATTAGCCTTATTCGATAGCGACAACAGCCTCTTGTAGTCATCAAACAACTGGGATACCTCATCGGATGAGAGGACCAACGGAGGCAATCCCCTCTGTTCGGAGAGAAATTTAGCGAGGAGGGGGTCATCAGTGAGGTGGGGAGAGAAAGGACGATGGTAATTTATCCGATTGGGTCGGAATCTCGTCGGAATTCGACCTCGTCGAGGACGAGCCATCGACGGCACCAAATAGTCGAGAATACTCCAGAATATTCCCAGTGTGAACGAAAAGAGCAGGAGAGGAACAACCCGCACCACAACAGAAGATTGACCGACGTCTCTTATAGAGGGAGAGAACTCCCGAAACTACAACTACTTATCTCGGCACAAGCGTGTCAATGTCTCCGTATCATCAGTTCCCTACATACAATACACCCCCGTCGCTCATATTAAAGTTAACAATGAAGTAGGGAAAAAATATCGTGCGTTCTTAAGCAACACGAGTAGTACAAATTTGCATCAAGCAAAAAGCGGGAGAGACTACAATTCCATTCTTTTCACCATTAATCTCAGTGCGATGCAGCCACTAGTTCCATTACATCCCTTTTCGTCAATATTTATCACAAAGAAATGGGAATTTTGAAGACCAAGTTCCTGAGGATATTAAAGTAAATTCGCCATAATCCCGAATAATTCAGCTAATCAAGCATCTATATCTTGCAATCTTGCACTACGACGTCTTGCTGAATCGAAACTGTCCTAATTAGCTACAATAGTGTATGTCCGCCAATAATTGTAAATGTTAGCATGCGTTAGAGTTCGTTTTTTTTGTAATCGCCTTAAGGTGGCGAAATAGTAATGATTTTGAATACATTTTTTTTAAAAATAACTCACGCCTAGCCAGGCGGGCTCCTTCGAGTTGGCGACGGCCATGTTCTGGAGCATGTGGTGGTTGAACTTCTCAAAGTCGAGGAAGTTGGAGGAGATGTCGGGCAGTTGGGCGGCCTGGAGTACCATCTGACAATGAGATCGTGCCATGACAGGGGTCAGGGGGGGGGCGACGAGTGCACCGCACAATGTTAGAGGAGGGGAGGGCGAGCAGGGGGTGGACGGACTAGGACAAGTCGAAAATGCACATATCAATAATCATTTCATGTATTTCTTTTTCTGAATACAGTAAAATATCTATATTTTCTTGAATGTGAGAAAATGCATCATGCGAGCATGCAAACACGAAATGAATGAATCATTCTTGGTATTCGCGGAGTGAGATTGATTAGTCATAGTCAACGTTAAAATCAGGAAGAAGAGGGGGGAAATGGAGATAAAAGACACCTGTTCCATCTCGATCGTCGCATTGAGAGCCGGCACGGTGGTCTGAGTGGACATGGCGTTATTCGAGCGACGGCACTGAACAACGAGAGCTATCGAGAACAGTACGCCTCATCTTTCAGAAGTGCGCCGAAAAGACTGAGGAAACATCACGCGCAAGAATCAACGTGTTTGTTTTGGTTTTTGAACGAGCTTGAAACATGAAACTGGCGGTCAATAAGCGCCGACGCACCTCTAAACTTTCCGCCCTTCAATCTTATCGAGTGACCTTATCAGCCAGCAAAGCCAGCTACAAACAGCGTCATGAATCGATGCCAGAAAAGCGCTGGCACAAGGAGAGAAAGCGAAAATTCGATACGCACCTCCTAACAACACACTGAGAGAACAGATATATTCGCGCGTGTCCAAAAAGTGTCGTAAATCAACTCCCAAACGAGCTAGACACATGAATCTGACATGTAGTTCGAAATCAACACCATTAATGAGCTACACTCTAGCCAACTGCAATTCCGGATCCGTACTTTATCATCTAATAATGAACGTAAGCTAACGCCTAAATAAGCGGCGACAAATCGACAATAGCATTTATTCATCCGTCCATAACATCCACATGCAATCTAAATCGCGCGCTCGTTCCTCCATCTCTTCCCTATATCTCGCATGTACTCCCATCATATCTTCCTCTCTTTATATCCGAATAGTCAGTTCAGGGTGAGAAAATAAGAGGGATCGGAAATTGCAAAATAAAATGATCTATTTGAAGAATTATTTACGTATAAAGCCTGGTTGACTAGTTTTTCTCACCTTTCTCTTTGCTTGAATCTTGAGTCTCTCCTCCCCCATCACAGGCGGGTCGTAGTCACAAGTGACGTAGTTGGTCGTGCACTCACTCTCCCACTCATCAGCCATGCCCGAGGCGATGTTCCAGTGACGGCCCATCACGAGGTGCAACTGATCGTGGTTGTATGCTGCAATTAGGAAATTTAAAATTCTAATTCAAAATGCGAGATTTTAGATTTTGAAAAAAAGGAAAGAAAAAAACAGTAAAACAATTAGACAAAGTACTCACGAACGAAGAGGTCGATGGGATGCGAGCGCTCAGTCTGACAGGCAGTCGACTGAAAAATATACATTTAGAAATAAATAAATAAAATATTTTTTAATCCTCAAAAAATCGTCTGACATCGTATACTGTCTCAGCGTTAGAAGTGGCCTTTCTGACGTTGACCTCCTTGGTGGAGGGACGAACGTGGGCACCAAAGTCTTCACTCGGCGACTGGTACTGCTCCACTTCGTCGTGCAACTGCAATATACTATCATAAATATCAAGAATTAAAATAGAATATCTTCCGGGATTTAAAAAAATAGAAACAAAAGAAATCGAGCAAATCACAGAAGTACATGTATTGCTCATTGTTCCGTTTCAGTAGAGTTTACAATTCGGATAAATCAAAAGATGTAATAAAATTATTCACCCGAATAATTCGGGGCTAAATTTGGGCCAAAGTTCAAACTCTACATTCTAGTTCAACTGACCGCTCTCAGATTGTCGGGAATGACACACTGCGTGAGTCTGCTTACTCTCTTCGCCTCCGACTCCTGATCTCTGTTGGTGGTGGAGGTGGAGGTGGAACGAGTCTCCGATCGAGTGTCGCCCCCGTCCGCAGAGTCCTCCTGTACGCGTATTATGATTTAAAAAAACAAAACCCGTCACTTTCTCGTTTCAAACCTACATAATGACTGACATCATCGTCATCTTCTGCGTCTGCATCATCATAGTCCTCGTCGTCATCCTCATCCTCGCCATCGACCGGTCCTGAAATTACCTCGTAGATTGACGTTTCAACAACACCTTATGTTACTGCACAATTCTAGAAACCAACTGACCGTCGCTCTGATTCAACTCGTTGTGTGCGTCGTCTTCCACACTTTCGTCCTCGCTATTCTCGTCGTCCTGCAACAATCAAATGTCATCTTACCGTAACACCGCAAATAAATCATCTATCCTAACAATAAATAAGGCCAAAATTCGGTAGTGCAACCGTCGTCCGGTGTTATTCTCTCTCTCAATTACATTTATAAAATGATACAATCATAATAATAAAAACACGAAAATCTGGTGCTTACCAAACAGGAACGTGTAGTACTGTCTCGCCTCGGTAAACACAGGATGTACCATTTTGTTTGATCATATCATTTTATAAACGCAACATCTCTTCTCTTCTCCTCTCAACTCACAACAGGGGATGCCTCGACCTGCGTGCCCACAGTCTTCCCTTCCTTCTTCTGCTGCTCCATTGCAATCTGCAGCAGAGTGTCGGGCTCGGGTGGATGCTTCTTCGTAGTAGTGAGAGGAGGGACGGTGATCGGCTTCGCGTCAGGCAACTCCTTCACATTTTCCTTCTTCTCCTCATTGGGAGGAGTCGTCGTCTGAATTACGATAAATTGATCGACCCGGCACTTTCGTGTTTCAACAAAACTATATATTTAAAAAGTACATTTCGAATTGTGATTACCAAAGGTCTCACCTTCTTATCGCCGTCCTTGCTGAGATCCTCCGAGGAAGAGTTGGCCTGCTTGCGCTGCTTGTCATTGCTGCAAATATAGGTCATATTGAAATTGTCCCATGTCGTCATCACTAAGCAACACTAATGAAGCGCAAATTCAACAAGTGGAAAGTTCAAACTTAAATTCCCGCAATGAGTATCTCGTCTCCCAGTAGAGCAATAGTCTTGAAAAATTTTCAGGAACAAGTAAGTCTTTATATTCTCCGAGATTCCCAATTCAGGGAATTCAAATTTGAACTTTTCATCTGTGAAATTTGCGCGACATGAGATGACGTCATGCCGCTCTCTCCACTTACCGATTAGCTTCGACCTTCTTCCTCATCTGCTTCGCCACTGCAGCTCCTCTCCTCTCCTTCCCCTTCGCCGTTCCATTCGTGTGACGCTTCTCCTACAATACATTCGTTATTCAATTTTTTTTAAATTTATAAAAAGTGTATTAATTTCAATATCTCTAATATCGAGTTAAATTCTTCAAACATATTGATCCGTCTGTTTGTTCAAATTCCTCCCACCTCGCTAATTTGCTCATTCATAACCCCTCGCTTTCCTCCCATTTCTCACAGCTGACACTTCTCTCCCTCCCAATTTCCCCATTCCTCCTTTCTCTCTCTCTTTTTGCCATTGGACTCTCAAGGAGGAAGAGGGCCGTCCATTGGCTCTCTCAGAGAAGGGAAGAGAATGTAGAGAGTACGAAAAGCAAGAGAAAGAGAAGCTAGGGGGAGAGATGCACTTCCAGTGCCTTCCCCTCTCTTTCTCTCTCTTATATTCTCTTTCGTCATACTCTTCTCAGTCTCGACCCTCCACTACTCTCTTCATTACGCACACTCCTTCGACTAGTCCCTCTAACGAGAAAGAATGGAGTAAGAAAGGGGGCAGCTCTATTTCTCTCTCTCCGACCCCTGCCCCCTTCTTCTCCATCTCTCTCTCTCTCTCTCTCTCTCTCTCTCTCTCTCTGAAAGCTTCTTTCCCGATCTATCTATTTCTTCTCCCCTCCTCTCTCTCTATCGCTATCTTTCTCTCTCCTCTTTCTCCTATCTCTCGCCTTCCCTCGTGATCACAGCGCCACGTTGGCTACGTGTTCCCCAATACCCGCCCGTCTCCCCCCCCTCAATACATACCCTATCAATTTTACACCTTTCCCGATCATCGCAACAAAACGTCCACAAGTCTAATTCGAGTAGCGATCACATTAAAAATTCAGATAAATGATCCCTCAAAAGCAACTGATCTACATGGAAATGAACCATTTCAAATGAAGAATCAAAAATTCAGATTGCCTATTGATGACGCAATCCTCACCTTTGTTCCAGCCATCGTCTTCTGTGCTCCAGTCAACGCCTGTCGCAACGAGGTTGGACACGTCGACGTTTCCGCCGGACGTGACGGGTCCTTCCCTGAATAACATTCAACATGCATCGTTATTTAAAAAAAACGATTCGAAGAAAATTCTGATCGAGCAGCGTACCCAATTCGATCCTTTGAATGCTCTCCAGCAGTTTCTGCTTGACCAGCATCTCTTTCTGCGTTTCCAACTTTGCTCTGAACAGAGAAATGCTGATTAGTTGTAACGGATATAAACAAATATTAATTAAATAATGTAAAATCAGTGCAACACATACTTATACTCATCGTCTTTGTCCTTGCAGTTGGTCAACGCTTGATTATTCGCTTCAATCGCCTTATCGATCTGTAAACACAGACGGATTATTTTAAACCTTGAAGATAACGAACTTGGCCTCTATCCTTTTGGAGATTCGCCAACTCGAACCATCGATCGAGCGTCTTCCGGAATTCCTCCCGAGTCCTGCATAGACACAACCGTGAGGTGAAGAAAAATTCAAAAAGTTGCGGGAAACCAAAAAGATCATCCAATCATCTCACATCATGTTCTTCGGTGCGTCCGCCTTCACCGATATCTCCAGAGTGACTCGATCGTTCTTGATGTAGCCTTGGTTCTCGTCTAACACGTCCTGCAACACACAACAATCAATAATAATCAATAAAGTATGATCCTGTGAAACGGCGGAAATCAAATGCTATTCAGTAATGGTGCTTGAGATGAAATCACACGGGAAGCGAGAATTACAGTTTTTGATGATGCAAAAACACAATCGACTAGTTTTCATCTATCTCGCAGAAAAATATTCCATGAATTTTCTTTTGCTTGTTGTAGTAATAGTAAAATATTAATTAGCTATGATATAGGATAAAAAGTTGGTAGATATCGGCATAACCTTCCCGACGAAGGTGGGGGCGAAAAATATATGTCTGATCAAAAAGGCCCCTAAAAACGAAACCTGCATGCCAGGGTCTCCTGAAACAGCCCCGAAATGTAGAAAACTGCCCGGTTAACCATCAAAAAATCGAAAACCTACCGGATCAGTTTTCCATTCTACTTTATTTTTTTGGCCTCTGATCTATACTTATCACTTACCGCCCAGGTCATGAAGCACGAGTAACCCCAGTCATTCTCCTTCGCAGTGTAGATATGCGTCGTCTTCCGCACAAAGTTCTGCACATTCTGCTTCTCCGACAACAATCGCATCTCCGCCACGGCATGACACGACCATTGACTGCAAATGATGAAAATGAGAAGACTCAAATTTTGGAGGCACAATTCGGCACATTTTGCGGCGTTGTGATTGTCACACAACAGGTTAACGATATAAAAGAGAAGAAGAAAAACACATAACAAAAATAATAATAGTAGAATTTTATCGTTCTTGCTAATCTCTCCATTGTACTCTTGGCAGCGGAATGTTTTGTGCCGATACATTTTGATGTAAACAATACTATGTGGAGGTGAATCATTCGTTCCCTTCTCTCTCTCTAAATGCCACTATTCTCTGATTTTCCTTATTTCTCCAATTCCTCACTCGGAAAAAGTATTGTCCGGACAGCACTGCAGAAAGAAGCCCATGCACTTCTGACTCTTCTTCTGCACCATATGCTGCTTCGGCATCACCATTATCCGCCTGAAAAAGAGTCCAGTTAGAGATCATGATATACTGAGAGAGCCAGATTGTCAGACATTCCCGAAGTAAACACAGTCCGTTAGAAGAGTAAACATATCCGTGTTTGAGAAACCACAATCAGGAGCAAACCGTAAATGAACGTGGCATACCACGGAACGTCCGAAATCCTTTTCGGATCGGAGCACAGCGTATCGGCCATCTTCGAGAAGTTGTCGATTACTACTCGTAACGTACTTTCGTCGATGCCCTGCAATAAGAAATTTCTCGACGTGACCCTCTACACACACTTCTTAGCAAGTGCAAATGGAGAATAGCCTCTCACATCGTAGGTGACCATATGGACCTTTCCGCCGTAGCTGGGACCTTCCCCACTATCAGCCAGTTGCGGAGGTCCCGTCGCGACTTCTCGAGGCGCTGTCGGCTGGGCGGGCAACGGCTGCACGGCTTGCACCGGTTTGCCTCCGACTCGCTGCGGCTGACTAGGATTGTACGCCGGTCCCTTGTCTATTAGGAAGGGCTTCCGAGGTTCCTGCAAAAGCAGTATTGATATAACACAAGAGCATTAAATCATTCAATATATTTTGACTAATGAGATGAGGAAGAATAATTCCACTGACTAAAATGAACAAAAAATTGTGTTCCAAATACGAACCTCGGTTCGATTCCGCTCGTAAGACCTATCATCCTTGCCACAGGATGACGAGGTCGTACTCGAATTCGATCGACGCGGGTATTGGTCTACAAATCAATTAAATAAATCACAATAATTTTCATACAATTTCCAGTTGCTTTCATCTGCCTCTCCAATCTACGATATCTCGAGAGCAGATCTTTCTCATTATCTGCTGCTCATTTACTTTCTCCCCATATTCCCTCACTCATCATACTAGACAAGGCAGCATCGCAAGCACTACTATTACCCGTTCCACTCCATACACTATAGCCAATCTGGCTATACATCATTGTCAATAGGAGACGAGCCGATGAGAAACAGCTTTCGCCCAAATATCGATTGGCAATCATATCGTTTCCGCACATATATTTCCGTTGGTTGGTCACTCTAACCTCTCAGTGGTACGCACGCTCTATACTGAGAAAAAACGCATGTGGACAAATGGAAAGAGAACACGAGCGCGCCTCTCGCTCGCTCAAACGAGAAGGTCCCTTTCCCACCCTCCGCTTTTTATCCACTATTTCGTTGGCTATTCGATCCTGTGATCTCCTATGACCTTGCTTGCGTAGACGGATGGTCAGCTAAGATCGGATTCATGCCCGTAGAAAATACTCAATCACAATAAAGCAATAAAAGAAAAGTACGCAATTAAAATACTTACCCTCTCGAGGAATGGACTCGCCGATGATGATATCATACTCTTCGAGATGGAGTAAACCCGGCAACGAGTAGAGCCCAGTAGTCTGGGTACAGATCGTATGTCCAGTCGGCCTGAAATGTGCAGATTAGTGCGTTCACTAGAGTTGTGACCCCACTGATCTTTCCCCGTTGTGCGTACTACTACAGAATCGATCAAAGCTAATCGCAATCGACAACAGCTGTGTTTGTACATCACAGTGATTGCTTGATAATGTAAAGATATCAAAAACAACGACAAAAGTTAAAAAGGCAATAAAGTGCCGAACTAATTTGTATTTGCCGATCCAATGGAGCAGTTCGTCAGACACGTCATATTTCACAACTTTTCCCAATATGTAACACGGGCAATCGGGTTGAAGCGAAACTTTGAGGCAGTTAGAATCTGTTCTTAGAATACCAATATTTTTGCATGAATACTTTCATAATAGCAAAAAAGAACAGGAACAAATAACAAATTTGATCATGCGCTGCTAATAAGTAGAAATGAAATAGTTTATATATAAATATGAATAAATTGGTGTCCTTACTTTTGACTGGAAGAGGAAGCTCCGCTTCCACTTCCTTTCGGATCCATTCGAGTCGACTTCTCACGGTTTCCCGGATCAGTCTGCAAATAACAAGTGAATTAGCACAAGAATCTCTGCTAATTCCTCACAAATAACAAGGGCAAAGCAGTCAATATCATACTAAATGTGATGTAGTCACAGACTCTAATCAATTAAACTTGAGACAAGCTAAAGATAATGGCACGAACTTCAATTTACGGCAGAAACTCCTGAGTGAAAAGTATTCTACGCCTAGTCTCCCGTTTTACAGTACTCAGGGTATTCCTCCTATTCCTCACGAGACCATTGGAGCCGGCATTCTCGACGGCTCTTGGCACTTTGCCAAGTGTCCTTCTCTTTTCTTCGTTTTATTGATTTTTATCATTATTTTACGCAATATTTCTAATTATTTTCGTTTCCAAGACGTAGTACTCAAAGGGTTCTAACATGACAAAGTCGACGGGAATCTTAGACAAGACTCTAAGCAGAGGAAAGCAGGAGGTTAGTTTTCGTCCTTTGTTTATTTTGATTCAACTCTTTATTTTCCAGGTTAATTTGTCTACATTTGCTGTGATGTACTCGGAAATCATCCGATATGCTCAGAAACGAGTCAGCACCGATACGGAACTGCATGATAGGTAATTTCCTTTTATGCATTTGCTCCTAATTGCTTTTATTTATTTATTTATTCATATGTGTTGTTACTTTCATAATATTATGTACATTTCAGGTTAGCTACTTACGGAAAGTTTGTCGGTGAGCGTATGTTGGATGTGATATACCTGCGTGAGAGAGGGTCAGTATTTAAAGAATTATAATACTCGTGTGTAAACCCCCCTATTTAATATTTAATCTCCCAATTAACTCCATGGTGCTATGTAGCTAGTTGGGAGATTAAATGCTTGAAAAAACATCCACATTTCTTCCCTGCTGTTCTATTTTCACACCTCCCCTCGCAAACTTTAGTGCATAGATGGGCAGCTAAAATTTTTGCAAGCGGTCGTCCGATCACAATTTCGCCCTGCAGGCGGACGTAATATGACCCCCCAAGGACCCCCTTTTCAGGTGTTTACCAGAGTCAAAGTGTTTTTTTCCGAATTTGGCGGTAGCCGTACCCCCTGCAGGCGGTAGTCAAGTTACCCTGTGCCAACCTATGCTCTAGTGCTTGTGTGAAGCTTCCTTAATATCATTAATATATATATATATATATCATTAATATATATATATATATATATTCTGTTTTTTCTTCAGTTACAAGCGCGAAACGAAACTTCTCCCCACACTCATGTTCATCAAAGGCCCAGTTTGGAAGAATCTGTTCAATAAGGAAGCGGATAAACTGGAAAGAAGCAACGACGATCAGAAGACGTGTAAGTTATCATTGCATTCTCCAAATAGGGTGACCTTGTTGACTGTGAGCAGGTGATGACTGATTTATATTTCAAAATACGAGTAGAGCGAGGAATTTTGTTTTTTCCACGTTCCCATAGGAACAGAGGAAAATAAAACAGAGAGTCGAACACACACCGGACAGCATACACGTTGGAAACTGAGGAGGTAATAGCTTTCTAAACTATCTACGGTACTGGTTACGAAAACGCGTGTATCGCTGTATGCAAATCGATATCTGACCTGTAATTCAAATTCAAATTTCGTGGAAAATCATTGTTTTTATCTTTTGCAAAGGATTAGGTTGTCAGAAATATATTGCGCGCAGTCACACACAGTCACCATCGCAGTGATGCTCACAGCGTCTAAAATCGGCGACCCACGAGGGTGTCACGCAGGGGAAGAAAAGAAAATAGCATTGTTTTCGATAATTTTAATCGAAAGTAATGTGAAAACTGATGTTCACGTACCCTGCCCTGTACTACACCATCGTGATCAGCACCCTCGAAAATTTCGAAAACGACTTCTTCAGATTCCCACTTCTGTACTGTCTCTGCTCTCCCCTTAGATGACTCCATGGCAAACAAGCTTATAAAACTGACACTAAATAGATTCGGTTGCAGATCTGCTCATCGAGAATAATCCCATCGTGAACACGTTCATCTCCATCCCGAAGGACAAACCCCATCTGAACTGCGCCGCATTCGTCGCGGGGATAATCGAAGCCATGCTTACGGTGCGTTATTTATCAAATTTCTATATTGATGTTAGCTTGTAACGTGTGCCTTTTTTCTTGACTTTTCCAATCAACACGGCAATCGGATCTTGCTGATGGGAATGCTCTTATTAAAAATATCTAAATACTACTTGCATTTTGTGCCGTTATTTCTGAAATCGGCCGCAATCATCCTTTGTGATTTTTAAACTCTTTTTTTTTTGAACAATAGCTGGAAATATTATCTGCTTATTTTGATAATCAATTTCTCAATAAACGTAGTACAATTGAATTAAAATATAGTAATCCTTACTATCGATATCAAATATCACAGTCGTGCAACTTTCCGTGTCGTGTCTCCGCACACTGGCACAATGGGACCACCTACATGATCCAATTCGAAGACTCGGTGATTGCAAGAGAAAATGCATTGGTTAGCAATCAATAATTGCAATGGATATTTGCCGGGCGAATCATTCTTCTTCTTTCTCTCCATTCATAATAGCCGATGTTTTAGCAAATTGTACAGACTATTACGCACATTGCTCGTTTATTGTACAGATTTGACACCGCCGGGTACGGTAGATGTGATAAAATAGTATTTATTTATTCTTACGATGTTTCAACACATTGACATAATGAGTTACTACGATGCTCCATGATCTACTTATGTTGATTATCGATTACTCAGTAAACGTATTTGAATTGGACCAAATCTAGTAATCCTCCGATGGTATCGTAATATGTCACGATGATCTCAAGACGCCTTCGCCTCCTGATTACTCTAACACGTCGCCACAATTCATCGGTAAGCCACTCCCACTATTTCGCATCACTCTTTACTTGTTCTCTCGCGTTACGCTGTTAGTCACACTCTTCACCCATTTCGAAATGACGCTGACAAGATGTGTGAGTATTTTAAAACAAATTATATTGTTTCTGATATTAAATTCAGTTCACGCCGAAGCGGATCGATACCGTACCCGCATTCCTGCATGCGCATCTGTTCGGGACCCCAACGCCTTCAACTTCCATCGATGACGAGCGAGTAGCGAAGTTGAAACTGCCCAAACTACACGGAGAAAATCTCGAGGTACGATAGCTTACTTGAGAAACGTACTTTTTTTTGGTGACCATGTGAATATTCCAAAATTAGTAATTTTCACCGTCATTCCCACAACATAAAATTACATTGATACAGTACCTACTTCCAGGCTCATTTTCGATCGATCGCCAACGATCAGATCGGCCCCTATAAAGTGTTGCTTGAATCGGTGGAGAAGTGGAGCGATGACCTACCTGCGAGGCCGAGTCTATGGATGAAACGAGTGGGATGGACGAGATACGGTAGAGACGGGAGCGAGACTCAGGAGGTACTGTAATCTACTTTTATTTATGAGTGGTACGTTATGTCACGAGGAGTATTGAACAGTCCAGAAGAAGACTACCGTAACCGGATCAGTCAGATATCGATTGCAGGTACCGTATCCACTCGAGTCGGTCTTTGTCTACGATGTGGAAACGTGTGTGATTGAGGGACTATTGCCCACTCTTGCAATTGCACTCACTGAGAATTCGTGGTATGTATAACCTATAATTGTTTTCATAGCAATCAAAATAATGACTAATCATCATTGTCAATTCCAACGATCTCTGTTATGTCCACCTAGAAACGAAAATTCACATACTATTATGTTCAGTTATGCACTGTATTAATTCCCGACCATCCAAATTTCATACAGCAAACCTAGTAATGAATTATTATGTCCAGTACTCCTTCAGGTACTCGTGGACATCTCCTCGACTCGCTGACCCTGATACCGTACCCGTCCCGGAGTTTCCCACCCAGAAGTTTCTGATCCCACTTGGAGGAGAACAGGAACCGAGGTTTGGTGTTTCATGAATTGATATAATATCAATAGGATGTCAATAGGCAATATTTTCGTCATCGTCAAATCTAAGAATGAATATATCGTATTATATTATAGATGCCTTCCCCACGAACCTTGACCACTCAGGTAACTCGATCATAATCTGATCAGGAGTTATTTGAATCTGATCAGGAGAAATCTAAATTAAATTTTGGCATGATCAGATTCAAATATCCCCTGATCAGATTCAAATATCTCCTGATCAGATTCAAATATGTCCTGATCAGATCTTGATTCTTTCTGATCACATTTTGTTATTTCTTTATGTAATTATGCTCTTTCGAACGATATCATGATGTTTTATTATATCCAAAGGTACAATATTCATAACGTACAATGCATTGTGAAACAAAACTTTCTTTTTGATTAAATTATAACGACATGCGCTTCAGAGAGCGGGTCGGATGAATATCAATGCTAGTTAGGGTTAGGGACTCGAACCACATAATGAACAAGCGCATAGTGGTGGGAACATGATACCGGGGAGTTGATACCAGGCCATTGCTGCTGTCCTTTTCCAGAGCCAGGTGAAGTTAAAAGAACTGCAATGCAATCCGATTATTCATGGATAACGAGGAGTGAGCAGTTTAAAAAAGTTAGCTATGGCGAATATACGGTTTATTTGGTGGCAATGTGTTTGAAAACAATAATACCAGTTCGTGCGCGAGGGAGCATATAAATGGCCAACTTATTACATTGCATTTACGGTGAAAACTATTTAAAACACATAGAAACAATGGAAAATAACGAAAAGTATGTTGCACCATAAATGCGCTTAACAGTTCGAGAATCAAACACGCCATGAGTTTGCAGGCGCACTTCTTGCGCATTTCTAGATCTGATCAGATTCGGATCAGATTCAAATATCATCTGATCAGATTCAAATATGCAAAAACTTCTGATCAGATTATGATCGAGTTACCTGAGCAATCGATATCCTACAGTACTCCATCCAAAATACTGCTACCCATTCAGAATCGCGATCGGCCACAACGTAGCGTACGATCGAGCGAGGGCGAGTGAACCATATGATAGAAAGGTGAGAGAGTCCCGAAGTTATCTGCACGGGTTGAAACCACATTTTGACGGGATATCGTGCTAGCCGCCCTATCTTGTATCTTGTGCTATCTTGTATCTATTCCTGTCTCGTGGATTGGTGTTTCTACATAATATGGGGAGAAATACTCGGTGGATCTAGAATTCGAAGTTTGCCTAATCTCTCCCTTCTATTCAGAAATCGTTGCTTCGCGTCTGGGACACAATGTCGATGTCGATTCCGATGATTGGAATGGCCGATCATCAACTGTTGATGTACAGGAACAACGATATAGGATTGGATAAGGTATGCAAAATATTAGGTAATTTGTTATTTGTACCCGATACTCAAGCGGGGATAAGTCGTCTTCCATTGTAAATTAATTACTTTCCAATAGATCTATAAAACATCTACCGTAATCTGTTTCAGGAGAGAGAACTGTGGCTCGATCAATGGAAGAGATTGGTATCGAATAACTCGTTGCTAGCCGTGCACAAATTCTTCTACCCCGAATCCAATGCTAAAAAGGCAATGCGCGAGGTGGGAACTGCATTGTATTTCTATTTTTTTTCCGTGAGAGCAAAAATATTTTAAGTAATTATCGATATTGTTTGTGAAAATTACTACCGCGTGATTCACTTTCGATTGTAATGCAATACTGAATGAAAATGTTATCATTAAACGAGTTGGGTTTTTTTACAAAAAATAAATAAATAAAAAGAGTAATAAGAGATTTGACTGCAGGTATTCGTCACTGATTCAATGGTGGAGATCGCCAACGAGTTCCAAGTGAGTTTTTTTTAAAATATATATATATATATATATATATATATATATATATATATATACACATAATTTTCTCCTTCTATTCAACATACTCTTCATTATTCCGAAAACTAACTAATACGCGACTCAATCTGGTTGTTGGTCGGAACCGCAAAATATTTCTCCATTCTATTTCAGGATCTCACTTCATATTGTGCTGACGATGTTCTACTCACACTCAAGATCTATCGGAAGTTAGCGCCACTCTATAGAGAACAGTGAGTTGATCACAAATTGATTAAGTACATTGCAAGGGAATATGGTAAGACTGCAAGGGAATATGGTCCAGGAAGACATATGGTTTAAGGAATATTCAGTATGGGAAGCATGTCGATACGGATGTGTTGATTAGTTCATTTCCTAGTTATGACGTCATTTCCTGTTCCAGTTTTCCTCATCCAGCAACCATGGCTGGTATTATCCACATGTCGGAGGCGTATCTCCCGGTCAATCAGTGAGATATTACATGTTATTTATTAATTTAAACAGTGCGTCAATGCATGAAAATCATACAGTTATCTGATCGGTGATTTCAGACTTCAAACTTTCAGTGGTTAGTTTCGCAAAGTAATTGAAATATATATAAATAAAATAATAAGCAGTGTGTATTTAAGGTACTGGCGGATGTTCTACGAGCGATCAGAGGCTGGAGTGGCTGAACAAAACAGGTGAGTTGGGGTTGCAGAGAGGAATTAATTGAGGGATCGAAGCACGGTTCCATTGAGCGTTTATCCTTGTATCGTTATCATAACTCTGGCCAAAAGATAATAAAATGTGCAGGAAAAAGTGAAAAAAATGTTCAAAACGTGGTGGTGAAACCACTGATCGGCGATTCCCCGAGGATGGGGCTAACTAAGAACTAAGGGAGACCTTCCCCTTGTTTCAATCACCCTTTGTCGGAATACTGTAGAAAGGCACACCACGCGTGCGTGGACTGCAATTTCTTCTTTGCATTAGCTGTGATACTGTGCCATAGTATGCGAAAACATAAGACTTCTTTTAACTTTCATGCGTCGGTCAAGATAAATAGGAAAAAAAATCATTATTGAATCAAACAAGGATAAGATTGCGATGCCATATTTGGTTTAGCCTGTAATAGGCGGTCCTCGGCTTCCTCATTTATCCATTTTCTCATCTTCAGATCCGCCGTCTCTGCTATAGTCGAAGCAGCGAGAGACCAACTGGAGAAACATGAGTTAGTTATTAACAATTAATTAATATTATTAATTTAAATTACTATTTATTATTAGTTAGTTCCCTTAGGTTAGGATGTGGTTTTCGGTTTCTCCCCCTGCCCTTAATTATGTTGTTGCAGTTCGTCTAATCCCGATCCCTTCATGTGGGCAGAGAAGTGGTCAAAGAAGAGTAGCAAGACCGATCTTCCCACGTACGATACTTTTAATTTTTGTCAATATTTCCACGAATCGTTCATTTCGAATAGATCATGCTTATATCGGAAGTGTGAAGCACAGATGCGCCAGTTAAAAAAAAACGGAATTGGAGCTTGATCTTTAACGTCTGCCAAAGGCATTGCGATCTGAGAGCCCTGGTTATCGTTTATCTTCTGTAAATCGTTACCGGTTGATCTTTGATCTCTCTTCTCTTTCAGATGGTTCGCTGAACTCTTCTCGGATACTTCGACTGCTCTCAAAGTGAAGGCGGGAGAGCACGAAATCGAGCAAATGATGAAATCAATCAAGATGAAGTGCAATGTGAGACATTTTGAGAATCACAATCTGGTGACGTCATCCACATTTTTGCAGGGAAAAATGTTTTTAACTGTCATGAGAATTATCAAGGAGTCTTATACTGCTTAGCGTATCTTTTTTATTTTCTGAACGTGCTGTACTGTTTCACGTGTTTCGTATCATCCCCAGAATTAGGAACTTTTTATTGTTGATATATATATATATATATTTAAGGGCCACAACGTGGTCAGCAGAATTCAATGAGAGGGGTGAAATTTAGTGTTACCATGTTGCTACATGTCTGAATAAGAACATTCTTTTGGATTTGGGTCGATATCTCATCTCTGAGCCGAGTTACAGCTCCAAAACCACGCGCGCTTCGACTGTTGTGAGAGGGGGGAAAGATGAGAGGGGAGGGGAGGTGGGCGGAGCCTAATCGTCCATCTTTCTAGCGGCATAACTCAGGTGACAGGAGATATGTCGAAGGTATGCCAGAACAAAAATAGTTTATGAAGATGTGGAGAGTGCACCGGCATCTGAATTGTGAAGATTGCGATAGTCGACGCGCGGTGAGAGGGTAAGAACTTAGCGCGTGGGAGAGTGAAACGAGAGATCACACCCATGGCGCAGTGGTTAAGCGCGCGCCTCAGGCACAGCACATTACAATTTCAATTCCTCTTTTGCCAAAACCATTGCTATTTACAGTAAAGCGGAATTTTGATACTCTCGTACTCTTAAAACCCACGTTTTCACCACTTTTTTAGCAAACAAAAGCACAATTCGAATTTAGACGTTATCTTTGTTTTTTCTTACCAGATTTTATTTTTAGGATGATAACAATAGAATGGCAGTCGGCCGAGCATGCTACGATAGCTATAATTACATTATTAGGGGTATTTGAAACAGTTTTCCCTCTTTCTGAACGTCTTCAAGACGTCCCACCACCATGGGTCTGGGCGCGATCGATAGAGCTTCTCAAGAGCTACAAAACAAGCCCGAGCACGTCTCATAGCGTTTAGAATTCAGCTTGTGCTTCACCCCGCTCGACTATTCGCTATTGAGGGCTCGGTGGATTTGGGCGGAGACTGTGGGGACTAGATATATTTCTGATATTTATCAATTGCGATTGTTATAACTGTCTGTTATGATTCCAGATCATTCCTCGTCTCTTCGGTCTTTGCTACGGTCCCTATCCAATGCACTATCGACGAGAGTACGGATGGGGATTTCTAGTGCCGAATAAGAGTCAGTAATTATAAGATAACCAATTATGAAATTAATCAAAATTTGATTAATTTTTGATAACGTAGAAGATATTGCTAGTTCGGCGTATAAAAAACAGTTTTAGATTTGTTGTAGCTCGATCGCTATTTCATTATGTTATTACGTGCTTTGGCGCAGTAAAAGTTGCACGAATGTTTGATGAAAATGAAATTTTGTTGGAAAAGTTGAAAAATGAAAATGTTTGATGAAAAAAAATGAAAAATGAAACACGAACGAATGCAAATTATTCGTGAATGCCTCAATTTTCGACGAACTGATGTTGATATACGCAGACGCTGCCAGGGATGAGATCAAGTTAACACTGAAGAGTGAGGAGACTACCACATTTCCTAGCAAGTAAGAAAGATTACCCCGAGAACAGATTTTAAAGAATTTTAAAATCCTTTTAGTGTTCTTTTTAGTGTCTACAAAAAAAACGAGTAAAAGAAAAAGCGTTGCTGTAGGTCCTCAGGTGTTGTCATGCAGTGTTCGACTTTCCCCACTTATCTATTGTATGCCACCGTAACCCTTGCATTTCAGGCAAATTCGCTCCCTCGTTCAATCTCAATCCATGGAACACGGCGATCCAATTCTGCTCGATGAATATGAGAAACGGAAAGTAAAGGGAGAATTGGGCGATTGTACCTTCATTCGATTGCCCCATCCAGTGAGTTGAGTAGGCATGATGAAAATAAAGGACAATGTCCCTGTTAACAATAAACATAGTAGCAGGTAAAGAACGATGTAGTGTTCTAGCACCAGGTGAATCCGTGTTCCCGATGTGGACTGATAGGGACAAAGTAGATTGCCGCCGCCCAATTTTCCTATACTTTGTGTTACCAACACTTACAGAACGGTACTGGCAACGTTGGATTCCCGATTGGAAAGGATTTCATGGGCGACATCGAGCAGAAAGTGATCAGGTTAGACTTCGTTTTGTGCTGTTTATTGGTCTATTACTTACCGAGACGCCTAGTTGAACTGTTGTATGTTTCCAATGTAACCGCAAAGCTGTGGGTGAGAACTGAAATAAAACACTTTTTTTATTCAGAGCAACTCGTCACGAGAAACTCTTCGAAGCTTATGTTGAATCGATTAAGACGACCACTTTCTGGAAAAGTTTCCGGTTAGTTGCTCAGAGGGAAGTAAGTCGACGACTCCAGAAATCTTAGCTACCGAACTACGACTTTAAAGTCTTAAAGTCTAATTCAAAACCGCTCCTCTCCCTCTGATCGAAGCGGGTGGACGTAAAAAGTCGTCGCTCGGTAGCCGAGAAGTGTACAGCCGTAGACTTATTTCCCCCAAAATGTGGAGATCAATACGATTAGATTACGGTAATGTTCTGTTTTCAGTGATCGATATGGTAACGAACTGCCGATTTGGTACAATGGAGAGGATT
Organism: Pristionchus fissidentatus; assembly: GCA_036245785.1. Lineage (NCBI taxonomy): Eukaryota > Metazoa > Nematoda > Chromadorea > Rhabditida > Neodiplogasteridae > Pristionchus > Pristionchus fissidentatus. The sequence goes on from BTSY01000002.1 coordinate 21,030,134, forward strand.
CGGTACGTTATTGATCGATAGTTACGGTAGATTATGACGGTCGTATTCTGCATCAATCAATTTTCTTATTGTACTTCAGGCTCTCGCAGATCGGGAGAATACGGTAGTGCAGATTCAGGGAGCTCTCGCACCGTCAATCTGTCCTGCAGGAACGGTAAGAATATCGATTGATTGATCGCCCACTAAAACCTGATTACAGTTGCACACTAGTATGGGAATGTATTTTAGCGAGATATAAATCGATTTCTTATTACCGTAGCCCGCAGGTTTCGCGTCGGAGTGTGCACAAACTGTGGGTGACTGCAACGAATGCAAACGAGGACTCACGAATCGGCACGGGACTCAAGAGTATGGTTCAGGTACGGTAATCTATGAACCGAAACTGTATTTTCATCTATTTTTTGATTGTTTTCTGTATATTCACAGCCCCATGCATTATTGAAAACAGATGGCGCCCCTGTCTTTTCTAGAGTGCGAGAAACGTGAAACCACTAGTGGTGAAAGAATGCGATTTCTAACATCTGCATATTTTGAGTGGTTCTCCGAGATCGCCTTGGGTATTCCCACTGTAGCCTTCATTTGTTCGAATTCCCTGAAATACAAGTGACAAATCGCGAATTGGAAGATTTAAAAAAGTTATTTATTTACTTTGCCTCTTTGCAGGCTCACAGTGGTACGTTGTTCGTGGGTGCGGATGTTGACTCTCAGGAGCAATGGATCGCAGGATTATATGGAGATGCGAGTGCTAGCGAGAGAATTGGTGAGGATCGTCAAATGAGAGAAAAAAATGAAATTAGGCAGTTTTCTTTCATTACACGCTCGCGCGAAACTCGAAATTAGGTGGTGCAACAGCACAGCTCATTATGAAAAACAGTCTGACAACTTTGATTGCTGATTTTCTTCAAAATTATCTGTCTCGAAGCAACTCTATCAGACTTTGTTTTACTTAATAACAGCATGAAACGTGAAGCACGCAATTTCGGAAAGTTAGGAAGTCGTGTTTCGTGCTACATAAAATTTCCCCGATCCAATTGCATCATCCCTACTCTATCTTAAGCTCCTTTCGATCGAGCCCCTGGCTGCACTCCTTTCTCCAATATGATGTTGGCAGGCAGTAAGAGTGACAAGTACGTTATTATTTTGTTATTTCTTAATGAATATTGAATATCATTTCCTTTTCGACTTGACAAAGTGAGTAAGGTAAAGGTAAAAGGTAAAGGTGTTAGGTCTTCTACACGCAAGGCGGTCTCGACCACCCCTATGCCTGAGGGGCAACGAGAGCCTGTCCTGAGATGATCAGCGGCCTGTTGCGAGGCTATTCTCGTGTTGTGTGCACGTGAATCGGGGACCCCTTTCGAGGCATGTTAGTGATGCCGAATATAGTTGAATTTGGCGAAAACCCAGGCTTTACTTGCTAAATATATATATATATATATATATATATATATATATATATATGTTTGGGGCATGTTAATTAGTATAGAAAGAAAGGGAAGTGGAACTGTGTCACTCTTACGTGATTCAATTGCAGTAGTGATCTCCACTCAGTGATCGCACGTGATATGGGAATTTCGAGAGGATCAGCGAAGGTGAGAAAAAGAGATTGCATAGGGGTGATGCAATATTTAGTGAGTAGGAATATCCCAGATCAGAATACAGGGTGTTCAAAAAGTACGATGACAACCTTCTCTCTTTGTAATTCAGGCGGCGGTGGGAAACGCATCATCTCATTTCGTGCATATCATATCACGCGTGTCACGTAAGGATCGAATCAAACAGGGGGGTAGTTGGCACACATTTTGACCCCCTATTATTTTTACTGTTTTCGATAGCCCTTAGGGTATCTAAGAATAGTTCCAAGTCCTATGTCCCAGAGATCGATTTCTTCGAAGATATACGACGTCGAACTTTGAGGGGGCTCTTTGGAGCCCTGTAGCTCCGTCCTCAGTAACAATAGCAGAAAGTCGCCAACAGAAGATCTGTGCGTAATCACCTGGAGAACAACACTGACTGATTGGGCCCAACATATAACTGGAACTAATTAGTCAGGCTAATTAAAACTTCTCATTTGCACCAGAGTGTCGGGCCCAGGATAATCTCAACGTCAAAGTCTAGATCTCATTGAGACGAATCGAATGATATGCTGAACAGCCAAATTTTAGTAGAAACTGGCTCATTCATTGCCGAAATACACTTCGCCAAAAATGCCTCTTACCCTCTGGCGTCTCCTGGTGATAGAGACACGCGCACTTTCGGGAAGGTCACGATCTCTTTATCACTCTCTCGTACCTGGCGAGCTTAGCTCAGTGGGTAAGGCATCTGTCGCACGTGTTTCTGGTAGTAAGTTCAACTCCATTTTTCTCTCATCTATTTTTGCAACTTTTTAAAAGTGTTTCCTATCTGCCCGAGTCGCGTTAAAACATGTTGGAGGAAATGTATTCACTCCACTCGCTAGTTTGACCAATTATACAAGTATTCCAAATTCTATTGGAATTGAAATTCTCCCCAAAGCCGCATATTCGATGAAGAGATATGTCGATTCCGGCGACAGAATCGAATAATTCCTAAAAGCCGGTTCTGGATCCTGGGACCAGGATTGATCAAATTCTTGTCTCCAGGGTGGTCCTATAAAAAAGATTCATCGAAATCAAAAAAATATTTTTTGAAAGTTTTTCCCCAAGGGGTATGTACGATATATGTCGGATTCATGATGGGCAAATCATAGGAACAATTTTATCTAAAATAAAATTTCACAAAAACGTCATAATTTTATGTGTGCGATCACCGATTTTCGCTCCCAGTGGTCGAATTCTCATCATATTTTGGGATTGTGTATAACTTTTGATGCTCTTTCGAATGATATATAACACGATAGCAAAATAAAAAAATTGAGAAAAAAAATTGTTTTTTCGTAAACAAATTATCGATTTTTCAAAAGTTGAGATTTTGTAAATTTCTCACGTTTAAAATTCACTTTGTGCCCAAGACTATCTGTGGAAATAGTTTCAATCCGGGACGACCATTTTCAATTAGTTGTGCGGCCTACCCTGGCCTCGCACGGCGCTCTTACAGAGAACGCGTTTTAAATATTTGTCATCGTACTTTTTGAATACCCTGTACTGTCGTAGCACGAATAATATGGGCCTTCTGAAACTAGTAAATGCCTGGAGTTGGAATACTTTCACGAATTTTTGCTATGTTGTCTACTAAGTTATACTGAGCTGCTTGAAGTGTATTACTCTGTTTTTTTTGTAATATATTACGTAGTGATGATGCAATATGTCACAGGTACTCAACTACGCTCGTTTGTATGGAGCGGGTGAGCGACACTCTGTAGAGGAATTGGAGAAGAGTGGAGTGAAGAAAGAGGTGGGTGTTGAATAGGGATGATGCAATCGATTACTGGAAACGGATGTTCCAAATATGGTTGACAGAGAATACATAAGAATTACGCAATATCTAAATTTGCAGGACGCCATTCTCAAGGCCCGACGTCTCTTCACACTTACAAAGGGAGATCTGAGACAGTGCGATTGTTTTCGTTCGAAGATTTGCAAATTCAAATAGCTGCTAATTTAGTGTTTCACCGGTTTTTCTTCCAATATTCTTTCCTGTCTCTTCCGTTTCTCGGCTCTCTATTGTCTTATACGGAAAATGTTCAGATATCGCCAACTCAAGCGGTCGATAAATGTATTCTTCGAGAAATTTCTATCCTTGCCGAGAGATGAGAACTGCTTCAATCCAGGTATTTATTGAATTTATTGTTTAAATGATTTCTATAATTGTCAGATTCGCATTTGTACATCTCTGGTGGCTATTTTGTGCCTGGATACGGGGAGAATGGATGGTCAGTGTTGCGCGGTATTCATTCAGTTATTATTATGTAGCTGGGGTCTACCATAGATCATTGGGCATAATATTCGTTTTGCTTTATAGTATGCCTGAAACGGATATTTGCCTGGTTGGATGCTCCTTGACATGTGCTTACTGAAGGAGGCAAACTATTTTCAGCTGAAATGCGTGTAATTTTCAGTGAGCTCACACTCGCATTCGAGAATTGGATGGTGGAAGAAATTGTAAAGAGGAAGAGAGGAGACGGGTGAGGAGTACAGTAGTTATCACTGATTCGACCGATCATGAACTGAGTTACTAATACAGTAATCTTAGCTCCGCCCCCTCATCGGACGATCGATTGCGTGTCATTCCTGCCTTGTATGAGGACGAATCGATGAATGGTCTTCTTAGACTCTACTCGGGAGGATAGTGAGTTGATTACGTCAGCATTATGCAATATAGACGATCATATAAATATAGTGACAATTAAGTAATCACTAGGCAACCATGAGTATCGTTTTTATTTCAGTGAATCGGATACTTTCAATTTCCTCGAACTCGCGGCGACAAGAGAAGTGATCAGGTAACTTTTCAGTTTCACACTGGAGATTAAATCTTTTTTATTTGGAGATTTTATTCTTTCTCGTTGGAACCGTCAACAAATTATCATTTCTCTATCTGGTCGATATCGTACATTCGTACAGTAATCTCTCATTTCCCCCTCAGGACGCCAGTGTTGGGCGCTCGTCTCGGTTCTGCCCTCTCTCCATTGCCAGAGGGAACTCCCCATAGACAACATTTTGCAGCCAAATACAAGAGATCCGTCATCAATTGGGTCAGAGATATTTGCTTTCGTGATTTCATTATTCTGAGTGAAGCGATAGATATCGGAATCTCGATTATTTCTTGAGCAACCGAAACACGAAAATGACTGTTTACTGAAAATTTATATAATTTATTTTAGATGGTTCAATCTTCAGCAGTCGACTTTCTCCATTTACTACTCGTTTGTCTCGAGCATCTGACTAAAGTTAGTTTACTACTTAATTAAATGGATACGGCATCGAAAAATAAGTTATTTTTATTTTAAAAATTAGAAAATTCTAAGAATAACTGTGAAAACCGCATATTTTTACGATTTTTTATAAATTAATTATGAATTTTCAAATATGGCAAAAATTAGGTATACGGTAGATATCGCATCCGCGGACTTACGCTGTTTAGCGGCTGTAGAATCTCAAAAGGGATGATGCCGTAATATTTTTGAGTTTCTTTCTACTGATTCGTTCTCACAGATACTCACCATTGTCTAATCAATTGCAAAACACTTATTTTCACTTTGCTTAGGCCTTTTTAAACTTTTGCAGCCGCTAAACAGCGTAAGTTTTTTGGATGCAGGAGCTACAGTACCATTGAAACACGATTTTTTGAAAATTCATAATTAATTTCAAAACAATCGTAAAAATATGCGGTTTTTCACAGTTATTCTTAGAATTTTCAGCTCTTTTGAACAAAAATAAAATAAAAAAAAATATGAAATTATGATTTTTTTGGCTGCAAACTCCCTTTAATTAAAGTAAAATTATTTAAAATTGCTTGATTTCCTGCAGGAATTCGACATCGACGCTCGCTTTTCCATCTCAATTCACGACGAGGTTTGATTATTTTATCATCATTTCATTATGATGACTAATTGTAATTTTCTTTACCTAAATTTGGATTATCTTTAATTATTCTTCCTAGTTTCTTTAATTGTCATCACATCCTTTGCGGATGTATCAAATAAATAAATATATTTTGATACACTCAAAGTATACATTGATGGTGTGAAACGCAATTCTAACAAGTGAAAATGAGTCAGTTTGGAAAAAGTCTGGGGTGAAATCCTATTTGAAATCCCTATTTTAAATTGTATAATTGAGGTTCGTTACGTCGTCTCAGAGGCAGACACAAATCGATTCACTCTCGCACTCATGTTGGCCAATATGTGAGTGGATTACGGTAGAAGATGAGAACGAGGACTACTGTAGAATATTATGTCTATTGATTACAATCTCTTATCGATTGATTCTCCTCAGGTACGTGCGTGCCTTCATCTCACAGCGCGTCGGCATCAATCAGCTACCAATGGTGCGTTTGATCTTTGCTCTTTCATCTCATATTGTATTTTGATCGATGTGATTGATTTTTGATCTCTAAGACCACAGTTTATAGTCTAATCCCTGTCAGTGATCTTTGATCTTTTAAGTCGTGCGCTTTCTTCTCGCAAGTCGATGTTGATTCAGTGCTGAGAAAGGAGGTGCGAATTGAACATTTGAATTTCGAACAGAGAGAAACAATATCGAAATTTATTTCAGGTTGACTCCCGTTGTATAAATCCGGATGGAAGTGTCGTCGAGAATGGTTTGTTTTATTTTATTTGCACGTTTATTTTATCCCCTCTGCCACAATCCATAAAATGATGTCGCTGAATTTGTGTTTCACGTATACTTTATCAGCAGAAAAGAAGGATAAGAGTATCAAGTCCTTGACATACTTTTAAAATAGTACCCGCAGGTCGAGCACTCACAATCTACGACGTTATTGAGGCGACGGGCGGAAGTTTGGAGAAGAAATAAACGAATTTATCGATCCTCAATTCAACGAAGTATAGGGTGTTCTGAAAGTCTTTGCACTTTTTTTCAAGTTTTCTCGCTCTATTCGCGTTGCATGTATGGATCATTGCTGTAGCATGTTAGTGTGGGGCCAGCTCTCACTACTTTTCGAGTTTTGACGGGGGCGCTATCACACATATCGTGCCTTCCGTAGAACTACAAACTCACCATACTCAGGCCTGAATTTCAAATGCTTCAAATTTCAGATGTCTAGGTAATAGTATGACAAGACAACAGCCTAACAAATTTCGCTCAATTTTTGTATTGATATAACAAGTGAAAATACTTGGCCAGGAAGTGCAAGTTTTCGAAAAAAATTCGAAAAACAAAGTGCAAAAACTTTCCGGACACCATGCTAGTTTCGCTAGAATGACTTTTCTAGCAAAGACTTTTCATCGATGATTCTTTTGCATTACTCATTTCTCTTCTGATAGGCCAGATTTCTTCACTTTGTTGTGCTTAAAATGTGTTCATGTTATCATTTTATTCTTTTTTGAATTCGTGCGAATTTTTATCACGGGTTGTATCGAGCATTTCAATAAAGTATTGAGATAATGGGAATTTCCGTCGATGATGGCGATTTGGAATAGCGACAAATTGGAACAGATATACAGTAGCCGCCAATATAATATCGCCTTTGCAGTTTCGACTATATCTCAGTTCAAGTTAGTATTTGTATATGTGTTATTTTTTAAAAAAACCAGAACCAATATTTGAGCTGATATAACAAAATTTTACATTGTAGATCCATTGAAAGCATTTTTGTGAACCATACATTTATGCGATATAGAGCGAACCTTTAACAAATAAGTGGGGTAAGTGTAGTAAGTGGTCCTCATTTTTCGAAATAACACCTACCGGCAAGTAGGTCATTAAAATGAAATTCCTTGGCAAGGAAAAACAATGTGGTCCCCCCTTACTCATTCCTTGCGAAGCCAACCCTAGTTGAGACAGTGATTTGCATAACGAAAAATTACTTTTGCTCAGAAAATATATTAGATTCTATTTTATATTCTGAGTCGGTGTGTACCATTAGGACATTCGTACGCCTTTTCTATGCAGAGTTATGACCTCAGGAGTCAAGTGAATCCTGGGATTCATTTGACTCCGAGTCATTTTGACTCCTCACACCGCGCGAGTTAAAATGACTCATAGTCAAATGATTCAAGGAGTCTATAAAAGAGTCAAATGGCCAACTCTAGACCGTCTTCATTTCGCACTCTCTCTAAACCGGTCGATAGAGGAGAGAGTGTGTGAAATGAAGAGAGCTTAGTCTCACATTTCGCACTCTAGCTAGAATGACTTTTAAGACTTTTGCCGATGATTTTCTTGCTTTACTGTTTTCTTTTCTGATAGGCCTCATTTCTTCGCCTTCTTTACTAAACATTCCTTCATGCTATCATTGCATTCCTTTTTTGAATTTCTTATAACGAGTTGTATCGAGCATGTCAACTAGCCGGGATGTGTTGAGGTTAAATACACTACGCTCTATGCGTACACTACGCTCTATGCACAGTTCTGAGTGCAGGTTCGGTCCAGGGGGAGATCGGTAACTGGCTCCAGGTTCGGTCCAGGGGGAGCTCGGTAGCCTGCTCCAGGTACGGTCCAGGGGGAGCTAAGTAACCTACATAAGATTCGGTCCAGGGGGCCTCGGTAACCTTCTTCAGGAACGGTTCAGGGGGAACTCGGTAGCTTGCTTGACGTTCGGTCCAGGGAGGAGGACTCGATAGCCGGCTCCAAGTACGGTCCAGGAGGGAGTTTAGTATATTGGGAATGTTAATCTCTAGAAAGAGTACTGGCTTATTCCGTTGCAAAAAGGCTCGTGAGGCTGAGAGCGATCGAAAAAAGTTGCCACTACGCTACTTCGTGGCTCCGTGGCAACTTTTTTCGATCGCTCTCAGCCTCACGAGCCTTTCTCAACGGAAACGCAGGATACCGTGTGTTAATTTCCCGGGCGTGTTCGAACACGTTTCCGAAATCGCAAAACACTTTTCCTGTGTTCCCTCACGTTCTGCGAATCAATTAGCAACTTTTCGAAATTTTCGATTTTTCATGTTAAAACGTGTTAGAACACCTTGAGACACGTTTCTGACATAGCAAAACACTTTTTCCTGTGATCCCCTACGCTCTCTGAATCATTTTGGAACTTTTCAAAATTTTCGATTTTTCATGTTAAAACGTGTTAGAACACGTTCAGACACGTTTCCGACATCGCAAAACACTTTTCCTGTGATCCCCCACGCTTTGTGAATCAATTGGCAACTTTTCGAAAATTTCGATTTTTCACGTTAAAACTCGGCAAAACAGGTGAAAACGTGTTTCACGGTACTCAAAAACGTGTTAGAACGGTTTCTGTCACTTGTGAAATCAAGTGAAATCAATCGATATTTCACTTCAAAAACCGGCAAAAGATGCTCAAATGTGAATCTCGTTACTTAAAAACGTGTTTGAACCACTTTTCGCAAAAAAAATGCGGCAAAAGACTATGCACCGGCGGGGATCGAACCTGAGACCCTCGGATTTGAATTCGAGCTCGCTACCGACTTGGCCATGGAATTATCGATTTTTTGTAAATAAATTTTGAAATGTTTTCTGATGGGTTATCGTATGCAAAAGGATCTGAGAAGATTGCTTGAGTTTAAAGCGATTTATAGCGAAAAAACGAAAAAAATGTCCGTCACGCGGAAGGAAAAAAACACACCAACAGACAGACATTTCGATTCCCTAGTAGTGGAGGAATAAAGTATTGAGAAAGTGTGAATTTCCGACGTGTTGACGATGTCGAATTGAAATTGCGAAGAAAGCAAACAGATTCAGATGAAACACAAATAATTATAATACAGTTAAATATAATTGATGGAAGGATTTTTTCCAGATTCCAACTGAATAACATAGCAACACGAACATCTTTTAATTGAAAAATAAACTTGGTGAAACATGAAGCAAGCGAAAACTGAATTATCGTAGATAGTATGGGATATTCAAAACAATGTGTCGACTTTACGTGCACGAATGGTGTTGAGTTGCGTAAAGATTTCAGGAAATCAATACTCATCTCCAATGGTCTCGTGAGGAATAGGAGGAATACCCTGAGTACTGTAAAACGGGAGACTAGGCGTAGAATACTTTTCACTCAGGAGTTTCTGCCGTAAATTGAAGTTCGTGCCATTATCTTTAGCTTGTCTCAAGTTTAATTGATTAGAGTCTGTGACTACATCACATTTAGTATGATATTGACTGCTTTGCCCTTGTTATTTGTGAGGAATTAGCAGAGATTCTTGTGCTAATTCACTTGTTATTTGCAGACTGATCCGGGAAACCGTGAGAAGTCGACTCGAATGGATCCGAAAGGAAGTGGAAGCGGAGCTTCCTCTTCCAGTCAAAAGTAAGGACACCAATTTATTCATATTTATATATAAACTATTTCATTTCTACTTATTAGCAGCGCATGATCAAATTTGTTATTTGTTCCTGTTCTTTTTTGCTATTATGAAAGTATTCATGCAAAAATATTGGTATTCTAAGAACAGATTCTAACTGCCTCAAAGTTTCGCTTCAACCCGATTGCCCGTGTTACATATTGGGAAAAGTTGTGAAATATGACGTGTCTGACGAACTGCTCCATTGGATCGGCAAATACAAATTAGTTCGGCACTTTATTGCCTTTTTAACTTTTGTCGTTGTTTTTGATATCTTTACATTATCAAGCAATCACTGTGATGTACAAACACAGCTGTTGTCGATTGCGATTAGCTTTGATCGATTCTGTAGTAGTACGCACAACGGGGAAAGATCAGTGGGGTCACAACTCTAGTGAACGCACTAATCTGCACATTTCAGGCCGACTGGACATACGATCTGTACCCAGACTACTGGGCTCTACTCGTTGCCGGGTTTACTCCATCTCTGATTGCGAGTCGAATTCAGTCCGTACCATTGTTCTGTAGGTATCTCCGAACGTTTTGAATGGATGACCGTGTTTGTGCTAGTCCAAATTTCTTCACTACTTTTTCACCGGTTGCATGTTATCATGTTTAAATTACTGAATTGATTATATTTTTAAACGTTATTGAAAGTAATGGTATTCCCGTTCGAATCCATTTATATCGCGGGTTATGAGCATGACAATAAAGCGATAAGGGAATGAGAAATGTGTGTTTGGAGTGAAGTTGAGAAGCGTAGTGATAAAAAGGGATCAACGTGATAAGAAATTGAAGTCGCTGACTTGGCAAGTATAGTGAAAGCAGGTGACAGGGTCGAAATTATAGTCGTCGATTTTTTTTTTGGGGGAACTGGCGCTGATAAGACTAGAGAACTATACAATTATCGATCGATATCAGTGGACAGAAGGTTCGAGAAGAGGCATGGATAGTGGAGTAGTCCAAATTGATTTTGCTGCGTCATGGCTGGATGTTAGCAGTAGATATGTACTACAGACCAGGCTACGGTATCAATGGGAATATTGACCGAGAGTGACTATTACATCATGACTATGCAATCTAGTACAACTCTCCGCATCGAACACATTTTCGTGTGAAGAGACAAGGCAGACAACAAAGAAGGACGAGACCTAGGGGGAAAGTGATGATCACTGTGAGAATAATGCAGAAGAGAGCACAGTATGAGACGTCGGCATGGAGAGGAGCGCCCTGAGATGACGTCATTATTAGGTAACACAGAGTGTAGGAAATCCACATTGTAGTTGCCCTGGTCAAAATGGAAACAAGCCCTTGGATTAGGGCAACTACTATGTAGGAAATGAAGAATATCCTCATCTGAACACTACTTCCTGACATGATAAATAATTGATCGGAAAATATTGTGAAGGTACTTGACGCCACTGGCTTCCGACCCCCTATCTATCTTCTGACCCCTCTAGATCCAAGAGAAAGATAAGGATAGCTTCTCGTAGACATGACTCTACCACTATCTATTACTGCTTTCTTGGTATCTAAATACGTGCTACACATTTTTGCTGCCTCTAATTTTACACACTCTGTGACCCCTGGCCCATGGAGGTTTGATTAGACGGCAGAATGATGCGGCCAAACACTTCTAGAAGACTTGGAAACTTTAGAGAGAAAAAACGTGGGAAAGCCCAGTTAAAAGCCCTGCTGATTCAAAGTGATGTCACGTTGTAGATGTTTGAGTATTCGTTTTCTCTCCCCCTCTTTCTCTCTCTCTACGTGAAAACGAGACTATTTGCAGACTGATCAATCGACGATGCGAGCTTGTTAGCAAACAAAGATTGTGATAGGGGAAGGGAACGGATCATTTATGCTCTAAAAATAATTTTAATATTTTTTTTATTCTAACAATAAAACACTCACGCAGAGTAAGCATCTTTCTCCAGTTCCATCATCAACGTAGACAACGATTGGCGGGCCAGTTAGTTCTGCGTTTCATATTATTAGTTATACCGACCGGCGCCTAGCAGTATCGCCACACCTTCTATAAAACAAATAACAACGACGTGAAACTCATCTCATTTCTGATATTCTCTAAAGGTCAATCAATTTTTTTGACAGTTCGATCTACAGTATCTCAATAGGAAAGTCAATCAATACTTTGTTCTACTCACCGGGTGGGTACTGTAGTTGGTAACTCGGAGGCTGTCGCTCGTCTCCCTTCGGGAATTCATGTGCAGTGGCATACGGTGGCGGAGGCAGCGCCGATCGACTGCTATCGATTGATTCTACTGCTGGGTATACGGTAGCAGCGGTAGTTGTCGGGCCAGGACTCGGTGCGTCAGGCCTCCTGCACACAGTACTCATCGTTGGTAGTAATCGATAATGATAATTATTGATCGCAGTCTCCATAAATTAATCAATCGATAACTCACGTGGTCATGTTTACTCGAGGTCGCCTTTGAAATTCGAAAACCGTGAAAACGGGGCAGTTTGTTGAGAAGGAAACAACAGATAAGAAGAAGAGAAGGGGAGGAGAGGAGAGAGGGAGGAGGAGGAGGAATGATAGTTTGTATCTCTCTCTCTCTCTCTTTCTCCCCTCTCTCCCTTCTGATATTGCACCCTTGCCGTCTCGTTTTTGACACAATCACAGATTGTCTCGTATTCTCCATCCATTCCTTACTCTCTAATCACACGTATTGAGCGAAGTTGACTCAGACAATGAATCACAGGGGGAAATAGGGGATGGACTACTTGATTGGGGACACGGAAAGGTACAATGTGTATCATTCTATGCTGCAAGGAGACAGCGTGAGCAATAGAGTGTAAAAAATGGAGATTCAATAAAGAAGTCTATAGCTTCACATCATTCCACAGGCCGATCAACACTCCAGAAAGGGGTTTGAAGTATGCGAGTGTGTAACGAAAGAAAGAGACTCTCTCACTTTTGCACAGTCTCTCGTACTTACCCTTCCCTGTAGATTTGGAATTATGTGGTTTTTTCTCGCGTGCTATTCTTAATATGAATATTGGACTGTGGATTGGCAGGTAATCACGGTGTATGCGACTAAAGATCTGAGTCTGACACAACTGATCAAGAGCACGCAGACACGAGATGAAGCTACACCGAGAAAGAGCCCAATTTGCGTGCACTGTCTCTCTACGAAACATGCGACCATACATCTACTAAACGATAGACAGTGCGTAAAGAGGTTCCACGTCTTATAGATCAGCATACACAACTGATTTGATGAAAAATAAAAAAAAATAGCGATTAGTAATATCATTTACTGGATAGGTAGTTGTGCGTGCGAAACAGTCGACGTGGCAGGAAAAGGGGAGAAATTGGAGGTTCAATTTGGGTCTAAAAAGAGCAGAGATAGACGAAGACGTCGTGCGTTCTATCAAATGAACGTCCTCATTCTTAATTTCTCTCTGATTCTTCTCATCTCCACAGTGAAAATCGAAGGATGCTGCAAGAATAAGAGCGTCGGAAAGGTATTTTGGCGTGCAATCCCCCTGAGTTGAAATTATCAGAAAAACGATATTTGGCTGTACTATCGAAGATGATGTAGGCGTTTCTGTACCATTGTATTTTTAAAAAAAAAACTTGATTTCGAAATCATTGCTCGAATTCAAAAAAATCAAATGCGGATAATTGACTCTGCAGTGCTGCGGTAACGGAAAATGCAACATCTTCTGCTGCAATTGTGACGGGGGATGCAATCAACAGTGCGAGACTGATTGTAAGTAAAAATTTATTGTTGTATTTTTAATTATAATAATAACGATTTATCTACGCCCGAAGCGAAACAGGCTCTGAAATAATGAGAAAAATTAAGATGTAATATCTAGTATTCAACTTTGAAACAACTATTTCATTTCTTTAAATTCCTTCATTAGGTACTAAAATGATTACATCCGTTAACACCGTGTTTTCTTTTGCGATGTTCATACAACGTGAGATAGATATTATGAAGGAAAGTGCAACTCGTGTTTCTCTTACTCCTCCGACTCAACTTCCTGGAAGTGGGCAACAGATCGTATCTCGATCTCTTGAACACTCTCCGCGACAAAAACATGTGGATAAATAGTATCCGCTTTCTTGAAATACTTACAAACGTTATTAAAGCAGAATGTTAGTTGTAGAAAATAACATCTACATTTGCATTTAAGCAATTTCGTCATCTTGTTTGAGGTGTTAGATCAGCTGGGTCGCAATCATATTCCTCCATTGATGTCAATCGTATTTTGTGACCTGCAAGTGTTGCAATATCATGATACCTATGTACTGAATTACCTATTGTTGTCCGGCAGCATAGTCTATGATGCATAGACGAAGTGGAAAATCACGCGTAGAAAATGAAGGGTAAGAATAATCAGTTCCGTTTTTCTCAGGGGACTCCTACATTGCTGCAATCGGGGCTGCAGCAGGAATTGCTGCTGCGGGTGGGAGAAAGAAGAGAGAAGCACAGGAAGGTACGTTTGCAGTGGTGAAAAGGGTTAGGGAAGGATGCACGTTCGGCATTCGTATTACGGCGTTTGGGCGAAATATCGGCATTGCGGCTGATAATGAGAAAAGAGTCAGAGAAAATAAACTGCCAGATGTCCAATTACAAACTGGCATCTATGATAAGGAGGTTTCTTTTATTGGAGAAACCAGTGAATTTAAACATCAAAAAATGCAGGATGAATGAAACTATGAATGCTTCAATGGTGTTAAATCTAAATGTATATTTTCTCTATAGAATGTGTCTGTTTATTGGATGTTGTTGATATCAAATTGTTCACTGCAGAGGCGGCTCGTCTCTTCCTCCAAATCGACGCTAACTCCGACGGGGGAATATCGATTGATGAGGGAATAAATTACCTCGAAGGGCAGAGAGTGAGGAGAAGTGATGATGAGTGGTGAGTAATAGATATTTTCTAATGGTAATTAAAAATGGCTCGGGACGAAATTAAGCGCCTTGCGTTCACTATACAATAAACGCAATCTCTGAAACACATCACACTCTTCTTTACCATTTGGTAATGTTTATATGTTATTCCACCTCAAGGTTTATTCCAAATTTGCTTTATTCATTCCAGTTAAATCTGTAATTGAGTAGGCTCACACGAACGCTATTTCAGCGTAGCGATCATTCAGTGATCTTAATTTATTATTTTAAATGATTCGTGCCTTTTTTTAAAATTTATCTTATTGTACCTCGTTTCCTCGTAAGTCGCATAAATATTATATAATTCAGGTTCCATTCAATGGATACCAACGACGATGGTTTCATTCAGCCAGCTGAATTCGATGGGAGACTTGCTTGAGAAGAAGGGAACAACATTATTTATTCAATTTATTGTGAAGAAAGGGAAAGAACCAATTACCTCTCAATCACTATCCAATAAACGCAATTACTGAAACACATCCCACTCTAATTGGCTTCTCCAAGCAGCGAATCATAATAGTTCGATAGTTAATGAGTGGAAATGTGAAAATAAAAAAAAATTGATTGCAACGTTTCTCGAAGAAACTTGGTGTCTTTTTCCCCTCAAGCACGATAAAGACTAAATTGGTACACGATTTCGCACACAGCGACCGCTCTCTAATAGGTTATCTGCTCCTGTAATCTGTGTCAGATGGAAGTGGGAGATATTCATCCGTCTCTCTCTCTCTCTCTCTCTCTCTCTCTCCCCTTCGGCGCCCCTCAATCCACATTCCTCCCTTGTTCTGGTCGCCCCGGGAACCCGCTTGTCTCTGCACTCTCTCATTTACGCCTGCTCTCTAACAGTTCTCTGACTAGGTGAAAGGAGCCATAACATTCCCAGTAGGGACTCCAGAGAGGGACAGGCGCCGAGAGAGTGTGCGAAAGTGAGAGAGTTTTCTCTGGACTCCCTCGGTTCCACACACTATTTCGTTGTCTGACTGTAGTGGGTGGAAAGGGGAAATTCTCCATTTAGAGGCACACGCCTCATATCCCCCATGAGGTCAGTGGACATTGCGCCCCTTTTTCGTTCACTGTATTTGATCGTCTCTGAGAGTTTAGTTCCAGATCCATTCATTTCGCACTAATTTTCGTTCATCAAAATTCGTTCAAAACACCTTCCTCGATCTTTTCGGCAATGGTTTCAGCATGGCTGTCAACTACTTAATATTTATGGGAAATACATAAATAAATAAGAGAGATTGGGGACTTGAAGATCTCTTCACTGTTGGATGTGTTTGCTCACACGAGAGAGCCCGATCCTCTCATGATACATACACTTTCGCTATCAATTTCCTCCCTCACATGGGGGTCTAATTGAGATGCGGGAGTTCTCTCCTCCCCTTGGTCTCCAACTATTCTCTCCTATTCACTCCTCCCCATTCGAGTAGTTCGAAAACTGCATTACTTTTGTGCTTTGGAACCACTCGAAAAGAGTGCATTTTGTTGGTTCCTCGTAAAATCTTCACTTTGACACTTTGGCAGTAAATTCTCACCATTCATGAAAAGTGTTTGACGAATTTCCCTCACTGGCAGTTTTTGCACAGCGTTTTGTGCCTTTTCCGACCACTGGTCCACGACAGATTTAGCTTCTTTTATGCACATTTTGATGAATAAAAGTGTGCGAACTAATCAAAACCAGCTCTGATTCCTGTTCCATCTTTGCCTGATCTCACCACCAGTTCTGTGATCGTCCAACCCAGTAGTAATCTCTCTCTCTCTCTCTCTCTCTCTCTCTCTCTCTCTCTCGATAAGCCCTCACCTCCCTTGAAAGTGACCCCTCTGGTTTGGCCAGAGATGTTTTGTGCCTTTGACCACTCCTTCCATTCTTGAATTCGACCACAAAAGAACTTTGATGGACCATGAAGTCACACTAAAATCAGAACCATTTTAGTGTGACTTCTAGGAACATACTGTCACTGCAAAAATGGACAGTTCTCCGTTCGGAAGGTTCTGTCCTATCATTCAAACTCGATAACTAAATACTTCCAACACATTCTCTAGTAATTGCACTCTCGAATGCACTGTTCCACCTGACATTCGAGATATTCGAAGATTCCAATCTATCTTCTTTCCTTTTCGTTCAATTTCTTTGTCCATCCACTCCCTCAGAGGAATATTGTCTTTTTGATATCCAAGAAGAACGCACATTTGGTAGGGAACGGTTATTAAAAGTTTCATTTCTAGGAAAACGGTTCTCCATACTCCTCATTCCACGCGCTCTCTCTCACACCGAAGCGAGAAAACTCAAACGAGAAAATGTGTGGAATGAGGAGGGTAGAGAACCGTTCTCTAAGAAGCGAAACCTAGGAGAACCTAGCAAATTCGCTTTCCTTGTACGTTATCGTACACTATACTATTTTGTTGATCTCCCACTCTCAGATGCTCGATCTCCTCTGGGACATTGGCCGTGTCTACCTCTCCTACCGTATTCTTCGCACCTTTTTCGCCCTCGTTCAATCGATTTTCATCTATTTCATCGCTCCGAAATTCTGGCAACCAAATCTGTACAAGTACAGAACAAGATGGACAGGTGCGTTTTTTTAAAAAAAAATAGAATGATTAAAAAATTGAGTAACTTGTGAATTATTACTAATTTTTTGATTGTTGACTTTCTACTCATCGAACATATCTCTCCCAACATGTATTTAATCTGAGAACGAAACATCTGAAGTGCGAGATTTCTTTCGGCATCTTTTAGGTGCTCGACCAAAGAAAATTCGAAAAGTGAGAGTGTGCGCCGTTGGATTAAGTGACGATTCGTGAATCTCAATCCCTTCTAATGAACCTCCTGTGGGTCAAGTCCATCATTTCTCTGTCCCGGGTCCGCATTTTCCGCATGGTTTGGCTAACATTGCGAGAGTGTTTTGCACAGCAGTTCCGCTAGTTTATCGATGAGTTCTAACGGAGAACTCAAAAGAGCACGTTTTCTCAAGTTTCCTTGGTGGGGACAACAAATACAATTTAGTGAGTGGACAGTAGGAAGCAGATAAAACTGCGGGATAAGATCAGCAGAACAAGAAATTGTTGCGAGAATGCACATCCGCTTTTTATGGAGTAAATAGAGTTTAGCAGTTTGAGCATCGAAGCACAGGCTGGCCGGCATAGGATTTAGAGTGAGAGACAGAGTGAAACCGAGAGGGACTCTTTCACTTTTGCACACTCTCTAACCCTGACCCCTTGTTGGAATTGTGCGATTTCAGTGGTGACTGGAGGAACTGATGGCATCGGGAAAGCGTACACGTACGAACTGGCCAGGAGGTGATCTTTGATCTTTCGAAGACGAAAAATTTCAAATTCATAAACGTGTGTTAGTCGGTGTTAGTCGGAAATGTATCGATTGAAAAAATAGTGATCTTTGGATCTGTGATCTCTTCAGAGGAATCAAGAAGTTCGTTCTCATTGGTCGATCGGCACAGAAATTGAGTGACGTCAAGGGATATCTTGGTGAGATTCACGTTTATGGGAAGAATGGAATATGTTCAACATCTTTCAATAGTAAATTGCCTGCTCTTCTAAATAGAATTTATTCGAGAGAAAAATCGAGTCGCTTACCAGTTTCAAAGCTAGAATTTTCTTTTTTTTATTATTGTTAAATTTTTTTTTTCAGAGCTCAATCACAACGCTGATGTGAAGACATTCCTCTTCGACTTTGCCAAGGACGACTACAGTAGGCTGCGGGCGTATGTGAATGCAATCGATATCGGACTTGTCGGTTTGTAACTTTTCCCCCAACATTATTGATTGTGCAGGTCATTAATTCTAATCAAGTAAATGACCTGCAATCACCAGAAAATCAGTGGAAAATAAAATTAGGTGTGATCGGACTTCTTCTGTTCCCAGTTAGACCACACTCTAGAGCAGGCCGACTAGTAGTGGCGCTAAGGGAGCGAAACAGTCATACGTATTGTAGTTTTAACCGTTTTTAACTTGTAGTACACTTGACATAGCAATCGATATTGTAACCAAATTCAATTAGTAGTGGGATGCCCAATAGCCGACTACAAGTCACCACTAGTCCGTCTGTTCGCAGTTCTAGAGTAGCTCTTTTCTTTCTATCGATAATTCGTCTCTTTCAGTCAATTCCGTCGGTGTGGGTCGTGAGAATCTGGAGAGATATGGAGACAATCCAGAGGCCGATGCTATCATTATGAAAGTGAACGCACTCGGATCGGCAGAGGTCATCTTTAGTCTTTTCTATTTCGAGGGGGCTCAGAGGCGGCTAAAAAGTGGTCACGAGAATCCAATACCGTCAATAAGGTATAATGCGCAGTCCAAAAGTGTCATAGCAATACCGTAGTAAGCAATGAGAATTCATTGTTTGCGGTCGTGGCCATCCTCTGTTCATTTCTCCCGCCAACTCTCACGATTCTTCTGCAGCAGATCCCATTTATTTCTTTGTTAAACAATTTTTTTAGAAATACTGCTTTTCCAGTTCCTGTCTATGGTTCTTCCTCCAATGGAGCGTCACGGCGGTGGACAAATCGTCGTCCTCTCGTCCAGCCAGGGTATAATCTTTGATCTTTGAACTCTGTGTATTTTTATTTCACCTGGAGGCTCAACTATCTTCCAGGTTATCGTCCTATCCCCGGTCTGGCGACTTATTGCGCAGCTAAATCAGTGATGTCGTTCCTGTCTGAGGCAATCGATCGGTGAGTATTTGGTGATTGACCGTTCTAGAAAGCTGCAAAAATAAGAAGTCCAAGTTCAAAAAGGCAAGATGGATAATGACTTTTTCGAGTTTTACGTTGATAATCATGCTTTGTTGATACGAAATATGGACATAAACTCGGCAACTAATCGATAATCACTCAGTGAATACTCGTCGATTCGTGTCCAATGTCTCACTCCCGCCCTCGTCGCTACGAATATGACCTACTACAAGGTTTTTATTGATTTGTAATATATTTTTTTATGGAAGCGGAATCGAATTCTAATTGAAATACGGTTCTATTTTAATTATTTGTGTCTCACTTGAAACTCAACTCGCTTTGCTTTTAGAGATGAACTCGTGGATGAAGTAAAACACAAACTGATTTCATTGAGACTTCCAAAAATAGATAAATAACGATGATTAATTACTTTGACTAGCTAATGATATTTATATACGAATTTGACAAGAAAATCCCTTGATTATCTCTATCGTAGATTGAAAAAAAGTCAAATATAAGTTACTGTAGGATGCGGTATCACCGATATATCGATTGCAGTCTTCGGAACTCTTTGTTGTCACTGCTGATTCGTTCGCTCGTGAGGCAGTCGGCACTCTCGGACTCGTTACCGTAACCACCGGATGCTTCAACCACGAGTTCCAGGTGAGAATTACAGTAACCAAGGCTACAGTAATCTGTGGTGCATCGATAACTGACTTGTTACGTCATCTTTATGTTTTTTTTCTCCAGATGCTCTGCCGTCACTTGCTACCGTGGGCGATTCTCAAGCACGCCATTATGCCCGTCTATTGGCTGCAACAGCGAAGACTCGATCAGGTAATCAATCGATAAATGGGGATTATCGATTGATTGACAATATTATGTTATAAAAAATCAAATTAAAATTAATCAATAATATCTCAGGTCCACGCTCAGACGAAGAAAGAATCCCACATCACAATTTCTCCACGATCGTCTGCCGTTGCTTGAAAATATCAAAGATCAATGATCAAAGATCACACGACGTCACTTTTCACTTCTTGCTTGTTACGTATCTTTTAACTCGAATACAGTAAGCTCACGGTTACTGTAGATCTCTCGGCTAAATTGTCGAATTCAATCGATAAATACGGTAATTACAGAAACTGTGTACTTCATTGTAAACGCAGTCACACTATGTCAACTGTGTGGAGGCACATCATTCCACAGGCCGG
Source organism: Pristionchus fissidentatus (assembly GCA_036245785.1). Lineage (NCBI taxonomy): Eukaryota > Metazoa > Nematoda > Chromadorea > Rhabditida > Neodiplogasteridae > Pristionchus > Pristionchus fissidentatus. Next base: position 21,050,868 of record BTSY01000002.1, read on the forward strand.
TCAACCTTACAGAAAGGCCTTTTGAGTAAGAGAGCGTGGGAAATCGCGAGGGTCTCTCTCACTTTTGCACACTCCCTCGCTCTAACCCTGATCTGTAGCTTTCGAATCATGTGGAGGGGATCCGGTCCCTCGTGAGCCTGAAACTTTACAATTAGATGGAAATCAGTTTGAGCACGGTATTCTGTTATGCCTATGCAAATTGAGGCGGATAGGTAGAGATTGCGAAAATAGCATGTGAATGGGCAAAGGCCTCATTACGAATTCACATTGCCATTTTGCCAAGAACTTCGTTGAATTTGCTATTCAAGTCGATTAGAGTTTGATCGTGCGAGTCCCTCTTTTGAATACGTCAATATTTACATATATATTTGCATTGCGATTTCCCACTTTGCCTGTGATTGTCCCAATGAAAATTGGTTGATCCGACGAGAGAATAGACTCTCCATCTGAGATTATCCGATTTTACATCCAATCGTCGCCTCATTTGTCGGTATAAAAAGCGGCAGACGCGGTTCTTCCACAGTTCGACTCCCTTCGATCCAATAACAAGTAAGTTTCTTCTTCTATCTCTTATCTTCGGATCTCCATCTTCTAATCTCCGGCTCTTCCAGATCATGCCTCTCGCCTGTGAGCCCGCTGCCGCCACCGTCCCCGCCGCCGGAGGAACCTCCACTCACACCCTCACCAACTCCGAGGCCGGCAAGATCATGTTCAAGGTATGGTGCGGAGGGTATCCTTCACCCTCGGGATCTGAGGATCTCCAGATATCCAACATCTCCCCTCTTTGCAGATCAAGTCGTCGAACAACAACGAGTACCGCCTCAAGCCCGTCTTCGGCTTCATCGATGCCGGAGCGACCGCCCAGGTGGAGATCACCCGTCTGGTGAGTACCCTACCCTTGATCATCTATCTGACCCTGCGAACTCTACCGTAAGCTCGCCCCATTTCAGGCCGGACCCCCCAAGGAGGACAAGTTCGTCATCCAGTTCGCGCCCGCCCCCGAGGGAGCCGCCGACGCTCAGGAGGCCTTCAAGGTGCGGTATCCAATCATGGATCTGACCTAGCTGACCCACCCTATTCGAGCTACAGTAACCCATTTACTTGCAGGGAGCCACTCCCGCCGGAGACGTGACCCTGCAGTGCAAGGCCGAGTAAGGACGCTCGATGCCGGCATCGATTGGGTCTCGTGCCCGCACGGTGCGCGCACGCGCACCTCCTCCCTCTCCTTCTGTATATCCCCTACCGTACCATCCCCCCTCCCCTCCTACCGTATACGCTCCTCAATAGGCGACCAGCCTAATTGAATAAAAAAGAATATAAAATCATGTGTTGTGTGTGTTGTTTGGTTGTGCGGTTGGTGTACTGTAGATAAATGGATGTGATCTCACTGGCGGTTGAATGTGGTGCAAGGGAGGGGTCGACTTTTACTAATTGACAGATTGATCTCCTTGCATAGTTTCAACAACTTCCATTCAATATATCCTTCTCCATTTCCCACATTCACTTACATTTCTTCTAATTTGCATAGGACATTTGCATAGGACAAAAAGTCATTTGCAAGAATCTCTCGTTTCGACCCCTCTCCTTCTCTTGGAATCTACCCCCTCATCGGTTCGGGTTCCCTTCTTATTTGCTTATCACTGGGTACACTAATCTTCTACCTTCCTGTCAACCTCTCTTCTGATCTTGAGATGTCTCTCTTCCTTCCCTAATAGGTAGCCTCTCTTTGACCGGCCACCTCTCCCTCCCCTTCACTATTTGACCGCCGGCTTACAAGTGATCTAGCGGTGCTTATAACAATATTTGTGAGAGAGGAGAGATAAGGGAGGGGATGTTCCGATAGATCGAGAGCCCCTTCATTATTAGCATTGGGTTTCAGCTTTGATCTACCTGAGTGATTAGTTTGTCAGGACAGAACAAAGTGAGCAGAAGCCCTCTTGTATTTTTTCCAAGATTAATCCCGCCATGTTTCCATCCTGGAATCAGGCATATCTATATGCCAGAATCAACATTGTCAAAAGGAGAATATAGGACATTCGGAAACAATTGCGGGGGCTTGGTGACAGACTGTTCTCTCGATTAGCATAGGTTCTCTTTCTCTACAAGATTTTACCTGCGCTTGGTTTCCAATCGTTGCGTCACGGCATTTTTGGATAAATGCCAAAACCGAATTCGTGATGAGACCATCGCACATTTGAATATAATTTTCGCATTCTTAAACTATCTGCATCGATTTAGATGTGCTGGCCAGTGTTCCGTGATGTCCTCAGAGCCATTCACTAACGAAATCTGACCATTACCACACTGTCGTAATGGCTTATTCGTGTTGAAATATTCGTAGTTCGAAAGAAATCTCGCTCGGATTGTCACAATAGAAGAAATCGTCTTCCAAAGTGCCCATCCGCGCGGTCTTTTGCTTTGCAAGCGCGTCTTTTATGTTCACACTTTTGATGTCTCTCTATTTATAGTAGATGAAAATCGACTTGGACAATGAAATGGACTCTTTTATGAAATGGACTCTTTGTGGAAGGGGAATAAATGGACATTACTTTACAAGACGAGATTGTGCTAAAGGCTGACATATTCAAACAATTAGATTCAGTATGATGGGAGGTGGGAATGGATATGGCCTGAGTGCAGATAATGGTAGAGTTATTTCGTATTGTTTGAAGACTGTCAATACTGCTCGGCTACCGTAACCCCACGTGCAGACTACACTCAGTGCGAGAAGTGAGTGGGAAAGGGGAGTGCATCTATCCTTAGTGCGTCTCTCTCTCTCTCTCTCTCTCTCTCTCTCTCTCTCTCTCTCTTTTCTCTCTCTCTCTCTCGGTCACGTCTCCGTCGGGAGAAATCTGTCAAATCTGCTCTTCGATCGAAGAATTGACCTTTTCTGTGTACAAGCGACGACGATTTCGGAGGGGTGCTAACAAGGGTCTAAGAGAAGAGAGAAGAGATGGGGAATGAGGGTGAGTGTAGGGGAGGAAGGTGCACTATGAGCAATCGATGGTCACTCGAAATATCGATCAGTATTTCCACGAAAGATACATGGTATGAAGAACAAACTGTATTTCACAGTTGCTGTAAAACAAGAATTCAGTGTAATTGTAATGGAGAGTTCCATACTGCGATTAGTGACTTTCAGATTAATGGAAATGATCAGGCAATATTCTCTATCAGAGAGTACATCAACTAGAGACTAAAACAACAACAAAACGACAGAAGCGCAGCGCTGATTGAAGATACACAAATTGATTTCCTTTTATCTCATATATTTCTACTCGTCCTTGATAAATTCGTAAAATACATTTCTTATTCAGCCCAAGGAGCTTCTCTGTTTCACGATTTGCTCATAATCTATTGAGACTATTACTACTAATGCCATGTTCGTATGGGAAGAAAATAATGAATGAAGTGTGAATTGAGTTTGAAACCCATCTCAATGTTCCAATTCTGCTCCAATTATGTGTTCTTCTCAAGACTTGAACTGCTCTCTTTTCTTCATCTTAACACTTTACATAATCTTTTCGCACAATAAAAAAGGAGACAAGTGTGAAGTTCTCAAAAAGCACAACATTCAGAATATTCGTTTCTGATCTAGTTGATCCGCTTGTTCTTCTTTGCAAGAGCAAAAGGAGAACTTAGCACATCAGAAATCGCCTTGACTCATTTTTTTTTCTTGACGGTGATAAAAACGACTGGGCACAAATAGAGAAAGGAATGGAAACGAAGAGTGAGAAGAGAAGATTCGGACACTCGAATGATCACTGTTGCAACATGAAGAAAGAAATGAGAAGACGATCGATTAGAGACTGAATGATCAAGAATTCGGCAGTGAAGTGTATCGAAATTTCATTCAAATTTATATAAACCTGCACGATAGACCTGCGAAATATGATGTCCCGACACCCTTTGTACACGGGGCACATTTGTGTTTCAACGACAACTGAAAACAATCGATTCAACTTTAGATTGTTTGATTCCTAACTCTGCTCTGAATGACGAATAGTTAATGTGAACTCACCAAACCTTTCATCATGTAATGCTATTCGCAGAAAATGTTGATGAATGGGGGAAAGCACTCGTCGATCTCTTGGAACAACTGAAATTTCCCCCTAGCAACGAGTGAACTTCCTTTCTTATCTTTCAGCCTACACATCTATCTACTATTCCTTCTCATTTCTCATGAATGAAGAGTAGAACTTTCCATGGACAGGACAACCCTCTAGAAAGGGGTTTTAAGTGATAGATCATGTTCGATCGAGAGAGACACTCCCACTTTTGCACACTCTCTCGCCCTGACCCCTTTTCTCAATGATGTGATCTACTCTTCCTTCCCTTATCTGTACTTCACTTCGTTTGTCTCCTCCTTCGCTTCTCTCTTTGCCTAATCTTCGAATGTTTATGCACCTTCGGACTACACCAAAGTGGGCGGGGCCACTACTGTAGGAGAGTCAAGTAGGGGGCGGAGTCTCTAACTGTGTTAGATCGAGTATCTTCTCTCACATCAGTCACAATCAGTCCACATCTAGTGAGCGGTCGTCTCCTCATTATCCGATCTCCTCCAGTTTCCCTTCTTCGACCATCACCGACCAATGAGTCAATCCATGAGGTGAGTGATCCATCAGTCACCCGCCCACAGTATCCCTTGCCCACCGTGACTCTGTCTCAATCGATATAATCGACCAGTCGCCACAGTACCCCTCCCCTGCTACCGTACCCTTGCACAGTCGCTGCGAGACGTCTTACAAGGCACGTATTGGAGTGAGTCTCGAGTGAGGCGCAAATATGCATCTAATACTGTCATGTAATGACTTCTCGAGACTGCCGGCTTCATTATTTTGTATATTTGGCATTCAATAAAGAGTCGAAGTAGAATTTGCACTTTGGCTGTTTCATGTCCTTTGCCTATTGCTAGCCTTTGATGATTCAAATAGCGCGATGTCATTGCTTGAAAGCTATTTCCCCTCACCTTTCGGAACGCTCGCTTTTTATAATTTTCTTTAACCAAGCCGCTTGATGAACCTTTGCAAATAATAACGAGCTCTGACACTTCCAACTGCTCAATGCTTGCTTCTAAAGACCTTCCTTCTGAAGTATCTGAGTAAGAGAAAGTGCTTGAACTTGTCAGATCACTAATAAATGCCGAAAGTTCTCTACATGAAATTGCATTCTGCATCTATTACGAGCAGCAAAAAGTAGTTGAATACATCGACTATGATCTATTTTCCCGTTCACAAATTGTGAATCAGTGTGAATCAACGATGAAAAGTGTCCCACTCACACATTTCGCCACGTACAAACTCATTCAGATGATTCTACGATGCGCCTTCCATGTATTGGTATGGATTTTAAAATCAATTATTGATTACATTTTCAAACAAACGAGACAGAGAGATTCATTTTTACGGTCACACTGGCCTTTATTCGGAAAGTGAAACAAACTATCCTCATTGGGAAAACCTAGCAATCTAGCATGTAACCAAAGAGAAATACGAATCTTATTTAGCCACGTTTTGTGTTAACATTGTTCTGATTAGATTCTAAAAGAGTTTAATTTAATTCAATTCGAAGTGGGAGGTCAAAGGTTTCGAAACTCTCCTTGGTTTGTTATCGTTCCTCACTAACTTCTCCCATGTTATTCTGGTTGCGACAGCGTCAACAAATCACAGCGACATCGTCTCGACGAGTGGAGACTTCTTTCTCTTCCTTCTCACTCTTCTTTCCTCCCTCAATCGCCCCTGGCTGTTACATTTTTATTGTCCCCTCACAACCCTCGACAGCTAGTGGAAGATTGGAAGAAGAACGAGACTTCTCTCTGCAGTCTCACTAAAGTGGACTGAGATGGTCTACACTTGTCTGCGGGTTAGTTTCTGATTCCTCATTTTGTCAGCTGATCTTTAAGAGTCGAAAATTTCTCGACCCAGATTCCAAGTAGTCGAAAATGCGGTTGGCCGTTTCGAGCGTTTCGACGATTTTCACGAGACAAAATGAGGGAACAAATCAACGTCGGCAAACACCCGGATCGATCACACTTCGCGCTAGAGTAAGTCGACTGTCTGGCAGGGCGCCTGACTCAACTCGATCGATACCGTCTCCTACCTTTCTCCTCCTTCAACTTCTCTTGCATCTCTCATCAAGGACAGTAGTCATCGTGAACTCACCGTCTCTCTCTCTCTCTCTCTCTCTCTCTCTCGACTTCTTCTCTTCTATTTGCTCTCTCTACTCGTGACCTTATCATCTGATGATTGTAACAACAACCGGGGATATGACCAGCTAACTGTCGGGGAAATTGAGAGATAGCGATTTATGATTTAAAAAGCGCGAAATGAATATTTAAGAAAAGAAGTTTCGTAGAGTAGTTGAAAAATCAATATCAGTGAGCATTATTCTCACATATGAAAAAAGATTGGTAGAAAATTTTCTGATTAAAAAATATATGTATGATTTGAAATTCAAGAGTGGAACTTATTGATCACCATACGGTTTTTTTGTTGGAATGCAAACATTCGACTTTTCAAGCGTTCGAGATCGACAAAATGGCCTAGATACAGTTTATGAATCCGAAACGTTCCGAAACGGCACCTTTCATTAGAAAATATGATTGATTCGTATCCTCGAGACTCCCTAGTTCACGTTCGAAACGCACCCTTATCTATCACCCTTATCTTTGCACATGGCTTCCATGCACAACGCCTTTGATAAGAAATAAAACCCCGTCTAAGCTTCTTCTTTTTCACGGAAAATATTCTCTTCTTTTCAAATATGGTGCGATAATATCGATTTGTTTTTTCACTTTTTCTTCGCATTCGCAGAAATCCTATTATGTTTCACATGGTCAGAAGCCAGTTATATTTAAAAACCTAAGCCTTTAAAAACATTTGATTAAGAGTCCAAGTTACTGGCGGTCTATCCTACCGAGACGATTCTCAATCAAATTTTTCGAAATAAAGGAAAAATACAACTTCTAGTTCTCTTTATTTAAAAAAAAAATTACAATACATTGCCTTATTACGTAGTAGTGCCGCTAAGGCGAACTCAAGGAGGTGGATTCTAACGCTCTTATGGCATAATTTTTCATGGGAATCCGAGAATAGAGTGTATGGTCGGTATTGGGTTTATGATATTTCAAGCGAGAGATCCTTCCACAGAGCGCCAATTGTTGAAGGAGAACGGCTCACAAACCTCCTCTTTTCACGCACTCTCTCGTTTTCTCATCGATACGAGGGAATGGAAGAGAGGAAGAGAGTCGGAGGAGCATTGTCCTGCCAAATTTGATATCAGTCCTTCCAACCAGCCTCCCCTCCCGTTCCCATCCGAAACCCGACACTGCTGATTAGATTACGCCCCGTAACACACTCGATCAGATTGAATGACACTCACAGGTTAAAGAAGGAGTTTCACGAAACTCTTGATCCCTCATTCCTCATCTCCTATCTTTCAATGGCACGGTCGCTTTCTCCTCATTCATCCTTATCCCTCCCTCTCATTTTTTGAATCCCTGCGCGTCAGGGTCAGTTTGGCACAGAGCCAAACACGAATAACTTTGTTCAAACTTATCGGATGAACATGCGGTTTGCGGAGCTCTTATCGGGAAACCGAATACCATATCCCGACAGTGAGAACTCAGTTGACCAAAAGTTCGTGGGACACCTTCTTTAATCGATGAACAAACAATCCTTCCCCCAAGGATTTCAACAAGTAGCGCATCATTCCACAACCCGGCCATCCCGACAGAAAGGGGTTTGGCGTGAGATAGCGTGTGAAATTGAGAGGGACACATTTTTTGCACTCTCTCTCTCTCTCTCTCTCTCTCTCTCTCTCGCCTTGACCCCTCGTGTGGGTTTGGAATGATGCGGTATGCAAAACCCCTTCTCATTTTGCATCACTTGATTGTTCTGGGGACTCTCCAACTGGAGGATTTCGTCAGTCTGACTCTCATTCACAAAGGACACCCCTCCTCTTTCGCAACTAAATGTTCGCCGAATGAGTAGGTCATGACAATCCCGTCCTGTTCCTTCTGTAGTCTATAGCATGACTAGCGAAACCCGGACAATCGTCTAGAAAGCGCGTCTCTCACGCCTATAGCAACTATCTCCCGCCCGCGCCACTTCCCCATGTTTTCTCTCTTCTCTCTCTCTTTTTCTCTCTTTCCCCTCTCTCTCTTCCCACACTCTCTCATGCACTATTCCCATGTCACGCACACTCCCACCCGATCCTTTTCACTTTACCTCCCTTATAAATCGCGTTTTATCTCGGTAAACACCAGTTTTTGCTCTTGTTATCAACTACAGCGTAGTCCCAACGTGCGAAACTGTCAAGTAGCCGCGTTTTCCACGTCTTTTTGCTGGTTTTCGCGGCCGGGTGCTGCGGTTTACGTCATGATGACTAACATTTCTCTCCCTGAGTGCTTAGGGATGTTTGGTCGGTCGCCGCCCGTTACTCTTTTGATCTCTCTCGCCACAACGTGGAAAAGTGTCTCATTTCTCAATCACGACGTGTCGCCATGAGGCTTCCATTGAATCTCCACTTGATTTTGACCACGGCTCGATACTATTCGGTGGGTGAGTGGGACGAATGTTGAGTGTGCGTGTTGAATATGAATGGCAAATAGACGATTCGATCTGTTTTATTGATCAAGCGCGTTTTGGGTGGCAAAACGTGCGAAAACCAAATATTCCATTTCAATTTACGACCGTTGTGTCTATCGAGAATTGACCAAGCATGGCGTGACCCTTACTGCCCGCCTCTTCCTGGCACATATATTTTATGTGCCGGTGCCGCCATATAACTGGCGTGAAACCCTAAATCGCTTGCAAAACTGATGCTCAGCTTTGTTTGTTCTCCAATGCTTTGTTTTGTCAGCATTTCTCGCTAATTCGATCAATTGTTCTTTTGATTCTTTTTAGTCCACTCGCTAATTTATGTCGATCGCCCTCGTTGTTACACAAACTACAAGTGTTAGTGATTGTGAGAGAAAGAGAGATTGAGAGAAGGCTCAGACTGGCTGTTGGGGAGAAAACTAGAGACAACGGCGATAGAGTAGGGAGCAGAGAACGAGAGCGCATAAACTAACGACTGGCGCTGATTTCCACTCCGTTTCCCCATTTTCCGCCTTGATTCGCACCTGTTCCTCAACTAGGAATCGCGAAAATGAATTTGTTCATGGATTTTTGGATTTTTGTTCATAATTCGCACATAGAAGTTAGACTATGACCAAGCCCGGAATGCCAAGAGATTAAAATGCGAACGCCTTTCTAGAGGATTGCAAATGCTACAATCTGAAATCTTTTAAACCCTCACTCTCAGGCTAATCCATCAGTTTATTGTTTTGATGAGAAAATTACTGATTTTCATAGTCCCTAGAATTGGTGTTTATGACCCGTATTTCATCATGTGCGAAGTTATATTTTTTTCTTTGTGAGTAACTAGCCGGGATGTGTTGAGGTTAAATACACTACGCTCTATGCGTACACTACGCTCTATGCGTACACTACGCTCTATGCATAGTTTCGGGTGCAGGTTCGGTCCAGGGGGAGCTCGGTAGCCTGCTCCAGGTTTGGTCCAAAGGAAGCTCGGTAGCCTGCTCCAGGTTCGGTCCAGGGGCTGCTCGGCAGCCTGCTCCAGGTTCGGTCCAGGAGGAGCTCGGCAGCCTGCTTCAGGTTCGGTTCAGGGGGACCTTGGCAGCCTACTTCAGGCTCGGTTCAGGGGGAGCTCTGTAGCCGGCTTCAGGTTCGGATCAGGGAGGTGGACTCGGTAGCCGGCTCCAGGAACAGTCCAGGGGGGAAGTTAGTATGCTGGGGAATGTTCATCTCTAGAAAGAGTACTGGCTTATTCCGTTGCAAAATGCTCGTGAGCCACTTCGTGGCTCCGTGGCAACTTTTTTCGATCGCTCTCAGCCTCACGAGCATTTCTCAACGGAAACGCAGGATACCGTGTGTTGATTTCCCTGACGTGTTCGAACACGTTTCTGACATCGCAAAACACTTTTCCTGTGATCCCCCACGCTCTGCGAATCAATTGGGAACTTTTCGAGATTTTCGATTTTTCAAGTTAAAACTCGGCAAAACAGGTGAAAACGCGTTTTACGGTACTCAAAAACGTGCTAGAACGGTTTCTGGCACTTGCGAAAAATGCGGCAAAAGGTTTGCCCGCGGCGGGGGTCGAACCTGGGGGTCTCGGATTCAAAGTTTGGCTCGTAACCCACTTGGCTATGGATTTGGTTAATTACATTTTGTAAAATGTGAAAGGTATTCTAGTCGGTTATCATATGCAAAAGGATCTGGGAAGATTGATTGAGTTTGAAGCGATTTATAGCGAAAACACGAAAAGTTCCGTCACGCGGTTAAAACTCGGCAAAACAGGTGAAAACGTGTTTCACGGTGCTCGAAAACGTGCTAGAACGGTTTCTGGCACTTGCGAAAAATGCGGCAAAAGGTTTGCCCGCGGCGGGGGTCGAACCTGGGGTCTCGGATTCAAAGTTTGGCTCGTAACCCACTTGGCTATGGATTTGGCTAATTAAATTTTGTAAAATTTGAAAGCTATTCTGGTCAGTTATCATGCAAAAGGATCTGGGAAGATTGCGCAAAATTGAAGCGATTTATGGCGAAAATGGAAAAAATGTCCATCACGATTTTGAAGCGATTTATAAGGAAAATGCGAAAAAAATGTCTGTCACGCGTACGGAAAAAAAAACAGACAGACAGACAGACGGACACAATGATTTCCTATAAGTGGAGGAATACGTTCTTCGCTTCAGATGTCAGTGAAGGCTAAGCACTTCTATCGTCGCGCTCTCCCCGATGTCTGCGTCGATTTCTCATCGCCCGAGGGCAAGAAGCTCTTCACGGAGGCGCTGCTCGAGGGTGAGAATTGCGTCATCACTATGTAATCCGAAACTGATTTCAGATTTTTCATAATGACTTTACAGGAAACGCGAACATCTTCTTCAAGCTCTCTTCCCAATTCCGCACTCAGGACGATCCGGCATTCTGCGGACTCAGTTCACTTGGTGCGTATCTCTTTCCGTTTTTTTGTAACAATGCGCAATGTATCATACGCTACAGTTGAAACAGCTCTTGATGAAACAATGAAACGCAACCGTATTAAAAAAAAATTAAAAAACAATTTCAGTGATGGTTCTCAATGCACTCGAAGTCGATCCGGGCAAGGTATACAATGATTATTACCCAGTCAAGCCCCGCAAGGTTCATTCCCGTTTCAGATGGGTACCGGATCGGAGCCAGTGATTTTTTTGAACAATTTTAAGAAATCAATAAATGAACTCGTATTTTGTAACATCACCTCCGATCCGGTACTCTATTCGCTTGTTGCTTCTTCCCAACTAATCAATACCCTGTGTTAACCGCATGCCGTGTCTTACAGTACTATGGTGTACTGTATTCAAGCTGTCGGGAATCGATTATCGATTATCAGGTGTGGATGGCTCCCTGGCGATTCTACCACGAGACCATGCTGGACTGCTGTGTGCCCGTTGAGAACATCAAGAAGGTGCAATCTTTCTTTGATTTATTCCCTATCTCAGATCGTTAATCAATTGTGGTCTTTCATTGTTATTTACCATCTAATATCGGTCTTGATAATTCATCTCTGAGTTGATCTTTGATCTCTAGAATGGTCTCACCCTCGCCCAAGTTTCCTGTCTCGCCTCGTGCAATCGACTCAACTCGGATATGCACAACGCAGCGCCCAACGAGGGTTTGTAGTTTGATCTTTGGTCTCTCACTAGACACTCTTCTCATCGTACAGTTTCTAGCCACATCAAAACCATTTCAGGAGACAATTTGATCTCCGATATCGATTATCTTTTAATCTTTGATCTCTCACTCTTTCTCTAGTTCATAAGGAGAATACTTGATCATCAATCTCCAAATTCTTTTTTTGCGTGCTCAAAGAACACGATGTTACAAATAGAAAGAGGAAAACGATAAAATTAGAAAACCATGTGTCAAGAAAAGAATTGATTTTACTCGGATGTTTTATAATCCTTAATCTCTCCTTCCAGATTCAATTGCCTCATTCCGTCGCGACGTTCTTCGTTCAGTCAGATTCGATGACGTCATTCTTCTCGCTTCATACAATCGATCGGTGTTGAGTCAAACTGGAACTGGTAGGTCATCAAACTCTCCATCTCTCTCTCGGCTTATATTTTTCATTGATTTGTCAGTCCAGTGCACGGTATTATCCGATTTACACGAACCATAAACTTGAATAGATTGTGAATCTCAATCTCCTTTACTCGTATGGACTAATCCATGAAGGTCTGTGAGATCATAATTATTGATTGCAGGCCACTTCTCGCCCGTGGCAGCCTATCATTCTGCAAGTGACAAGGTGGATCATTTACCACGGTTATCGTTATGATCCCTAGTCATACAAAATTCTAGGCAAACATGTTGTTAGAGGAAAAAATGAATCCATTTTCTACTATTGTTGTATGAGTGCAGGGGTTGCGGAAAAACGGCGAAAGTATGTTCAAATGAGGATAGTATATTTGAAGCTATCAAAATTCTCCGTTGTCAGGTTCTTCTAATGGACGTTGCTCGATTCAAATATCCTCCCCATTGGGTCGATCTTCGTCTCTTCCATGACGCAATGTGCTCCATCGACAAAACGAGTGAGAAGACCAGAGGTCAGACTATTTGAATTTTTTTTTGGTGTCAACATTAATCAGAATTAGATCATGATGTGATCCATTCTTTTCTTTATGGAGCAACTGTGAAACGCCAAAGTGACGGTTGATAGCGAACTAACCAAATTAATTCTGGCGACAATAGTAATACAATGATAGCTATAATTGATGAATCGAGACGCATTGGATGGTTCAAAAATCAATAATCGATCGATTCCAGGTTACCTCAATCTGTCGCTCGTTCCAAATACTCGACCACTTCTAATGTTCGGACTGCGAGCGAGCATCGCCAGCTCTGAACCACAGGTTTGATCTTTGAACTTTGATCTGATCACGATCGTTCATTAGCTTACAAAAAATATATAAATATAAAAAAATATATAAAAAAATAGAAATGGCGATTATGTTCCGATCTTCGAAGCTTTACTCAGAAAATCCATGAACCTGGCCGTGTACCTGATCTTCGCGGAAACGATTTTATACTTGATGTTTTATCTCTTGTACCAGGTCTTGTACCCGTATATATCTTGGTACGTGCACCCGTATACAGGAAATACACGACCGGGTACACGTATTTCTTAGGTACTCCAATTGTTTCTGAGCGTAAACATGTTCATCTTTGGTCTTTCAGTTCGCCCAATCGCTGGCCGCTTGGACCAAGTTTCTGCTGGAGGAGCCTCTGGCTGATGAGAGTGAAGAGGTATTTGGTTATTCTCAAGTTCATTTTCGATCGCATAGTGATGACGTAATCCCAATAATTCAGCTAACTCTCGCATGTCGTCGATTCTCACAGCATTTCACTGACTTTGCCATCAGCTGCAAACCATCGGAATCACTGTGTCCCAAGGTATTTTTTGAATGTAATTGTTAATTACAAAAATATATATTCCGACAAATATTGTTGTCGACGCAAAAATAGCTAAGTTTCAAACGTCGCATGAAAATAGATGGAAATTATTTATGTTTCGTAGTGTTTTTTATTCAATGTACGCCGAATGTTGTACTTTCTGGTAATTCTCTTTTTCGAATACAAAAATAAAATAGAATGAAATAAAATAGTAAAGTCTCTGTCATTATCAGCAATGCAACGACGTCGAAACTTGCACATTGGAAGCAGTCAAATCCATCACAACCGAACTCAGGTATTTCGAGAGAATTTGCAAACAATCACAGTTCTACTTATTCTCTCATGCACTACCCTTACTACAAAGCATTATTGCTACAATAATTTAGATCTAGCCCTATTTCTTACTAGGTATCGAAATCAATCGATACCAATCAATCAATAATTCAGAGCGACGACCCCGGCTAAGTTGCTTCTCTCTTCCTCAGTGGCCGCCCTTCTCTTCGCCTTTCCATTCGATGTCATTTTTATTTTTCTGTGGTTCTTGAAAACTAACAACGTTGCCGATTATCACAGTCATTGTTCTCTCCACTGAAAACGCCAAACTAGAGAGTCAACTGACAATTGCCAGAAAATGTGGAAAAAGGGGCGGTGAAAAAATCATCTTTCTTACTTTCCTTATTTTCAGTCCCCTCCGATCTCTTCCCGAGCAGCTAAATTGATCTCACTTTTGGACGAGGAAAGAAAGACTTTCTCAATCGATACTACGAATGAAATTGATCTACTCCGTCAGCAGATTTCCACGATTGTTTGCACGTGCAAACTTCCCTTGAAGTTTGACTGATCTTTGATCTTTCTAGGTCTATTCACTCTCCCCTTTCGGGTTGTTCATATCACCAGTATTGAAACAATACCACCTGCATTTTACTTCGGATTTAGTGATATTGTACAATGTTATGATGTAAATGAAATGGCGATAAATTATATCATTAACCATATCAGTTTTCAATACACATACAATGAAAAAACAGACAGTGTTGGATTTCAGTAAACGTATATACTAGAGTTTCAGAATTGTTTTCATTATCAATATGGTCTGGGAGAAATAAAGTAAGAAACATATAATTCTGATTTAGTCACTCAAGAAATATTCGACGAGTTGACTTCATCAGGTCCGTTGGGTAACTTCTCAAAGATGAAATTGTTATTCAACCATAAGTGGCCAATTGGGTCTATGGGAGATCATACCAGGTAGCCGCCGAGGAAATCCCGAACAGTAGGAGAGAGAGATCGAAGGCGCCCCAACAATGAGTATGAACTCTTTATTCAACAAGTGCAAGCTAACATCTCACCTCTCTGTTACAACAGAGAGAGAACATGTGTTATAAACGAATCTTAACGAGTCTGTTCGGAGAATGTCAATTGTGGTGCCAGGTATATCTAACAAAATATGAAAAATCGAAAAGAAACGTGTTACTACGTGTGGTTGGAATAAATTTGGGCTTCCTCAATACGTCTTGCATGTCGAACATACGGAATCTCGGAACTAGTAAAGGAATCCTAGTCATTCGTGGAAGGTTATAGTGTGTTAAAAACATGTGCCGTGCACTCATTCAACTATGAATCTCATGGTAGGTCAGTATACTAATTTTACTTGCCAATGAATTAACAAATTAATGAATGACACCGAATCACAGTGCAACTTGAGCACGTATTATCGCAAATACGAACCTGCTGATTGCACGTTCTTGCTTCAGTTTACGAATTAGTCACTTCTTGATTCAGATAAGAAATATAACATGATTCTTCGATTATGTATCTTTCCTGTATTTTAGCTAATCAACCCTTACATTCTGTTAGAATTGTTTTTCTATTATTTTAGCTATTCAACCCTTATTAGAAAAGTGTGAAGAAAACGCATTTTCTTAATCAACGCAAACTATTTGCGTCAGTTTGAAAAAAACTGGGAACTCACTTAATTGATCTATTGGAGGTGTAGAATCGATGATTCAAATAATGTTGCATAGGATTGAGACAGTTTAGATATCTGTAACAAAAAGGAATAATAAAAAATAATAGAATAAAACAATAGCAACACAGTACTCTGTAACAAAAAGTATTAATAAAAATAATAGAATAAAACAATAGCAACACAGTACTACGAGCAAAGGGACCATCTGAAGAATATTGAAAGAAAGCAAACGTGCTGATTATCCGACAAGATAGCGAGGCGGCGACCACTCTCTGCTAGTCGTATTCATTCCCTCTCATTATCTCTCAAGGTCAATTGTGTATTTTCGCTATTCTTTGTAACTCAGTTCAGTGATATTTTATATTGCACTTTTTTATGAAACGGCGATAAACTTAATTCGATATCGTACCTGTAAAACAACACACAGACGTACGAGCAGTGACAATACTAAAACTACTCTGATTCTAATGCAAACATTATTGGACTAGCTATTATCACAAGCGCAGGAGAGATTCCGAGTTGTATTAATTGTATCATCAGAAAGGAGCTAATTGTTTATCCATTTTTAAATTTTATGTACATCAAAACTGCCTTGATTGTATTGCACACATATTTTGGCTTACAGAAATTTCTTCTTTAATCACCCAAGAAATATTCTATGATTTCGATTTCGTCAGGTCCATCCGGAAACCCGAACGTAAAATCGTTGTGTAAATTTCGTTTGATCTCTCCCTTCTTAAAACTCATCACAATTATCATTATTTTCATTCACATGTCATTAAAGTGTAGAAAACATAGAAAACATAGTGTAGAAACTGTAATTCCAGTTCTGTTCGTGCCATATACTGTATCATCTCTGCATGGAGCGCCTGTAGTCAAGGCATAATGATTTTTATTCACAGAGTTGGCATATCTTTCTACAGTTTGAGTAAATCTCCAAAATGGTGAGAGAATTTGTGAAAGAAGAACGATCTGACCCTTTTCTGGAGTGTCTTCAGTATATCGCCAATTCCCTTTCGGCTAACTCTATTTGAATTGGATGAATTTAGGCCCTGCAGAAAACAATTCTACTTGAACTTTTCTGCAAATTAAGGAAAAAAATTTCTGCAAAATAAAAATTTTCATTCGGAGAATTCCAAGGACCGTTGAGGTTGCAGAGAAGAAATCGGATTAGGAACTGTATTTCCACGATAACACATTTGGAAGGAAACGTTTTTTTACAACTTTAGATAGATGTGGGCTCAGGGGGCAAAATGCGCAAGTTTGCAGGCCATGTTCATGATGTAATCGATTTTCTTGTCCATAGTCTCGCTCACTGGCCTGCCTCGTCAGTGAACTCTTGTATATTTATCTTTATCGCAACAAATTACATTGTGCGAAACATAAAACCAGTAGTTTGGAACTGGTAGGTGGTATATAAAAGTAGACGCGATGTTGACGAATTCGTAGAGGATCGATCTTGTTCTCAGCTCGTGCAGGGAATGATTCCAAAGCTGCAATCAATGGGATACCGTCGTCTCTCCGGGTAGTTATCATATTAAAGCATATATGCATTTTATCGTTGAGTTATCTGAAAAAGTCGATTGGGACACCGCACCTGTAAGTGAAAGTCACTGGAAACATTTAACTTACAGGTAAGCGAATGTGTTCACTTGGTGTCATCATCCTAGTATTTTTTCTGACTGTGATTAGTGGCTCTCTTGGCAGTCTATACCATACCTGAATCAGGCACCGCTCCATCGAGATTGTCAAGTGACTTCGAAGTGGCCCTCGCGAGTGTCTTGGTCTCCTCTTGGTAGGCGGCATCATAGCCTCAAACTTCCGCCCCGTCTATTGACATAGAGGAAGTGCCACTTTCAGATGGATGGGGAGAGGAGAATCTAGATAATAAATTACAAACTCAATTTTTTGCTCCTAATTTTGTTCATGTAGTTCCCATTTTAGTTCCTTTTTAAAGTTCTTGACAAAAAATATTTCACTCACTGAACTCATGTATTTTTCATTCAAGATTGTAGAATTGATTATGGCCAGAGAAATATAGACAGCGTAGATGTCTGAAATTAAAATACTAAAGCAACAAATAACAAAGCACTGAAAACTAAAAAAAACACTTTGAGTACATAAAGTGTCTATTATACCCGCAACAGAAACGATTGTTCAAGGTGTTGGTCTCAGATAAATGAAAGAGCAGATTGTGCGAGCAGAGTGTTACGAATGAATGGAGACAAGGGAAGCACAAATATCATATCCGAAAGGTTTGCTGTGAGAAGAAGGAAAGAAACATCTATCTCCCATCTTACACCGCTTCTGAAAAAGCCACCATCTCGAAGATGACGATTCATCGATTTCAATGTGTGAATGATATATTTCTATATATCATTCACACATTGAGTTCTACTCAACACAAATCGATTATCAATTTAATCTTTTATTTATCACAAATATTGTCATGATTGGGAAGGCGAACAAGTTAATTGAAACAACCATTGTACAGATAAGAAGGTCAACCATTTGACCCGGGTCATTCTAAGAGACGGCAAACCCGATTTGGGAAATTATCGGGTGATTTCGGAAAGACTATACGAAGGAAAAGCTGTGAAGACTTTGAGGTAACTTGTGAGAGATCAGAGATGGCATACACATGTCAGGGATACGGTAGTGAAATCATGCGGCAACATTGCGGATTGGACAGGCGCCATGAGGGCGCGCTCAGACGGGATTGGCGGAACCCGGCGCCTTCCTCGCGTCCTCGTCCAACGCCTGTAGCGTCGCCGTGATTGAGGCTGACTGCAATGGGAGTGATTACATAGTGATGACGCAACGCGCATCTATGATGTAGTCACTGTACAGTAATCTACAGTACCTTAGGGAGTGAGGGCGGTCGAGCAGTTCCAGCTTGAATTGCCTTCACGGCATCATCGTATGAAGGAAGTTGACCGTCCTCAATCCGAACCTGAAATTAATGTTAAAGTTTAACTGAAATACAAATTCGGAAACATCTAGAGGCCTCAGTGACAAGCGCGTAAATCAATTATTGCTATTTCTAGTATCTGAGTACTAGTGCAGTGTTGTGAGTTGTCGAGAATGCTACATTTCGAAGCAATTCCAAATCAGGAAATCGTGAAACATAATAGCAGTTCGACAGCAGAGCACTCAAAAATTAAGGGAATGCATTGCAATTCATTTTTATTCACCTCTTTGTAAGATGGCGGAGCCGATGCTTTCGCTCGAATGTTCTCTACTATGGCGAATGTGGCTGACAGCGAATAGTGCATCTATAATAAATAGGAGACATTACGTGTAGACACTTCCGTATAGGAACCCAGAAACATACGTTTCCAATTGTTCTGAAACCGGACTGACAATTTTCTCCCAATGTATCTGCCAAATAAAAATGAGTTTCACGTATTCCATAAACGCCTTTTCGTTATTGCGCTGGCAATTTCCATGGTCCTTGAAAAAACATTCCTTTCCCATTCCTGTATTCACCATTTTCACCTCGAATATGCATAGCAGCGCAGCGATGGAATACCACAAAAGCATCAACTTCGTCTCTGTTTTCTGTTCGGCGCCTTGTAAGGCGAGAAAGAGAAGCGTCGAAGCGAAACAACCCTGAAATGCAATCGATGTTTTCATCCGGAATCCTCCAATATCCAACAAAATCACAAGTCTTTGCACCAGTGAAACCACCATTCCTGCCCAATCCATCACCAGTTCAGTAAACCACCACCAGTCCGACCCGTCAAGAGTTTTTGGGCGATGTTATGTTCGCAGTTTTGCTGGGAATCATGTGAAGACTCACACACAACTATGATTTTCTTCCTCGTGAATTCGTGGAAATCATGGCTCTCATTGAGATTTAAACTATGGGAAAAATACGTAGCATTCGTCATGTTCTATCGTGAATTACTGGAATATTGCAAGCGTTTTCCCACCTTATATATCATATTTGGAAGAAGCAGACTCGGTCGTTTGAAGACGAGACCGCCGATCATACAAATGACAACGAGAAGATGGACGGATTCGATCACCTCCAATTAAACTAATTAAAAATTTCATTTTCAAAATATGAACCTCTGAAAGAAAACGTATCGTCTAAGAGATCTCACATCAACCAATACGATCTGTGTTTTCAGTCGATTGTTCTACGAATTCGATGACATAGTTGTTAGACGCACCAGACAAGTAATCCAGTCAAACGCAAAGTAGACAATTCCGACGAAATTGAGTGCCGAAATTAGGACGATCAATCGCTGGATTTCGTCCATCTGAAAAGATATTTAGTATTTCAAAATGTACATTGTCATTGCAAGAAATATAGATTGCTTCTCAGAACGACGGGACTTCTACAAGAGTTTACTCAGAAACAAGTTGATACTGTAAAAATGAAAACGTAGAAAGATTGCTACGCGGACACGAGCTAATGATGAGCTTGTCCCTATTCTAATGGGCTACTGCGGGGGCAGGTAATGGTGTGCATCAGCATCTTTATCACATTAACAATGATCGTTATCAGCGCCATTAGGATGGACAATGATGAACGGCTTTTGATAAGGGAACAATTGGGAGCGCACAAACTCCGATTGTACTGCAACAATAATAACAAGGAAGTATCGTAGTAATGTGGGAATTCCCCCTCATCGCCACGGATCGCGTCATGAGATGGGAACGTGAATTTTCTTACTTTACTTCTCTGGTATTTCTTCCTGATTGGATTAGTGTCTGATTCAAGATTAGGAATGCACAAAATACCGTGGTCCGGTCAGGAATTATACGCTAAATTAGATACCTAGGAGGTGAGAGAGAGCGTAAAGTGCCCGTAGCTCTAAATAATAGAGAAGTGACCACTTCTGACCACAAGAAAGAGTAGTAAAGCGTAGGAAGAAAGGACGAGAAGCCAAAAAGCACACTTGACAACGGAAATGGACCCCTCTGCGGTCACAATTGCTACCATGGCAGCAAAGAAGGTGGATGAGTGGCAGCTTCCCGGATATAAAGAAGGCTTTGATTCAAAATACCGTCTATTTAATTTATTTCTTGCAAAATGACAAGCTCGTATGAACATTAAATTTCTGTTTCTCAAAGTTCGAACCGGAAAATGTACTCGTGCTCTTTTAATCGCGTGCACCTATCACTGCACGCTGCAAAAAACTTCCCCGATAAGGTGAGGGGTGAGAAATTAGTACAGCGCCCGAGGGCACAAAATGCCCTACCACGGGGGAAGAGAGAGAGACATGAATAGATAACGACTTCGTTTGCTGAGCAAAGAAAGACCGAAGAGGAGGAGAATAAAAGGTAGAGGAGACGAAACATAATACGAACCACGGCGATTTGGCCAAGGGATATGCAAATTACGATGAATACTCTGGTATTTAAGTCTAGCCTGGATCCCGGTATAATCTACGTTTCTAGCCTTTGAATCAGACAGGCATCTAGCTAGGAAAAAGTACCAGAGTGGCCCCTGGCCCATTAGATCAGGAAGTTAATAAATCGAGGAGCTCCGAGTTTATATATCGCCAGAATATTGCACTTTTCGAACATTATCATTGCCTAAAAACAAAAATCGTAAATTTCGATACGTGACATCAATCAGGAAGATTGTTGATGGGTGCAATCACAAATCAGTGGCGAGGTACAAAAGGGAAACAATCTGACTGCATTGACTAATCAAAATGGAGAGAGATCGCATCGTATATTAATAATAAATAATACTGATTGTAATTATACCAATAGCACGCACAATGTGAGGCTTGCGTTATCTCATCCTACCCGTCTGTTTCAAGCTTCACAAGCTGGTCAAAGCGCGGCGACTCTAAAGAGAGAGAACATGTCCCAGTTCGACAGATGTCGCAGAGTGCTCTGGGAAAATGGAAAGTGGGGTGCTCCCCCTCCAGCTGATAAAAAGAGAAATCTAAGCTGCAACTGACCCTTCTCTCTGCCACTCTCTCCTATCCGCACTGTCTCTGATTTGCTCTCTTCAATCAAGACACTCTCTCTTCGATGATCGCACTGTCTGCTCGTCTGGCGTCTCTCCTCTATTCGCCCACTCTCTCGCCCACTCCGCTTTCACTCGTCTTTTCGTGTGTGTTTCTGTTGTTGCTGCGTGCGTTTGTTCATTGGCTCAGTTCCCCCTCAGAAGACAATTAGAAACCGATGACGATGATGCCGAATTTGCACTAGTTTGCGATCAGATTTCGTGCCAGAAATATTTCTCAAAAACCTTTCTAAAGTCAAAGATATAGAATTTATCAACTCATTTGCCGATGAACATTATTATGATGATACAGTGAAGCTTACATGGAAGAAGTTGACAATCGCTTTCCATGCTCCTCGAAGGTGAAACATACAGTTGAACATCTCTCTGAAATTAGCGGATTTGATGACCAAACTTTCGAAAAACGAGGGGATCATGGGGGTTGAAAGTTCGCACGGGGGGTGTTCCAATCGGCATCAAAGTTGGGGCAGTGTGGGATTATGGCGGTTATTGAAACTCATGTGACAAGTTGTTGGATAATCTGTGTTGGAGTGAGAAATGGGAACTGAATGGATGTAGTCACATTGGTGGCACGCATCACTAGACAGATAACAAAGGAAGACGTGTTCTTCGATCTATGATCAATTTATATAGACGTGTGTAGTTTTACTCTGACTGACATGGTAATTTCGCAGGAAAAATGATAGAATCGTGAGTGTAACTACAAGAAAATGACCACGGTGAAGCTTCACCTTTGGCAGAGTCTAGCTTCGAGTAGTCTACAACATCCCAATCAAACTCCTAACACAGAAGAATTTGCGCATACCCTGAGGGAAAATTATAGCATACGGGAGAATTCACAGAAGCAAGAGATCGGCTCCCACATTTTTGCGCCCTCTCACACTATCGTCTCAAGCCCTCCGTCTGTGCACATCAAAAATATTTATTCCTTGGTAGATCAATTGTTCATAGATGATTAAAATAGAGGCCGTCAATGTAAAACAACAACGTGTCCGAACGAGCAATCGGAACGATGAAAGCATCTACGAAATGGAATTGAATGCCCCGAGGGGACACAAAGTTTGCAATCGCGCCTCTTGGTGTTTACACACTATTGATGGAGCGAGTAAACACGGAATCACGAGGAAATCTTGGCATTTCCACGTTCATTCATTTATCTCAGAGACATTTTATTAAAACACAGCGCGTCATTTCAAATTTAAAAAAAATATGGATGAAGTTGACACTTTAGCTTTGTACTACTTCGCTATTGGGCTAAAGTCAAATGATGACTTCAAGTAATTCCAGGACAAACATGGAAAGCGAGGCATCAGGTAGAGCAAAATTACGGGAGATGTTTGTTTTTGGGGGATGACCTGTAGATGATGAGGAGAAAGGAGTGAAAACACGTGAATGTATCGTAAGAGATTGTTGTTGTTTCTGTGAAGGGACAATCAGTCAAATGTCTCTGTGCAGAAACTGTGAAAACACTGAGACAAGAGGGGGAAA
Organism: Pristionchus fissidentatus; assembly: GCA_036245785.1. Classification (NCBI taxonomy): domain Eukaryota; kingdom Metazoa; phylum Nematoda; class Chromadorea; order Rhabditida; family Neodiplogasteridae; genus Pristionchus; species Pristionchus fissidentatus. The sequence goes on from BTSY01000002.1 coordinate 21,073,816, forward strand.
GGGGAGAAGTTCACTGCCCGCCCTGTAAACACCTCTTGCTTTCCTCTTGTTCCAGTGGAGAAATGGCTTGCGAAATGGGCCATCTGACTCCTGTTGCCAGCAACAAAAAGAAGAAAGAAAAAGAAAAAGCGGGAGGATTTCAGGTCAGAAAGTGAAACCGAGAGATGCGCGTCGCAACAACAAATTGTTTTGCGCCAGCTGCAATAAAGAGAGCGCGGCGGTTAGAGAGATTGAGTAGAGAATAAGACAGAGAGATGAGGGAGGGTTTCAAAACAACGAGGAGCGTGATAGAGGAGAGAGAGCAAAGTCTTCCTGCAGAATATTAGAACGAGGAATCGTGGACATGGTCTCAATAGTGCCACGTGGATCGAAACCTGGCAACTGAATTCATAGGGAAAAGAAAAGGGAATGACGTTCAGGACTAAACCAATTCCCCTTTATCTAACTGCCACATCTCAAAACACATTCGACCGCAGTGAAAAGAAGGTGTATGATAACATCACTGAGACACGTTGAGTACTGAGAGATTGTACGTCACACAACGGGAGATTCCCTATCAAATTCGACGTACATGGAAATAGGGCGAACACCAAGTTGCCCCATGCAAAAAATACTGTAAAGTGCGAAAAACAGTCACGTATCTATTGATGCAAAAAAGTTTGATATTTATCGATCTCTTGTGTTTTCAGAGCTTCGACAATTGTCCGGACTCACCGAGTCATTACGCGATGCCATTAGTCGATAATGAGCCAATTAGACTAGGGGGAGAAGAAAGACGGACGTTTTCGCAGCTTTTGTTCGGTCACAATGAGCGACGGAGACAATCACAAGGGAGCAGTGACCGATTATCAGCGGCTGCCTTCATTATTCATCAATGTACATCGATGCACTCTTCATTTCACACAATCTCTCGACTTGTCGGTGGATAGAGAAACCTTTGCCAGCCCTACAGAAAGAGGTTTGGAGTGAGAAAGCGTGCAAAATGGAGAGGAAATCTCTCAGTTTTACACACGAATGTGTGCAATGAAGAGTACGGCGATGTGCGTTGGTGAACAGTGAAGGCGGCATTATCGGTGGGTAATGTCGACACTATACGTACAAGCTCTATCGCGCTTCCTATTAGCTCCTGCATAGATTAGGTCTTGCTAGATTAGTCATGTCGTTAAAAGAAAGGTTACGAAAGCCGTGAATGATCTCTGCAGAATAGAATGTAACAGGGAACCGGCGGACTGTGACGTAGAAAACTGTCGCACCTTTGATAATCGAGTAACGAGATTTACAAGAGTCCAAATCATTAAGAGATCAAAACACTAGGAGTAACGATTTGTGCATCTACAGAACACCTTCCGCATGCCAGCCAATCATACAAAAAGGCTTGGGAGTGGGATAACATACAAAACGAGAGCGCCTCTCTCAATTTTGCAGACTCCCTCACCCTGACCCCTTTCTGTAATTGCGGAATCATGAGAGGGAAAGGCGAGACAAAGGCGAGACACAACTAATGAGCGAACAACTAACTTTTCTTGCTCAGTACATTTGCTAAACGCCAAGGGAGTAGAATAAATTGAGAGGGAACAAAAGAGAAAGATCTTCATTTCTGCAAAAGAGAGCGTGTGAAATGAGGCGAGTATTACGCGAATTTCAAACCCTACTGAGTACCGAGCACAGCATGCATTTCTGAATATTCCAAGTATGGGAAAGATCTAAATAACTAAGAACGCGCTACCAGGAACTTCCCCAATATTCAGAGTAACTCTCCACTGACGAATTTCCTACACGCACTTTGAGAACGTGCGAACACTTGCTCTTTCTCTTGATAAGGAAAATGACAGGAAAAGAGTGCTGTAAAATTGCGGGGAATCCTTTGATTGGGAAACAACCCCGCGGCCGGCTGTAAAACACAGGGGAAATAACAATCGAGAGTGCGAATGAAAGTGGTTCGATCGAGAGGAGAAGGAGAAGAAATGATGAGAGGAAACATGTATCGGGTCCGGAAATTATAATAACTATGTAGACACACACATGCGATATTTATTCGGACACTAGGACAAGCGAAAAAAGTGTTCGGAAGTCTACATCATTCGTTCGGACAATTGAATGAAAATTGATTCTGAGAATAAAAAAGCCGCTTGAAACACAGATTCCACGGGAAAGCAAACGAATTTCTTGAATCCCAATGGCACTTGAATAAAGTCAAAGGGAACAATTGAGACGGTTCTCGAAACTGAGAGTGGGGTTGAGCGTGATAGTGCGATATGAGTAAGGATCTCAAATCGCTCTCCTCTTCTCGCACACTCTCTCGCCCTCTACCCGACGAGATAGCGTGTAAAAGGAGGAGAGTCAGGTGTGCTAATCGAGAGAGAATGGGGACGCCTCGGGGCGGTCTCTGTTCCACTTGGCAAGGTTAGTGAAGAGTTTGAAGAAAAGTGAAAGTGACACGGTGAAAGGGAAAGAGAGAGAGAGAGAGAGAGAGAGAGAGAGAGAGAGAGAGAGAGAGAGAGAGCCTTGAACGTTCATCGTGTACCCGGAATAAGTGACGAAACCTCCAGAAAGGGGTCATGGCCAACCATCCTGTCTCTCTTAATTTAGCGCAATCTCTCGCCTCTGATCCCTTTCCACAAATGTGGTCTTACTGTGGAATAATGGGCATCGGACCGAAACATTCCCATAGGTTTTCATGGATGAACCAACCCGGAAATGCAGCCTCAAACAGACTGAAGAGAGACTCAAAGAGGATCTTCATACCTACACACTTCGTGACAAAGGAACGAAAAATGAGAGGGAATATGAGTAAGTTGCGAGGGGTTAGAGAGAGAGAGAGAGAGAGAGAGAGAGAGAGAGGAGGAGGAACTCACTCAGAGATCGAATGTTACAAAGATCTTTACGTAGAAGAACGGAAGAAGCTGTTAACTAAGAAAAACAGAATTATTCAAATAATCGCCTTGCCTATTTTTTAATTTTTTGTATTTACTATACTTATGCAACGAAATCAGATTGACGCTACAGAAAATGAATATCAATAAGAACTGAAACATACTCCAATTCAAAGGTGGCCTCAATATCAGAAATTGAGTTACTGTTTTGGTCAGCCCCTTTAAACGTTTCGCGGAGAGTTGGAAAAAGATGGGTACATCGGACTATATTTTGGTATTTAGCCCACTTCCAGCGGAATGAGCAGCGTGCACCGGTGTAAATCGCGATCAAAATTGAATCATCTGCTTGGTGGATTCATGCTGTTATCCTTGATCGTTCAACCAAAATAGGCTGGAGGGAACTGAGGAAGGTCGCGATTTGAGAAGAACAACCAATGGATTACACTGATCGTGGATTGAACTGTGACGATCGAGAGAGAGAGAGAGACAATGACAAAACAAACGAAAAGGAGTTTGGAGGATTGGAAGGAATTTATTGGAATACTGCCGAAAAGATATTACAATTCGAAGGAATTATTTTGCATTCGATAGAAATCTTTCGAATGACATTTCGGATGCAATACAAAAATTATGTTTTAATTCGTCGTTCTTTAAATCTCAAAATGAGAAATTTATGGAGGAACTAACATAGCAGCATTAGAAACAATTTCGTTGGGAATAGACATATTATGACAATTGGGAATACGGGCAAAGTCGAGGGAAATTAGCTATTTTAATTAAATAATGCCAACGTGATGGTGCAAATGATTTCCCACAGGAAAATACGTCCTTTCTCTATTCCAGATGACTAACAAAGTAATGATTGTAAGTAAAGTCATCCCCTTTTCATCTCCCTGATGAAATTCGTTATTATTATTCTTACCACATCTGATTTCCTAATTAGCGGAAAGGAATAATCACTGTTATTCTAAAAGTGAACGTCTATTTCAGACTAATCACACCATACGATCTCATGACCTCTCTTATCTCTCAAATCTCTTATTCTACAAAGCGAATGACGTTTCGAGATCGGAATCTTGCCGGTTATTTACACGAATCGCCAGATGGAGAGCAAGAGTTGACCCCACACATAGTCCCGTAGCTCGCTCTCATTTCCATAAAGGGGTCAGGAGTGAGAGAGTGCTAAAAACCGAGATGCACTTTCTAGCTCCAGACCCAATTATGAAGGTTCGGAATTTTCTGTGATGAAGTCATTTTATACGAATTCCTCCAAGAATATCAAAGATTGTTGTGAAAAGGGAGAGGAAAAAAAGGGAGAACACGAAAAGTAAGAGCGAATCATGGTGTCATTCTACACTTGAATCGGTCAATTGACTGATTGCCATGTCAACCATGGACCGGTTGTGCTTCACAGTTCTACCCTCTCTCCTCTCCCTCTGAAAGCCGGAAAACGGCAGAGCCGGAAATTACCCGCTGGTAAATGATGTATATGTGTGCTTTGATTGCATTCATTGTGCTTCCCTCTTACTCTATTGCTTTACTCTGTTTACAACGTAGTATAAATTATATGCACCAAACAACGAGTAACACGCACTCATACATTCTGTGACAACTAACGAAATTATGCATACAATAACTATGAAATGTATCTGGGCAGCGGTCTAAAATCTATAAAAAATATTCATTTGCAATGAACTTTAAAAAAAGGGGAATAACGATTACAATCGCATCAATAAATAAATCTATTCGCAATAAATCATATAAAAATCTGTCTAAATCTCAGTTTATGATTCGGATACCGTAATCTTCGGCTCGGGTACGGTAATCTCTGGACCGATCGATAATCACTTTGCTCTCTTCATCTGTTCCATCATCTTCGCTACTGCTTCTCCCTCCTCTTTCGTGAAGGGAATGAAGATATCCGGGTAGCACTTGGGCACGCGAAGGCGACTCCGAGACCTGCAATGATAAGAAAAATACTAATCGATAAAGCCTTGACCAACACATCATATTCCATTTGAATTTTTATCGGTAATAATTACTTTTCATTGTGTTTTCACTGTTGGGTCAAAAGACCAGACAGATTTCGAATACCCATTAACACAGTAAAAGTAACGTAAAGGTAGTAACATTTACTCTACTTTTATTAAAAATAAGCAGTGATTACTAACCACTTCTCACTGCCATCCTCATTGTACTGCGTGAGATACTTGGGATTCGTCGTCATCTCCGGTTGCACCCACACAGTCTCCTTCTCGGGTACGGTAACCTCCACCGCGGGTGGTACAGTAACCTCCCCGTCGTGCACCGTAATCTGGGCAGCGTCCAGTGCGGGTACGGTATCATCGATCGGTTTCCATTTCGCGCTGACAATCTCCTTCTCGAATTCCTCCATCGCCATGTTGTACTTGGCGAACACCTAAATATAACATTAATAATGCATTTTTAAAATCTAAAATTGCGAAGATCACACGCAAAAATGCCAAAAAATATCCGTGTCCTAAGAATATCCTATAATAAGAATGGAAAATATTACCTTTGTCAACTCTTCTACTTTATTCTTCGCGTTTCCTCTCGCCTCCTTTATCACTCTCATCTTCTCATGGTACAATTCAGCGAGAGCAAGGGGCAGTTCGTATTTCTCTCCAGTCGATAGTGTGCCCACAACTACCGTACCCTCTCCTTCGGGGCAGGATATCCGTATCAACCACGGTGCTTGTGGTTCGTCGATCGTCGTCTTCGCTCCCATTCCACCCAAACCCTTCCTTTCCCCTGCAGGCATCTTGATCGCTGCACCATCCGACCGTCCGACAGACATCGGTGCTGCTTGCTGCATCGGTGCTGCAGCTGCAGCAACTCCCGTCTTCCCTGCAGCAACTGCAGCACCACCTTCACCACTGGCTGCTCGCGCATTCTCCCAGGCTGCAACTGCTGCAGCCATACCAACTCCCTTCGAGACAGGCTTGCTAATATCGACAGTCGCAGGTACGGTAGCGTCTACCTTGAACATGGTATCGGCAGTGGCGGGTACGGTAGCCGTCGTCTGGACCTTTGCTTTGGGTTTGAGAGCCAGAGCCGTCTTCTCCTGGGCCAAGTGCTTGGGTACGGTAGGAGGCTTTCGCGAGTTAGTGCGGCCTGTCGACGGTTCAGGGTCTTGCTCCACCGCTGGCAGCAGTTTCATCGCGACCGCCTTGGGTGCGGTAGGCAGCGTGGTGGGATAGGGAACGGGCGGCAAGCGGGATACGGTAGGTCCTGAGGGCGGAGACGATTTTGGTGCTGCTGCAGCTGTAGATGCAGAAGGTTTGGTACCGATGGCGGGTGAGGGTACTGTACTGGAGGGTTTGGATACGCTAGGCAGTGTGGCGGAATTGCGAACGGGCGGCAAGAGGGACAAGGCAGGTGCTGCCTGTGAATAGTACGTTGCTGCCGTTGCGGGTGAGGGTACTGTAGCGGAAAGTTTGGGTACGGTAGTGACGACTTTGGTGGGTGGTGCTACAGTAGTGGTGCTGTCGGTGCGAGGTGAGGGTACAGTAGTGGGTGGGGGTACTGTAGCTTTCGGGTCGGGAGGCGGGGCCTCAGCCGCCTTTTCTTTCCACTTCTTCTCGTGTTCCAGCAGATCATCGATCGTGCTCAGTTTGGGCCGAATCTGGAAAAAAAATGAGAATCTAAATGTGTCTAAATCCCGCATGACCGATTCCTCAATCACTTCGAATTATGAGGAGGTCAAAATACAAGCAATGAAAGCTTTCTAGACACTCCACCCTCCATAATTATTTAGATGGGGGGAGTACGATAGAAGTCTAATCGATATATATACTGGTGGAAGACTGGGTGGAGTGAAAGTGGCACTATCAAAGTGCTCACAAACCTCTGGCGACGATACGCAGTGCTTATGAAACTTCTCGAAATCGATCTGCTCCTTCCCACTATCGATCAGCATCAAACTGCTCTGCAATTAAGTCATATACTTTTAATTACTAATCTAATCAAGAACTTTAAAATTCAATTAATTATTTAGCCATTTACTACAACGCCGAACTAATTATTCGCGAGTTTAGCGATCGATATGAAAATATATTAAAGAAAACTGTCAATGCTGCTCACCGTTACGGTCGTTCCGAGTCGCATGGCGCACATTGCGTGCTTGATTGGCGCGTCAGTGGCGCCGGGCGGTCGCAGGAAAATGGAAGAAAGGGAGGAACTTACGGGACGCGTAGTATCGTGCACTGATAGCATCCACTGTAAACAGACACCCGTACTACGTCAGCACAATGCAATTGAAAATAGCCTCATCACTATGCAATCACCAGAGCGCACAATCGAATTGTCCGAGACACACAGATTACTTTTTGAGCCAATTGACAGGAACCCTTATTTTTCTTGTTATCCGTATATTGTCGTATGTAATGCGGATTTCTCGCAAAACCCCCTATCTTTTATCCCTGCAGTCATCAATTGTAACCAACCAAGTACTCCTTATCGACTTGCCCAGCTACATTTGGCTTGATCTCAACACCAGGGAACTCCTTCTGAAAATGGTAGTTAATTGGCTTAGTTACAGAAAAAATAAAGGAATGAAGGTCTTTCTGTACTTAAAATTTAAAAAAAAGAGTTTACGAGCGGGAAAAACAAAGATTTGACCGTAGAATGAACAACCTTGATATACTTGGAGAGCTGAGCGATTTCCTTGTGATTGAGATAATAGATGACACTTGTAAAGGAGCGAATGATGGACGCAGAGATGAAGGTCTGCAGAAACAGTTTAATAATAATCGACTTATATTTATTGTATTTACACTATATCGAAAGTTGAATTTAACTGAGTCCGTAGTTGTATTGCATATCCAAAATTGAAATTGGCTAAAGTTCTCTAATGTAGTACGATTTATTCATTGTTTGTAAATTGATGCACAACTTTTACACTCTTGCGTGCAGGACACTATATATAATGCTTTCGATAATGGGAATACATTCGACCCACCAGAAGTGCATGAATTCGCTCGTCCTCTGATGAAACCAATACGAAAAAGCGATCCTTGAGTAAATCGAAAGCGAAGCGCTGTAATATACCGCAATACCGTAGTCTATGAAATACACAACTGAAAGTGAACGCAGAATATCGTAACAATCGTAATACGATAAAACTGACTCGAGCCATGACGGGAAGGCCCTCCTCGTACAGATTCTTCGTTACCATGTTGTGACCCTGCATAACACACTACCGTACTTCACAGTGTGAGGATACTGTAATAGTAACCAACCAATAGTAACCAACTTACGGGAGGAAAGAGTTTGAAGAGCCTTTGCCAGAAGGAAAAGTCTTTGTAGGAGACGGAGCTCCGCTTCTTCAGGTACTGTAAAGTCACAGATACAGTATTTCCAACGTATCTCATTACAATAATTCGTGTTGCAGGATGGGGCGTGAAAACACCGCCTCGATGGTTCAATACAAGATTATGCCTCCCCTTCACAAAGACTTCAAAGACAAAGATGTCTTGAGTGTATGAAATGATAACAACAATTGCGCGATATCGCTGGACACCTTACCGCATTCATGTGTTTGGGGCTGAAGATGTGTCGGATGATCGCCGACGTTTCACAGAAGTAGCTATGGCCTTCACACACGGAGCATAGTGTAGACTGCAGGGATACGGTATCAACAAATGGACATTGTCACGACAATGTATCAATCTTACTATGTTCTAGGAAGAACAGTTCTTGGAAGGTTTCGGTAACTAGAGATGACGTATCAACCAAAGGAACAATATGTGCAGCTCTGGGATGTTATCACACGAACAGCTCACCACAGTCATAATGACTTGTCCGATAGTCTCTCTGTTCGCATCGTTGCAGAAAACTTGTCGAAGATGATCGAGACCCACTTTATCTGCAATGTACAAATTTCACGGTCTGTATAAACCGCTTTTGGCCTTGTGGTTTCATACACTTTTATAACTGCTCGTAAAATGGCGTGAACGAATTAAATATTTAAGTGAATTGTATTTTACAGCAAATAAGGTAAGGTAAGGTAAAGGCAGTTCCATCTTCAGCATACTTTCATGCGCGGAACAATGCGCTTTTTAGTGTGCGCGCAAACTAGGCATATACGGCATAATCAGTCACTCAGTTGCCAGCCGGCGACCACCGCCCTTTACTCCTGGTTTTAACACCAGTACCAACTTGGACCAGGCTTGGTAGACCTGTTACAGCAAATAGCTTCTATAAAGTCGATAATATTATTTTTTAGAAGAAAAAATAGATAGAAGACTCACTGAACATCTTATCCTTGTCCGCGAGATCGATGTGCAACAGTGGAACGAACAGGGGCAAGTAGTATTTTGAATCGAACCAGATGAGCGAATGCTGCAACACCAATTATTGTAATGAGATCATGACACATTATTGCACATTCTAGTCGCACCTCTACTGCATTCACATGGAGGTTTGACTCAAGACTGATACATCAACCTCATACATTATTTACTGATGATCTCGTTCACATTATTCGAAACATCTAGAAACGTATCAGAAGCCGTGTGAAAGTGAGACAATCTCTTCCTCGCCACTTTTAAATACATTCCCATTCGTGGTGACTTTTTGGAAATGTCTTCGGGTAATGATCTGACACTCCAAATTCTGCACGCTCTCTCGCGCTGTCCGATCGATGAGAGAACATGCAGAAGGAGGAGAGTCTGACCACTACTCTTTCCTCAGGACGTCAAACTAAGTGTGTTAGCTAGCTAGGAACAAACTACCAGAGTAAACGCTCGCATCCCTGAGATGATGCAATAATTGCATGACTAGGCTCCGCCCCTTCTGGGCTTCTGCAGTAGTCCCTTTTAATAACTTTAAGTACCTGAGACTGAGCCACATTCGATTGGTTGGTCGATGTCGAGGCATCGGCAGACGGACGCTTATCTGGAAGAAATACGATGGCAACGGAGCTTGAATTAGGCCCACCTGAGGATGGTTGATCGACCTGCTTCGACATTGCCGACCCGCTGCATGTAGGTAAGTCGTCGCCACTGAAAGAGGGTAAAAATACAACTAGAAACAGCAGAAAATCGATATTTTGTCCTCAAAAAGTACAGTAATATTCTCAAAGCCGTGAATTCAAATCCGCTTTAAAGGTGAATGAAACGACAGAATATATACCGCAGACGCACTCTTCAAACGAATCGCAAACTGCGTATCACTTGTCTCTCACGCGCTCTGTTGTTTACTCCATTTTCCTATGTGTTACGTTCTTATTTTCTAGTCGACACTCTTCATGGATGGTCCGGACGTCCACCACGAGGACAGAGATAGCCGTATTTTGGAAGGTGAGCTGTTTAATTCACTTGTATTGTCCATTTCGCAACTACTGGTTCAATTACTCGTTATTCTATTGCGTTTAAATGTGATGGTTGGGAGTAGAACATCCTTAGATATGGTTATTTTAAGAATCCACACTGCGCAGTGCATTCACATAATTTTAGTCGTCATATTTACTAGTAAATACTTAATTGATGTTTATTGAAGTTGCTTTCAAGATCCTGAGCCTGTTCAACGTCGTCAAAGCTCCCTTTCGATTCCCAATGAACTCGAATAGCTTCTTGATAAACAATCTCAAACTCGAACTTTGAATTGTTAGGTACAATCTCAAACTCGAACTTTGAATTGTAGGTGTGAGCAACGATGTCGTCATCTTCGTCATCGCTGCTTTTTCCGTCACTCTCTGCGTGTTAATCTTCGCGTATTTATGTCGAAAGTGAGTGCAGTTTGTCTTGTCTTCCCCATGGAAACCAAGGATTTCACGGGGCCTCCGAATCAGTGGTGTCGAAAATAAGCGTGTATAGAGAACCGATAGGGCATAGAACGGGGTACATTTTACCTTGAAATTTATTACCATCGTCAAGCTCTTTCTAGCTGCTCAAATCACATGATGACTTAATTACTGGTATATTTTATATTAAATTGCAACTGCATTTAATGCCATTTCTCAGTCACTACTGGTCCAATTAATATAATCTCTGGATGGGCCAATTAGATGTAGGTAGATATTTTGATGTTGACGATGTGATTTTGAATAAATCGGGCTTTATAATTTAAGAATAAGAGATGACGATAGGAGCTTCATTATTTAATTTTGGTAATTATTTGCTTAGTATCACACGTACTTTGTTTGCACTCGGCCGATTCGCTGTCGTGTTGCAGTCGTGTGATCGTCGTCCGTAACAAGAGGCTTTGGTTGCGCAGGTGCAAGTCCGAGTCCAATATTCATCCCGAGTTGGCAGAGCAAATTAGAGAGTATCGAGAGATCTACGAACGAGTCAACGCCCCGCTGCCTGATGAGAACGGCGTTCGAGTGAGCCATTCTTTTTATCTTCTTACAGTGTTCAAATGGAGCTTCTCTCCCCCCTCTCAAACAATCTTTTTTACTCCTTTCGATTATTTTTTCCGTAGGCTTTCAAAACTCTCGTCACTCGCCACGTAATTATGGCGATTTAAATTTAAATCCTATTGCCTAATGATGACGTAATTTTCATTAAATCTCAGCGTATCATCGATGGTCGTTCTCGATCGGACGGTGGCTGTCCAATCTGCCTCGACGTCTCTCGATTCCCCGTGCTCACCGACTGCGGACACTCATTCTGCTGTTAGTAACATTTTATTATTTAATTAATTATTTAACTTTAAAAAAATCAAACAATGAAACCATGTGCACGGCAGTCCTCTGTGTACGTTATTGGTGCGCTAAAATGCATATCTCTCATTGTGTTGCCACGAATAGGCTACAAAAGCTCAAAATATGATTCCCAAAGGCTGTGGACACATCGTGCATTTGAGCGAACGATACCTATTTTATCTCTGCGTATAGTGCACGTTGTTGAAGCAGAGGTGCTGCAGTAATTCCAGTGGTGAATAGAAATTATGGGCAATGAGGTAGCGCCCTACAGCGAATTGAGGGATACAGTAAAACATACGTGGGCACGGTCACCTGGTGTCTTTATTTTCGTGAAACTGATGACGAGGCACTCTGCAAAAGCTCAAGACCGGAAAAGTTGAAGGTTTAGGGGTGTTGGTTAATGTACTCAAGCAAAATCCGTGTGGGAGCGCTCTACAAAAGCTATCTATAATTTACTGCCCACTTGTGCTGTAAAATGTGGGATGTATTGAATCTATTATCGATTGGTTATTTTGAGGTGGTTGCATCATTGGTTACTGGCAGCATCTCTCGACGCCACTCACAGCAGTAAATTGTGCAGTGTGCAGAGCACAGGTATGATAAGTGGTTTTTTTAATTGAAGACACACTTGACTACTTACCGAAAACAACAGTTTTGCCAAGTTAATGACCACGCGGTGAAACTTTAGAGTGGTGGGTTCAAACTGATTGTATAGTTGTACAACCAGTATCAGGGTCATATGAAAAAAGAATCTGTTGAATGCAACTGAATCCGAAAAGTGGAATTAATCTGGTAATCTTTTCGGGTAACTTCTCTCTCTGGAACCGTATCTGATGGACATCATACCTATTTTGATGGTGCCTTTTTACAAGTAGGAAAATGTAAACACAACCACATCTGCTAAATTTACGCGGTGTGATGGATCATTCAAAAATTCGTATATAGACGTCTCCCATATGCACCTGGGTAGTATTTATATTATTACATAATTATTTGAGGTAACCATGCTGCTACCGATCTCGTGGCCGGAGGCGATCGAGGACGCGCACGGTACGGTATCTAGGATACTGTAGTGTCACATTGTTATTGATTGTTGAGGAAGATTACGGTATAATAGAATTGTAATCGAACAAGAACTGATTTGATATATTCTCGTTCAGAAGCTGATGCACTGCACGAGGCGAATCTGAAGGTGGACGACTACAATCGGCGGTTCTCCGGTGAACGAGAGGTACGGTAGAGAACGATCGATAACTGATTTATTTCCTCGTCTAAAGCCTGGTCTTTTGCAGTGGTACTCGTACATCACGGACATCCCCGTGCTCATTCCCTACCTCATCCAGCACTTCACGGCCTACGGTGCAATGGTCGGCATGTTCAGATTGAGGTAAACGGTAGTTGAGGGAGGGGTACTGCAGTGACACTCTCTAGCGATCGATTGAATTGCAATTTAGATTGTGGGTTTTCTAAAAATGTGGGGTCTTGTTGCCCCGTCATTACTTAATCAAAGAATTGTGGAGCAACCAGGCGATTCTTGGTTGTCTGTTGTCTAGACTTCCACTTGCTTGACTCTTCCTTGATCTCGTCACGGCTGTATGTATACGAATTAATTCACTAAAAAGGATTAAAAAGAGATGGGTACTCGCTGGTGGTTTAACCTTGTTCACTAAACGCCTTTCCCTCCTTCGCATACATCTCTACATAGGTCGAAAGGTACGTAAAATACGACGAAGCCAACCCGCATTTTGAGAATTTTTGGTGAAAGAAAATGAAAACCCAGCCCGCATTTTCGGGTTTTCATGGCCAGTTTTTGACAAACCCAACCCTCATTTTCGATTTTTCAACCCATTTTCGACAAACCCAACCCGCAATTTCGACTTTCCGCTACGAACCCTTTCGAACTATGCATCTCTATCAATAATAATACTATTATTATAATACAATCAATCAAGACGTCTTTCATCTCAGAGCCTACATCACTATTGCCTGCATTCTCATCTACGTGCTGTGTCCGATCGATATCGTGTCGGAGCGGATCTACGGCGTCCTCGGTGAGTCCCCACGGTTTCTCCGGGTTACGGTAGTCACGAGGGAGCACACTGTCATTTGAAACGTTCGTGTCTCGCATAAAATTTTACGAATTTAAGGTATTAGGATTAGTTGCCTTTCGATTAGTAGGATCTGCTTCTTTCGAGTACGCTAGAAATCCTCGTCAATCGATCGAGTACGGTAGTGATACAGTAACTGCAGGTTTCCTTGATGACGCCTTCATGGCCCTCGTTGCCCTCATCTACATCTGCGTCGCATTGCGAAGTTACATGCAGAGGAGAGGAGAAGTGCCCGTCCAAGACTGACGATTACGGTAGGAGTATTGTAATTGCGATGATTGTATTGATTACTGTAATTTTGTGAATTGACCCACTTAGAAGATCTGATACCTTGTGATTGTATTTTGTACATACCTCATTAGACGTTACCACATTGCCATTCATTTGCCGCTGCCCCAATGATAATCAATAACAGTAGGGGTACGGTAGCAATATGTTCCCCACCCCGATCTTGACGAAGTGTAAATATTCGATTACTGTAGATCGCATTGTATGTCGATAAACGTGAGAAGATCAAAGAGATCTTTATGCAAGCACGGTGAGGGGTTCCGAGTGGAAAAGGGACAGGGATACGGTAGGCAGGTACGGTAGCAGGGTGGCAAGTGAAGTACAGTAGTCCATCGGAGGGAGATAGGGGTACGGTAGAGCGGCGGCCGCAGGGAAAGGAGACGGTGGTCGAAAGGTTTTAATCTGAAAATAAAGTACAGTAGGCGGAAGATGAGAAGTAATGTATTTCGGGTTGCAGTATTTCTTAATTGATCGATTACGTACATGCGAAGCTGAGGATTCCAACGGGGAGAGCTTAGGCGGCAGGCTTGTCTCCGCCCTCCTGTAATTATCGATTATTATTACCGGACGACCGATCGATAATGACATCCAGGCTACAGTAATCCAAGTACCGGAGCGGCTCCGCCGCCAGCGGGCGCCGCGCCACCAGCTGCTGGCTTCTGCAATACAGTAACGATGAGGAAATGAATATCATTATTACGGTAACGATACTATATGGTAGATCGATAGACTGCTTCTGTTACTTGCCTTGTCGCCGCCACCGCAGAACATGACGAGAGCTGCAAAAGCATACGGTAACAACATGTTAGGGTAGGTTACGGTAGGAAGGTGGAGGGTACGGTACCTCCGACGACGAGGATGTGAGGTATGATGAAGAGGTAGGCGATCATTGTCGATGGGGAGCAACCGAGTAACGAGCGAACGAGCAGGGAATGAAATGGAGAAGAATCACGAGACTATTAGATCAATAATAAGTGCAAATAAGGCCAGACACCCTCCTCATTCACCATACACTCTCGTCGCTTTGTACTCGGAAATAATGATCGATTATGATTAATAATTTCCTTTTATCATATGAAAAACCATCGGGCTAAAACGTTGACATCGTCTAAGTTCACATTCAAATTTTCATCGGGGCTAAAATTGACTCAATCTGAGTTTGTGCGGGTTCTTTGTTTTTGGTGCGAGTGGATGTGGGTATTGTGAAAGATCAAAGATCGAATGGTTCGTGCGATCACGGGGTATCTGACAGATCAAAGACCAGATGAGTATCCTATGGTATCTGAGATCAGAGTTGTGGTCGATGATCAATGGTTATAGAATCAATAGTGAGCGATATAGATCAAAGATCAAGGGGAGGAGAGATCAAAGATCAAAGATCACATGAGGCTGCATTTCTTCTTCTTTGCGTTCTTTCCTTCTCCATCATCCATTGTGAGCGTCAACTGACGTTTTTTCTCCATTGTTAGCAATTTCTGCAATGAAATTGAATAGAATACAAAATCCCCAATCCTCTAGAAATTGGTCAGGGACATGTGTGGAAGGATCCAAAGAGAACCCTATCATTTTATCAGACTCTCCCGCGCGTGACCCCTTTCTGGAGGAGTGCTGGAGAAATGAAGGGAGCCCGTAGTCTAAACCGATTGGGCAGGAATCTAAATAGCATTTTGCTTGGAGTGCAATGGGAAACATTCGAGATAATTCGCGTCTACTCAGATTTACTGAAGATTGGGCATAGCCTATAAGAATGCGGGATTCAACGATAATCTTGAAACACTAAACAGAGTAAGACTCAAATTATATACTCAAATGTGAACCATTAGGAATTACGTAATCATTAGGAAATTGACCCCTAACCTGGAATAACTCCTGGACGTTATCATTGTTCTTTGCTGAGGTCTCAATGAATCCGCATCCCCATTCTTTCGAGGCTTTCTCTCCGAATGATGTAGGAATTTGTCGCTTCTGCAACAAAAGATGATTTACTTTCCCCAAACAAAAATCTGCTCAATCCTTTACACGGTCTCTGACTTCTCTGACGCTCTTCAGCTATTTCAAAGGAGTTCGGATGCTGTGGTTTGAGGTTTGAGTAAGGTTGGAGGTAGGGAAGGGAGATTTGAGTTTCAGCTAATTTTGAAATACATTTACAGTCTAAAGCAGGTATATCGGAATTCCCGTTTTCAATACCAATCCAATATATTTTCTATCATTTTATTACAGAACGCAATTTGCAGTTGTTTCATCATCACTATGCAACACTCACAGCAGCGGGTTCGTCGTTTTTGTTGCCCACGAGCATCACAGGGACGTCGGCGATTCCAGATGCCTGAATTTAGTCATTTTTGACATTTTCCACGCTTGATTTTTTTTATTCCGCATAAGGTTTATTTTTTTATTTTTTTTAAATGCTGACCTTGACTTCGTGGATCATCTTTACTATGGGAATGAGTTCCTCGAAGGAAGCGCGACTGAAAAAGAGTTAATTTACTCTCCTTTTCTTCATTTTAGTCCTTTTGCTGAGAGTGACTGGTTGTATTTCACTAATCCTTCTTACTCCATACGATTTGAGGAGTTATAATATAATATTTTTTTGGCCTTTCTTTCCAAGAGAAACAAAATATTCGAAAAGAGATAACTGATCTCGACGTGAGATGTTATTATTCACCTGGTAACAGCGTAGACCAAGACGAAGGCGTGCCCTTTCGAGACGGAGAGTCGCTGCATGGCCGGAAACTGAGAAGAAAAAGATGTGCTTACTGCCCATCAAATATTATATAACTATCCCCGCAAAATACGCGTTAATACATGTCAAATTGTCGATAATTTCTCGATTAATCTCTTTTCTATCATTTTTTTTTCTTTTTTTCTCTCCTCACCACAGAGCTCGTGTTTTTTGTATCATAAGTTTCTATAAATTTCCATTTGTATTTTTTTTTTTTTTTTGTATCATAAGTATCATAAGTAAAGTTTCTCGAATTTCTATCAACATCTCACTCTAGGGCATCATGTGTGCAGTCCATTCCCGCCCATAAATATTGAATAAATTTAATAATTTGAAAATTAATTTACTAATTAAAATAAACTAACTTGATGACTTCCCGTCGTGTCCGTTATCTGCAGTGTGCACACCGACTTCTGATTGCAGCTTATCACCTTTATTTTATTTATTATTTTTAATTTTTAAATTGTATAATTTTTATTTCCAACTTCAATTTCAATTCCACCTTGCAAACTCTAGCTCCAAATAAATATCGCACATCATTGTTTACATTCTAATGCATTAACTTTCGCATGCGAAAGTTGAGTGCTAAAACGACAGCCAAATTCACGTTTTTTTCACATTTCATCATAGTGTTATTTCCTTCTCAGATAAACTTTTTACAAAATAAATGTTTTAAAAAATCACCTGTCGATAGGTGTCTTCGATAGTCGGCACATAATTATCAGAGAAAGTTCCCTTCACGAATCGCTGCGTGAGCGAAGACTTGCCGACTCCACCTGAAACAGTAAAATACATTTTTATAACTAATATAAATAAATAATTATGTCTTCCCAATTCTGCATGTTTTTTTTGCTACAAAGTATCCGGATTTTCCTATTTCCCGTTTCACATGTTCCTGTTTTCATTCGTGTCTTCTGAGTTCAGAGAAACATTTCAATGAGATCTATGAATTCATGTTTAAAAAAATTAAATGTTCAATTTTCATTCGGGGTTTCTCTATCCAATTTACGAGTTTCCTCACACTCAAAATGGGAATTCTTGGAGAGTTCGAAGATCTTCGAGAGAGAGAAACGACGAGATTCAATTTCCCCCTTCTGCTGCTTTCAACGCCGTCCACTTTTCACATCTAATCTAACGGCGAGGAAGAGGGATAAGAGAGAGAGAGAGAGAGAGAGAGAGAGAGAATAAGGAAAAAGAACTAGAAACATTTGAATTTCTGTAAAAATCGAGTTTCTTTCTAGTGTGAACATGGCGTGCTAAACAGAAGGCGAAACGCTATGGACGATGTTTTTACGTATCGGAATTTACGTTTTTCTGCCATATCACGAAGATAAGAGAGTGTGGGTGAAACATGAGAGAGGAGAAATATTTAAGATGGAGATTGTCACGAGATGAATGAGTCATGCACTGAAGATTAGATTTAGATGTTTGGATCAATTGAGATCAAATTGAATTTAGCGAATTAGGAAACCATAGAGAATGGCTTAGAAATCGAATAGAACCACGCGCAATTTCGATAGATCATATGACAACTGTGAAACACGGATCCGCTTGTTTGTTTTCCGAAAAATTTTATTCCCAAAAATTAGTGGCGTCCTAAATAATTAGCGTTCTAAATTTAAAGTACCATATTTTCTGAGCAATTAAAGAATACAAAATAAATGCTGTGTCTCACCGGCGCCAAAGACGGCGACGCGATAGTCTGATCCGTCGCTGCCGGCCGCCGAGGAGCCGCCGCGCCCGCTCTGCGCCAATATTTCATTATTAATATTTACTCTATATTTAAATCAAATGTCGATTGACGGGAGACTGACGAGGGTGCGATCCTCTAGCCTAACAATGGTCAGTTAGAAAATGATTAAAATTCATTTTATAAAATAATAAAGTCTCACGGCGCCGCCCGAGGTGTCGTCCCCAATGACGTCGAGTTAAGGGGGGCTGAAGGGCCTGCCATTTTATTTATTTTAATATTATAATGATTATAATTCCAGGCCGAATTACCACGCGATTCCAAATTTTCAGAGAGCGGTGAGAGAGTGTTGAAATGTGAGGGAATCTCTCTCAATTTTAACTCTCTCACTCAACCCCATATCTGTAGGGATGGACGACTTGAGGGATGACGTGAAACAAGAGAAACGTGTGAATAGTGGTGTGAAATGACTGAGACTTCGAGAGAAACGACAATGGAATCGAACAAAAGGGCCTAACTCTGCCCTAGAAAGGGAAGAAGAAGAAAGAGTGAGAAGAGAGAGAGAGAGAGAGAGAGAGAGAGAGAGAGAGAAGGAAGAGGGGAGGGAGTAGCAGGACCCGTTTCTCCCTTTTCCTCCTCCTTCTTCTTACTACGCAAACTCCGGAAGTGCGAGGACGTGGTGTAGTGGCTGCGGCGTGCGGCTGGGCCGTTTCCGAAAGATCGTCTACTCAAAAATGGAATGAAAGCTGGGGGAGAAAGAGAAGCTGGAAAACATGGGAGATGGATGGAGGAAAAAGCGTGAAAGAGACGAAAAGAGACTAAGATGAGAGATAAAAAGAGGGGCGAAAACAGAGAATTCGAACTGGAAATTTCGACTTCTTTCCAGAAAGTTTCGCTAAGGAGACAACTGAAAACTTTCATTTCGAGAGCAAGCGAGTTGGAGAAAAAAGTGGGGAAAAGAGAGGACTTATTCCCCCCCTCTCTCTCTCTCTCTCTCTCTCTCTCTCTCTCTCTCTCGCCCGCGGGTGAAATATATTCGCTCACATCAGCCTACTCATGAAAAATGTGCATGCGAATGGTCTCAAAATGAGAGAGAGAAAGTGGAAATGGGATGCAGTACTTGTACCTCTCACTCTCACAGTAGATCACCAACGAGAGAGTGTGTGAAAGCGAGAGAGTCCTTGAGAAGTCATGCACCTTCTCTAACGACGAGAGATCACATGAATTCGAGAGAGTGCAGCACTCTCTCTCTCTCTCTTTCTCAACTTGCCCCGTGTTAGCCGCAAATATACGCCGTGCTGTTATCGCAAACTAAGCCAATTTCGCGGAGGCAACGGCTGACTTCGGAGGAAGGGGCGAAAATGCATGTGTATCTATGATTGGTGTGAAACCGCAAATCCGCGGGACGATTTCGTCGGCGCGCGACTAATCTCATTTTGCCGCGGTTCGATTTGCAATTCGAGTCGCTCGGATTACATTTGATTTGGCAACAATTTGAGGAGAATTTGCGAATTTTCTGGACTGAATTTCGTCTGGAAACATTAATTTGGAGTTACAGAAAAGGAGGAAATGAGACATCAGCGAAGCATCCAAACATCGGAGATGGAGAAACAAATGTTGGTAGACTTTATTTTCTGAGAAAGTGTTGAAAAAAGTGAGGTGATGCAGCTGAATGCAAATAAATCTCACCTGTTTTGATGTGTTATAAACTGAAAAAAAAATCGAAAAACTCTAATCAATAATAATATATATACAGACCGCGAGAGTGATAGTGGGAGGATTCGCGAAATGAGAGGATCAGCAGCACGACACGTCTTGGAACGGTACCAACTCGAATTCCCAAAATAGTACTTGTGAAATCATACTGTGAGATGATGTCATAATTTCACACACTCTCATCTACCTCCGAATAGTGCGTGCGAAATGGTGAAAGACGTTGAATTTCAAGCTTGCTAGAAAGGGGACTTTGTCCGGAGGGAAAAGCGTCGTTTCCCCGAACAACGTTCGAACTTATTTCTCGTGCCTTTCCCATTTCTCTCATTTCCTGTCTTCTCTCTCACCACAGTCTCACGGGAGTGCAGTAAAAGCAACATTTGAGAAACAGTACTGAAACTCCGCCCACTCATTTGAATTGCTGAAAATCGTGGTGAATTTTCTCCCACACAGAATTTTAGCGTACTGTAGCTGTTATTCCCCCAGTGTCTAGAGGATTCCACTGAGCGGCGATTCCGCGAGAATGGGGCGAGCTAGGCTTGATCAGTTTCATATCGGCCTACTTGGCTCAGAGGTAAGTTTCTACAGTATCAATCTAGGGGACGGGGGTTCGACCCCCGCCCCATGCACCTTCTTTTGCTGAATTTTGGGGAGACTGCCTTTGTTTAAATCATTCTTTCGCGCATACGGTAGATAGGCACACCACGCGTGCATGGAGTGCATTTCCTTCAAATGCAGTAGCCATGATACTGTGTCACTTTTCCCATGAGAATCATAGAAAAGCGGAATAACTTCAAGTTTGTTGTACTTTTGCTGCGGCTAAAAACGTCAGAGATCTCGTCTAAAATTGAATAGAAAGCGAGAGCAAACCCACGCACTTTATGAAATTAGAAAGGCAATATTGGCTAATGCAAGCAACGAAACTAGGGAGTAACGCGTTTCAGAGAACGAGTATAACCCAAGCGTCACCATTACAAGCACTGTGCTCCAAGGCGAGTGTTCAATCGAGAACAAAATGAAACTCAAATTAAAAATTGATGAGAAACTCGAGGATTGGGTAGTCAACATCTAAAAATGAGCGAGTCTCGAGACGAGTTGTAGTAGCTCATCTTAGAAGGCCGCCTTCTTCTTGTATATGTCATTGCTTTTCTATTCTCTCTCTCTCTCTCCCCTCTCTCTCTATCTCTCTCTATCTCTCTCTCTCTCTCTCTCTCTCTCTCTTCTCACTCTCGCACTCCCATTCTCGCCCCCTACTCTCCCATCGATTGTACGTGTGTCGTGTGTGTCTGAGTGGGGGGACAGAGAAGTCGGGGAAGGAGGGAGGAAGAGAGAGAGAGAGAGCGAGAGAGAGAGAAGAGGAGGAGAGAGAAAATTATAGAAAATTATGAGGAGGAAAATGTCCCACCAGAACACGATATGACCCAACTGATGTATTAAAAAGTATGGATAGTATTATGTTGGTATGGAGCATCTTGAAGAACGGAGTCAGCGAGAACGAAATCAGTAGTCGATTCGATATCTACAGTATACCATTCTTTGTGGCTGAATGCAGAAAATGCCATTTGAATACTCGGGATACAGTAGATCTGTCCAGCACAATGAAGTTTACAGAAGAGATAAGAAGGAAAGAGTGAAGGGGTCATCAATATCCGATGGCATAATAACGGTTTCAGATAAATGAAGGACGGAGATTATTCTTTATAGCGTTGGGCCGCAGAAAAAGGAAAAGCCGAAAAATGGCGGGAAAGAAGGCCGAGATATGTAGTAAGAGGAAATGTGCCATGCATGAGTGAAGACAATGGATGAAGAGTTGAATGGGAAGGAGAAGGAGAAAGAAGAGGGGGGGGGAGAAAATGAATTCGAAAGGTTCGGTAAAATTTCTCAAGTTCAAAGTATTAATTGACCATAAACAATCACAAATGTGCACAGATACGCTACAAGTTCAAACGTATACGCTAGTCTGAAAAAGAAGAATCTAGAATCTTTTGAATTTGTAGGTTATTTCTCCGAACAAGAGATACTCACTATTACACAAATAATCAAAATTTGTATAGATGTTAGACGTGACATATTTGAGAGAACATTACTAGTAACTGACTTTACAATTCAAGTAATTTGAGTTTATACTAAAGACATTTACGGGAGTAAATCATTCCACGATTCGTATCTCGGCAAAATATTTGATTGTCTTCGCCCATAATTTTCCGTGAGAATTATCGAAGACGAGTTTGTATGTGCCCGGTTCAGTAGCGTCCACCTGAAATTGTACGAATATCAGTGCGTTCGCGTAAGAATCGCAACACCTGCCGTACAGCAAAAAGTGAGTAGGTGAGTATTTCACAGATTCTGACAGCTATTGGTATGGTCAATCATTTTCCGTTTAGCTCATGACCTGAAATCTCTAATTTGCATAATTACAGTAGGTCAAAGTTCAGCTGTTTTCACAGTTTTTTCGAGTGTAGCTCTTCAGGGAGTTGAGTTAAGGCTCTAGTCAAAGAACAAGTATTCCGATACTACATTATTCACCCACCTCTCCATCCTCAGGGACGTAAACCGTTTGTAGTCTGAATCTCGGTTGCATCACATGATCATCATCGTGTTCTGCCACTGTTTCTTGTCCTTCGGAAGATCGAAGAACGGAAAAACCAACGTCACCCGAATCGACCTGTAGTGGGGTTACGGTAGGTTCTTAAGGCCTACTCACTGTACAAATGTTCCGGTTCCTTTTAGCAGATTTGTTTTGTTGGGTAAAATAGTGATGCGAGGTAGAAGATCGATTGAAATACTCACCCTCCACCACCAGAAGAGCCGTCGCTTTCCAGTTGATGGGGCCGGGCCTGCAATGCACGTTTATTTTGTTTTGAAAACATGATACTGAAATGATTACTGATTAATATAAGACGTAATATTTATTCTCGCTCTTTGTTAATGAGTAATACATCCGACCTCGCTAACCTTTCACATTAATCGGAACGAATGCGACATTTCTCGCTGAGACCTTGAGAGTCGTCAATTTGGCGTCAGGAATATCATTCGCTTTGTCATATCTCAATGGGAGCAATTGAGAATGTTGATTCAATGTTCTTCTAAATTCTCCAATTTCAATTCAATGATTTTCCCCGAGCTCCTCAGATAATGATTCGACAGTGAAACTCACTTCAAACTCGCCGGTACTTTCCCTCCTTTCCGCACGAATCCATTTTCGCCCTTCAGAGAACACACATTAGTTCTCTGTTATAATACTTTTGTTATTTTATAGTAGTTTCGTTCTTTACTTCTGAAAAAAAGTTGATTAAAAACTACTTTAGCGGTACTTTGTTTGATTGCATACATTTATATCCAAAACTGCCAAAGCTGAGGGATTTCAGTGATCACGGGAAACAGATTTTGAGAATATTATGAGATGAAATATTATTCTCAAACAGGTACAGTGATCTATTCTTTCCAAGTCTTGCCTTTTCATGCTTTCTCTTTCCTCCCCAGTGCTCGAAGAGAATTTCATCTCCGATTGTTTCCTGTGAAAGATTTTATTATCGCATTTCAAAAGGAAAACGAAAATGTTACATGATAATCACCCAATTTTCCTTACCCGAAGTCTGTCTTTCCAGTTACCGTTGAGTATCTCTATCTTCTGTTGTGTTTGCTTGGACAGAGCAGGTAAGATCAGAGACCAGATAACCTCGAAAGATTAACTTTCAATCCAATAATTGTTGCACAAAACAAGTTAGTGTAAGATAAAACTTATAATCACATTACTGATGCGAGAGAATAAAATTGGACAGTATTTAGTTATATTCAGTGAATTATGCCAGATCAAATGACGCACATAAATTATGATTTTACCTGAAAGAAAGAGGGAACGTTGATAACAAAGATCTTGCGAAGCATGTCAGGGAACATTTCCTGCAAGGTTTTTTTTATGTAACTGATGGAAGTTAAATTTTTGGGGTTCGAAAACTAACTCAAGAATTTCTGGTTCCGATTGTGTTCCGATTGTTCCTGGTAATGTTCTTCCCACCAGGAACATAAGAAGGAACAATCGGAACATGACCAGGAACACAAACTTTTGAAGTTGATGCTATTGCTTATATTTTAAATGCATTTCATTCGTACTACTATTTTAGATCCTTGATCACTGCTAAATGTTTGGAAAATTGTAAGTGAAGCTATGTTTTGAACATGTTCCTCTTGTTCCTGGTCATGTTCCGATTGTTTCCGCTCACACAGGGCAGGGTGTGAGTAGGAATCGGAATAAAAAATTCTTGAGAAGGGATACCATGTTTTCGCTTGATTTATCAAGATAACCATTATTTGAATCTCTCTAACCTGCAACTGTGCCAGCATGGTCGTCATTGCTTTGATTGCTGTCATATCCAGTAGATTCAAACTGATTCCATCGAGATCAAAGATTATTGAAGTTCCCAGCTTACGACCGAGTTGTCGCTCCTTCTCACTTGAAATAGTAACCGTACTGTATTTAAAAAAATTAACTGTCTTTCAAAGAATGATTTAATGAAATACAACATTAGCTCAGTATGTTGACAAGCACGGATGATATCTTCTTTATTTTGTAGTAAATGACTTCCCTGATGATTTACTCACCGAATGATGGACATCACTCCTTCACTCTCTGCAATTCGCATTTTGAAAAGATCGCTATTTCGCATACATGGCATCAAACCTGTAATAATGTTATTACTGCACATTTCAAGTAATTAATATTCAATTTAAAATCAATGGAGATAAAGGTTTAAAATGTTAATTGCATGAAGTCCACATCAAATAAAAATATAATTAGATGTGTTGTTTTTCTTACTAGGCGCATGCAGTTTTCCAATCATCTGCACTGAGAGAACGTTGAAGTCTTTGTCGAATCCCGCCAGTGAACCTGCTCAAAAAAGCGATATGAATTCATCTTACGGACATATATTTTATTTATGTTTATCATGATCGTTTCTCACCAGGTATCCATTGCATCAAAGGGAAATTAGAATCACAGTAGTCGGTGATTTTGGCAACTGTCGAAAAGTCTTCCTGGGAAAAAATTATAATATTTATTTTGTTCATAGAGAAAACTTTTAAAAAAAACTAAAAAAACGAAATATTGAAAGCGATATACCTCGTTCCTTAATTTCGACTGAAACCTATCGTAACGTTAGGGCTAAAACAGACACTTGAAGATACATAACATATTCAAATAACTTTCTAAAACCGTTTTTAAAATTTTAATTTAGTAAATACAAAAATGATTAGAGTAAAATAAACCTTGTGTAATCCAAGTGCCTGGATGGATCGCAAAGAGAATTTAATCTTCGGGACGACGACTTCTGAAAAAAGTCGTAGCAATCAAGTCGCCATCTGCACTGAGACTTTTTATAATCAAAAAACACAATTAAATTGTAAAGATAAACGTAACACACGACTCACCAAGGTCTCTATCCCATCCAACAAGCCATCGAAGAAGGGAGAAATCATCGTTGTAGGCAGGAACGACTTCTAGTTCCTACAATTCATATAGGTTGAACAAGGAGTTGTCAAAACAACTATTTTCCGCTAAAACAAAATACTTGTGAATCGTTGATCCAGAATCAGTGATTGGTTATGTTTCACAGGATCTTCATTGACTTAGTAAAACCGTGCTTTTCAATAATTTGACCGCTGATGTGACAACAAACTATTACTCTTTTAATCTTTCTTCTCAGTTGTTCAATGAGCACTCGATCTGCATCGGAGATTTCAGTATGATGCAGTGTTCCTTGACTAGAGACACGCATACTCTGAAATGATATACAATTGGAAAATTGATCAATAAATAATTATCTCATTCCATTATTGCGAATAAAGGAAAATCCAGTAATGTGAAATAATAAAATGAACATATTCGAAGACAAAATTAAGACGAATTTAATGTGCGTGAAGGATACTTGTTTCGGAAAGACACCTAGAAAAGGTCAGAAAAAAAGACATCTTGAAAGTGCACTGGTTTTATCCAGACTCTCTCGCCTTTGACCATTTAAAAACCCTGAGGCTTATCGCCGTGTGAACTGAAACGAGTTTATGATTTTATATCGGGTGATTTGCACCGAGAGAATGTAACTGATAACGATAATCACCCGGAATACGAAATTAGTCATACATAAATGCGACCTCTCTCACTCACTTTCTACAATTTGTGGATTATTTATCACACACTCATGAGTCACCCACAAAATATCGACACTTTCGATTCACACTGTGAATAAACAATGATAATTCGTCCAAATTCAGCACTTATCAGCGTCGTTTTCTGATTTGGAGAGATTTCAGGTGTTTAAAAAATCGACGGAAGTGTGCGCCTTATTGTTTTGCCATTTGCTTGAATGAGAACTTCCGTTGGGTCTTGTTTCCTTATCATATATAAAAACGATTTCTTGCTATTTAAAGAAGGTGTCCCACGAACTTTTGGTCAACTGAGTACTCACTGTCGGGATATGGTATTCGGTTTCCCGATAAGAGCTCCGCAAACCGCATGTTCATCCGATAAGTTTGAACAAAGTTATTCGTGTTTGGCTCTGTGCCAAACTGACCCTGACGCGCAGGGATTCAAAAATGAGAGGGAGGGATAAGGATGAATGAGGAGAAAGCGACCGTGCCATTGAAAGATAGGAGATGAGGAATGAGGGATCAAGAGTTTCGTGAAACTCCTTCTTTAACACCCGAGAGGAAGTTGAAATTGTATTGTTCGAAATCTACACGTTTCCTATTTTTTTAAATTTGAGTATTTTGAAACTATTATAATATCATCTTAGAAATAATTAAATCTCTAAAATACTCGCCAGTCGTATTAGGCGATTATTAGCATCCAAGGAAACATCAGTGAATCGAAAATTGGGAATCATTGGAGATGAGAATGAATTGGAAAACTATTTGATCCGATAATTTGAATTCATCAATTTATCTATTCACACTATTTTAATTTGAGTATCATCATCAATTGTACTACATTTGTCGAATTCAAACTCATACGGAAGTGTAATTTGACCGTATGCATATCACGCCTCTCACGAGAGGTTCGGACTGAACTTGGCACAGCTGCCATTTTCGATGTTGAGTTTTTCACGTTTTTGGATACCACTAGGTCCAACTAAGATCCCAGTGAGATATTATTCCTCAGAAGTCATTCCTCGATTTGCTACAGCTACTGTAAGGTGCAGCCGGCGAACTTTGAAGCAAGTTTTTCAGTGTTTCAACGCAATTTCTGAGAAAACTTTTCTCTTAGAGCTGGGGCTACTTTTCCACGCTCTTCCGGTCTGTGTAATTCGTTTTTCGATTGGTCTTTGAACATTCGTGAGAATCGTTATTCTTGAATCTAGGAAAATCCGCTCGAAAATACCGCACTTTTATTTTTCCATAGCCTCGGGCTGGTCACAAGGATTCGAATGATACGTCTAAGCTCTCCCAACTCGGGAGTTGATGACATATTTCATTAGAAATTGTGTCAAATTTAGCGATTACCGGAATTTCATACCGATTCATTCGACTCACTCGTGATCAATGAATCGGACTTCCATTGTTCTCCAGCGCGCAATGAGTTCATTTCTGTAGAATTTAGCGGTGAGTGGTTCACAGAAGGAGAGTAAATGCAATATTTAACACATTTTCCTATGAAATATGTCATCAACTCCCGAGTTGGGAGAGCTTAGACGTATCATTCGAATCCTTGTGACCAGCCCGAGGCTATGGAAAAATAAAAGTGCGGTATTCTCGAGCGGATTTTACTAGATTCAAGAATAACGATTTTCACGAATGTTTAAAGACCAATCGAAAAACGAATTACACAGACCGGAAGAGCGTGGAAAAGTAGCCCCAGCTCTAAGAGAAAAGTTTTCTCAGAAATTGGGTTGAAACACTGAAAAACGGCTTCAAAGTTCGCCGGCTGCACCTTACAGTAGCTGTAGCAAATCGATGACTTCTGTGGAATAGTATCTCACTGGGATCTTAGTTGGACCTGGTGGTATCCAAAACCGTGAAAAACTCATCATCGAAAATGGCAGCTGTGACAGATTAGTGTCACTCTGTCCCGAGCCTCTCGTGAGAGGCGTGATATTTCTCCACTATTCGAACACGAGATGAGACGTTCACAAATTTACACACACGCAATTATTGCATACAGTAGACATTACATAGTTGAACAAACATTACCAGTAACCGAAGTGTGACTTACAATTTCGAGTGAATTTCGCTAATAAATTAGTTACAAGTATCATTAATGTAAGTGACTAGATGAGAGATTCAGTGACTAGATTGTTCTTAAAAGAGATTCTTCTTCATTCCACGATTCGTATCTCGGCGAAGTATTTGATCGTTTTCGCCCATAATTTTCCGTGAGAATTATCGAAGACGAGTTTGTATGTGCCCGGTTCAGTAGCGTCCACCTGAAATTGTACGAATATCAGTGCGTTCGCGTAAGAATCGCAACACCTGCCGTACAGCAAAAAGTGACTAGGTGAGTATTTCACAGCTATTGGGGTCAATCATTTTCCGTTTAGCTCATGACCTGACATCTCTAATTTGAATAATTACAGTAGATTAAAGAAGGAGTTTCACGAAACTCTTGATCCCTCATTCCTCATCTCCTATCTTTCAATGGCACGGTCGCTTTCTCCTCATTCATCCTTATCCCTCCCTCTCATTTTTGAATCCCTGCGCGTCAGGGTCAGTTTGGCACAGAGCCAAACACGAATAACTTTGTTCAAACTTATCGGATGAACATGCGGTTTGCGGAGCTCTTATCGGGAAACCGAATACCATATCCCGACAGTGAGAACTCAGTTGACCAAAAGTTCGTGGGACACCTTCTTTAAAGTTCAGCTGTTTTCACAGTTTTTCGAGTGCAGCTCTTCAGGGAGTTGAGTTTTCTAGTCAAAGAACAAGTATTCCGATACTACAGTATCCACCCCCAGTGTAGCTCTTCAGGGAGTTGAGTTAAGGGTCTAGTCAAAGAACAAGTATTCCGATACTACATTATTCACCCACCTCTCCATCCTCAGGGACATAAACCGTTTGTAGTCTGAATCTCGGTTGCATCACATGATCATCATCGTGTTCTGCCACTGTTTCTTGTCCTTCGGAAGATCGAAGAACGGAAAAACCAACGTCACCCGAATCGACCTGTAGAGGGGTTACGGTAGGTTCAACCATAAAGCCTACGGTATTTGGATACTGTAGGTTACCTAATATTCATTGAGAATTATCATTTAGAAGAGGTACTCACCCTCCACCACCAGAAGAGCCGTCGCTTTCCAGTGGGTGCCGGGCCTGAAGTTGCCATATAATTTCGAACAATTTCATCGCCTTGAGCCCGTCTTTACTGGTATATTTGAATGTGGCCAAAAGTCAATGTCGTATTTAGACTGTCTACTGAACTCACCTTCTACCGTAATCGGCACAAAACCGACATTTCTCGCAGAGACCTTGAGAGTCGTCAATTTGGCGTCAGGGATGTCATTTGCCTTATCGTATCTGAAAGGAGATAAATTGAGAAGACTTCCCTCTAATTTGAATATAGCTTATGACAGGAATAGAATGCATGACAGTTATGCTGCGCAAAAATCAGTGGTGGAAAGTGGAAGAAAAAAATTGGGGTACAAAAATCTGAGGGTGGAACTTTTTAATTTGAATTCCCGCAATTATCGATTTTTGCTTATATCTTGACTTCCGTTGAAGCTACAGGCATAAAACATCGAATTTACGTTATTTTACACGTTTGCAAACCAAATTTTATGTGGCTAGGTTCACCGGGAGCAGAGATATAGACGAAAATCTATAATTGCGGGAATTCAATTTTTTTCTTTCCCTTTTTTTCCACCCTAAGCCTTGGGGAAATTTCCCCGATGATTTTTGCGCAGCATTAGATTGGGAAAACCAACAGTATTGAATTGTACATTTTACTCCAATCGAAACAGCCCTAGCAGCACATTCAGCAGCGCCTGGTTTCATATGTATCAAGAAAAAGACTCACTTCAAGTTGACCGGTGCCTTACCGCCCGTCCGAATGAATCCATACTCGCCCTGAAGAGGATCACATTCATCTTCTTTCTTTGTTAATACGTGGTACTCCATGACCGAACAGAGGTGATAGAAAACTAAGATTTCTCGTCATGATATTGTTATGATTGATATCTATCAATTATCTGTTCGTGCTTTCAATTAAATTCGGTATTATTCACACCGCAAATTATGAGTGCTACGAAAATCGATTGAGCATTGAAATTGTGATTTTTTTCACTTTCAATTCACTTGCCTTCTCATGCTTTCTCGTTCCTCCCCAATGCTCGAAGAGAATTTCATCACCGATTGCTTCCTGAAAAAGATTGCGTCATCACTATGCAATGGTTATCCAGCTCAAGAGAGAAATTCATGTGGTATTGCCTAGTGATGACGCAATGCTCCTCACCCTCAATCGTTCCTTCCAATTCTCGTTGAGTATTTCGATCTTCTGTTGTGTCTGTTTGGCAAGAGCTGGCACGATCAGAGACCAAAGCAGCTAAAATACATCACAAATTGTACTTTGAGTAGGTTGATGCTATTTTTAACTTCATTAATTTTTCGATTTCTTACATATATTAATTTCGAGCATTCTTTTGACTTGGTGGATCACCGAAGACTCGTACTCAGAGCGGGAAGTCTCCGACTTTCCTTACTCTGGAGCCATTGCCTCCAGCTGAGAGAGCATGTAAAATCGGGAGAGCGGGCGAGAGATAGTAAGAGATGATCTCTCGATTTTGCATGCTCTCTCAGCTGGAGACAATGTCTCCAGAGTAAGGAAAGTTGGAGTCTTCCTGCTCTGAGTAATAGTGAATTCAACCGGAAAGCAACGATCCCAATTTTAAGTAATAAAATAAAGAAATATAATATACCTGAATAAATGGAGGAACGTTGATGACAAAGATCTTTCGCAGGACGTCTGGGAACATTTCCTGCAGAGATTTGATGAGCTTCACGACAGTTTCGAATAATCGGTGAACATCGTGAATCTTGATACTTTTATCACAATTCGGCGGTAAATATTTTCATGCATCACAATTGTATAATTTTAACAATAACTAACCTGCAATTGACTGAGCATGGTCGTGATTGACTTGACTGCTGTCATATCCACTAAATTCATACTCATTCCATCGAGATCAAAGATTACCGAAGTACCAAGCTGACGACCGAGTTCGCGCTCTTTCTCGCTGCCATTTATAATAATTTAAATAATAAATTGTAAAAATGAATTTATGTATTTCTATCTGAGATTCCAGAAAACAATGCTCCGAGATGCCCAGCTATTTTATTGATAGAAAAACGGATACATTCTAATTTCTTCATCATTTATATTTATCATATTTGAATTGAGTTGAATTGTCAATGAACTTACCGAATCATGGACATTACTCCCTCGCTTTCGGCAATTCGCATTTTGAAAAGATCGCTGTTTCGAGTGCACGGCATCAGACCTGAAAAAGATTCTCTACATTCTATGGAACAGTGAATAACCGCACTAGCAGTGTACATGGCAGCCGGCCTTAGCTACCCTCATTTTCTCACATACTATCGGGTGATATAACTTTGAAGAAGCAAAGGGAAATGGTATTTTAGTTTAAAAAAAGTGTAATCACTCACTGGGTGCATGCAGTCTTCCAATCATCTGCAGTGAGAGCACGTTGAATTCTTTATCGAAGCCAACCAGCGAACCTGAATGTTTGAGAATGTTTCACCTTTATAATGTTTTACAAGAGCTACGAAATTCTTTTATCTACCGATCGGATAGCCAGGAATCTTCAATAGCTCTTTTTCCCAATACAAAATCATATGGCCTACAGAAAATATGCACTACTATAGTTTTGAAGAAACATTTAAAATCATTAATATTGTAATGATAAAATGATCCGACCCGGTAGCCACTGCAGTGGGACTGAGCAAGCATCGCAGTAGTCTGTGATCTTATCGATTGTCGAGAAATCCTCCTGCACACTAATTCAATTATCGAATATTTCGTTTCGGCCGAGCAAACATTAAACATAATTAATCTCACCCTTCTATGACCACAGGGCGAAATTTTTTTCTCGTGGTTTATGTCGGGAGACGTACAAAAATAAAATGAACAAAATAAAACCAAACCTTGTGCAATCCAAGTGCATGGATGGAACGCAGCGAGAATTTTATCTTCGGAACTACAACTTCTGAAAATAATAGACAATTCTTTCGGATTTATCAATTAATATCGCAACGAACATTACTTGAGGACGTAAAAAATATTTTCGCGAAAAGAAAAAAAATCTTCACATCACGGATTACCTAGATCTCTATCCCATCCGACGAGCCATCGAAGTAGGGAGAAATCATCGTTGTAGGCAGGAACGAGCTCCAACTCCTTCAATTAGTTATTTTATGCTGCGCAAATTTCATGGGGTGTAATGCTGTGCAAATTTCATGGGTGGAATTGCACCCTCCGAGGGTTGAAAACTCGTGTAACTCAGCTCAAACTGAACGAAATCTCTCCAATCAAAAAGGAAAATGTTCAGATAGTGGCGTGCAATTCCTGTATCAAGTTTGGAAGTTGTAGCTTCACTAGGAAAAAAGTTATGAAAGGGTGCATAAAACTGATGTGCACCTTGCACTCCATGAAATTTGCGCAGCATTAGGTGCAAGAAAAAAATTGGGGTGCAAAAATCACAGGGTGCACAGGACTTTTGCTAATATCTCGGCTCCCGATGAACATAGCGACACAAAATTTCGTTTCCAAGTTCTAAACGTGCAAAATAATTTAAATTCGAAGTTTTGGAGTATTGGCTTCAACGGGAGCCGAGTTATAAGCACAAATCGATTGCGGGAATTCTAATTTTTCATTGCACTCCCTAACATTTTTGCACCTTTGCTCAACATTGCAAACCGGCACAAAAGATGTCTCACGAAGTATATTTTTTCGAGAATTGTGTTGATTTTCACTGCCTCTTCATTTTCTTAAGAGAATAGTGGCAGTTGATATTGACGGCATTGTCGCCTCAAATTTATCAAAACAAATATACCCTCTTAATCTTTCCTCGCAGTTCTTCGATCAGCGCTCGATCGGCATCAGAAATCTCCGTTTTATGTTGTCCCTCTTGACTGGAGACACTCATGTCCTGAAATTGGTTCTGCATTGACATGTATCATTAAAATAAAAGAGATATAGCAGCAAAACGAACTGAGTTTAGAAAGAGAGCTCATATTACAAAAGAAAAGTTATGCGATAATTTGGGTCGACAATTGAGAAGCGTTGAAAATGAGTAAGAAGACGAATGACATCAATGTAAATGACGCTCATTTTCTCGCTATCAAACGAACGACGCGACGCCGTATAAGTCACCTCATTTCACAAGAGAAGGGCAGGAATGGATTTCTCTGCTCTCTCTCACTTTCCCACGCTCTCTCGCCCTCTGACATTCGTCACAATGCGAAATCGAACGAGTTTTCAATTTATAACGGGCCATTCGTACAGATGGATTGAAGGATAAGCACTGATAACGATTATCACGAAGGAATACGAAATTAGTCACTCAAAATGCGAGCTCTCTTCCCCTCCCTCAGTTTTCACAATTTGCACAACATTTATCATGCACGCATGAATCACTCGAAGCGTTGCGATGCTTTAGTCCACAGCGAAACGAGGATTAAAAAAAAAGAAAATGGCTTCGGATGGTCTGGAAACGGTCTGGACAATGTCTGAAATGAGTCAGCAACCGGCGAAACATGGCAGTGAGCAGGGAAGAGAGTGAGTGGGATGGAAAGAGTACAGAGAGGGAAGAGACAGAGGGAGAGAATGAGAAGAGAAGGGAAAGGAGAGAAGGGAGAAAGATGAGAGACGAAGACAAATAAAGAGAAGGCGAATAACCAAGAACCGAGTGGAATATTAGGGTCAGATATCACTATCAATGTGCACTTTCCGGTACTGATTGGCACAAACTCGAGATGATAAGAACCAAAAAGACTGTTAACCATCGACGATTTCCTCATATCGTCTGGATCTCAGCTTGAGTCAACACTGTGGCCCTTCATTCTGAGTGGGAGAAAGAAGAGGGGAGAAGAGAGAGAGAGAGAGAGATATGAGAAAGGGCGTTGACTAGAACCAGTGTTTGTGCTTATCGGAGAGCTCATTTGTGGGTGGAAACGGGAGAGAGAGCGAAGCAGTTTGGAGACGAACTAGACAGTCAGTTGTTGATAGATGGAACTGAGCGGATTACTGTGCAGATTAATCTATGGATGAGAGATTACTATGGAGAAAAAGCAACTAAGCCGATCATAATCGATTTCGCAAGGACATCGCCAGTGAAAGAAAGCAAATTAGAGTTTGTGACTCTCGCTTTGGGCACATGGAATTTCCAACTCCGAGATTTATTTGTTTGTGAGTGCATCATGATAATTAATAGTTCTGGATAATCGTAAAATGATATGCAAAAGTGTGTCGATAGGGTTTATCTTTCAAGACTGATCAGGTTCTGATCGAAAAAAGTGCACAAGATCACAAAGATTGCTCGCTAGACTACACTGTCAATGATAAATCGACGCGTGTAAATCAATCGGGGAGATGGTCGTGCAATGTCATAGAATCGGAGGTACATTTTACATACGGAATGACGTTGTTTTCGTCTATGGAGTGAGTAGTTGGGATGAACTATAAAGAGCGCACTCTAAACCAGCCCTTTTTTCTTCCTTACACATGAAAACGATGGTTAATTTAGAAATTTAATCAAAACGGCGAAAGATAACGTGATCGGTCTCACTTGCAAGATCAAAGTGGGAAGGTGCTTGAAAGACGCTCAATCAGAGAATGAAACTGTCTATTTGTGTGAATAATCCGCTCAGAGTTGCTCTCTGCGGTTATGAAAATCGGAACAAACTGGGCGTGAAGGTGATAACACACTACTGTCAGTACTACATTAGACACACACATAGTGAGAAGTTTCGAATCTGCCCATTTCTCTCTCTTGAAAGAGCCTAAAAGGAAGAGAAGGTGACTCTAATGTCAAAATGTGCACAGTCTAAGCACAGAATGGATCAGTATGCCGTAGTGAGCTGGTAACTCTTTTTTTTGACAAACTACGGTTCTTGGTGGATTGAAAGCCGACCATCTGTGCTGGTTATCATCAAGTCTTGTCTGCAGTTGATTCACTCTCTGCTTCTCTCCTCTCTCTTCCATTTCCTCACTCTCTCACAGCTTCCTATCGTGAACTGACGCATTATGGAAGCACTGATAAGCGGACGGCACGTCCTTGATTACGATGTTTAAAGATTCAGAGTCACTACACATTCCTAGCCTCCAGAAAGAGGCCAGCAGCGAGATATTGAGTAAATTCAAGAAGAACTGTCTAAATTTGCCACTTTTTGGTCCCTACTCCCTCATTAATATTCTGTGAGTGGAGGTCTGACGGTGCTGTAGAAAGGTGCAACTAAGTAAAAAGGTAGAAAGAGGCACAAGAAGCCCATAAACGGGAATCGGGTAGCTTCTAGCTTCGTATCAGCGATGGAATTAATTTTGTCAACGCCTAATTCATTCTCGTGCAGGGAGCAATGAACAGCGCGATTTCCGATCGCCCTGATAAGAACAGCAATAATATGTATAGTCTACGTTGGGTTCTGATGTGGCATTTCGCGATGAGAGATCAGGTACACTGGGTTCAGAGTCCGAATTGCAATGAAATTGTTTAAAAAACCATCCCGATCATCAGATTGTAACTGTCACTAACAACAACCATGAGAAAAAAATCAAACTATAGTATTGCGTTGGTGATAAAGTGTAAGTGTAAATAATAATTTTCACCTAATTTATATGTAAAGAGTCCATGAGATAAATACATACATACATACATATCAACTGCGGAACGTTCAGTAAACCTAGCATGTGGCGGGTGATTGAGAACTGGTAGGTAAATATGTCCATCTGTGTTTTCGATGAGAAGCCATAAATGGAGTACACTCACAGGCCATAGAAAGGGCTCAGTCAGTCTCTTCCATTGACTCCCGCCGTTGCTAGGAAAGAATCCGTAAATTTACGACCACAAGGACAACCGGGAGGGGAAATTGGATGGGAGTGAGGGAGGAAGTGGGTTCGAGGGATTAGTGAAACAAAAGTCGTCAACCATATGCCATTCTCATAATAAAGATAAGCAGAAATTAATGCGATATGTTGATATGACGGGAAAAGTGAAAATTCAATATGTCACATGCGCCTTTGTGCCATCCGTATGCATACCTGCGCCAGCGGTGAAATGACAGGAACATCACGATTTTAGCGGGTCACTCTTGTCTTAACAAAAATGGAGCTCTTAGTCTCGTCTGAAAATTTCGCACAAAAACGACCAAATTTTCGATTGTGTGCTCTTTGTACGTAATCTCCTAGTCAAATTGTCCGAATAGTCTTCCAATCGACCTTCTCCTCTTCTTTCTTCTTTCACTTCCTCCCTTCTCCCTCCTCGTGAGCAGTCGACTCTGATCCGCAATGAGCGATCCACAGCTCATCTTGGTACGTGCCCCTTCCCCTTTTAAGATCTGACCCCTTCTTTTCGCATCTCCAATATCTTCCAGGCTGCCCTCTCCTCTCTTCTCCTCCCTTCTTCCTTCTTCTTCCTCCTCCTCACTCTTCTCGTTTTCTGCACGAGCAAGAAACAAAAGACGAGTGTGTCCAAACCATCGGTGCCCGCTTCCCCACCAGCTGCACCTGCAGCACCCGCCGTCGCCAAGGTACGGTACCAGTCGGTACGAGTGTTGGCTCCGTGCCAAAACATCTTGGCACCATGCCAAATCTTATTTGAATGGAGTTCTTTCAGGATGCTCCTAAGCCACCCTCGTCGTCCATTCCATCGAGTGCAGCAGCCAGCGATCCCGCACCAGTGTACGGTATTCCTCGCATGACCAGACGTACAGTAATCTAGTTGGGCTACTCGGACCTACAGTGTTCTAGAGAATTCTT
Organism: Pristionchus fissidentatus; assembly: GCA_036245785.1. Classification (NCBI taxonomy): domain Eukaryota; kingdom Metazoa; phylum Nematoda; class Chromadorea; order Rhabditida; family Neodiplogasteridae; genus Pristionchus; species Pristionchus fissidentatus. The sequence continues at coordinate 21,110,850 of BTSY01000002.1, forward strand.
GGCTATCGTAACCTAGTGAAAAAAATCGGCTACCGTACTCCAGTCTGGTCTTCAGCCTGTGATCATGATACAGTAATCTTCTGTTTGAGGAAAGAAGAATCGCCTAAGCCAGAGGTGAAACCTCCGATGGACAAGAAGGAACTAGCGGAAGCAATTGAGAAAGGGCTAGTACGGTCACAGAAGGACGATGAATCGATTGATGTCAGTTTACGATACAGTTTAAACAAATTTATATTAAAATTACCTTATTCAGGACCACAAAACGGACTGGGGCAAGACGCAAGGCGACAAGAACAAGGGCGAACTTCAGTGGAAGAAATGAAGAGAACCAAATTACTCGAAAAAGAGGAGTAGAGATTGCCCCACTCAACGAATAAACGAGCTTCAACCTTTTGTCTTCGGTTTATGACATGTCGATCTCAGTATTTACTGATACTATTGTTGAAAGTTATGTACAACAGTAATAACTATTAGTGACTTAGGAAGGTCTCGGGAAAAAAATAAACCGCACCTTTCACTGGAACTAGCGGGGTGCGTGGAGGTTAAGCGCACTACGCTTTCAAAGTACAGTCCAGGGGGCTTCGGTCGCCGGATAGTGTTTGGTCCACAGGGAATTCGGTTGGCGGAAGCACATTTAGTTGAGGCACAAGTTGGGAAAAAGTAAATCGCTACAAAGAGTACTGGCTATTTCCGTTGCAAAAGACTTATGAGGCTGAGAGCATTACGCCACTTCGTGGCTCCGTGGCAACTTTTTCCGATCGCTCTCAGCCTCACGAGCCCTTCACAACGGAAATGCAGGATACCGTGTGTTGATTTCCTTGACGTGTTCGAACATGTTTGTGACATCGCAAAACACTTTCCCCGTGATTCCCTAAGCTCCCCGGTGCGTTTGCCAGATTTTCGAAAACTTCGTTAAAACACGTTGAAACGTGTTCGGACACGTTTGAACACGTTTGTGATATCGCAGAACACTTTTCCCGTGATTTGCTAGTGTTCCCGGATGTTTTGGTAAAATTTCGATAATTTCGTAAAAACACGTGAAAACGTGTTTTGATTTGTTCAAACACGTTTCACGTTTCTTGAAAGCATGTTTGCTGTCCATTGCCGTGCAGCGAAAAATGCGGCAAAAGGTTAGCACGCGGCTGGGTTCGAACCTCCGTTGGCGGGAGATACCTTTAACCACTTTGCCATGAATAAGTTTGTATTTTTATTTTTTGAAATTTTGTATTGTGGATGCGGTCACTATGGCGAATGAAGTGAGTCGCTACCTCGTCTCGTTTTCGAAATATTCGGTAGTGGCGCACGGACGGACGGACAGACAGACTCACTCACACACACACTCACTCACTCACAGACAGACAGGTCTTGTCGTTTTAGGTTAAGTAGTAAATGCTCTCACATGGGCAACGGTTTATAATTGGATTCGAGTAGAACCCGATCAAGAATGCATGATCTTTTGACAGAAATGGAAATGATAGTGAAAATCTTAATACAGATAGTAAGTGAAAATCTTGATACAGACCGTTCACTTTTCCAATCTTTCTCTCTTGCGAACGGTCGGTGGTCACGATCTTCAATGGCCGAATCTCAATCTCTTTGGCTCGTCCTTTGGGTTTGTTATTCGTCAAAAAATCATGATTACTATCGCCATTTCAATTGCAGGATGCCATAAAATGGTTTCTGCTCGCTTTGGGCATCCTAATCGCCCTCACCGTAACATACGTCATAGGCTCGATCTGCTGGGATCGTGAGTTGTGTAGTCTTCTTGCAACTAGTAAACAATCAGTTTCCTTTCTCACCATAATATATTCTCTGCACAGTCTTTGACTGCTGCAGCTGCTTCCGATGTTGCTGCTGCAAGATTAAGGAGAAAAAAGAAGAGAAAAACGCTGTAGCTGTGAAACCTACCGAACCTAAGGTATCCATAAATATGAAAAATGGCGAGAGAAGGAGAGTACATTTTCAGCCCGCGGTTACACCCACTGCATCGACTTCGGCTCTTTCTACTGCCGTTTGTGAAGCGAAGTACGTTATTAAGATTATTTTGTATTTCAAATTCCGCACCATAACCATTAGAATCGCATTGTAAACTCAGCAGCGTGACACAATCGCTTGGAATTCTGTAAAAAGCAATGCTTTCAATACTCAGTTTTTGCAGGAAACCTGCAGAGAAAGTTGAGGATAAGCCGATGGAGGAGCAAGATGCGAAGGCATTGGTAGAAGCAATTGAGAGAGGATTAGTACGATCACAGAGGGACGATGAATCGATTGATGTAAGTGATACGGTAGAGGAATAAGGTAGAAGGATACGGAGGAACTAGGAGTTCAGCCAAATGTTGATCAAAATAATTGTTTCACGATGTGCTCAATTGCTATTTCATTAACAAAGTAACCAGAAAAGAGCAATTCGAATGAGATTTTTATAGCAATAGTAAAAAATAACATTTTAACCCTTCCTTCGCTTTATGAAAAGATGAATTAACTTTAGAAATTTTCGATCTTATTTCTTATCAAATTAATCTTGAAATTCGTGCATTCAGGACCACAAAACGGATTGGGGCAAGACTCAAATGGAGGGAGGAAAGACAGTCACAGTAACTGAACAAGGAACGACGACAGGAGGCCTCAAGTGGAAGAAGTGAAATGAAGAAAGTAATCAATCCCAATAGCCAATCAACAAGAAGTGTCTATCAATTCTTAATTCGCTAGATAAATACACGTCATTGCATGAATTCCCTTGTTTAAAATCGATCACACGTTACAAATGGACAGCAATATTTACAATGCATTCGATCAATATTTATATTTACAGTAATCACAAACAAATCAATAAATGATCCTTCGGAGATCTCTGATCTTTCTGTTAGCCTCCTCTTGACTCAGTTTGAGATCGGCCTCGATATCAAGAATTTGTCGGAAGATTTTCGCAGTTTCTGCAATATAAAAAAACTTATCCGAAAATTGCCCTCAAAAACCATTGATGAATTCAATTTTTTTAAGTTCACCTGTTGATCAAATATGGCGCTTCTAGTTTATATTCTAGTTTTTATTCTTGCGCACATTCTCTGCACAATGTACTCAGGTGTGCGTTCGTTCTCACACAAGACGACGTTACTCAAAAACTTCTCTGTGCAAACTGTAGAAGAGTTCAGCAAAAACGAAAGAGGGAATATTTTCATTTTTTGATCCGACTTTCCTTTTAGTACACTTAACAATGACATAAGCATTTTCACTTACCTGGGCTCATAAACTGCCTCATTCTATAGGCAATCACTGCTTCTCGCTGCCTCTTTTTGCCCTCCACAATAGTTGCATACGCTGTCTGAGAGATATATTTTGTTCATAATTAATCTATGCAAAATTTGATATCCACTGCGCATTCCGGCCTGTGCCCCCTAAAAAACTTCCAACTTGCAGTCCCGGGCTTTGTCGCTTCAGAATTAGGTCGACTTTCTCCTTTATTTGGATTCTGAATACAATTTCAAATTTCCATTTTTAAATATATAGGAGAGGTATCACGAGAGATTGCAGGAAAAATCCCGCTTTCGGAACAATTTTCGAAAAAGTATTTTTGATTTCGATCAAACTTTTTTTGTAAGAGTACCCAGGAGACAAGAATTCGATCAATCCTAGTCCCGGGTCCCAGAGCCGTCTTTTAGGAATTCTCCGGTTCTGTCGCCGGAATCGTCATAACTTCCTTCAGCATTGAGCTAGAAAGCTCTGATCGGGTTTAAAATGTGCGGAGGAATTTGTGGAACATTTTTCATGTTGGTGATTATTGAGTATCTGCCGCACCCAGAAAGTTAGTTGAGAAAATTTGATTTTGTAAACATTTAAAAAATTATAACATATTTTAGATGGGCGAACCCAAGAGGTTTCTGTTCAGAATATGAAAGAGCATGTCAACATTAGTCATATAAAAAATTAAAATCGATTAGAAAGGGGCCCCTTTCTAGGCGAAAAATAGCTCTGAATACAAAAGAAATGCAAAATTTTAGAATTTTTCGAAAAATCCATCATTCTAAAATCACCTCAATTATATTTTTTCGTAAACCTCGCACAATGATGTGTACGGGGGAAATGTTTTCAGAACATATGATACATGTAGTTTGGCACAATGAAATGTAATAGCACGTCAAAACCGATTTAAATTTTCTTTACATTTATTTTATTATTGTGATGCAGTGCGAGAATATTGTGTTTCAATATCATTTTTCCGAGAATGTGCGCAAGAATAAAAACTAGAATATAAACTAGAAGCGCCATATTTGATCAACAGGTGAACTTAAAAAAATTGAATTCATCAATGGTTTTTGAGGGCAATTTTCGGATAAGTTTTTTTATATTGCAGAAACTGCGAAAATCTTCCGACAAATTCTTGATATCGAGGCCGATCTCAAACTGAGTCAAGAGGAGGCTAACAGAAAGATCAGAGATCTCCGAAGGATCATTTATTGATTTGTTTGTGATTACTGTAAATATAAATATTAATCGAATGCATTGTAAATATTGCTGTCCATTTGTAACGTGTGATCGATTTTAAACAAGGGAATTCATGTTTACAAAATCAAATTTTCTCAGCTAACTTTCTGGGTGCGGCAGATACTCAATAATCACCAACATGAAAAATGTTCCACAAATTCCTCCGCACATTTTAAACCCGATCAGAGCTTTCTAGCTCAATGCTGAAGGAAGTTATGACGATTCCGGCGACAGAACCGGAGAATTCCTAAAAGACGGCTCTGGGACCCGGGACTAGGATTGATAGAATTTTTGTCTCCTGGGTACTCTTACAAAAAAGTTTGATCGAAATCAAAAATACTTTTTCGAAAATTGTTCCGACCTACCTGCAATCTCTGGTGACACCTCTCATAAATGAATAACCTCGGCGTGTACCAATCGTCTTCCAGCATCTCCAACACCTGCTCGTCGATTTTATTAACCATATCAGCCAATTCATCGATGTACAGTGGATAGTCAGCAGAAGATCCAATGAAGAATAGAAAGACAAAAAAGAGGCACTTCATCTCTCGCTCTTTCGATCTTTTGTTGACCTCGATGGCTCACTTTTATGCTGGACACAACAGGAAGAACGTCAGTTGGCGATGGACAAACAGTGATAGTAAATAAACAATCACCGATCTGCCTACAGACAAATCCTGACAAGCTGTCGACGTCACGTATTTGTCATACTGGTATGCAAGTATTGGGGTGGCCAGTAACCGGTGCACCCTCGCTGATTTTTTAAAGAAAGGAAGTACTATACTCGATATTTCGAAAATGACTCTGCGAGATGCACTGTGTTCTGCACTACACGCTTGCTCACCGCGCTTCGTGTACTAGCAGTTCACGGCGCACTGCCGGTGCACAGAGAGCGTGCACTGCAGTCTATAGTGTATTTCGGTACCTAATTCTACATTTTTTAGTGTATCAATACACCAATGCACTGTTCAATGCACGTGCCAAGAATACGTTTTCTATCGATATTGCACTGATTTCGCCACCCCAGTAAGTACTATCTATTTCAATTTTCTCGGTATTCCTCTTATGAAAAGTAAATATCACTTTGAGAGTACGTAGAATTCAGCAAATTTATTGAGTTGAAAGATTCATTTATCCGTGGAAAGATTACTTAATTCTCTATTTGCGTCTCCACAATTGTCTCTCGAGTTGTCTCTTCTGCTGATCTGCTTGATTCTCACTCAGCGAAAGATTTCCTTCGATGTCCAGAATCTGCTGGTAAATGTTGCCGACGCCTTAAAATGAGTAACGGCAATAGAAGTACTTATTATTCTCCTGCAGTATTTGCCTTTAACACATTTAGAACTAGACCCCGACCTATGAAGCGGACATGAAACAATAATCCACGACGTCTGTACACTCTACAATTGCGGCTAGCTCGTTGTCTCCATACCTCTGGCCTGATACTGCTGCATCTTTCGCTGTTGCTTGTATTGACGCTCGCTTTCCTTGCGCGCAACGATGCCTTGATATGCCGTCTGCAAAATTAATTAATTAAAATAAAATTAAGCATGAACTATTGTAAATAAGAGCAGTTCTTTCTCACCTGCAGTGCGGGACTCTGTCGGGCAAGAATTGCATCTGCTTGAGACTTGAGTTGTGATCTGTAAAGTAAAAGGCTCTATTTTCATTTTCTTCCATTCAGTTGTGGTTAGAATCGGCCGAAATGTTTTCTATAAATTTAGTAGTATTTTCTTACCTCGGGGTGAAGTCATCGTCCTCCAGGAACTCGAGTTCTCTCTCGTCTTGGGGCGACACGAGATCCGACAATTCATCGATGTAGAGGGGATAATCGGCCACGGCCAATGCAACAATGCACAGAAGAATGATCAGAGCACACTTCATAACTGACTTTGGTGTGTCTCTATCTCGAAACCTCCTCTGTTATATACTAGACGAGGGATCGGTGGCAGTTCAGTTTGTGGCCACAAAGTGAGCAAATAATCTACTACAAGTGGCAGAGTAGAGGGAAATGGTGACTGACAATAGCGAAGAGAGTGACTTTGAGGTCGAGAACGAACGTTCGGTAGATCAAGTGATGTCAACTCGAGCAAACGTGCGGAATCGGATTCAAACATTGTAGAACAGCAGAGAATTGTCATGCACTTCGGGAGAAATGGTACTCGTTTTGAGTGCACTTACGAAATTCTTTTTATTAAATTTTTTTATTTATCCGTATAGACATTTTTGAAAAGCAACACCCGTTTGCGAATAAATTATAGTGAAAGAAAATTGAATTGCGTTGGAATGAAATATTACTGGGATTGTGTACATTTTCAAAACAAATTCTAAGGAAGAAAATGTTCCGGGAACTTTGAAGTCACGTTTTTCCCTAGAATTTCTCGTTTCTGAAAATCAGTGCAAAGTGTGTTAGACAACAGCAGCAGCTACATCAAGAAGAAATCCCTTGTTCGGCCCGGGTGATGAGAGCATCCAGAAGGGATTTGAGTAGCAGAGGGAACACATCCTGTAATTATCGAGGAATAGTAAATACAATGTGTATAATTTAAAATACCGTTCAAGATGGACTGCGAAACACTCTGACGATTTTATGATGACAGCCTCTACGTACTCGAGTCGGCCAGAGGAAATGTAGTGACGAACCTGGATTTGATTTTGTTCAAAGACCATTCATACGTTTGATCGTGCAACGAACACAAAAACGTGTGTGTTTTCGTCAAAATATGTGAATACACTAAATGCCTCACCGTAGTCTTGAACCACACGTAATTTCCCTGTCCTCCACCATAATTTCCAGAGTGAATCGCCGCCGTTTTGAGAATCTTCACCCAGAATTTGATCGTGAGCCACTCGATGTCACGACTGAAAGTAATGCTGATTTGTTTTAGAAAAAATCATTCGAAAATACTATCTTTCGGTCCGTGTAATTTCTCACTGTTCGAACAGTGGAAAGTCAGTATGAGTCTGTGCACATTTTCATAATGCGAGATGATGCCCCTCTTGAAATATCGGATAGACGAATAGTCACTCACGATTCCTTGTCAGATTCCCTATCGATCATTTGGTAAGAGTTGATGTGGAGGTTCCTCTTGTCTACTTCAATCGAATCGATACAAGGTTCTTGCAACGCCCGCGATTCGATGAGATCGTATACTTTGTCGTAGAGAATATCGTCACTGCAAGTGCAAGAAATAACATATATTTTTCATAGTGAGAAAAAGGCAAATTGTCGTGGAGAACACATTTTTTCTATGATCTGCTTAGTAAATAAATTCAATGTTTTGGATTTAAATTTTGCTTCGATGTTCACATATGAATGTTCTTCAATATTCTTTAAAAGCAAAAGTTTTACTCCTTTTCCAATTCTTCGATTGATAAAAAACTGACGCATTGATTGTCGCATTCCTCTTCTTGTCCGACCCCATACAAACACAATTCTCTTTCGGAATATGGAGTGTGGTACAATTTCTCTCCTCTGGAAGCATCTCACCGAAGAGAGAAACTTCCTGCAATTTAGATTATACGATGAAAAGCGCAAGTAATGAAAGCATTAACCGATAACCTTAAGAGAGCATCCACGAGAGGTCGGGGGTACCTCACGGATGGCTTTTTTGCAACCTATCTCAATAACTTGGGGGTGAAGTCAGGATCACAAGTGCTGATATTTGGCCAAGTAACTAAGGTTTTGGGTCCTGCCCCGAAAAGTTACAGTAACCCCACCTTCCGACATCGATTTTTTTACCATTTCAAAAAGTAGGTTTTTATAGGTTTTCTAGGTGTATTTTGCGAAAAAAATAACAATGAAAATATTTTCAAAGCGATCTGATAACGATAAAAGGTCGAAAATCTGAAATTTCTCAGTTTTTTTACTTTCCTGAAAACAAATTCCACACGTTTTAAAAAGTCACTTAAGTTTTTGAATTCTACATCAAAAACTACGTATAGTATAGTATTTCGTATGAGGTTTCGTGCGCATCGCCGGTTGTAGCAAAGTTAAGAAAACCGCGTCTTCAGAACAATTGAAATGCAGGGATGATGAAATCGGGAGGATTGTAATTTCCTTTGCACCTATTTCGCTTACTAATTCATTCTAATCATAATTACCATAATATAGAAAGTGATAAAACTTCGATCTGAGCCATATCGAAGTTTTGAAAATATTTTTTTGGTTGTTATTTCGATCTTTTCCAAATTATTTGTCTTACCCCTTTATGTTTAAATAAATGCGATATATCTATTTTATTCACTTTTTAAAATTAATACTGAGTGATATCAACTATAAAAGAACATAAATTAACCGGGTATTACAACCCGCGAATTTTTAGAACTTGATGCCAGGCATCCCAAAAAGTCGATAAAATTGAATTTTAGTAGAACTTTATTTCGTTCGCTCAAATTGTGTTATATTACCTCGGGATATGTTTATTTGTGTTTATTTGGCATGCTAAAGTGTATCTGGGGTGTGTTTTTGCTACCTGAGATCCTAGAATGGAAGTTCCGTTCTCGAAGACTCTCAATAAGGATGGCCTAAACATAGTCTTATTTAGAGTTGGCCTCGTGAGAAAAATGACCGATTATTCCCTGAAAATTGGAGAAATGACCTCATATGAAAACATATCGGGCATTAATTGAATTCGAGATCTCGAAATTGCTTCGATTCTCGCTTACCCCCTGGTATTTCTATTCGTTTCTTGGAAAACGGCCGTTTTGGAGAGAACACACACCTTGAAGAAGTTGTAAAACAGTGAACATAGAACAGTCCACAAGTTGCAAAATTTCAATACCGGCCGGTATCGGAATGAGAGATAAAAAGATTTCATTTAGGTTATAATCGAATTCACATTGGTTCATACTAGGTCGAAGTGGTGTAGTGGTCTAAGGCGCCCTCCCAGTTTCATTCCGTGTCACACCGGGGTTCGATTCCCGGCTGTGCATACCGCCACCGCCTCACCAAGGCGCTCGAATGAGTAAAGATTGGTAGTGGTGTAACCACGAAGGTAATTAGATCCGAAGAAGAGATTGGGCCCTCCGGATTGAACTGGCCTATTATGCGCTGGCCTTAGCAGTGACTCCCTCAGGACTTGGAGCCTAGATAAGGGGATGCCTTTACCTTTACCATACTAGGGTTCCTTAATGATACACGAAATACCAACTATAAAAGGTGGCACAATGGAATTTTTATGGTTCAACTTTTTTATATTTTATTTTTCGTGCCATTAAGGAATCCTAGTTCATACACCGATTTTCGTCAATTTATGATAGCTGGAGTCAGTATTGCTGATAGCTGGAGTCAGTAGTACTAGTATTGCTTGTTCGGTTTTCCTGAAAAAATCAATTATTTTTTTATTTTCGAGAAGAGTGATCAAAGGGGAATATCGAGATCTCGTATTTCTTAAAATTCTTGAAATTATGTTTCAATTTGCCTATTTTTGAATTTTCGAAAAGTTGCATGTTTTATTGAAGTGACTCTAAATTCGTTATCACTTTCTCCCAAGTCATGAGCAGTCGACTTGCCTCTGCGGGGGAATGAAATTAAGAAGAAGAATTTGAGCTATACAGTCGTTTTCGTGGTATGAGAAGTTATTGTTATGGGAAAAATGCATTTTACTAATAAATCTTCAAAATATTTTAATGCATAAATTTTCATCGGAAATTATTCGAATTTTCGAAGCAATTTCGAGATCTCGAATTCAATTAATGCCCGATATGTTTTCATATGAGGTCATTTCTCCAATTTTCAGGGAATAATCGGTCATTTTTCTCACGAGGCCAACTCTAAATAAGACTATGTTTAGACCATCCTTATTGAGAGGTTTCGAGAACGGGACTTCCATTCTAGGATCTCAGGTAGCAAAAACACACCCCAGATACACTTTAGCATGCCAAATAAACACAAATAAACATATCCCGAGGTAATATAACACAATTTGAGCGAACGAAATAAAGTTCTACTAAAATTCAATTTTATCGACTTTTTGGGATGCCTGGCATCAAGTTCTAAAAATTCGCGGGTTGTAATACCCGGTTAATTTATGTTCTTTTATAGTTGATATCACTCAGTATTAATTTTAAAAAGTGAATAAAATAGATATATCGCATTTATTTAAACATAAAGGGGTAAGACAAATAATTTGGAAAAGATCGAAATAACAACCAAAAAAATATTTTCAAAACTTCGATATGGCTCAGATCGAAGTTTTATCACTTTCTATATTATGGTAATTATGATTAGAATGAATTAGTAAGCGAAATAGGTGCAAAGGAAATTACAATCCTCCCGATTTCATCATCCCTGCATTTCAATTGTTCTGAAGACGCGGTTTTCTTAACTTTGCTACAACCGGCGATGCGCACGAAACCTCATACGAAATACTATACTATACGTAGTTTTTGATGTAGAATTCAAAAACTTAAGTGACTTTTTAAAACGTGTGGAATTTGTTTTCAGGAAAGTAAAAAAACTGAGAAATTTCAGATTTTCGACCTTTTATCGTTATCAGATCGCTTTGAAAATATTTTCATTGTTATTTTTTTCGCAAAATACACCTAGAAAACCTATAAAAACCTACTTTTTGAAATGGTAAAAAAATCGATGTCGGAAGGTGGGGTTACTGTAACTTTTCGGGGCAGGACCCAAAACCTTAGTTACTTGGCCAAATATCAGCACTTGTGATCCTGACTTCACCCCCAAGTTATTGAGATAGGTTGCAAAAAAGCCATCCGTGGACCTTCCTCCTGAGCCCCGGCCTCTCCTGGATGCTCTCTTAAATATTCCAGAACTGCTTTCTAGAAAATGAACAAACTGTTTGAATCATAGAATCACCTGTTTGTGTTCGATGTCGTAATCCAGCCATTCGACGAGATTGGGCAGTTTTGCCTCCGCCAGTTGACGGAGAGTCTCATGGAGATCGCGAGTGGTGAATAGTCTGCAAGGGATAGGAAATATTCAGAATCCAAAACCGGATAAATAGAGGGTATTCCTTCACCAGTGTCTCGATATCATAAAAATTCCATAAATTGGGATTATGAAAAGAGGCTTACTTGTCCATGTTGTAGCCGTACGCAGAGTAGAATTCGTTGCGCGTTCGTCTGTGAAATTATAGGAATTAGATAAGACTAGCTAGAATTGCTAGAGTAGTAGATGTGATCTCAGCGTAGCACAGAGAGGTAGAAAAACGAATTGTATATGCTCTTATTGTTAGCTCACTTGTGTTTTATTGCTCGATATGCAATGCAAGAATTATGTACGAACTCATTGAGTAGTTTGTTTACTATTGCAATGAGGAAAAAAATATTAAATAACTAAATTTGTTCATCTGTTTTTCAAAAAAAAATTACCTAAACTGCATAGGGAACCAGGCGGCCAACAGCGGACTCTTTCCTTCCACGACACCCGACAGACCATTCCCTGAAAGTATCTTTATTGAACGTCTAATTGGAAATTTATAAGTAGGTCACTTTGATCTGAAAAATATTTGTAAACTGTGAACATATCAAGCTGCCCGAACCTTTGAGTCCTGATGGCGACATCACGAATATGACTGTATTCGACGACGTTGAGATCATTCGAGACAAAGCGGAACTGAACTGATTGCTTTCACTTCGTGAAACTATAGATAAAACCGAATCCACCATCCGACACTATCATTAAAAAACGAATCTACCATCCGCCACACTCAGAAATTCTTACGTACCCCATTAGACACACGTTTTTTTCACATTTTTTTACAAAATTTAAAAGTTATCTTTTCTGTACGACTTGACTTTACAACAAATTTTCTGCTGATATCTATCACCTCAATTCGTCGTCGATTGATCCTAGCAACGATCGATTATGTGGCGATCTTAGATGCGTGATCGACAGTGAGCAATGTTGACGGAAGTCTGAGGAGAAATCGACCATCGGTCCGAGAACAGAAGAGACCTTCGACTGAAATAAATATATTATATGAGAGGAATCGCGAAAGAGTCGACCATGGCCAGGACGTAGAAATTTATGATTTTTGATTTGGCTGAAAAGTGTATCCAAGGTATTTCAACATCGGCTCTATCGATTGGCGTTGACAGAATTTTGATAAAAAATTTCGCAATCGCGTGAAACATATCCAAACCTGGAGTCTTCGGATTTTTCCGCCGACATGTCAAAGTTTGAGAAATCATAACTCGGTTCAAAATAAAGGTAGAGAATTGCGGTTTTGTGTGTTAGATAGAGAAAAGACTCGACTACAGCCACAACTGTCCCAACTCATTCCTGGCTGATGCAGTGGAAAGAAGCGGTCGGTTTCACAAACTATGTTATAAATCGCTGCAGAATTAAAACTATTCTTAGGTTCTTTGTTTGTTCGAATGTTCAGCTTAGTTGCTCACTGCAAACTAACAGACGGACAAATCGGATCTTGCGTGGCAATTGCGCTCTGCCGAACTTTTTTTTGAAAAAAAATTTTTTTATGCCATTGTCACCAACAGTGTCATTTGCAGTGTAAATATTCAAAAACAATCTAAAAACGTAATACAAGTTGTTTTAGGGGACTTTTAAAGCTAACTTTTTGAGAGAAAAAAGTTCGAAAAATTTTAGGGCAGAATTTCACTTTTGAAGAAACTGTACTTTACAAGATCCTATTGTGTACTAATGTTGTCATAATCATTAGAGATGATGCTCGGGAGAAGATTTTTGCAGATACATGCCGATACTAAAATGGTTATCGCGTTTCCAACACTCTTCGTGTGATGATCGGTTTCATATCTTACACCGCTAGCCATACCCTTATAATTTCCCTCATCATGCTAAGAGCAGTCGGAAAATTGAAAGTGAGTCTCTATCTCATCATTGTGGGCAGCTACAACAACTAAGTTTTGCCTTGTCAAAGAGCAAATATCATATTTTTCGAAAATACATCCACTTTTTCACACATATCTCATAAATCTAGATTTCTACCGAATCCTGGCACAGGCCAAATTGTTCGGACACTTTCATTGAATCATTTTTTGTTGACAGTATTCAAATCTAACGATGATTTAATCTCAGAAAAAAATCGAAGACTCAAAAGTGCTCAAATTTCACACATTAAAAAATTAATTCTGAGGATATTTGAAACGGTTCTAGTGAAATATTGCCCACATTCATTTTCATATACTTAAAGAAGAACTGTGAAACTGATAACTTAAACTTATGAAAAAAAATTTTTTTTTGAAAAATACCATGAACCCGGGGTCATTGTCCAAAAATAATTTTTCACCATGAACCCAGGTTCATGGTATTTTTCAAAAAAATATTTTTTTCATAAGTTTAAGCTATTAGTTTCATAGTTCTTATTAAGGTATACGAAAATGAATGTGGGCAATATTTCGCTCGAGCCGTTTCAAATACCTTTAGAATTATTTTTTTTTTTTTGGGAAATTTGAGCGATTTTGAGTCTTCGATTTTTTCTGAGATCAAATCGTCGTTATATTTGAATACTGTCAACAAAAAATGATTCAATGAAAGTGTCCGAACAATTTGGCCTGTGCCAGGATTCGGTAGAAATCTAGATTTATGAGATATGTGTGAAAAAGAGGATGTATTTTTCGAAAAATACGATATTTGCTCTTTGACAAGGCAGAACACGCGCTTTCAGACAAATATTGGAAAACTTAGTTGTTGTAGCTGCCCACAATGATGAGATAGAGACTCACTTTCAATTTTCCGACTGCTCTTAGCATGATGAGGGAAATTATAAGGGTATGGCTAGCGGTGTAAGATATGAAACCGATCATCACACGAAGAGTGTTGGAAACGCGATAACCATTTTAGTATCGGCATGTATCTGCAAAAATCTTCTCCCGAGCATCATCTCTAATGATTATGACAACATTAGTACACAATAGGATCTTGTAAAGTACAGTTTCTTCAAAAGTGAAATTCTGCCCAAAAATTTTTCGAACTTTTTTCTCTCAAAAAGTTAGCTTTAAAAGTCCCCTAAAACAACTTGTATTATGTTTTTAGATTGTTTTTGAATATTTACACTGCAAATGACACTGTTTGTGACAATGGCATAAAAAATGTTTTTTTCAAAAAAAAAGTTCGGCAGAGCGCAATTGCCACGCAAGATCCGATTTGTCCGTCTGTTAGTTTGCAGTGAGCAACTAAGCTGAACATTCGAACAAACAAAGAACCTAAGAATAGTTTTAATTCTGCAGCGATTTATAACATAGTTTGTGAAACCGACCACTTCTTTCCACTGCATCAGCCAGGAATGAGTTGGGACAGTTGTGGCTGTAGTCGAGTCTTTTCTCTATCTAACACACAAAACCGCAATTCTCTACCTTTCTTTGAACCGAGTTATGATTCCTCAAACTTTGACATGTCGGCGGAAAAATCCGAAGACTCCAGGTTTGGATATGTTTCACGCGATTGCGAAATTTTTTATCAAAATTCTGTCAACGCCAATCAATAGAGCCGATGTTGAAATACCTTGGATACACTTTTCAGCCAAAACAAAAATCATAAATTTCTACGTCCTGGCCATGGCCGGAGTGGTCGACTCTTTCGCGATTCTTCTCATATATAAATGTGAATAATCGAAGAAAATATAAACTGGATTTGGCCACACAAGTGGCACAGTTGAGTTTCATCGATTGATCGATAATGACCGAATACAGAGAAAACTCAATCCCTCACTGAGTGAATCAACCAATCAATCATTTAATCACATCAGGCGGTAAAGACACAGATGAGGATGGGACGGTAGTCTTCATAAGTTGTATTCCACCAGTTCGTGCCGATTGCTCTCCTTAGGTCATCTCTCCATCCCACTTTTGGATGTCCAAGGGGACATGTGCTGCTGTAAGGGGTCGACACGGTAGTTGTTTTCTCGCTGTATCCATACTCCTCACTTTCAATGCCCATTGAGCTTTCCGCTTGAGGCCCTCCTGAACCCAATCTTTCGCTTTGATGATTTCCCGAAGACGTTCGTTTCTCCAGCGATCTCTCAATGTCACTCCAATCATCTTCCTTTCCATAGCACGCTGCGTGACGTTAAGCCGATTTTTCTCATTCGCCCTCAAAGCCCACACTTCACTCCCGTAGAGTACTGTAGAGGCGATGCAGCTCTCAAACAGTCTTCTTCTGGTCTTCATAGGTAAAAGACGGGACGAAAAGAGGTGAGACAGTTTGTTCCATGCGAACCATCCGAGCCGATTCCTATATTCCATTTCTTCAGAGACATTTAGGGGGACTGATTGTGAGTCACAGTTATCTATATATCACTGACCTTTCCATTTGCCAGGCAGTTTTCGTTCTGTTGTTTGTTCCTGTTGAATACGTGGAGTGGTCGAGTATCGACGGAGGCGTCAATTGAAATCGACGATTTGTCGAAAGAAGAAGACATTTCCTCATTTAAGAAGGTAGCACAACCGCGATCTGAATCAAAATTCCGACACTGGTGAAATATCGAAAGATGTGCTTTCTTTTATTTTCTAATAGCAACACAAAAGCAACACAAAATATAATTCTTGACAAAATGCTCACCTCTCATCAAGTCGATAAGATTCGTACTATCGTTTCCGTTGAGGATGAGCTCGAGGTTGGCAGAGGAGTCAGAGTAGGACTAAAGGGGAAATATTTCAACGTATTGGTCAACATGTAAGGATGTACCATGCCATCATGCGTACTCGATCCCTTACTGCGCACTTACTCCATTACTATTTTAATCGTTGATTCATTTATAATTTCCATTAAAAGTTACCTGTGAGTATCGACTGGGCATGAAAAAGTCCTCATCTGCCATCAATTTGATCGTTTTAGGCAGACTCCGAGCAAAGTGAGCTTGAGAGACGTCGTCGAGAATAAGCAGAGCCATCGAAGGGTTACTCTCAAGAGAAAAACAACTCATTTTCCATTAACAAGTACCAATAATTCTTCTTTGTTGCATTTTTGCTGATCCAGCTCATAATATTGCTAGATTTTCGATGCAAATATTTTAATATTTGCATTTGAAATTTAAAAAAAAACAAACATCATCACTCGCAGCGTACTGCGCAGCTTCTCGATTCGTCCTCAATTTCTTCTGCAATAAATAATTTGAAAGCGAGAATCTCTTTCCACTTTTATGTTTAGATTGGACAGGTTTCGATTTCCTTTGATCGCCCGCGGAATAGCTAATCGTATGCGACACTCTTGTAGGAAGATCTAACTGATGGGAATTGGAGCACATTGTAGGTTAGACATTAGAGAGGTAACAGCATGTTTCGACTATTGAAGATAAAAAATATGATGGGAAATAGATTACTAATGATTGCTCCTATTCCGAAGATTATGATCAAATAATTTCGGTGAAACATAATTGTGCAGAATTGAATTGCTCTCTCTTAGTTCAAAGAATGAGAAAGAGCTCACTTGTCTCTTTGCTGTCGGGTTGAAGAATGCTTCTTCGTAGATGATCTCATCTTCTTTGCTACATCTCACAATGAATTGATCCAGATCAACTTGCTGCCGAGTATCGAAGGAAATCTGAGCATGAGGTTCGATTTGGAGAACATTCGCGACCTAATTTAGGATCATGCCTTCAACTAGCATTTTAATGTATTTATTTCTTTTTTTTCTAAATGACTCTAGATAGGTTGGTCACTTTGCTCTCTTTCATGACGCGGCGATAAAGGAACTCTCAACCTGATCTATTCGAGGAAGGAGCAAAAAACAACTAGGGAAAGAGAACGGATGACCGACTGGAATTGCTCTATTTCGCGTTGCGGATTTTTTTGTTTTGATTGACCGGATAAAATAATTAAAATGAATAAAATCAAACCGCAGTTTCTTGTTCGAGTTGAACTCCCCCAGTTTCGTTGAGTGAAAGCGCGAAATAAGAACATCTGATAATAAACAAAAATTAATGTTATTATTTGATAATATGATTTCTTACTCCACTCCTTGGAACTCCTTCTTCTTTGTTGAAAAGGGCGTCGAAACTGTGAGATATCCTGAATCGAGTGAAGCGAGTGAAGGTTGAGTGGAAGGACACTCAATGCTGCTGAAAAAAAATAAAACATAAAAAAAATAATAAAATGAAACTTCCCATAGCCCATATAAACCTGAGGTCTATCTAGAATCTAGACCATTGCAGGAAGCGATAATGTTTGAAGTGATTATTTTTAGTAAGCTCCTACAATTGCTCTTATCATTGTATCCGTATTTCGTATTATGATGGGAAAAAGTCGGCGTTTCGACCACCCTCATAGAAATGGACGTGTTCTCTGTGTATAATGCGCCCAAACCACTTTCTTTCACTTTTTCTTCTGATCCTTTGTATCGCGGGAGCACCGTTCCATCGATTAATTATGAACTACTCACCGCACGAAATTTGTGCTTTTCAATTGACTGTTATCCCAAATGGAGAAACGCGGCCATTCGCACGTAACTTCGTCCTGTTGCACTGAAAATAGATATGTATAGAACAATAAATTAAATTGTATTTATGTTTCATTGATTTCGTTCAGAGTCATGAAAATTAGCCTTTGACCTTGCGGCAGATCAAGTTCACTAATTGTTCTGACTCTTTTGATTCTTTGGCTCTCTCTTCGTTTGCAAGATTTGCAGGAAGAATCACAGATGAGTGTATGCATGCAAGCACCCTTCGATTGTTGATTGCCATTTGATTGAACATATAAAAGCCGCCTGAATAAACTATTGTATCCTACTGAGAGAAACCTACAGCGGTCAGAATACTAATGAATGAAAGGTAAACTTGAAACGATCGAGGGTGGGAAACTTTGAACTCACAAAGTCTCGAGAATGTGATGTTCTCCGATTGTTGCGGTGTGTGGAGTGAAAGTTTCCAAGTTAACCAAGCGGAGCACGTGGCGATTACAAGAATCGGACCAATTATCTGTAAAATAATTACGCAATCACTGTTTGATGTAAAAGCAATGCAATTAATGGGGCTAGTGTTTACAAACGATCTTATATTTAACAAGGTGAGATTATTGCGAAAAGTTACGGTGTTAAAATTTAAAAATAATGGGCGAAATCAAGCAGCAAACTTACTCGTAATATGGGAATACTATGTGGAAGTGGTTGCTTATCCATTTATCCCTCCAAGTTGCGACTGATCACTTTCTCTCTTTCTCACTCGAAGCTTCGTTTCAATTGCTCTCTTCTCTGGAACCTCCTCCCTAGGGCGATCTCTCTCTCTCTCTCTCTCTCTCTCTCTCTCTCTCTCTCGTCTCACTTTCCTCCAACATCCTCTTTCACTCTCTTAATTTCTCTCCTTTCTCCTCCTCCTCTCCCTCAACAATAGAGAAAGCGGGGCCGCACAACTTGCGCAAACTTGGGCTGAAATCACGTAAACGAACACAGAATTCACATATTCTTCATTAAGGTCACTGTTCTTCCAAGAGTGCTTTTCCCCCCTTGGGCAAGGGAAGAAAACTGGTCGTAGTCGTTTTTTGAATGACAACGTGAAGGGGAAAGGACAGCTTGGGGAGAAAATACTGTTCCGTTGGTCGGCAAGTCTGGTATCCCAATTTCTTCCGCCAGTACTCACTTATCCCCAATCCGCCCGCTCTTTTGATTTGAGAAGTGCCCTTTCACTGTGTATTTTTGCTCACGAAGACTAGACTATTCGTGAGCAATCAACCAACCATCTTTATAATAGTGAAAGGATTTGGGATGTCCACTAAGGATGTCGCTTCGATGCTGTGTATACTCTGGTAGCCACTGCCTCTGATTAGCCGTATTACGGATCTCTCGCTCAAAATGCCGGAATACGAACACCAAACCTGCATCCCTAATGCCCACTGATCGGACTGGTATTTTATACGGGAGTCAGTGGAACCTATCGAGAGTGGAACGATACACGGCGTTTTGACTCAATTTATTTTGAATATTTCCGTGTGGGAACTCGGGCTCACCCTGCTGTTACTTAATTCCAACACGCAAACTCTTTTATTCCCTCTCGTATTTCGCTCTACCGATGAAATGAGAATAGAACTGACTGATCTGCCTCTCTTTCTCGCCCACTGTAGAATGCCGTGCGATAGGAACAAGACTGTTCAACATTTTATCTGGTCCCAGATTCGGTTCACTATTTGCAGTGTTCGGGAATAGTTTTGTAGAATCGACACTTCATTCCGCCGTTGCGACGATTATTGCCGGTTTTCAGTCTCCTGGCATCGATCACTGAAATTTGTTTCAGAAGTGATTAAAAGCCGAAATAAAGGAGAAAATTTTTTACAAATTGAGATATATCTTCGAAGTAAGAACGGATCAGACGACAATTTCGGGAGCAGGTTTGATACTAACTGAAATTCAATTGGACATACGCGAAGCCATAAGAAGTGTGAGAAGAAGGATTGTGAGAAGGCGCATTAATACTCTTCTGTAAATATACTCTTCGAAATAGCGCTCTTTTTATATGCATCCTCTTGCCTAGTTGTCGACTATTCGAATGTGAGTTCTTATGCCCTTTCATTCAGTCAGTATTTGCATTCAAACTGAAATAACACTACTGAAAAGTGTGTTTAGTGTGAAATTCGAAACGACTGTTTACAGTATGCACGTAACGAAGGGTCGCTCTTGTTTTTTTTCCATCATTCAACCGGATAACGGTAATTTATAAATCCTATTTACTATCGAAATATTGGGCATTGAAGCAATTTCTGGTACTGTTTACATTATTTCCACACTCAACAGGACACGTCTCTCATATTATTCTGACGATGATGGTGCTCACAATACACGAATGCACCCGATTATATCTCTCCGTACCTTCTACCCCTTTCTTGTCCGATTGCAAAATTGCGGGAAAATTGACAAGCGTTCATTCGTTTCGGATCACCCTCGGATCACCGATCACCCTCGGATCACCCTCGGATCACCCTCGTTTCTTTTCTCCAATGTACTTTCCAAACCTCATTTCGGAAAGTCGTTTGCACCACGCCACAATAACAGCTTCAACTGCCTCTTTGCCATTGTCAACAGAACGATTTACCATTTCTCTAAAAAGAGAAATCGACCCGTTACAAAAATGAATCTCTGTATAAAGCTAGCGAAATTGTTTGTTAGTCCACCACTATTTCCTTCTCGTTCTTTCCCACGCAAACAATGCGTCTCTTCCTCGTAGTTTTTCTCATTGCAATTGTCGTCTGTGCAACGATTGGTCAGTTTACGAACATTCTTCAGCGGTATATTCGCTGTTTGAAAACAAAATCCCTAGATACAAAAAAATATAATTTGTGAATCGATTTCTTAACTATTTAGAATCTCATTCACATCCTGACAGCGGCAGCGCGTATCTTCGTCGTGCTAGCCAGTTCAAAAGAGCGGTACCGAAGGCGTCGACCCCGAAACCAGCGGGGAAAGGAGTGGTAGTCACGACGACTCCCAAGCCAGCCACAGCAAAACCGCTTCCTTTCGATAGTGAAAGTTCTGAGGAGTACTATGATTAGAGTGTCATCATCAAGATTTATTCGTAAATAAAAACTTCTTGGCAAGCTCGGTTTTATTACACTTCACAATTTACAAATGTCCGATTCATATGAATATCTACTATCCATTGCAACAATATGAAGACATCTAATTAACGAAGAAAGTGATATCAAAAATCTGACGACACTTTGGACGTAGTTCTGGACGTATGTTCATAAATAAAGATATCAACATAATTCACAATTTAAAAATCCTCCGATGTATTCGAATATTCTCCATTCCTAAGACTATTTTTGCTGTCTCTCCATGGCGGTCGATCCGAATTGTGAATCGCTCGCTTGAGAAATTGATGAAGGGAGGAGATCGGAATATTCATGCAGTAGAAACAGAAAAGGAGCAAAAAAATAGGTGTGAAAAATATAGAAATATGGAGAGAGAGAAAGGAACGAATCGATAAGTAAGGAGAGAGGAGGAGGGAGTGAAATGGTGGGCTTCGCTCTCATTACGTAGGCAAAGAGTGATTTGATCAATTTTCTTATTCTTCGTAGGTCGCAAGTTTCAATATTTCATGTTTGCAATGATGTGCCGCGAGAGTTGTCATTATGGATAAGGCTGAGACTCAATTGTGAAATTGTTTTTAGAAAAATGAGTAACGAATCGATGCTAGGAGAGGCGAGAGGAGAACATGAAGTGATTCTTTTCATTTTGATGGGTGGAGAAATGAATTGAAACGAAGAACTGGAATGGGCTCGTGAGATTACTAACGAAGATTGGATAACCAGACTTTCCGAAATCAGCGCCATTACAGCGACACTTATAAATATTATTCTCATTATTGCTCGAATACACTTGGCGTGCTCACCGTATCTTCTTTTCTTCTTCAATTTATGAAGCACGAATGCTCAAAATAGGGAAACTATAGAAGCTTCGATTTCTCTCGGATAATTGTTCAGAGTATTCTACAAACCTCATTTCGGAAAGTCGTTTACCACATCCGCTACTTCCATAACCCTTCAGCCATTGCGAACATAACGATTTGTCATTTCTCTAAATGAGAAATCGAGACCCCTGTACAAAACTTGCGGAATTCCCTGCTAGTCCACCACTATCTCCTTCTCGTTCTTTCCCACTCAAACAATGCGTCTCTTCCTCGTAGTTTTTCTCATTGCAGCTGTGTTCTGTGCAATGATTGGTCAGTTTTTAAACACTCTCTAGAATCGCCGATGGTCGGACTAGTAGCAAATGGTGGTCGGCTAGTGGCCGCCCACTAGTCGACCACCATTTGCTACTATTTCGGCCATCCGACCACTAGTCCGACCACCAAACATATGCAATTTTGGATTGGCTACTAGTCCGACCACCACTTGCTACTAGTCCATCCACCAAATGCTACTAGACCGGTCACCAAATGCGGCTCTGTTCTAGTATCCCCTCACTAAGGGAATAGAAAGGTCCCATGGGAATAGAAAGGTCCCAAAAAAACAGAAAGGTCCCATGAGAATAGAGAGGTCCCAAAAAAACAGAAAGGTCCCATGGGAACAGAAAGGTCCCAAAAAACAGAAAGGTCCCATGGGAATAGAGAGGTCCCAAAAAAACAGAAAGGTCCCATGGGAATAGTGGTCCCAAAAAAACAGAAAGGTCCCATGGGAACAGAAAGGTCCCAAAAAAACAGAAAGGTCCCATGGGAATAGAAAGGTCCCAAAAAACAGAAAGGTCCCATGGGAATAGAGAGGTCCCAAAAAAACAGAAAGGTCCCATGGGAACAGAAAGGTCCCAAAAAAAACAGAAAGGCCCCATGGGAATAGAAAGGTCCCAAAAAACAGAAAGGTCCCAAGAAAGAGAGAAAAATAAATTACCGGAATAGAAAGGTCCCAAGAATAGAAAGGTCCCAAGAGCGCTGTAAAAAGATGAAAAATAATAGAAAGGTCCCAAGAACGTTGAAAATCGCATGTCAAGAATAGAAAGGTCCCAAGACTCGAAAAAATGGCTTGAAAATAATAGAAAGGTCCCAACAGAACAGAAAGGTCCCAAGAGTGGTCTAAAAAGATGGAAAATAATAGAAAGGTCCCAAGAATCGAAAAATTGGCCTGAAAATAATAGAAAGGTCCCAACAGAATAGAAAGGTCCCAAGAGCGGTCTAAAAAGATGGAAAATAATAGAAAGGTCCCAAGAATCGAAAAAAATGGCTTGAAAATAATAGAAAGGTCCCAACAGAACAGAAAGGTCCCAAGAGTGGTCTAAAAAGATGGAAAATAATAGAAAGGTCCCAAGGATCGAAAAATTGGCCTGAAAATAATAGAAAGGTCCCAACAGAATAGAAAGGTCCCAAGAGCGGTCTAAAAAGATGGAAAATAATAGAAAGGTCCCAAGAATCGAAAAAAATGGCTTGAAAATAATAGAAAGGTCCCAACAGAACAGAAAGGTCCCAAGAGTGGTCTAAAAAGATGGAAAATAATAGAAAGGTCCCAAGAATCGAAAAATTGGCCTGAAAATAATAGAAAGGTCCCAACAGAATAGAAAGGTCCCAAGAGCGGTCTAAAAAGATGGAAAATAATAGAAAGGTCCCAAGAATCGAAAAAAATGGCTTGAAAATAATAGAAAGGTCCCAACAGAACAGAAAGGTCCCAAGAGTGGTCTAAAAAGATGGAAAATAATAGAAAGGTCCCAAGGATCGAAAAATTGGCCTGAAAATAATAGAAAGGTCCCAACAGAATAGAAAGGTCCCAAGAGCGGTCTAAAAAGATGGAAAATAATAGAAAGGTCCCAAGAATCGAAAAAAATGGCTTGAAAATAATAGAAAGGTCCCAACAGAACAGAAAGGTCCCAAGAATCGAAAAAATGTGCCCAAAATAATAGAAAGGTCCCAAGAAGAGATTGAAATCCATGAAAATAAATGAAAGGTCTCAAGATAATAGAAAGGTCCCAAGATGCAAAAACGATTTCCATAAAAACAAAAGCAATGAATGAAATAAATACATTTTAAAGAGCGATATGTGTGCTTAACATCTGTGAATAATTGGCATCAGTATAATTGTTTTATCTGCGTCACAATTGAATAAATATAGTAGTAAACAAGAAAATTGACGATTGGGTAACAATTACACTGAATTACATATTATATTTAATACACTCATCACACTCTCCTTCTTACCCACTGCATACTCTTCTTGCTGGCGTATATGTGTTTTTTACGACCACTTTGAGTGGTCTTGGATGGATTTCTAGTTCGACTGCTACGAGTGGTAGTAGGGGAAAGTGTAGGTTTAGTGCGAGTAGCTCTAGTGGGACGACGAGTGGTAGTGGGAGGAGCTCTAGTGGGACGACGAGTGGTAGGGGAAGTACTGTGGTTGAGCGGGATTGGAACGATCTTGTGAAGGAATGGTCTTGTGAAGGATCTTGTGAAGGAATTGATGGAACGGGTGAAGTCTTTAGTGGGTCAGGCTTATTTTTCGATAGTGCTTCATTCATAGACTTTACTATTTCCACTACATATCGCACATTTTCACCCACAGTTGGTACATAAATGAACTCTCCGATCAAATGAACTGCTCCTGCAGGGGCATACGATTCTTCGTTACCCGATTGTTACCCGATCGTCAATTTTCTTGTTTACTAATATATTTATTCAATTGTGACGCAGATGAAACAATTATACTGATGTCAATTATTCACAGACGTTAAGCACACATATCGTTCTTTAAAATGTATTTATTTCATTCATTGCTTTTGTTTTCATGGAAATCGCTTTTGCATCTTGGGACCTTTCTATTATCTTGAGACCTTTTTTTTATTTTCATGGATTTCAATCTCTTCTTGGGACCTTTCTATTATCTTGGGACCTTTCTATTATTTTGGGCACATTTTTTCGATTCTTGGGACCTTTCTGTTCTGTTGGGACCTTTCTATTATTTTCAAGCCATTTTTTTCGATTCTTGGGACCTTTCTATTTTTTTCCATCTTTTTAGACCGCTCTTGGGACCTTTCTATTCTGTTGGGACCTTTCTATTATATTCAGGCGAATTTTTCGATTCTTGGGACCTTTCTATTCTTGACATGCGATTTTCAACGTTCTTGGGACCTTTCTATTATTTTTCATCTTTTTACAGCGCTTTTGGGACCTTTCTATTCTTGGGACCTTTCTATTCCGGTAATTTATTTTTCTCTCTTTCTTGGGACCTTTCTGTTTTTTTGGGACCTTTCTATTCCCATGGGACCTTTCTGTTTTTTTGGGACCTTTCTGTTCCCATGGGACCTTTCTGTTTTTTTGGGACCTCTCTATTCCCATGGGACCTTTCTGTTTTTTTGGGACCTTTCTATTCCCATGGGACCTTTCTATTCCCTTAGTGAGGGGATACTAGAACAGAGCCCCTAATGCTACTAGTCCGACCATTCGTCTACTAGTCCGGCAATCGGCGATTCTAGAGTTCTTCAGCGGAATATTCGATGTTTGATAACAAAATCCCTGGATACAATAAGATAGTAGATATATGTGAATCGACAACTGTACTTTTTAGAATCTCACTCGCACCCCGATTCCGGAAGTGCGTATCTTCGTCGTGCTAGCCAGTTCAAAAGAGCGGTACCGAAGGCGTCGACCCCGAAACCAGCGGGGAAAGGAGTGGTAGTCACGACGACTCCCAAGCCAGCTACTCCCAGACCCGCCCCACCTCCTTTTGATAGTGAGAGTACGGAGGAACACTATGATTAGAGTAACATGATCGAGATTTATTCATAAAAAAATAGTTCTCAGCAAGCTCGATATCATTACAATTCACAATTTAAAAATTGTCCAATATATATGAATACAATCCATGACAACAATATGAAGACGTCTAATTAGCGAAGAAAGTGGAATCAAGAATCTGACGACACTTTGGACGTAGTTCTGGTTCGAGCGTTGTAAGCCACTCAATGATTTTTTCCTGAAAATTTATGACATTCGTACAAGAAAAGGATCGTTGCATCTTTAGAGGTAAACGTACGGTTGTGGTATCGGACTTCAAAATATCGTTATGGACTCCCTTGTGGTAGTTGTCGAAGATCTACAGTTGCTAATGGAATCGTACGATCGTGAACATTCAAAAAAAATATAAATTGTATGATCTATTAAATTATTTTATCATTTTTGTAACTTCCATAGCTAATATGGTAGCATTATAGAATTTTGAATAAATTTAAATTAGACTGAATTAGACTCTGTTAGCCTTTTCTCTTTCTGGCTTAGTCATCGGTACTGACATCTCTGCGAATATGAGACCAACTGCGAAGACATCGACTTCCGATTTGTATATCCAATAATTCTGAACAATTTTTTCAATAAATATATAGTGTGTTACCCATTTGGATGCGTTAAAAATGTTTCAGCGACAATTATATGTTTTTTTCAATTGCAATTTCTTGTTCGGAATCTGATTTCAACAAAGAAAAATAGTAAAGTTGCTAGTTCCAGTGGAACTACAGCGTGGGGGATCACAGGAAAAGTGGTGTGCGATGTCGGAAACGTGTTCGAACACGCCCGGGAAATCAACACACAGTATCCTGCGTTTCCGTTGAGAAAGGCTCGTGAGGCTGAGAGCGATCGAAAAAAGTTGCCACTACGCCACTTCGTGGCGCCGCCACGAAGCCATGAAGTGGCCTAGTGGCAACTTTTTTCGATCGCTCTCAGCCTCACGAGCCTTTTGCAACGGAATAAGCCAGTACTCTTTCTAGAGATTAACATTCCTCAGCACACTGAACTCCTCCTGGACCGTACTTGGAGCCGGCTACAGAGTCCTCCTCCCTGGAACGAACCTCAAGCAAGCTACCGAGTTCCCCCTGAACTGTACCTGAAGAAGGCTACCGAGGTCCCCCTGCACCGAATCTTAAATAGGTTACGTAGCTTCCCCAGGACCGTACCTGGAGCAGGCTGCCGAGCTCCCACTGGATCGAACCTGCACCCAGAACTGTGCATAGAGCATAGTGTACGCATAGACCGTAGTGTATTTAACCTCAACATATCCCCGCTAGTTAAGAGGGATATTCAAATTGTATTGTTCTGGTGCATAACTATAGATTTTACTGATCTTCTCTAGTGATGATGTATGTTAAAACGAACGCAACTGTAAAATAACACGGAGCTGAAACAAATTATCTTCATGGTCGGAAGTAGTTCGCGTCTCTAGAGACGAAGATCTCTTCCGCGTCTTCCTCTGTATCTTAGTGCGGCTCCGCCGTGCCCTCCGTGTCCTCCTCCTTTCGCGTCAATCACTAAGTTTATTTAAGTGAAATAAAATCTTTTAATAACTGTTGAATAATTGCTGCTGCACTAACCAGTAGCGAGGACGATAGCGAGGAGAAGAAGCATTGAGGGGATACGAATGTCGATTGTGACGAGCTGACAGAACTTCTGCATCGTCGACATGTCGCTCTCATAAAGTATCCGTTTCATCGTTATTCGACGTGTCACATCATTTGCTCCATTCAGAAGCGTTCTCTCGAGTGGTCGTTATCGATTCAACACAACATTCAAACAACTTGTGCGAGTAACGAAGCTGTTACACGCAAATGTGAAAAATGGGGAAAAATTATTATACATCCCATTACAATCCTCAATGATCAAGTTTTCACTGCGCTCTCAACTGCTTCCACTTCTGTAAATGTGTACCACCAGAGCAGCCATCTATATAAACCCGAAGGTGTCAAATGAGAGCAACAACTTCTCCAGTTGCCCTCTCCATTCCATCTCCACAATGCGTTTCTTCCTCGCTGTTCTCATCGTTTCAGCACTTCTCTGTACAGTTGTTGGTCAGTGAATTCAGAATAAGCTAGCATCTTTTTCGTAGAATCATAACGAATACACCGAAGGACATAGGTATTAGTGCCAGGCCTATATTGAGTGGACCCGAAGAGAGCCATGATTTTTTTTTCTGCAACAATAGATTGCCAAAGAACAAAGACCGTGGACTTCAATATTTTTCTAGTAGCTCCTGTTATCACAACATGCTCAATAATCCGTGTTAGATTTCTTCTTTTAGAATCGATTCTTCCGGGTGCCCAATCCCGTCGATCAGTCCCTATCGCGAAGAGAGGTGCGGCCCCGGCTCCTAAGGGAAAGACTCCTGCTAAACCTGCGGCAAAGGCAAAGATCACGACGACTTCCGCTCCTTCCCCAGCTGAAGGAGAGGAGGATGAAGAGTAGAATAATTTTGCCCCTTCGACCGAGTCATTCATTGACATAAAAGTTTTCTTCTGAAAAATCTTTGAGACATCCGAGCAGCGAATAATGAATTACCAAACTTAACTAAATTTTGTTTAGCGTAAGGCGATATTTATCAGTTTCACATGTGAAGCTTTGACATTGAGACTTTGACGTGGAGTGTTAGTAAAATACGAATATTGCAAGTACCTTGAGACTGTGTGGCCGCAAGGAATATGATATATCAGCCTACTTCCAGCACAATGACGATTTGCTTCTAAAAAAGTTCTAATATTTATCAACAATCCTTAAAAGAAGTCACAAATTCCAGTGTATATAATTCGTAGAGTCGTTAACCACATGATTCCAAACCTACAGACCAGGGTTAGAGCGAGAGAGTGTGCAAAAGTGAGAGAGTCCCTCTCGATTTCACACGCTCTCTCACTCCAAAGGCCTTTCTGGAAGGTTGACCGGCCTGTGGAATGATGTGTAACGACTCATCCCACAAGTAGGCAAATTGTAAACGATGAAGCTTCTTAAGTTCTAACAGCAAAAATCACTCCACGTCAATAAATAACAAGTTAGTGTGTATTACGGTTGGTGCAGCCGTGTAGGCGGATACTTTCGATGTTTGACTCCACACATTTTCTGTTGAAAAGAACTCGACTGGGCTTTGGCATCGATCAAGTGCACGATCGTGCGAGAGAAGAGTTGAGTGGTCGAAGGTTCGAAGAAAAGAGTTTGTACGAAGACTGTAGAGAGAGAAAGAGGTAATGTAGAACGAACATTGCTCATCTTTCCACTGAGTATCGAGATCAATGGAGAGACTTGATCTACCTTTCCTCTAGAAGCGGGCTCGGCCGTGTGTTCTAGTACTTATCGCGATGAAATTCTTTGACGCTCTGGCAGACTCGGCCGAGTATAGGCGCAATTGACTGCTCGAGTCGATTTGAACAACTCTGGGTGTATTTGATTACTCTTCGTGATATTTCCTCATTTCGGCATGTAGTCCTTTTTTCAGTCGTGAAGCACTCATCTCTTATTCCTCAGTTATCAAAGAGAGTGTGGAGGGTGGAGAACCGTTCTCTGAGAAATTCTCCAGGACCTTTCATAGCAATGTTGCACTCTGTCAAAGAAGACGGATCCCATTGACCGATTTTGGAGAAACCGAATCATTCTAATAAATAATTTCGACAACTTCTGAAACCCGTAAGAAACCACAGTTTGTTCAGCGCACAAATCGACACTGACAAACATTGAATTGCTCGTGATGCATCAAAGATTTTCCCAAGAAAACATTTATCACAATGAATAACTTGGTCGAGGGGGTAACGTTGTTCTACTATCATTATTCTACTCCTCCTCTCCTTCAGTTGGGGAAGGTACGGGTGTCGTCGTGTTCTGCGCCTTTCCCGCTGGTTTAGCAGCAGGAAATTATTAGGCTAAATCACAGTTCTATTAGCGATGGATGCTGATCGACGGGATTGAGGTTCTGATTCTGAAATAACAATATTCTTGCCATGTATGGTATCTAATCCCTAGGACGGGATGATACGCTGAACTGTATTCAATGACTTTACCATGCTTTCAGATCGGATCGGCATCTTTATCATTTGTAAGATAAAGGAGCATGATCTGCTCTGTTTTCGAATAAATATTTAAAATAGTTTATCACAATAATATATTGCGTGATGGAATGAAGGTACACGATCGTCCTATTCTTCATCGCCCTCTTCATCAGCAACTGGGGGAGGCGGGGCTGCTTTAGGAGTCGTGGCTACGATCTTTCCTTTTCCCACTGGTTTAGCAGGAGTGGCCTTAGCCGCGCCTCTCTTCACGATGGAACGACGAGATTGGGGAGTGTACGATTCTGAAATAAGATGAATATATTCAAGTTACTTTATTTCGAATCAGTATTTTGAGGAATGCATTTTCATATATGAATATCATCTGATATCGAAGCAGAACGTTTCATGAGCTGATAGTCGGACGTGAATTGTATGTTTGACATGTTGAATAGTTCCTATGAGAGCTACGATAGAATATATTCAAAGACTGACCAACAACTGCACAGAGAAGAGCTGAAACGATGAGAAGAGCGAGGAAGAAACGCATTGTGGAGATGGATCGGAGAGAAGACCTTGAGAAGTTGATGCTCACCCTGGTATTCTTCTTGTTTATATAAAGTGGTCGTTCGGATAGTGCACATTTACAGAATCGGAATTAGGTGAGAGCACAATGGAAACTTGGTCATTGACAACAATAATGGGATGGATGACAAACGACTTACCGAAAGAAAGAGCTAAAACAACTTATGGAAAGTGTACCAGTGTATCTGACAAAAAAAAGTGTGCACGAGAAATAAATAATTTAGCAAAAATGTATAAACGTAAAGAGTTGCTAAATATCTTCGATTCAGCAAAAACAAGAGCCCATAGAGCAGAAATTGACACTTTGTTTAGAAATGTCGTTCCTAGCGTCTGCAATATTTACATGTTTCTGAAGCAGCTCCTGAAGATCAATGAAGATACGTTGATCCAGACAGATTACCAGCATTCCACCCCGATTGATAACCTGATGAAGATGTTCAGTCACCGCCGCTGCTAAGCGTGACAACGTTTATTACATGATTAAATGAAGACTGGAGCTTCGATACAACGAAATACTCGATTGAAAACATTCATCTTGAAGTCCAATATCGATATTCGCAATGAACTGTTCGCAACCGACAAACGAAGAAAGAGGATGATGCTCTTACACCTGCAAAATTGAAACTTCAACATTCGTTCCTTCAAACGAGTCTCATTCATGCATCTGCTACCGTTTTTCGTTCTAAAAATCGTTAGCAATTAATTGAGTCAGTAACCTGAACGACCAAGCTTCCATTGTCCGCTCAACAACATCCAATTCAGTAGATGTGTGCCTTTCGAGTATCTACCCTATATAATCGTCGTGAAACCAGGGAAGTACATCAACTTCTCCCGTTGTCCTCTCCATTCCATTTCAAAATGCGTTTCTTCTTCGTTCTTCTAATCGTTTCTGCACTTCTATGCGCAGTTGTAGGTCAGTCGGTCGAGGGGCTATCATAGTCCAGCAAGTTTTATTGAGCTTATGTTAGACTTGCCAACAGATTGCATACGGGGAACTTTCAGCATTTAGATCAGACTATATTTTACACTAAAGTGAAATGAAATTACGGCTTCAAAATTTACT
Organism: Pristionchus fissidentatus; assembly: GCA_036245785.1. Taxonomy (NCBI): domain Eukaryota; kingdom Metazoa; phylum Nematoda; class Chromadorea; order Rhabditida; family Neodiplogasteridae; genus Pristionchus; species Pristionchus fissidentatus. The sequence goes on from BTSY01000002.1 coordinate 21,142,118, forward strand.
ATACCTGCTTGTAGATTTATACCTAATTTCAGACGCATATCCTGGCCGTGAGCTACCCGTCGCTAAGAGAGCCGCGCCTGGCTACACCTGCTAAACCAGCTGGAAAGGGAAAGGGAAAGATCACTACGACACCTGCACCTGCAGCTGATGAAGAGGAGAATGAGGAATAGAATGACGTTGTGGATACAAATGCGATAATGTTCTCTACCGTTGATCACGTTCACGAACAAGCAATGATAAAAATGTACTACGAAAAAATTACATCATTTTAGTTAGTACATTCACAATACTGAATAATTTAAAAAGGGAATGCCCCATCTCATTTAACAGCTGCAACATGTCCTTCGTAAGCGCTATGCGCTAACAGATGTATCATCAAGTCTATATGATTGATTCCTTGGCAGCATTACACATGTATATTCATATCTTCAAGACCTTCGACACCCCCACTTTTGAGCCTCGCGGCGAACCTCCGGTATATAAAGAGGGGATACGCTCTCCCGTTCGCCATGGTTCGTTTAGATTCGACAAAGAGCATTCATAATGATTACCTCATGAAGATCAATGAGCGTGGTTACAACTTCGGTTCGAGCGGTCGAGCGTTAAAATGTATGTAGTGACCGGTTACGACCCCAACTCTTTTCTCGAAAGGTCATACTTATGAGCTTCCAGGTGGTAAGCTCCTTGGAAAAGAGTACTTCTGTTGCCCCTTTCCATTATTCACTCCTAAGAGAGATATCTGTAAGGGCATGAACATATGCCAATGCCGGTCTCTGCATGCTTAAAGAAGGAGTATCACGAATCTCCTGCTCCATCATTCCTCATCTCATATGTTTCAATGGCGCGGTCGCATTCTCCTCGTCCACCCTTATCCCTCCCTATCATTTTTGAATTCCTGCATTCAGGGTCAGTTTTGCACAGAGCCAAACGCGAATAACTTTGTTCAAACTTATCGGCTGAACATGCGGTTTGCGGGGCTCTTATCTGGAAACCGATTACCATAACCCGACAGTGAGAACTCAGTTGACCAAATATTCGTGGGACACCACCTTTAAAAAGATCATCGCTCTCTCTCAGCATCATGTCTTTGTTGTGCGAAGGTTGCATCTCAGCCAACGTTCCTTCACATGCAACGTGCTGCTCACTCCTGCCTCTATCAGTGCTTTCCATCATTATCGATCCATACCAGCAATAACATAAACTATCAAACTTCCGTTGTCAGCACTGTGAACTTCTCATGTGTTAGATTCTCGAAATTCCTCCATTATTCCATTTACGATCAATAGTTGCTATCGAAGAGAAGTTATTTATCGCAAGGAATGGTACAATGGTATCAAGGACTTTCTATTCCTCATCCGCATCGTCATCAGCCGAGGCTATCGGACGGGCATCGTGATCGTTATCTTGACCTTTCTCGCAGGTTTAGCAGAGCTATCCATATTCTTCACCTGCGCGCTTCTCGCTTCTCAAGCATTTAAGATTCTTCGCGAGCAATAACTCACACCTTCATTCATTTTTAATTAGTATTTTAGATAATATGATTTAAAGGAGGACGAACAGCAGGATATCTTAACACGACAACCCTGAACTTCCGTTTACTTACTGTAAGACAAAGGTTGACATATTTGCGAGAACTCGCCCATTTACATGTTTGTTTCGCCCTCTCTCGCTGTCTACCTCAATTTGCATGGAGTCGGCAGAATGCCTCGGAATCAGACAATCATCCCTCCCCCTCTTCCCCGTGGGAGTAAAGTGCACGCAAATTCGACACGGGAGATAAAGTTGACCGAGAGATTTGCTTACTCGCGCACGTGAAAGAACGCCCTTCCTGCGTGCGCGGCAACTTAACCCTGATTGTCCCTGATCCCTGTAGCTTCTTTGCGCGAGAGTATCTCGGTTCGGGGGAAAGACAGAGATCTCATTGTTTTTGGATTTCCATTAGCTTTCATATGTGTAAGCGAATAATGACATTAGTTTGAGATCCTATTTTTGCTGTTCTTTCTCCTTTAACGGAAGAAGGATCTTGGAATGCAGCCAATATGGCAAACTGAACAGTAACGCCTATTCGAAGAGTCGTTAGCGATCCATTCCATCTGCAGTCAGAACGATCAAGTTTCCATTGTCATCAAAATGACTTCCAATTCAATAAATGTAAGTCGTTCGAGTATCAACCCTATACACATGATTCCGAACCCACAGACCAGGGTTAGAGCGAGAGAGTGTACAAAAGTGAGAGAGTCCCTCTCGATTTCACACGCTCTCTCACTCCAAATGCCTTTCTGGATGGTTGACCGGCCTGTGGAATGATGTGTATATAAGCTTGATGCTACCAGGGCAACACATCAACTCCTCCAGTTGCCCATCCATTCACTTCAAAATGCGTTTCTTCCTCGCTCTTCTCATCGTTTCAGCAATTCTCTGTGCAGTTGTTGGTCAGTCAATATTTAATGCGTAGCTCTCATAGTGATTATTCAGCATAGCAGGAATACTAGCTCCTTCTGACTTTCAGCTCATGGAAAGGTTCTGCATCGACTTAGGATCATATTCGAATGTGAAAATTCAGTCCCTAGAGTGCTTCTGCTGAAATCTCCAGTGTATTATTGTTAAATATAAAAATGCTTATTTCAGAATCGTACACTCCCCAATCTCGTCGTTCCATCGTGAAGAGAGGCGCGGCTAAGGCCACTCCTGCTAAACCAGTGGGAAAAGGAAAGATCGTAGCCACGACTCCTAAAGCAGCCCCGCCTCCCCCAGTTGCTGATGAAGAGGGCGATGAAGAATAGGACGATCGTGTACCTTCATTCCATCACGCAATATATTATTGTGATAAACTATTTTAAATATTTATTCGAAAACAGAGCAGATCATGCTCCTTTATCTTACAAATGATAAAGATGCCGATCCGACCTGAAAGCGAAATTAAATTGCTTTCCAATTCGTGGATTTGATCGTCCTTGGGAGGATTATGGACAAAATCAAGTTGCGTGAAAGACATTTATCGAGGTAGGAAAGGTATCAACATCATATATTTGCCTATGGATATAATAGAGCAGTAAATGGCAAGCTATTGCCCATTGGACAATCTTACGAACAATCCTTCGAGGTTGTTTTGCATTCCTTCGTAGAGGATCGTCTGAGCTTCGTTCATCACGCCAAAGCCGGGCGGTAGTGAACAATTGGGAGGGAGAAATTGACCGCGGGATTGAAACTGAGCAACGATATTGCTCCATTCGTGCATCTCCATTAGCTTCTGGAAAAACATTCATTATGGGAATTCATCTATCGCAGTAATCATTGCAGTACATCTTGACGCATTTGATACGCCTTGGCTTCCTTCGGGTGCTAAAGCGAACGGATAATAGACTTTTATGGCGCACGTTGGTAAGATTTATAAAACACGCCCGTTGAAATAGATACTAACTTGCATGGTGCTGATCAGCAGTTCCTTCTCTTCTTTCTCCTTCCTCTTTGCCTCTTCTTCCTCTTCCTTCTTCTTCTGTCGTGTTCTTTTCACCGCGTCGTTGTTCTTGTCGCGGTTCTTCTGAAATTTACGAACTTGAGTTATGAAAGGGTTTAGCGGAAATTGAGTTCATGACAAGGTATACATCGTTTAACTTAAAATTCGAATGATAGTGAATTGTCGTACCCTATAAGTGGGATCCTCTCTTTCTTCGTCCCTCTTCAACTTATAGCATCGAGTCTTCTTTTCGGCCGCTGATTGTGGGGACAGACAGCTAGGCGCAGGGCTTGGAGTGTTCTGGAAAAAATATCCCTGGACCTACATGCAACTAGCTATGAGAATAATTACTAATAAGCCTTCTCTAGCCTTGCATCTAACTAATGACTGCTTACACAGCGATATGTGCATTTTAGAGAATAAAGTTTAGATGATGATCGACACAGTAAAATAAGACATTGGGGATACAATTCCTTTTTAAAATTTTTATTAAGTTACCTCAACTGAATACGAAATGCTTGCGCTTTCGACAGGAAGAATTGGCTCTGACATGGGAGGAATTGTGAACATCTCCTGAGGAAATTAAACTTTTATCGATTAGCTTGGATAGGCACAGGGTTTGGTGTGTTGTGAAACACCATATCTCTGCAATAAAATGCAACTTGTTAAGATAATGGAAACTATTCAGCTTTGCCTAGCCTCACATCTAACTCACCTCTCCCTTCACAGAGATACGCGTTTGCCCAGTGACCATTTTTTTTTAGAGATATTCACTTTCACGATTGCGGGAGCAGTAAAAAAATAGTATTTGAGATGCCATGCCATTGCTAAGTTTTTGCTTATTTCACCTCTCCGGCATACGAATTGCTTGCTCCTTCCACAGATGGAGGAGGAGTTGGCATACGAGGAATGTTGAAGAGTTCCTGCAAACAAATATATTTTACTTTTCCAAAAGAGTGTCTTAGAACTTCGTTTAACTAAGCATCTGGATATCGAGAAAAAAAACGAGCGTTGTGTTGAGCACACAGATATGTTGGAAAGGTACTGGAATACGCGAACTGTGCACACTTTTTCCCTAATTCGATTCTGTCTTTCAACAGCACCAACCTCTAGTGGCAACGGTGGAGTTCGTAGATTGCAAGGGTCGCTGGTGGGACAATTCTGCTTGAACCACGTACGCATCTCGATCTTCTTCAGATCAATCTTCCCCATATCCGTTGATAGCTAAAACGAAATATTTAAAATAGATAAACTATAGTCGTCCTTATTCAGAAATCAGTAATCTATTTGAAGTATTCTTAGCAATTCAAGGAAAATGTTGAGTAACCCACATCATCCATGGTGTCAAATCGACTCGCTCACTCCCTTCGGGTTAGCAACGATTGAATGGTGAATGTGTGTCTCTCCTTTTCTTATCAACTCTCCTCTCTTTCTCTCTCTCTCTCTCTCCTCTCTCTCTCCTCTCTCTCTCTCTCTCTCTCTCTCTCTCTCTCTCTCTGCACGTGCAAGTGTGCACGATTAGTCAACAGCCGTTGTGCGCCATCTCTTTCGAAAGAGTTTCCTCTCTTCCCTCGCGCCTCTTTCAAAACAAACGAGCGAGAGATGCACACAATTCGAAGAGAGTCGAATCAACAGTGAGACGAGCAGAGATTTCAAAAGAGAAGAGGAATTTTTGAAACGAGTGAGCAAGCAAGAGAGAAAACAATGATCACTTCCAGCTTGTTAGTGTACTACATTTATAGATATCCGGGTAACTTTTGAAATTGCTGTGATTTCCTCTGCGCAATCAAACAAATCAAATGATGGTCGTTTAAGAGCCGCATATATGAAGTCCTCCAGATTTTTTTGGGGGTCAAAAAAATTTCCTAAATTTTGACATTTTTTTACACCCAAAAATAAAGTTTCGCAATGACTAGCGAGAAGTAGTACATATTACGAATATTTACGCGCTGATTCCAAATTAAATAGTTATAAAGGCTAAAACGAAGGTAGAAAAAAGTAGAAACGAAAAATCACTATTTTAAATTGAAAAGTCCGAAAACCGAGCTTTCAAAAAATTCAGTTGGTATTCTCACTATTATTTTCGGAATGTACGCGAAAAGATAATATAAATATAAATATTTTATAATTTTATTACACAGACCCTTGAGATAATTGTGCTCAAACTTGCGCATTTGGAAATTTCTCAGTATAGGTATAGGCCAGATATGTTTTGAAATTTGATCCCGAGTGCGAAATATCATGTGTATCAAGTGATATATTATTTGTCCACGATGCCGTAAACATGACTGGCTCGATGATTTCATCACCAGGTGGAAAAAAATTTTTTTTCGATGAACCTGTGTGAAATATATTCATTAGTTGAAATATAATATGTTTACACCATATTTTCCGATAAAACTGTTAGATACGCTCATAATTATGGGGTGGTTTAGAATATAACTTTGTTTGTTGTCTCTCGTAGGCTTCATCACGATAGTCAAATATTGTAATATAAATCGTCAAATAAGGTGTAACTATATTAAATTTCAAGTAATTCGCACATTTTAAACAGTTTCATCGACTTTTGAATAAAGTTTTCGCGAAAATTCCATGAACGGATTCATGGTCGAAAAAATGATGAAAATTTTTCCACCTGGTGATGAAATCATCGTGTCAGTTATGTTCACGGCATAGTGGACAAATAATATATGAGGCCGGTTACGTAAGAGTCGGACAATGAAGTGGAGGGGTCCGAACAGCGATTTTCTAGAAATATGGCAACTAAGGTTTTCGAGTGTGCTGATCATCATGATGTGGTTCATTTTGCATGAAATCGACAGGTAGCCTCAGGGCACAACTACGCCATATATCGTCTTTCGCGATTTTCTCATGACTCTCTTTTCCGATTCACTTCAAACTTGGCCAAACACACAATTTCCCTATTCCCGCAATCATGGAATATTTTTCACATGCATTTTCTAACTTTATTCATGTGTTTTTTAACTTCATAATTATAACAAAAATGAGAATGTTGGGATTAGTCTCAAAAGATGCAGCTCGTCGAGACGATCATTTTCGTTACCACATTTCAAAAATTTTATCAGTGCAGACATACAAATATTTGCCTTTTAAGTTTTTCAAATGCCCACTTTTCACATTTCATTCCATTCCATTCCATCTAATCCGACCGCGCAGTTTGCGCGCAGAATGATTTTGATTGTGTTTCATATAATGAATAATAATTTCTCCTTTCTTTCCATTAGATTCCTCAATGACTTGCTATTTCAAGGAACCCCCTACGGGGCTATCCTTTCCTAGTAGTTACAGGGTGTCTCAAAAGTATGGTGACAAATTTCAACCCTCATATTTTGCCAGACACCTATCGATAGGAGTTCTCATTTTGGGCAAATAATATGCAATGTTCTAGCATTCGACTAGCAAAGTTTGTTGGCATTCCATACAATTCAATTAGAGGTAAGACCGAAATCCTAATTCTCCAAAAAAACAGCGATCAGACCGCAGCTAATTTTTGCGATTCCGAATTTATTGTGGCCTACTCCAATGTTCAAAGTCCAAGATCAAACCATAATGTTGAAGCAAAATCATCATCTTATTGCAGGTTGGGGAAGATATAGATCACTTCTCGAAATGAAAAGTTTTACATCCATTCGCGCTAACCACTATCACACTCATAACCGAAAAATGACTTTTTCGATTTTCTTTCAGAAGCGATCTAGCGTTATGTACTATCGATATTTAAATGAAGCTAATAAGGCCGTGCTCTGCTATCATTAATATAAGAACGAACAGGTTGAAAGAAGTGAGATAAACACACAAGTTGTTTTTTCCATTTTGTATCCGGGAAGCCGATTCTGGCACATAAAAAGACTTGCCTTGGAAACTTCCTGAGAGGTGGAGCATAGAAATGTCATTTGCAAATACATATGTATACGGAGTATGCAATCCATGCTTACATTCGTGAATATCATGTATCGCTCTTGAGGAATACCCTTTTTTCATATCTAGCGTCTAAGCGGGCTGTATTTTGAATTTCGGTTAAAGAATTATTTCAAAAACATTTAGCCGTTCTAGAAGGGAATCGTGTGCAATGACACAATGACTTAAGTAATATATGGCATAAATTGGATAGCAACCGATTATAATTATAGACAGTTATGTACATTCGAACTTTTGAGACACCCTGTAGAAGGAGACGAAGAAGTAATTGAAAGAGAGCACAAGGAGATTGACCAATACGCTGAGATTGTCGATCAGATCAAGTCTAACAGCGAAGATATCTTCCTCTAATAATAAAGTTGTTGTATCTCAAGTGACGTTTTATTAGGCGATTGTAGATGAGAGTTATGTGAATATAATCAAAATCATTCTGCGCGCAAACTGCGCGGTCGGATTAGATGGAATGGAATGGAATGAAATGTGAAAAGTGGGCATTTGAAAAACTTAAAAGGCAAATATTTGTATGTCCGCACTGATAAAATTTTTGAAATGTGGTAACGAAAATGATCGTCTCGACGAGCTGCATCTTTTGAGACTAATCCCAACATTCTCATTTTTGTTATAATTATGAAGTTAAAAAACACATGAATAAAGTTAGAAAATGCATGTGAAAAATATTCCATGATTGCGGGAATAGGGAAATTGTGTGTTTGGCCAAGTTTGAAGTGAATCGGAAAAGAGAGTCATGAGAAAATCGCGAAAGACGATATATGGCGTAGTTGTGCCCTGAGGCTACCTGTCGATTTCATGCAAAATGAACCACACCATGATGATCAGCACACTCGAAAACCCTTCTGAGATTAATTTGAGTAGTTGTTACAAAATTGCTGTACAACTCATTGTTCGACTATTACGCAACCGGCCTCATATCACTTGATAGATGTGATATTTCGCAATCGTGATCGTATTTCAAAAGATATCTGGCTTATACCATATTGAGAAATTCCCAAACGCCCAATTTTTTTTAAATATTATCTTTTCACGTAGATTCCGAAAATAATAGTGAGAATGCCCACCGAGAGTGAGAATACCCACCGAGAGGTTCGATTTTTGGATTTTTAACTACAAAAAAGTGATTTTTCGGTCATAACTTTTTTCCACGGCAGTTTTAGCATTTCTAACTAATATATTCGGAATCAGCGCGTAAATATACGTAATATATTTTACATCTCGCTAGTTATAGTGAAACCTTAATATTGGGTGTAAAAAATGTGAAACTTTAATATTAGGTGTAAAAAAATGATAAAATTTTGGAATTTTTTTTTACCCACAATAAGATCTGGAACCATTCTTATATGCCGTTGCGATCAGCACTCGTGAACCTTATTCCATTAAAAAAAAGTTTGAGGCTAGGTTACATTTTCCCAATCCCTGACCATTTCCACTCTATGGTGGACGGTCTCTTAAAATGCTAATTTGAAATTTTCCAATTATTTTGCGAGAGATAAAAATTTCTGGAATTCAAAAATTTCAACAACAAAAAATGAGTATTCCTTATATCGTCGAATTCTCGTCCCGTCCGCTTCCCGAAAACGTGAGCGAAGTGACATGTGAACTGTGAAGAAGAGTAGTTCTCAGTTCTTCATCACTGACGAGTTTCCTCCACTCCTTCATTATTCTTGCCGCCCTTTTGGGACCACTGTCTTCTACTTGCGTGCTGGTTATCAACAGGGAACAAATTCAACTCTGGTTTTTTACCTAGAAGTAATCTTTTTTTCTGTTTTAGTTGGGTACCATACTGGAAATCATGTGTTATTTATCATTTCCATGACGTCCTCAGTTGGCTAAAATATAATTCTCTATCGTTTCTAGTGATATTATTTGTAGACAAAGATCTGATCGTATTCATTCTTCGTCTCTCCTCTCTTCTCATTGACTCGAGGAGAATTATCGGAGGCCCGAGGATATCCAATAAATTAATCTGCAAAGTGATAAATTAATCTGCAAAGTGCTGCAAAGTGATCCCCTTTTCAAAATTTTGCATAGTTTTGCAGCAAATTTACCTTGTTTTAAATATTTTCTAGCGAACCGAATCGAAAACTGACCATTCCAAATATATTATTCATATACACTCGATCGAAGCCAGGAATTCGGATGATGAAACCATAGGAGAAAAAATAGGAAAGAGAAATCAGATTGAAGATATTTTCGTAGATCAATACAGGTAGAACGAGAGCAATCGACTGAAAAGAACTACTGTCAATAATAAATTTAAGTTCCTGATTTTTTTTCCTATTTGAGACCTTCATCGACAAGCATTTACTGTAATATGCACCTTTAGATCTTTTTCAGGAATATGCTTCAAAGAACATGCCAATGGTACTGAGGCTGTCTCCCTGATAACGTCTAGTATTATTGTGCCAAATAGCAAACCCTCATGTTTTCCTCGAATATCGCTTTGTCCCTTAATCCTTCTGTTACTCCGTATAGCCTCCTACGCTTATTTGTGTGATAGAGAATTGCCAGAATCTGAAATGGTTGAGACTCTGCAACACTTATTGAGAGCTGAAGGCGATTCTAGGATCAATCATACAAAACGGCAGCCAATTGTCTCTTTAACTTTAATCTCGCATGATTAGTCTTTAGCTACTTGTCGTCATTTCTATTCAAACAAGAAAAGCTTACTACACAACAGAGGCTAACTGTTGCAATTTGAGCATATGCTGCACTCCCGGGAATTTGAAAGGAGGCCAATATAATGGAAATGAATACCTAAAAGATCATACTGATATTTTCTTAAAGTTTTCAACATTTATCGATCTCACCACAGAAGTTCCGGCTAAAAAAGCACACAGGGAAGTGTTTATTCGCTCGGAAAATTTAGGAAATATCGAAGAGATCAAAAGTTGAACACAGATCAACGAGCTTAGAATGCAAATGATGAAGAGAAGGAAGAATTTGATTCGAGATGTTACTTCCTGAAATGTGATCAATGAAACATCAATGAAGTTAGTAAAGTTGAGATCTCTGCTTATGACTCTCGAATTTACTTCCTTGTTTCGGGCTCTAAGACGAAGTATACGGTGATTAGAATGGAAAATTTAAAAATCTTAACGCTATAAGATCCTTATAAAATGGCTAGCGATGACAAATATGTTCAAACAAACGACTGCTGGCGGTTCAGTTCTTCCAGTTACGAATGATGTCATTGCGAGACTGTAAATTCGCCTTCCAATATTGAGAGGATTACGCAAAATTGTCAAGCACAGTAAAATGCTGAAATAATCAATTGAATCCTTGAAAGATCTTTGAAATACTTACCGAAAAATCTTATGGACGAGAAGATTTCTCGTTATTTTCAATAAAACGAAAATTGTGGGGAAAATGGAAATAAGGTGAATTAGAAATTCCACCACGGCAAGCATGAATGAAATTGTAGGTACTGTGAGAAAAGGAAGTGAAGTTGGCGAATTCATTATTACAAGATCTGGAAATGCGGAAGAATCTTGGAGATTTCAAGTGACAGTCCGTATGAATAATAACAAGCTGCGTCAGGTAACAACAGATTACTGGAATAAAATAGTGAAATGAGTTTGGATAACCAAAGTTCATGAACCTCAGCAAAGATAGAGTAACTAAATTCAGTCACTTCTTAGGGTTGAGATGTGAGGAGCGCAATAAGTTTGTACGAGCGAGGATACATTTTTTTTCCAATTCATCCAGAGCACACCTGGCATCGAACGAAAGAGTTTCTGATGAAAATAGATTTTCACATAGGTCAAAAAAATGTCAGAGTCTCGTAATTTTCTGAAATGCGACCAAATAGGTGAAAAACGCGAAATTCTGGGAAACCAAACAGTTCGTTTGCTCGCAATTATGAGATGACAAATTGAGGGCCAACTTTTTTTTAAAATGAACATTCATCAACAAGGCATGCTCATTCTCACATGTGCATTCTCAGAAGAGCCAGAGTAATATTATCCGTGTCTGAAGAGCATTCGTAAGAGAGACTAAGGAACAACTAATAGCTGAGCTAATCTAGACTAGAAAATAATGAAAATAGAGAAGATTTGATGTGTCGAAAGTGTACCATCTTCTCATTTTCGGTGTCAAACATCACAGTGCTGAAAATGAATCGAAGAATCATTGGACGCCGGCCAAAGAATAGACATAAATCTTCTGTAAAAAGAAGGACAAATGCATATTTCCTTCTTTTGATCATTCCTTCCTTTTTTCGTAGGAACAACATAGCATGTTTAATTGCAAGATGTTTAATTGTCATTTGCACAACGTTCTAAAATTGAAGCCGCCGTTCACTTGTCGACAGTGATTATAATTACTCAAAACAGTTCTGCGTGTACCAAAAATAACGCGTTCGTAGTATCTTTAGAGTTTAGTTTACTCGTATACTGGATAATTTTAATATAGTCATGACATCAGCCTTCTTTATTTTTTAGTGATAATAGTTGCATCCATTTACACACTCCGACTCCTCTCGATGGGCCTGCTTTTCACGTTTGGCTACGAGGAAACGATAGAGGTCCATTCCTCTATGATGCCGAACACAGGCTGTATACGCGAGACACTTACGATTCAATCGAATGCAGAGAGATATGGATTAGAAAAGGCCAATACAACGATTAGAATCTTGGATTAAAGAAGGTGTCCCACGAATATTTGGTCAACTGAGTTCTCACTGTGGGGCAATGGAGATCGAATACCCGATGAGAGCCTCGAAAATCACATGTTTCAGTTTTTAGTTTGAAGAAAGTTATGTTTAATAAACTGTCCAAAACGACCAGAATTCTTACAGTATCTCACATTGAACCTGCAATCTTTTCGCGGTGGGAGTTGGCATTTTGTGGAAAAGGAGTCAGAGAAAGGCAGAGAGATAAGGGGAAACGAGGAGGGTGCGCGAGGGAAACGCACGTTCGATTTGTGTTTCACCAACTACTGATAACAGAAATGAAACCTCAAACATCGGGGAAAATAAAAGGTCGAAATCATTCGTGGGAGGCCTTCTTTAATCAACGACTGATTATTCCAATATTATACATATTTGCTTATTCATTGTCTAATTCATCTAAATTGTTCGCTCATTGCAAGTCAGTACTGATTATTCGCTTCTTTTCGACAAGGCCTCGGATATAAGATTGGAATCTTGGATGAACCATCAGCTGATTAATTTTTTTCTAATATCGTATGTATTTTTCTCCCTTCTCATTGGAATTACATACTCTTTAATTGAATGTTCACTTGTTTTGTTTGTCCGTAAACGATAAATTGCCGTGGAATGATGCAACAATACATTGCATAACGATTAAAGATTGCATCTGTATTTCCCTTGTCGATAGTCTTAGTGAAGGTCTCCTAAATAGAGGTGCTTTCCGCGTCTATTTTCTTGTTCGGTGTCTCATGGAGACGCTGCATTTAAATGTACATAGCAATTCGCGTCTTTATTTTACCACTCTTTCCATCTTTCAATACCACCTATAATTGCTTTAATTATACGTTAATAATGGATGCTTCTTTCCATCGACAAAAGCTCTTCGAATGTCTGCAAACACGCCCTCTATGGAAGGAAGAAAACGTGAGCTTTGCAATCTTTGGAAACCTAGATTTTACATTTCTGTAGAGTTTATTGGACCAGAAATATCCTCTTCCACTTGATCCTACTCAGATCGAGAAGTCTCCAACTTTCCTTACTCTGGATACATTGTCTCCAGCTGAGAGATCGTGCAAAATCGGGAGAGCGGGCGAGAGATAATGAGAGACGATTCTGCATGCTCTCTCAGCTGGACAATGTATCCAGAGTAAGGAAAGTTGGAGACTTCTCGCTCTGTGTAGTATTGTGATACCATATTTTAATGCGTAATCATTTATTGGAAACTTTGCACTCTCCAATGTGAAATATTCTTCAGGATGTGGCATTCTGGATGGCAATTTTCGAGCTCTATCGCTATGGGCCAAACGAACACTGGATAACAGCAAAAAAATGTGACAGAAAGGGAAAAAGAGGTATTGTTATTTATATAGCAGTTGTAAAGTTAGTTTCAGATAATTCTCGACTCCTCCTCTTTTCCACTATATGGGCATTACTATGAGTCGAATTCGCTGAGGTAAGCCGCTATATTTATCTATGTAAAAATGCATGTCAATGTTGCAGAGATATTATCTCAGTAGAAGCATTTTACCGAATTGAATTCATTCCAGAATTTCGCGATATTTTTGAGAAATGTGGAAGAGTGAGTTTTACTTTTCATGTCTTGCACAGCTTTCCTCGAACGTAATTAAAAAAAAAATATTTATATACCACTATAATGGTAGTGCATGGTTTGTCATCTGGGAACGCTCTCTATTTCTGGAATCAACTTTTGAAAATTACCGACAGAAATTTCTGAATATATTTTTTATTTCAGGTTTACCACAGGGATCCGAATTACTTTTATTTTAATATATTAGGGCATGAGATACACGCGAGGAGACAACTAAACCATTATTACCAGAAACTGGAAGAACGGAGTGTGGTAACTCATTTCTTTACAATACGCTTGTTTGTGAATGAAACACATTTATGACTGAAGATATGGGTCTCTTTTATTGAAAATTCATAATATAAGACGATTGAAACTAATTTGTCCAAGAGAAATGGACAGTTTGTTCGAAACTGCGTGGCTAGCGTTCGTTGAAACGTAAAATCGTCAAATTTTGCAATTTGCAAAAAATCAATAGAACACGTCATTTTCGTGTCACTATTCATTAATTCAGTAATTTTAATAATTTTTCATGTTATTTAATGTTCCTCTTTTTTCGAGAATTTCTTTGTAACCTTAGAAAAATATGTATGTGAAATTCATAAAACATTTGCATGTATAATTTATATTTTATCGTTCATTGGGTGTTTCTTTGTGGATCTTCAATGTATCGTCTTCAATGTTTGTGTCTTCACTTTTGTCGAATTGAGAAGAGCGCACAAGATGATCTGAAGATGACAAGATAAGATGATATGGTAATTTTTCAATAGCTTTCTATTCTGCGGATTCTCCTCTTCTCTCCCCTCCTACTCGGTTGTGTTTCAATTCTTACGGGAATCTGCACTGCTAAATCCCGTTTTCCCCCCTCATTCTCCCCCTTCTCTCCCTTCCTACTCAGTTGTGTTTCAATTCTTACTGGAATCTGCACTGCTAAATCCCGTTTTTCCTCCTCATTCTTCCCTCTTTCTCCATTCTTGATCGGTCGACTCACCATTTCGCGCTGTTGACGTCGCCTCGAACTGTCGTCTCTCTCATCGTGTCGACATGAAATGTGGGTACTACGACATAAATTACGATAGCTTAATTTTCCAAGCACAACTGTAGAATGAAATTGGAAACTAAGATTGGGAATTCTCCACATCTTTAAAACGGGAGGGTGACAAAACGGCAACGGCCAAAACGGCAACGGACTATAACTCGATTATTAGTGATCCGATCGATATGGGAGCAGTACCATTGCACTCCTACCGTACCCCACTACAGTATCCGCATATGGGTTCGGTGTGTCAGATCGCGGGTCAGATTCATGATTTGTGCCGTAAACATCCGTGAGAGCCACAGTAAGGTTACCGTAGCAAACTTCAGTATCCACAGATGAGTTCGGTGAGTCACTTTATGTCAGAGTCACGATTAAAAAGTTGAAGTCGATTGAATGATCCCCGATTGAAAAACTCATTATTTCATCCCATTCCAACGTATTCCTGTAACCGATAAACATAATATTACAATATATAATATATAAGAGTTTAAAGTGCAATAAACACCGTAGAAACAAAGATAATATAAGATAATAATATAATGATAATAATATAAAGATAATATAATGAAAGACAGAGAAGCAATGTAAAATGTCGAATTTTCTATAAATTGCGATTGCAATGCATTATCCGTAACGAAATTACAAAAATGGGCCGAATCTTGGCAAAACCGCCGACGAGGTGAAAATCACGTCATACAAATGTACGACACATCTCAGTTTCGTACAAACTGACAATTTCTCTTGGACAAATTAGTTTCGATCGTCTTATGAGAGGAATCGCGAGAAAATCGACCATTTGAGGGGGGTATGCGGAACTAGAAAATTTTTGTTTCCGATTTCCCTGTAAAAAGAGTCCAAGGTACTTCCAATTCTGCTCTATTTGATAGCGTTTCCCGTTTTTCGAGATAGGCCATATTTTTCGAGTACGCGAGTACCAAAATGACGGTCCTTCGAGTTTTGCACCCGAGTGTGCTTGGGAAGATATTTAATAACTCGCTTTAAAATTGAGATACGGAGTTCTATTTTTTTGTGATAGATAGAGAAATGGATTCTCCACATTATTAAATTTTTTACGTGATTTTTCAACATATTTTATTTTTACAGTATTTTACGACGCAAAAATTGCAGCAAAAGGTGCAATCGTTAATATCCCTATTTCTCTCTATGCACATTTTGTAGTACCTATATATGTTAAATTTATATCAACTTTTCAGCCAAATCGGTAGATGCGAACAAAATCGGCGCTCGCTTAAGTACGTTTAAAAAAAACGAATTTTCAAACCAATAGTCTACAATACTTCAAAATAGATAATTTGCGGTCATAATTGATTAAAACATTCCAAAAACATTTTTGAAGGTTTAAGTAGAACAATACTAAGCGATTTGGCAAAGAAAAATTGATTTTCCGGAAATTGGGATCGAAATTTTTCGAATCAATAAATCTCGCGTCCCGGAAGTAGGACATGTGCCGTATTAAATTTAAATGAGAGCATATATTGGTAGGACATGGATAAACTTGCTAGACAAAATCGGCGCAGGTAGAAATTGAGTTATTTCATCTGGCAGTTTCTCGAAAAGTGTTCACCAGATCACATATTCATTCACGAGCTGGACACAATCTGAAATGCCAGCATATTGTACCATCTGTGCTGAACAACTTTGCTTTTTAGAGCTAGTGGATATCTTTTCATAGAAAGACGCCAGAGCCTCAGGAAAAGTGCGTTGAATGACGGGTGCGCGCGCTCTAACACCCCTCGCACTCTCTCATTTCCACGCACTCTCTCGCCTAGTTCACCCCCATTTTTGTTGAAAATGGGTAATATTGGTAAAAATAAGTTTTTCTATTCGTCTGTAAGCTAAGTGACCTTAGAAATAGCAGGAAAAAATATTTCTCTAAATTGGACCCGAACGAGACGAGAGAGTGCGTGGAAATGAGAGAGTGCGAGGGGTGTTAGAGCGCGCGCACCCGTCATTCAACGCACTTTTCCTGAGGCTCTGGCGTCTTTCTATGAAAAGATATCCACTAGCTCTAAAAAGCAAAGTTGTTCAGCACAGATGGTACAATACTTAATAAGTCGCATAAATTCAGATAATTCTCGCATCATGCTCTCCTGCTCAAAATGAGCTAATTTCATGGAAAAGTGGATAATGGGCCGCAGTTTACAAGTGGCAACGTGAAACACTTTTGTTCTTGTGTTGCTGAGGTTTAAATTTAAAAAAATAGAAAATAAAAGAAAAAAGTTCCAAAATGATCCGGAGAGCGTGGGGTCATTCACTGTCAAAGTGATTTGCGATGTCGTAAACATGCTCTAACACGTTTTAACTTGATAAAAATATCCAATTTTTCTCATTTTATCGAAACACACCTGGTGAATGTCGGGGATCACAGGAAACGTATTTTAAGTTGTCCGAAATCATGCCTAAACGTGTCGGCACAGCATGGGAAAGTGCGCTCGAAACGGAAGAAATCCTACTCCCCTACCCCCCCCCTGCAAAAGCGCGCGAAAAGTGCTGGAAATTTGCCAACTGCTGGCGTTTTGCATCTTGATCGATTATTGAGGCCAGCTCTCTAATCGATCAAGACAACAGACTGGTGGCGCTCAAGAATTCTTCCCTTTGTGACCGACGAACTCGTATAGATCTTCTTGTATCATATAAGATTATTTTCGGATATTACGATATTACCCCCAGATCAATATTTAACTTCTCTAATCGTATTGGTATCTCTAGAGGTCATAGGCTCAAAATTTGTCCATTCACTTGTAACACCGTCAGGTTAAATCGTTTCTTCTCAAATAGAATAGTCCATCATTGGAATCGTCTAGATGATGATATTGTAAGTATCAGTAGTATCAATGTTTTCTCGGACTACATCAAAAACATTAACTTGCAATCTCTACGATAAATACATATCTATCCCATTAAATATTATTTAAATATTATTAACTCGTTTTGCAACTTCTCTCAGCTTATCTGAGAACACCCTCTTTGTCATTCCATGTGACATCGTATTTCATGTATGCCGTTATTTTCACTTAGCCTCAAATTCATATCACTATTTGCTCTGTAAATTGCGATGATAAACATTATTATTATTATATTACCGTATACCTGCAATACAGTAGAATAAGGTTTAAATTGGAGATTATGGTAGTCTGATTGTGGATTTGATCATTTGAAATTATGGAGAAGCAGTAGGATACCGTACCATTTCATCGAAGGCACTGTGTGAACACGCGCGTCGCTGGCACATGCGTGCGCGTACGGGTTCTGGCTAGAATAGGGAATATTGCTCTGCTGAACTCTGCAAGAACGCTGTTCCCATACGGTATTCTGAGGCTAACGAATCAGAGTGGGAAAGAGTGGAGCACAGCGTTTCACGGACGGAAATTGAGGTACAAGAGAGCAGAGAGCGGCAGAGAAACGAGCCAATACGAGAGAGTGTGCACACACGAGAGAGCGCTAGACAGCAATCGTCGCCCCTTTGATATTGTTTACGTTCGGATTTAAAAACCCTGGATATCAAACATTCAAAAGCCGAGGTCCCTTTTTAGAGGGTGATGAAAGTCTCAAAATGTTCCGTCAACTCTCGGAAAACCGTTTTACACAATATGTTCCAAGGGTTTTTAATTATAAAAAAGGAAAACATTGACATTAAGATAGCAAATAAAAATATTTTCCCCCGATTTTTCTGTATTTTCTATTAACTTATTGAGACCTAAATTTTCCGTTTCCGATTTTTTTCCGTCAAAATTTTAAGGCCCAACCCTGATCAGTACGTTTTTAGCTGAAGCATCATTGCATTAATGAGATATGAATGCATACTTGCACATCAAAAAACTTTACGCGTGGGTGCGCGATGACGCGTGTCTAGCGTTTATTGTTTCAGTCGCAACTTGGACGCGCTTACACTCGACGACTCTTCATCTCTCGCTTATTTCGTAACTTAAGACAAACTTTCGCCAATATCTATGGATGCTTATTTGCATAGACAAAAGTTTTTCGTATTTCTGAAGATTCGAAACCGTTGGGAGCAAGGAAATGTGAGTTCAGATTGTTGCCTTTTTATGGAAATCGATTATGAATTGGGAAGTATTTCTTGGACAAGATGGGATCCTATGGTTTTGGGTGTAATCATTTTTTCACACTAGAATCTGATAAATTTTCCAGGATACCGCATTCTGGATGGCAATTTTCGAGCTCTATCGATATGGACCAAATGAATATTGGATTAAAGCAGATAATGTGACTGAAAAGGAAAAAGAGGTGTTGTTACATATCATATCTAGCAGTTGTAAAATCAGATATTATTACCAGATAATTCTCGAATCCGGCTCTTCATATTTTCCGATATATGGTCATTACTACGAGTCGAAGTCACTAAGGTGAACAGAGGCATTGTCTGTTTAAACATTTATATTAATTTTACAGAGAAATTCTTTCAGCAGAAGCTTTTTATCGAATTGAGATAATTCCAGAAATTCGCAATATCTACGAGAAATCTGGAAGAGTCAGTTTTTCTTTTCATATCTTGCACAGCTTTCCTCAAAAGTAATTTAAAAAAACTATCTAACACTATTGGAAAGCTCGAATTTGTGGAATCAACTACTGAAAATAACTGGATGCACTTTCTGAAACTTTATTTTCATTTCAGGTTTATGAAAGGGATCCGAATCACTTTTATCTAAATATATTAGCGCAGGAAATACAAGCGAGGAGACAGCATTATTACCAGAAACTGGAAGAACGGAATGTGGTAACGTATTTTATGCAATAAAACATACAATAAATCATGATTGTAGGCCTCTAAAGAATTTTTATGAATGAAATGAATACGCGATATTTTAAATTTATGAGAAAATGAAAATACAGGTTTTCCTTATAAAGAGTACAATTGAAAATGTAATTGAAAATTTGTGCGAATTATTGTTACGGAGAAGGGGTAAAAAAGTAGTATGCAATTCATTACAGACACCGATTCCTCTGGAAGGACCAGAATCACACGTATGGCTCAGATCAAATAATAGAGGACCATTTCTCTATGATGCTGAATACACACTATACGTACGAGATACGGAACATATAATTGAATGCAGGGAGAGATGTCATAGAGAAGGTCTCGGATATAACGATTGGAATCTTGGATGAATCAATGGCTGATTATTCCAATATTGTATTTGCTTATTCATTGTCTAATTTATTTATCTAAATTGTTCGCTCATTGCAAGTCAATACTGAATATTCGCATATTTTCTTTGATGTTCGTAAACGATTAATTCTCGAGGAATGATGCAATACTACATAGCACAACGATCTCAGATTGCAATTATGGTTCACTTGTCGATATTCACAGTGAATATTTCTTAAATAGATGCGCTTCTCCGTGTCTCTTTATTCGTTCTGTGCTTTACGGGGACACTAGATTTAATCGTTCATACCTATTTGCGTCTTCATTCGAGCACTCTTCTTCGCTCTGTCTACTACTTATAGTTGAACACATGAATATTTATTTCCATCTACAAAAGTTCTTCGAGTGTCTGCCGAAAAATACAGGACCATTCCTAAATGACAGAGAATATAGATTGTATAAAGAACATTCGGAGCATGATTTCGAATGCAGAGTAGTTCAAAACAAGGTCTCGGATAAAATGACTGGAATCTTGGAGGGCTTATTCCTATATTTATATTCTTTTATTGCTTGTTTTTTATCTAATTCGACAAACGATTCGCTCATTGCAAATACATTTCATATTTATTATCGAATTTATTTGTTTTGTATTTTGTTCAAAATTCGCATACGATATTGAAACCACTATGTTTATTCATGAACAATTTAATAATAAACACACGTAATCATTGCAAAAATAAATTCAAACATAATT
Source organism: Pristionchus fissidentatus (assembly GCA_036245785.1). Lineage (NCBI taxonomy): Eukaryota > Metazoa > Nematoda > Chromadorea > Rhabditida > Neodiplogasteridae > Pristionchus > Pristionchus fissidentatus. The sequence goes on from BTSY01000002.1 coordinate 21,162,689, forward strand.
TCGGCAATAAAGAAAAGTGAGACCCGCGCAGATCAACGATCATCGTCAGAAACTATTGGTATGTACAACATGAAAGCATGTCTAGCCCGGTTTCTGTCAATGATTAATGAGACAACTATTAGACATGGTATATACAAATACTCCTGTCAGTAAAAAGGGAGTTGTAAATTTTTATATTAATCGCTACACTTAGAATTTGCTATCTTTGAATCGTGTGTATCCAGCGATGTCCTCTCCTCTTTCTGATGATTCCTTGTCGGATGATTCGTCTTTATCGATCGTATTAGCCTCTACCGTACCCCACGGCTGTACGTCGGCTGTAATTATCGATTTCACTATGGTAAGATTTCAGTTACCATCTCACAAAAAAACTGCGAAATCAGCTCACCCGATCAATGCCAAGCGAGCCTTTCTATTTCAACATTCCCTCTAACTGTTAGCATCGATAAATTGTCATTTACCAAGTTCACTCTTCTTGTCTGTTCCCCGCGCACTGCACTCTATACTCAATATAACTACAATTGAACAGGGAGTTTGATCTTTACTTGATCTGAGCTCTTCCATCTCTAGTCACTAATTAATTTTGTTTGTTCGCCAAATAGTTGTCAGACAAAGTTCGAAGTCACAACTTTTTATTCAAAAAAGTTCTCGTTAAGTCACGCCGAAATCGAAACGATCTACCGTATCACTTGATCTGTCAGCCACAAACTCCATTCTCACAAAAATGTTCCGTCGCAGTTTCACACAACTTATCAGGTGCATGGCGCAAAATGGACACATCTATTTACCGTGTCTATCACATAGATCACATCGACGTACCAGAGCCCCAAATGAGATAAGTCGTTGCTGAAACTGCCATCAGAATGCCTCCCAATAGGAACACGTAGATCCACTTCATAGGAGAGTTCTGAAAAAAAATAAAATGTAATGGCAAAAAAATTGCATCGGCCGGGAATCGAACCCGGGCCGCCCGCGTGGCAGGCGAGCATTCTACCACTGAACCACCGATGCTGTGCACCTTTATCCCTTTCATTGTTTGTTGAGGAATACAATAGACATATGGGTGAACAGGTATTGTCAACGGCGAATACTTCCCATTGTTGTTTATGAATAGGTTTGTGTTCTCATGATAGGTTTGGTCAAGTGTCGATTGTATCACCGTGCCTGTTCTTTGATGTGTTAACTCACTCCAGTCACATGTCCGATCACTCCAACCATCATGGGACCAAGCAGAGAACCAATGTTGGCGTAGATCATTGCAACTGCGATCACCGTTCCTGTAAATATCACTTTCATAATCTTTAGCCGTCTACGGTATTTTTTGTTTACTGAATCGAAATTCAGCCTCTCCGTTTTGTGCATATCTCATCATTTTGCCGGATATTTAATTTATATTTTCATCATTACAAAACATAAAATGACTTTATGACTAACCAGCATATGGAGGAGCAACGGAAACGAGCGAAGCGAAGAATCCAGAATAGGTCATTGAAGCACCTAGCCCTGGAAATATCGATTTAATACTAAAGTGCTAGAGAGGCCATCAAATTATATTTGAGACTTGACATATAATGATTCGATAAAATGGAAAGAAACCAACCGAAGAATCCGAGGAAGATAAGTGACCACCAGGGGTCCTCACACGAAGGAAGGAAGGCGAGGCCGGCAAGAGCAAACAATGTGATGTACGAACCTAAAACAACAAGGAGTACGGCAATTGCGTTTATGTAATTATATTTGCAACCTTTTCCGTGCTTCAAACTGCATCTGCTCGTCATTCAAACGAGTTTCATCTATTCTCGAAAATAAGGAAAATAACTCCGTTTGCAATGGAAACCATGATTCTTCGGGTTCGGTCATTATAAATTACACACTGATTGCATTTGCACATGTTCAAAAATAACCGTATCTCACCCGCGCCCTGCATGAGTTTGGCCGTGTTTGTGAATGTGAGTTTGTTCGTGTTATTGAGGTAGTCCGAGACCATTCCTCCTCCGAATTTGGCCAGCAACTGGCAAATGTAGTAGACTGTCGTGTACAAGGAGACCTGCAACCGGAAATTACTAGACCTTTTTCGGACAATGTTTTGCTTCCATTTCGGAATCTCATCTTGACCTTTCATGAGAAAAGAACTTTGAGGGCTTACCTTGTTGAGAGGCAGGTAGAGATGTTCCTTGAAGTAACTGGGAAGAAGAGCAGTCATTACTCCCGTTCCGAAATTGTTGGCGAAGAAGCAGAAGTAGACGGTATTCGTACACGGAGAGAAGATAATATGACGATAGGGAACGCGCACTTGCTTCTGTAATGGTGGACCAATAAGTGAAAGCACGATGCTCACGGGGGCTCAAAGGCGGATAAAAAAGTTGTCCGAGAATCAGCTGCTCTTATTACGGTATAATGCATGATGCAGTCGTAGTAAGCAATGTAAATTTCACGCATTGCGGTTATGACCGTCCTCTGTTCATTTCTCTTAGAGGACCTGGATTTTTGAGCCCCCGTGAGGCTGATAAATGACCACAACCTTAAAATTTCTTCATTTCAAACTATAAGAGACAATGAGTCATGAAGATTCAGCGTCTGAGCTAATAATTGTAATCAATGCTTCCAGAACACATACCGTAGCTCTCTTGGCGACCTTTCCCTCCAGGAATTGCTTCTCTACAACCGAAGCCCATCGTGATTCAGTGGGAGTGTTAGAGACGAATACGCACCACAGAATCATCCACGCCAATCCACTCGAAGCTGAAATACTCGTGTGATTTATCCGTGCAAATATGGATTTCAGAAGAGAACCAGGTTGTAAATAACACTTGAACTAGTTCCCAAACGCTTGATTTTTTTCCGTCAAATCGAGATCCGAAATTTAGCTGGCTATCTATCATTCCGATATTTCCTGGACCCAAACACATTTTGAAATTTACGCAATGATATTGTTGGGCTCACCAAAGACATAGAAGATGGACGGCCATCCCCATGAAGTCTTGCAAAGAGAAGCAGAAACGGAAGTAGATACAAGTGAGGCCAACTGAAAAAAGACGATCGATAAAATATTGAATTGCACTCTGAACGATTCTTAAGTTAGATATGAATTATCAGTTCCAGCTCATTTTGCAATATCCTCGAACCAAGGTCACTCGAACGTTCCAATCATTGTAGAACTGCGTAATCGCCTCCTGTTCTCTATCACATTTTGATCGCAGCTATGAGAGCTGAGCGAAGAGAAGCTCAAGGAAACAGAGGAACATCAAACAGAGATCGTTTTATTGGGGCAAGACGAGACGAAACGTAAAATTCGTGCTGCTTATCGATTCATTCTTTCCTGATTTCGGAACGCCGCAAGATAGAAGCAACATAATAATTCTGTCAGGGGAGGATTTTCATACCTGGAAGCCGGAACTGCTGAACACAGCAACAGTTGACCTCTCAGAAGCAGGGAACCAACGTGAAATGATGGCTCCCATTGACGGGATCAGGAATCCCTGAAAAAATATGTAACTATAACCGGAAATCCACCGAAAGTTCCATAAAAATGACGCAAAATTCTCACATCTCCAACACCCATGATGAATCGATCGATCCAGATGGCTGTGTATGAAGAACGAGCAAGCAACGGAGTGATGTACGTCCCGACAGTGTACGGTAGCATACATACTGTAACCGGGAAAAGATATCGATCGATGTTTCTTAGTGTAATTAGAGTCGCGGTTTCACCCCTAGCGAGTGAGCATTAAAGATCCGCTCCTATCAAAGTGTTCGCTGAATCTAATAGGTTAAAATGAGCGGCCCCCTCTACGAATAGACTTCCCTTTCTTTCTTTGTGCTCAAGATCACTGAACACGTGGCATCGTATATTAGTGAGTCAAAGGATGCAAGGATACTCTCCTATAGGAGATATCCTGATCGGAGAGATCAAAATGAGATAAAGACGCAATTTAGAACCATAATGTGTATATATGGATGCCGGTTCGGTGTTGTGTATACCCTCTGGCAGTCTCTTTTCTTTTACTCTCTTCCTGATATGGGCCATTTTACCGAGACCGCATACTACATATTTCGGAGTTGGAATCATGATGAAGTGACCTTACAGCGAAAAACCAGTGTGTAAATAACGTTTAGCTATAACTTACGCATGAATGTCAGTTTAGGTCCGTGTTTATCGGCTAGTCGGCCAGCGATGGGCGAAGTGAAGAGACTACCGTAGTAAGCAGCTGAGAAGAGCATCGATTGCATTGACGATGACCATTCGACGTCTCCCTGAAGTACAATAATTCTTGTAAATCAAAAAATTATATTTAATATTAATTGATCTTTATAGATCGACTCAGCTGTGGGAATAGAGGAAAAATGGTGATCGGCATTGACAAGTGAACGACATTCACCCAGTGGAACTAGTCGAGTTTCAACCAAAAAAGCTATTGATTTTTTGAGTCGTTGTCATTCGCCACTAGACGAAACCCGTGACGACTTTTTGAATTACAATTGCCCTGAAAGTTTCGTTTTTTTCAACAAAAAAAAACATAAAAATAAGTGGAAATGAACGAACGGCATATTCTACTCCCGTTTGGGCGACGCATCCTTGAGGGACGGAGATATTGAGATTCGTTTGGACGGAACCACTTGGCTTCACCATGCACACTATTGCCATACCTGCAAGATAACATAACACCTTTTTATGATTTCAAATGGCCTTGAGAGACTGCCGCTTTGAATTGTTTGCGAATGCCGAAATCGAAATTATACGACTTTCGGGAACATCACCAACACTTCAAAAACAAATAAAGGCGGAACTAATTTTTTTTCCTTTTCGGCATACACTTGAAGCGACGCTTGATAGATAAAAAAGAGGAAACTGACTAAGATTGAGTCGCATGCAAATTGCACTGCACATGCCGAACATAATGAGAAGGAGGATTTTCAATCGATGAGAATGGATCGATAATAGGGGCGAATTAATCGCCGCTGCCGTCGTTGACATGGCTCTGCAAGAAGTTAAAGCATTGGATATATCATTGGACAGCGCAGATCAATGCTCTCTTCATTTCGCACACTCTCTGGACAAGTCTAGCCAGCTTAGGGAGTGCGTGAAATAAAGAGTATCACAGTGAATCCAAAATAATGGAAAGGTGAACGAGAACGAATCGAGCAGAACGGGAGGATACGGTCACACAGTACGCAATCTAAACTAACGGGAAGACGAACCGAAGTGGGCAAGAGGAGGTGTGTCTTAAGACGCGCCATCAAACTCGATGTTGGGGATGATCTCAAACAGGCAAAAGTTTGACTCATCTTTTTTTCGCAGTGTGCACTACTAAATACGATTTGGCAGAGTGGGACAAATTGAAGGGAAACACCTCACTCATCGCTCGATCGACCCTCATCTCACGTGGTGAGGGAAGAAAGTGATCATTTGGCCAGTTCTAATGATCGAAATAAAACTTTCCTTTTCTATTTTCGTCATTAATGTGACCTTTCCGGAACGAAAAGTGCAAGAACATTTGCATCTCAGAAGTTGTGCACTATTCCACTAGCCGTGTGCTGTGCTGGGATCTGCAATAAAACGTGTCAAATAGCCCAATTCAATTCAGTTTGCTCTCCCTATTGTTTAGATTATTAAAGTTTCAGCCACAAAGAGAACTTCATATCGTGAACACCTGAAAGAAAGTGAAGATCGAAGATCAAACTAATACACGATGACATCGAATATTCGTGGGAATGTGCCGAGTGTGTGAGATATCTTCATTCTCAGTGAAAGTTCGGGGAGATCAGAGAAGATAGAGAGAAGGGAGGTGATTAATCCCGCAGAGAAAATATAATGCAAATCCTGATTATCTCCCATGTTGATTGTTACCTTTTTGTTTACAATTGTCGTGAAGCCTCATCCGATTAATAATCAAATCGCCACTCAGAATTGTGAAGAGTTCTAAAGTAGCCGAGAACTAGACTAATGACTCATAATATTTATTTGAAGCTCGCTTGTATTCTCAAAACATGGAAAGCTCTCTAAACTCTCCGTTCCGCTTCTCTCGGTTTCGTTTGGCGTATTGTTATGCGCAGCGTAACATAGTAATGCCGAGCCCCAAACAACCCACTTGCCATGTGCAATTAAATAAGACATTGCCAGGAATGATGAATGGCGTAGCTTCAACATCATCCATGAAACTTCTCTATCATGAGATCGAGTCATGGAATCATAAGGCTCCCATATGTATTGCGAGAATCACGTCGAACTTTCAGTGGAGTAAGGCAACAGTTGAATTTGTACATTCTGATGGCACAATTCATGGTGGGCGATCGATGTAAGGAGGAGGGAACCACTGTATAACCAGATAATTTGTGATCAGAATTCCTCTCCTTCTTTATCTAGGTTGTCCAATGATTCGCACGTTCATTCCTTATAATTTCCCGTTCGATAGGTCAACCAAATCCTCTAATTCTGAAGTTACAAAATGATTGCGTTTCGTCCGTCCGGAGAGATTACTGCACCTAGCTGCCAACTCCTCACTTTCCCGCATGTACTTTTCAATCTGAGATCCATTCGCCTATTCAAGGGTCTATTCTTCCATCTCATCTCAGATGGAAGCATTCGTCCTCGAGTCGGATACCTATTATTACATCTGAGACCCCTTCCTCCAACTCATGGATAAATCCATGCATCTGATATTCGTTTCTCCAATTCGAGGGTCCATTCTTCTATCTTCGTAATTATGAGCCTCGGATTGCATTCAGATTGCCTTCTGTAAATCGAGTATTCGTGTGAACTGTGAAAGATTGCACACGCTTAATTTACGGTCCCATAATCCTATCAGGTAATAACTTGTCTATGTCTCACAAGATAAACATACAGAATGACCACAATTTTCTTGCAATACATTGATAATATACGACCACAATTTTGTCTTAATGGAAATAAAGCCATCATGGTTACTAACGAAGCTGAACTGCCATCTGCTAGAATGAATAGCTATTTCTTATCGCCCGAGATCCAATGTTTTCTCGTACATTTCGTACGCACTCTCTTCGTTATGTCCACCATTTTGAGTGGACTGACTTTTTTCTTCTTGATGAAAGTTACCGACTCTTCCCGATATGGACTGACGAAATACCTCATCTACCTACAGGTAACTAAAATTCAATATAATTCAGGGGGCTGTATAATCTGTTAGAAGTTGGCCATCTTTTCTTTTTTTCTTTTTTTCGTCAGTTTTGATTTAATCTTAATTTATTTGCATTAGTTCAATAATGCCCAATGGAAAAGTAAGAATGTCAAAGAAATAAACATAAAATATTATGTTAGAGTCTAGCAAATCCCTGTTAAAGATGGCTGAAAACTAGAAGTTGGCCAACTTTTAATTAGAAGTTGGCCATCTTCTGTTTCGCGGGCTAGACAGTGACGAGAGAGCACGTAAACAAGTGAGAGTGCAGAGTTTCGCAATAAATGTAAACAACACATGCATACTTTTCCCTCTCCTCGATCCCCGTGCTCTCTCGTCACTGTCTAGCCCGCGCAAACAGAAGATGGCCAACTTCTAGTTTTCGGCCATCTTTAACACGGATTTGCTAGTCGCTAACATTATATTTTATGTTGGTTTAGTTGTCATTCTTACTTTTTCATCGTGCTTTATCGAACTAATGCAAAGAAATTAAGATTAAGTCAAAAACTGACGAAAAAGAAAAACGAAAAGATGGCCAACTTTTAAACAGATTATACAGCCCCCAGAAGGAATAAATTTAAATGTCAGTGTCTCGCTTACTTGCAAGACGTACATCTTGAAATTCTCTATGAAGGAGTTCCACTATTTCCCATGTTAGCAGGATATTGCTACGGAATTCTATGCCACTGGGGTGTACCTATGTTGCAAAACCTTGTAAACGGTCGTATTGCTTTCGGGCCGTAAATATTCATTTCCAGGGAGTAGTGTTTCTCATTATGGGTAACATGGGCATAGCAATCATGATGTGTTTTATCTATCGCCATCAATCGATTGCTCTACGTTCAAGTCCGTACAAGTTGAACTCGGTAAGTTGTTCAAGTTCCTTAACATGTTGATATCGACAATGAATCGCAGATAATGATATCTTGCCTTCACGTCGTGTTAGTGATTGGGGTCTCACTTCCCGGTGCATTGATGATCTCCGGGCCGATAAATGAAGCGATGGCAGACCATCTGATCGAAATTGTACTTGTTTACTTACTTACTACTACTAATGTCCTTCCCTAATGAAAGAATAACATTACGTGGATTCGAGAACGAGGTGCGGCAATGTATTACATGTTCGAACGATTCTGGCAAATGGACCTCGCAATTTATTTGACTATCATCGTACGCATACGGCATATACTAATGAAAGTATTTGATTCTACTCAGTATATGACGATCGGACCTCTTTCCACCACTTTCATGATATTTCACATACTATTCGTGTTGAAGCATGAGGTGAATTGAAATGTATTATACTACTCTCTATATTTCATGTAGACGCGAAATAGTGAAGCTTCGCGAAAGCGGACTATGAAATCGTTTTCTATTTTGACGATACAGGTTAGTCTTTAGTTCTGAGACTTTAGTTCTGGGTAAATTTTCTTAAATTCACAGCTCGGTTGTTCATGTTGCTTCTTTGCTTTTCCATCGAACGCAATAATGCTGGCTCTCTACTCGGAGAAGATTATATCCTTTGGTAATTACTCAAATCGGAGACTCGATGTTGCGTCATACAATCTTTGAGATTACCATTTCCGCTTTACGACCTCTTAAGGCCTATTAATTTGTTTCTTGAAAACCTCCAACATGATTTATCAAGAGTATTCAGAGGTCAGTCTCACGTGTTACTACGTCCTCCATCTACATGGAATCGTGCATAGTACATTGATTCTCACTCTGACTCCAGCTCATCGTCGATTTGTCGCCCGATGGATCAAGACCAACAAGGTTCAACATAGCTTATTGTTGCAATTCAGCTAACATATCTATCATGTTATTTAATAGATATAGTTCTTTCAGGAGTGATCTATAAATCATTTGTTACAGATTAAGCCATCGGTAGATACCAAAACAATTAACACGCCTCTGTCAAGGAAAATGCAGAAACGAATAAAAGGAAATGATTTTATGTTCCGTGCGATTGATTGATAAATTTTCAAATGTATGGCTTCAAATGTAAATAAAATATTTATGAAAATATATAGATATCAGTTGTGGCCGGACATCTTGGGTAGGGCACGTAGAACTTCTTGTTATGTCTGTCTGTCAACTTCTTGTTATTTATGTTATGTCTGTTATGTCTGGCATCTCTATCTATATCAGTGTGTTCGCGTATACTCGATGGGTACTCATGACCGAGCGAAGAACGGAAATATCGATATTGCTATCACGCGAAAAAGTGTAACCATCTTATCGGCAGTTTTTCCTTCATCAGCTAGTTTATAAATATATAATTTGTAATGTGATAATTGCCATACGCATACAATATTTCGAGTAACGACAAACTCGATACGATATTGAACAAACGAAAATACAATAAATACAGCGATATCGATAAAAATGTTGGCTCTCAGGTAATTTACTGAGAGAGACACCTTTTTTCTTCATTGAACAAGAGCGAGAAATGTAGCATTGAATTTTCGTTGTTCGAACACCGTATCAAACGTTGCAACGTTCCGTACTAGGACAAAAACATTGTCTTTCCGCCACTTTGTGGCTTAATAGCAACTTTTTTTTTGAGATTTTGAAAATCGGATTTTTCCGTCGTGGTTATGCTTGAGAGAGCGGCAGAGTGGCAAATAAAATGCGAAATAATACAGTTGGTATATAAAATGCAATACAAATATAGCAGGAGGAAAAAATAGGTGACTGAGAACGATTGTCGCAGAGAGGACAGGACATGGGTCGAGGTTCACTAGACGGATGGATCATCCGCCGAGAAGGTATCCTTCTGGGATGGTGAGTCGCATGTAGAGATTAAAACAAGAATTCTGACTTATGAAAACGACAGCAAATTCCCCCTTCACAATCCATCTCAAGGTTCTCCGGTAGAGACAAAATATAGAATAGGGACCGTGACTCATACCCTGAAAGGGAATACAAATCGATGATCAACGCTCAAAAGAGTGCGGATAGATTCGATCGAAGAGTATACACGGCCGATCTAATACGCGAAGATTTTCGATATATTCTACTGTGCGAAAGCTCAACAAAGTCATTACAATATTGTAGTACACGTTCATAATATCTTCTTGAATATGGATTTATATTTTCTTACGAAAACAACACAAAAACAAAATAATTTACAACAAAAAAACAATTTCATAAAATAAGTCGGCGTAAATTTATGATCGTGTGTCACCAGTGATTTGCCTGATCAAATGAATTCTAAAGATCTAATTTATATGTAAACCTCTTCGTCTCCCTCCCTCCACTCCTTTCTCTCCCCTCATTTCCCCTCTCTTCTCCTCATTCCGAGTGGTCGCTCCCTCCATCCATTAACCAACTACTCACTGACCTCTGCTTCTCTAACTCTACTCACCATGGGAAGGTCGGCCAGTAAGCTTACGGACAAGTCCGATTTTGTGCGAGTGAGTTCACCTACCGTACTCGTATCACCGTAATCGCTTCGATACCGTACTCTGCTCAGGACTCTGTCGTGTTGTGTGATGGGCTGCCGCGGTTGAAAGAACCCAAGTTCGCCGGGGCCGGAGAGGGACGATACATCTTCGTGCTGGGAAACATGCATGTACGGTAATTCTACCGTCTGGATGCAGACTACAAATTAGTATTTGAATCTTCAGCTTTCCTCCGTACCTGTCAACGAAGACATGGAGGGCGCTGCGGTCAGCTACCAACTGGACATTATCGATCTCTTTCTGTCCAAGTACCGTAACCCTACCGTCTCTTCACCTACAGTACTCCCACAGGCGAATTCGCATTGATCACATCGGGGACTTCTTCGATCTGGGTCATCTGGCCGGATTCTACGCTCTCAACGAGACTACTGTAGTACTCGTCGATTACGACCCGGTATTGCGTCATCACTATGCAATATACGTCATCACATCTACAGGTGGATCGACTGCTTCGGCAGCGGCTGGTTCTGATCAATCTCAAGAAGGAAACGGTAAGGGGCGCATTTCGGCAATTTCCAATCGTGAACTGACTTGGATACGGTATATCCAGGCGACATACGTCTTCTGCCGATCGTACTCCATCAATCTCGACTCGTTCTTCCACGCACAGACGGCCAATGGAGAAGTAAGTGTGAATTCAACAGGAAATGCACCGGGAGTTAAACCGGCAGCGACCTGAAATTGTCAATTGAGGAGTTCGCCGTAACCATCGTTCCTTCCTTCATGGACTCACCTTCCTCTGGTAGGTCAACGACCCATCGAATATCCATTGATTATCGACAACAGGTATCGTATATCCGATCAACCCGTTGTCGGCCAAGCCTCACAAGGAGATCACAGCAATGATCGACCAGGTACGGTATCTTCGAGATTGCGATATCGATCGATGTGGAGGTGAATTACCGTAACCGTCTTATAGGCGAATGCGCACGTGCGTCAGACGTATCCGCGTGGGGAGGAATCGGAGGCGCGCGTCTCTACCATCTACGCGCCTTTCTTCATGACGAATACGGTAGGAGTACGGTACTATTGATTGACTACGGTAATCTGATTTATCGATTGCAGACGCTCGGCTTCTTTGTCGACCCACAGCAAATGGACGATCTTATCGATCCGATGAACGTGCTAGTGCTGGACATCAAGTGGGTTACGGTAGATACCATGCGGATACGGTAGCTAACAGGTACGGTATTTGCAGTTCGGGCGTGGTATACCTGCAGGAAGCGAAGACTGCGAGCGCATTTCCCCTATCGATCACTCGGAATCGACCCGTCTATGCGAGATGGAGTCAGGCGACGAATAGAGAGGTACTGAAATTACACCATCTTTGAGATGCAGTAACTTACTTGACACATCCCATTCCCACTGTTCCGGATGTCCGAGAATCTGCAACCATTCCGTCAATTGCCTGTGGCTTGGGCAATATCTAAATTGACCTCATAGAGATCAAAGATCATCTTCATTTCTCCCCTTTCCAGGTCGCTCTGATGTCTCGATATCGTCGCACGACTGGCTGGCAAGTACTCGTCTCCTCCCTCCTGCTCAGCGTATTCCAGGTTATTAGATTTTAATTAATTAATTAATAATAATTTCAATTAATTACTCAATAATAATCAATGCATTTCAGTACGTCATACAAGCCGCAGTCTTCTTCGTATCGTGGAACTGTCGGAGGTGCGACGATCTTTGATCTTTGGACTCTCGTGACGCCAGAGTTTAATCTTTGATCTCTTTTCAGATTGAGTTCTTTCTGCCTCCACACCAGTCTCAAGATGCTCTTATTGCGCTCGCGACTCCTCGAGCCCAAAGACGAGAATTTCCGGGGGTGGACCAATTGCTTTTTGATCTTTGATCTATACCTTTCACTTCAGATTCGGGATTCTCAACACGCGCACACTGGAGTGGAGCGAGATAAAGGTATTTTATCCCTGATTAAAATGAAACTAATAATTAATTGCAGGCTTCGGTATGGAATGAGGACGAGACGAGATTGATTGCATTCCAAGACGGGCAATTCGTCGTAGGATCGCAGGTATTTTGGATCAATTCTGCTGAACCTCAACGATATCTTCATTGTTTTCATCCTGAAACATCTACTACTATCAGTATTTCAAAGATGTGGATATGTAGTGATTATAACTTGCTAATAACAAAACAATCATCGATTGCTCATACCGTACTACCTCGTCGACCTACCGTATCTTCAGACTTCCGAGATTGCTTCCAATCGTCAAATCGGCACGGATCAATTCTCGCAGGCGCAATTGGAGCGATTCCGACTCATCGGAAATCCGAGACGGTACATTAATATATAATTAATTAATTAATTAAATTATGAAATAAATTGCAGAATGCCGACGCTCACTCGTCTCTCGTCGATCGCCGTGCAGAAGAGTGACCGAGTGGACCCTACCGTACTCGCGATGATCGCTGCCCGAATATCCTGACACACAGCACTACCCATCTGACCTACCGTATCCCTACTGACCTACTGATCATCAACTGACTGGATTCTACTCGAGCTAGCAAGAAATTAAAACAAATCTTCGCAACCTTATACATTGTCCGAACGATAAATGTGACCTTTGTATTTGTAATTGTACAATTCGAGAGTACAGAATCTGGATTGATCGCTCACTGTAGTGAAACAGTGGAATGGATGCACCCAAAATTCCCCTCTTCCTGGCACGTAATCAACTAGATATTTACTGTACTGTTCACATGTGATTCATGCCGTTCTGCAATTGTCTCACTACCGTAACCAAGCCTGTTTTCTGTAGTAATATACGGTAGGGGAGACGCCCTTATCGATCGATTCGTGCTAATTCCCAGCATTCTGCAGCCGCTGCTGAGTAACTTTCACTGACGCATCGAAACCAGTTTTGTATCCAGTTTCACCTGACTCATAACTCACTTTCGTTTGTACTTTCTCCCCCCCCCTCTCAAACTGTAGCATTCTCTTCTTGCTTCTTGCTGATTGTTTAACGGGGAAAACCTAGGAATTTGACCCTGAGTCACTCTCGCTATTCACGCGCAACATTTCGGTTGTGACGCAATCACGCATTCTTTCTATGCTTACACATGTAGTTGAGTCAGCGAAAAATCAGCAAAAACGAACTAGCAGCGAGTGGTTTCGATCCACCGACCTCTGGGTTATGGGCCCAGCACGCTTCCACTGCGCCACGCTGCTGATGTTCAACGGGCTCCTATTTTCGTCCCGCAAAGAACGCGAATTTTATCTCCCCCGTTATTTGTCGATTCGTTTCTCCCTACCGCACCCCTTAGGGGGGACAACTGTGTGTCTCTCACTCTCTATCACTCCAATTATGAGAGGAATTCGCCCCTCGTTTCATTCAATTAATCACTCCATTCTACGTCACAATCAGTGCATCTTTGAACTCTTGCAACCGCGGATCTTTGATTTGACCCATCTTTGAAAGTCCCCGTCGGGGTTTGATCTCTCTCGTTTCTTTGCCTGATGAAATGCGATTATTCACCCAGTGAGTGCAATGTGGCACTCAAAGTGTGGGCGAGAGTGGCTACTCATTCCTTCCCTTTCTCTCCCTGGTTACACTTACTTGTAACACCAAGGGGGTGGAAGAGGTGAACAGGAGTAGAGAAGAGAGAGAGAGCAAACACTCAATCTATCATCGATAGCAACCTAAGAGTGACGAAATGGGCTATTATTAGATATCGAGCACGAGAAGTAAATTTCATAATAAACGGTAGTAGAAAAGATTAAACCTTCCGGATATCAACGTAATAAAGTCAATTCTGGAACGCTCACATTGACGCTCTAATATTTTGTATCTCAAAATAACTCAATAATTTATTATCACTGTCATGAGTGATGTAATGTGTAACACTAAGGCACGAGTTCTCACGTAGAAAGTTCATTTTTTTCACTTCCAAAACGTCGATTTGTCCCTAAATCGCGCTCTTTTGCGTGGTTTTTGTATGACAACTGTGATTGCCACAGCATTGCAATCGTCAATCGATCGAATTAGCCCCGAATTCCACAATCGACGAATAGACGGAGCCAAAGTTCGGAGTTCCCACGGTTCGCTGGACTGTATTCACGAAGGTCCAGTAATGCGAATCAATCGATGAGATCTGGGAGTGGTCCCATGCAGATCTTGTATACGCCTGACTGACCGTAATTCGGCAGTTGAATAAACGAAGTGGTCGAAAGTGACCGAAAATCAGGTGTGGCCACTGTACACAATTGACCATCAACAACAGATTTGCAACTCGATGGTTTCGGTCATGGATAAGAGATGAAATATCATCTATGCCAACTCCCCTTTTCGAAACTCAACCGAGATATCAAATGTTTTCACCGTAAATTGGAGTTACAAACTATTGGTTTCTGAGCCTTTACCGTTCAAAAATCTGACTTTCTTATATAGGGATCGAATGGTGGTGTGACTTGGCTCTGATCGATCTCATTTGCACAAACTACAGCAATGGAAACTACAGAAAGATCAATGATGAGACAGGCGCTTGATTGTCTCGGTTGATTAACGGACGATTTAATTCGTTCCCTCGTTCCTCATTCCTCTCCTAATTCGTTGCTGCTGCGCCGCGCTATTTATAGGAATAGCAGAGAAGATAAGATACGGTATCAACGGTGATTTCGATTACAGCAGAGAATATACTGTAGTTGTTCAAGAAACACAATTGAATCGCAAGCATGGTATTCGCAATATCTCACGACAATCTCAGTGTAATCGACCCCTAACTAATCTCTAGCATTGTTACGTTGCTCGGGTAGATTCCTTCCCATTTGGTATTTCTCACAGACAACACGGAACACTTTCCTCCCCTCTTCCTCTTCCCCCATGATCAACTCTCTCCTTCAGGATAGCACCATTTTGTCCATTTGTGACCTCTGGATGGTCTCTTCCTCACTCAAATTCCCTTGTTGTATCCATCACCCACACTAATTCATCTCTCGTCGCGCCTCTTTCTCTCCATAAACAAGAACAATAACTGCCGCATACTTGCAGGAATACTGTAGACTACCGTAAGCTCGAGAATACAGTATCTGGCAGCTAAGTACGATATGCCATCGGTTGTGCACTCGTTGACAAACTGTCTCAACAGTATGTCAGAATGCGTAGTTTGTCTACCGTATACCATGTACTACTCTTTCTGGCGTGCAATGCTATTGTCTCCCTCGTTTCCCCTCTACTATTTTCATTCCACAAATTCCACCACAGGTGGGATTGTCACATGTATTTCTATTGTGGAATGGTAGGCATTCCGGAAATAGTCATTCCTTATCAGCAAAACGCCGTCATATTTCCCTCACATATGACGAGAGATTGCTTTGCGACCCAATGGGAAAGGTTCGTGGAGCTGAGTCGATTGCTACCTAGATAGAATGTTTATACCTTGCCTCACATTATTATCTTCTTCTATAAACGTTCCAATCAGACCTTCCATTAAAAGCAAGGGTTCCGTCCCTATTCGGCGGTTCTAAATTCTCTGCTCTCGTCATTATGTTCTTGGGTGCATCTTGCGTCACGCGTCCTGAGTATTTTGGCCTGTTTGTGGTGTCATCTTTCATAATTCGTGACCCATTCCCATCATGCGTCTGTCTAGCCGCCGAAAAGTCGCACTTCTCGTGAGAGTATCGCCATTTATCGCTTTTTTTCTCCGAGGAAGCTACCCGGAATAGGCCCCGTCTAAGTTAGACAAACAGCCATCAACAACGAGAAAGATCTCATGGTTTGACTATTTTAGGATTCCGAAGCGGAATCGCCAAGTGAATAAATAGCCTCATTAGGATGAGACAAGTTCAGAGAGTAATGGTCTGACCCTCTCAATTCTGCATGCTCTCTCGCGCGGTCTGATCGATGAGAGAGCATGTAGAATGATGAGAGTCTGATCATTACTCAGTACAGACTTCTTGTCATGTGCTTCTGATGATCTTTGGGATAACTTTAGAGCACGTAAAGACACGTAACCCACGAGTAATAAGTCTACGACTCGATAAGTATTATGCTGGCCATCGTCGATTTCAAAAAAAATTATAATATTTATAATATGCGCAGGGGGAGAGCCGTTTAGACTTTGAAACTCGTCGCACGGCAGCCCAGAAGTCTAGAGTCGTAGACTTATTTCCCTCTAAGAAGTGTCCAGGAAAGACAACTACCGACTAAAGATAGAGAGGTTGATGAATATGCAGTGTGAACACTAACAATAAAGCAGACACATAAATAGCCGCTAGTTCCGAGAAATAGAAACCGCTCCGAGGGTGAACTACAAACACGAGTATTTGTACCTAACATCGGTTTTGCTACTTGAAATAGCTGGAGCTTTTTCCACATTCTAACTTTATATGATATATGTGTCGGACTCAATGGTCCCGAATAGAAACCGAACCAGAATAGCATTCCCCCACTTCCCGATCTCTCTCTCTCTCTCTCTCTCTCTCTTTATCAACGTCCGTCAATGACATTCTGTGACGGCAGCATCTCGTCGCATCACAATAGGCCTTCATTCCCGTCCCGACCGACCCATGCAGCATGCCATAGAGCATCTGCAGCAGCTGCAGCATGGGAGCGAAAGACGAAGTGGCTGTGAAGAGACGGCAGAGAAGCAGAGAATGGGGCTATGGAGGCGAGAGGAATGAAGAAACATGGAGAAATCGGAGGAAAAGGAGAGATGAGAGATGGAAGGAGACTTCGTCGTTCTATCCGGCTTGAGGGGATCCGTAATCACATCCATGCTGTTGTGTGTGCATTTTGAAGCTGTGACGCAAGCAGAAAGAAATTGGGAGAAGAGAGAGAGAAGGCCCATGATGTTGATGGACTTGGACTACAGAGAACACCCAATGTGGTGTCAAGAGAACTTGTCGAGACTACGGTAAACATAGCGACGCTACGGTATGGGGGTTACAGTAGTACAAAATAGCGAGACTACGTAGTTACAGTGTGCCGATCAGTAAGAACTACGGTATTCAAATAACAAGAGATGAATAGGACACAATATAAGTACAGTTTGTGTCCATAGATCGGGAGAATTCGACGACATGTCTCGCTCCAATGCACTTTTGATCGCAATCCCATTAGGTTGATTAGGGTGTGGTACTAGCGTGGTTTGGGAACACCCCTCGGTTACTGTAACCATTCTCCCCCTTCGTTCCATGCTCACCCTCTGAGCAATGAACAAAAAAGGAAAGTGCAAAGTTGTGTCCATCGGCCATTTGACTCACGACATGATTGATGATACTCTACCGTGTCGTTTTTGTATTGCGTGCGTATGTGTGTGCGCCTTGGGCGAGTGTATTTCACAAATCGCACCACTCAGCGACACGACGGCACACAATCTGCGTTGCAGGAATCACTCTTCACTAGCCAGTTCTTTGGAATTAGCCGAAGTGTCATGGGCCAAAAGTGTTGCGAGAACTTTCTTAACAGACTCGATCCAAGTGGCTCAAAAGTCCCGAAAACACAGCAGAACTGCATCGAAAGAGTGGAAGAATTGTGGTGTTTATGACAAATTCCCAATAAAATATTGATTTGCGTTACTTCATTTCTCACACTTATATGGTATCACACATCGAACTTCCACAAAATAATGACTTGGTTGATAGAATTGGTTTTAAACAGGTCATGAGTACGCGAAATGACGGGATCCAGCACAGTTTTATACCCTGTAAACAGCTAGCCAGCTATTTACCTGAATTTCGAGCTCTAGTTTCTGGCCAGAGAGTTTGGAACATTACAAGTGCGGCTCTCTGTTCTTGCTTACAGCATACACTTTATCACGATACTAAGCTATTTTGTTGACGATTTATGATACCACGTAGTATCAATCATTAATAACCATACACCAGCTGTCTTTGTTGTCAGGAATAGAGGAGAAAATAAAGAATAACTCTGGAAATCCCATTATTCACTCTTACATCATCTGTCTACACTGAATTGTCTGCTTTTTCGTAGTCATAAATATTTAAGTTTTGAGAGGTTTGAACTCTGCGAAAAAGCATGGCGTGCACGTTCTTAGACTGCATTGGGTAGCATAGGAAAAGGGCGAGGACTGCATTTTTCATCATTAAACGCGTCATAAAGAGAGCAAATGCGGATAAAGCATGCAAAGTGGCAAACACATCATTCGGCTGACAGGTCAACCCTCCAGAAACGAATTTGGAGTGAGAATCGAGAGAAACTCTCTCACTTTTGCGCACTCTCCCCGGATCCCTGTCCGTTGGTTTGGAATAATGTGAAATCTGTGATTGACCTGAGAGATTCAAGTACAACAAACAAGCCAACGGCGAAGTTTGATCTCTATTCCCTCCAATAACTGGCATAATTCATGTTCTCAGTAAACCGAACGTCACTTTACATGCACCAAGTGTGAATATTAATTCAGTACTTCTCGAATGGGAAATGGGAACTTTGAATTCGTTATTCGTGTTCGAAATCTTCTTTAGACGATGCCATTCCACTCACTTATTCATTCATAGCCGTGTTGCCTTTGCTGTGTTTTCATTTCCAATGAGGGGGGGAATAATATTCTATTCTCGGACGTGTTCTGATCTATGCACGCGGTCTCACTTCATTTGCAGAATATAGTCGGATAAGAGCCGAAAGCATTTCAAAAAACAAGACTTGTAGGCAGCATGTTTGGTATGTACAATTTGATTTTTTGAGTCATTCACATACACGTCTAATAGACAGGCACATTTTCATTGATCTACACTTTATTTTGTACTCATTCCTCTGGAATCAGACAAATGATAAATGGTACAAAAGAAAAACATGACCAGCGCCCAAAAGGAATAGGGCGAGATTGAGGATCCCATACCATGGGGGGTGTAACACATTGGGAGAGATTGGTTCGAATCCTTCTGCCTCCAGTTCCTTTTGCCCACTCCTCTAACGTTAAAACAATGGAACGTCTGTGTGGCCATCCTTTTCTACAGAGTGCAATTGCGTCCCTCGACCAAATCAATCAATCAATCAATTAATGTCGTGCTGCGACCGTGGGAATTCTTCTTCTTTCTTTCGCCGTTTTCGCGCTAATTCGATAATAGCGATCAGCGACGAGAGAGTGCGCAAATGGAGGAGAGCGCAGACGGCAGAGCGACGAGAGAGTGCTTGTTGTGCAGAGAGTGTCAGAGATAATCACTAATCAGTCAGAGAGCAGGCTGATGCAGGAGAGCCCAGACAGCTCGAGAGGGTGTGGTAGAAAGGAGTGGCCGCTATGAGGAAGTATTTCGTTATCACTAGGCAATACGCCTTAGAGTGCAGATTACACCGAAACTGCTGATGAATAGCGTAAATACACGAATTCAGCCAATTTTGCTTAGTCATGTCTAATTTGGGGATATTTTTGCTAAATTTAGAAGGTGTTTGTGTGTCTCTTTTTGTTGTAGGGCAAGCGGCGTGGGAGGCACTGGTAGTAATTTTTCAAGAGAAAACAAGTCGTTTCTTCTCTTGCCGTGGTAAGAAATAGCACTAGGACATTGCGAGTTTTATTGTTCGAGCAAAGTCTGCCAGGAAAAAGTGTCGGGAGGCACAATAAAGAGAACAACGTGATAAGTGCATCCACAATCAAATGACCCCCATCAATCACTTATTTTTACCATTTTAGTCCATTTTTAGAAGAGATCGGGGTTCACCCAAAAACTGGTAGTTTCTCTAGCGTACTTTGCCAGACGAAGAAATATTTTCAGTTAATGAAACGGGAATATTGTGACTCGTCAGAGATCGGGCCGGGTCCGAATTTCCAGAACTTGGAAGATCTCAAGATGGAGTGAGAGATTTCTCTAATTGTCTGCTCCAAATGATAGTGCAAGTGTGATAGAGAGAGGGGGGGCTAAATATAGAGTGTCACTATCAAAGGGGGGTCATCAGCAGTGACTATCACTATCTCACTCTCGTCCATCCATCATTCGAAGTGGCACACATAATTGGCAGAACAGTCTCGGTCGATTGTTCCTCTTCTTCGACTATTCGACACGCATAAACAGCAACTAACTATACAACAGAGAGCACAAGTATCAACAAAGAAGGCATACTAGAGCTCAGATGATGACGTCACGAGGAGATTAGCCATTCGTGACGCAATAGATCAGGGCTCTCCTCTCGAAACTTTGCACGAGATCGAAGTGTCTGCGATAAAAATAGAAATGACTAATTGGTTAATTGCGCGTTAATTTGCAGGTGATCAAATTCGTTAAATTCCTGCGGGCGCGCGCTGGAGACATCCTTAGCGGATCCACAGTGCGGCTGCATTTTAGCACTATTCAATCGATTTCATTCTCATTTCAGCTCAATCGATGGACTTTACTCGTCAAGCTGACGAAACATACAACAAGAAGTGATATGCCGAGACGAAGAAGCGAGAAGAGAAGAGAAAATAGCCCCGAGCCAACCTTGACATTCCCTCCCCCTCTCCACTAACCATTCCCCCCCTTGTCCCTGATATAATCCCGACCATTCCTTCCGTGTTGCATATGTGACCCGAACACGAAAGATGAGATATGATTCAATAACACTTTATTATACAATTGCCTCTTTGAGAGGAATCATCGACTGGCGAAAAAAAGAAGGCGATACTTGTAAGGTGTGAATACAGTGACACGTTATTGGGACAATCCGAAAAGCTCTCGTCAACTTTGGAATTCGGAAAACGGGCGACATACACGTATGGCAGAGGGGCATTCTACGAAGCAAGAAAACGAGTAGGAACATAGTAACAATAAAAGGCGGGCCTGTGAGATCGATTCTTTCGCTGTGTCAGATCAATTGGGAGTTTGATAATGCCAATGATGAAGGGAGAAATGAGAAGAATGCTGCTAATTATGAAAGTAAAAGTGAAGAGAAGAGTAAATTGATACGAGAGAATGAGAGCGGCAAACAATAAATCAGAGGCTATTGCACGATATCAAATCGATAATTATGAGTGAGTGCTCGAAATGCGAGGACGCGAAGAGACGATTATCGATTGGATCGATCGATTGAAGTGACGAAGACGGCGACTAGCGAGATCCTGACGCGAAGAGATGAGACTACGGTAATCGGACGACGACGGGAGTAGTACGGTAGCAGCGTCCGGCTACCGTACGCTCCAGGGCGGTTTCTTGCGGTAGCCGCGACGCGATGATACGATGCGTCGCGGTCTGCAGCAGGAGCTGCTGCTGCAGCTGCTCAGAAGAGGTCGGCACAGTCGTCGAGCGTGTAGCGCCATGGCGGCAGACATGCAGCCATGTGGTCGGAGCGGTGCGGGGACACTGGGGGGTGCGCCGCGGGGGGTGGAGCAGAATTGGGACAGCACTGCTGGATGAGTCGTGTATGACTGAGGGAGTAGCCGATGGGAATCGGAGACTCGAAGGAGAGTGAGAATGAGTGTGAATGAGAGAGAGGCGGAGTAGAACCAAAGCCACGCCCGGCCCCACCCCTCTCCGTTATATAGGCGAGAAGAGGTGAAGGGGCGGAGCCAGAGCCGTCGATTGGCCCTCGATGGGTAAAGTGGGCGGAGTCGACCCCTCTAATTACCCTTCTCCCTACTAACCGTTCACACCGTGGGAACGATGACGTCACAGCAGCGCCTCGTTGTAAGGACAAGAAGAGATAGACAATTGGACGAAGACGGTTGGGATGAGGCAGAATGCACTTTTGGCTGGACTAACAGAGACTATCAGACTACAAAGTACGACTCCAATTCTATTTTATGGTAGAAACAATATGATGCAGAATTTATTAACTGAACTATACTGGGGAAATTCGTGGACCCGTTCCACTCATTTCTCGATAGACAAGGATACGGTAGCTACAGTATCCTACAAGGAAGTTTCTTCGGTTGATCGTTCTCTGTTCATCATCAGACCATTTGTAAACGGGATTAGGTCTGTGATCTCATCAGTGAAGGGTGGGGCCCGATCGAACGACTCTCTCCATTTCACACACTCTCTCGTCGACTCGAAATTCACGAGGGGGGCTGAGAAACGCCCTGATTGTGATGATTGTGCGCGCGCATCGCGCCGGCACGATTGGAATGTGTCCGCAGGGCTGAAAACTGAACGGTTTTTGTGCGCGGCCGCTTGCCGAATACCGTGCGGACTGCGTAGTCGCGCGGAAGTTTCGCGCAGCTCGCGGGCACGCATAGTAAACTGCGCTGTTACTTTGCGCACAACAATTGCGCGAATGATCTCTGAACCGCATTCCAATCAAGCGTAAATGACTGCCAAATTTCTAAATTTTAATGAAATACAAAATAAACATCGTAAAATTGCTTAAGGTCAACGCTTGGATGACGACATTAATCGATGCGATAAAAAGGACCCATGCTGATCTCTACAAGATTTGATCAGCGCCGATTCAACTCTAATTTCGACTGCAAATATCAGCTAATTATTTACAGATCAATTAGCTCTTCGAGTAATCGATCGTGTCAGATCTATTCTCGTGTTCTACTGATATCACTGTTTCCAGATTTGTATGGAAAGAAGAGATCAGTTTGGGAACGCTGCACTTCTATTGGATAAACATAGTACATAATTAGGTCGTTCTGGGGGAAATACGGTAACTTGACAGACCTCTCCGCTTTCAGCTGAATTCGCTTTCAGCTGGGAGCTAAAAGTAAATTTGTGTTTTGTAATCTCATTTACTGGATTCCTTGTGATCTGACCGATTCTTACCCGAATACGTGCTTGACGAGTATCATAAAGTGAGCTTATAGTTTCTACAACGTTTTCATATGCAAACCTTGCACAGTTCATTTATCCGATCGTTTGGTCCTAACACGGAACTTCTTCTCTCTTCTCCTGTTTTTTCTCGATTCTCCAGCTTGTCTGCGAACCAAATCAGCGGTCGATTTCAATGAGATCTGACACGAGGAATGCGAATTTGTGCTGATTTAGAGCTGCAGATTGAAATTAGAGCTTGCACCCTCATTGCACCACTCATAATCAGTCGATTACATGCTACGATATGCGAACAGCATTAGAACGTATTCATATTTATTTTATTCATTTGATACACGCGATGGGTGCGACAGCAATTAAAAGAACGCTAAGGAATAAAAAAGAATGTGTAATCTTTTTTTTTCTTTCTGAGATTATGCCATGTTACCCGCTACATTCATGCGTGCACCCAAACTCCAGCCTACTCAAGTCTGCCCAAGCATGAAACATCCTTATTGTTAGTTTTGCAAGTCTCGGAACGTCATATCCTAGAGAAAAACGTGCGTGTGAGCCGTCAAGCGAACGCACAAATAACGCGTATTGTGTGGTTAAGCGATCGACGAGTTGTACGTCATGAATATCGAATTTCAGGACTGATTCCACGAAGATCCAGGGGTGTCCGAGGGAGTGAAGAGAGGAGAGAGAGAGAGAGAGAGAGAGAGAGAGAGAGAGAGAAGAAGAAGTAGGGAGAGGGGGAGAGAGGATCACTTCCCAGAGTTGTCCCACACTGACTGACGGCCTCAGGGTAATCTGAGATGATACGGAAACGGCTGGTGATATTTTTAGACGAGAGAAGCGCTTCCTCGAAGAAAAGAGACACTTTTTTCATCGAGACAACACACACTTTTCGAAACAATGACAATGATCGGGGTGTGAACGGAATATTGAGTGCCGAAGGGTCATCGAATCGTCTCAAATTCTTCTATATTCGCTGAAAAAAAAATCGTCGATTCCAAATGCTAGAAAGACATCGTCTTTGGAAGATTTATTAATTGAAATTGGCCTGCTCGTTGGCAGTAATTGGACAAAGAAACCTTCAACTAATCGACTCACGATGATATTGCGTATCGATTGCCTGTACCAGGAAAGCGCATCTCGCACTACAATAGTTCCACGGTTAATTGGATCGGTCTCTGGGCGCTCCCTTCGTGATTTCACTCTACCTCATACAAACAAATCAGCCACATCAATCAGCCAAACTCCCGCATTCCCACGCTAAATTTGCACGTCTGTTGACTAGATATTCACTGCATTTGCTCCTCTTCTCGTGATTCTCAAGGAATGAGGAAAGTAGAAAGAACAATTGGTGAGAGACACACAAATTAGCCCCACCCGAAAGAGTGGGCGCGGGTTTAGATCACGAGAATCGAGGGCACCTCATTGACTTGAGAAAGGGAGAAATTAGAGAGTAACTCAGCGTCATGGATGGCCAGATATGAGTACCACGTAGTATTACCACCATCTTCCTGGAACCTTTAATGCAACATCTCTTTAAGCATAAGCGACATCTGGATTTGGATAATCCACTGCGCAATTCTGAAGAAAAAATGGGAAAGAACACGAATGGGATTAATTTTGTCCGAAAGTAAGCGTGTATTTCGGGTGAAACCATGCAAAAAAACAGTAGCACCGCGTGGGCTGATATTTGCAGTGTGCGTGCGCGCTAATTTTGGAAGACCCTTGCGAAAAACGGATTAATTAGATGTTGTAGAACACACGTAGACGTGTAATCAGATATTTTCGGCAGTTCCTTGTCTCTTCTTCATCTTCCAAATGCAATCAGTCAAATGACCTTCTCTTTTCTGGAAGTGATGCGACGATTAAGCTGATTATTGCATTAGTCGTGAGGAAATCCCCCGTATTCTGGTGTCTACAAATTCGTCGAAACACGACGTCCGCTAATGCATTTGGTGTGTGGGGGATGATGTTTGTTCCAAGGAATAAATTGGGATGTCTTCGGGAATGTTATACACAGGTGTCAAGGAAAGGATAAGAATGGAAGGAGTGTTCTAAAATGTGAGAGACTCCTCAATTTCTGGCTTCGGAGATCGATGACTATACGACAACAAACTATGATTTACGAACAATGCTTCAGGAAAATAAATTGTTTCTCCTTGCCCTTGTCTGAAGGTGCGAAAGATTGCAATATCTTCTAGCAGCTGTAAAAAGTGCAATAGAAATAGAAGCGGAAGCTGAGAGAAAGTTGCAAACCCTTCTGCTGACATCATAAATCTCGTGCAGAATCTCTCTAGCTCGGTTCCGATTTCAACTTCATCTTCGTCATTTGCTCGACTCTTTCAGTCAATTCACACGAATCGACGGAGAAGCGGCTGTTGACTGCGTGGTTATCACTCAAAAACTCGTGAAAAAGAAAATCCACCTCATTTTTCCTCTATTTTTCTTTGTGTTCGCAGTTTGAACCTCTAAAACAACGTTTCGTGAATCAAGAGGATTGTCAAATCTTATCATAATACATCACAGAGTGATAATGTGTCTGTGAGCTATCTGCAATTTGTAGGAATGCAAGGAATCCGGCAATCTTTCAGATATTCTCGTCTACTCTGATCATGCGTCAACAAATGAATTAGTGTGTGAGTGATTACCACCTCACAACAGAGTTGTGTTCTTGCAACAAAACATTCTGAGCTGTCGTTTGCCCCCTCAGAAATCAAGCATCAGAGTGGGGAAAGAATGTGACAACAAAGTGACCCCTATCCACCCCTTTCCACCCCTATCCACCCCTTTCCACCCCTATCCACCCCTATCCACCCCCACACTCAATCGTCATCGGATCTATGACACACATCCATCAAAATTAGTACAGCACCACTGAACGCTTCTTTTCCGCCCAATCGCCCACCCTCAGGGTCGATATTGAGGGTGAGATTGGGGGTTTGAACACGCAATTCGTCACACCACCGAAAGAAAGATCAACGGCAAAATATGTGGAATTAGAGTTACAGGGCGAATTGGTCGGTTGTTTTTGGGTAGTGATGGTGAAAATCGTTTTAAAAATTGTAGTTTGGTATGAAGGACTTTGTCGAGTTTTGGTTTCTGGTCGAGTGCACATTCAGATAAAACCGGGGTGCATTCGTGCAGGGAAATGCCGAATGGCAAGAATGAATCCCTCACACTTGACCTCTCTCGACCTCCCGTCATTTTGTCCAGTGTGCTTTCGGGTGTGCATCCGAGTCTGCACTGAACTGGCAGAATTGACTCCACTGTGTTTTGTGGGAAAAGAGTCCACAGAAGAGTACCACACAAAAGGAAATGGTATAGAATGTAACAGACACTCGTTAAATGTTGGGGCACCATTGCAAAAGTAAGCCGTTGTTTGCGTTAGGATCTATCGATAAGATCAGACGAAAGACACTCTCTCACTGCGGTCGATAAAGCAGTGGTGAAATGCTTAAAAAACGGAGCATTTTACGCGTTTCCAATCAGAACTCGCTTGGTCTTCAACGATAGGCCTAGCGGAGCCTAAAGAGAAGTTAATGGGTTTGCGAGCGAAGTTTTGTAAATTCTGCAAAGATTTATATTATGCAAATTTAGTTGTTTATCAAGACATGCATTAAATGGGTTGAAAGAACTCCGAAAATAAGCCTTCCAATCAAAAGTTTTCAAATAAATATCATTGAAACTTCGAAAAACTTCTCAAACTTCGACGGAGTTGGAGGATCTCAAACTTCGACGGCTGCACCTAATAGAAGCAGTATTCGGCGAAGGATTGCATTCCTGGCACAATAGTTCACAGGGATCTTAGATTGACCCAGAGGCATACGAAAATGCAATAAAACACATGTCGCGAAAGTTGTTCAGTGCCGGATTCTGACAATTCTGAGTCGATCCTCTCGTGAGTCTTGTGAAAATAGACAGATATGACAATGCCGAATTCAAAGATGTGTTCAATTTGCAGTTTTGAAGTAACACTTTGAAGATGTTAATGTTTATTGTTTCACATTTTACATTTATCCTTCATTATCCATTCATTCTCTCCCTTTTTGCTCGTGTCGAGTAGTCTTCTTTCGCTTCTCCCGATGTTGAACCCTCTAGAAACAAGTTTTCGAGTAGGCCACTTTACCCTTGAATTACCTAATCTCAACGCAATAACGGGCTCGCAATATTCATTTTCTTATCAGATAATACTTATACTCTCTTTAATCAATATTCAATCTCTAAGCTGTCAGTTTCATGCACATAATTTCGCCTGCAATTCAACAAATCGAGAAAGGGTAAGCACTAAACAAAACACATAGTTTGTATAAACTATTCAGTTCTGTCTAGCACCCGAATATTGCTTTGGAAATGGAGGGCTTGATTTGGTAGAATACAAATCTGGATTTATCGACCAAAAGTGCAAAGTGGTGATTCAGATCAGGTCTGTGCAGTTTCACTATTAGTGTGAATAACAAAATATCCCTAGCTATTAAACTTTAAAGCTTATATCTGTTTATTAGAACTTTTCCAGAAATTTAAATGACTATGAGTGGATGTTCATTTTCGGATTCTATAAATTTAAAGATTTAAAAGGCGGATTCCACATGTATCACGGTAAGCATTTGTTGAATTACAGTATACGATAAACGAGGAAGCGATAAAAAGTTTCCGCGTTCTTTTCCAAAAAAAACAGTAATAATTGAGTTCTCGCTTTTTTGCATGCATTATATGTTCTTAGGATCGAAGTCGCTTGTTAATTGCAAGAATAATGGAACGGGAGATTTAATTGTCGAAAATGATTCCTCCTACAATATTAAAAGTACGAAGCTTCTCAATCTCCAGTTTTCCGTTTAAAAAATCTATTTCTGCAAGTTCTAGTGTCATAAATCAGCATTTCAGTTCACACTGACTCCATATTAAAGGAAGATCTACAACACAGAACAGAGGGGTGGTGTGTATTTACCATGGAGCGAAATGTAACGTCGCATCGAACGCTCGATCGTGTGAGAAACATTTGATTATACGGGGAGGACAAAATGCCCCCATATATATCACCGAGTTTTTTTCCTATTACAAGCCACATCATTCCACAGACCGGTCAACCTTACAGAAAGGCCTTTAGAGTGAGAGATCGTGTGAAATCGAGAGAGACCCTCTCATTTTTGCACACTCTCTCGCTCTAACCCTGGTCTGTATGTTTGGAATCATGTGAAGCGTAATAATGAAAATATCGGAAACAGATCGTCGACTTTGTGTTAATTGAGAGCATAGCATTGCATGAGTCGACCCATGCGAAGTCAGCACCAACTTTTTTTGGTGCTGACTTCGCAACCATGACCCGGGGTTCATGGTGAAAATCGATATTTTCGATTATCGATTGATCAAGCCAATCTATAGTGGGATGGTACCGTATGGTCTACAGTAACTCAAAATCGATAATCCGGGTTACTGTACCTTTCACTGCGGGACCATCATTTTACAAAGTTGCACCAATTGAGCCGGTATTGCTTGTATGAGTTGGTATTCGGTACGAAATTGCTCGAAAGGGATACTGTAGTTCGGGCACCGTACCCATGCCGTAGCTACGGTAGCTTTCGCTGTAAGACCACCATTTTACGGAGTTGCTCAAATCGAGTCGCGATTGCTTGTATGAGTTTGTATTCGGTACGACATTGCTCGAAAGATATACGGCACATCGCCTACTGTACCGCGGGCTACGGTAGCTTTCGCTGTAAGACCACCATTTTACAAAGTTATTCAAATCGAGTCGCGATTGCTTGTATGAGTTGGTATTCGGTACGACATTGCTCGAAAGGTATACGGTAGCTCGGCTACTGTACCGCGGGTTACTGTACCTTTCGTTTCGAGACCACCGTTTTGCAAAGTTGTTCAAATCGAGTCGCGATTGCTTGTATGAGTTGGTATTCGGTACGACATTGCTCAAAAGTTATACTGTTGTCCGGCTACCGTACCCAACGCTACAGTAGCGATGGTTGACGAGGAACATTTCGCGAAGTTGCATCAAACGAGTATTCTCCGTCTGTACCGTGTCGTACCGAAAACCAACTCATACAAGCAATCGCGACTCGATTTGAACAACTTTTTAAAATAGTGGTCTCGAAACGAAGGTACAGTAACGCGCGGTACAGTAGCCGAGCTACCGTATACCTCTCGAGCAATGTCGTACCGAATACCAACTCATACATGCAATCGCGACTCGATTTGAACAACTTTGTAAAATGGTGGTCTTACAGCGAAAGCTACCGTAAACCGCGGTACAGTGGGCGATGTGCCGTATATCTTTCGAGCAATGTCGTACCGAATACCAACTCATACAAGCAATCGCGACTCGATTTGAGCAACTTCGTAAAATGGTGATCCCGCAGCGAAAGTTACCGTAGCGCGTCCATGGGTACGGTAGCCGGACTACCGTATACCATTCGAGCAATTTCGTACCGAATATCAACTCATACAAGCTATACCGGCTCAATTGGTGCAACTTTGTAAAATGATGGTCCGGCAGCGAAAGGTACAGTAACCCGGATTATCGACTTTGAGTTACTGTAGACCATACGGTACCATCCCACCATAGATTGGGTCGATCGATCGATAATCGAAAATATCGATTTTCACCATGAACCCCGGGTCATGGTTGCGAAGTCAGCACCAAAAAAAGTTGGTGCTGACTTCGCACTCGGACTTTTCAACGCGCGATGTGCGCCGGATTTTAGCTGCGCGCGATGCGCGCCGGATTTCACAACAACGGCCGTTGCAACGGCGCACATCGCGCGCAGCTAAAATCCGGCGCACATCGCGCGTTGAAAAGTCCGAGCAATTAGTCGACCGTGCAATGCTATGATTGAGAGACTTGGTAAAATTGCATATTTCCGCGTCCTTGCACATTAGTTTTGCAGTCACCCATTTTTACATTTTTTTTTGTAATTCCTTACCTGTGTGTCCCCTGCACTGGAGTTGGAGAAATGGCTTATCATTCATGTCTCCAAATCCGAGAACTTTCTTCCGACATGTCTAACTCATTCTCTGCGGCAAAGAGCGGTATCGAAATTCTGTCGACGTGTTAGACAGGAAATGGTCTAACATTTCTTCAGTTCGAATATAATAAAAATCCGTGGTTATCTTTTTTTGGTGCTGCAGGGTGACGGTTCTGGAATCACACCAAGATAATACACCATGGGTCTTCCAAACAAGCTCCGGCCCTTTAGGAATTGCATGGCGACAATATTTCAGTGTGCCTGTTGATCCCAGTTGCGTTCTTCCTCGGGAGGAACAAGACCAGGAAAACTGAATTCTTGAAAGGATGCAAAGAGACTCACGAAATGATTTCGTTGATTTTACCGTTGATTGTATTGCACACATTGCATACATTTTCTGACCGAGGGGTTTAAAAACGTGTGGAAGTGAGTGGTTGCAAGATTGATGTGCAAGGAGAACCTCGATTCTCCTGTGCAACTTGCGCAGTGACTATCACGAATGCACCCCTTCTGAGTTCCAAAGCACTTAAAGAAGGCGCCCCACGAATCATTTCAACCTTTTATTTCCCTGATGTTCGATGTTTCATTTCTGTTATCAGAAGTCGATGAAACTCAAATGCACGCGCGTTTTCCCTCGCGCACCCTCCTCTTTTCCCATGATTTCTCTCCTTTTCTCTGACTTCTTCTGCCCAAATTTCTAACTCCCACCGCGAAACCCTGCAGCGGCAATATGAGATACTGTAAGAAATCTGGCCGTTTAGGACAGTTTATTGCGCATAACTATCTTCAAACTAAAAATAGAAACATGCGATTTTCAACGCTCTCATCGGATATTCGATCCCCATGACCCCACAGTGAGAACTCAGTTGGCCATATATGAGGCCGTTTGCGAGAGAATCGAGCAAAGCTCGGACAGTAGAAAAATCGAAGTCGAAGGATAACATTGTTTTAGATACTCTCCAGGGTGCTGATTACGATGGCAAGTATGTCATATTATGCAAATCGATCTCCGACCTGTTATTCAAATTACAAGCTTCAGCTGAATTCACGTGTTTTTGTTCTTCCAAAAGAAAGAGTCCTCAAACCAAGTCGTGCAAATACTCAACTAGGGTGAAATTGCCTGTGGAATCTAATGGAGGTTTCAGAAATACAAATTTCCGTGTATTTCACGTAGTACTTGTCCATTTCCCCATGTTAAACTCGAACGAGAGGTCTGGTATTAACACAGTATGTGGAGCGTACACACATCGTACCGCCTCTTAAATTTGTACGTTTGTATTTATCATTATCAAATTTGTATTTATCATTATCACTGCTGTCGTTCGGTTCTCACTCCATACGTGATAACCGATGTTTAACTCATTAAGGCATCGGCTTTATTTGTGTCTCTGGGCAAGTTACGTTTACAACGTGAGAACCGGGTGCTAGGCACCCGAGAGAGATGGACAAATACAGATAAGCACGAGCGGGGAGAATGAAGTAATTGGTGGAAACGTCGACTGGCGAGAAAATTGGGGAGGGGCAAAGGAGAGAGGACTTGATGGCACAGCTAGATGACAATGAACAACATGAAGGTGTAATTGAGAGTGATATGAAATGAGAGCAAAAGAGTGGGAACATGAAAAGGCAAAGAAACGAGAGAGAGGGTAAGAGGGTTAGAGAGGGAGCGCTCCGCCTTGTGCTTCTACCGTATCCTCTAGGTAGGGATTGAGACCTCCGAGTGACTTCCATCTCCCCCTTCTCTGCACTGCTTCAATTGGAGTTCCTCTTCGAATTGAGTCCATCGCTCCTCCTGCCCTCAATTGATGGGGGGGGGTGATTCTCTCCACCCCAGCTCTGGAGCAGAGTTGGGTGAGATCTTGACGGAATGAGTCGGGTTTGATGGGCAATTCGGGGTTGGTGAGGGAGGGGAAGAGCCAGGGGGAGGAAGCCGTGAGGGATCTATACTGTTGGAATAGGGATAGGACGGGGGAAGGATCGTCTATGGAAACGAAGGTCTCCCTTCCTTCGCCGAATTGGTGCAGGGGTTGGACGAGCAGGGGTTGGAGGGAAGGGTCGGTTCGTCCCACCTTACCATAGATGCTTCTCAGCAGCTCTCCGATTGGACCTGCATGACAAAACCTCTTACTCATCCACTCATTTCTTTACATATACTCTCTTGTGGCATGTATTGGAAGTTAGTAACAGCGGGGGGGGGGGGTGGAGGATCTTGGGCGGGCGGGTGGGATGTTCCCCAGAACAAAAAGCCTAGAACGGCGTAAATCTGCTCCCGGGAGGTTGGTGAATGGAAGCGTGTGATACTCAGTGGAGTGTGTGCTAAAAGGTGGCTGCGTAGTTTGTTAACAGGGTGGATACGGTTTTGAGTTTTCCGGTTATGGCTTGGGGGGGGAATTTTACGAAAACGGGGAAAAAACGCCGATACTTAATTCGTTAAACAACAATTATCACTGCTGTCGTTCGGTTCTCACTCCATACGTGATAACCGATGTTTAACTCATTAAGGCATCGGCTTTATTTGTGTGCTAGAATCAGGTAGAGTTGAAATCAAGGAGGAGGAGGCAGAAGGGGAATCCATGAAAGGTCGTGAGAAAGGTCCTTGATTATAGGAACCGGGGTTGAGAATCTGAGTCCCCTCTGGGAACATTATGTAGTCTTTTACGAAAGGAGGAGAACTTTCGGGCAGGAAAAGGCGGGGGAACACGGGGTGGGAAGTCCAGTAGGGGAGACCAAAAATTCCTCTGGCTCTCACTCCTCTCATCCAGGCCAGCGTTTTGCAAAGGAGGGATGTGGGGGGCACGCACCACAGAATCGCTCCAGTCCAGAGAGAGGAAAGGGAGAACGCGTCGACTGCGGCTGCTCCGCGGCAGGGAAGTCTGGAAACAAATCGTACACACTTGGCATTGTTTTCGTCTGCAAATAAATCGATATCGGGTGCTCCCCACTTATTGGCTGCTTGATCGAATACCCAACCCTGCAGGCTCCAATCGTCAGTATCCATGTCCCTGCTAGCTAGATCCGCCTCGGCATTCATTTCTCTCGGAATCCAAAAGAATTTGAAAATTGCTCCCATTCTCTCGCGCATTTTCTCCACTCTCCTAGCAATTTCGTTCAATTCCCTTTTCATCGATCCCTTTCTGAGAATTATCATCGCACTTTGGTTGTCCCCGTAAAACACGATCGATAGATTGTTCCAATCCTTCTCAAAAGTACTGGCTGCAAATTCGACCGCTCTTAGCTCTCTCATAGTGCTCGATTCGCTTCTCTCAGCGGGAGATAGGTTTCGCGACGTCGTGTTTACTCTTTCGTCGCCCTTTTTAACTACGACTCCCAAACCGACCGCGGATGCGTCCGTCTCCACTCTCAGATCAAACGACCAGGAGGTTTCGACAAACTTTCTGACTGCTCTGCCTCTCAATTCTCTAATCCATTGATCTATCTCACCTCTTTCATCTTGGGATAGTGGGATTCGGGTGCTGGAAGGAAGAGATGCTGACTGGGAGCAGGCGATCGAACCAAGGAGTGCTCGGGATAGCAGAGAGACCGCGTCTCCTAGAATGAGGGAGGCTGACATAAGGGAACCGATCGCACAGTTTCGATCTCGAATCGACGGGGATACCTCCTCTCTAAGGAGTGTGAGCCTCTCTAAGGCTTTGAGGACTCTATCCTCGGAAATCTTGACGGACCCTTCTCTTAGATCTATTTCGTACCCGAGCCAGGAACCTTGCTGGGACGGGGACCAGAATGATTTTTCTTCTGCTGTTTGAGCACCCGCTCTCTCCAGGTCCTCTCTCACTACTCTCACGGCTCTCTCCAGTTCGTCCTGTGTTTGAGCAATAATAATTCCGTCATCTAGGTAAAGGGTAACGTCTATTCCTTTCTCTCTCCACACTCTAACCAATGTCCTGAGAACCTTGGTGAAGACCCACGGAGCGGGTGACAGGCCAAAGGGGAGAGCTGCGAATTGGTACGTAATCCCCTCCCAAGAGAAGGCCAAGAAAGGTCGATCCTCCTGGTGGATGGAAAGATGGTGATACCCACTCCGTAAGTCAAATGTGGCCATGTAACCATTGAAAGGTAGCGAAAACCAAACTGAGGAGAGATCCTCGATACGAAATTTGGTCTTGGACAGGTATTGGCTTAGGGAACTCAGGTCGTGTATCAGTCTTGGTTTCTTACCGTGCACGACGGACAGAGGTGAGACGACTCGTGGTGCCTGGGCCTTCTCAATAGCTCCCGAGTCCAGCAACCTTCTCAACTCTGCCTGGACGAACTTGGCTTCTCTCTTGGCAGACGCTCGGTTATCTGCAGCTCGGGTATTAATGGAATCTCGGTCGAGCATAAAATTCAGTCGATACCCCGACTCAATAACTCCCAGAACAAAAGGTGGTCGCCCCACAATCTCTCCAGAACTCTTTGTTATTTTTTAGAGAGAAAAAGGGGGCTGGGATAGAACTACCTTCTGGGCGGATAGGGACAGCCGTTTTTGTAGTGGCCGTTCTGTCCACAGTTGTAGCACGAGCCTGCCGGGATGTGGTTGGGAGCGCTGCCACTGCCGCCCGCAGACGCGAAGCCAGAGAAAGGGTGGGATTCGAACAAGGAAGGGACTCGGTTGAACTGGGCGCCAGAGGTTGTGTAGGCTGGCGCCCTCGGCCGAAAGGGCTGTTGACCCGGGGGGGAGGACGCGCGACGCTTGCGGTCCGAAGTAGAAGCGCTCACGGACGCAAAGGATTGGGCCAGCATGACTGCCTGCATCAGCGACGACGATGACGAGGCGGAGGAGGATGCGGTAGACGATTCGAACGCCTTGGCCGCATCGACCATCTCGAGAACCTTGGGGTTCTTGTCGGCCAGCGCCAGAATCGAGTTCCTCTCCTTGATAAACGAGATGACCGCGTCGAGCGATTGAGGGTCCTTCTTGGCTGCTTCGAGTTTGTTGAGGATGTCCACGTTGAATTGTGCCTGCTTGGCGAAGCTCTGGCGGGTCAGGGTTGGCGCTACGTGCACCGGGGCCGGGGTGGCTTTCTGGAGAAAAGCCTCCAACATGGCTTCAATTTGGGCCACGTCGCTTGTTCCTTCGGCTACTGGGGTTCCACTGCTACCTTCTTCACTCATGATCTCTGAAAAGGGGTAGATTGACTGCTCATGCGCAACGGGCGTGGACAAAATAACCGAACAGAAGGAACAGAAAACAGAAAAACCCAGAACAAAAAGCCTAGAATGGCGTAAATCTGCTCCCGGGAGGTTGGTGAATGGAAGCGTGTGATACTCAGTGGAGTGTGTGCTAAAAGGTGGCTGCGTAGTTTGTTAACAGGCTGGATACGGTTTTGAGTTTTCCGGTTATGGCTTGGGGGGAATTTTACGAAAACGGGGAAAAAACGCCGATACTTAATTCGTTAAACAACAATTTTCCTGCTCGCGCGGCGTCTGAGAGTACGAAATGAGATGGTGATCGCATACTAATTGCGCTTTCTCTGTCAGATCGGTGCTTTACCACCAGGATACGCTACTTTAAAAATTCATAACTCGATTTGCCGGAGGTCAACAGCGTACAAATTTAAGAGGCGGTACGATGTGTGTACTCTCCACATACTCTGTTAATCCCAGACCTCTCTTTTGAGTTTAACATGGGGAAATGGACAAGTGCTACGTGAAATACACGGAAATTTGCATTTCTGAAACTTCCATTAGATTCCTCATGTAATTTCACCCTAGTTGAGTGTTTGCACGACTTGGTTTGAGGACTCTTTCTTTTGGAAGAACAAAAACACGTGAAATCAGCTGAATTTTGTAATTTGAATAACCGGTCGGAGACCGATTTGCATTATATGACATACTTGCCATCGTGATCTGTACCCTCGAATGTGAAGGAAACCGTCTTCAACTGAGATTTCGGATTTTCACCTGTCCGATCTCTATTGTCGCATTGTTTGATTCTCTCGCAAACGGCCTCATATTCGGGGGACACCTTCTTTAAAGATAATTAATTTTATTTTTATTAAATCATAGATTCATACTAGGAAGAAATTACATTCTGAATAACAGATGGACCAAATGTTATCATCTGGCGAACTAACTTTTCGATATGGAAATAATCCACAAAAAGTAAGTAGTTTTCTCTCCCAGTCAGGCTCATTTCTGCTGTGCGGATTTCCAGACCTTACACATTAAATTGAATATGAGCACTATGATTGAGAAGATTTCACTAACACGTGAGTGATGTCATTTTTTGTCTTACTTAACTTGGGGTTTTGTTGTTACTCTACTTGCACAAAAGGCATATGCTTTGAAGACAATAACTGTTTTCTCGGCACACTCTCATCGGTTTTGAGGGTGTTATGACTGATCTGAAAATTGTGATATTGTATATTGGCCTTGTAGATATTTGGAATGCTAAAATTCTATTTCCAAAAAATATAAATAAATAAACCCATGCTAGGCTCATGCGATCCATTTCTGGCGTCGCATTTTATTGACGCGGACGATGTAAGTGTGCAAGAAGTGAGTCGATTTCAGCCTATTCTTTTTACAAATATTCTCTCCCATTTTGTCAGACTGTTGAGAGCAACCATTGTGTTGCAGGTTTCATTTAATATTACTAGAAAAATGCAGAAACATCGTGCAAAAAAACGGAATACGATCGTCTTTTGTAAGTGTACTTTAAATGTTTGAGACAAGATATAAATTTAGCATAAATCTCGACACGAATTGGGTGGAGGTCGATTCAGTGTACTGTCCGGACCGAGCTTATAGGCAGTTGGGCAATAGGTGCAATACATGTCGACTAAATTTCCTTATTTTTTTGTTTTATAGGACTGTTAAGTATATGCGAAAGGATCAGAGATTTGGAATGAAATGCGTCAGAAATTGTAGGGTTTGAAATACCGATTCAAATGTGCGATGATGACAACTTTCAGTTTGCAAATATTGTGGAAATATCGTTAACGTCGAATGCAAGGACTGCTCTCCGGCAGTGTATAGTAAGTGCATTCCTGAAGTGAGTCGCACTATGTGCCAATGAAAAGAAACATTTCTATTTCTTTTCAGTGTCCCGGAGATTTGTGGTTTCACGACAATGAAGTGATAAAAAACAAATCTGACATGCTTGGTGAATTTTTGAGGAAAAAAGATACTACTACAGAATAATATTATGCTTTATTCGCTTTTTGACCTCTGTTATGAAGATGAATTTGTAAGAAATCTCGTAATTGCAGCCTCATCCTGACGAATCGGACAAAGGTCGTTGGATAGGAGTCAGCAACGGCGTCGATATTCATATCGAACATGCATCGTGCTACGGTATGTACCGTAAAATGTTTTAAACTAATAAAATATGAAGTGCTTCTTCTAATATTGATTTGCCAATTGATACGTTTCAAAATGACTTTCAGGTGGACTTTCTTCTCAGCCTACTTATGTGAATCCGCCAACAAGTAATTGTTTTCTAAGAATATTTTTTAAACAAAGAAATTGCAGGCTCATCGGCGCTTGTTGAATGGACGAGTTTCTCCATCATTCTCATCCTCATTACTGTATGAAGAACATCGAAATCGATAAATGAATCTAATTCAAATCGATAAACGAATCTTATTACTAAAGACTATTATTTCAGAAGGTCTGTCTGTCTGTCTGTGTGTCTGTGTGTCTGTCTGTGTGTCCGTCGGTCACGTTTTTCGCATCTTCCTTATATTTCGCTTCAAAATCGCGCTATCTTCCCAATTCCTTTTGCATATGATTCCCGACCAGAATACCTTTCAAATTTTACAAAATTTAATTAACGAAATCCATAGCCAAGTGGGTTACGAGCCAAACTTTGAATCCGAGACCCCCAGGTTCGATCCCCGCCGCGGGCAAACCTTGCCGCATTTTTTGCAAGTGCCAGAAACTGCTCTAACACGGTTTTGAGTACCGTGAAACACGTTTTCACCTGTTTTGCCGAGTTTTAACGTGAAAAATCGAAATTTTCGATATTTTCCCAAATGAGAAGGGAGTGTCGGGGATCATAGGTAGAGGCCGCAACGTGGTCAGCGGAATTGACTGAGTGGAGTGAAATTAAGTGTCAACATGTCCCTACATGTGTGATTAAGATGAATCTTTTGGATTTAGGTCGATATCTTATCTCTGAGCCGAGCTACACCTCCAAAACCACGCGCGCTTCGACTGTTGTGAGAGGGGGGAAAGTCGCGATGGGGAGAGGAGGAGGCGGAGCCTATTCGCCCTTCTTTCCAGGGACATAGCGCGCTTAATTGGAAATATTTTGATGTTGTGCTAGAAGAGAAGTAGTTTATAAAGGTATTGAGAGTGCATTGGCGTCTCAATTTGGAGGATTGAACGTCTCAAAGCGCAGCGGGAGTGGAGGAACATAGCGCGCAATAGCAGAGAGAACGTATCTGCCTGCATGGCGCAGTGGGTTGCGCGTTTGTCTAATGAACGCATACCCGCAAGTTCAATTCCCCTTTTGCGAAAACCGTTGCTATTTACAGTAAAACGGAATGTCGATACTCTCGTACTCGTATTCTCGCAGTTTTTTTGCAAACGAGAGCACAATTCAGGGTCGCCAATTTAGATTTCTTTTTCTCTTGTAATATTCCCAGAAAATTCAAGAGAATGAAATGCGGGTATATCAGGAGTTGTGAGTTCAGTTATAAGCCCAATTTCAACGATTTTGAAATTAATTTTCACTTTTTCGACACCTCAACGTTCTCTGATCATCCCTGATATAGGCGCAATCGATTGCGCTCTCCAATAGCTCCAAAACAAGCCATAATATGACTCATAACGTTTCGAATTACGCTTGTGCTCTCGAAATTTCATTTTTTGTCAAATCCGGGTGCGCGAGAAGTGGGCGGACGTTGTGGACCCTAATCATAGGAAAAGTATTTTGCTATGTCAGAAACGTGTTTGAACGTGTTCTAACACGTTCTAACGTGAAAAATCGAAAATTTCGAAAAGTTCCAAAATGATTCAGAGAGCGTAGGGGATCACAGGAAAAGTGTTTTGCGATGTCAGAAACGTGTCTGAACGTGTTCTAACACGTTCTAACGTGAAAAATCGAAAATTTCAAAAAGTTCCAAAATGATTCAGAGAGCGTAGGGGATCATAGAAAACGTTTCCGAAATTGCTCTAAAAGTTCTGAACGCACTGTATCCTGCGTTTCCGTTGTGAACGGCTCGTGAGGTACGCCACTTCGTGGCTCCGTGGTAACTTTTTTCGATCGCTCTCAGCCTCACGAGCCTTTCACAACGGAATAAGCCAGTACTCTTTGTAGCGATTAACACTCCCCAACAAGTCGAGCTTCAATGTCACCTGGGGCCGGCTATCGAGCTCCCGCTGGACCGAACTTGGAGCCGGCTATCGAGCTTCCCCTGGACCGAACTTGGAGCCTGCTAAAAACCCCTGGACCGAACTTGGAGCCTGCTACCGAGCTTCCCCTGGACCGAACCTTCGGCCGGCTGCAAAGCTCCCCCTGGACCGATCTTGGAGCCGGCTACCGAGCTCCCCCTGGACCGAATTTGGAGCCGGCTACAGAGCTCCCCCCTGGACCGAGCCTGGAGTCGGCTACAAAGCTCCCCCTGGACCGAACTGTGCCCTGCAACTGAACGCCCCCCCCCTGAACCATACTTTGAAAACGTAGTGCGCACCTACCACAACA
This sequence comes from Pristionchus fissidentatus, assembly GCA_036245785.1. Taxonomy (NCBI): domain Eukaryota; kingdom Metazoa; phylum Nematoda; class Chromadorea; order Rhabditida; family Neodiplogasteridae; genus Pristionchus; species Pristionchus fissidentatus. The sequence goes on from BTSY01000002.1 coordinate 21,202,585, forward strand.
TAGTTTAACCTCAACACACCCTGCTAGTTCAGATGAAAATTTTGAATTTTTGATAGTCGCTCTGAAATTTAATGTTTAAATCAGTGTTATCGACGCTTCATGTATGACGTGCACGTTCTGTCTTCAATCAGAATTGCATGAGCGGCTCTCTTAAAACTGAAGGCCCGTTGCAAGAAGAGGCTGTGGCGAAGATTCATCGTGCAGGATTGGGTAATTGATGGCTCATTATATTATTTTGTTTAACATTCAATTTATTTCTGTATTAAAAATTTAGATAAATTTCATCATAATTAATTTCGCTATACTTTCTCAATATTACATCATATGAGTGTCTCATTCGGAAGGCGTTCCGATGGTTCCATTCGATCCGTTCTTTCTCTTCCTTCGCCACAATTTGGGCCTGCTCAATGTTGAATGCGATATGCTTCTGGAGTGTCCTAATTATTGTGAAGAACTGTTTGAGGTATGATGGATTCAATCATGATGTGTACCTTCTAAATTGAACATCAAGTTACCCCATTAAATTCCTTTAATTATCATGCAGTAAACATCATACAGTGTTTTCTCCCACGAAATTTTTGCAAGTGTTTTTATAAGTGGATAAAAGTGGAAATTGTTAGATCGAAATGTTTTCGACGTAATTCTCTAAAAAGAAATCACGAAATGAACTTCGAACAACAGTGCGAGATGCAGAGGTCAGATATTACTTTGGCGGACATTTCCAGTTCGGAGCTTTTTTCATTAGTATATTTCAAGTCAACAAAATGTTTAATATTTGAAACGGTGTGCACACGCAGTGCACCATTCAATTTATGGGTAGACGACGTTACACTAAAACTCAATAAGCAACCATTACAGGTATTCGCGAGGAGAGGTGAACTCTGCCGACGTGAAATTGTTGAGATTGGATGCAATGGAAGATTTGTCACGTGGAGTCGCCGTTCTGACGACAGCAACGCGCATTTACAGTGATATGCACCGAATCCATGATAGTTTGAACCAGTGGCGCCGAGTTCCGAGATCAATGATAGATCAATGAATAAAGAATAATAACTCCGAATGTTTTCACTTTCTCTTTAGTGCAACAGGATGCTCTCGTGAGAGGCGTCATATCGTATTCAGTGTTTTTCGGTTTCAGGTCATATTTTAATTGTTATTTTTCTGATGACGATTCAAGCATATTTCATCTTGCACGACTATTTACTGAATTGTCTTGCAAATGAAACAACTTAGTGACGTCATATTTGCACAAGTATTTTCTCTTTAAATCGTTTATTCGGATATTTTTTGACGTCGCTTTCTTTTCGCCTCTGTCATAATTTTTCGGTTATACTATCTGATACAGTAATTCCTCTTTCTGCCTCGACGTTCGAAGAGTTCGTTGGGTTTCTTTCCATTAAATTTCGCTTTTCATCCGCCTTTGAAGACTGCAAAAACTCGTTGTTTTATTTGTTGTTGTAAATTATGATTTTTGAAGAATCGAATTACAATATTATAAAAGTCTATAACTTTTTGATTAAGTAATCCTTTAGTAATACCTTAAAAATATAGTAGGCAAATGCTGCAAATCCACTACAAACGAATCCGAATGAAATAAGAATGCAAATTCCGAAAGTGTTCGGTGAAGGGAGAATGATCACTAGAAGGTCCTGCAAAGACGATTGAAATACGATAGTCGACCCTAAATCCTATTTCCCTAAACCCTATTTCCCTAAATCAATGCTAAAATTGTGCGGAAAACAGAATCTATCAGCATCGATTTTGGAAATTGATCGTAGATTCCCAAAAAATAAATATAGACCTCACCTAATATATTAGACGGCTAATCTAACTGTGAGATATGATAACTGATCAAGTAGGATTCAGTAAGTGAGATTCGGAAAGTGATCAATTCCATTGATAACGAGATCTGGTGCAGTTGTGCAATTCTCACTTTCATCACTGAGAATGCCTGGCAAATTGCGTTGTGCACTCCAAACACAGTGTTTCGTTGCGACTCGGGAGTCGCTATTTGCATGATGTGAGTGATTGCTAGATCGGCCATCCAGAGACCTGGAAAAAATGATCTTTGATCTCTCAATATTGGCAGATTATCTTTATTGTTTAGTAAATTTCGATATATCATCTACGCTTTAGTTCTATCATCTGGCTTCATTTTCGGTGTGTTTCTCAATCAGAGGGAGGATTTCAAGACTATAATATTGAACTTGAAAAGAGTCCTCGGGAGAAAACGGTAGCGGTTTTGCCAATGATCATGATTATGTTCAAGCCATATTCGCTGTATGAAAACACAGATAATGAGATGAGAGAGGTATCGATCGAATTAGAATTGAGGCAAAGTTGATTATGTGATTGGCTCCTCACCAAAACGAGAAGCTGCAAGTCCGACGAGAAAAACGAAAATTGAAGTGAGACAAGTTCCATCGGAAGTCGTCCATGAAGACCAATCTGCAATTAATTTAAATTTAATTGAAATATAAAATCAATGATAAGTTGATCTTTTTTTAGTTGACGCGTTACTGGCAGACCAACGGTTGATGCAAGCATCGCATACTTTTTCATTGCACTATCACTTCCCGACGATGCAAATATTCTTTCAACGTTATCTTCCTTCGAATACTAGTAACCATACCAACGGTAGAGGGAGGAGGGGGTGAAGCAGTGGGAGAATCGGGAGAAGGAGCGAATGAATCGAGAAAGGATTGCCACCATGAAGACCAACTCAAAGTTAATGAACTCATTAGATTTTAGTGGAGATTTGTAGACGATTTTGTAACCAGAACATACTTAAGAGTGGAGAAGTAAGAGGATGGATCCCATGGAGATCCAGGCAACCAAATGGAGATAACAACAGGAACGAGACACACTTCTTGCAGCTGAAGAGAAAAATTTGGATATTGGAAGGTTACGCATCAAACCGAAAACACTCATATAATTACGGAACGATTCGAGCGCGTTGTTCTTCATACTAACAATCCGATATTTTATGAATAACGGTAAGACTCGTATATATTGTTAGCACCTACCATCAATCCGATCACACCCGTCTTGCGAACTCCGAAATGGCGCTCAAACACAGCGTACATAATAGCACCGGCGACTCCTGCAACGACAATAGTATGTATCAGTGTCTAAAGGTCTCGTTGTGTGTTCTGCCAATTGGGAAAGGCGCCCAAGAGGCTCTTGGACGCTTTCCTTGCTATTCTAGCATTATGTGCCGGAAAAGTTTGCCTGTTTTTACTGGATATCAGTCTTTTTGCATCGTGTCAAATGGCATAGTCCCTCAATTATTTGTCTTACCTGCAGCCGATCCAAACGATCTGAAGAAACCGAGAACATTTTCGGGCAATCCAACCGATTCTCCATATCCAATCGCCAACTGAAAAGAGTAGTGCAAGGATAAATACAGAAAGAAATCGACAATATAGACCAGTAGATATCCTACCCCGTCAAAACCGAGAACTGTCATGAAGAGCAGCGCCATGCCGAGTGCAGCAGGGAAGACCTGGAGGTACGGTATTCCATAAGTATTAATCGCACAAAATTGTTCCTCTAAATATCATTGGGCTAAATAACGCACCGGTTGTCTGTAGTAAGTAGCAAGAACGGTGAATATAGTTGAGAGACGAGAGAGGAAAGAGGGAGAGGGTTTGTCATCAAGGGACTTGGTTTTCTCTCCTTCATCCCCGGACTTTGCCCCCACGTCGCCCTGCAGAGTAGGAGATAATCATTCTCGACATTCGAATATTTTTAAAATTTATGCACATAACTGCCATCACGGAAATGTTGGTTGTTTGCGAAGACACTTTGCGTGATATTTCTAGGGCAGATACCAATAAAAATGATTGGAAGCATTTGTTCGACTTCGCATTAATCCCACCTTTACTCTGAGTCGTTCACTCGATCCATATAGGGCGACAAGCAGAAATCCTTTGATCACGAGTGAAACGACGGAGCAAACTGAAATTGAACAGTGACGCCATTCCTTGCTGATCTCTGATGTACTAGCGAATGAGACAATGTATATCGTTTTAGTCAGTTGTTGATATTCTTTTCACTTGATACAGTACCTGCAAGAACGATGCAAGCTGTTTTCAGAGGGACGAATGATAGAAGAGCACCGAGAAGAAGCGGAGAGAGAACGTTCGCCAGCTGATCCAATGTTGTCAGAATGGCATTCGTCTCTGATAGAAAACATAGATCATCAGTAAAATAATTGAGATTTCCCAGAAGGCCAGAGACTAGATCATATTAATCTATTGTAGCGAGAAGTAGATTTATTGAGAAAACTCACTTGCGAGATTTCGTCCCTCATCCTTTTCCTCATTCACGAGAACGAGTGCCCAATCACTGAAAGTGGGCAACGATCAAAGATCAAACATCAACAATCTTTCTTTCAACGAATAGCTTCCAGCTGATCCAATTCTGATCTTTGATTTCTATCATTTATCGTGTCTACCAGTCTTTAATCGTTCCGCTGGTGATCAGAAAATGCCTGTCTGTGGCTGCTCAATTTATCGACAATCGATCTCACCGAGCGGAAAGATTCTTCTCGGCCATTACGAATACACGATAGGAAGAACAGAAGATCATTCCAAGGAGGAGACACAGAGTCTGAGAAGATTGAAGTATTTTCTGTTCGATATTTGCAATTCTAGCCCAGATTATCATTTGTCTCTACACAGAGAATGAATATCGTGATCCGAAATCACAATGCACATTTGTGATAACTGTTTGCAACTGTGATCACAATCGTTCACATCTTTATAGTTTGATCTTTGATCTTTGGTGACTCACATAGGCCCATATCGTCCTATCAATGCTCAGACACACCGCGAATAGCACGGATGAAAAGATGATGGAGAAGTTGTTTCCCATTAGACACATGATCATTCCTGAGAAAGATAAAAGATCAACGATTAGAGATCAATTTTATAATTTTCTGGGAACTGATTTTTTATAACAATTACATCATTTATTGTGTTGTGGAATTGTGTGATCGTCAGATCAGTGTTTTCAAAAGTATTTCGGTAGTGTGCTCTAGTTATCAGCGACTTCCTTTGTTGATCGCAGCACCGTAACGAGGTAATGACAGCATAGAATGAAGTGAAAGATCAAAGATCAACCATTCTTCTCACCCCATTTCCGCTCGCTTCTCATATCAACTGCCCGACCGACAAATCCACTGAATCCGATCTGAAAATGAAGGGAAGATCAAATATCAGCTTTCGATTAACGTCTTTCGTGTTGTAAAAAACGATTGCACGGAGTTTGAATTTCTATGAACACATCAGAAAAGAGCGCAGTGGTGAAATTATTTTAATATTTAATTTTTGTAAAATACACAGCTCCCGAGCATTATTAGAGCTTATGGTTACAGTTATACAATTTTTTGGATGCTGCGGTGAGAGCTTACGAAACAATAATAATCAAATTTCAAACCTGTGCGAGTCCCTCTGCGAGTTGTTCAATGGATACCAATTGCATTCCTCCCAGTAATTGCATGCATAAAGAGATGGCAAATGACCAACCACGGTCTTCCTGTTAATTTCATTATTATTAGTATTATTATTATATCATTCATATGAGGCCGTTTGCGAGAGAATCGAGCAAAGCTCGGACAGTAGAAAAATCGAAGTCGAAGGAGAACATTGTTTTAGATACTCTCCAGGGTGCTGATTACGATGGCAAGTATGTCATATTATGCAAATCGATCTCCGACCTGTTATTCAAATTACAAAATTCAGCTGATTTCACGTGTTTTTGTGCTTCCAAAAGAAAGAGCCCTCAAACCATGTCGTGCAAATACTCAACTAGGGTGAAATTGCATGAAGAATTTAATGAGGTTTCAGAAATGAAAATTTCAGTGTTTTTCACGTATCACCTATCTATTTCCCCATGTTAAACTCAAAAGGGAGGGCTGGGATCAACACAGTATGTGGAGCGTACACACACTTGGTTTGAGGACTCTTTCTTTTGGAAGCACAAAAACACGTGAAATCAGCTGAATTTTGTAATTTGAATAACAGATCGGAGATCGATTTGCATAATATGATGTACTCGCCATCGTAATCTGCACCCTCAAATGTGTAGGAAACCGTCTTCAACTGAGAATTCGTATTTTCACCTGTCCGATCTCTGTTGTCGCATTGTTTGATTCTCTCGCAAACTTCCTCATATGAACGCTCTGTCCGTAAAATTTGAAAAGAAGTATTCATCAGAAAAATGGAAGCAGGCATGTGCTAATTAGTTCTCTCAATTTTTGAAATATATCTGCAAACCAAGATAGATATAATTTTTTACGTAACTTTCAACTGGAAGTACGTAATGTATTCCACAAAAATGCGTACCAGACACGTGCACATGTAGGCCGAGTAGAGAACAGCTCGCTGCGCCGACCTCTTCATCCCTTAAAAATTTTCCGGATATGACATTTCACAATTCAAAAGTTACATAGCGTCTTTATCACATGAGATTCTATTGTTGACGCGATCATGCATCTTTTACGACAGTTCAAAAAGGAAATTAATCAATAACAGAAAAAAGCATGCGATTAATAGATTTAGACGCTTCAAAAGAAAAAAAATACATTTTCAAAAATATTTTAAAAAATCATGCATAAATTGCGGATATATCTAAGAATGCCTACGTCGGGTAGTGGCGCGTTGCTACTACAGGGTCACCAGCAAGCGAAAGCTTCGTGAAAACGCATTATCTCCTACCTTTTATACCAAATTCGAGTATCCGCTCTCTTCATTTCGCCTTGTCTCTCCATTATGTGAGCTTCGCCCACGACGTGCGAAGAAATTGATGTTAGAGCGCTGTTGTGTCTGTAATCACAAGTGACACGTATCCCTGTCTTGCTTGCCTGCAATCTTGCACGACAGCACGTAGAGAGAGATACGTGGCTTATGGTTCGTGTCGACGCTTTCGTGTTGAGCACGTATCTCTTGATACGTGAGAGAAGGATGGAGAGTGTCAGGGTCCATTAGACACGCGCGTGGAAAAGACAAAATGATAGTCATGAGAATATATGAGATTTTTTGGATAGTTTTCGTCATATTTTATGATAACGATAGCATATTGAGTATAATTGTCGGTGTTCAACACAGCATTCCGATCTACCATTATTAAAATACAGGAAACCAATTGTTTGTGATTCTTAGCCATGGCTGAACAATCTTAGTAGCTTTGCTCATTGATTTTGTTATGCTATTTAAGAATAATTATTGAACATTTTTCATCTTATTGCACTCGATTCCGTGACCAATCTCTTATCAAATTTGTCCGCATAGGTATAATTTACACTATATAAACGGTATGCACACGCATCACATCATGTGATTAACGGGCAGGATAGACGTTTCAGATGCAAAAGGAAAGCCATTCAAATCTTCGCCAGTGGGCGTGAACTGTACTGGCGTGATAATTTGGGTGAATCTCAACAACTGCCGTTCCACCGCCATACTTTCAATTCCCTATAAGGTCACGAAAGTCCTCGCTAACAATGTGGAAAGGATACTAGACGACAAACAGCCGGTAGAACAGACAGGATTCCAAAGTCGGTGTGGATGAGTCGACCACGTACACTCTCCGCGCTGATCGAACACCATCGAGAATTCCATCTCACTCTCGACCTAATATTCGTCGACTACAATAAGGCATTCTATTCCGTCAAAATTGCCGCAGTTCTCAACGGACGATCTGGGATCGCCTCGTTTCATGTTGATAATCTGGATAAGCTCAACACCGACTGCTACACGGAAATCCAATCCTTCGAGAGGCCCGTCCGTCGGAAAAGGAGTCCGCTAAGATTACCATATCTACAAAGCTGTTCACTGCCGCCCTTTAAGACTGCATGAAGGAACTCGATTGGGAAAACCGAGGGGTTTTCATTGACGGGAAACGACTCTCCTTTCTTCGCTTCACCGAGGATATTGTTCTCATCGGAATCGATACGACATTTCGATGCCTACGGCTCTGGTCGCCGCAGGAGAATGAATTGGAGTGAGTGTCAACAGGAAGAAGGCTCAGTTGACGAATAATGTGCTTGTAGTACTCACTTCACGGCTACGACCTAGTGGAGATTGTTGCATACGTCTACCTTGACGAGTAATGATCAGACTCTACTCATTCTACATGCTCTCTCATGGATCGGACAGTGCGAGAGAGTATGCAGAATTGAAAGGGCCAGAACATTACTCATCTCGACCGAGAGTTCTGATGCAACGGATCTATCGACTCTGAGCTACTCAGAAGAAGGCGAGCTGCCTGCGCCAACATCCGCGAGGTCACCTCTCACAATCAGCTGCAAGATACTCAGCTACGTGCATCTCTGTTCGCCTCGCACGTGTTGCCCGCCCTGTTCTAGAAACAGGTGACATATGGCCACTGACGATACCCGCCGCATCTCTCTCTTATCGGGCCCGATCAACCACATCACAAGAGCGAAGTACCGATCAGAATGCCACGTGCTACGAAGAGAAGAAGAAAGACGATCGACGCGCATCACCCAGTTCTTCCTCTCCCAATCGTGCTCAAAAAACGACCACCTGCGAAATGGAGGGATTCAAACAAGTAATCATTATGCTCGCAAAAGCTCCTTGAATCGCCCTTTTTCTCTTCGCACGTCTTTATCATATTTTCGCGTGCGTTCCTTTAACGGAGCAAACAACGTCTTCATTATTCGAGCATTCTTCGAAGGACAGGGAATACGGAACTAGCGGTGACCGTTGAAAATAACCCGCACTCGTGTTATTCTTTGATATTCTCACGATATTCTGCCATTCGCCTTCTCTCCACATTTTTGTCAGTGATAAAATGTCCGTCAACCAAGAATCCATGCAGTGTAGTTCAGAGTAGAGTATCCCGGTCCTTATCAAGTCCATCTCTGCTCGTGTTTATTGTGATAAATTATTCACTTCCCTCTTCATTTCAATCAAACTACGCCCTTCTCTCAGCCATTCTATGCCCTCTCGTACCACCATCATTCAAGATAACCACTACATCCACTTCAATTTCTCTTCCATAAATCCTGCTTTCCCCGTCTTCTCATCTCTTTCCAAGTTTATGATATCACACACGAATTATCAGCTGACTCCATATTTTCCGCCCTCTGTTCTGTCCACGAATTTCTCCGCCATTCACTAGTAAACTCGGCCTGTTGCTCACATTTCTGCAGACTCACCATATAAAAGTTGTTGATGTGACAATACTGACTAACTGCCGAGACAGCATCGGATACGGTGATCCGGATTGACTACAAGACCGGCACGGGTAACAGCCAGAGATGGCATTTTGAGCTTATCAGTGACTATCAAAACCGCGACAATTGAACCGAATCGTGGTCATTTCGCAATATTCATATGTTATGCTTTGTTAATCCGAGATTTTCAGGTACAAAATGGACTACAAAATGGATCCGCTGCCTGGCAGAAAGACTTCACGGGTTGAGGAGGTCCGATTACTTTTTAAAATTATATTTCTCGATTGTTTATTATCTTTTTTTTTTTGAAATTTCCGCATAAATCAATGACGCCGATCAAATATTGCATAGCCCAATAATTCTCAAACTTGGTTTTCTCTTTCAGATGTCGCATTTCGTCCGGAAACTCTCGTCTTCAGTGCGGTTTCAGGTCAGATTTTAAAGGCTTTCTCAATATGTTTCAAGCATAAGTAGCCTTGCATCTGGCATAGACACTGCAGTGATTTGAGCATTTCCCGTGATAGATTATATAAATTACAACACATTCGCAACGCATTTATTTGCACATGTGGTAGGTAGTCTCTTCTCGCTTGATCGTTTATTGAGTAACTGTTCAGTGCCGCTCTCTTTTCGCTTCTGTCACAATTTCTCGATAATAGTATCCGATACACTATCATTGAAATAGGCTCCTTTTGATGACTCCTCGTTTGAAGTGACTGTCGGTTTTCTCTCTATCAAAGTTTGCTTCTCCTCTATGTGAGAAGTCTGCAATTATTATCTAATTTCGAAATGTTAGGGAAATAGTGATACCTTCAAAATATAGTAGATAAAAGCGCCAAATCCGCTGCAAACGAATCCGAACGAAATAAGAATGCAGATGCCAAAAGTGTTTGGTGAAGGGAGAATGATTACCAGCAGGTCCTGCAAAGACGATATATATTAGATAAATCAATACGATTCTTTTAAAAGACATAATAAATCGATTTGGTAAATAGACTTAAACGTTGTCTTCTGGATTTTAGTAAGTGTACTAAGATCGTGAATTGGATAATTTAGCCTTGGGATATTTTCCTATCGATTCTGTAAATCTCTACCACTGGTTTGAAAACTTCTAGCCATATCTATTAAACTTCTAAAATTCGGCAGATAAATGGAGGTGGTGCATTAGTGTAATTCTCACTTTCATCACTGAGAATGCCTGGCAAATTGCGTTGTGCACTCCAAACACAGTGTTTCGTTGCGACTCGGGAGTCGCTATTTGCATTATGTGAGTGATAGCTAGATCGGCCATCCAGAGACCTGAAAGAAGTGATTTTTGATCTCTGAGAAATTGTCTTCCACATTCACATTCTTGTATTTATGTTCTCTTTCCCGAAATGTTTCAGTCGTAGCTCCAGAGTCTGATGTGATTGGTAACATTGATTCTGCTGAGCTACGCTATTTAAAACGCAAAATATTTAACTTGAAATCCCGGAATTAATTAGCAAAATGCTTATTTTATTGGCAAGTGAAATATACAGAAAACCAACGAGATATTTACTTTCCAATAGGCCAATAGGACTATGTATCTGATTTCTTACCGAATCGAGCAGTGGCAATGCCGGTGAGAAATGAGAAAATGGAGGCAACACTCGTTCCATCGGAGGTCGTCCATGTTGACCAATCTGGAGAGAATTGATATCGATTAGTGAATCTCTCATTCAAACATACAAACAAATGACGATATTAAAGGGAGTTTGCAGCCAAAAAAACATAATTTTATATTCTTTTAATTTTATTTTTATTCAAAAGAGCTGAAAATTCTAAGAATAACTGTGAAAACCGCATATTTTTACGATTTTTTTTAAAATTAATTATGAATTTTCAAAAAATCGTGTCTCAAGGGTAGCTCCTGCATCCTCAAAACTTACGCTGTTTAGCGGCTGCAAAAATTTAAAAAAAGGCCTTAGCAAAGTGAAAATAAGTGTTTTTGCAATTGATTAGACAATGGCGACTATCTGTGAGCACAAATCAGTAGAAACAAACGCAAAAATATTACTGCATCATCCTTTTTGTGATTCTACAGCCGCTAAACAGCGTAAGTCCGCGGATGCGAGAGCTACCGTATGCCTAAATTTTACCATCTTCGAAAATTCAGAATTAATTTATAAAAAATCATACAAAAATGCGGTTTTCACAGATATTCTTAGAAATTTCCAATCTTTAAAGTAAAAATAACTTATTTTTCGATGCCGGATGAAGGAGTATTACGCTCTCGCGCTGCCTCATTCCTCATCTTCTATGTGCAAATGGCGCGCTCGCTCTCTCCTCTTTTCTCATTGTCCCTCCCTCTCATTTTTGAATCGCTGCTTGTCAAGGTCAGTTTGGCACAGAGCCAAACTTGAATAACTCTGTTGAAACTTAAACTTATCGGTTGAACGTGCGGTTTTCGGGGCTCTTATCGGGGAACCGAGTGCCATTACCCCACAGTGAGAACTCAGTTGACCAAAAGTTCGTGGGCTCCACCTTTAAAGAAGGAGTGTCAGCTAAATGTCCCACCACGATTACCCTGCCTGGTGAAGATAGAATACTGTAAGAACGATCGTCTGACGTCTGTGATAGAGCACGCTGCCTAGGCAAATGCGCCTATGCAGATGGGCAGAGATTAGCGAGAGTGCAACTCCTCTCTCCCCTCCCTCTTCCCCCAGCGGGGGAGAATGCGCACGCAAATTCGACACGAGAGAGAAATTTGACCGATAGATTTACCTATTCGCGCACGCCATAACACGCGTGCGCGGCACTTGAACCTGATTTCCCTGAGCCCTGTAGCTTCTTTGCAAGCGAGTATTTCGGTTCGGAGAAAAGATAGACGTTCCAAATTTTGGAATTATATTATCCTTCACAGTGGTAAGCGATTAATATTATAAGTCCCATATCCTATTTTTGCTGACACTCCTTCTTTAAACGCTCAGCTGCCATTAATCTCCATAATATGTATCAATTCTACAACTTTCTTTCCATACTTCAAGCGTTGTGTTTCTGACATTCGTCAAATGAGAATAATCTCACCAATAGTAGAGGGCGGAGGGGGTGAAGCAGTGGGAGAATCGGGAGAAGGTGCGAAGGAATCGATGAAGGATTGCCACCATGATGACCAACTGCCAAATTGTTATTAGAAAATCAGATTCAATATTCACTCAACGAGACTACTATCGGATACAATAGCTCTATCCTGTGTACTACATCAGCACGCATTCTTAATTTGATCTAAGGGCATTAAAAATTGTTCGACGTTTCGACGCTCGCTCTGCATTTTTCCTTTTTTCGTACTCACGTTAGAGTTGAGAAGTATGCTGCTGGATCCCACGGAGATCCAGGCAACCAAATAGACGCAACGGCGATAATGAGACACAATTCTTGCAACTGAAGATAAATATATAACAAACCAAGTATTACGCATTTTGTTACACCTATTGGAGGAAGTTTTGGCCGAGACAAAAGAGAGACTAAACAGGAAAGAAATCTTTGACCGCGTTGTATCATAAATTAATCTACAAATGGAACCACTCACCATCAATCCGATCACACCTGTTTTGCACACTCCGAATCGTCGCTCGAAAACGGCATACATAATGGCGCCCGCGACTCCTTAACGAATGGCAACGCATATTTCATGTCGTATCATGACGGCATATTTTGGCATCGTGCCCGCACTTTTCACGCACAGTGCCGTCACTCTTACCTGCAGCAGATCCAAACGATCGGAAAAGACCGAGAATACTCTCCGGCAGCCCAACCGACTCACCGTACCCAATCGCCAACTGAAATACTTTTGTCATACGGTGGTGCAGGGATAAAATCAATACATGCCATTTGCAAACGTCTTACCCCGTCAAATCCAAGAACGGTCATGAAGAGCAACGCCATACCGAGTGCAGCTGGGAAGACCTGGAGTTACGGTAGCCATGGGAAAGAAACGGTATTCAGTTGACATTGATTACGCAAGTAAATCCCTCCAAGAATGATAGATGGAGTTTAGCTTACCGATTGTCTGTAGTATGTTGCGAGGACGGTAAATATAGTGGAGAGACGTTTGAGGAGAGAGGGAGAGGGTTTGGCATCAAGAGACTTGGTCGTATCTCCTTGCTCTTCAGACTTGGCCTCTGCGTCGCCCTAAGATTATGAAACTGGCAATCTAGAAAGTGAACAAACTAGATGTTCATGCACAAAGCTGCAATCACGGAAATGTCCTGGTTTTTTTTTGAAAAGACACTTTAAGTGAGCTCGTCAGGACAAATAGCAGATGTGTAATTGGAAGTATGTGTTTGACTTCAGTCTTACCCACCTTGACTCTGAGTCGCTCATTCGATCCATAGAGGACGAAAAGAAGAATTCCCTTGATGATGAGTGAAACGACGGAGAAAACTGGAAATATTGAGTAATTCTTTGACTCTTCAAGATTACTTGTCTCATACTACAGAACGGATACCACCGTAACTGTTGGACAAAATATTATGCTCAGTTGCAAGTAGTAATGAAATAAATAGGTAAGTGAGGGAGAGATTTGGAACCGATTAAACTTATGTCCTTTGATCGCTGTCCCTGTTCCTATTGTATTTGCTCACTTGCAAGAACGATGCATGCTGTTCTTAGTGGGACGAAAGAGAGAAGAGCTCCGAGGAGAAGGGGAGAGAGAATATTGGCGATCTGATCCAGTGTTGTAAGGATCGCATTCGTCTCTGGCATAATAATAATACGCCAAGGCAAACATGATTTGAAATTTAAAATGTTATAAAAGGATGATATATTGGAGAGGACTCTCCCAATTTTATATGACGGAGGTCTTTGACGATGGCGTGCTTTGTTAATATAAAATAGATATGACTAAAGAACCAACTATAAGGTTGGTGCAAAAGTCTTTTCCGATTTCCATGTTCAACTTTGAGCTGCGCTATCTCTCTTGCCTGAATTATCACAAACCTTCAACACATTTCATAGGACTACAGTCGAGCTTGGCCAGGATACCACTGAATGAGATAATTGCTTCGCATTCAAAAAGAAAATTAAGAAAATGAATGTGCATGAGATTGCTGATTTTTTAATAAATTTTCAAACGCCTAGATTTTCTTTAATAGTTTACCCCGTGAACTAATATTTCTTCAGTGAGTACCAAATATATTAACATTTTCAAAAATAGTACGAATCCGGAAGGGCGATTGTTCAAAATCACTTTATAGGCGAAAATGTTAAATGCGATTGAAAAAGTATACTGCACTCAAACCCTTATAAGTCTGTAGATTGCAAAGCAATCCCAGCCCACATAGGGGGGATAAAATTGACAGTCAAGCCTTATTACAATGTTAGTAGGATTGACTAATGAAGTCCTATGTGATTGTCAAAAATACACTTTTACGAAAATTTAAAATTTCTTTTAAAAATAAAAAAAATCAATTTCAATGGTGCCAGCTTTTCTTTTTTTGTTTTCTCAAGACAAGGTCCACGAAGCAATACCTAGCCAGGAGTAGTACTTAAGTAGTTGCTCTACAAAATAGTATGAATATCTCAATGTTCCCAGCTTCTTGAGAATAGGAAATTTCATATGAATGTCATTTGCGACCTAGTTTCTTGGAGCAAAAGTTGTTATGCTAATTCCTCGTCAATGAGAACGAACCCATTGAAGATACTGGTGCAAGTGGTAGCATCTGAGGTAACAACACTTACTTATCAGAAGCTACCGATCCTGTTCAACTCGCTCGTAAATTATATGAAAAAGTATCCCAATCTGAATGTGAAGTTTGCATTGTACCTTTTCGATGCCCTTGCTCTAACAGGTTCTACGTCGGGGATAACGTCTCATGCAAAGATTATAACCTGTGTACAATGGACTTTCAGAAAATAACTATCATTTGTATCTCGGTCAATCCACTGCCGAACGTGACTCCGATAACTGACGCACTATGAAACTCGACCCACCAAATTTAGTCCCACACAGCCCTTATTCTACAATTCAGAGAGAATCGATTAAAGGGACCAGGCAGTCAAAAAATAAGTTATTTTTAAATAAAAGAAAATCCTGTTCCCGGAAGAATGCTAAAAACCGCATTTTTTTGCGATTTTTTTGAAATTAGTTATGAATTTTCAAAGTTTCGCTTTTTCAGTACAGCGGGTTACGGTAGCGACTACACCACAATTAATATCTCCAAAACCAGCTATTTTGATGGAATGTGATTGTGTTCATTCAGTCCGGGAGTGGTCAAAATCTCTTCAATCCTGTTTTTTGCAAAAATATGAAGTCATCAGAGCAAATTAAATAGCTTTCTGTCTTTTCGGAAATAGGCGACGCACCGTTCCAGAGTCTAATTTCAAATTAAAATAACTAATTGTAAAAAAATGCTAAAAATTTAATTTTTCTGCATTCTCCATTAGATGATAGTGAGAAAAGTTGAATAAAAAATTATGAAAATGAAAAATCTGTTTTTGGAGGCTGCCTGGTCCCTTTAAGCGCGCGTTAAAAAGAAGAATGGTTGACACATTAGTAGAAATTCATCAATAGTTCTCAATTTCACTGTGGAAAGATATGCAACAGAGAATTCGAATCTCAAAAATCGAAGAAAAAAAACTTTTGCACCAGCCTTATACATATTTCTAGTCGGGAACAAAATTTTCATTAATCGTTGGGATACGAGGCTTCTACCAAGCGAGCAACGACTCCCCTAAGAATTCTTTGAGAGAGTATGATCTATTTAGTACCATTGAGATATACCAGGACAACGCATACTACAATCACCAACGATCGGTCTCCACTTTATTTATCGATGAAACTCACTTGCAAGATTTCGTCCCTCTCCCTTTTCCTCATTCACGAGAACGAGTGCCCAATCACTGCAATTAGGAATAGAGAAAAGATTAAAGGAGGCGTAGCACAAATGCTTCAAACATTTTATATTCCCCGACATTCGATGTTTCATTTCTGTTATCTGCACGTTTCCCTCGCACACCCTCCTCGTCTCCCCTTATTCCCTGTCTTTCTATGACTTCTGCTTCACAAAATCCCAACTCCCACCACGAAACCTTTCGTTTTCAATGCGAGATACTGTAAGAAATCTGGTCGTTTAGGTCAATTTATGTATACAGTACATATTTATGTATAGTGTGTATACATAACTTTCTTCAAACTTAAAATTGAAACATGCGATTTTCGAGAATAGAGGTTGCTCAACATCTATTCGATGTATGCACGCTTTGGTATTCTCGTAGTAATAGATTACTATTAGTCTGATCACTAGTAGTTTCTATTGGTAATCCACTGTACCTACTGGTATACAACAAGTAAAGTGCCCACCACTGGTAAACTGCTAGTAAAATCCAAAAGTAAACTACTAGTGAAAATGTGCACGACAGTCTCGCCTAGTAATAATCTACTTGTACGAAAAAAAAGTTCAGTCGATCTCACCGAGCGGAAAGATTCTTCTCTGCCATAACGAAGACTCGATAGGAGGAGCAGAAGATCATTCCGAGGAGGAGACACAGGGTCTGGATAAAAGACATTTATACTTTGACGAATCAAGGTCAAGATCATATAATTGAAACAGAAATCTCACGGTCATATTGCATGCGCATTATAATCACTCTTTCTTCCCTTTTCATTGATCAGACAGAGAGTGTATTTGTAGATTTTTAATATTTCTTTTCTTCTATTTTAATCTTTGGTCACTTACATAAACCCATATCGTCCTATCGATGCTGAGACAAACGGCGAATAGAATGGATGAAGCAATGATGGAGAAGTTGTTTCCCATTAGACACATGATCATTCCTGATAGAGATCAAAAATCAACCTACAAATACCAAAGACTATAAATCAAGCATACACTTTTCAGATAACTGTTTTAGTATATGATTTGAGAAACGGGGATCAAGTATCACATATTGATTAGAAATGTTCCGCACAGTATTTTCAGAAGATCATTTTTCTGCTTTGTGCTCAGCTATCAGCGATCTTTGTTGATAACTAGACCGCAAGGGGCTCGTCAGCATAGAGTGAAGTGAAAGATCAAAGATCAACCATTCTTCTCACCCCATTTCCGCTCGCTTCTCATATCAACTGCCCGACCGACAAATCCACTGAATCCAATCTGAAGATGAGGGAAAGATCAAAGATCAGAAATCGATTGACTTATTTCTTAGAAAAAGTTGTCAGGATTTCGAATTACCAATGTAATTGTTCAGAATAGTGTAAGTCTGACAAACGCAACAAAATTAGAGAGAAGGTCACTCGATTGCTGCACGAATTGAATCAAACCTGTGCGAGTCCCTCTGCCAGCTGTTCAATGGATACCAATTGCATTCCTCCCAGTAATTGCATGCACAAAGAGATGGCAAACGACCATCCACGATCTTCCTCAATGTTTACATGTTTACTAATAATTTAATGAGCCGTTAAAAAATCCACACAAAACAATCGAAGCGTTGATCAGGAATACCTGAAACATATGCCAAGAAACAAAAGAGAAACATACATTATAGTCCTTGAGATATGTTAATTAAGGAAAAGTTTTTGATAACTAATCAAAAAAATATCTAGCAAAAAATCACTTATAAAATATTTATACGTTTACATACCAGACATGTGCACACGTAAGCCGAATAGAGAAGTGCACGTTGTGCCGACCTTCTCATTCCTTAAAAAAATAGGCACGATATTGCATTTACATGAACAAAATTTAAAACGTGCAGAAACTTTCTATCACATGGACTTGTTGAAACCACTGTATCACCATCAAACGCGCTAGTTCAAAAAAAGAAAGGTTCGAGAAATAATTACAAATCACAATGAATTCATGAAAATTCTACATCAAGGTTTGGAGAGTGTGTACAAATATATTCGGGTGCATCATGCGTGGTCTACTCTGTGTATGGGAGTGATCCTTATCACGGGGTCACCAGCACGCGAAATCGACGTGAAAGCGCATTATCGCCTGCCTTTTAAATCGTATTCGAGTTTCCACTCTCTTCATTTCGTCTTGTCTCTCCTTCATGTGAGCTTTGCTCACGACTTGAGCAGAAATTGATGTTAGTGACAATGATTACAACAGTTGTGTTGCGAAGGCACTCTTGCTGGATAGTTCACATGTTCGTACGTGGTTTGGGATGCATTGTATTCATTCCGAATGTGAGTACGAATCCTTGCATGTATACGTGATGAAGGATGGGCACACAACACTTCGCTAATAGAATAATGTTTTTTTTTATTTTAGTGTACCATCATACTCGAGAACGTCCAGTACAGAATTCTCTTAATTGGCCAGTCCGAAACAGTCCGACCATGATTTAAAAATAATTCTAGCTGAAATTGTATGCAATGCCAAGCCTTTTCTGAACAGTCACACAGTATGCTGATTACTCTTGATTTTGTTAAGTAATTATTCAAATGTTAATCAAAGTGTCTCCTCATCTCCTTCCACTCAATTCCGTCTCCGCTCTCTTATCACACTCATCCACATACAATTGACACTGTTGCATGCCACCTCTGATAAGAATCCTTTCGCTTTCCTCCAGATTCTAAGCGCGCTTTTGACGCTTTGACTGTTGCGAAATTTTTTTTGCGGAGAGCATGTACACCGGCTTTTCTAGCAATATCTCCATACCTTGGATCTATCTTTTCACTCAATTCCTGGTAAATTGCGTAACACGGTGTACCTTTCTTGATATTGCATCCTGATGTTTCGTGCACTTCCTATCACTTAGTCTGTCCTTTGTTCCTCATTGTGAAAGTGCGTGCCGCTCTTGTGCTGTGCATGGAACATAGTGTTCACACTGATAAAAATCCGTCCTCTGATTCACTCATTCGGCTCTTTTTTGCAGAAAGAACGACGTCGATCTCGAGTTTGTCTTTGATTTTGTCCTGTTACTCTCATAATTAAGACAAAATTCCAGAGAATTCATTCGCTGTTATATGAATACTGACACACCATTTCACCCTATTTTTCAATCCAGCAGTTTAGATTTGGAAGTATGTTGAATGGAATCCTTTGCATGATTCACTCCCTTTATTGCTCTTGTTCCGTGAAGTTTTAATGAAAGCGAGTCGATGTTTATTTTCACCCCTCGCCGGGCAACTTTTCCCTCAACTTTCGCTTCTTCTTCTCACAATTTGACCACTCCCTCTCCTCTGTTTCAGCATGGGGGCAATTCTCCTCCTGTGAAAACATTGATATTGCTTCCTGATTTGATTGTGGCCCTTTATCATAATCATTCTCTGCCATTGTGGAACGAGGAAGGGCGAGAAATAGCCATAGAGAGGATAGTCCATCGATGCTCTTTATTGACTTTCTCACTCACTTTCCTCTCCTTTCGATTGCTATCTCTATTTGCCAGCCACCTGCCCAATTCAGCATTGGCATAGCCGCCATTTTTGCCCGTCATAAACGTTACTTTGATTTATACTTTTTAATTGGTATTTAACACATCATTCCACAGGCCGGTCAACCTTCCCGAAAGGGGTTTGGAGTGAGAGAGCGTGGGAAATCGAGAGGGACTCTCTCACTTTTGTGTACTCTCTCGCTCTAACCCTAGTCTGTACCTTTGGAATCATGTGTAATGCTGGCTGACGATTCTAGAGGAGACAGGTGGCATAACCTGATAAATTTCGTGTTGCTTATTTTAATATTTTCTTACAATTTAATTAAATAATTAATATGTTTTTATCCAGATCTTCGATCGCCTGTACGACATGGACGAAATGACGCAGGAAATCAACGTTGTTGCGGTGTTTATAAATATTCTCTGCTTGTATGGATTCGGTGAGTTTCACTTTTTTCCATTTTTTTCGATGAATATAATCGATTGTGTTTCACAGGTGGAATTAAGGTATGTTTTCACTGATTGATTTATTTTTCCTCCGTTTGGTATGGCCAAATACAAAATATAATTATGCTTTGGAAAAATCTTCAAATCTTAGGCACCTGCCATGTTCCGGTTTCAACAACTTTATGTAAATTGCAGGTGCTTCATCGTACATCATTCCTTTCTTCACTGGTTCGTATCAACGTGGATTCTTCTGTGACGACGAGACGATTCTCTACAAATTCAAGCCAAACACAGTGCCCGTCGCATGGTTGTTTGTCATTTCAATCGGAGCGACTATGATAGCGGTGAGAATTGAATTGAATGGATATTTATGGGTTCACCATTTCATTTATCAATCGGAGGGTGATCGAAACAAAAATTAGCCGATATTGATTCAAAAAATTGGAGTATAATCTGCGCAAAAAAGTGTATATGCAAATTTTTATTTCTAAACCCAGCGATGCCAAAAAAACTTTCAATCAGCGATGAAAACGACACGGAAATAAAGATCGTAAGCGTTATTCTTTACAGATTCTGTCAACGGAACACTTCATAATGTACAAGATCGAGAAATCGTTGTCTCGTCCCTCTTATCGATGGAAGAACAGCCATGTGCATGCATATTTTGTCGAGTCACTCATCTACTTTGGTGAGTCCTTTTATATCTCACTTATTCATTATCTATCTCTTGTGCCTGAACTAAAACATTTCGTTGTTTGTTCAATGACTTAACTCAATTGAAATGCTTTTAAAAATCAAACGGTTGCACACGTTGCATTGTAAAGATTATTTCATTTTTTGAATATTAGTGCAGGGTAAATTGTAAAGTATGTAGTGAGCAGAATCGACTTGCATTTAGAGGAGTCAAAATGTGTGGTTAACATATCCAGAGACACAGTCGCATTCTCTCGAATCCTATCAAGCATTGAAACAAAAATAAAAATATGTCGTATTGCAGCGTACGCCCAGATCGGATTCATCGTCCAGCTTGTTCTTACACAAGTGAGCAAAACTTTTTTAAATTCTTTTGTTTTTACTCCTTCCCGTATCCCTAAAACTGTTTTTAAAAAGGTCATAAATGTACCAAAAGCTCAAAGATAAACCGGAAATCTGATCGATATTCAGGCGACAAAATATTCTATCGGCCGTCTTCGCCCTCATTTCATCGATGTTTGCAAGCCAATTGGATACAATTGCACGAGTGAACATCAGTGAGTTTCAAAGCCCGTCAACCCTCCAGAAAGGGGTTTGCAGTAAGATAGCATGTAAAATCGAGAGGGTCCCTCTCTTTCGTTCACTTTCTATTTTCTGCACGAGCCCTTTCTGCACGATTGGAATAATGTATCACGGGATCAAAATTAACTTCCGCGTTCCCACACTATTCTCAAAAAGAACAATCATATTGCAATAATCGAGATCAGTGACCATAAACAAATATGGCCACAAAATGCAACATTTCCCACATGATTTGGCCTCTGCAGATACATCTCCGAGTACACTTGCACTGGAAGTCTCACGAGGATCAATGAGGTAGTGTGGCTTTATTAATAATAGCTTTATTAATAATGGCTTTATTTATAATCAATAATGCATTTTACGACCCAGTTACCCATAGCAATATTCATACATTTCTCATGAGTGCGAAACTTGTCGAATCTATCCCGGAACAGGCAATAATGAAAAAGAGTATACAATTTTGTCTCCAGTTCTTAACTCCTCCGGCAAAATAAATAACAGTGGCAATATTCTCACTATTGCCAGGGTCGCCTCTCCTTCTTCTCCGGTCACTCTTCCACCTCAATGTATGGAGCAGTATTCATTGTGGTCAGTCGATGATCTTTGATCTTTATTTATCATAATTGGATTCGCTGAATATTTCAAATCGGAAAGAGAAACTGACGAGTGCAGCTCCTACTTTGTTAAATCTTGACTGCGTGAAACACAGATTCGCCCTCTTGCAGCTTTATCTCCAATCGAGACTTGGCCATCGCGTTTCGTCCAAGTTGTTCCTCCCGATTGTGCAGGCTAGTATTTTTTATTTCGTTTAGTATTATCTCTGATCTATCATGTCTTGATTTTTTTATATGTGATGCGAATATAAGTTCACCTGCAATCTCGCTTTCTTTCCTATCCTCCTGCAAGGGGTTAGGAGGTAGAAACTGCTGTAAAGTGTGAACCCCCTTACTTTACACAATCTTTTCTACCGTTAAATTCGTGCGATTTAATTATGTAATCTTTGATATCTTTTCCCTTTCCAGACGATGACTTTGACTGGTGGTTTGATTGTCTGTTACACTCGCATCACTGACAATTGGCACCACTGGAGCGACGTCCTAGTGGGGATTCTCGTCGGAACAATTGTCGCCGTGTATACGGTAGGCACCCCACTAGCCATCACTAACTAATTAAAAATACTTTGTTTTACTACAGTAGACAAATTTCGATCGATAACTGACTACAGTAACTCTTCAGGCAGTCTTCTGGGGAGGCTTCTTCGAGCAGCGCAGAGGCTACGCACCACTCAACGACCCTGCGGGAGTGAGCATCCTGGCACGAACAATCGCCGAGACGGGTACGGTAGCCACCCAAGTTGATCGATCAACCAATTTGCTTTTCCAGGTGGGAGCAGTGATCGATCCGAATCGGGAGAAAATGCCGGCCCTAGTTCTGCAGGCTACGGTAGCACAGAAAGGATGGAAGTACCCTCTTCCTCTTGAACATTTATCGTCTGCGATATTTCTCCGATTGTCAATTGATTGTTTTGTTTGTTCCTAAAGTTGCTGATGCTGTGCACGACACGATTGTTACTCATTTGCTTGTACATACTACGTGGTTGCGATAAATCTAGTGAGATCATTTGGCAAAGTTTCAAATTACAACTCACACGGGAAACTCACTTTTGTTCCCTTTTATATTACTTTGTGATCGCAAAGGAAATGTTGTAATAATTCTCACTCAAGGAATCATACTTCCGTGAAAGACGTATTCCGTCGTACATCTTCCAATGAGTGACAAGTGTGCGCAAGTCAGTTTTCTCTTCGCCTGACTCGTCTTGTCACACTTCTGGATATTCTGAACTAGGCTACCTTGTTTCGACGATCTGTTCAATTCTTGCAAATATAGCCAGAGAGAGGGGGAGAGGGGGGAGATAGCGAGAGAGAGAGAGAGAGAGAGAGAGAGAGAGAGAGAGAGAGAGTGAGAGAGATCGCGGAAGGGGGATTACTCACCCTCTATTGTTGCCTTTCTCTCTCTCGAGCACTTTGACGGGAGGAGTGAGAGGAAATAGATAGAGGATCTGCGAGTGGAACGAAGAACATCTCTAGCCGCACTCGACAAATTGTCCAATCATATTTCCGAGTCGCTCAGTCTTGTTTAGTTCCTATTGTACGTCAAACTCCGAACATCGATTGATGGAAGTTTCAACTGTGAGTCTTCTAACACACTGGTGAAACACATTTTACTCTCCTTTTTTCATTAACTGACGACGAGAATATCCATATTTGCGCTACAATTTCATGCCTCTAGTTCACGCAGAGCATTTTCTCTTCTTTGGAAAATAGCCAAAAAAATTTGAATTCATTAATCTAAATTCATTCTCATTTTTCCGCTTCCTCTTTGATAGTATCGCACATTCTCAATTGGTTATTTTAGTGCTGGAGATTCATGGACTGAATTAGTGAAAGCCTATTTTGAGAATCTTATCATAGACTGGTGAAACTCAGAAGCACCCAGATGCGCTCCCGTCTACATTTCATTTCGATTTTCTGATTTCTCGTCGCTTCCCATGGGGACGCCCACATAATTCACTCTTCTAATATAAATAGCCAACAACATTGTTTGCTTCTTCATTCAGAATCCATTCTTGTCTCTCCTCCCACAATATCATCCTCCTTTGTCTCCTTGGTTCGTTGACTCTTTTTGCGTGCGCCTAGCAACAAGGTTCTATGAGTCCTCAAATGGGTCTCTACGAGGTTACTGACCCAAGCGACATCATTCTACGCGCCGGTAAAACCCAACACAAATGGGCTTGGAATGAGAGCGTGTAAAATCTAGAGGGACTCTCTCACTTTTGCACACTCTCTCACCCTGGCCTCTTTCTGTAGGTTTGGAATTATGTGTTTCTCCAGGACCACAACAGACTCTTCTCTAAATTGTACCAGTTAGACATTGGTTCTAACTTCACTAATTGTTACTTCTCAATTTATCGACAATCGGTTCATTTATTGATTTTCTTTTTTGAGATACCAGTCGTTGTCTGATGTTCCATTCCTCTTTCAAGCTTTAATCGATATCTAATCAATAATGAGACGCGTCGTTCGTCTCAGTCTCATTATCTATGTAATCAGCGCCTTCTTCATGTACCTGCTGGGTGAGATTACGGTAGAACGGCATTGACAATTACGGAATAACTTTATTTTTTTAGCGTCATGAAGTGCAGTAATCCGTATTTCAGCCGCGCTTTTTGCCGTCATTCCCGGGTTGATTGGCGCCTACAACCGGCCATTCGCGTGCGACGACCAAAGGTGACCGATCGATCAATACCGTAAGTGAAATATCGGTTACAGTATCCGAAATCCGCTCAAGAAGCAGCGCATCTCCACTGTGGTGGCTGGCGTCATCACTGTTGCCGCGGCTCTGTTAGCGGTGAGAATAGATCGTTAATAAATTGCTAAATACACTGGTATAACTAAAGCGACAGTTTTTAGTGGCCCAACTCAATCAATAATTTACTGTAAAATCGATAATTCACTTCTTTCAGATAGTAGTAACAGAAATCGTCGCATGGCGTACATCTTCTTCCGAAGTTCTCTTTCGATATCGAAAATTCACTCTTCCACCTCTCCTCGTTCACATCATTGCATACTTTGGTATGTGACGGCACTTTTGGAGAATTGCCAAAATTTAAATCACATTTTTTCACTGTCTGTATTTGAAATAATAAGATCAAAGATCACTCCTCCTTCTCTTCCAGGCTACTTCCAGCTGGGATACGTGATGGAGATTCTTGTTAATCAGGTAACGTACCCCCTAGATCAATCGATAATCGATGCGGTAGGTCACGAAATACGCGGTGGGTCGATTGCGACCGCATTTCTACACGGTGTGCAAGCCGATCGGCTACAATTGCACGGAGCCCGGCAAGTGAGTGACTCGAATACAGTAGTCTATGGCTATCGGCAACTGACGATTCAAATTTGGTAACAGTTGGATTCTCATCGACACAAATGAGAAAAGAGCTGGCTCCGAAAAATGGATTTTTGTATAAATCGTTATCAATGACTGATCCATTCTTTTTCTTCAGATTCATCTATGACTTCAAGTGTACGGGAGATGAGAAGGAAGTGAAAGAAGCTCGGCTCTCTTTCTACTCTGGACACTCTGCTGTTTCCATGTACACAGCGACTTTCCTAGCAGTGAGAACTCATTTATCGATCTGGATTTAGTTATTATTTTAATATTTGTTTAAACCATAAGTAGTAGACAACAAACGAAAAATACGCGAATTAAATAAAATATTGGATAAATTGAGTTGAGAGATGAGAGGAGGTCGAAACCGTATTTTCCAGATCCACTCTCACATAGTCGGTGACGAAGATCAATGTTTTCTAGTTTTTAAAAAAAAGAAATTGATTCAGATAGAACATCTTCGATTTCAGTTATGGTTCATTTATTGTCACTTGTCTAGACCAAAGCACCCTCTCGGGTTCAAATGATTAGGGTTCCGCAAGAGAGACAGCTTGAATTCCTAAAGACTATTATTTCAGAACGTCTGTCTGTCTGTCTGTCTGTCTGTCTGTCTGTCTGTCTGTCTGTCTGTCTGTGTGTGTGTGTCTGTCTGTGTGTCTGTCCGTCCGGCGGTCACGTTTTTCGCATTTTCCTTATATTTAGCTTCAAAATCGCGCTATCTTCCCAAATCCTTTTGCATATGATTCCCGACCAGAATACCTTTCAAATTTTGCAAAATTTAATTAACGAAATCCATAGCCAAGTGGGTTACGAGCCAAACTTTGAATCCGAGACCCCCAGGTTCGACCCCCGCCGCGGGCAAACCTTTTGCCGCATTTTTCGCAAGTGCCAGAAACCGTTCTAACACGTTTTTGAGTACCGTGAAACACGTTTTCACCTGTTTTGCCGAGTTTTAACTTGAAAAATTGAAATTTTCGAACTTTCTCCAAACGCACCGATGAGTGTCGGGGATCACAGGAAAAGTGTTTTTCGATGTCAGAAACGTGTCAGAACGTGTTCTAACACGTTTTAACGTGGAAAATCGAAATTTTCGAAAAGCTCCAAAATGATTCAGATAGCGTAGGGGATTACAGGAACAGCGTTTTGTGATGTCAGAAACGTGTCAGAACGTGTTCGCACACGTTCTGACCGCACTGTATCTTGCGTTTCCGTTGTGAAAGGCTCTCAGCCTCACGAGCCTTTTGCAACGGAATAAGCCAGTACTCTTTGTAGCGATTAACACTCCCCAACATAAGTCGAGCTTCAATGTAACCTGGAGCCGGCTATCGAGCTCCCCCTGGACGGAGCCTGGAGTCGGCTGCAAAGCTCCCCCTGGACCGAACTGTGCCCTGCAACTGAACGCCCCCCTGAACCATACTTTGAAAACGTAGTGCGCACCTTACCATAACGTAGTTTAACCTCAACACACCCTGCTAGTTCGAGACATTAATTGGATTAGTGACTCCGTTTATTGACGTCCCCGGGGGAGACGTCTCCTTTTTCCATTGTTCTCGTGAAACAACGTGAGAACAATGATCGATCCTCGCGTTTTCTTTTACTTTTCCAGCGGTCATTTCGATCTCTTTACCATTGATTCCACTGCTTATAACTGATAGTTGCAGGAAATGTGACCAGAGACGTCTCCCACCATTTGCTAATCAATCAAATGAGACATTCAAAAGAGGGAGACAATATCAATTTCCTTTGTTCTATGTCTCTTTGCGGAACCCTACAAATGATCTCACGATTGCCCCGCAAAATGAGAATTCATTTCATCCTGAGAGAGCTAGATCAGTGACACTAAATGAAAGATTTGATATCGTATGCTTACTTTGTGATCATAAGATAGCAAATTACGAATTACGAGCAATGGATTATGAAAAATTGTTTTGAAATCTTCCTTGAGCACCAAGTAAATTTAGAAGTAAAAAGATTTGTCGTCTAATCCGAGTGAACGAGGACCTGGTCTCAGTGAGCGTGAAGAGAGGAGTCCGCCAGGGAGACACACTTTCTCCCCGTCTCTTCAACGCGGTACTGAGAAACGCGATGGACGACATCGACTGGGAGACATGCGGAATCCGGATCGACGGACGCCATCTTAGTCATCTGGAGTACGCGGACGACGTCGCCCTTGTCGCCAAGTCTCGACCGGAACTGGAGAAGATGCTGCGAAAGCTTATGGAAGCGTGCGCGCGAGTCGGTCTCGAAGTCAATGACTCCAAAACGGTTCTCCTTACATCCTGTAGCACGACTCGCGCACCCATTACCATCGACGGTCAAGTATTCAAGTTCGTTGAGTTTACCACATATCTTGGCGGGAGAATTTCCCTTCCCCTGGACCCCTCCGAAGAAGTGGAATACAGGATTCGTCTGGGTTGGGCTGCCTGGAGCAAACTCCACCACCTGCTGGCGTCACGCATTCTTCCCATGAAGACTAAGAGGAGGCTCTTCGACAGCTGCATCTTGCCTACCGTACTCTATGGTAGCGAGGTGTGGGCTTTGAGATCGAGTGACAAAGAGCGCCTCGATGTCACCCTGAGGAAGATGGAACGTCGGATGAATGGAGTCACTCTTCTGGATCGAATGAGGAACGAACGATTACGAGAAATCACCCAAATTCGAGACTGGAATAAGGAGGCACTTAAACGGAAACACGGTGGCTCAAAAATTCAGATCCTCTACAAGAGAAATGAACAGATAATGGTCACGAGCGCAATGCGTAAATTTCCATTGCTTACTACGGTATTGCGATGAAAATTGCGTATTGCGATGGCTACATCAAGCATTATACCGTAGTAAGTGCAGCTTATTCGCGGACCGCTTTTTTATCCGCCTTTGAGCCCCCGTGGGAAAGCGAAATGGGCCTTGAAGATAAGGCGAATGGAAATCAACCATTGGACGCGGGCAACTACGATGTGGACCCCCTACAACTGGAAACGCCCCCAAGGCCACCCCAATACCCGAGCAATCGGGCCCCAATGGTGGAATGCAACTAACGAAGAATTCCGGTCCATCCTCATCTGAGAACTATTGCCTGACATGATAAATAATTGAATTGAATTGAAAAATATCAGACTCTAAATTCGCCGCAATAAATGAATTGCAGATCTATTTCTACATTCGTCTTCGTCCCTTCGTCCCTCGAATTATTCTCTCCACACTGCAAACCATCGTTGTTGCCGCCGCTTTACTCATTGCGTAAGATTAAGTTACTTCCGAAACAACATTACTGTATCCTACCTTAATTTTGGCCTACAGTAACCTATGATTTTAGTTACACTCGCATCCAGGACTTCTGGCACCATCCGTCCGACGTTGCCGTCGGCACGGCCGCAGGATTTCTCGGCGGTCTGTTTACGGTAGGCTCATAGAATGTGTTGATTGCTCAAAAGGCTACTGTTTTTGTTTATAGAAGGTGTGCCACAAGCATTTGATCAACCGAGTTCTCACTGTGGGGCAAGGGGGACACATTACCCGATCATAGACTCGGAAATCTCATTTTTCCCTTCAATTTGCAGAAATTTATGAGTCACAAACTGTCCAAAATGCAGATTTCTTACTGTATCTCACATTGAAGGATTTCGTGGAGGGAGTTGGACTGAAAGGAAGGCAAAAGCATAGAGATGGAGAGATATTAGGGGAAAGAGGACGATGCGAGATAGAGAGCGCTCGGTACATTTGTGTTTCACCACTTTCTCATAATAGAGATGAAACCTCGAACTGCGGGTTAAAATAAGGGGGGGGCATTCGTCAGACACCTTCTTTAATTTATTTTTCGTGACGCGGAAATACCGGTTTTAGTCCCATTGAATTAACTGGTCGCTTGTGTACTTCCGGTATTTCATCCTAATCTTTCCTTCATTCAGTGTTATGCGTGGGCGGATTTCCGTTCGATCGGCGCCGGTTATGAGCCGATTCATGGAGAAATTGAGAATGAAGATACTTCGATAGAAGTGAAAGTAGAAACGATAATGAAAGAAGCATCGACTCAAGATGGATATTCACCCTCAATTATGACTAAAAATGCACCGATCTCGCAATTCGAACGAATGTGACTTATAATTTACGTGTGCCATTATGTGATAAATGATTGGAAGCAAGCAAAACAGGGAATGAAAATAATTAAATCAATGCGAAATTGAATTTCCGAATAGGTCATGACACTCAGAGTTAGGAGGGATGTGTATTTATGCTAATGTGCAAGTAGAAGAATCTGTGTTTCACCCATTCAAGATAAACGATTTACGAGCTACCCTTTCCAGTGTTAGCATCGAATAAAAAATAATCGAAAAATACAGGAATAAGTGAATACAATTATGACTGATTCGTGCTGAAAGATCAGAGATTATCTAGGTACTAACCACAATTAAAATGCACCATACAAACTCTATGTTTCTCGGATGGCAATGGTCGACGGTCTATCTCGAAACAACATTCTGGTTTTACTTCTTCATTTCTAAAATCAGGCGGCTGCAGAATTAATTTAAAACTATTCTCTGAATCCAAGTCAATCGTCCATGGAACAAATTTAAAGCTGAAACGAAAAGTGAAAGAGAGAAATTACACTTTCTGGAAAGAGAGAGAGCACTTCTCCCCACCATTGCTCACTAGTGACATTCGTTGTGACTCATCAAGAATCAGCATTATCGTCTTCCCTCTAGCATTTCCGCATTTCTTTCCAGTGAGAATCTCCAAATTCTCATTGCAATTGACTTTCTGTTTCTTCTCACATCACACTTGTGATATGAAAAACATTCGTGCATGTATTATCTACATCCGTGTCTTCATTTTCTATCTGCAGAATATTATACTTCGTTTGCCTTTCAGTTCATACTTCGGTCACATACAAAGTTCAAACCATCCTGCCCATTCAGTGATCAACCATGGCAAAAATCGTACAACTGAACCTAATCTCTTTCACAATACAAGCACTGAGCATGTACATACTAGGTAAGAGGGTAGGTCGCAATCCTGATTCCATTCGATAATTACAGGAGCCCTGAGCATGGTGGTTCCCGACTTGATCGGCGCCCACATTCGGCCGTTCCCGTGCGATGATCCGAGGTACAGTATCCAGTCGGGCAATAGATTATCGATTGAATTCAGCATCTGGGCTCCCTTCATCAAGCCTCTCATCTCTACTACCACGCTAATAATTGTCACCCTTTTATTGCCGATTTTGGCGGTTATTCAATTCTAACGCTACCTGCGAAAATTTTAATTATTACAGATTCTCGCTTCAGAGTTTTACAACAATCGATTTCGATCGTCCGATATAATCTACAAGTGCCGAAAGTTCCAGATCCCCTTTTTTCTCGTTCAGACAATAACATATTACGGTATGAAAATCTCGAATGAATTCTCCAATAATTATCGATTCAGGCTATTTACAGTTGGGATACGCTATGCAAGTGATCGTCAGCCAGGTACACTGTAGATTTATGGCAATCGAAATTCAGGAAATTGTAGGTCACAAAATATTCCGTGGGACGACTCCGTCCTCATTTTCTCGCAGTCTGCGAGCCTAAGGGGTCCCAATGCACAGAAAATAGGGAGTACGCACACAGTAATTCTGAATCGATTGCCAACTAATTACCGTATCCTAGATTGATCTACAACTACACTTGTACTGGAAATAAGGCAGATGTAGATGAGGCCAGGCTCTCTTTCTTTTCTGGCCACGCCTCCCTAGCAGTTTACACTGCGACGTTCCTAGCGGTAAGCACAACCCTACGATATCAACGGGATACTATTGCAATATTCGATGATCTATACCGTACTCAGATCTACTTCCATGCGAGACTCCATTCGCTGCTACCGCGCCAGCACCTTGCCGCCCTTCAAACATTCACCGTCTCTGGTGCTCTGTTCATCTCGTACTGTAGCCTACCGTACTCTGTAACGTACCGATCCCGATTGCAGCTATACCCGGATCCAGGATCATTTCCACTTTCCTTCCGATGTGGCAGTTGGGGCAGCGGTAGGATTCCTGGGAGCGTTGTATACGGTAAGTGACCGGTGTTTGGCCAATCGATAACTGACTATTCAGTGCTATGCGTGGGCGGACTTCCGGTCAGAGAAGGCGATTTATGATTCTGCAAATGAATATATAGCAGAAGACGAGCAGCGAGTTTGTAATCTTGAGATGGAGAGTAGGAAAGGAAGAGAGGATTGCGTCTAGCGTGATCTACCTGGGATTCGCAGAGATTATCGATCGATTCTTCATAATTTACAATGTAGTTATATCGACAGTTGCAAACTGTATAAATTTTTCTCATGACATTTACAACGAGACTTCCAAAAATGTACGGGGTCCCCCCCCCGATAATTCAATCTGGCAACAATATTGATTGTTTGATTATTCCTTTTCAAAAAATATCGTTTTTCTTCTTCTGTCTCCTCCAATCTCTCCATTCATTCCCTCCTCTTTCTCCTCCCATCATCGGTCGATCGATATTTCCCTCCCTCCGTTGACCTACCATGACCAAACGAGTGGTGCAGGTCAACGTCATCACCTATGCACTAAGCGCCGCCGGTCTGATCGTAGTAGGTGAGTACCGTAATCCTACCGTACCAGACCACCGTATACCTACTCACTCTGACTTGAGACGCTGTGATTGTAACCCAATTTCAGACTTTGGTTTATCAGGCTGGTAAGAAAGTCTTGTACGATTTGAGGTGTGAACTTTAAGCTTTCGTTTTTCGGTCAGCGTAGATTAATAGACCTTGTATGCAAGGAATGTTGTAGGGGCACAAGTGAATAACTACTTTCAACTTTGGTGTTATTTGAGTCTCCCTCGAATCCTTAGATATGGTGAATTGCAAAGTATCTGATGTGGAGGTGAAAATGTGAAAAATAAGGAAGTAGCTTTCTTTTCGTGGACAATTTTTCGAGCATGCTATGCTTAGAGCCACTTACAGTGCCAACAGTCCTCTTTCACATTATTGTAAGAACAAGCCGCTGCTACACTTAGTTTAGAAGTTATGGTCCTCCAGATATGGCGAGCTCAGAAAAAGTAGTGTGCGGATGATTTCAAATCACTGTGTCCAATGCAAAGCTATCGAGATGTAATGAAGTGTAATTTATTCACTGGCATTATGAGTAACTGCCACTACGGTTCTTTCAAGTTATGTAATTCCCAACTTTTTGAAACTCAAAAAATTCACAAAAGTCGAAATTCGCTTAATTTCGGCTAAACTCCACTTTTAGATACCCTAATCGATCATGTGCTCTGTCGAAGTAGGAAGAGATCAACCAACGCCCTATTAATCAATAATAGTAATTGACTTTTCCCGCGTAATGAGCTATCAAACTGATTGATCTGATCTTTCATAAAATTGTGGCACTTTGTCAATCCTCGTTTTCGATCTCGAATTTCGGTCCTCACATGAACTCACTGCCAGTTCACTGGTATGACCTCCCATGTCAAAGTGAGTATTAACATTCTAACCGTCATAGGTGCACTTCTAAACCATAGGGAAATCAGAATTCAATTCCTTCCGAGACCTCTGAAAATTGAAAAAAAAACTTTTTGTCGTGGTTTGTCGCTCACAACACATATTATTGAGACAACGCTTCTGACTAGCCCGTAAAGTGAGTCCGGCCTTACTGCCATTCCTGCGTTCAGTGAAGGTCACCTATCCAGCAGATATGTTACATGGGACCCTGCATATGTCTGCTATAGAGCAGCATGTCGAATAATGTGTAGAGTCGAAACCTATCCGGCGACACTTCGCCATCCCCATTTCTTGAAGGAATGAACATCCAGACATGAGGAAGTGAGCAACAAAAAGAGGAATACTCACTACATGTAACGTTACTAGAGAGAGTTATCCAGAGAACTTGGAAATAAAGAGCAGAAGATTTTTCTGAAATTTCAAAATCGGACAAGACTTTCTTACCAACCCTATAAAATAGCTTAAATAAGTAAAAATGAAAGAATGTGTTCAGTTTCATTGAGTTGGTTCATCCCTGATGCTACCGGTGCATTCACCCAGCCTTTTTCCTGCAATGATCAAAGGTACTTGGGTACTATAGCTAACCGATCGATAAGTGATGTTACAGTATCCGATATCCGAAGAAGCTCGAGCGCATTTCAACTACGCCGATGATGATCGTCACGTTTCTACTGGGCATTCTCTCGGTACTAATCGATATTTCACTCCATCTACCGTATTCCCTGCAGGTTGGTGGAGTCGAAGTATTAATGCATTTCAAAGCCAAATCTGACATTCGATTCAAATTCCGGAAATGGTACTTGCTCCCGCTACTCGTTCACATTATGGCGCACATCGGTAGGCAAATCGATAATCCTGGGACTACCGTATTCCTCTCAGGCTACTTCGTGACCGGCTACATTCTGCAGATATTCATGCTGCAGGTATACTGTACCTCATTCTTGGATATCTCAGCGTTGGCAGGTTGCCAAGTACTCGATTGGTCGTCTGCGTCCTCATTTCTACAGTGTCTGCTGGCCTAAAGAAAAGGGAATTCACTCCTGTACAACTGGCGAGGAGTGCGTTTCGTTAACTCCATTCTCAAAACTGCTACTGTAATAATCGATCAAAATGCTACCGTACTCCAGATTGGTGTACGACTACAAGTGTAATGGGGATCCGTCGCATATCGCAGAGGCCCGTCTTTCTTTCTACTCTGGCCACGCCTCTATATGCTTCTACACGACCGTCTTTCTGTCGGTACGAACAATCAATAATTACTGCTACCGTATTCTGCACTTACCTTATCCCTTCCAGCTCTATCTCCAAGCTCGCGTAGGTGCACGCATGCCACGCGTGCTTCTCGCTTTCACTCAAACCTTCTTGCTGAGCTGCGCCCTCTACGTCGCGTATGTCGATCGATAACTCTTTTTGTACAGTACTACTCCCTGTTCTACGTAGTCCACCGCAAATTACCACAATTACAGATTCACTCGAATCGAGGATTTCTACCATCACCCGAGTGATATTCTAACGGGATCGATCGTTGGTTTACTCGGTGGCATCTATACGGTACCATACCCTGCTCGGTATCATTCGATATCCATTCATGTTCAGTGTTATTTCTGGGCCGATTTCTTCCCCAAGAACCAAGCCTACAATCCCACTCACGTCAGACAACTCCAGGAAGAGCTTGATAGCAATCTAGAAGTGAGAACGAATCAACTTATTTTTAAAATATAGGGAGAATGATGCAATTCGATCATATTTCAACGAATTAGGATACCACTAAACTACATGAATACGAGTACTTCAGAATCACGTCGAAACGAAAAAGTCGGACAAGAACTCTTCGAAGCAGGATAAGATGTCTTCTACCAACCAGCCCAGTTCCTCTGATAATCCCGTGCCTGAGATTCCCGCCGCCCCCGAAGCAAAAACACCCGGCGGCAATTCGACTGTGGTCGCACAGACTGAGTATGCCAACACTCCCTCGGTAACGACTGCCATGGACACAGCCACACCGGAAGTGAAGACAAAGGTGCCACCACCGTCGTCATCTTAGGAAGAATCTATCAATCAAAATTGATGGCATACTAACCCACATCAGTGGAGAATGTAGCACGCTCATTCAGGTATAAAGTGGAATGAAACAATTGTTTTGTGCAAATTTATCAATGAGAGAGAACGAGAGATCGTGAGACGCGACAAACATCGGTAACTACATGAAGTCTTATAAATAGGGGGATACAGTACGCTCGGGTGTTGGAGTTCTAGAAGGAATGCAACGGCGCTGCTCAACAAGTAACAAGTTACCGTCGAATTATTACGTTAGGGGCACAGTAAAAACTTGAACAAAACAGGGCTCACAAACAATTATTTGAGTCGAGTGGAGAGACGAGATGGACGATGGGCTTTCTGCAAGAGCAAATTGTAATATTATATAATAAATGATGCAAGTAGTTTTACAATGTTCATATGAATTTAAACAAATGAAATAAAATAATTACCGAAAGTATTAATTTAACGTCTGGGAGGTCCTCCACGTCCTCCTCCACGGGGTCCACCACGACCGCCTCGGCCACCACGACCACGCATGCCTGCAGACATATTTGAGTTTACGATGGTTGATTATAGCAAATTACTGTAGACATAATTTATGGAAGAATTTATGGAAAAGACATAATTTATGGGCAGGAATGAATTGCAGATAGAGGACCAACCATACATGGGCCAGGGCGTAGCCAACAACAGGACCCTCCCGCTCTTTGCCGAAAACTCTCCCGATTTCGGTTCAAGTCGTTACGATTTTGGATCAGACCCTGCCGCTTTTTGCTCAAAATCATCTGGTTTTGTCACTGGCCTCCGACCTAACAGCAATTTCCTTTGGGACCAACACTCGGTGGATAGAGCGGCTAAATAGCTACTCGCACATAAATGCTGCATTGTATTGGTTCACTTACCCCTTCTAATAAAAAAGGGTGTAATCACTGTACGGATACATCAAGAGTCCCAGGTTGTACGGATACATCAAGAGTCCCAGGGGCTGCGGAGTCCCAGGTCGGTTGTTTTCGAGGACTGCGTATCCCATGCCAACCAGGCTTCTGGGGTACGTCATCTCCGCATGGACATTATGAAATAGATGCATGATTGTACCTCCTCGCATTCCTCCTCTGCCTCCTCTTCCGGCGGCTCGCTTGGCGGCCTTCTTGCGGGGCTCCTCGTCGACGAGTAGTGTGTCGAGTGGGCACGAGTCGGGTAGGATGATGTAGCGAATGTTGTTACCTGTCAATATAATATCATTAACATATACATCTTATAGTCGAATGTAAGGGGAATGCAAGGTTGCATAATCGCCGAGGTTAAATTCGAAGAATAAAAGAGCCACATACACTTTTGATTTGTCACGCTAACAATTCTGTCTTGCGGCGACAGTTTCAACTTCGTAAAATTACCTCGAACGGTGAGAGACTCGAGGTTCATCGGGTCGCGGTTCTTCTGCTGCATCTTGACAGACTTCAAGTGCGTATTCATGGCAACATCAACTCCGGCGATGGTTCCTGAATTGAATAAAGTTATTGGATGTTATTATATTTCGAAGGAGACTAATATTTAAAGGTGTACAAGTGGTGAAAGCTATTTTCGAAATGAAACGACGCACCTGTAACCTGAGTTCCATTTTTGAGCTCGACGGTAACCGTCTCGTGGGAAAGCTTCATGAGAAACCGGACCAACTTCATTATGGCTGAAATGACAACCAAATTACTCAAAATATGAATAAAACGCAAAGGAAAATCAGTGATTAATCAAATTATGAGTTATACTGATTGAAACGAGAATAGTTTCGTTGCTGAGACTAACGAGTGCACAGTGGCGGTCCTAATGCAATTTAAATATTATACAAATAAACAAAGTACAGCGTTTAAACGATTAATAAATGAATTCGAAACGTTAAGGAACCTTGACACGCCAGATTCAAAAATCGGCGTTTGAATTTCAAAGATGTGCAGGCGCGAAAACTACCGTAATCTCTGGCGTTTTGCCAGCTTTGCAATGTTCAAATTCGAACTTTCGAGACATCAATACTCCCGGCGCGTCATTGTATTGATTTTCTCTTCCCTCTTATTTCTTTGTCGTGGGTTTCATGTGAATAATACCTACTGTTGCAGCGATGGGTGGTAAGGCCAGGGTTTACCTTGGTCGTATTCCCTACGCGGCTCGACACAGAGATATCGAAGACTTCTTCCGTGGGTACGGAAAAGTCTCCGATATCGCCCTCAAACACGGATTTGCTTTCATCGAGTTCGAGAGCTACCGTGACGCTGAGGATGCGGTTGACGATCTCCACGGCAAAACCATTCTCGGAGATCGGTGAGTGCAATTACATATTTGTTTTCCTCTGGAGTGCGGTTGTTTTTTAAAATTTATTCTTTTGTGTAACATTGTAGCCTTGTGCATTTTCAGTGTAACGTGCGAGTTCGCCAAGGGAACGCCGCGTGGCAGTGACGCATGGCGCTACGATGGACGACGATCGCCTCTCCGTTCGTCCAATCGCTCAAGATCTCGTTCCAAGTACGCATTGTGCATAGATTATTGCACAATTACATGAAGCCATTTATTATTTTAAATATTCAGGTCGCGATCACGCAGTCGTGACAGGAAGCGCAGTCGCTCTCGCAGCAAGGATCGCAGTAGAAGAAAGCGCAGCCGTTCTCGCAGCAAGGACCGCAGGTATTTTAATTACTCTGTTTCTGCTCTGTCTTTTCTATTGACGCTAAGTATATACGCGGCGCGATTCTGAATGTGTATGCTTATTTATATGTTCTAAAGAATAAAATGAACGTATCCAATTTCCAGACGCAAGAAGAGCCGCTCTCCTCGTCGCAGCCGCCGTTCTCGCACTCGCAGCGCCTCGCGCTCGAAGTCGCGTTCCAAGTCCCGCTCGGCCTCCCGCTCGCCGTCGCCCAAGAAGGATAAGAAGGTTAGAGTCTTGTTGCGATTATGGTGGCTAGTCTTCCGCGGTTGGGTTCGAGACTGTTGTGTGGTCGGGTTGAAGAAGGGAGTGATTTGGTTCCAGCGGTTCCATTCACCCCAACCCTCACCGCAATCTTCTCCTCAACCACAATTCGTTCCAACGTCGCCTCCTCCACCGAGTGAACCACAAGAATCAGTTGATGAGCCGCTGCCGGCTCCTCCAGCGAGGCGCGGTCCCAAAACCCCACCAACACCTGAATGGTGACGAATACCCCCACTAGTATCTGTCTATTCATTCTTACTTCTAGTCATTTTACTAATTTATCGAATGTGCTTCTGGTCACTAAGCTGGATCTCATAACGTATCAAACCCGAGTTTTTCCCGAAACCATCCGAGAGTGCATTCCTTCTTTCGATCTCATCAAACGAATCCCGATCTCATTTCTCGCCCATTGATCTCGAATTGTTTAAGCGATCTCATTGTTCAATAAATTGGATAGTTAACTATCCAAGTAAATCTAAATAACTTGATCGCTGGATAGGTATCAGTCAGTCTCAAGGCGCACGATCCCCCTCTGTCAATGAGTCAATCGCACCGGGCAAGCCACTCAATCTCAATCTCACCTTCCTCAATCGCCGTCCAGCAATCAACTGCCCCCAATAATGGTTATCAGATCCTCTTAAATGTCGAGTGTTCCATTATGGATTGCTTCTTCATTGGATGTTGTGTGGAATAGTGGCCATTCAAAATACGACGTCAAAGCTTTGATTGATATCTTGTATTGCAGGAACGTAATCGCAGCAAGTCGCGTTCGAGAAGCAAGGACAGAAAGAAGAGCAGATCACCGTGAGTAGACTATGTTTCATTCTTTCTCTCATTCTACGAAAAAACTATAACTAACTCTAATTGTATTGCAGCTCTCACTCGCCCGCACCTACTGGAGGTAACGGTAACGGACACGAAGCCAAGGTGAGATTCTATGGACTGTGATTTATTATAAGATTACAAAAAGTTGTCCGACACCACGAATAAATCGTTCCACTTACTATTTCTCGAGCGCGGGAAAAGGTGGATTTGAATTTCGGAAAACGCACTAAGTGACTGCACCCAAGGCACACCGTTATTGTTCAAACAGTTGTTTATTATTAATTTTGCTTTTAAAATAGTATTTCTGACGGTTATGCATCCTCAAAAAAAACCTCTCCAATCACCCCAGTGTCGGCGCTACTGCTGAAGCCCAAATTAATCTGCAATAAATTCAAAAACAAGGTCGTTTGAAACTACTCATTTAAATCGAATTTGTCCGTGATATTGATAAGATCTCGGCTTCAGCAGTAGAAATAAACGTTCTCCGTTTTCAACCATTTCGAAAGAGTCAAGAGCAATGTGCAATGAACCGTGTGAAATGATATTTATCGAGAAAGTACAACGATAAACGAAGCAAAGTTCCTGTCGAAGAAATGAAGAGTAGAGAGAGAGGAAGATGGGCGAGGGCGACACGGAGAAGCATCTTGCATGGCTCAATATCGGAAGGAACCACCAGTCCCCAGAGCCTGAAGTAGGGAACCACAAGCAAACGCAAAAAGTTGTCAATAAAAGCAAAAATGGAAAGAATCTCACCTAAATCCCTTGAAGCAGCCCGCATTTTGTTCCCGCGACGTTCCAACCACTCCCTTCGACCGCAAAACACGCACTGGAGTACGCACACTCATTTGCGAATCAAAGAAAGTAAGAAAATCAACCAGAAAGAACAGAAAACGGTGAATATTGATTGAGCGTTAAAGAGGTTGCGCAACGCCGTTGCCGCACTTTTTTAAACGCGTGCGCGTTTAATGCGACGTTCGGGGGTGTTATTGTCGGAAGTTTTTATACGTATAATACATAGGTCAAATGGGCTTCTCGCAGGTATTTCGTGCAGAAGTGCCTAAAATCGCGTGCCGAAGTGCATCTTTCCTAATTTTCGATAAATTTGTCAAAAAAATGAGGTCTGAAATGCACGAAACTTTCAAAATTTTTGTTTGCCGACACGCTATGCAGAAGTGCCTATCCTAGCTAGCGATAACCTATGGTGATTTAAAAAAATCCAAATCTGACTGTTATGGAAAATTATTGGAGAAATCGTTCTGGCTATCGAATGATTTTCTAGACTTACCTAATTTGCTTTGATGAGGCATAAATGAATATAAATATGTAAGCGTATTGCAGCGCGAATCCCGTTCCCGTTCTCGTTCTGGATCTCCGGCCAACGACAAGGCCGACAAACGGTCTGCTTCGCCCGAAAAACGATCTGCTTCGCCAGAGGCATCCCCCAAGAGAGAAAGCAGATCGGCTTCTCCTGCTGAGTAATGTACTTTTCATCCGGTCTTTGACACGCATTCTGTATTCTTATTTGTATTCAAACGTTTCTATCTCATTTCCTATTCTCAAAAGATTGTCTGCGACTGTAGATGTTCCCTGGTTTCGTGATACGAATGTCACTTTTTGAATATTACTTCAAGTCTCCCATCTGTTTCGTCTGAGAACCATTACTTCACTGTTTGAGAATCTTATTTCAACTTCTGTACCGCATCTGTCGTAGATCTAAATAAACTATTCTTGATGTAAAGAATATTGGTTCACAATGCAAGACCAAAAACCGGAGAGAATGCTAGAATGACCCCATTGACTGTGACCTAGAATACTTGAGCGATCGAGACCTCTAACTCATTTCTTATTCCTTTCGCGTATTATGAGGAAGTGACCTCGAGATTTTACTTTCTCCGTATTACTTCTATCGATCGCTAGTTGAATGACTTTGCACTTCTGAATATGCGGTTACTTGGTAACGAGATATATGAGATAATATATACTCTCTCACTTCTCCACAGTCTCTAGATTCTTCTCTACCAATCTCAATTTCCTCTATTGCATCACTAGATATTAATATGAATGCCCTGATCCTTCTGAGATTGCATGATTCCTGTCTCCTCTCATGCCATGTCAACTTCTTATCGTCCTCCGAAACATAGTGGTTCATTATTTTCGTTGATACCTGATGGATGCTGGCCTACATGAACGAAATATATAATACAGGAAAGCAATTTACAATTAAGAGAATGATTTTTTTACGGAGGAGTCTTGACTTATTTTGCAGAGTTTACATCCTTATTGTTAGAATTGAATGCTGCAAGAAATGTTCCGAGGAATTGAAATTATGAAGACGACCTTTGGAAAAATAAATTTTATTTCTCCAAATTCGTTGATTTGTCATCTTCAAATGATCAGAGATTTCTATTCAGTCTAACCAAAACGAGAGACGGATTATTTTTACTTCTGAAAAACGTGGTTGTGGACGAGTAAAGAACAGTGAATGGACTTCCCTTCGACAAAGAAGTGAGAGTGTAGTCCTCCTCCTATCCTCCGATCGAGACACTGCCCAACAGTTGTTGGAGTGCTGAAACACAAGTCTGCCAGGCGCACGTTTGCACCTTTGAAGAAAAAAAAACTCATTTTAGAACATTCCTATTACGTGTAAAATAATATAAAAAAATAATCTATAATACAAAGACGACGCTTCCCTCTCCCTCTCTTATTTTATTACCGAGTATGTTGAGATTCGCATCCTTTGTGACTCACAAAAAGCCCCCCCCCCTTTTAATTCTGCATCGACTCCAGAAAGGTATCGGGAGTTAGAGAGTGTGCAAAAGCAAGAGTGTCCCTCTCACTTTGCTCCTCTCTCATCACTGACCCCTTTCTGGAGGTTCTCTTTTTCCACCGTAATCTCGTTGCATCTCTAGAAGTTTCTCTCTCCCACAAACGAGCCCAATTGTCTGTCTTCCGATACTTCTTCCAGTCATTCTTTCCTCTCCCTCCCAATTCCTGATCTTTGATCTCTGTGCTTTCATCCGTTTCCCATTGCCATGGATATAAAGACCCGTCGGCGTCCCCTTTGATTTCCCCCGATTTTGAATTGCCCGCTTGAATTTGAAAGGCCGTTTCGCATCTCTCTCCATCT
The DNA here is from genome assembly GCA_036245785.1 of Pristionchus fissidentatus. Lineage (NCBI taxonomy): Eukaryota > Metazoa > Nematoda > Chromadorea > Rhabditida > Neodiplogasteridae > Pristionchus > Pristionchus fissidentatus. Next base: position 21,244,249 of record BTSY01000002.1, read on the forward strand.
TCTCCCTTTCCCGCCCCAATTCAGTACCGTTAGAAGGGCAGATGGTTCGAATGTTCACTCTGAGTGAGGGAGGAAAGGAGGAGAGAGAGAGAGAAATGAAGAAGAGGAGAGAAACACTCTAGAAAGCGAGGCAAAAAGCAGCAAGGTCTCACAGCGATTTCACGCCCGACGGCGCTGGTGGAAGATCGGATTTCACTCCGAGAAAGGGGGAGATCGCGCCCACATCATTCGTAAAGGGGTCAGGGCGAGAGAGTGTGGGAAAGTGAGAGACCGCCTCACTCTGACACACTCTTCAACTCCTTCCTCAAGGTTCGAATGGGTTCTTGAATTTTGTTTATCATTTCGCGTCTCACGTAAATATCTCGCAATTTCTTAGTCAAAATTGAATTATGAAACATGTGTTATAGAAGGCGAAAAGAATATTGTGAGTGAGAAGAGAGAAGACTAGAGAAGGGTCAGTCAACGAACCCCTCTCTCCTCTCTGTCCTCTCTCTCTCTCCTCTCTCTCTCCCCTCTTCTCTCTTCTCTCTTCCGGCTTACATCTATCTATTTGCGCTACTCCATTCACTGTGACCCCATCCTTTCATACTTGTAGTGGTTGTGCGCTGTTTGGTGCGCTGACCGCGACGACGTATCCGAATGGTCGCCCTGTCGAAATTCCGATCAATCTGTCGCATTATCGGGTCCCATTGTTCAATCAAAGTTGATGCGTCTGTGTGAACATCTGTCGACACACACAAATTTACGATTGGGGAGGAGACCTTTCCATTCCCACCCATTCCAGCCAAATTCCCATCTTTTCCCTCATTTATTACTATCAATTTATATCTTTTTGTCTTTTTTTGTGAAAAATCTAACAATATTCGTCGTAAATTTGTTTGGAAACGAATTGTTTACAGAGCGGGAACAAGTGAAAAAAGGAAGTTTCTCTCCTAAGGAACTAAAGAATGTCTATGATATTTCTACGGCACTATTCGTTTCATCGCCTTCTCATTATCATAACATTAGCGAGACCATTATTATCATTGCGTGCGATAACGCATTTCCGTCTCGCAAGACTCACGCACACAGGCCGCTCAACATTGCAGAAAGGGGTTTGGAGTGAGAGAGCGTGTGAAATCGAGAGGGACTCTCTCACTTTTGCGCACTCTCTCACTCTGACCCCTTTCTGTAAGCTCTCTGACCCCTTTCTGTATGTGATAAAGCATTTCCGTCTCGAAAGAGGGAAAATTTATGATGAGAAAGTGTTTATCGCGCGTTTTAGAGACGAATAGGGAAAGATGTTGGATGTCTCAGAAGTCTCGAAGTCTCTGATCCCAATAGATACAATTTTTTTTTGTATTTTGTGTCTTCTTACCATCAAACAGTCAAATTTCGAAGTCGAAAGCCGCTTTTTCTCAAAACGAAGACTCGCAAATTCCTTCTCAGTTTAGTCTCTTTTCCACACGTCATTCGATGGTATGCGAAAACAAAATCGTCTTTTCTCTCTTTCCTTCCCCGTTCTTCGCCAAATTTCGCAATTGTTTCATTGCAATGACGAAATAATCCACGGTATTTCACAATTACTTTCGAAAATCAGCGCACAAATAAGTGCGGAAGAGGGGAAATTGCCTCTATTTCTCTCTCTTTCTTTTCATTTCGAAATTCCTCCCTCTCTCCCTCCCCTCCCCCAATCTCTGTTTTCACCTTTCGGTATCACTGCATTCTCGCGTCGTTGTCGCGACAAAATCGCTGTTTCTCTTTCTCTGCTCCTCTCCATTCGCCACACTCTCTCGCTTCCGTCTACCCGATCTCCTCACTCGCCACACGTTCTAGTCGCAGATTCCAGCAAATTCGTTCCCACTGCTCTCTCACTTTCACACACTCTCTCGTCCACGTCTCTGTCCGTCATCTCCGTTTCTTCAGTCGTAATCTTCTCTCGTCGAAAAGGGGGCGGAGCCTGGCACCGAGCTCTCTCTCTCTCCCTCTCTCTCTCTTTCCTTCCTTCTCCCCCTGTTGCTCCCTCTCCCCTCTCCTCTCCTTACTAGTTAGTTATATCCCTCACAACGCTCTCATCTCTCCTCATTTCACACACGCGTCGCTGTTTATCATGTTACTACTCATTACTAGTTCATCGCGTTGCAGTAATTTTCACGTTACCCTTTAGTTACTGAGGCGTCTCACCAAGCATCTTCATTTTCGGTGTCCCAAAATACTTCCGAAAACGTTCGAAATCTTTTGAAATTCTTCATTTTCATGAGAATTCCTCCCACGTAACTCCCTTTCTGCACCTAATTCAGATGCGTTCTATTTTTACTCCCTCCTAACCTTTCTCTCCCTCTCTCTCTCCCCCTCCCCCCTCCTTCCTCCTCTTTCCTCCTCCCTCCTTCTCACTACCGTTCGTGGTCACTCTTTATTCCCCTTTTCCCTCCTTTTCTCATCCCTTCTCTTCTCTCACGTCTGATTCACCTCTTCACAACATAAACCTCTCTTCTCCTTCCTCCAATCTCTCTCTCTCTCTCTCTCTCTCTCTCTCTCTCTCTCCCGATTTCCCTCCATCCTGCCATCTCCCTCCTCCCTCCTCCTCTAACTCTGCCCCCCCTTCTCCTCCCTTCTTCTCTCTCTTGGTACTAGCCTGTGCAATAGCGCGCCTTCGCTTTTTGTGTTGTCCATTCTTTCTCTTCCCCTCCCTTCCACCCCGTCCTAGTTTCGCATCCACTTTCCCGCGCTCTTTCAAATTCAAATTTGCGAATTGCAGTTACCGTACTCCTACCCCCCCATCGATCGATAATGTCCACCGAGGAGGTCGCCGCCGTCGTCGTCGCCGAGGAGAAGGTACGGTAGCTTTTGATTTGAATTACTGTAATCTTGGCCCGTTGCCAAGATTCAAACAATTGTTTTGATGTGCAGGTCGAGGTGCCCGTGGAGGTGCCCGAGATCGTCGAGGCCGCCGTCGAGGTGCCCAAGAACGACGACGAGGTCTCGCAGGAGGCTCCCACCGAGGAGGAGTGAGTTTTGCATTCGAATTTCGAATTCCCGCAGGAAAATCAGAATTTTTGAAAAATCGGACTTTTCTAAGAGGCGCTGCAGCCGGTCACGCTCTCGCGACATTATCTGTGGGAGGTGTGATTAGATGGATAGAAGAGATAGAGAAAGAGAGAGATAGAGATGATGGGTATGAGAGAGAGATGGGCATACAACGTCGTAAATCTCTCCCTCTCTCTCTCACAACATGCGTGTGTATGTATGTATGCATAGTTGGAGAGTGGTGAAGGACATAGGAGAGATAGGTCGAGAATGGTAGTGAATAGAGGGCAAAAGGTGAAATACCCCATCCCTCTCACCCGCTCGGCCTTTCGACGAGTAGAATATTCAAAACAGTTGCCTATTGATGACGAAATGCGAAAACTGACTCATCCAAATTTCGCAAGTGTACTGTACGAACATTGCGAAATCGATACTTTTGGGAGTACTGTAGATTTAAAATATCGATTTTTGTAGCTCGGTCGACTCTGCTGACGTGGACGCCGACGTCGAGGCCGAGGCCACCGGAGACGAGGAAGCTTCCAAGGTACGACGCTGTCGAATATTCGACAGACTTTGCGCGACCGGCTTTTAGATTGACTGGAATTTACGGTTGCCTATTTGCAGGACGGCGAGGAGGCGGTTCCGGCCGAGCCGGTGGCCACCGAGACGGAGGAGGAGAAGACTGAGGAAGCACCCAAGGAGCCCGAAGAGAAGGCCAATGGAGCCTCTGATGCCAACGGAAACGTAAGTGATGTTGAAATTTCGACTAGACTTTCGCGACCGGCGAACAGATTACGGCTGCCACTAATTGACGGCTTTGTGCAGGACCGCAAACGTCCGGTCGAGGAGACGGCTACCGAGGAGAACGGAGAGGAGGCCGAGGAGGAGGCACCCGAGTGCAAGAAGGCAAAGGCTGCCGAAGCTGATGAGGTACGGTAGTCAGTTCACGATTAGCGACTATCGAGAACTGCAGAATCTGTGCTATTTAGTGCTACGGTAGACGTAGTGTGTATCGATTTGGGGAGAGGAAATGGATTTAGAGTGAGAAGGAGCGAAATCGATGCGATGTAGCGTTGAGAAGGAGGGACACAGAGAGATGAGGTTGAGGATGAAAGAGAGAGAGAGAGAGAGAGAGAGAGAGAGAAAGAGAGAGAGAATGAGTGGGAGGGTGAGAGAGAGAGGACACGTTTGACAGTTACCATGGCATCGAAAAGAGAAGAGGAGAAGAGATATAGGAGAGATAAGAATGTAGCGAGGAATTAGGAGAGCCTGAGGGACCGAATTTGAATTACACGTGCCTATCCCGAAGGAGCTTGAAATAGTGTGTGACAGGAGATTTCAAAATGATTTAAAAGGGTTACCCCAAAAGTTTACCGTAATCTATGATTGATTTTCAGGCTGCTGCCCCCGAGGAGCCGGTCGCCGCTCAGTAATCGATCTCTCTACCCGTTCTACATTAACCCATTCTTCCCACCCTTTCACAACCCTCTCTACTCTCTCAGTATTTATTATCGTTTGACCATATTTATGAGTTGCTGTTTTCTCTTCCCGACCAAATACAGTATCTTTCGTGCATCTAGGCCCGTTTGTTATCGTCCCCTTTCCGGTGTCTGGCATACTGTATCCGTAGATCGAGGGATACGGTAAGCCCTCGCGCGTCAGGAAACATACGGTAAAAATCGATATCACACTACTACCGCAAGCCTAGTTCCGATTGCAATACTACCGTTACACAATAAGTTATTGACTATTTTTTCTCGTTCGTCTCTGACCTGTTGTGTGTACCGTAAGACTTGTGAATGATGATACTCACTATTTTCCCCCACTCTCATTTGTTGTACCCATCAGAACGGAATTACTCGTTTCAAGGCTTAAGCTGTTCAACCGTTGCTTGCTATCGCGAATCATCTGTTCACCCTTCCGAGTGACCTACCGCACCCTTTATGAGTACGGTAGCACCCCACTCCGACCTCCCCGAGTACTGTAGTTCCCTACTATCGATTGATTGTCTCCCCCATAATCATCTCTCGAACCCCCAATCTCATTGACTATCTCTTTATCGTATAATAATTATATTAATGTGGATAAAAAGCGGCATCTCGCACCAAAAAAAACGTTTGATCGATCGATAATACAAGTTACAAGCAGCGGGATTACGATAGCATTCGGGGAGGGACTACACAGAATATGGTAGCTAGGATACTCTATGGCGGGAGATCGATCGAGGGATACTGTAGAAGTGGTATGGCAAGAGGGGATTGGAGTGTGTTCAAGCTCATTGGTCCTGTGAGGAAGTGGGTATGTGTTGAGAAGAAGGGAAATCATAGAGATCTGAGATCAAAGATCAAAGATCACTTGGCGATGTGACTCTCGCCAGCCTCGTCGACGATAACGGTAACTTTGGGTGGCGGCTTGCGTGTCTCCGCAGCGCCGACCGCGTCGTCCGCGTGACACGCGGACCCGCGACGAGCGACGCCTTCAATTTTACTGATAACTTCTCAAGATCACTAAATCCCGACACTATCGACCTTGAATTTGTTCTGAAACGTAACCAAAAATAAGTGAATTTGTGAATTACGACAATGTTTTGTTGTGTTTCAAAGCGGTTTCAATTGTCGTGATGAGTAGGTGAATCACTGAGAGCGATTCCAGCGTGCAGAAAAATACAGAAATTTATGCGATTAATTTGTCAAAAATTTATGTACGATGTCACGACATCACCAACAAAGAAGGAAGATCAAAGATCAAAGTTGTTGTTCGTCCTTACACTTTGCGTATCCATCGAGAATGATGAGACCGAGTAGCATGAGGAGTCCAAGGGATACGGTAACGATGAGGAGAAGGGCAAGGAAATAGAGAGGAGGCAGAGTTTCGTAGTGATTGATCTGAGAATAATCGATAATCGGAGCAATCGATAATCCTCATCGTGGATACGGTACGTTGCACGTGATTCCAAACCTACAGAGGAAAAACCAACGGAGGGGTGAGGACGACAGAGTGTGCAAAAGTGAGAGAGTCCCTCTCGATGTCACACATTCTCTCACTCATAAACCCCCTTTTGAGGGATGATAGGTATGTGTAATCATGCGGTGGTTGAAGTCGATCGAAAAATTGGATCGATAATCAATCGATAATGTCTCACCTGAATGGTCATAGTGGCGAAAGCCGCGATGTACAGTGCAGTCCAGTAGTTTTGTCCAGTGATGGAATAGAGGAAAAGAGATAGGAGAACCGACCTGAGAAGGAGCAATGAAAAAGGGTCAGTTCATTATCAAAAAAGAAATAAACCGATTTGATCCCATTCACTACCGTACCTCCCCCCTACCGTATCTAATGTACCGTAACCTACCCCCTACCGTACCCAGTGTAATGTACCCCTCACTATACTGCAAGCTAAATTTATTGAACGTTTGCCATTGCCAATTAGTTTGTCTACAATTGCTCATTGCCACGCTCACGAACGATATGTTTCAAGCAAATATAAATGATCTGTTCTATTTTAAGGTTGGCAATCTCATGTTTCACACATCATTCATATGATCCTGAAAAAGAGAAATTCAATATGTAGAATAATCTAATAATCTATTCTAGCCCATCTTGTTTTTCAATAAGATATTATTTACCTGCGTATAATTATGAAGTTTGGATTAAATAAATAATTTAATTTAACATTTAAAATTTCTGACCACAGTGCGAGAAAGAGAAGAACGAGGAAGAAAGCGAGCCAACGGCGACGAGAAGTTGAGAGGAGAGGCTGAAATGGGAAGGAATCAATCGATTATTTTATCGACTATTCAATCGATAATTATGGGATGAAGATGATGCAATGCCCAGAAAGTGTGAGAGGGAAGTCTCAAAGTTTCGGAGAAGTACTTTGTGTGCTTTTCTGCACAAGAGTGAATTGGCCCTATTTTTACCTAAAAGAACAAAAATATAAATAACAAAATTCGATTAGAACTCACAGTGAACAAGGGGAAAACAGCGAATCGAACGATGACAAAGATTGTTCCGAAGAAGAGAGGAATTCCGATGAGACAGTAGAGAAGAGAGAAGACCTCAAAGATTACATCATCACTAGGTAATCATTTCTTTTTTTCAAAGCATTGCTTTTCATCAACCCAAGAGTGCAGTGGAAACGTCACAATTTCTCGAAATTTATTCGCTTATGAACTGTTGGGTTGATAACAGAAGCGAAATTTATTCAGTTTGCGATAAATAGTGTACTGATGCGCACTACAGTACCCCTACCGTACCTGTCCTCCGATCGTCTCGGGAATCTTCGCATCGTGTCCTACTGTAAGGAGAAGTCCGTAGGCGTAATTGAACGACTTGAGCAGATTCCAGTCATTGGCCGCTGGTTGCTGCAAGGGATTTCGTCATTATTAGGCAATCTCTAAATTTACTTTTCAGCTCATTAGTGGCCAAGAGATTGCAACATCATATTGCAATCAAATAAAATTCGTGTGCTCATGCGACAAATCATTCTGAAATCATTCTTTTGATTTCGTTTTGTAATTCTATGATTAGTTCATCGTTGTATCTAATTAAATTGGATTCATCTACATTTCTACGTGAACGGGATAATTTGAGATTTCGTCATCGCTAGGTAATATTCTTGCTGTGCGTTAAAGTTTACCTTCATCTGCAGTCTTCCCTCGTATTTCTTCAGCGAATCGACTAGGAGTTGCTGCAAATTATCGATTTTTCATTGACTTTTCCACAGATTTCTCGTTAATTTCCAGTCGAATGCTCCCGAAATTGGTCGCTTTTTGTGTGGGGAATCTCCGGATCTTCGAAAGCACTCAGAATAGACCGAGAGAGAGAGAGAGAGAGAGAGAGAGAGAGAGAGAGAGAGAGAGGTCAACCCCAATTAGACCGCCCTTGTTGTCTACCCTTTTGACGCAATTCTGTGCAGCGAAAGAATAGAGATTCTGACTCATTATCGATTTTCCAGCCTTCAAAGATGAGATTGACTCAATTTCAGCTTGCGAAACGTCCCTTCCTTCCCCTTCTTCTTTTCTCTGACGGCACATAGAACAATGTGATTTGAGGTCGTCCTTTCTCGACCTCTTACTGAGTTAGAATTGGATGTCGAATGAGACAGAGGGTCTCTCTCTCTCTCTCTCTCTCCCACCACTAAACATCGGAACTCTGAGGATTATCCCTTTGATTGGAGAAGACAGTACAAATGGGGTCAAGTGCCCACAGAGTTCCACCGCAATGAGCGTATTTGCATAATAAACAAATTATCTATTAGAAGTAAAATCAATAAAGAGAGGGTTACGGTATTACATGTACTCGATCGGTCTGATCGCGGTCGATAATGATGAGCAGGTTCTTCGTGTCGTTGAAGATTCGCGACGAGATCGCTCGTGCATAATGCCGTCTGGAATACGGTAGGATGCGGTATTGCAAAGTACTGTAGTTGCAACCGATTTATGGTGAAGCAATTCCCAGTAACTGATTCTCTTTTTTTTCTCTGGAAGGTACAACAAAGTCAATAGTCAAGATTTACTTCACTTCAACAGATGCATGGCCTTTGAAACATACCCGAAAGCCAACCATTCTCGTTTATTTGAATTGTATGTTGTGCTTACATTCTTTCATAATATCTTCAATTGAAGAATAGTCTATAGACAGATACTCTCAGTTCGTTGTGATTATCCCGGGTATCATCCACCATCCTCATAGCTAGGGGCCACAACGTGATCTGAGGAATTCGCTCACAGGGGTCGAATTTGTGTCCAATGTGTCCGTAGAGGTGTAACTAAGACCAATCTTTTGGATTTGGGTCGATATCTCATCTTTGAGCCGAGCTAGACTTCCAAAACCGCGCGCGCTCCCACCGTTGTGAGGGGGAGAGAAGATGCGACGAGAGGGGAGAGGGGCGGAGCCTATCCGCACATCTTTCTAGGGGCATAGCGCAGCTATTTGGAGGTATTCTGATGGTGTGCCAGAACATAATTAGTTTATGAAGGTATGGAGAGTACAATGGCGTCTTAATTTGAATGATTGCGCGAGTCAGCGCTATGCGGTGGCGCAAGAGCATAGTGCGCGTTGGCAGAGAGATAGCAGTGGGTTGTGCGATTGTCTCGTGAACGGGATGTAGCAGGTTCACTCCGGTTTTTCAGCGCAGCTTGTGCGCGCGACTCCAATTGCACAAGCTGCGCGCGGGATTGTACAAGACGCGCGCCGGACTTTTTGCCGGACCTGGCTTGTTCCGTTCGAGACCTTCAAAGGGAACGCGCGATTTGTGTAAGGTGCGGCGCATGCCGCGTCTTACCCTACACAAATCGCGCGCGCAAGCTGCGCTGAAAAGCCGGAGCAGTTCCCCTTTTGCGAAAACCATTGCTATTTACAGTAAAACGGAATTTCGATGCTCTCGTACTCTTAAAACCCACGTTTTCACTTACTATTTTTGCAAATGAAAGCACAATTCGAATTTAGACGATATCCTTGTTTTTTTTTACCAAATTTTATTTTTAGGAAGATAAAGATATAATAAACATCGGCCGAGCATGCTACGATAGCTAGAATTAGATGTTTAGGGGTTTTCGAAACTGTTTTCCCTCTTTTTGAACGTCTTCTTGACGTCCCACCACCACGGGCCTGGGCTCGAACGATAGAGCTTTTCAAAAGCTACAAGATAAGCACAAGCACGTCTCATAGCGTTTAGAATTCAGCTTGTGCTTCACCCCGCTCGACTATTCGCGATTGAGGGCCCGGTGGATTTGGGCGGAGACTGTGGGGGCTACTCATAGCTCTCTCTCTACATCATAAGTTGTTTTCTCCCCCCCCCCTCTCTCTCTCTCTCTCCCTCTATCTCTCTTTCGATTCTCTCGGGACACACAAATCTCAATCGGATCTCAAGAGTCTCCATCATCTTTATCCTCTAAAAAGTGTCGCCTTTTCCCCTCACTCATGATTCTCCCGATTTGAGTTGGAGATAACCGAGAAGTGCGTGGGCAACCCACACAATTTGATAGAAACCCCATGAACCCCTCACTCCGAGGTCGTATCTCAATGTCAGCTAGGTAGTGGCTATCTGGTGGATAAACGCCGAATGGACAATCCCAATTGAAGATAGAAACTAAAGAAGACTAAGCATTGTTCGAATTGGGATTGTGCATCATCCAAATCTAATCAAGAATGAGTCTCTTTCTCCATCGGAGAGTCCACTTTATTGTCGCCTCCTCCTTCCGATGAGAGACAGACACGCGAATCTCTCGATTCTCTTTCTTGACCTACCATCTGCACTCTCTTCATTCTCCACACTATCTCACTCAGCTAATGCAACATATATAGAGCGTTGTCTCAGAAAGCGATAAACTTCAAAATTCGTTCTTCGGAATAGCGAAATACGAAATGAACGAAATGTCGAGCGTTATGTGAAGCTTTTAATGCATTGTTCGCAACTATCAAAATTGAGATGTGTTTCAAAGCTCGCACAAAAGTAGAAACGCAGAGAATAATTGAAAGCCAGAAAATGTGTTTGCGCCCACAAAAATGTGATTGATTGATTGATTGTCTAACCGATTGACTGCTTGATTCATATAGAATCGTCGAACGCCCGCTTCGTGCACTGAATTCTCGAAGAAGAAGAAAGCCGTTGCACCGAGGAAGAGATACATCTGGAATGAGGGGAGAGATCGATCGATAATCGAGTGATTACGGTAGTCTCAAGGAGTGTTCATCTATAATCATCGTCGAGAGATAACGGTAGACTACGGTATGCGATATTAGACAAGATCTAGAAGTCCTTTCTCACAATCAGATTCCGTACATAAAATTGTAGCTAAACTAGCAATTCACATTTCCTATGGTTCAATAGACGTCTTATTTTTTCCAAAAAGTATGATCTAACTGACTTTTAGCTAGCTAGCTAGCCCTCTTGTATGAGTCAGTGGTCATTGAGCCTCGTATAATCGTCGCATCATTATTTTGATATCAAAAAATAATAAGGACTCGAGAAAGGCTGATAATTGAATATCAAACACCAAATGTTCAATAGATGACAATTATTACGAATAATAGAGTGAATCTCTTTCCCCGCCTATAGATTATCGTCATGTGGGATTGTAATACAATAACAATGCATTTCTATAAATACGGTCGATAAAAACGAGTGAAACAGAGAGAATCGCTCATTTTTTTCGAACATGACCTCTTTCTGGAAATTTTATTTATCACTCCGATAAAGCCGACTCTCTCGCTTTTGCTCACTCTCTCTCTAGCTCTAGACCCCTTTCTGGATGCTCTCTAGATAAATGAGTGAACTCACAGCGAATCTTAAAGCAAAACTGAATAAACTTACATGAATAAATTACATGAAATGAATAAACTCACAGCGAGTGCTATCACCATGAGTGCAGGCGCGAGTCTTCGTACGATCTTCGATGAGAAGACATCGGCTGTTGAACGACGAAGACGATCCAGGAGCATCTGAGAGAGAGAGGAGATAAAGGGGGAGGAAAGATCAAAGATCAAGTATTGAAATGAATAGGTGAAATTTCTGTTGTGTTCGATGTTCGTATTACTGCCTTTTGAACGAGAGCTCTGTATTAAGACTGACAAGACAAAAAGAGAGCCAGAAAAAATGATACTGCCAGAGGGTATGGCCAATACCGAATCCCTTCTGTCGAGACCAAATATTGGCTACACTCAGTAAATCTTGTTCATAATACATAAGATCGACAGCGGGTATCAAATCTATTGTCGCCATTGTGCTTAGAATCGACAAAGGAAATGGAAAACGAATAAAAGAGAGACAGACAGTGACCGCTTCTATCGGAACGGAAAGCCAGCCGAATTGAGAGAGAGACATTTCAGAAGGAAGGAGAACGGAAGGGTCACACTCACATAACAATGAGCCGTCTGATTACCACTAGAAAACGCGGGCGACTCTCTATCTCCCCTGGGGGGACAGATCCTTCCAAAACATGCCTTGTTGGCGCGCTCCAGATTGGCGGCAAAGGCGCGGAGAGGGCGCGTGGCGCGGCGCCCTGCTGGCGGCGGCGCCTCGTCCTCGCCGGCGCGCAGCGCGTCGGTCTCCGTGGGTTCGGCGACTTCGGTCATGATGGGGGAAAGTGCTAGAGGAGCTTCTGGGGTCGACTATGATAGGGCAGTGAGAAGAGAGAGAGAAGGGCGGAGAGTTGGGGAGGGGAACCAGTGCTAAGGAGATAAAGAAGACCACGATTGGACTGACACGCCTAATCAGAGGACGGAAACGGGTGAGGAAAGAGAGAGAATAAAGAGAGAGATGTTTCAACCAGAGAATGGAAGGGATCCCGGATAGATAGCAGTGGGCCACATAAAGTAATGATAGAGCTAGTGATGGAGCGCATAATGGGCAAGATATTAATGACAAGTGGTGAATGCGGAAATTGAGTGAACAGTACTCTTCCAAAGAACCTTTTTTTCTGGAATCAACAATAATCAGGAAAAAAACTGAAATGTGAAGATTCAACAGACACTCAATAGTTCGTGCTGCACAATCAGGCTAGGAGAGATGCGACGTCGGAGAAAAGAGGAGAAAAGAGGATAGATGCAAACAGACAATTCACTTCCCAGTCTCCATCGCGCAGAGACAAGTCATCAATCTTGAACCCAGAGATAGCGGCTAGTCGTGCAGTTTATTTACCCAAATCCATTTTTTTGTTTTAATTACCCCACAAAAATCTTTTTTTTTGTATGAGCAGTTCAAAACCGCAACTAGATCAGCGGTTTATCTAAAAAGTTTTGGAACTGCCGTTTAGGAACCCGAAAATAAAAGAGTGTACAAATGCTCAGAGAAATATCCCAAACAAATCCCTATGTTATGAGTTCCTGAACGGCAGTTTCAAAACGTCCTATCACATCCCCATTACATTGGCAATAAATAACAGGATTTCGACTGAATCAGAATACGAAACGTTGAATGTGCGTGTGTATCTGGCGTTCCCCGTGTGTGAAATCTCGTTATTCATCGAAGCGAAGCAAAATGCGAAAACGACCGAGCGATGTTTTCTATTTTGAGCCCCCAGGGAACAAAGAAATATAAGTAATTCAATTTTTAGGAGGGAGAAAACTCTGCTGCTGTAAACGATGGTTTTGAGCGAGTTTGTAGAAAATGAGGGGACAGAGTGTGAGAAGAGTTGGAAGGAGAAGCAGGGAGAGAGAGAGAGAGAGAGAGAGAGACGGAATGGATCCCCAGAGGGATGGAAACACATCGAATGAGTATGGAAGAGTGTGAGAATGATCCATCATAATGTGACCAGAGGTGAGGTGAATCTATGAGGAAAGGAATGAGAGTGAATTGCGATTCGCATTCCTTTCGAATATTTGATCCATGGGTGAAACACAAATCAAGATGGCGTCTGCCAATACGCAGTGCGCGAAGTCTCCAGCTTTCCTTACTCTGGAGTGTTCACATCTCCTAATAATGGGAGAATTGATGTCTCCATCTCTCAATTTCGCACGCTCTCTCAGCAGAAGACAATGTCTCCAAAGTAAGGAAAGTTGGAGACTTCGCGCTCTATGTAGCTAGCTGATTCTATCTACAATTCATGTCCAATGATTTGTAGATATTGTAAAATCAATAGATAATTTCGTAATTTTTACTTATGAATTACTAGGTGAGATTGATTTTAGGAAGTTATTTTATAAAAAGAACTAAAAATAATAAAAATAGTGGATCTGACCGCCGTTCCTTCCTCATCCTGACACACTCTCAATCCATTCCATTCCCCATCTTCAACGTCGATTGACGAATAGTTCAAACCTCAATTATTTATTATTTTATTCTAGAATATAAATTGACTCATTGAACTACATTTCTCTTTCATCGCGACGCTTTAATGAAATAGTGAAACACACTTGGAATTGGCATGATTGTGATAGCGAATTCTCAAGAAAAAAGATTTGGCAAATGTTAAGATTTGCAATTTTCGGGAGAGCTATTTATGCAGCATAATACCTTGCTGTAACCTCCGGTTAAAAATATTATAGAGAGTTAATCAATTTTTGTTTCATCCAACTGCTTTGATATTATAGTGAAACACACATACATTTTTGTTTCATCCAACTGCTTTGATATTATAGTGAAACACACTTGGGAATACCGCTGTTCTGAACGACCATAGAAGTTATTTATTTAATTTTTTGTTTGTTTTTGGTTGGATTGACGAATAGTTTTGACAGTAATAAATTATTATTATTATAATCCCATAGAAATCTCCCCGAGGCTTTGATGCAATACACACTTGGATCAGCATTTTACTGATAACAATTTTTCAGCACAAAATATATTAAATAATTGTTGAGGAACCTATTTATATACTAGTGTTTACCACTTGAAATTTTCTTTGTTCGAATTCGAAGGAAGATGGAGAACGAAAAAAAGAGAACGGTTCGATAGTACTGAGTCGAAACGCTTTGTTATTTTCATTTCCGACTTTTTCGAATGGAAAACCCTCATTTGTGCAGCACACTACCTTGCTGCAGCTGCTGCTTGGGCTGCAACACTCGCAGCGCCAGCAACCTCATTGTGACAGCTTGGAGGAAGGAGGAGAATGGAGCATTCCTGAAAGATCAAAGATCATGCGATAAAACTTTTAACATACATTATAGGGTAAGGTTTTAACATATGTCAGCAATAGTAGAAAAGAGAGAAAAAATCTTCCTCAAAGCTCGAAAGATTACTTCGCGAGAAGAAATCTCCAAATTAGCGGACGAGAGAAAAGCCTGCGCTCTAGGGAGACAACAATGTGCAAACTAGAAAAATAGGAGATTTCGCATCATCAATGAACTACCTTTTTAGTGAAGTCCGGTCAACGCCACAGAATGGTATTTGGAGTGAGAGCGCGTGCGAAATGGAGAGTGGCCCTCTCAATTGCGAACACTCTCTTCACCCTTACCCATTTCTGTTGATTTTCGAAGTTCAAACTGAGAAAAAAGTGAACTTTCATCTCTTGCGCGCCGAAAGAGAAGTGTGTCTAAAACAGGGCCGCAACTTCCTCAACTCTTATTTTTCAGTCCCACAACACCCATTCTCTCTCCATTTAGGACGCGTTTCCCATATGCTTTTGGATTCGACACTTGGGACAGAAAAGAATGACCACGAGGAGAGAAAGACTAGACGAGGGCACTCAAAATAAGGAAAGAGACTAGAAAAAGCAGAAAATGATAGTAAAACACTTACAACAATTTGGTATTTTGTCAGGATAGAAAATTGCCTGGGGCAGAACTAGCCGGGATGTGTTGAGGTTAAATACACTACGCTCTATGCGTACACTACGTTCTATGCACAGTTCAGGTTCGGTCCAGGGGGAGATCGGTAGCTGGCTCCAGGTTCGGTCCAGGGGGAGCTCGGTAGCCTGCTCCAGGTACGGTCCAGGGGGAGCTAAGTAACCTACTTAAGATTCCGTCCAGGGGGCCTCGGTAACCTTCTTCAGGAACGGTTCAGGGGGAACTCGGTAGCTTGCTTGACGTTCGGTCCAGGGAGGAGGACTCGGTAGCCGGCTCCAAGTACGGTCCAGGGGGAGTTTAGTATGTTGGGGAATGTTAATCTCTAGAAAGAGTACTGGCTTATTCCGTTGCAAAAAGGCTCGTGAGGCTGAGAGCGATCGAAAAAAAGTTGCCACTATGCCACTTCGTGGCTCCGTGGCAACTTTTTTCGATCGCTCTCAGCCTCACGAGCCTTTCTCAACGGAAACGCAGGACACCGTGTGTTGGATTCCCGGGCGTGTTCGAACACGTTTCCAACATCGCAAAACACTTTTCCTATGGTTCCCCACGCTCTGCGAATCAATTGGCAACTTTTTGAAATTTTCGATTTTTCATGTTAAAACGTGTTAGAAAACGTTCAGACACGTTTCCGACATCGCAAAACACTTTTCCTATGGTCCCCCACGCTCTGCGAATCAATTGGGAACTTTTCGAAATTTTCGATTTTTCATGTTAAAACTCGGCAAAACAGGTGAAAACGTGTTTCACATTACTCAAGAACGTGCTAGAAGGGCATCTGATACTTGCGAATAATGCGGCAAACGTTTTGCCCGCGGCGGGATTCGAACCTGGGGGTCTCGGATTGTAAGTCAAAGGCGTAACCCACTTGGCTATGGATTTGGTCAATTAAATATTGCAAAATTTCAAAGGGATTTTGGTCTGTTGTCGTATGCAAAAGGATCCGAGAAGATAGAGCGATTTTGAAGCAATTTATAAAGCTTCCCGATACGCGATTCCGAGCCTCCAGAAAGGGGTCAGGGGCGAGAGAGTGTGCCAAAGTGAGAGAGTACCTCTCGATTCCCCTTGCTCTCTCGTTTCAAACCCCTTCCTGCGAGGTTTGCCGGCATGCGGAATGATTTGGAACGAAATGTGCGAAAATTTCATGAAATCGCGTGAAATCAAGTGAAATCAATCGATATTTCACTTCAAAAATCGGCAAAAGATGCTCAAATGTGAATCTCGTCACTCAAAAATGGGTTTGGGCCACATTTGACACTTGCAAAAAATGCGGCAAAAGACTATGCACCGGCGGGGATCGAACCTGCGACCCTCGGATTTGAATTCGAGCTCGCTACCGACTTGGCCATGGAATTATCGATTTTTTGTAAATAAATTTTGAAATGTTTTCTGATGGGTTATCATATGCAAAAGGATCTGAGAAGATTGCTTGAGTTTAAAGCGATTTATAGCGAAAAAACGAAAAAAATGTCCGTCACGCGGAAGGAAAAAAAAACATACCAACAGACAGAAATTTCAATTTCCTAGTAGTGGAGGAATGGATGATGGGAAAAAATTAAGCGAAAAATCTTTGAAGGAAGTATTACGGTAGAAGTCATTATCGACTAACATTTGGAAGGAGGGAGGAACGGAATGATGAAAAAAATATTATGAATAATAATGCTAGCTCACTACCGACCACCCCCACTTGTTTATGTGCGACCCGGGAAAGCGAAAGCTATGAAAAATTTCCGAAGAATAATCACGAAAAGCGGAAACAAAAGTGCGGTCGCGTCGGGTTTTGGGGCAAAAAAGTCGGATTATTCGAGAAGTTATGAGCTCTTGATGTTGACAAATGAGTGGTGGACTGAATGAGAATGAGAAACAGAACGAGGATTAGGACACTTTGTGAACAGCGATGGAAATTTGCGAAGAACACTTCAAGACTGTTTAATCTAATCTCAGATTAAATTCAAAATAAGCGCACCCAATGAAGAGTTTTGATAAAATTTTAAGAATTTAGAAAGTGTGCGAATATTGTTAGCATGATCAAGGGAACGATTGGCGGACAGACCTATCTTGGACTAACTTCCAGTGACTACCGCAGCTCGAGATATGGCACAAGGAATGATGTGATGTACATCTATTATGCGGATCGACGTTCCGTGTCTTCTTCCTCTTCCGTCTCTCTCTCTCTCTCTCTCTCTCTCTCTCTCTTTCATATAATCTATGACCATCCACTAGTCTTTTGGGAGGACCCGAGAGAGTAAATAATAAAATAAGAGACTAGGAACGTGAGTGTGGCGATAGAGAGAAACAAATATTCTCTTGCTTAGAAAAAATGCAGACGGGCGGGTTCCCATCGTTGTTTCAGTAGTAATTCACTCTGACAGAAGATGCGAAGATGAAGTTTGATCTGTGGTTTGAGCAGAGATAAAGAAACAAAATGAGAAATTAGCAAAAAATGACAATAATTTAGCTGACGCGGCCCGAATGTCTAAACTGTCTAAAAAAATTAGTGCCATAAATTAGAGGTAATGGCTCGTGTTCTCCCTTGCTATTGAGTCCACGTGCACATTCGAGACATGTGTGTCGAATAAATTCAGTTAGACAGGCTCTTTTCCGAAGACAGTCACGTACACAAAGAAGGAATAGAAGAGGCGATACATTTTTCCGATCCCTAAAATATGCTCCGCTTTAGACGCTATTTTTTTTCACAGGGTACCGCAAAGTCGCACATTCTTTCACATTGCTTTTTTTCCTAAAAGAGCTATGCGAATATATATTTCTATAAAATTACTCATTTGTGGTGGCGCGAAGTGATGAATAGCACAATCAATAGCCCGAATGGAGTCATCAGAAAAGTGCTAAAGAGCCAAGTTCTGAGTGTGAAAAGGAGATATCTCGAGAAGAACACAGAACGCGGCACTCTTTGTTAGCCCTTTTCTGGGAAGAGAAGAGACTAGACACAAGAAATGGCCTGAAGAGCGAAAAGTTTGTTGAGTATTGCAAAAGAAGTGGGAAGTTCTTTGCAAAATTTTGCAGATTTCCCAAACATTTATTCCTCTTTTTAATTATGTCAAGGGAAAAACACCATTCGCACCCTATTTTCGCGGAAAAAAACACCTCAAGACACAGCAATAGCTCGAAATGTGGCTTGGGGGAAAGAAGGGACTTCTCCCGAACGGGCGACTTAGTCAGATTAGCCCCCGTTGCTGAGAAAATGGAGAGAAAACTGAGCACAGAGTGGATTGTGTGGGAAAATGAGTGAAAGACAGAAGAAAAGATCTGATTTCAGCCCCCTTTTGACGCTAATGAAGCATTACGAGATCGTATTTCCCCTCAAATTGCTTGGCAGATAACGAGTAGAGAACTGAAAATACAGAAGTAGAAATGTAGAGAAACGACTGTAAAAATTACAGGAAGGAATTCGTATACCGGCTGCAGCAAATGTAAACAGACTCTGTCGGGCAACTAATCAGTTAGGAAGAGGAAGAAGTTAGAGCGGAAGTGACGAGAGAGTGTGTGAATTGAGGAGAGGGGGGCAATCCCATATCTTAGAATGGAGAGCTCACGGAGAGAATGCGAATTACCCGAGAAGGAGGAGGAGGAGAAGGGACGGTTGACTGGGTTGAGTGAGTGTGAGGATTCGTCTTCTTTGTTAGAGAAGAAGAGAGAGAAGAAAGCCGAGAATGAGGAGAAATGTGTGGAGTACCCCTGCAATTGGCACAATAATCGAATACGCAAGACTGAGATTCAATTTGCAAAGTTCACCCGGAACTGCGCAGCCAGAATTGCGCTCTATTGGGAAAGTTCACCCTGCACCACTCACCGCCCCCATTGCTCCGTTTTGTAGCGTATGCGTGCAGCGTCTGGTAGCGCCAGATGCGCATCGATCGAAGCTGGTCGGTTACCGTAACCCTGCGAGAATGGCGATCGATGGGAATGAGATGCTACAGTATACCTGCCATTCCGAGGCGCACACCAGCAATACGCCTTCTCGTGGTGGGATTTGGCAGTCTGGAAAAGAATAAATGTTTATTCACGAATGAGAGAGTATTTGAGATTGAGAGACTCAGTCCATCTCTATTGGTTGACCCGTTTCTGGAGGTGCTGGAACATGTGGCGGATGATAATTTGGAAAAGTGAACGACATCTCGATTGGGAACTCTTGTCCAGATCTTTCTAAAGGAGTGGATTATGATCAAACCTGGCAAGCGTCATGTGTGGCATTGGACATGAGATGGTCCACCAATAGATCTGCCAACACAACTTCATCAATGCATCGTTCTCGGCTCTTCTTGCCTGCAAGAGAAAAAAGTTGCGTCGGAAAAGTTCCAATGAAATCACACTGAATCGCTCAAATGTGTTAAAAGGGAGTAGATGATAATACAAATCAAAAATGCAACCTCTGAATGAAATTTATCTGTCATCGCCCGAAGGCTAGGACGGCAATTCCTATAGAAGGATCGTCATCGGCGTTACAATTCTATGCACTGGGCGGGAGTCGAACCCGCGTGGACCGGGCGCTACTCCAACTCCTTACCCACTGCGCCACACCAATCAACACTAGAGAGGGCCGGGTAGCACGCTATGAGCGCGCCCTCTCCTTTCAACCGTGCGATAGAACTTGCCTCGTTGAAACGGTCGCGCAAGTTTTCAAATTTTAAATTGTAAATCTTATAAATAGTAACCTCTCAGTCCAGTGCGCATGATGTAGCACAGCTCATTGCCTTCACATTTAGAGATATTACAGTAGGGACATTGGAGAAGTTCTTCTGAAATTTTACCGGTTTTAGGGAGATTTAAGAAATCAAAGATCAAAAATCACCTCTGGGCATTTCGAATGCGATGAATGAGGTGCCATTGAACCCTGAGGGCGGTTCGATAGGGGCCGGAGGAGTGGAAGTGAGGGGGAATTCGGGATGAACTATGGTGAGATTGGATAGATCGATTAGTTGATTGACGTCAGAGTCTGAAGATTACTTTGTAGAATCGATGTAACATTTATAATATGAAGAATATAAAGGGAAATTAAAATTAAGTGGTTCTCCACTTTACTCAAGTTCCAACCCAGATGACTCGATTCGAAGTCCAATTCGTCCTAGCAACAGTTATGTTTCACGCAATGATCACATGACCTTGCTCTTATTGGATTTCGATCTCATCATCGACCGTTCTTAATGTCAACACGATAATTGCGCTTTACTTTCAAAGTTACACCGGGAACATTTGTCTCGCGTCCATTACATGGGGCATTTACAACGGCGGAACTGAACCTCTTTTTGAATCATACACTTCTAACCCATTACTTCCTCATGGATAATGTAACATATAGGTACATCAACAGTATTTTTTTAAAAACAAATTATTGATAAAATCAACCTCCATTGTCCGCTCGTTCCAACATCTCCAACAGTGAATCAGTCTCTCCCTCGGAGAGAAATGTACTCGAATTGCCTAATGATGACGCCATCGTAGGGAGAATAAGTAATACGATGGGAATCATCTGTGCAAATTGCGTCATTCTTACGACATATATTGCACATAAATGGGTGAAGCACACCCACATTATGCTTGGAAACAGTGGGAATCGAAAACAGTAATTCGACAACGCGAAAAAAGCACACGCGACTTCAACATCAGTCAAGCGCTAGTGTGTCTGAAGGGTCTCTGATCTACGGTCTCTCACTCTGCCACACTCTCTCATCCCCTTCTCTCTATCTCTAGACGGTCTCTCACTTCTCCGTAGTCTCTCGTCGGAAACGCGTCTATCTTCGTCCGTCTCTCTCCGAGATTGAGTAACGAGTACAGGAAACAAGGAGGAGAGAAGGAAACGAATTACAAGAAAGAGAATCAGAATGCGAGAAATATCACTCATTTCTCAATTATTCAATTAGATATTTGATATTACATCAAATACTAAACAATATAAAAGTTAAAGGTATCCCCTTATTTATCTCGGATCCAAGTACTGAAGGAGTCTCTGCTAAGGTCAGCGACTCCTTCAGGATAAAACAACAACGCATAATACCACCGTAATCGACTATATAAATCAATACAGTAACCCGTGAAGTAAGCGACGGTTGAGTTGCAGTACTGGATCCATCTCTGGATGGCTCCCAAGATATTCCACTAGCAGTCTTTCGATATTCATGAGAAATGGACCCGGCAAAGTGTGTGTGCCACACTCTCTCACTATCCCATTGTCTCTCATATCTCTGACCATCCCACTCTATAATTTTCTCATTGTCTCTCGTCTTCTCTCCTCCTCCCCACTCTCTCACTATCCCATTGTCTCTCATATCTCTGACCATCCCACTCTCTCACTATCCCATTGTCTCTCGTCTTCTCTCCTCCTCCCCGCCCTCTCTTTCCAGACCGTACTCTCTTCTCTCTATTATATTGCTTCCGACTCCCGCCAAGACCCATATTATTTTATTGTTGAAGAGGAGGACAAGGGAAGATGAGGAAATGAGAATGCTTAGTTGTCGTCAATCAATCACTCAACGAGAGCAGAGGATGAACAAGTGCAGTTTGTGATAAGCAAAGACAAAGGAAAACACAAGGATTCTACCGTATACTCTTTCATACTCTTGGAGGCTTCTATAAAGTGGTGAACATTCTCTCGAAGTGTGTATACCTCTATCATTGAATAAGGCGGACTCGTTTATCTATCCACCCGAGGGAATATCTATTACGAGTTTGTGTGCAGTTGTAATAAAATCCAGGAGCTTCTGAGATCATCGTTTATCAATAAATTATCGAAATCTTTACAGAAAAGGAGTGCATACACAACATGAGAAACCATTCAGCTCAAAAGAAGGAATACCGTTGGTATTGGTCGAGTTACAAGTAGTAATAAATTAGTTACAAGTTAGATTAGCAGAGATTACGGGGGATACTGTAGGACTACCGTATTCTCATTTCTTAGTCTTCTTCGCTCCTTTCTTCGTCCCTCCAGCAGCACTACCGTACTTCGCCTCGAGATTCGCGAGGAATGAGACTCCTGCACGGATAACTTTATCGATTGTTTTTTTAAATAAATAAAACTGGTAGTAAACCCTTTAGATACTGTTTTGGGAACTTTCTAAAGCATTCACAACTTAAATGCGCATTTCCAAAAAAAAATCAATAAATCAATAACCTTGAGTCTGTCGGTCAGCTTGTCTACGTAGAATGAGAGCGGCCAGATCTCCCTCACCTTCCTGTAAACGGAAATTATCGATCGATAAATCATCGGTATGATTCGAGAAGTGGGCAAATAAATCACAACGTCAGGCAACATTCAGCAAACTCCAGGAAGAAAAGTAGCAGAAGCCACATTTTGATTTTTTGAGCGAAAATGCAACCATTACGGTAATGGTAATGGCATTACCCAACCACAATTTCCCGGGTTTCAGTTCAAAGTCTATCGAAGTGCACAATAAATAATGAATCAATTTTGGCCACTATTTCACATTCGAAATGGATGTCCCCCGTACCTTTTCCTTCAATTTCTGCAATTCCTTCTCCGCTTCCTTCGCTTCCTCTCCAGCTTTTCTCTTTCTCGCAGCAACTTTCTTTGGTGCAGAAGAGGACTGAAAGATCAACGAATTAGCTAATCATTAATTACTTGCAAAACTAATTACAATTACAGTAAAAAAGGAAATGCATCAGCATATGTTTGTAAAGGTATTGATTGAAAAGAGGTTTTCATTCAATCAAATCTCACCTTGAATTTCTTCGTCTCTTCCAGTTCTCCCTCTTCAATCAACGCCTTGATGATTTCGACGATCCGATCTTCGTCGTTCTGCAAATTTATCGATTAACGTCATATATTTTAAAACACGGACAATGTCCGAAATAATATTTTTGATAGAGTCAGATTTGGCACACGAAAACTTTCTAGAAATACGCGGAAGGATGAGATTATAAAGAATAAATTTGAAATCTATCCAGTTTCTACATTTCGCAATAAGCCGCATTGTATGTGGGACGAAAATGTATTATTAACGTCACGTCTAGCAAGAAAATAATACGCTATAAATAAACAGTAAATCAACCCACATCATCGGACGGGACGTGCTCAACAATCAGGTCCAGATCGCCCTTACACTTCTCATACGCCGTCACGATATCCTCTTTCTCCTCATCCGAACCTGCAAATCGATAATTAGGAAATACTGTAACCAAAATATGCATGAGCCAATCGATAAATAGTACTGTACCCTTGTACGTCTCGAAGAACGCATCGATGTCCTCCTTAGTGACCTTCTTAAACTGCCCACGCCACATGGCGACGCATCTGCAATTATCGATTGTTGTTATGCCGTCTACTGTACCCTACCGTACCTCTCAAAGTCCTCCTCACTCATGGGTCCATCGTCTTCTCCTACGGAACCCGTCTCGTCGTAGACGGCACGAGCCTCTTTGTCAGAGAGGATCTCGTAGGCCTGAATGGAAGCAATATTCAATATTAATCGTAAAATGGATATAGGAATTCCTCAATTCTAGGTGTAACATTGACAAAAAAAAAAGGTTCGTCGCCGAATGCAGCAGAACAAATTGAAAACAATGAAGGTAGCGCTTGAAATGAGCAACCACAAACAATTCGTTTACTCCCTTTCGATTGTAAACTTATATCAACTGAGAAAACTCGGTTACCTTGGAGAGAACCTGGAAATTCTCAGTGGCCGTTTGCTTCTTGTCTTCATCTGCATTGTCGCTGCTGAAGCGATCCGGATGCCATTTGAGCGACTGAGAGTAGTACGACTTCTTCACTGTAAAGCTTCTATCACTGTAAAGCATCTAGCCATTTTTGTCGATCGATAACTGGCGTATTTTACTGCCGCCATAAACAATAAAAAAAGGCTACCAGATATCCTAGGAGAGAAAAGAAAACAAAAGTAAACACTAACGTTTCTTCGCGTCGATGGTCTTATCAACGTGCAGAACCTCGTAGAGGTCTCTGGTGCCGAAATGAGACTCACAATCGTCGAGCAGACCCATATCTGCAATTCGGTCGTTAATTAGAAAAAAATAAAAACAATAAAACAATAAAAAAAAGCAAAACACGCTTGAACTTGTTGAGCCCGCCAAAAATGGTGTACTGTAAGAGATTCTGTCAAACTTTTAACAATCGCGAAACGTTTTTATTTCATGGCTTGTTTAAATAAAACAGCGAAAACGGCTTCAATTCGAGCATCACAAAAATTTTAATATAGATACTGAACCAGGTAACAATTCTAGAAAAAAACAACCACATTTTGTTTCCATAAATTGGGTTATGAAATAATCTCATCCTCCGAAGATGGAGCCGGGATCTACTAAAAGTCGGATGGCGGATGGCGGATCGCGGATGAGAATATCTACTAAAACACGGATGGCGGATGGCGGATCGCGGATTGCGACTACAGTATATTATCGTGTTACAGTATTCTTTTTATTATCGTATTACAGTATTCTTTTTGGAAAATTCTAATTTTTCAACAATTGTTGTTATTTTTTAAACGATAAAGTATGTTATTCTGTTATAAAATAAGTATTATTTGTGTTATTCGCGGCCTAACTTTTTTTGCTCTACCCAGAACGGATGACGACGAAGATTAGACTCAAGTTGGGTTCAATCTGCGATGCCACTACGCCCTGCGTCGTTAACAGCGTCCACACTTCCTTACGAAAAGGTATTTTTTAACTCCGGGATCCTAAACTGTCAATGAGATACTGAAATACTCGGATACAGGCAAATCTATCGCCGATTTTTGAATTGTGTGTCGACCATAGAATTTTGGAACAATTGCATCATCCCTAGGTAATCATTGCAACTCAGGAACTGAAATACTCGGATACAGGCAAATCTATCGCCGATTTTTGAATTGTGTTTCGACCATAGAATTTTGGAACAATTGCATCATCCCTAGGTAATCATTGCAACTCAGGCACTGAAATACTCGGATACAGGCAAATCTATCGCCGATTTTTGAATTGTGTGTCGACCATAGAATTTTGGAACAATTGCATCATCCCTAGGTAATCATTGCAACTCAGGCACTGAAATACTCGGATACAGGCAAATCTATCGCCGATTTTTGAATTGTGTGTCGACCACAGAATTTTGGAACAATTGCATCATCCCTAGATAATCATTTTTTGAATTCTGTTAAATTCATATAAATAATTATTTTTCAACAGGATTGGGTGTAGACAAGGCGTTGCGAGATGGAGCCGGACTCCACATCGAAACAGCGATTGAACAGAGATTGGATGAATTGGAGAAAAAGGAGAAGAGAAGAGTACTGAAGACTGGAGAGCTCTTTCAGACAAAGGGCTTCAATCTGAGAAGTCGAGGTGAATACAACATATTTACTAGAGATAAGATAATAAGATATTTACATCACATAGTCGATAATGCTCATTGTACACTTTTTCAGGTGTTGTCCATATCGTACCTCAAATGAAGAAGTCCAGTTGCAATGTTACAGACAAGGAGTTGGAGATTCTCGGACGAACGTACACGAATGCGTTGACTTTCGTTGGAAGGAAATTCGATTCAGTGGTTAGTTAATGCAGAAGTATTATTTATGATGACCCCTTGTTTTGCAGACGTTTCCATTCCTTTCCACAGGAGCTTTCGGGTTTCCGCGAGAGGCCGGAATTCGAGCTGCCATCAAGGCATGCTTGAAATACTGTGCCAGTGTGAATGAGGTATTGTGCAAATATTCGAAAAAAAAGTGTATAATTCATTACAGATCGAGCTGATCGAGTTCCGAACTCTCAGCAAAGAAGATCAAAAATTGTTCGTTTCAATTTTCTCGTCAGACGAAATTGATGTTACCAAGGAGAATGTGGAGGATTTGATGAAGATGGCGGAGAAGAAAGAAGAGCCCGAATCCGATATTGATTCCGATGGATTTCTTTTGAACTCTCCCGAAGGTAGATAATTAAAATTGGAAAAAAAATTCACAACACCATTTTTATTGAGGTGCCGGAGAGGAAGACGAAGAGATGCGTGTAGAGGAAAGTGTAAAAGAGGATTCCGTTGGGGATTTGGAGAATGACACAACTACACCCTATTCTGCAAAGGGCGAATATGAGACTTCCGGTATGAAATGATTTTGTCTCTTTAGCTATCTGCTTTTCAGATGGCACTCATATCGATCTGACTAAATTTCTGTCATCTAAACACGTGGAACTGCTGATCAGTACGTATATTTCGAGACACTTGAATTTGTTATTAATAGCTCTCTTCTAGATGATATCGACAGTGGAAAGTTATGTGTATTACCAACTGACGAGCGTCTGCAGCCGCAATCGTATTCACTTCTCGTTTTCTCCATATCGAAGCTTCAGAGGATGGATTTCTACAGAAATCTAAGTTCTAAGCAAGTGCAAGAAACTATTCGCACTGACGGCTATAGGTAAAATATTTGCTGAGCTAATCACAATACCTCGAATTGTATTTTGTAGATGGAATGGGCAGCATGGGACTCATCCATTGGACGGGCTGAGTATTCCAGTTTTTCGTACTCAGTACTCATGCTGGAATGAAGACAAATCGAGGAGAGTAAATAAGCTATTTGGGTGAGGAATATTCCAATTTATAGAATTTGTTTCACGAATTAGTTTCCTGCTCCCTCATTCCTCCTCTCCTGTGACCCACTGGCGCGGTCGCTCGTCCCCCTTGCCCCCTTCTCTCTCCCTCTCATGTTTTGATCACATAGGGGGGGGGGTGCTAATTCTATATTTTAAATCGTTATTTATTGAGGAAAATGATCTATTGTTCTGGAGATTACATAATTGTGCACTACTATGGAGATCGTGAGTACGCGAAGGAGATTGCAAAGAGAAGTGTACACGGAAATTCCAAGTAAATTTTGTATAATAATTATCGGGATCCGCTGGAAAACAGTGTGTGGAAGTATCGGATCTATAGATTTATTCTCACACGTTTGAAACTCCATTATCTTCCTTCCAAAAGAGCACATAAATTGTGCCATAATATATTTCATTCCAGGTCTGGCCGTCAATACATACAGATAAGCAAAGGAGCAAGAGTGAATGCTGCAACCGATCTACAGAAGGGAAAGAACCCTGCAGCGGTTAGTTGCTGATCCTTCGTCTGAAAATAGCTATTCCTTTTAGAGTTATCGAGAATCTGTAAATTCTGGTCGTTCTGTCATTGACACGGTGAGAAATTTGAAGCAAGTCCAGAATTTGCAATTCACGGAGAAAGAGAAGCATAGACTCACGAGAGATGAGATCTTCAATACTCTCCTGTTTGCAGAGACTACCAAGGCTCGTTGAAAGTTCGAAGAAAAAACAATTCATTTGAGACTTTTCAGTTCGATGAGTTCCCTTTTGTCATTCAGTTCGAGATTTCCCGACTCCGTCTAGGAATGGTGGTTGGTCCTATGGTCAGTGAAAATCGACAATCCGATATTTTCGATTTCATATTTTAGGTATCAGAGATCGTCAGTATCTCGAAGATCTGTGACCATCCCTTCCCACTTTACATCGACACCACCTTCAACATGGGCGATTTCTATGTTACGTGCTTGACATTCCGTCACCCTCTCATCGAAGGTTCGTTAATTCATTCATTCATATTGAATTTAAAGTACTGTAGGAGATCCAATTCTCCCTTTTGCCTACATTGTAACCGACCGGAAATTCCGTCGAGACTACGAAGCGTTTGTACGTGAACTTCTTGATCTCTATCCGGCACTGAGAAAGGCCCAAGTGTACATCTGCTCGGACAAAGAGTTCAGTCTCGGAGAAAGAGTGTGGGAGGGTTCGTTATAAAAATGAAAGTTTAAATGAAAAAATAACTTTTTTCAGAGGTTCAAACAATCAACTGCTGGTTCCATGTGTTGGGGGACGTGACCAGAGAAGTAGAGAAAATAGAAGGAGTGAAGGATAAAGATGATTTGATTTCGTGGTTTCGAGATAAGGCCAGATTTTCCAAAAGCAGTAGCGACCTGGACGAGGTGAGAATTAAACCCCTTGTAAAAATTGAAATCGAATTTGCGACAGATAAAAAAGGAAATTAAATTAAAGAAGTGAAGTGTTCATTTTCTTTAGAAATGGAAGTCGTTCTGCAAATCTAGAGATCTACCCGATTGTGCAGTGAAGTACATGAATAAAGTACTCTCTGAATGGAAGCGGACGAGTGCTCTGTGGGTACTCACGAAAGTCCGAGGATGTGATGGAGAGAGAGGTGTGCCTATAGGTTTACATTTTTGTTCTACAAAGGTGAACCTAATCAAGCGTATCCAAATCTCCAGAAAGGGGTCAGGGGATGGCAAAAGTGCGAATTGTAGATTCTCTCTACACAAGACACACACACTCAAACTAGTGACCCCTTTATGGAGGTTTCACCTTTCTAGAAACGTGTAATTTGGAAGCTTTCTGAATTTGGAAACTTACAGGAGCAACTTCCTCCCCTGCAGAATCTTTCAATCGAGTGTTGAAAGACATCGAGAAGCAGGAGGTTAGGAATTTCCTCTATAGTTATTTGATTTACAATTCGAATTTGCTCCTCACAGGTGAGCGTCGATCGAATGGCCGCAGTACTGAGATGGTTCTCTCAATTTTCTCTGAATGAGTTGGAAAGATGGAAGAGAGGATCGGGTGGAGATAGAAGATACAAAATGAAGTTTCTCCACTTGGCGAAGGATCCACTCGATGTAAAACATTTTCAATCATTTGTTTAATGCTCCTTAAATGCTTATTATAACTCTTATTTGGTGTTAGTTTCCCAAAATGGAAAATGCCGAGATTGTTGACACCGCAATCTCAAATTTTGGTTCCACGTCGAGAAATGTACTCAAATTTCATTCACAATTCGTTCACCTTTCCAGGGTTTCCGTCTCCCATCTTGTCCTACGGTCGACAGCATTGTGAAGTTTGTGTGTGACGCTGCCTTCGCATTGGAGAGTCTTCCCAGTCCAGAAGAGCAATGTGATCACTCATCGCAGAATGTGATGATCGCAGAGGCCAAGGCACTCATCAAAGATGAGAAAGTCAAGGCTTACAATGGAGGTGTGTTCCACGTCAATGATGGAAAGGAGTCGACCATTGTGAAGCTGAGAACAAATGAGAAGACCGGAGATGTGAGGATTACATGCGAATGCAAAATCCCGAATTGCGTCCACCGAATTTCCGTGCAAATTTTCCTAAACTTGCCGGTAGATTCTCAAAAGAAATCAAGTGGAGAGCTAAGGAGGCGAATCCGGCTTCACAACAAAGTTAGGAAAGCCGGTGCTAAGATGCCAAGGAGGATCGACAAGGAACAGAAGATGAAAAGAAAGAAAGAAGGAAATGGAGACGAAGGAAATGGAGATGAAGATGATGACTCTTCTGATCGAGAGGACATCGATGAGGTCTACGAGAATGGAATTGGCGATGATGATCTCATCGATTTACTCCCTCCAGTCACTCGAGGTATTTAAAGTATTCTGATCTGATTTTACCTCCATAAAGGGGTCAGGGAACCAGGGGGTAACGATTGTGAGAGTAGATTTTTTTTGTTGGAATTTACTCATTATCAGATCAAACCGGGCCAGAAGAAGAGGAGGAATCAGTGAAAAAGGAGAGTGGGGAGAAGGAGTCGGGAATTGTATCTGAAGGTATTCGTTAGCCAAATTTATTTGTTTTTACTTTCGGAAATATGGCTTACGGAAATTGAAAAATATGTGTGAAATGATTCAGAAGTAAAGGAAGAGAAAGAAGAGAAAGAAGAGAAAGAAGAGAAAGAAGAGAAAGAAGAGAAAGAAGGGAGGGAAGTGGAGGAGGAAAAGGGATCAAAGGAAGAGAAGACTGTACGAGTGCGGAAAGCGAAGAAGTTCACAGGTGCTTGCTTGGAGTTTCACAATTTCCCGTTAATTTTTTCTTCAGATTTCTTCACTTCCTCATCCATCGGCCGCCTGAAGCAACGGGAAGAAAACTTGGGAGGTAGATGAAACCCTTAAAATATTACAAATGTACCGCTATGTTCATTACAGATTCGGTCAATACACGAGATTCTGAATGCAGGTTGGAGAAATCAGGCAAGGATTATTTCTGAAATCTCTGTTAAATACTAACCATATGATACCAAACCTACAGAAAGGGTCAGAAATCAGGCTGAGAGAGAATGTGCAAAAATGAGAGAGTCGCTCTCCATTATTTCACGCCCGGTTACTCCAAACCCTTTTTTTGTAGGGTTGACTGGTGTGTGGAATGATGTGTGGAATGTTTGCAGAATCCCCAATGGAAGACGGGCCGAAGTGGATGTTCTCTGCTTGTCTCAAATCCGAATTCGACTGTCTTGTGAGCGGAGCGAACATCTACCTTCCCGACTTTTGTCACCCCCTTCCTAGTAGTCCTTGGATTTTCGTGAGAGATCACAAGTGAAATCACGCCATAATCGTCGATTCGGATGATTCGGATGAGATCCAATTGATCACTTCGTCATCAGAAGTAAAGTACCTAGTGTATCATGCAGCCTTCACCTCATCGAAGAAGAGAGGAATGCGCGTGAACGTACGAGTACTCCCTTCTCAGACCACAGAAGATTCCGATCTCCAACTTCCCCTTCTCATTGTGCTCTTACTTGCTCATCTCCAAAAGGTCGACCTTAGGAGATCAGCGTTTGCAGTAACATCCAAGAGTCCTCGAATGAGCACAATCTTATCTGCTGTATCCTCTCGCAAGGTGGTCAAACCTTATGCAGCCAAGAGAGTTATCAATTTCCCTCTGTATTGTCTTCGCCCTTTCGAATCGAATCTATCGACTGAGTCCAATCTGGCAATGAAGATTCCTTCGATGATCGAGTGTTGTGGGTGTGGATGGAAGTACAAGGAGTGTGAGATCGGAAGATTGCCAGAGGGAAAGAAGAAATGGACGTGCGGGGACTGTACAGTATTCTGGAAGGTGCCCTCATGGGGAGGAGAAACAGAGATCGACGGGAAGAAGGTTGTGACTACGAGCACTTGCCCCCTGGACACTTTTCTTGCCATCATAATCTCTCATCAACGGACAGACTCAGGATTCTTCAGGTATTTTTACTTGAATTCTGTTCTGATAAGAATTCATTATTCCGAAAAAAATAGATACAAAAGAAGTTTTTTTTCTAAAAAAAACAACAAATATTTTGAAATTCCCATTTTCAGATTGATCGGAACAAGGACACAATACGAAAAGTGCCTCAGGCACTTGCTGAATGCCAATGATGTAGATGAGGCGAAGGCCGATCTCATCCGAAGCTGCTACCGTAACCGGTTGAAGGTAATTTTTTAGTTCCCGTAAGAAATAGAATTCTATATTCAGAATGACGTCATCAGCTTATTCGACACGGATCGAGAAATTATGAGAAGGCTGTTCGAAATTTCAAGCCGTGTTACTCTGACTACAAAGTGTACTACGTGCGGCGATCCAAAGGAAGTCATTCGATTCCTTTTCGATTCCATGTGAGTTTAAATTTCCTCATTTAGATTTAAAAACGCATGATTCTAAACCTACAGCGAGGGGTTAGCGTGAGAGAGTGTACAAAAGTGAGAGAGTACCTCTCGATTCTACACGCTCTCTCATTCCTTTTCTGTAAAGTTGACTGGCATGTGGAATGAAGTGAAATATTATGCTCAGGAGAATGAGTGACAACGAGTCTTTGATTGTTGTCGTCACCAGAGCCATTTTTGGACTGGCTAAGTGCAAGAGAGACGTCGGCGGAGTGAGGTTAGAAATAATACATCGCTGCTGAATACAACTTAAATTGCTTGTTTTGTTCTCAGATGCAATGGGACGAGAAAAGTGACGAAGAGTTCGACAGATGGATGGATGATTCCCGTTGATCTATCCACTCTGAGACTCACGCCCATTGACATGATCAATGTACCCAAGACTACCACAGTGAGTCAATCTACTCTCTTTTCAAAAAAAAAAAATTGAAATCTCAGTATTTTCAATGAATTAGACAAGGAAATTGCAGATTGGAAATGTCAAGTTCGTTTTGGGAGGAGTTTCATTGTACATTGAGGAGAGGCATCACTTCATCGGTCTTATTCCTCTCTCCGAGTCATGGGTGTCTTACGATGGCATAGAGAGTGAAACGGACAGCCACCTCTGGTACACGACTCTTGAAGCGATTAAGGATGCTACGATCAGTACAGTATACTATTTCCGGTCTGGCTAGTCTTTTTTTGAATGGAATGCCATTGTCGGTTTATGTGCTACAAACTTCGTTATTTTTGTCTTGTTGTTTCGACTAATTTATTCCTCGATGTCTCTCAGTTATCCTAATTTTGTTCTAGGAGAGACATTGAAATGTTGTTCAATTATTCGTGCATAGCAGTTCGTATGAATTAAATGCCGAATCAGTTCACATTCACATGGCAAGCAACTCCGGAGGCCTTTCACAGATTCCAATACTCCAGAAAGGGAACAGGGCGTGATGGTGTGCAAAAACATGGAGAGACCTCCAAGTCGTTACACACTGCCTCACTCCAAGCCCTATTCTGAAAGGTTTACAGGAATGTGGTATGGTGTGAAGGTCCTTGGCTCAGTTGTTATCATTTATCATTTCAGTAATTGTTAATAACAATGAGATTCGCGGATGGCGGATGAGATCACTCCTTCTATCTGCAGGATTTGTCTCTTCATTCCCCCATCCTCCTAATTCATTTCAATTTTTTTCAGGGGTTCTAGTCATCCCACAGAGTCTTGTGATAAATTCATTTCACTTGGCATATCAAGAGAAATATATTAGTGAGATCTGTGGATGGAGAGTGAGAAAATCAGTCATACACCTTGTTGTGGCCCAATATGGAACTAATCGGACACTAATTTATATAATAGTTTCATAGTATCACCGGATAATGTTCAAAAATTAATGGAAATAATTAATAAAAATATGTAGAATATACAAATTAAACGATTTACTTCATCCGCCATCCGCCATCCGCCATCCGTGTTTTAGTAGATTTCCCATCCGCCATCCGCCATCCGCCATCCGACTTTTAGTAGATCCCCCGTTGAAAAGGTTACAGGAACGTCGCATTTCTTACAGTATTCCCACAATAAATACTTATAATTACTCGTTGGGTTTACTCGAGTTTTTACG
Organism: Pristionchus fissidentatus; assembly: GCA_036245785.1. Taxonomy (NCBI): domain Eukaryota; kingdom Metazoa; phylum Nematoda; class Chromadorea; order Rhabditida; family Neodiplogasteridae; genus Pristionchus; species Pristionchus fissidentatus. Next base: position 21,277,535 of record BTSY01000002.1, read on the forward strand.
TTGCTTTTATTTGATTCTACGAACCTTGCCTGTTCCGTGACGTCATAATGGCGTCGTGGAACACGGTCACACTATCGGACTCTACGAAATGTGAGATATTTATTTATTTATCACGGAATTTTTGTTCTGCTCCGACTTCCGGTTCGAGATTTAATTCAAACGCATGATTTATTTTAGCATTCGCATGGAAAGGCGTAATGAAGGAGTTCAAAGAGGACACGTCAGTTCCCAGCTACGCAAGGGCGTTAATAGGTTCGTCAACAACACTTTGTTTGTTTTTACTGCTTATCGTTGTAATTACTGTTGTTTCTGTGCAGAACTTCTGGTCGAAGAGCGTCGTGAACTTCTCGAAACGCAGCAGAAGATGTTGAAAACGATCGGGAACATGGAACGAAAGGTCCGGAGTTAACACTTGATGCTCAATCAATTTTAATTAGTCTAGTTCGAATCGTAGTTGTAATAAATAGTCTGCCTGCTACGAGAATGTCGTTGCCAGGCAGCAAATGCTCGAGGGCAGACTTGCTAGGTAATCAATACCGAGCACTTTTCAGGTGAACGACCTCGTTTCCATCCAATCGTCGTCGAAATCCGGCCAATCCTCGTCCAACCAGACTCCAGGTGCGCTTCTATTTTAATATATTTTGAAATTTCGGCGATGAATGAATTATCATTTGCATGTATTTTTAGTTTATTTAAACATTAATTTAAATTATTAGTTTCTTATTTATTCAGTGAATTCCGATTCGTCGAACGAGGCAACGCTGCCTCCATCGGTGGGAGTCGACTTGAGTCGATTACTCGACTCTCAACCAACTACGAGAGTAGAGATAACGACCGGAGAACCTCTCTTCTACGATTCATTCCCCACAAGGTGAGATATTATTATTTTAAAAAAATGGTAGTAGTAACCCTAAATTTACATTATTTTCTTTCTTTCTTAACGTTTCCTTTAATTTAATTGCTATCACACCTTTCGCGGGTGTGTGAGATAAATAAATACAAATCATGGCTATAGGGTCCAGTGGTGTCATGTCTAGGTGTGCTTTGGAGACATATTCCGTGGTTATTTTCTTCCATTTCTAATGTGTCGATTTCAGCTCCCTCATGCTTCCCAAGATGGAGGGAGTCGATGACGAAGATGTTGATGACTATGAGGGATACGGTAAATCGGAGCTCAATCGATTAGCTGAGGGAGTGGTCAAGGCAATCAACAACAACCAGAAGTAAGTTGTTATTTTTTAAATATAATAAATACCTTAGTAATAGTTTTATTATTTTCCTTCTTCAAGGGTCTGATTGTCAACACTAGCAAAGAGTTCACGAATCACTTTTGTGAATATGAAATTGTTGATGCTCCTTTTCTATTTGTTATTATTGTGTTTTCTACAGAGATTCCTCGTCTGCGCCAAACTCCGGCAAGCGTAAGCGGCCGCACTCTTCCGGCGACGGAAACAGTAAGTGGTTGAGCTATTTATCAATTAATCCAATTCATTAATGTCTGAGTTATCCTTTTAATGCTTTATTATGAACTTTGTTACCTACTTGCTTGTCCTACTTCTCCTACTTGATTTTGGCGCAGAGAAAATTATTATACAACTAGCAAAATACTGTGCTCAAAACAACATTCTTCCTGGAATCTTCAATTTCCTTGATATAAGACTAATTTAATATTTAATTAGTGTATCTCAGGTCTTCCGGGTGTTCCGTCCATCCTCGATCACTATTGTCGCTTCACTGATTGTGACGAATCATTCGAAACGGCGGCAGATTTGGAGGAGCATGTGAGAAGACACACTTACAAGCAGAAACACCATGTGAGTACAGTTGATTAGACATGATGCAATATTGATCATGTGCACAAGTTCCCCTACTATAGAAAGGAAAATACCCGTATGTTTAATTGTTTGTTAGTTTATTTCCGCTTGCGTCGTGCTCTCCCTATAAGTCTATTAACAGTCGCGCGATATTCTCAATTCCTTTTTTCAACCGAATTCACAACTATTGTCGGTAGGAGATGGCATCTCTTCGCATTAGTTAAGTTTTAATTTATCCTCTATCCGCTTACCGAGTCCCCTCCCCCTTCCCCTGGACCGAACCTGTAGACGGCTACAACATTCGCACTGGACCGAGCCTTTAACCGGAAATATACCTAGAGCATTGTGAGCGCATTGAGCGTAGTGCATTTCTCACGTCAACTCCCATGGAAATGAATAGAGTAAAGGAGAGATATGCAATTAGACATCATATACTGAAAGTTAAATAGAAGTAGAAGCGTCTCATGAGTCGAGATTGAGATGCCATTCACAATTGGTTTCTGCACAGAATAAAGATGATTGAATGGTTATGTGATTCCGTTGTTTTGTTGTAAGAAGAGCATGATGAATCCATGGTTTGACCCCACTATTTATAAATACATTTATAAAGTACTCTTTTGAGTGTTCCGTGTGCGGACTGGGAATTCGCTCCGAGACGCGTCTGAGAGACCACATGAATCAGGTTCGAATCAATATAATGTATCCCCTCAAAACCGTAATTCATTGTTCGTTAAAAAGTTCCTAGCAGCAACTATCAGAAGCAAATTCCTTTGCACATTTTCCTTCCTCACAAAATTACTCCCTGCCGATTTTGCTAAATTTGCAATATTCAATATGTTTGATTGTGCAGCACACGGGGGAGCGACCGTACGTGTGTGAGTTCTGCGGCAAGGGATTCACTCGGGTCGATGCGAAGAATGGACATCTCAAGAAGGTGAGTGGACGTATTTGTCATATGAACCACACCCAGCAAATTCTAGATATTTTTTTCAAATAGTTCTCCCACCTCGGTTTCACTCGATTGCATAGTGCCCCCACATCGACCAACTCCCCAAAACATTAACATTTTAAAAATATTTTGAATTGTTGCATAGTGTCCTTGGGCTATAATGCTCGAAAATGCAGAGCGCTCCGGGTGAGCGTGTAAACGTATGATCTGAACACCCATTCTCACTCCATTCACGCTGAAAAGGCGACGAATCCTCTATTTAAAATCATTTGTTGATTGCACGCGTGACGGGGTTGGTTCCACTCGGAACCAAGTGTATCAAGACGGGGTCTGGCTAACTTTTGATTGCGTAATTATGATGCAATCATTTGCAGTGCACGGAGAGGGAGAAGCGTACGCTGGAGGATTTGCAGCAGCTAATCGGAACGACGTCAGCAATGATTGATAATGACGATGAAATGTACTGAGGTTACTGTACATTGAAATATCGATTTTTATTGATACCGAAGATGCATATAATAACATACCTACTGTAATATCCCATTTCCCATGCTGTTCCATGTTTTTCTCTCGCCAATCCTTGTCAAATAACTGTCCAATTGTTGCCCCACCGATGCTACAGTACTCCATTGCTCCATCTTGCTCCCTCCTCGTTTCTGTACAATATCGCGCCGTGTTCATTATCTTGCTGCAGCAGATTATCGATTGATCTCTAAATCATTATCTCTGCAGTTACTGTATCCTGTTTCTCCTCAACTACTATGCTTTATAGAGATTTGTGCACCATTCCTTGTCGTTTTCCTTTCCACATATATAGAATACAGATCATAGTGTTCTCAGATATTTACTATCCCCCCTCCCTGTATCAATTCTCTGTGATTATCATCCCTTGTGATCAAGTTCTCCTAGAAGTGTATATTACAGTAATATTTTTCCGTTTTGAACAACGCATACCCGAGCTTATCGATTACTTCTAATCCGTTGGGTTATGACATTTGTTATAGAAACAGTCCCACTAATAAACTAAGATTCGAAACATATTTTAATTGGTCGATGATGTTTTCATGGGTTATTCTGAACCTTCATGCAACCTACCTTCATGCAGTGAAGTAGTCCGTCAACTACTCACGGGGAAATAAGTCTACGACTTCATAAGTCTAAGCTGGACAGCGACGACTTCAAAGTCTAATAGGCGCATGGGAGCGGGGTGGTTAGACTTTGAAAGTCGTCGCTGTCCAGCCCATAAGTCTAGAGTCGTAGACTTATTTCCCTCTGAGTATGGGCCAGTTTATGGTTACGATCTTTTAATTTCAGAATGACTGATCGGCATAAAATCTGGAATGAGTGTGTCGCGAGATTCGAGGTTTGCTTTGAAGGACATCTATTATATATATATTCTAGGATGGGAAATTGTTTTCTTAGAAATAGAGAAAATTTCTATTTTTTTCAGCATATTTCTATTTATTTATTTTGCACGCATCCTTACTTCTTCATAATTTCGGAGGGGTGACAATCCGGCAGCGAGTTGCAATTCCATGCAAGCTTGAGCAGTATTCGAAATACTTTTTCCTTACTATCATTACACTAGCCCCGATCGATTCCGATTCCTTATATATTTCTCCGACCGCTTTGAAATTTTCACTAATTAGTTAATTAGCTAATTATTCGAAATTAAAATTTGATATTTTGAAAGCTCTTATGATTCTGGCCAATACAACACTTCGAGTAGCTCGTGGATTTGCTTTGAAGAAAGTTATTTGAATTCCAAACCCTCGGTTGCAGTATTGTCACCCCCCCCCCCCATAATTTCCAATATTTATGATACTACAGGGAACTCCTGCCGCTCGATCTACGCTGTTTTCGAATGCCCGCCTCATCATGACGTCAGTTTTTTTAAATGATCGATTCTGTTCGACGACAGCTCAATGGCAGTTGTACGCGATTTATGCAGAAATTTATATATTCGAAAAGGGAATTGATGCTATTTTTTAAAAAATATCGATTGATTATTTTATAATTGGTATTACATTTGAGTGGTTCTGACGAGGCGCGCATGTCGATTGCACTGATGGAACTGTTAGAGGAGGCCTCGAATACGATCAATATGGAGGCACAGAATGTACGGTACCATGACGAAAGATTATGGTAACGAGCAGATTAATTTAGTTCCAGGGTTACGGTTACCGTATTGCAGAAACGCCTCCTGCATCTGGTTAAGACGATGAGAGGAAAAATGGATACGGATAAGGCCAGGGAGGGCGGAAGGGCAGAGGTACGGTACCTGCTTATTTATTGATCTTCCTTCAAGTTTTAAAAAAACCAATCCCGCACTTTTGAGCGCAAATAGGTTCTACAAGATTAGTTTTGGAAAATTGATTTTTTTTCACGAGTGATTTATCACTTATCATTTGAGTTTTCACATTTTTTTGTGAATTTAGAAAATTATTTGAGTGATTTTATTTTATGCAGCTGCGATGTGGATCGGCTACGTCGGATGAACCGTCGCTCGCCCTCCCCGTTAATGACCCCGCCACGACTGATACAGTACCCCCACCTACCGTACCCCAGCCCGCGAGTGCAGCAGACGGTAGGCACTTTTGGACACTAGATCGGACGAGTAATGTTGCCCCTATTTCGGTCGGTTTAAAAAGATATAATTCTGCCTTGAAATGTAGTGTGAATTGATAGAAAAATATTGTGGTTACATATTTTAAATTAGTGAATTGTAGAAGACGACATCGAGGTCACGAGAATCATCATATCGAAGGCCGCGAAGAGCAAGAGTGAGTTCACTTTTATCGATCGGAAATCGAGTTAGAATCACTGTCTAGACTGCCTGAAGCATGAACGACGCATGGTTTTAAAAATATTCCATAGTTTTTTTGTGCAAGAGATGCGGTTGGTGGAAATTTGTGTTGGTTCGTACCATGTTGACACTAAATACTAAATACACTCCCGACTACTGTATGTTCAGAGACAGCGAAGAGGGAGCCTGCTGCTGTAGATGAGCCGGCCGCAACTCCGAGAAGGTGAGGAGCACGGTAGCAGCACTACGGTAGATCAATAGCAGAGTTGGGCTGGAAACCCGCAGCGGTCGGTGGCCCGCAAGGGGGTTCCGGAATTTCGGGAAAATCAATAAATCTAATTTAAAAAGTATAGAAAGAATCAGGCACGGATAAGCAAAGAAACAGAAGGGTGAAGCGACGTAGTCAAAGGTTGAACGCAGAACCGGGGTTTCCAGAGCCGGGTATCGAGATACCGTAATCCCCGAGAACTTTATCGAGAACTGCTAATATTAATAAAAGTCTAATTACTCAATAATTTTACGTTATTTAGTTTTTAGCGGCCCGCCGATTTTTTCTCCATATCGAAAACTATATTTTTGCGCGGTTCGCATAATTTTAAAGTGTGCAATGGCGCTTAAAAAGTTACCCGCTAGTCCCCGCTACTGCGCCAATTTGGGCAGTTAGCGGGAGATCTGTATTTTGCTTCAAACTTAACATTTTTTTTGGCGTTCGATTCGCAATCGCGAATTAGGTAAATCCGGGAGGCCGCATTTTGACTTTTACATAAGCTTTTCGGCGGTCCGCAACCTATAATTTGGAGTAGTTTCCAGCTCATCTCTGATCAATAGTTATCCGGTTCGATGTAGCATGAGAAACGACAATAGCTACTGTCGAATGCACACTCCGTTTCATCCTCCGAGAAGAGCGGATTCGTTTAATACAAATTTGTTATTTACAGGTCGCCTTCCCCTTCAGAGCCTTCCGATACCGTATCTCCGACTACAGTAGCCACTCCAGGCGACTCCCTGCCTACCGTATCTCAGCCTGTCAAGAAGACCGCGAAAATCGATCCCACAAGAGCAAAATGGAGTGCAGCCGATGGTTAGAAATTTTCCGAGCAGTTATTTTATTTCTACTGACTAAATTCCTGCCTTATATCTACTGTAATATATTTGTATTGATTATTTGAATTAATAGTGTGAAACTGCAATAACGCATATTTGAGATGCTCGATTGCTAGCAGCGAAGAAAGCGATGAAGAAGGAGAATGAGAATGAGATGATGGATGCGGAATCTGTTGAGAAGAAGAACAAGAAAAGAAAAGTGGAGAGAGGTGATCGAGTCCATTATTTTTGATAATAGTAAAAATATGAAATTTTGCAACATGTGTGTGATCAAGGGGATTGGAAATCCAATGTGGAATGTCTTCTGATATCGATGGAAGGATTAAATTGCAGAGATGGGAGAGGATTGTGTGGTGACGAAGACGAAGAAGGCGTCGGCCACCATGATGGTCGACCAGATGGCGAGTGAGCACGCTTTTATTGATTTATGTTAATTTTATGCGACGCCTTAAACTATTCACAAACTTCCTAAGACATTTGCCAATATCAACTATCAATGTGTAAAACGAAAGGCGACATGTACATGGCTATGGCTGTATACAAAGTTGATAAATAAGATGCTTGACTTGGTAGCACCATTGATGATTACTATCTATTCATCATTGACGAGGACAGTCTATTCAGTGACGAATGTGAAGCGAGAGCCTATCGTGGAGGAGGAACCAGCACCGACACCGCCGAAAAGGTAAATATAAAGGAGTACGGTAGTCGATAATGATGGATCAATCATTGATGGTCAAAAAGTCAAATCGACGTATTTAAATTATTTTTACTAGAATTTTTCCAGGAAGAAAAACCTGCCGGTCTTTCGCTTTTTCGATTCCTCTGATGGTCATCTTTCTAGCAAAAATATCGCCTACAGGCTCGCTGCACGGGAGGGCACGTTTTTTTCGCGAAATAAATTTGCACTAGGAAATGCATTTTTTTGACAGTCGGGCAGGTTTATTTCCGAGTGCCGCAGATTTTCACAATTCGCCACAGGGTTTTAATTGATTGAGGCAATGGTAACTACAAAACAATGTGGGTATCTCGGCTCTAGGTAATCGCCTTATACCCGAACCTGTCAGGTCGAATTCAACCGACTTTTAGAGCTATGGATCAATGGATCGATATCCAGCTATGGTTATCGATCGATTGATCTATCATTGCCAGTACATACATGTAATGGTTCGGTTCTTCTGACGAGACGCAACATACCATGTGATCATGACCGGTCCAAATATAGATTGCCTATTCTAAAAGCCTTGAAAAGAAAGTTTCCCAACGGGCGTTATTACAAAGTATTTGAGCGAAAAGCGAAAAATAGGTAACTTTGTGAAAGGCGTTGTAATCTCTAATACGAATATAGACAATTGTGGTTGATCTCTAGTCGTAGGTACTATGGTATATATACTCCTTGCGATGAGAAGAATTATTTTGATTCTCATAGATTACGGTTAGCACTTGTCGCAAAAATTGATAATCTGTTCAGGTCGCCGCGAGAAAGAGGAGGCAAGAAGTAGATATGCAGTTGATGATTTCTTGCTATCTAGTAGAAGATAGTATCTACAATAACTACAATTGATCAAGTTCACTTTTTCTACGGTGCATTTTCACAATCAAAGTTAGTTCGCTTCTCCCATCTACCTCGTGTAACATTTCCCCGTTCTCTACCTCATCTTCATTATTCTTATTTCTCAGAACTATTTTCTATTAGTTTCCAGCTTGTTATCAGTTTTCAGCAAGCTGCATGTAGTAGTTTTATATTGTTGTTTTCTCCTAATTATTTCATTCGTAATTATGTTTAACCCCCGCCTCCCCCCATTCATGTGCATGTGTGTCTTGTCTAATCAATAACGTTTCCCGTGTAATTGATAGGTTAGTTCTCTAAGAGAATCGCTAGTTTACTTGTTACATATTAAAATCCCTGTTGAAACGAAATCTGATGGAATTGTACTTCGAATTTACCATTTATCGATAATTACCGTAGCACGGTGACCGTACCAGAATTCCGCCCGAATTTCAACTAGTAATTGTTTTGTGTTGCTGTGAGCTGTTGATTAAAAAAGGTTTTTTTTCACCATTCGATCGTGACATGACAAAATTCAAAAATGTAGCCTCGCGTACGTGATGCAATTAAGTATGTTCAAAAAGAATTTCACACTGTTTTCGGAGTGAATAACTTGCCGTCATTCGTCGCAACCTTGCCGTTATCTTATCAGAAGGGAGAAGAGATTGAGAGATGAAGAGTAGAGAGAGAAATAGAAAGAGAGAAGAGAGTGAGGGAAGGGTCCAAATTAGCAGAGAGAGAGAGATACAGTCATCTATCGATGACTCTCCACGTCGTGCCCCCACTTTCCCTTTTTCTTCGCCGCAGAAGGGGTTTTCCTCGATTCCCTGAACCGATTGTTGCGTTTCTGTCCTGATTATTGATTTTTCTCGAGTACTGTATGTCATAGATTCTTCTAGGGTCATGGATTCTTCTTCTTCTCTCGCTGACATCTCACTACTTCTTCTGGCCGATGCTGCCGTCCCACAATACGCCTCTGCCATTGTTGCAGCACTGATAAGCGTGAATCAGGTCAGTTTGTGATCGATATCCCGCTTTGAGGGGATGATACGGTAGCATTACAAAAGCATTTGACGATAGATGAGTAGGTGAAATCTCTTGCTCAAACTTTCTCGCGCCTATTCTGGAGATGAAACGACGTTGGACGATCACAAATCGATCAATAAATCTTTATAAGTATTTTTCAACAAAAAAAATACAATTTCAGAACCTGAAAGCGCAAGTGGACTCAATCCAAGCAGATGTTCGATCGATAAAGGAATCAATGGATGAACTGAAGATGATGAGAAGGGAGGAACGAAGAGAGGTACGGTAATAGTCGGATATCGATTGAATCTGCAGATCAGTTCTTTTGGGATGTCCATACAACACTAATATTTTGCTGAGATATGAAAATAGCGCAGTGTTTTTTATGGAAGCATTTATGAAACATTTTCTGCTATTTAATAGCCCTGTGCTGTCACTACAAGAGTGCGGAATGCGAGACCACGATCTCTTCATTTCGCATACTCTCTTCACTGCTCGGGGGAAAAGATAGTGCCTGAAATGTAGAGATCGTGGTCTCACATTTCACAGTCTAAGCAAGACTGATCTTTATTCCAGGTAGATCAAGAAAGTCGACGACAGGAAAACACTGAAAGTACGAAGAATGGCGAACCAAATGTGAGTTTCAGTCGATAGTTGCAATTTGTAGACAATGAGATAAGGAAGATCGTAAAATGCTGCACAATTTGCACATTATTGCAAATCTCCAGAAAGGGGTCAGGGTCATGAGAGCTTCTTACACACACTCTCACCCCTGGGTGTTTAACTGAAGAGAACAATGTGTATATCTAGAATGAGTTGATTTTAGTGTCACTATGTTTTAATTTTTCGATCAATCGCTGCAAAAAGCTTGAATCATCGTAGACTTCTGCAGAAATGTAGATAACTGGAAAATCAATAATCCTAGTTCCTCCTTCAGAAACGTGACCTCGCCTTCTCTGTTTATCTGCGGGAGATGAAGAAGGAACCAGTGGAATTGAATGGAGAGGAGCAATCGACGAATCAAATGGAAGAAGAAGACGAAGATGAAGAATTTGAATATGAAAATAATGAAGACGAAGAGGATGAGGAGGTACGGGAGAGATTTACTCCCATTTTCCCAATTTCCATTTTTATACTCAGACGCAGGAGTGGTCGAGATCACCTTGTGTGTAGAAGCCCTAGCACCTTTACTTTTATTTAGTTTGATTACAACAAGATCGATCGAGAAAAAAAACTAAAGAAATGATGTCCGAGCAGTGTCCGGAACTACGGTTTTTGATCTACTAGGGAGCACAATGTTCGGATGGTCAGGGAAGCGGCCACAAAGTGTGTTTCCCTAATTGGGAAAAGGCGCCGAACAGAGCTTCTTGGGCGCCTTTTCCCAATTGGGAAAGACACTCTTTGCTCGTTTGCCTTACATTCTCTGAGGCACCAGAACATTGTGGGAGAGGATGCTAGGGAGAGGTTTAGAACTAATTGAAAATTGATCATCTCTTCTCTAGTGTTGACTAGCTTAGTAGATTTGCAAAACCGTTTCACATTATATTTGATCTCTGCAGCAGCCCTGTGCCTCCTCCTCTTCTGCAGCTCCGGCCACCGCCCAGCTGCACCCCGCTTTCGACTTCTCCTCACTCTTCATGAACGGTCTTCCAGGAATGACGAGTCAGTTTTCGATCGGCCAGCAACTGTCGACTACCGTACCCTGCTCGTCGAGTAATCTGAAGAGGGAGCATGACCAGAGTTCGTCTTCCATGGACACTGCAGAATCAAGAGAAGATGCGAAAAGTGGAAATTCGAAGAGAATAATTCTTCCATGTCCTCGAAGTGGATGTGAAGTCAGTGAATTCAGACCTCCGAAATTTGGTTAGGGATCAAACATTTGATCTTTGAACTCTGATCGGCAAATCCAGCGAATGGATTTTATCCACGGTTAACTCTAGAAAAAAGTAGCTTCTCAATAATGATCATCTTCGGTAATCGAGATGGCATAGTAATGACGTAACATTTTCAAAGCATTGTCTAGTGGAGACGATATTCAGTGTCCGAAATACTATTTTTTCATAAAAGCAGCGGTGAAAGCGGCGCAGATTCAAGTGAAATAAACAAACGCTACAAATTCATACACGCTATGGGTTAATACAGGTGCTTCTCTATTCGGAACTCGGATTTTCGGCGCATCTCCGAATCCACGAGGGAAAAATGCCGTTTGAGGTAATCTAGATTGCATAGTCATGACGTAATCCTTTTAAACGATTGCCTAGTGATGATGAAATTCAGTGCACTAACTGCGGTCGCGAGTTCCGACTGCGCGATGGGCTGGTGAAGCACATGCGGACGCATACCGGAGAACGACCGTATCCCTGCCAGGTATACGGTATTTGATATACACGGAACTCGATTACGGTAGAATCTTCTGAGGATCAACTGTAATTGATTTTCAGGTCTGTGGCAAGAACTTCAAGCGAATTCACCACAGAAAGAAGCATCTGCAGCAGCACATTTCGGTCGATGCGCCTACCGTAGCATAATGTATATAATTACCGTATCCCAGTAATGATACAATTACAATATCAGAGATCCATCGTTGCGCTTGCTACGACTACATTGATTTTTTTATATCTATAAATTATTTATTAAAAATAAATATATTGGATTTTTATTTGTATCCATAACGTGCATCTTTGAGATAATTGAAGAACTTTTTTAACAGCCAAAGACGAAGTATCAATGAGAAGACGAAACAAAACTGAGAAGCCAAAGTGACGGCAAGAACATAATTCTATCACATTTCCAGGATAATTGAGAATTCTCCCTTCCGCCTTTACTACCAAGGTAAATAAGATACCGATACTCCCATTTATAATGTTTTCGCATTTAAATTACTTAATGATGATGCGATATGGTACAAAAGTATGATGTCTCACCTCCATTGATAACTCATAAACATTTATCGCAATACATAATGTGTGGCTACGTGGTAGGAAGATCGAGACAATCAAGATAAATACTCTGACTTGACTAGGGGTACTGTATTATTTCACTCTACCGTAAATTCACAAGTGCTACCGAACTACAAAACAATGTGTGTGAGATTATACATGGAAAGTAGTGAGGGATGTCAGACCGGGGCATGGTATCATCAATCAATCGATCGATCTGGATACGGTAGCGCGCGCTTAGGCCTGGGGGTTGCGGAACTTCTCTCCGGCGTAGACGGCGTCAGCTCCCAGCTCCTCCTCGATACGCAGAAGCTGCAATCAATAAATTACCGTAATACACTGCAGTAATCATACCGTACCCCATCTACAGTACTCGCTACCGTACCTGGTTGTACTTGGCGAGTCTCTCCGATCTGCAGGGGGCGCCAGTCTTGATCTGTCCAGTCGCCAGTCCAACAACGAGATCAGCAATGAACGTGTCCTCGGTCTCACCCGATCTGCAACACCAATCAATAATTGAGATGACTACCGTAACCCTACAGTATTATCAAGAGTCTATCGTAATCCGATTACCGTACCTGTGCGACACCATGACTCCCCATCCATTCTTGCGGGACAGCTTGGCGGCCTCGATAGACTCCGTCACAGAGCCAATCTGGTTCACCTGCAAGATGGACCATTACTTTATTTAGCTTTTATTATAATTATTCATTTTTTAAATATTTTTTTTAGCAAGACTAATTTATATTCAAGCAGTTCGATTAATTCACAGCGAGTGAATAGGCATGCAGTCTTGTGATGAACCAGTGAACAAAGATCAAAGACCATACTACAAAGATCATCCTACAAACCTTGAGGAGGAGGCAGTTGCACGACTTCTTGTCGACAGCCATCTGGATACGCTTGGGGTTGGTGACCGTCAGATCGTCTCCGACCTTCAAACACACACAATACCGTACCATCCATTGCGTGAGACAAGTGCAGTTGGCGTCGACGCATTTTCACAAATGTCGCCGGCAGCACCACTACAGTATCCTCACCAGCTGGATAGAGGTCGAGCCCATCAGCTTGCCCCAGTTCTCCCAGTCGTCCTGGTCGAAGCCGTCCTCGATGGAGACGACCGGGTACTCCTGAAACACCACGAGAATGAGAATGGGAAACGTCGCCCCGGACCACACCATGAAATTTCTAATCCAGTCGAAATTTCGACAGAGCACTCTCCTCTGGTATTCGTCGTCCACACTGCCACACTCACCTTGATGAACGACTGGTAGAGGGCGGCGAGCTCGTCTCCCGTCAGCCACTTGGAAGGATCGGAGGCGGGGTTCTTGAAGTCGAGATCGTACTTGCCCTCCTTGTAGAACTCAGAGGCGGCAACGTCCATACCGATCGAGATCTGAACAAACACAAGATTGCGTCATCACTAGGCAACATATATTACATTTATAAAATGTTACGATCATTTTAAAACGCGTACTTCCGTTGTTCACCAAACAGGCGCGTACTCGACCCGCTCACTTTTGTGTGGTCTCTTGCCTTCGGTAAACACAGAAAGAAACATTTTGAAATTTTGTTTAATCGTATCACTTTATCAATACAGTACCCCTCCATCCATCCCTCCTACCGTACCTTTCCAGTGTAGCCAGCCTTGGCGATGGCAGCATTCAGCAGGTCGAGTCCCTCCTTGTTGTCCTGAATGTTGGGGGCGAATCCTCCCTCATCTCCGACGGCAGTCGCGTCAAGACCGTATCTGAAATCGATAATTGATTTTACCGTAGCCCCAATCGACTACCATACCTCTTGTTGATCTCGGCCTTGAGGTGGTGGTACACCTCGGATCCCATGCGCATCGCCTCAGAGAACGACTTGGCGCCAAGAGGGAGGATCATGAACTCCTGAAAGGAAAAAAAATGCTGTAGGCTAAAAATTAATAACACTAAAGCTACTGTACTCCCTCCCAACCCATTACCGTACCTGCATGGCCAGCTTGTTTCCGGCGTGGGAGCCTCCGTTGATGACGTTGAAGGCGGGCACGGGAAGGACAACCTGCACATCAATAAATGCTTTGATAACCGATCGATATTTAGTCGCTCGACATACATATTGCATGCTGTCAAAGTAACACACATTTGATGCCGACTTCACATCGTAATCCAGTGTTATTCGGCATATCGTAAGAGGATACCAACGAGTAATCAATGAATCAATAATCCCCCTCCATCTACCGTACCTTGTCGGTGCCGGCGAGCTGGGCGATGTACTTGTAGAGGGGGACTCCCTTGTGGACGGCGCCAGCCTTGCACACGGCAAGAGACACACCGAGGATCGCGTTCGCTCCGAGGTTAGACTGCAATTAATCAATAATTGATGAGTACTGTAGACAGGTAGCAGTTCGAGAAACCATAGATCGATGACGTCATCCCTATGCAATCCTCACCTTGTTCTCGGTACCATCGAGAGCCAGCATAAACTCGTCGATCGCACGCTGCTCCGTCACATCGATACCCTCAAATTAAATTATTATTATGAATATAACTGAAAAGTATGTACAATACAATATTTATCAGCGACATTGATAAATGTTGTATTGTATTTTATTGTATTGTATGATGTTCGGTATACAAATACTCTCAAAATGTTCACAAATTTATTTGTGTTTAAAAATTTTTTTCACCACTCCAATTCCAGTTTCATACTCTACATTAAACAAGGAAGTGGCAAGGTATTTACATTGATAGCCTCTCTACTAACTTTCTACTAAGTAAATCTATAAAACCAAAAACCTCCTAGTGAAATGGATCACATTACACACTCCCATTTCTCCCGCACATTTCGTTCAAATTTCTCCGTTCCCATTCAATCCCTCTCGATACTTTACGCTGTCCTCTCTTCATAGCTTATCGATCGAAACGAGGCAAGGAATGCCTCTCTTTTCCCTCTCTTCTCTCAGCATTTCCTCATGCCAGACATGTCTAGAGTGCCCTTCTCTCTCAATAGGATTTCCCTCCTCTCTTCTCACTTTGCACGTCTGCCCTCTTTCCTCATGTCAATAGGGGCTAATCGATGAGGCCAAACCCTCAACCGAGTTCAATTCGTTCAAAAGATCGATAAAACCACGCAAACAAGGTACAATTTTCGCCTACTTCCCATTTCCACGACAGCTCTATTCCCGTCCACAATAGAGGGGCGATTAAGAGTGCAGAGAACACTCAACCACGCGAGTCTTTCTCCTTCTTCCCCTCTCTTTCTACTTTTTCCCCTCTTCCAGTCAACAAAAACAGAGGAGGGAATCGACACTCAGAGAGAAATTGCAAGTGGTCAACACACCTCGCATTGATACCCAGTGAACTACTGCTCACTTCAAACACGTAAACATCACAAAATAGTCGCCTTTGCACCCATCCAAATCGATAAAGCTACGATACAACATTTAGCCCTTATATTCTCTAAGCAAATATCGATCGCCATTGCTACGGTAACCCGGACGCTGCACTATTCCTCTCCCTACTATCGATCCGCATTGTGCGCGCGCGTCTTCTCACCTTGGCGATGAGGGCGGGGGCAATCTTCTCGTTGATGTTGGCGACTGCCTTGAGCACGCCCTTGCCGTGGTGGATGGCCTGCAACGTTGCAGATTACTGTACGACTGTGACAATGCGGCACGCGAGAAGCGCATCGTGCCTCCTCTCCAAAAGATCAGATTCTTAGTATCCTTCTCATTCAAACGCTTCTGATCTCGTGCAGAGGTGAGCCCGCATCGTGCCCGCATCCTCACCTTGTCCTTGTCGCGCAGCTCGAGCGCCTCGTGGACGCCAGTCGACGCGCCCGACGGAACGGCGGCGCGGAACACACCTGAAATGGGCGCAGAGTTGGCGCGGGGCTGGCGCGAATACTCGACTCCTCTTGGTGGAAGAACAATTTCACCAGTTAGACTCTCTTGGGCCTCGACTATACAAGCAAACAGCCAGCATTTCGTCAGAGTGGAGAGCTATTTCACGTAATTTCAAGCCAGTTTAAGTGTATTTTAGGACATTGCCGGAGTGGTCTGGGTCGCAAAACTGACCCTTCTCGGTGTAGAGGTCGACCTCGACGGTCGGGTTACCGCGGGAGTCGTAGATCTGGCGGGCGTGAACTTTGGTGATGGGCATGATTATCCTGCAAATGCCGGTCTTGACTGGTACACTCGATGCACGCACGAACACACAACGAAACGTTAAAAAAAGTACTGTCAAACAGAAGGAAGAGGGACACCGCTGTGTGGGAGAATTGATTCGGACGGAGCGGGGAAAAGATGGAAAGAGGAGGGGTTTGTTGGGTAGGGGAGAGAGAGAAAAGAGGAAGGGACGGCGAAAGGAACGAAAGAGAGCGGGGAAGAGACAGAGACGGCTGTTTGGAAGTGAGAGAAAGAGATAGAAACTTCGAGTTGTGCACGTATTCAACGTTTTCTCTAACAATTTTGTAGCTTCTACACCATTTCACGCGTAGGCAATGGAGGTAGTAGGAAGGATTAGAGGAGGAATTGGTTTGGAAGTCGAACAGCGATGTTCTGGTTAGAGCGGCAGAAAATAGGGAAGGAGGGCTGGAAGAGCGCAGATTGCATACCTAGCTACGGTGTTGACGAGTGAATGAAGGCGAGACGTGACTAGAGAGAGGGAACGGGGTAGATCAGAGAGAGAGGGAAAGGGACGGACTATCGATTGAGGTGCAGGGAAGACTGGAATAAGAGAGAAGTGAGACCGATAGATGTAAAGTTGAGAGGGGCGTATGACAGAGTGAGTGGACAACAAGCCGAGAGAGGGTTAGAGAAGCTTCGAGAAGTAAGATAATGCTAATTTGAAACATGATAATGAGTGAAAAGATGAGCGAACGGAGGGAACGAGGACAACATTTGAATTTCAACTTTCCGTCTTACGGTAGCTCATCCCATCGATAACTGGTATTTTAAACTATTTCTTTTTTGAAAATACCTTAAAATTCGGACTATTTTCTGAATTGAAATATTTTCTGTAAATTTCATATTTCTAGAACGAAAATATTATAATTTTTGTGTTAAATTTAACTACACGGGTAATAATTCTGTGTTTTAATTACAATTAATTATTTTCTGATAATGTAAATTTCGATTATATTCAATTCCTCTCTTTTCTTCCCTTCATTCAATGAGCGTGGTGGGGTGCGGAGAGGTCGGCGCTCCTCCCTTATGCTCTTTACACTATTAGTACTCATCCCACTGCTGTTTCCACTTCTACTCGTCTCCTGCGTCAAAAAGAAGCCGCAGCAGCCAAAAACTCTTGTCCAACAGGTACGGTAGATTTCGGTAAATAGGTGTCCAATCACTGTAGGCTACGGGTGATTAGTGTCCAATCACTGTAGGTTACGATAAATAGGTGTCCAATCACTGTAGGTTACGGTAGATTAGGGTCCAATCACTGTAGGTTACGGTAGATTAGTGTCCAATCACTGTAGGTTACGGTAGATTAGGGTACAATCACTGTAGGTTACGGTAGATTAGTGTCCAATCACTGTAGGTTACGGTAGATTAGTGTCCAATCACTGTAGGTTACGGTAGATTAGGGTCCAATCACTGTAGGTTACGGTAGATTAGTGTTCGATCACTGTAGATTACGGTACATTGGTTTTCAATCACGACAGGTTGCGGTAGACTGTTGTACGATCATTGTGGGTTACGGTATATTTGTTGTTCAATTAAGGCAGGTTACGGTAGATTGATGTTCGATTGCTGTATGACAGTATGATTTCTGTTACATACTGTATGATTTCTATACATTGCATTTCATCTTATTGCAGTCTTCCGGCAACGGATCGCAGACTGAGAAAAACACCGACAAGAAGCCTCAACAAGCAGTGCCTCCCAAGTCTGGAGGAAGGACCGAACCAACAAACGCTGGTGTTCCGAAGTCAGTGTCTATATACCGTAATCCCTTTCAGTTATCGATACTAAAATCTGTCTCATACCGTAACCTTAAGAGTGCCTGCGTCACAGCCGCGTCAGGGCACCGTAGCTGCATCAAAGAAGAATAAAGAGCAACCGAGCAGCGGCAGTCTAACAGCCAATAAACGAGGTCGTACTGTAGACGAGATACCGTAGTCCTATCATTACCTGGCGGACCCAGAATGCCAACAAGCTGCAGTACCCGACAACTTCCTATATCTCATCCGTAATGTATAATCTAACTTCAGTTTCGGCCAAACAACAACTATCGAAGTCGAAGACTGGAAAGGAAAATAAGAAGCTTCTGATGACTCCGATTCGGCAGGTATCGAGGGACAACTACCGTAGTCCCATTCATCTATAGTAATCTACCGTAATTCTTTTCAGGGCAATCGAATCCGCTCGACAGTCGATAATCTGGAGGCATTTACGTGCGAAGACCAGCATCGAACCGAGGAGCATACCCAGGCTACCGTACTCCCATACAGTATCCGATTACAGTACTCCCTTTCAGATCGGCAATACGTACGAAGGCTACTCGAAGAGAGACGTTCTTCAGTTGGATTGTACTGCGCAAGAGTGAGTTGGCACTCTGCCAACTCCCCTTGAATTGCAGGGACGGATCTCTCGTTACTTGCCAGTCAGAGCATGCATTCGATCAGGCGCCCCATCACGTGATGGGAAATGTGGATGAGATTATGGAGGATTACGACAATTGGCAAGAATATATCGGAGACCAACTTCATTCCAATCAATCGGTGAGAGGAATTGCGTCATCACTAGGTAATTTGGCAATAACTTAAAGACGTAATCGGGTTTTATGTTAGCATCAGACAACTTGTGAGCACTCCATTTAGAAAAAAGGTTGTATGCGGTGTCGTCATCACTATGTAATCCGATCAATACAGTAATCCATGCAGGTAACGTGCGACCAGCCGTCCGAACAAGATCGGAGTGCAGTTATCTGCGGTCACTACCGTATCTGGCTATCCGAAAAGATCGGTTCTCAGGCCGATCAACCTCCGGTACAGGTTCCGTAATCCGATGTGATACTGTAACTTCATCGTATCGATTGCAGAACGAGGATGCTCTGTAATCGCCATGAAGATAAACATGTGGAAGAAAAGAACCAAACCATATAAGATTCACTAATCACATCTCGCAGATAAAATCTGTTACTAAACGAGAATTGACTGTGTTAATCCACCGCAATTCAATCCATATCATCGAATGAGTACAGTATCCTTGGATGATACAGTATAGCAACAATGATAGTGAAAAATTGTTCGGAAAAGAATGCCGTTGCAGAATCAAAGATGATTCATAGTGGAAGTGAAAAACCACTTCGTGATCCGATTTCCTTCCACTTCCTCCCTTTCCCCGCTATTTCACTAGAGAGAGAGTCGACATGGATACTAACCCTTTCTGTAAAGGCTCGACCCATCGCAACACTTCTATTCATACCTTCTACCCTAGTTCCTCATTTACCACTTCTCCATATTTATTACATTCCAAAAAATGACTTCTCTAAGAGTTCTAGGTAAATCCAAGAGTGTTCTTTATTGTTAAGTAGTCGACCTCTTTCTTCTCTCATCAAAATGTGACTGTTCCTTATCTCGCTTCCTTTCTTCTCACCCTCTATTTTCTCCTCTCCATCACTTCTAATCGCACTCTTCCTTTCTTTTCTTCGCCACTCTTGCTTTTCTGCATTGATCTGCACTTTTCACTATATTTATTCACTGTCCGAAGCTGTGCAAAGGTTTCCCACCGTTTGCAAAAATTGAAACGGTTGATCAAAATTTTGAAGCTCATCTCTGCTTGATCCTTTATCGAGTTTCCATATTTTTTAATATTTTCATTTAATCTATAATACTATTGTTCCACCCCTTACATCATGATTCCAAACCTCCATAAAGGGGTCAGTGGAGAGAATGTAGAGTCCCTGCCACTTTGCATGCTATCTCGCCCTCGTTTCCGTTCCTGGAGGATTACCAGGCTGTGGAACGATTTGTACGAGCAGAACTACGTAGTTTTGTATTCAATATTGCATTTCCTTGTTCTATTTTCTAACTCAATTCCTCTTCCTCCCATTTGCATCTGATCTTTTGTCCATTTATTCTCCCTTCCCCTCCCTCTCTCCTCTCATTCTTTCATTCTTCATTTCCTTCCAATGCCAACTTGCCCATGTTGCTCTGGTTCCCTTCGACTGAAGCGGTCGGTGCACAAATTTATCACTCTATCGAGTTGGCGCCATGCCAAGGACGTCTCTCGTTGTCTGACTCTCTCGTTTCGCACACTCTCTCAATGATTCCATTTTTCTCTTACTAATAGTTACTTTTACTCGCCGTTGCTCTTTCGGATGCTGTGTTTATCACTCGAAAACTACGTTTTCCTCTTAGAAAAATATGAGTATTTGAGGAAATTAAGATAGTCTAGATTTCTAGTGTGAGAAAACGTAAGAAAAGGAGCAATATTCTGATCTTCGAGACATTTGAATTTCCCCTTTTCAGTGTCTCCACGGTCAAAATGGGAGTTTCTTCCAATGAGGAAGATGAAATCGTAGAGGAACCGCGAATTATTCAAATCCCCGCTATCAAGAAGGCAAGTTATTTTATGAATCATTCTTCATTACAATGACCACTAAATACACGGAGTCATAGCGTCTATTCAAATTGTGGAAGTCTTGGAGAGATGCGAAAATGGCATGTGAGAGGACGATAGTATCACCACGAATTAAAACTACCTAGTCATATTGCCTAGAGCGCAGTCTCTACTATAGATCGATTCATACGCTTCGCGAGCGTTTGTGCAGTAATGTTGACAAAGATAGTGTTACGATAATAAGTATAATAGGGCTATCCAAATACCAAAATAGACCAATAAATTAAATAAATTCAGGTTGCATTTCGCATCTGGCCATCGTTCACGAATCTCAAGAACTTTATTGCGGTGAGGAAATACAATTCTTCGTTTTTTTCTCAAAGGTTCAATTATAAGACGTCAGAGAATCTGAGGGTTCAAAATCAGAGGCACTTATCTCACTCTTAAATTTTTTGATATAAAATTCTGAATTACTCGTGATCTCTTGCAGGAGAGCCGCTTCCTACTAACCAACGACAAGATCTTCGAGTTCACGGCATGCATGATGGTGAGAAAAAAAAATCGACGATTCCGAAAACAAATAATTTTTAACATTCTCTAAACAGCTTGTAGATATTACCGAATCAATTTCTATAATTCTAGATAGTGTGTCTCGTCACATTCTTCCGTGATTGCTATCTCTGTCGTGGATCGGCAATGTTGCCTTTCTTCCTCTACAATTTCTTCCGTTTCCTCGTCTCTTTCCATCTATTCGCTGGCCATGGATGGATGTTCCAGACTCTCGAGTATCCAGTTCATCGGGTCAGATTATACATCTTACAATTTTAAAAATAAATTATGTTCCTACAACTCATATTTCAGACAGGAAAACACTTCCGACTGTCAATCGTCATCTCTGTCGCTTCTCTCATTATCATCAAAATATTGAGTTTGTTCTACGGTGCAAGTCAGAGATCGATTGTGAGTTCACAAATAATTATCGATTAGGAAAGCTTCTTTAAACATATTTCCAAATTGTTCTCCTCTCAGATCTCAGAATTGGTCGTTGTTCTCATAGCAACGATGGGATTGTCTTTCGATTGGAACGAATCCAAATTGTATAATCGACAGTTGATCAAATCGAACGATGAAGTGGCAATTTTGAGAAGAAGAGTAATCTCTGAGTTTAGGTTAGTTAGAAGATGGAATGTTTTCGATCTAATCAGTCGTCTTTCATTTTTCCAGCCTATGAGTTGCTCACGTCTTTCATTTTTCCAGCCTATGAGTTGCTCATGGGATGTTCCATCACACTCTTTTTTGAAACAATTTGTCCATTTGTAGAGCCCGTTCCGAAGGTGTTTACTATCCGGTGCTGGCTGATTCAAAGGGCGAGAGGAGAGAACGAAAAATGGTCGGTGATTCTGTGGTTCATTGAAAATATGACAGCACTTTCCAACTATCTTATGATCTTACAGAATCGTCGTAAAGCACTGAATCAAGACTGGAAAATCGATGTCCACTACTACTAATCAATATTGAACGAGTAATGAAGACTGTTGCACACTACGGTTATAATCTCCTGCGCATACGTGTATAGATCGCTCTATAGATCGATCGATTGTTTCTAAAATATTGATAAAGAATGTCTCTAATAAGGATAAAAAATTCATTTCCATTGTTATCGTCTTCTGAAGAGGCCTCACCTGACGAGTAATTTTGCAATTTTTGTTAGTGATAGGGCTGAGACAGAATTTCAATTTAATCAGCGATTCAAGAGTTCCCACTTTTGAATGTTCATACTACGCCTCCCATGAGAGGTACGCATCAGAATAAACGAATTCCGACACATAACCATGGTCAAAAAGTTCTTGCCAAATCAAGTTTGTTTGCGTTTAAGCAACTTTTTTTCGTTAAAAGTCTGGCGACGCTGTTCGATAGAGGAAGAATACTGAGCGTTAAATTTCAGCAAAATAAAATTGCCTCTGTCTCAAATCATGCTTAAAATGCTCCAGGTTCTCGCGGTTCCTCTCATAGAAAAATCGAAATTCGATGATCGTGTCCTCACTCGTCTTACAATAAATAGTTTGAACGTTAATCTCATAAACGGTCGAAAACCGGTGCTTTTCGAAAAGCCTCTCTATCGTCCATTTAATCATTCACAAAAAAAAGATTCTTATGAAAGTTATTACAGCTTGCCCTGATCAAATGAAGGGAGTAAATCCAAAATTTACAACTTGAGATAACTAAATATTGCGTTTTCTTCAGTTTCGTTATTCTCTAAAACAATACGTGTATATTGAAAAGGCCGTCGTATCTTTCTGCTGCGAATTTTTACGCGATTGTACAGGGTGGGGCAAAAGTTATTTTGACAGACTTCGAATCCTCATAACTTTATTTGTGAATGCGCGATCGCTCTCAAGTTTATACCATATATTGCTCATGCCTTTATGAGAGGCAATTATGAGAGGTTATCCGAATGGGTCGACATATTCTTGGCACAGGGCTAAATTTACAATGCGATACTAACCATGCTATAAATTAATGCGTCATGTGAGGAGTACGAATACACTAAACAAAAAGTTCAAAAACTCGTTTACGCCTCAGGCTACGAAACCGCGCGATTATGACGTCATTACATAATTTCGACAATTCAAACCGAATCAATTTGTACTGTGTATTAATGGATTCCTCTTCAAAATACAACTATTTTTTGGTTACGGAACTTTTTTGATTGGAGCCGATGCTCGCGAGTTATTCAGTGAAATGTGTTTCATTTAAATTGTATTAAAAAGTTTCTCTTAAAAAATAAAATTTTATTTGATAATTTTAATCGTTGAATTATTATACAAAATATATTTTAAAAGGAAAATAAAATTTGCCCTGGAAGGAAGCCCAATCAGGAAAAGTGTAGCGAAAACTCGAATAAAGTCAGTCCTCGATTGCTATGCAATACCGTAATCACTTAAATTCCTTCACTTTTCCTCGGTTTAACTTTGTCATCTTTATATTTTACAGTTTTATTCTATTGCATAGAGCACATCGGAGTCCATAACGAGAGAAATTAGATAATTTTAATAGGTTTTTCGATATTGATAAAACCGTATGATGCGAGTATGTACTTACCGTACTTACGCTGTCAACAACTGACTTTATTCGAGTTTTCACCGCACTTTTCCTGATTTGACTTCCTTCCAGGGCAAGTTTTATTTTCCTTTTAAAACATATTTTGTATAATAATTCAACGATTAAAATTATCGAATAAAATTTTATTTTTTACGAGAAACTTTTTAATTAAAATTAAATGTAACACATTTCACTGAATAACTCGCTAGCATCGGCTCCAATCAAAAAAGTTCCGTAACCAAAAAATAGTTGTATTTTGACGAGGAATCCATTAATACACAGTACAAATTGATTCGGTTCGAATTGGCGAAAATAGATTATGACGTCATAATCGCGCGGTTTCATCGCCTGAGGCGTAGACGCGTTTTTGAACTTTCTGTTTAGTGTATTCGTACTCCTCACATGGCGCATTAAT
Source organism: Pristionchus fissidentatus (assembly GCA_036245785.1). NCBI lineage: Eukaryota > Metazoa > Nematoda > Chromadorea > Rhabditida > Neodiplogasteridae > Pristionchus > Pristionchus fissidentatus. The sequence goes on from BTSY01000002.1 coordinate 21,301,793, forward strand.
TTATAGCATGGCTAGTATCGCATTGTAAATTTAGCCCTGTGCCAAGTTTCTGAACAAATATGTCGACCCACTGAGATAACCTCTCTTATATCCTCAGTCTCACTCTCCCGTTTGTCGAGTTGTTTGAACAGTCGGTGCACCTTGGTCAGGGCAATTTGCGATTGCAATTTGCGAAATTTGAGGCAAGATTTTACGAGAAGAAATCAGTCCAATGGACAGAAGGTGGCATCTTGCAACCTTTGTGGTTTCATCGAGCCTAAGCTCTTATCCATTAACCGTCCACTGCCACGACACGTAAATCTAAGCACAGAAGGAATACACAATAATTCTGATAGAGAATACCAATAACATTCAAAAATGTTGCTTATTCTGCAAAGATTAGATCAAAATCTGGCGGGAAAAGATTTCTGAAATGTTTGGTTAAATGTTCCCATCCGTTTATGTTAGTCGAAATTTCATTGCGGAAGATTGGTTTCTCTTGTTCTCGATACGTTATTGAAACATATCATGATTCTCACTGTGCGGTTGTGGAGTCGGAGTGTCAGTTCTCAGCCATGCAAACAAGGTCGGATTAGTACGACGGCTGATTGGACAAATCTACTGGATATTCGGACGATCATCTTGAGAATAAGTTATACTATATATAGCCTATACTTTGAATTAGTTTGAATCACTGTAGTAATCGTTTCCTTTATTTTTTTTGTTTATATTGGAGACCACCGTTATCAAAATTTTTCTAGTATTTAAAAATGCCCATTAATTATGCAGTTCAAAAACTGAGCAGTCTCCGCCCATTTTGAAGATACGGTCGTTAGCGCGAATTAGTCCATATTTCGGAAGATTATTCCCTACTTGTAAGACAGATATCTTCTCTAAAATTATTTCATTCTTATTTCATAAAACGTGAATTCTACTTTTATTGAAAGCGCATAATTAAATCACGGAAATATTGATATAAGACTAGTGCATCTAAAAAAAGTACCAATTCCAAACTCCAGAACATATTCTTGTAAAATTGTGTCATTTGCATGTTGAAATGCTACAGAGATGTACTTTGCTACATTTATGCGATCATATGTGCCACAGCGTGTTTGAAAACGTATACTGCCAATCCACTGCATTTAACTTCATTGATTTATTCACAACTTTTCGGCAAACATAATTCAGTAACCATTCCCTTGAAATTGGCAGATACAAACTACAATCTGCCATTTTCGAGCACTCGAAATTGGCAGATACAAACTACAATCCGTCATTTTCGAGCGCTCGAAATTGGCAGCTCCTGTATTTCCAGACCTCGATTTTCCAGAAGCTGCCATTTTCGAGCGCTCGAAATTGGCAGATACAAACTACAATCTGCCATTTTCGAGCGCTTCAAATGATAATTCGCGGTAATTTGTGTCGACAGATAGAGAAGAAATGTGATTTTTAAACAAATATATTAATATGAAATAATGGAATTCTTGCGTATTTTTCCGGTAATTTACAATTCAACTAAATTTTCGCCTGATTCGTCTCGTTCGATTTACAATTAGACATTTTCGAATCAAACCAACTGACAGGTAAAACACGCAAGACACAGTAAAGGGATGGGAATAGCAAAGGGATGGAAATCATATTTCAAAATCTGGGAATTTGGGTTCTTCGGAAAAGCCACTCTTCAATTCCCTTCAACGTGATCTCCAAATATTTGATGGCGCCTGAAAATATTAGCAATTTGTAGGATGTCAGATTTAGGTATGACAGGGAAGGGGGACTGGACGGGTACGGTATAAAAGTTGTACGAGGCGGGATCTTGGGAGATCTCGCTTGAGCAGATTTATGCCGCCTTTACGACAGTAGACAACTGACGATGGCAATTAGCTGAGGTAGCAAGGATGGTCGGTGTGGGGCTTGGTAACTCCAGGCGCAATGTTGGACAATCCTCCGGATCAGACTCCACCGCTGGTTACTTCTGAAGAAGATCCTCACCTAGCGTAATGCATTGGCGTATCCAGATCCTCCTCCTCCGGCTCCAGACTGGGGTGGGATCCATCGTACGAAGAGATGTCCACTTTGAGCGAAGAGTCGAGTCTGAACTACATGTTACCGTTACAGATACACATCACAAAGTGAAACGCTTTGAAACTCACGGAAATAAGAAATATCCTCCAATCCTTCTACCGCTCCCGTGGCCCGTTGTAATCGATCGAAGTTGTAATCAGGTTAATTAATCAGTTATGAAAATGGCCATTCTGCATAAGCGAATTATCGAATTTCACTCGACCATTTTCATTATCCCTCTCATACTCATTGCTCGCATTCGCTCTGATCGGTCGACTGCTCTCTAGTTCGCCTCCTCCCTTCTCCTCTGCAATCTATTGGTTCGTTTTGCTACTTCACGACTGATTAATTAACCTGATTACAACTTCGATCGATTACAACGGGCCACGGGAGCGGTAGAAGGATTGGAGGATATGTCTTATTTCCGTGAGTTTCAAAGCGTTTCACTTTGTGATGTGTATATATAACGGTAACATGTAGTTCAGACTCGGCTCTTCGCTCAAAAAGGGCATTTCTGCGTCCGATGGAGCCCACCCCAATCTGGAGCTGGAGGAGGAGGATCTGGATACGCCAATGCATTACGCTAGGTGAGGATCTTCTTCAGAAGTAACCAGCGGTGGAGTCTGATCCGGAGGATTGTCCAACATTGCGCCTGGAGTTACCAAGCCCCACACCGACCATCCTTGCTACCTCAGCTAATTGCCATCGTCAGTTGACTACTGGGGTGGCATAAATCTGCTCAAGCGAGATCTCCCAAGATCCCGCCTCGTATAACTTTTATACCGTACCCGTCCAGTCCCCCTTCCCTTCTCATACCTAAATCTGACATCCTATAAATTGCTAATATTTTCAGGTGCCATCAAATATTTGGAGATCACGTTGAAGGGAATTGAAGAGTGGCTTTTCCGAAGAACCCAAATTCCCAGAATTTGAAATATGATTTCCATCCCTTTGCTATTCCCATCCCTTTACTGTGTCTTGCGTGTTTTACCTGTCAGTAGGTTTGATTCGAAAATGTCTAATTGTAAATCGAACGAGACGAATCAGGCGAAAATTTAGTTGAATTGTAAATGACCGGAAAAATACTCAAGAATTCCATTATTTCATATTAATATATTTGTATAAAAATCACATTTCTTCTCTGTCGACACACATTACCGCGAATTATCATTTGAAGCGCTCGAAAATGGCAGATTGTAGTTTGTATCTGCCAATTTCGAGCGCTCGAAAATGGCAGCTTCTGGAAAATCGAGGTCTGGAAATACAGGAGCTGCCAATTTCGAGCGCTCGAAAATGGCAGATTGTAGTTTGTATCTCCCAATTTCGAGCCCTCGAAAATGGCAGATTGTAGTTTGTATCTGCCAATTTCGAGCTCTCGAAAATGGCAGCTTCTGGAAAATCGAGGTCTGGAAATACAGGACCTGCCAATTTCGAGCGCTCGAAAATGGCAGATTGTAGTTTGTATCTTCCATTTTTATGGTAAACAATCCGAATTTCTAACAACAAAAATTATTACACGAAAGTCATCGCAGCCCCCTAATTCATTTTAAAAATATAATCGTTTGTTGAGTTATGTCAACGCATGTGTATATTTGGAGGGCCGCATTCGAATTTCAAGTGGGTCGCCCAAAATTGGAAAAGTTGCAAAAGTAACGAAATTGGTACTTTTTTTAGATGCACTAGTCTTATATGGCATGTTAGCGTTGCGCCGACTATTTGCACAGTAGTTTCGTTATTGTCGGAACGAAACATTTGCTCACAATATCATCTTTGACTATCCGAATTTTCCGAGTTTTGATGATTTGGTGTGAAAATCGTATAGATGTCACTCCCTTTCTTATTCCACAAGAATGTACAGATAATTGTCAAAAACAGATCCCATTGAATTTCTGGAGCAATCCAATCTTGCCTGTCGGCTGAAACATAACAAAGTCTTTGCTTATCCAATCTCTTTTCGCGTCTACTATAGTCAGGATCGATTCGCTATGACAGGTATTTCACAAATAAATATAATATTTAAAAGCGTTACATCAATATTTACATAACAATTATTTGCAATTATAGATATAGGTAGAGGTTTATTCATTTCAGGGTCTGGGCCCGATGCACGATGCTATCTATTTCTCCATACGTGGAGCATCATAATGAAACTGTTATCCTAATTGATTCAAAGTAATTCAACAATCTCTGTCCATCTCGTTTTTGGTCTTCTCATGGGAAGTGTTCTTATAAGATGCGTCCATTCCATTTTAATCTCTTTGTCCTCAATACAATACAATACAATATTTATCACGTCAGACGATAAAGTCAGGCGAGGATGTGGTTTCAGGGGTCAGGATCTTTCTTCTCAGAATAGACGGATCATTTCGGCTGGGGTCGGGATAGAGGATCGGTCTTCTTCCCATTTTCACAGACCATCTTCTTTGAAGTTGCTGGAGGAATATACGAGATCTCTCTTAGGACCATGGACGTAGGAGGAAAGGGGAGGTTACGTGAGGCTGAAGGCAGTCCTGACGAACGGGTGACGCATCTTTCTTGCGCTTGGGTCCACCAAGCTCGAAACATCAATCAAATTGAGAATTAGCGAAACTGGTATCTGAGTAGCCAACATTGTCCATCTCATTTAGCACTTTTTGAATTATCGTTTAGCACTTTTTTTAAATAAGAGAATGCTGTCAATGCTAGATTCTTTTTTCAAAAGCTCTTTATTACTGTATCATTACATAACTCGCCCGCTGGGTGTATTGGGGGACGGGTCGACTACTTTCGACTGACTAATTCATGGGTACGGTAAGTCTGGGGATGCGAGGTACGCGAATGATGTGTCTCGCATCGTCCAATTGATGAGTTGCCCTATAATGGATTCCCTCTCCGAGATCTTCATCGCATTTCGACAATTTGCTAACAAATCTTCCATAATCTCCCATCTCTTCCAGTTCTCTTCTGTATACGGTAGCACCGTCACAGAATATCTCAAAGTCATCTTTGTCGTGATATGCCCCAGATCTGCTGCACAAAGTCAATCACTGCTGCAGACTCGGGCAGTATGAGGTTCATGCTCACGAGATGATGCATGCATTTGACCGCCTGCAGTGCATTGGATTACTGTAGCCATACCAAAATCAATATATGCCTACCTCGTGCAATGAGAGAAGATCAGAGATTGTCGTTGCTTCCACATGGCAGTTGACTTTGTTCAACGTGGGGTTCTTTTTGAGGATCGTGAGCAGGAAGTGAAGGGGCATCTTCACATTATTCCCCGTCCATGCGCACTGAAGATAACCACGATGATCAGAGAAATCATATTTCAATTGAATACTGGGGAAATTAACTAAATGAATTTATTTGTAAGAAGAGGGAGAAATCAGCATTGAAATATGAGATAATGCTCACAAAGTTATTCAATGAGAAGCTCGTCCTCACTGAGAGGGTCGAAAGGATCTTGAACATTTCCTCCATATTCTCTTGAGAGATCGGCGTCCACTTTAATGCGTTAAAAAATCAAAAAGAAAAGAAAAAAAAAACTAGTGTTAAATTGTTTCCACTGGAAGAGAAAAGAAAAGAAAATATTTGAATTCCCGCAATTATCGTCTTATGATCATAACTCGTCTCCGGAATGTTCTGGAGACTTCACATTTAGATCTTTAGAGTTATTTTTAGAGATTTTTAGAGTTTTTAGAATTTAGAGTAGAATGGCGACAAGGATCTAAACTCAAAGTTTCAAGAAACTATCATAACCGGCAGCCGAGTTATGGCAAAATAGTGCTTTAATGCTTAATGATAACTTTAATGCGTAAGAATGAACATTTCTCACATGCACTAACTAATAGTAACTACAGCCAATTTTCATACAATTGCCCGAACGAGTTGAGAAACGTTCATGAATAATGCACGACCTTTGTGTAGTTTAAAAAAAACTAAATTATGCGAATGGAAAAAAAATTACGAAAGTGCAATGGAATTCCTGAAGAGAGACGGTGAGTGCGAGTCGATTGATCATAAAAATGGCAGAATCGAACTTCGATATCTCGTGCGATCGTCCATTTTTCAACGTGGCATTGCTATCGCTGAAAACCTGAAAATAAATGAATAAGTGAGTGTGAATTGGTAAAGCCATTCATGCAAGATCCTCCAAATTTACGACTCACTTTTAGATTCACTCTCCACGTTGACTGAGCAAGAACTGCCGCCGCACCGGTCTTGCTCTCGGCGAAGGTCAGGTAACTGTTGACACGTGCGTGTACACGATCTCTCAGTGTCAACTTAGAGATAATGTGCATCACAATCTCGAGGGGCATAGCTGAGAGGCTCTGAAAAAGATGAAATTATCGCTTTATAAATATTAAATATTATAATATTTGAATGCAGTGTATGCAAATTCATATTCACCGGTTGTCCCATCACTTGCAGCATTTCGTGTGCTCTATCGAGCTCCTTCTCGGTACACTTTGCTGCAGCTATTGCCTAAAACGATATGTATACAGTATATTCGCGTTCGGTCACGGGTTCTACCGTACTCCAGTCTCATCTGCACATATTGAATACCTGAATGTACGCTCTTTCTGCAGCTGCTACTGTCTCTTGATCGACGCGCAGTTGCTCGGTTAACTGAACAAGAGCGTACACCTTACCGATAATTCCGCACACCGTACACCTTACCGATAATTACAGTAACCGTATTTAAGGGAATTTACGTACTCGATTAATGTTCCTTTCCATCTCTTCTCTCCGGCCAGGGAACACTTGAGGTACAGTAATCTGAAAATTAGGTACAATAACGCAATTACTCAGTTCGCTGCGAGAAGCCAGTTATCGGATGCACATGATGGCACGAAATGGTATCTCGCCACTACCGTAACCCTATACCAATTGATCCCATTTCTTGCACAAATAGCTCCCAAATACCTCACCTGCTCGGCCATTCCGTCTGTCAAATTGTTCTACTCCGTGAATGGAGAAAGGGCGAAATGAGAGAATCTTAATAGGGGTTTCGCTTGATATCCATTTGGTATCTACGGCGATTGTTTATTCGAAACTGAACTCACCGAGTGAAGAGAGGCCGGACAACGACCGACTTGGAGGAGAGCGAACGATTGAAATGAGGGAATGAAAAGTTGAGAACGTGTAGAAGGTGATTTCATTTTATTCCCTCCAATTTGAAACACAACAAATTAGCCGCACTAGATTGAATAGATCTAGTAGTGACATTAGTTGCTCAAGGCGAGGATGAATGAGAAAGCCGGTTCTTCCTTGATGCTGTTCTGGGACTTTCTGGTCGAGGATCCGTCATCGAATCACCTTGGGAGAACCTTGTATGTGAAGAAGAATACGGGAGATTGTAGTAGACAAGCGACGATCGTAATTTCGCTTTTTTACAAAATAAAAGTGATTATAGAAAACACTGCAATGGTTGAGTATAGCGACTGAGAAATTTGTTTAATTGTAAAAAAATCTATTATTTCCGAATTGTCTTATCATTATATAACTACTAGTATAACTACTATATATTAGCTAATTCGGAATATAACATCATCAATTTATTTCAAATGTCGGAGAGACTGATAACTTAAGTATTCATCTCTTCTACTCAAACTACATCCACTTCTTTCTCCATCATCTCTCACTATTCGTTCTCTTCTTCTGGTCGATCTGTGATTTCTATTTCCCTTTTCTCATCGCCTTCACTTTCAGTCTGATCCATTCTCTCACACGGGCGACAATTCGATTGAGGGCGGATGAAATACTGGGAGATTCATTCATTTTTGATTATAACAAGTCCATGAGCAGTATATGTATGCAATTTATTCCACTGAGGTCTTGTGATGTTTAAACAATGAATGCGAAAGATGTTTTAAAAGTGTTCTCGAATCGCGCGACGCATATGACAGCTTTTATTGTACTTTCCTCGTTTTCGGTGCGTGGGATTTTGAAAGTTGCTTCCGATTTTAGCATCTTGAATCCATCCAGCATCACGTGGTGAGATTTTGTTATTTGTCGCCTTTTGGATCATATCACACTTTCCTGCCCACCTACTCCCCTGTGAATATCTGGTCTCCGAACTTCCACTCTAATGGACGACCGAGTCTTTGAATGGCGATCGCCTGTGACTAAATAATTTATAGAAATTACTAATTCTCACATCGATATTTTGTTATACAGAAGCAAAATTGGAACTAGGGTAGGGTGGTGCGTCTCTCAGGCATGGTGCGCTCTCCCTCTGTAACGCGTGGTGCGCGAAAGAGCCGAAAGAACAAATTGGGTGCGCAATTTACCCGTGAAATGCACAGAGATCCTGGAGAGTCGGAATTATGTGTCGGGAAACATGGGGAACCATTTCACATGCCGCTCAATCCTCCAGAACGGAGTTTGGAATGATATGTAGATTGACTGAAATCGAGAGGAGCGTTGTCACTTTTGGATAATATCTCGCCCCCAGCCTCTCTGGAGAGTTGGACTGATGCTGTGGGAAGCAGGGTGCTTCATTCCACAGGCCGACCAAAAGGGTTTAGAATGATAGAGGGAGAGAAATCGAGAGGAACTCTCTCACTTTCACACATTCTCTCGCCCGACCCATTTCTGGAGGTCATATATCCCCAGGAAATTATACCACATGCACCCCCTGCACCCCCTGGTTACGAAAGGGTGCTCATCTAACAGATCTCGTTCAGCCGCTTCCACATGTTTTTATAACATACCATGAGTGCGTTGGGAAAAGCAGATGGGTGCGCAAAATGCGCACCAAAATTGATCCTAGGCAATCTTTCTAGCGGTGCGGGGAGTGATTCTCGATTCCCAAATTGGAACCAACGTTCATCATTATTCTTCGTTCTCATACTTACCTTCTTATATATTCTAAGTTACACAATTTAACTTCTTTGTAAAGTAGATAAATTCTTCTGGTCGAAGCAAGATCAAAAGAAGAAGGTTTATCGTGGGAAGTATCTGCTGTGAAGCACAAACAAAACCCATCACATTTTTGTTCAATTTGAGTAATTAGAGATCATGTAGTGAACTTTTGATCTCTCTTTGTTTCGAGTTCACTCGTTCCCTTACATTGATCCAAATAACATGCTTCTCCTTCACAGATGAACTCTACAAACTCAACAGACGATAATCAGGAAATGGAGCCCTCCGCCGACTACATCTACGCTGGTTGTATTGTGGGAATTGTAAGTCTAATATTGTTTAATTAATTTAAGTAAATATATTTCTATAAATTACAGGTTGGCCTATTCGGTGTCCTCTCCAACGGCCTAGGTATCTATACCGTCAAGAAATGTAATTAAATTTGTTTAACATTTAAGAAATATATAATTTGAGGTCGTCACTTGCACAACTCGTTTGGCTACCTCTGTCTGTCTCATTGCATAGCGAATATGGGAGTTTGTGCGACGTTTCTGTTTTGGTGCGCGCCCACGACACTTGCGTGGGTTTGAATCACGGATTTTAATTCTAAATTCTTTTCAAACATCTCAATAATGGAAGAGGAAGTAGCACTAGTGATGACATTAATTTATGATGATGTGTTGAATGTTTCCGTGCTAGCTAATTCGAAGAAATATTTTGAGCCTTCCTCGTGTGTTGTTGAACCTGAGTTTCACTTGATTGAGAATTTAAAAAAAGAGACTACTCTGAAACATCTCATACCTATCGTGTCATGACAGATTGCATGTGATATCATGTGTCACTCTCGTATTGTTGTGGCATCATTATACTCGAAAACAAGTAGGATTTCCCGAAATGAGTAATTACATGCAAAGTTTACACATACAAAGCTACAAACACAATTTCAACCTAAAAATAAATCACTTTTTACAGACAGGCCGAAGTAATCACATCGAATGAAATCGGCAAGAAGATTGGTCAGGTGCATTTTGCAATCAAAATTGTTGAAAAAAAAACTATTGAAATAATATTTGTTTATTTTCAGTTGAACATTCTCTTCTGGGACGCGTGTGTCTACTCTCATTTCTCTATTTCAATAAATCGATTCATCTGCATAACGTTTCCTCTCAAAGTGAGTGTGCTCTTGCCTTTTTGATTGTTCAACAAATTAGTCTTATCTATAATAATAAGTTTTAAAAGTGTAATAATATAAATTCAGGCCTCCAACTTCTTCACTGCTCGTGTAACCGCCGTCTTCATCGGAATTCCCTGGCTGCTTGCACTTTTCCACATCACTCCCTACTTTTGGGGTCAGCTTAAAAATCACAAACTTTCCTGATTCGTTATTATTTTAGTAATTTTAGAGAGAAAACACCATTCATTCATTCCTCCTTAGCGGATTAATGATAACCTTCACAGTCAAATAATGAACCAGTAATTAATTGCAGAGAAGGATTGCTTCATCTCATACGATGCCGATTCTTGGACGTGGAATTTCGCGACTACGGAGTGCGGGTATGCAAACAAAATTACCCTCTTTTGTTTCAATAATTTAGTTTTGGGTTCTTTTTTATATCATATTGATATTAAATGGATTACTAGCCGGGATGTGTTGAGGTTAAATACACTACGCTCTATGCGTACACTACGCTCTATGCATAGTTCTGGGTGCAGGTTCGGTCCAGGGGGAGCTCGGTAGCCTGCTCCAGGTTCGGTCCAGGGGAAGCTCAGTAGCCTGCTCCATGATTGGTCCAGGGGCAGCTCGGTAGCCTGCTTCAGGTTCGGTTCAGGGGGACCTTGGCAGCCTACTTCAGGCTCGGTTCAGGGGGAGCTCGGTAGCCGGCTTCAGGTTCGGATCAGGGAGGTGGACTCAGTAGCCGGCTCCAAGTACAGTCTAGGGGGGAAGTTAGTATGCTGGGGAATGTTAATCTCTAGAAAGAGTACTGGCTTATTCCGTTGCAAAATGCTCGTGAGGCTGAGAGCGATCGAAAAAAGTTGCCACTACGCCACTTCGTGGCTCCGTGGCAACTTTTTTCGATCGCTCTCAGCCTCACGAGCATTTCTCAACGGAAACGCAGGATACCGTGTGTTGATTTCCCTGACGTGTTCGAACACGTTTCCGACATCGCAAAACACTTTTCCTGTGATCCCCTACGCTCTGCGAATCAATTAGAAACATTTTGAAATTTTCAATTTTTCACGTTAAAACGTGTTAGAACACGTTCAGACACGTTTCTGACATTGCAAAACACTTTTCCTGTGATCCCCCACGCTCTGCGAATCAATTGGGAACTTTTCTAAATTTTGATTTTTCAAGTTAAAACTCGGCAAAACAGGTGAAAACGTGTTTCACGGTACTCAAAAACGTGTTAGTACGGTTTCTGGCACTTGCGAAAAATGCGGCAAAAGGTTTGCCCGCGGCGGGGGTCGAACCTGGTGGTGCCGGATTGCTGGCGAAGCGCGTAACCCACTTGGCTATGAATTTGGTTAAATATTTTTTGTAAAATTTGAAAGGTATTCAGATTGGTTATCATATGCAAAAGGATCTGAGAAGATTGATTGAGTTTGAAGTGATTTATAGTGAAAAAACGAAAAAGTCCGTCAAGTGGTTAAAACTCGGCAAAACAGGTGAAAACGCGTTTCACGGTACTCAAAAACGTGCTAGAACGGTTTCTGGCACTTGCGAAAAATGCGGCAAAAGGTTTGCCCGCGGCGGGGGTCGAACCTGGGGGTCTCGGAATCACAGTCTGGCGCTTAACCCACTTGGCTATGGATTTGGCTTATTAAATTTTGTAAAATTTGAAAGCTATTCTGGTCAGTTATCATATGCAAAAGGATCTGGGAAGATTTATAAGGAAAATGCGAAAAAAATGTCTGTCACGCGTACGGAAAAAAAAACAGACAGACAGACAGACAGACAGACAGATAGACAGACAGACAGACAGACACAATGATTTCCTATAAGTGGAGGAATTTAAGGTACATGATCGCAATCTACTTTGACTTTGCCACTGGAATGACCGTCCTTGGATTGATGGTGTGTTTCGATATGTCGACACTCTACAATCTGCGGAAGTTACACAAGGTTTGATTAAGGATTTCTTTCTTCATTTTATTATTTTTAAATCTTACTTTATATCTCCAAAAATTATATTTGCTCCTTGTTGTTTGCATCTCATATCTGTGAAAGCGAGTTTGAAACATCTCCGCCCGTAATAAGAAACACAATGAACAAGATCAGATAATTATACTCCGTACCATGTGAGCGACGTTTTTCATTGGATATTTCCAGGAAGCAATAATCTCCGGTCGAGACTTTGCCAAGAAAAGGGCACTCGAAACTAAGTTTTTCATGCAGGTTGGGCATTACTTAATTACATCGGGGCAATGAAAGCAAAAATGTTTGAAATCGTGTCAGCACAACTGATTTTTCAATAGATTTCCACAGAAAATATTCATTGTGAAATTTTTTATATTGCAGAGTCTATGCCAGTCGGCGATTTTCGCCCTGGAACTCTGCAGTTTCTACTTCATCTCAACGCTAGCCAAGGACAAGTGGCAGGTAGCTCTTAATTCTTTTATTATTTTGTAAAATATGCTAATTTCAGATGTTCTGGCTGACATCATTCGCGTGGGTCGGATGTCACGCGGGGGATGGGTAGGAAATGGATTGCCTATTGATGACGTAATCGTCCTTGTTTCAGTCTAATTCTTGACTTATTCCACGCTCGCCGTGCACTTCAGCGAGTAAGGGACACCATGCAATCCACCTCAGTCGTTGCTCTGAAGAGAGATCGATCAACGAATGATCGATGATTGCATCATGACTATGTAACACGGCATCCAGTTGGCACAATGCCAAGCACACTTCTCGTTGTCTGACCCTCTCGTTTGGCGCGCTCTCTCGCCTACTCTCTATGGTATGTAGAATGTCCAGATCACTGCCTTCCCTTCCTCACGTGTACTCCGCATTCAACACAGTGTGCTCGTTCTCATACATCGATAAAGTAACTGAAATCACGTATCAGCACTGAACTATTCATCGTGCATGATAATGCTTGAATTTGAACTTTACGCCTCTGCGAAAATCTATATGCAGAGTCTAGAAACATGAGAAATCGTACAATGGGAGAGCATGTATGCCTATCACAAACGCACGGCAGGAGTTATCACTCCTCCTTATCATGCATAAAATATGCGTCCTCCCTTATCAAATATTTACGTGTCCAGAACGAAAAACAAATGTGTGAAATCGCTGAGTAATTGTTTGCGACCTCATTTTCATGCTGAATAGTGACGATTCTTCCTGTTTTTCGCTCTTCTTTGGATGTGAATTTTGCTTATTGTTAGCACTAATTTCCTTTCTTAACTTCTACACCGTTTCCGGGTTCTCGATTCGTCTATTCTACTTTTACTCGCCACAAATTATCAGTGTGTGCGAAACTCACAAGAATTTTCTCTGATTGACTGAATACTAGAGAATTTTTGGTCGTTTGATGTTGTTCGATGAAGTCCCAGGGGAAAACAATGTTGCGTGAGATCCTTATAATCCCCTCATTTTACTCCCTTCTTACAATTTTCTCACGAACACGACTCGAAATTTGGAGGGACCGAAAATCGTGTACTTGTTTGAACTCTTTGAAAGTACCCACGTTTCATTCTCACATCGTCTAGACCTACCAGATTTCTTCCGTTTATTGATTAATTGAATTGTCGTTCATGAAGTGCAGGATTATGCAATATCGTTTTTTCTCTAATTTGAATAATTTTAAAATAGTTTCAGTGTTTAATGATCGGAACTGAACACGATTCAGAGGAACATATTCACACGGAAGATCACGTATTTGCTGGCGTTATTTTGCTACTGGTAAATTAAATAATTAATATTTTTTTAATTGTTAAGTTGTTCCAGATTGGTCTTACTGGCTGCATAGCGAACGTGATTGGAGTCTACACTGTTTATAAATGTGAGTGAGATTTGGTTCCACATGGTGGAATAATAAAAGTAATAGGACTAGTTATAAATTGCTTATAATTTTATGGAAAATATATTTATAGGTCGGCATTTGCACAATTCCTTCGGTTTCCTCTGTCTTTCTCATTGCATCGCCAACTTTGGAGTCTGTTTCACATTCGCTCTTTGGTGTGCTCCGACTACGATATTGTGAGTCTCTAGATAAATCACCTATCAACACTGTGCTTCTGGGGCTCAAAAATATGTACTACCGAGTAGTTGTACTTTCTGGGTAAAAATTGAATGCCGATAGTATAGATTTCTACCGTAGACGGAGCCCTAAACACGAAGTTTTTCAGTGAAGTCGGTCATCATTTTACCTCGGCTCGTCTAGGCAAGCATATTGGACAGGTACCCGCAATAAAAAAAAATTGTTGGAATATACTTGATATTTCACAGTTCAACATTTTCTGCTGGGACGCATGTGTGTACTCTCATCTCTCCATCTCAATCAATCGTTTCATCTGCATCAACTTCCCTCTGCAGGTATGATTCTATTGACCTTTTTTTGTTTTCGAAGCCTTGAATTAATTTCATATTTGCAGTCCCAAAAGTTCTTCACGAAGATAGTCATCGGCGTATTCATTGCTGTTCCTTGGACTCTCGCTGTTTTCCACGTCGTTCCTTATTTCTGGGGTGAGGTTCAGATAAATATTGAGTAGAGCCCATGAGCATGAATAGACTGGCCTAGTGAGAATTTTAACAAAGTAAGCTTAGAATAAAGATGTCGCACCTCATTTTGATTTTTTTTAAAAGAGTGATCACAACTAAACCTTTCCTTCAGTTAACGACTGCTTCATTTTCTACGATCCTCTAACGTGGCAATGGAACTATGCTGACACCGTTTGCGGGTATGTACTCCTATAATCTTTATATTTCAAACTGATGCGCTTTCTTTCCATAGGTACAAAACGCACTCTTGAATTGCGACTAAGAGTTCATGGGAAATGTCTCGTGAAAAGTGTGAATGCATGTTTTGTTGGACAAATTCTCACAGCTTCTCGATCTCGTGCTTATTCACACGCAAAAGAAGTGCATACATCAAAGTTCGCGCAGATCAAAAATGTTTAAAAAAATGTTTCGACAATTAATAATTAATAAAATAACTAAATTATTCACTACTTTTCCAGGAATTACATCTCGATCTACTTTGACTTCTACACGGGATTGGCTGTTTTCTCTGTTATGCTCGTTACTGATATGGGGACTCTGCTCAAACTGAAGCTGATACATCATGTAAGTGCGCTTCAGTCGGCTCATTTTATATACTCAGATCTTGAGCTGATCCAAAGGGTTTCCTCAACTTCTTGCAAAGGTCAAGTGGTAAAAACTTTCATAACAAAACACAAAAACAAGTGTTTCTAGAAAGCAGCCGTCTTCACTGACCTTCGAGATCACTCTCATAGGAGAAGACAGGAAACGCGATTTTTCTTCCAGGTTAGATTATATTACATGCGAGATTTTATCAGTACTGTTCTTGAATGTTTGCTAATAAAATTACTTGTTGTCGATTTCAATTGCAGAGTCTCTGCCAGTCTGCGATATTCGGAATCGAACTCATCTGCTTCTACTTCATTTCCACACTAGCCGAGTCGCAGTGGATGGTATCTTACTGTATTATATAAATATAGTCACTTCGCGATTGCAGATATTCCTCAGTTCAACGTTCGTCTGGGTTGCGTGCCATGCAGCCGACGGGTCAGTGGGAGTGTTCTTATTGAGGAATGCACCTTGCTCGTTTCCCCATAACGACTAAATATGACGAATTATCGATTAACTAATATATCTATTAGATAGTTCTATTTCAGTCTAATTCTCGACCTCTTCCACACTCGTCGTGCATTCAAAGTTTGTAGAAGGAACGAAGCGAGTTCCGCGCCATTCCACACCATTCGTGAGTTTTGTTGACGATTGAAATTATGTCATGAAAAAAGGAAAAATGATTCCGTTGCGCGCAGTTAGTTGTGAGGGATTCAGTGAAAAAGTTGATCGAAGAGAAATTAGTTTTCATGAAACATATTTAGAATTTTTTAAATTTAAAAATGGAGGCATTCAATTTCCAGAGCAAAAACATCATTCAGACGATCCTCACCATCATCACCAACAGCATCACATTCCTCATCATACTGATAACTCCTACTGATCTCATACAATCAATAATTTCTTCCTCTCGTCGATCTCAATTTCGATCTCGATTGTCTTTTCAAATTGGCACAAGATTCTTTATTCGCTACAAAGAAGTCTTCTCGTTATTCTCTGCAATTTTAGTTTCGCCCCAATTCTCTTCCAAATTGTGCTTCTTCTCAGTTGGTCGCAGTCCTCCCATGAGTATCATTTGGATCTGAAAGTATTTGATTTGAATTTACTTTGTGTTATCCTGTAATCCTTATTGTCCTTCCATACTTTGTTTGGAAAAAAGCATGTGCTCATTGTTAGATTATTAATTACAAAACTCGACAACAAGAAAATTCTTCAGTGGAAACACGAAAAGTAGTTGCAAAATGGAGGCATTTGAATAAATTTTACCTTTCCAAAGCTGATTTCGAATAAGGCACTCCAGAAAGTGGCAACAAGGAAGGTAACTGCGATTACAGAAACGACGCGAGTGATGAACTGGAAGTATCAATTAATCGATCAATTAAGATCATGCAAAATAAGTGATTGGTTGATAATAATAAGCGAAGACACGAGAAATGCGAAAAAAGGAAATTAAAGGAAAAACCACTCACTGCTTCAAGGAAAGTAGTGAAGAAAACAGTGTCTGTGCTCTGTCCGAGGACGAGCATCATTACCTAAAATGAAAGAGTAACCAAATTTAATATTGTTTAATTTCTCATAAATAAAATAAACTAGTCAGTCACTTGAACAACATTCGCAACAACGACTAGACATAATTTTTTTTTAAAAAGTGTACTAAAAAATTACCGGAATATGAATGAGGTATCCACAATAGGTCAGACGTCCAAAGGGCACCCAAATATGCCACGACATGAATTTGTTGATTGGACCTGGCATGGAGAACATTTCAACAGCTAATTTCGAAGTTATGATCTTTGCGACTTTTTTTTCTTTTCAGATGATTATTTATTCACTCCACACAACATACCTCCGTAGCCGTACCAGCAGGAAATGATTATCCACGTGAGGCCGAGACCAAATGCAACACGACTGAGAGCTGAGTACATTGCTCTGAAACCGAGATTCGCGATGAATGATTATTTTTTAACTTGAATAATAAATGAACAATAAATTCTACGAGAATATTCGAAATTACGTACCTCCAGAAGACGGGAATGTAGACTCCATTAGATTGGTCATGCAATCCAAGCACAACAGTGAGCATGAGTGAGAGACCGACAATCCAACACGCAATGTTGATCAACTGAAAGTTTTAATTGAAAAAAACTTTTACGAAAAAACTAACTGGGTGGATTTTCATCTCCTTCTTGATCTGCAGGAACCATCCCACCAGCATCCCCATGATGTAAATCTGAGTATTCAAATTTGTAAATTTCAAATTCGAAATTATCGATTACCTGGCATCGAACGAGAGGCGAGTCGTACATCAGCATAGAATAGTCTTGTCTGAATTTTTAAATATTGATTAATTGTCTAATGTTTATTGATCATTACGCAAAGTCCTTCATCTCGGGATCAGGCGTGAAGAGATAGGCGCCATTGGTCTGAAAATGTGCTTTATTTTATTGAAGCAGTCGATTAGTGCTGTGTATGAGACTAGTCATGTGTCTGACCTAGCGAACTAGTCGCGCCCCAACTCAACTTCCCGTACACTTGGCGCCAAATTCAAACCGTTGAGTGAGTATCACGCTCTTCATTGTATACTCTACATATTGACTGCGTAGCTGAGAGTTCCCGCTCTTTTCCTACGTAATTCAGTCTTGTCCTCCGCTCGCGTAGCGAGACGTCGTTATTCCTTTTGCTCCCATATTATAAATATATTACACTAAAACACCCGTTGTGCACAGACATAACATTTTGGCGATCAGGATTGTTTAACTAGCTTGCGCATAGTTTATTGGCTGTTTTTGCATATTTCTTTATTGAGTGTCGCCTCTAGTGCCGTTTTCCCTGGTGCTAGAGGTTCGCAGGTACTTCAAACCCGTGCTGCCAAGTTTAGCACGTGGTCGTCTACCAGAAGAGCTGCAACCTCTGTGATTGAGTGTGATTAAGTGGTGGTGAAGGTAGCCAAGTGTGGACCTTGTTGGAAGTTCCAACAAGCGAGCTAAAACCTCATTATTGGTCAGGGTAGCCAAGCGTGGACCTTGTTGGTTGTACCAACAAGCGAGTTAAAGCCAGTGGTTTTTACTGATAGCAGCGGAAGCTATCGCCAATTTTTTTTGGTGATAACTACTCTGCGTATTGGTTAAGCCTGAGAACACGACTGATAGTTGGAGATTGGTTGAGTGGATCAATAGCTAAAGGAAGTGGGGCTGGTAGAGAACCATGACGGCTGAAGACGAGGAGGTCTCCCCGACCATGACGAAATTATTCTCACAGATGGTAGAGATGCAGAGAAAGGTTGTTGAAATGCAAGCAGACCAGAATGAGAAATACACACAGTTATTGTCATTGGTGACTAAGGGTGGTAATAACGAGGGAAGAGCACATAATATGATGACTGTGCAGGTTCCGTCCACGTCGAATGGACCGACTCTTGATGCGATTGAAGGAAGGATCGTGGATTTTGAGTACGATGAGGAGGAGTGCACATTCGCATTCATTCAGTGGTACGATCGATACCAGGATGTGTTCGTGCATGATATGAAGGGAGCAGATGATTGTTCAAAGGTGAGAGTGCTGCTGAGGCACCTCAGTGTGAAGTGCAATGCTCAGTACCGTGATCACAAGGCACCCGAAGATGTCATGGCTGAGTCGTTTGATGAAACAGTAGCCACGCTCAAATCCTTATTCGGAAAGAAGGAGTCTGATTTCGAACTGCGTGTTCGATTCTTCAACCAGAAAATGTCCACGAGTGGTACTCTCGATGTGATGAAATTCGCCGCAGAGGTGAACCGTCTGTACCAGAAGGGTAATCTTAAGTCGATTACTGAGGACCAGATGAAGAGTACAGTCTTCCTGGCTGGTCTGGATCTGCCAAATCAGAAGGCGATGCGCACTCAGCTGTTCAATGCAGTGAGTCTGAAGGCATCGATCACGTTCAAGGAGCTACTTGAGAAGTACTCCACGCTGAGGGCACTGGAACGTGACGTGGCAGTGGTACAGAATGTGTCGGTAAACATGGTGAAGACGTACAATAAAGGAACGACTGAAAGGAGCAAGAATCCCGAGTATAAGAGAGACAAATCGATCACATGTAGAAGCTGTGATAAGAAAGGTCACTACGAGAGTGAATGTGGGCTGACATATCCAGAGAAGATGCCGAAGAGGCATGGAAGGAGGTCGTACCTCATCCGCTGTGGTGGAGAGAGGAAGGATCGCGTGTATGTGAACTTGAAGATCGGTGGAAAATCGATCGAGTTCCAAGTGGATACTGGTTCAGATGTCACAATCATCTCGGAGAGTGACTGGAGAGGACTGAATTGTCCGTCTCTAACGAAGTTTGTCGATCGTATTAGCGCTGCTAACGATCAGTCTCTCGAGATTCTCGGAATGTTTTCCTGTGCTATGGAGTACAGTGGAGTCAAGAGTAGCGGAGTGGTCTACGTTACTACAACCCCGATTCGACTTGTCGGTGGTGAATGGTTCTGGAAATTGAACCTGAGAAGATCATTCTTCAGGAATGATAATGCGGTAGTCGCATGCACCAAGTCTCCGGATGACTACGCAAACTTGATGGAATGTCAAGAATATTGCGAGACTGGACTGGCCAGACTGAACCCGAGAGGTAGTACTGGAGGATGTGTAGATCCTGGAACCAGCCAGCAGGTGTATGAAAAGGAGATCGATCAAAGATTAATAATGGGAGTGAACTCGCAAGGAGAACACTTGGAGCAGGCAGGAGTATTCTCTCTAGTCGAAGAGAAGAATGAGTCTGTGGAAGAACATGCTGATCCCAAAGAGGACAGAGCGTGTCTGCCTGTGATTCCGGAGGTTGACTCGGACTCTGGAAAGAGAGGGAGCAGCTTCTCCAAGATCGATTTCTGTGATGTGGATTCACGTGTAGAAGTCCAAGAGACGAAGGAACCGTGGATGAACCAGACACGTCACGGGCTGACTATTGTCGTAAACGACAGATTACCGTACAGAGATGAGCCCACTCTGAAGACGTTTCATGCGGATGACCATGATGCAGAAGCGCAATTACTGACTATTCGTGAGAAAGTCGCATTCAATGGGAAGAGGAAGAGAGAGCACACGGAGAATCTGGAATGGATTCCCAATAATGGTGCCGAAGACAGAGATGTCAACTCTCTTGGTTTCGTCGTGAACGAAACTTACCGTAACCCAAGACTGGAGGAACATACGGGTCCTGCCAGAAGCAGTGAACCAGTGTTGGACTGCACAAAGGTATTCTCATCGAGAATTGCATCGGATGTCTCTTATATGAAGATCAAAGATCAACTCACTCTCTCCGAGAAGGAAGAGGAGGGAGAATGTGTGGTGTCGGTAGGGACAACAGAGAGTTCGTCCAGGGTACTACCGTACATCAAGAGAGCATCACTAGCCGTTACCCAAGTATGGAGGAATCTTCGGGTCCTGCCAAGAGCAACGAACGCGTGTTCGTGTGCAATGAGGAGATCTTTCGAAGAAAGATCAGACATCAGCTCACTCTCTCCGAGAGGGAAGAGGGGAGTTGGAGAGATGTCGGTAGTGGGAACAGAGAGTTCGCCATGGGTAATACCAGACATCGAGAGATCATGCGTCATCATGGAATGTGTGTCGAGAGATGGTCGATGACCATGGAGAAGTGCATCTACGGATCGTGCGAGAAGAAAGACATCGTCGAGGACAACTACATCTTCTCGCGAGTCTCAACTACCACGACAAGTGCGACTACATCGAGTGCAATCGTCGATTCTCGCCGTGCAACTTCATTCGTCGAAGAAAGATTCGAGCCCACGGAAGATGTGGAGAACGACACGAAGACAGTTACTCTGGATGAGTCCCATCATAATTGACCATCATTACCCAGTACTACGATATTGATTCTTTACTACCGTATAAGTTACCTTCGTACTATCGTAACTTCATATCGTCAGATATTCAATACTCGTATTTCATATCTTGTGGCGGAGGTGCTGTGTATGAGACTAGTCATGTGTCTGACCTAGCGAACTAGTCGCGCCCCAACTCAACTTCCCGTACACTTGGCGCCAAATTCAAACCGTTGACTGAGTATCACGCTCTTCATTGTATACTCTACATATTGACTGCGTAGCTGAGAGTTCCCGCTCTTTTCCTACGTAATTCAGTCTTGTCCTCCGCTCGCGTAGCGAGACGTCGTTATTCCTTTTGCTCCCATATTATAAATATACTACACTAAAACACCCGTTGTGCACAGACATAACAATTAGTTTCGGACACTACGATCAATTTCTCATTTTACGTGAAGCCATAGAGGAAATATGTTGTACTCCAAATTACCGGCCAGTGGTAGTAGTAGATCAGGAATATATTCGATGCTGTGCTGATGATGAAAACAACAGCGGCAACAATCAGTCTGAAATAGATAGTATGAGTAGGAAAATGCGGTGCTCCCGCACCTGTTATTATTATGGAAAAGCATTTCTTTTATTAAAATGTTTTTCTGATTGCAAGATATGCTAATGATACACTATCATCTGTTGACTTTTCACTTTCTGAATGTACATTGAAACATACCCGAGAATTGGTTTGAGTGCGAGAGGGAGAATGAGAAGAGGAGTGAAGAGGAAGATTTGCATCTCGGAAGCAAGATACCATGAGACTCCCATGCACTGCAATCGAATATTGATTTTTTTTAAATTTAAAATTAATTATTTGAAAAAAATCATTTCAAAAATACAGTGGGGAATGTCATTTCCTGAAAAGATGAAAAGATTTCAATGTTTTCGAGAATTCCACACCTATAATACTTCCATTTCAACAATAATTTAATATTTGAAAACTCACAGGTCTCAAATGATCGACCCAATTGTGCACGTACAACAACTCAATCCACCACGTTTCTCTGAAAAAAACTCTTCCATTTTTAATTGTATACTGCTCATATTGTAGAAGAGATCTATTTTTTTCTCAAAAAGTCCTACCTGCAGTAATCCTGCGTGTACATAATATTCATGTTGAGAGGCTTGTCGATGAACAATTGCTTCAGAATCCACGTATAAAAAATAACTGCCATGTAGTATGCAGGGGAGAGGCTGCAAATGCATTTTAAACAAAACGTAAAGTGGTATACTTACTTTTGTGTCGAAACATTTTTTTATTAAAGAAGGCTAACTGTCGCTCCTTTTCCCCTTTATTTAGTCACATGGAGTTGGTTTTGTATATCAGGAATTAAATCCTACCGAATGATGCGATGAATGTAGAACATTATCCATGAAACGAGAGAGTTGGTGCCGCTTGGGTTCTTGTGGTAGTTCTTGAACCTGAAATATCGTTTCGGCATATGGGTAAGTGCGTCAGATCCTGTTTTCCACTTTTCGTTTACTAGGTACCATCCTTAGAAAGATATTATACAGGGGGCTGTATAATCTGTCAGAACTTGGCCAAGTTTTCGGCGATCTTTTTTCGTCAGTTTTTGACTTAATCTTAATTTCTTTGCAATGGGTAGATTAAGCAAGGTGAAAAATTAACAATGCCAAAGAAATTAACATAAAATATAATGATAGCAATTAGCAAATCCGTGTTAAAGATGGACGAAAACGGAACTTCGCCAAGTTTTAGAGAGCATGGAGATCGAGGAGAGGGAAAAGTAGGCATGTGTTGTTTACGAATATTGCGAAACTCTGCACTCTCTCTTGTTTACGTGCTCTCTCGTCACTGTCTAGCTCGCCCAAAACAAAACTTGGCGAAGTTCCGTTTTGTCCATCTTTAACACGGATTTGCTAGTCTCTAATATTATATTTTATGAGAGGTTATCTCAGTGGGTCGACATATTTGTTCAGAAACTTGGCACAGGGCCAAATTTACAATGCGATACTAACCGTGCTATAAATTAATGCGCCATGTGAGGAGTACGAATACACTAAACAGAAAGTTCAAAAACGCGTTCAAAAAAAAGTTCAAAAAAGTTCAAAAAAAAAATATGAAAATTAAACTTGCCTTGGAAGGAAGTCAAATCAGGAAAAGTGTGGTGAAAACTCGAATAAAGTCAGTTGTTGACAGCGTAAGTACGGTAAGTACTCGTATCATACGGTTTTATCAATATCGAAACACCTATTAAAATTATCCAATTTCTCTCGTTATGGACTCCGATGTGCTCTATGTAATAGAAGAAATCTGTAAAAATATAAAGATGACAAAGTTAAACCGAGGAAGAGTGAAGGAATTTAAGTAATTACGGTATTGCATAGCAATCGAGGACTGACTTTATTCGAGTTTTCACCACACTTTTTCCTGATTTGACTTCCTTCCAGGGCAAGTTTTATTTTCCTTTTAAAATATATTTTATATAATAATTCAACGATTAAAACTATCAAATAAAATTTTATTTTTTACGAGAAACTTTTTAATGAAAATTAATTGAAACACATTTCACTGAATAACTCGCTGGCATCGGCTCCAATCAAAAATGTTCCGTAACCAAAAAATAGTTGTATTTTGACGAGGAATCCATTAATACACAGTACAAATTGACGAAAATAGATAATGACGTCATAATCACGCGGTTTCATCGCCTGAGGCGTAAACGCGTTTTTGAACTTTCTGTTTAGTGTATTCGTACTCCTCACATGGCGCATTAATTTATAGCATGGTTAGTATCGCATTGTAAATTTAGCCCTGTGCCAAGAATATGTCGACCCATTCATGTTCATTTCTATGTTCATTTCTTTGGCATTGTTACTTTTTCATCTTGCTTAATCTACGCATTGTAAAGAAATTAAGATTAAGTCAAAAACAGAAGAAAAAAGATCGCCGAAAGCTTGGCCAAGTTCTGACAGATTATACAGCCCCCAGTTTTGTTAATGTTAAAATCGATTCTAACCAGATGAAAGTTAGAAGGACTCCAGACATAAAGAAGAAGGAATCAACAGCAAAGTAAGCATTCATGATGAATTCGGATAGGAAATCCCTCCCCATCAGGAAGATGTCGAGTGGATTTGCTGTAATTATAATTGTGATGAGGAAAAATTGGAATTTTAAAAATAATTTACCTGCAACGATCATGTACGTAGAGAAGAAATGGCCCAGCACCACCCACGACATTGAGAAGAATCGGATGCAGTGAATGGGGCCGATTTGACCATCCTGAAATTAAATAGAATCAACTTAAATTGGGGAAAGGCTTTATTTTAGGGGCAAAACAAAGAACAGAAGTTTACCTTATGAGTGTTTTGGACATCGAAGATTGATGAGATGTTGGTGTAGAGTGAAAAGGCCATGAAGAGACGCCATCCAAGTGCTAAAACGAGATATCGAGTAGATTTATCGAACTATGTTTTTTCCAAATATTTTCCCCGGCGTAATCAAGTCTTTTTCCATTATTATAAAACGGGAACTAACACTTCGTCACTCCAGCTTTCTCAGCAAAGTCGGCGAAGAAATAGTCGACTATTCCAGCAAGAATGCCGATGACAATGATGATACCGAAGATTGTCCTGCCAACATTTAACATATCAATAAGCGGCATGCGGTTTGCCAAAATACATTTCGATTTGGGTCTACATGAATGGCTCACACGGAAACGTAGAAGCCGACATCCAATTCGGGAACGTTGTCGTTTGTTCGTTGAATGTCACACACAGAATTGACAACCAGTGCGTCGCCAGTTTCTGAAGGATCGTCGAACAACGTTTCATTTATGTTTAAGGAAATAATCATTAATTTCGCGACGGAAATAGACACATGCACTTAAAATAAATTTGAAATAAACCTGGCTTGAAAACAACGTTGAGGTCGGCGCTTGAGCATCCAGCAGGGAGACACACACCGTATTTGAAATTGAGACCTGCAAAATAATTTAAAATAATTAAAAAAAACATTTGAAATACCGGCCCAACACAGAGACAAAACGTAATCAGCCTGAATTTGGTACTGCAATTTAGCAATAAGTATATTCTTACCTTCGCAAGAGCCATTTACGGAGTTATCCCGAAACGCAACATCATGCGATACTCTGAAACAGCTGAATTAGCTTTTCAGATTCGGATGTGCTTCAAACATCCTTGAACTGGTTTTAATGTGTTTGTTCCAGGATTGATACAACGATAATATTGCAGAAAATAATTAAAAATAAAGAAATAAAAAGATGAATTATTTGCGAATTGAAATAAATGTTTTAATCAAATTCAAAAAAAAGTACTTGAAATATGCTCCGTTGTAGTGTCTTTCTCTCCCTTCGACCACATAATCAATGTTGATGCACTCAGAGAAATGACCAGCGAATAGAATGTGACCACGAAGAATTGCTGGACCAATTCGACCAGAGGAATCAAGCACTCAAATAATTATTGTAAATGAGCAATTAAGTAAACATTAGCAATGTGTGATCCATTCTTGAATCTATTCTTGTAATTTTTTGATAATTCCATTATTGGAAAAGGCTCTGTTTCAGTGCCAAATATTTATGTTTCATGGATAGTTCATCTAGTTCAACACCTATCGTTGTATGGCAGAATTGGATAAGAAAACGCACTTGGCAAGAGAACTTTCCGATCGAAGTTCGTGAGTGTGATATTGCCTTTCACCGCCCCTGCTTCGAATTCCAGCAACGATTTCACGATGAGCTTCACGTCCTGTATTTTTTTGGTTTACTACTTACTTGCACTATTAATAACTTTAATACGAGGTAAATACAGGTAAAAATATTCTGAGTAAATAGGGCATCTCCAAACCTCAGAACACTCCTTGGATACAACAGCGCTGTTCTGTACGAGTGAGTCAAGTATCTTCCTTCCACTGAATAGACCATCATCATCGACGATCGCCCGCTCCCACTCGGGTAAGTAGTTCTGGAACCGAGTAAGCTTTGAAAAGTACTGATGAAACTACTATTCTCTACTAACTCATTCTCATGAAGGGGTCGTCTAGAATCCCTGCATTTCACAGTTTAGAAATAGATACATAGGTCATCATTTAATGAGAATAATGATAAGAACCTTCATCGCCCTCTCAATCTCCATTTGCTTCTGCAATCCAACTCTCAGAAGATTTGGAGGTTCGGCACTCAGAAATGCGATCCATGAAGATGAGTGGAGAAAAAATAAGAGTAGCATTTGGAACTGCAATAAGAAATGGCATAATTAGAAAGAAAATATCAGTACGTCATTGATTAAAGATATAATAAAGCTTAATGAAAGAGCGGCGGCCTGAACAGACGCAGATAACCGTAGTCTGAATCATCAATCAGACACTGCTGATTTATATGCTGAGCACTCGACGAGCATCGGAAACATCAAATTGCTGAGCATCGAAACAATCTCGTCGTGCAATCGGCGAATCGTGAAAGATGGAGCTAATCTGTCGTCTTATCGGCCAAAAAATGATTGTGATCTTCCGATTGAAGGTCTACACACAAAATAGAAAAGCGACGCTCAGCGGAATCAAAAATGATGACAGCGGAGATGGTTCGTTTTGGAACTTCTGCATAGAAAACCGACAATAAAAAAGTTTACAAATGTAATTTTCCCCCAACAAATTGTGTGAAAAAATATTGAGGGTTCGTAAACGGCAGTTCCTAAACTTCCTCTGTACCATCCCACATTTTTAAATGACCAGTTGGTAAAGCATCAAGTGGGATAAGACATTGACTTCTAGCCGATGAGCTGTTGAAATTCAGGACGCGAAGGAGGAGCGAATCATCGTACTTATATCCACAAACAAGTTTCCGGTTGGGATCAGATCAAAATGCGGTTTATCAGCCATCGTCTCTGTTTTGAGTAGACCATACATCATTGTGGGCTTCTTGCTCATTGAGTCATTGATAAGAGAGATAAGAGTCCATCGAGTGATAACAATTGTATTGAGTGAATTGTATGATCAGATCGAGGGAGTGCACAATCCATACAGATTTCAAGATTATTTATTCTTTGCCTTTCAAAAGCAAGTAATTTTCAATTCCCTCAATTTCACAAAAATTGCATTTTGAAAAGTAGTGCTATCTAAGACTTGATCACAGAATTCGGGCTCGGCAAATTTCTCTTTAACTGCTGAAACTACTTGACTGTTTGAATCGTACAACCTGAGTATTCGCACTTATCAATTGGGATTCGCAATCGATCACTTTTTCCTCTGATCAACCATCACAAATGCACGTCATTCGACGTCTTTCGTCTGCTGAGTGTGGAGTAGTGAATAAGAGATAAATGACTAATCACAACACGAGGTCGAAACACTCTCAGCTCTATGATGAAGTTGTTGACTCACTCACACAGCCTCCACAATATGGGACGAACCGAACAAATTTGATTTGGAATACACATGTTACGATTTCAAACTGTCCAAGAAGTTGTCAACAATCACATTGAAATGAATAATTACATTGTTTTCCATATTTCACATCCCTAATTCCTCTTCATTATTCATTTCCGCTTTCGGAACTTTCATCGTTCGGTTGGCTCCAGTGATGTTCCTCCTCCTTTTTCTCTTTCTGGTCCCTTTCTGCGGGGCGTGGCCATATGAAGAACGTACGGTAAGGAACATCTTCATCAGATTTTGATATGGTTTATTCTGATATGGTTTCGTTTATCATTCACTCATTTCGTCTCTCAGGTAACAGTCAAGGGCGTTATCAATTGCATCGGTGAAAATTTCGTTTCGAGACGAATCAACGCAGGCAACGTACAACTAATGGAGAAAGATGATGGACCTCCTGGTCAGGAATTGAATTTATCATTTGTAATTAAAATACGAAAATGCTTATTTTCAGGATTTCTCGTTGTTGATCCGGACGATGTCATGGATTTCGATGACCTCAAGGATTTCGGAAAATTCGAAATGAGCGGCACAGAAAGCGAGGCGAGTTTGCACCCAAATAACGGCATTCTACAGGGGTGCAGGAGAGAGAGAGAGAGAGAGAGAGAGAGAGAGAGAGAGAGGGAGAGAGGGGAGAGAGAGAGAGGGATAGATGAAAAGAGAACCTGTCTCCATGGGATGGGATCAGCAAGAGACGAGAGAAAGTGAGGCAGACTGTGTACTGGCATTTTGCCAATTTTCTGATTCTCCATTCAATCTCAATGGAAATTTAAGAGACCCGTTCAAAATTGTTCCCGCTAAAATGACGTTTGAAATCAAACCCATTTCAAAAAAATTCCTCTTTCTAGTTTGCCATCTTAGTTCCCACCGAAACGATACAGCAACGAAGCGGTCGTTTGTTGCAGGCAACACAGCAACCCGAATTCTTCCTCAAATTCAACCTTCCCTGCCCGCCCATTCATTACTGCACGGATCCCTTGTATATAGGCAGGTAGAGACAGTCGCATTTTAGCTAAATACCTCCTCTATATTTGATTTTAAGATGCTACGAGACTAGTGATCCATTTATCGAGTTCACATTTCGTCTAGAGAAAGATGCTGAAGACTACAAGTACAGACGGTATCAACATTACACGGAAAAGAAGGTATGAAAAAAATATTTTATTTAAAAAAATTAAAATAGAAAAGGTAAAGGTGTTAGGTCTTCTACACGCAAGGCGGTCTCGACCACCCCTATGCCTGAGGGGCAACGAGAGCCTGTCCTGAGATGATCAGCGGCCTGTTGCGAGACTATTCTCGTGTTGTGTGCACGTGAATCGGGGACCCCTTTCGAGGCATGTTTGGATCGTGATTTACCAATCACTACCAACATTTCTTAACCCCCTTGGTTGGGTGGATCTGCAGGCACGGGGGGTCGAACTTGTGACCATTCGCTTCGCATTCTAGCACACAACCACTGCGCTACCCGGCCTGCTAAAAAATAGCTATAATTTGAGAATTCGTACGAGGTCAAATGCGACATCGGAGTGAAGAGCAAATTTTGGACGAAGGAGAATGGCCGCACTTTCAATGGACTCTCGTGCACTGGAGGACTCACTTATGGACAAGATAGAAGTCCCGTTAAACACTATGGAATTGTAGCCCCTATTGAGAACGAGATCCCCAGTCTATAAACTGTTTAGCTACATGAGCATTATTGTTGTTAGCGCGAGTTGCTCGGCACTCGCGAATGTTTTTGTGAAACATACTCGCGAGCAAGGGTTGCTCGCGAGTTCATTTCTCATTTTGGCTCGAGAGCACCGGTCACTCGCGAGCATATGCTCGCGAGTGAATTTACATCTTTCACTAATACTTTGTCCTGTGCGGGCGGTTCTTTATGGAGGTCTTTCACTTGCCTGAAAAAGCTACCAACAAAAGATTTCTTAAGGAAATATAGCAGCCCTATTCATGTATCGAGCCGTAGGCTAGGACGTCTAAGTCCCGCAACGAAATAACACTACCGTAATCCATCCTATCGTAACCCAAATGATGAAATAGAAGAAATTGGCCCACATGAGCCAGATCTCGAGTAGTCATTTCCTGATGGTATGCTGTTTCTCGAATACCGTTTCCCAGGCTACCGTAACACGAATTTCTAATATTGAGCAAATCGACTCGGAATTTGGGATTCGGACGAGATCCTCGAGTAGTTCAAAATATCCTAGGGGATACCGTGGTGCTCCTACAGTATCAGGGATACTGTATCCCTGACTACGGTAATGGCGTTCATGCGAGAGAGTAAAATTGACAAAGGGGCCCTGATACCCAATGAAGCACACCCCGACCTCTGTGTTCATGTGATGAGATTGTGAGAGTGACGATCATGATAAAATATACTATACGTTATAGTTAGAAATTTCTCATCCATTTCCACTAGAGTATCGAAAATGACATTTTGAGCAAAATCAAAAAAGTTATTTAGAATACATTTCAAACAGTCATTTTTTAACAAGCGGTCGTCCAGGCCGTTCTCAAAAAGTCATTATTTGTTAAAAACTCAATTATTCGAATCGGTCTGTTCCTAATTCAACCACTCTCCACAGCTAACGCTGGTCGAAGTGAATCAACTTTTTATTTCAAAATGACTGTCTGATGCAAATAAAAAAGTTGAAACACCCATTGTCAAAAAGTCATCAATCACTTGATTGGTGGAAAGTGACTTTTTAATAAGACACTTTGTCAAAAAGTCATTTACTTTCAACACTCTAATTTCCACTCAAAGAAGGTTGAGAACAATGGAGGCACTCGCGAGCATCTGCTCGCGAGTGCCTCTCTCTCGCGAGCCATTTTTCACTTTATGCTCGCGAGCGACCGGTCAATATGTACGAGCAGGCCAGAAATGACTCGGCGAGTGCTGAGTGCTCGGCGAGCGATGCTCGAGCTAACAACACTAATGAGCATCTGGAGTTAGAAGTTTGAAGGGGATTGGTGCATGTACAACGATTCAAGCGTGCACTACGCTCGAAACATGGTTCGGGGTACAGGTTCGGCCCATGGGGAACTTGGTAGTCTACTGCAAGTTCGGTCCAGAGGGAGCTCAGTAGCCTACTCCAGGTTCGATCCAGCAGGAGCTCGGTAGCCGGAATTCTGTCGAGGGGGGAGTGAGGTAGTTGAGACATTTAAAGGAGACATACGCCACCCGCGTTCTGATACTTAATCAAAAATCTGACTGGATTTGACCT
Organism: Pristionchus fissidentatus; assembly: GCA_036245785.1. NCBI lineage: Eukaryota > Metazoa > Nematoda > Chromadorea > Rhabditida > Neodiplogasteridae > Pristionchus > Pristionchus fissidentatus. Next base: position 21,332,492 of record BTSY01000002.1, read on the forward strand.
ACCGCAATCTAGAATACTGTAGGGAGTACGGACAGGAGGCAGAACACCACTGGGCATGGCCCACCGCACTCCTGGTAGGATACTCTCGCTCTGATCCTGTCGCTTAGCGGAGCTACAGTACCCCTACCAAGCCGGCTTTAGGTACGTAAAAGCGACCAAGCAAACTCGCATTTTCAGATTATTGTGTGAACAAAAGTGAAAACCCAACTCGAATTTTCGGTTTTAATGCCCATTTTTGAAAAACCCAACCCGCATTTTCGACTTGCTGCAACACTCCCTTTCGACCTATGGTTCACTGGACGGCAGTAGCCCCTTGGAAGATTCGAGTGGAAGATTTGGTTGCACTAGTAGACTCGCTTCATTTCAGTCTCCAATCGTGAAGGAGAGCGGCACTGAAGTAGTGAGGATTGTAGTGAACATGAGTGACAAGAAGAATAAGAAGAATGGGAAATGAAGAGACTGTAGGCATTCTGTAGAGTACTGTCTAGTTAGGTCTGAGTGTTTAATAATGCATTTTTTTACTTTATAAGTTTAATTTTTTTATTCCAGCATGTTTCTGTTGTTGTTTGTTTGTTTACGAGCGCAAGTTTTAATATTGATTACTATCCGCATGATTCCAAACCCACAGACGAGGGTTAGATCGAGATTTCCCGAGTGTTTTCCTTCTACTAGTATTTTGAATGAAAAAAGTCTTAACGACGATAAATCATTATGTTTGTATAATAGGGGGCTTTAATGCATTTTATGTGAATTTAAGTTGATAATATATTAAGAGAAAAAACAAAGAGAAGGTGGGAATATTCCTCCTAAATCTTTTACAAAGTTGACTGGGACAAGTGCAACATTACTGATATAATATTGGTTCTAACGAAAATACCTGTTCCTCCACTACTAGGGAATCGAAATGTCTGTCTGTTTGTGTGTTGGTTTTTTTTTCCTTCCGCGTGACGGACGTTTTTCCGTTTTTACGCTATAACTCTTTTCAAAGTTTAGCAATCTTCTCACATCCTTTTGCATGTGATAGGCAACGATGAAACACATCGTAATCAATATTTGAAAAATCGATAATTTCATGGCCAAGTCGGTAGCGAGCTCGACTAGAAATCCGAGGGTCTCAGGTTCGATCCCCGCCGGTGCATATTCTTTTGCCGCATTTTTTGTTAAATGTGGCCCAAACCCATTTTTGAGTAACGAGATTCACATTTGAGCATCTTTTGCCGATTTTTGAAGTGAAATATCGATTGATTTCACTTGATTTCACGCGATTTCATGAAATTTCCGCACATTTCGTTCCAAATCATTCCTCATGCCGGCAATCTCGCAGGAATGGAGTTAGAACGAGAGTGTAAGGGAAATTGAGAGTGACTCTCTCACTTTGGCACACTCTCTCGCCCCTGACCTCTTTCTGGAGGCCGGAATCATGCATCCGGAAGCTTCCTAAAAAAATCGCTTCAAAATCGCTCTATCTTCTCGGATCCTTTTGCATACGACAACAGACCAAAATCCCCTTCAAATTTTACAAAATGTAATTGACCAAATCCATAGCCAAGTGGGTTACGCTCTTGACTTTCAAACCGAGACCCCCAGGTTCGAACCCCGCCGCGGGCAAAACGTTTGCCGCATTTTTCGCAAGTGTCAGAAGCCCTTTCAGCACGTTCTTGAGTAACGTGGAACACGATTTCACCTGTTTTGCCGAGTTTTAACATGAAAAATCGAAAATTTCGAAAAGTTGCCAATTGATTCGCAGAACGTGAGGGAACACAGGAAAAGTGTTTTGCGATGTCGGAAACGTGTTTGAACACGCCCGGGAAATCAACACACGGTATCATGCGTTTCCGTTGAGAAAGGCTCGTGAGGTTGAGAGCGATCGAAAAAAGTTGCCACGGAGCCACGAAGTGGCGAACTGGCAACTTTTTTCGTTCGCTCTCAGTCTCACGAGCCTTTTGCAATGGAATAAGCCAGAACTCTTCCTAGAGATTAACATTACCCAACATACTAAACTCCCCCTGGACCGTACTTGGAGCCGGCTACCGAGTCCTCCTCCCTGGACCGAATCTCAAGCAAGCTACCGAGTTCCCCTGAACCGTGCCTGAAGAAGGCTGCCGAGGTCTCCCTGAACCGTACCTGAAGAAGGCTACCGAGGTCCTCCTGGACCGAATCTTAAGTAGGTTACTTAGCTCCCCCTGGACTGTACCTGGAGCAGGCTACCAAGTTCCCTCCTGGACCGAACCTGGAGCCAGCTACCGATATCCCCCTGGACCGAACATTTACCCAAAACTGTGCATAGAGCGTAGTGTACGCATAGAGCGTAGTGTACGCATAGAGCGTAGTGTATTTAACCTCAACACATCCCGGCTAGTTTTGGTTATTGTTTTTGTTGTTGTTTTTGTTTACTCCCTCGTCTCGTCACTTTCCATAATCTAAGACACGTCCTCTCCCTTGTTCTCCCTCCCTCCACTCTTCATTCTCCACTCATTTCCACATTGGGAACTCGCTTCGTTCGGTCGATCAAAGTGATGCTCCTTCCTCTTCTCCTCGTCTTTCTCATAGTTCAAGTGGCAGGAGAAAAAGCAGGAGTCAGTTCTATCCACCAAATACAAATTTTCCGCATCGCTGTGAGTTACCAACACAAATCGTACCGTATTCCAGATTTTCGTCTCTGGAACCATCAATTGTCTTGATAATGGTGGCCTTTCGAGACCGGTGACTGAAGGAACCGTTGAATTGATGGAGCTCGATTTCGGGCCATATCGTATGAACTAGAATAATATTTCGATAAAATAAGAACTGATTAAGATTTCTTCGATTCTGACGATCGCTTCGATCAGACAAACTTCACGAATTCTGGCCAATTTAACTTGAGAGGCTCCGAAAGAGAGGCAAGTTTGCGACATTTTTGTAGTTGTATGAAACAGATTCGGGCTATCGCGCTCGGATTGTTCCTCCCGACTCCAACGAAATGTCCCAATTTCAGGTTGTAAGGCCTCAATTCTTCCTCAAGTTCAATCTTCCCTGCCCTCCTATTTCCTACTGCAAGGATCCCATCTACCAAAGCAGGTGGAGCATCTTTCAGTGTTCCCTTTGAGTTGTATGGAATAAATTGTTCCACTTGAGATGCTGGGATACGACTGATCCGACTATCGAATTCACGTATCTCACGGAGGAAAGCGGAGCAGAGGAAATGAATGGCCGCAGACTCGCTGATTTGGTATAGAGAAATATTATGAGAAAAAAGTCACTAGGATCAGGACACCAAGTTTTTTTTTAAATCACTTAGCTGTAAGTGAAAATAAAAATGTCACTTATAGGTAAGTGAATTTTTTCACTCGAATTCCTGATCTTAGTGACGTTTATTCTGAGTGTACGGTAGATAATTCATACTCCCTATTTCAGCCGCCACACAAGATCAGTTGCTATATCGGAGTGAAGGTCAATTCAAGTACCATCGATGGACTATCGTGCATTGAACGATTCTTCGGCCGAGCAAGAAAACCCGTAATGAAGTATTTCCAGTGAATATTTTCCCCCAAACAAGCTAATAAAGAGTTTGGTTGAATATGCGTTCGGGACTTTAAAATAACAAAACTATTTTCACTAACGATTCTTCCTTGGCAATATTTTGAGAAACTGGTCCTAATAGGATAATCTGTAACAGACACATCAAGATCGATCTTCAGAAGGTTCAACTCTGAATTACGCACACTGTTAGTGTATAAAATTTATCTTAGTGGCTCCCAAATTTAAGCGAGATTTTTTCAAGCAAAAAAGACACATTTGGCGCTCAGTTGTTCCTTCGGTACAACCATCGTTATTTAGGAAGGTAGCTGTTTTGTTTTTTTCTATTCTTTTCTGTTTTTGTTGTTGTTTTTGTTTTTTTTACTCACACAACAAAACGTTGTCATTCGTTGTCTGATTCTCTCGTTTCGCACACTTTCTCGATGATACCCTCTTTCTCAAAACTTGATTTCGCCGTTATTCTGTCTGATGTTGTACCACTACTTCCCTTTACCGGACCAAGTAACCCGGCGAGGGACCATCATTCATAATTTCCCTGTGTGAATCTAGAGGACCCATCACATTCATGCCCAGATAGATTGCTTAGTCCGGAAAAGAGAAGGATTGCCGAGTGAGGGGAATATTCTGAGAAATGGGGCCTAAAAGGACAACCGGCAGCAGAGACATCAAGATCGATCCTCAGCATGTTAAGCTCCGAACTGCGTTCTTTCCTTTTGCTTAGTTCAGTATACTGTAGTCTTGGCACTACTGCAACATTTGTGACCAGAATTCAAGATTGGCCGCAAAAAACAGTGTGTAGAGCAGAAATGAGAAGGATCATTCTTTGAGACTACGGTAGTCGTAGTCTTCATATTGATCTGTCTGCTCTCGACCAATGAACACCGGCATTTGCCATGACTCCACTGTTGCTCTATCACTCACTATCAGTATCTCTCTCTTTGTCACTGACAGACACAAGTCTTGCATCGCTTTCTCTCTCTCATATCACTCAGTTCGTAATCAGTCGACTGCCGCTGGCGTTCCTTCCAAGACTGCATCACATTTGCGCACACGCAAGTTTACTTGATAAGGAGAATGTTATCGCTGATGCATTAGGGAGGCGTTTATCAGAGTATTTGGAAATGGTACAACTAGCAGGAAACTTGAATGGAATACGCAGAGGCCAGCGAAACACATCAATTACCCATCAAGAGAGAAGCGATTTTGATCGGGAACTCTGATCGTGCGAGGATTTGTGCGGTTTCAGGTTGAACATTGTTTGATCCCAATATCGAGTAATTTCAATAGAGTTGTGAGACTCACCGGTGATCATTGTTCTTTGCCATTTCATGTATCTACCACTATCGTTTTAGTATTTCTTCAGGGAAATTTATTCATTTCACCTCCCCCTCTCCACCCCGAGGCCCCCTCATCTCTCGAAACTCCACAGAGGTTGATCATTTATTGCTCGCGATAAACTTCCATTGATAAGAAAGGTGCGAGAGATATGCAAATGGCGCCATAATCAGTGATAACCAACTGAGAGGAGATCTTCAAAGGTGCGCCAATTGATAATAGCGGAAGTGGCGGACGGGTTTTCACGAGAACTAGAAAGTGTAAATTGCGCCCGCGCGAATTTCTAAAGAACGTTTCAAATAGTCTATTGTTAAAAACGATCACATGCAATTTCGATTTTGATTTAATCGTTGGGCGAATTATTTTATTATCCATAGATCAATCTGCGACTTCTCGAAAGTACGCAAAACACGTGTTTCCCTTCTCTATTTTGATCTGTCTGCACTAAGTGAACGGTCAACAAGTTTACGCCTACTCATTATCTCACTTGGTCATTTCTCGAACTCTTTCTATTCGGGGAAAAACGAAATAAAATGAAAGTGCTTGTGTTTTGAGTGTTGATTGCGACGCGAAAAGTGACAAAGAGTGAAAACAGGCGAATCCCGAAGGATTATCTGTTGTTGTGGAAGGAGAGAGCGACAGTTGTGTCATGGATATCTCTGATCGCGCCTTGATCCGAGAGCATTTGAATTTAGAGCTCGGGATGAATCATGCATCCTCACTTCCATAGAGATGTATTTATTCCAGACTAGATCACGGTCAGATCTAGCTCAGACTAGATAATTCCAGTTCGGTTCCCTGTATAGCACGATTTCTTGCCATGATCCAGGAAAGAAATGAGATGATTCCAGCATGCAACCGATATATTTCCAGCGACTTCAGAATGAGACAGGGATCCAGCTTGGAAAACAATACCAGAGTAGGATCAAAGCAATATCCAAGAATCTTTCCCCTAATCTTTATGGATATCTACCGTTTCCCCCAACTTCTAAACAATTCTCGTGGTCTTCTGTTCTTGTCGGTTGTCAGAAACAGCCGATCGAATGTGTTTTATCTCTTTCTCTTCTCTCTCCTCTTCCTTTCCCTCTGTTTAGAATACGAGCCAGTAGAATTCGAAATTTGAGCCCACTGTCTCGTCATTTCGCACACTCTCTCATCGTCCGACCGATCTTTGTGTGAAATGAATAGCCCGTGGTCTCACATTTAAACTCCAATTGTCAGAGTTCTTTGTCTGCTAGTAACACATGGCATCCCTTCTCCTCTATTTAATTTCTCACGATGACATCTTCTTTCACAAGTTCGACTGTCCTTTTCCCCTCTTTTTTCTTAGTCCAGATGTGAAAAGTGATGAAAGGGCTGAATAGTCATGAGATGCTCATCTTTGTCTCTTTGAATACCCGCCTGCACTTTCTTTTTTCCCTTTCAGGCCTTGGAATTCCCCTGGAAACTTAATTGAACTTTTTTTTGTAAATTCAATTAGAGCCCTCCTAGTAGATGGGATAGTCATCCTTAATTAATTATCCATTCCCGAATGCGTAGGCACATGACGTTCGCATCGTTCCTGCTTCTTAACGGATCTTCAATCGGTGATCGAATCAGAATGAGTGAATCAGAGAGAAGAGAGAGAGAGAGAGAGAGAGAGATCATAGAACCGACGAAGGGCCGTCGAAAACACAGAAGAAGAGGAGACACGATGGGAGAAGCTCCCAGAGAGGGGTCAAGACGAGAGAGTGTGCAAAAGTGAGAGAGTCCCTCTCAATTTCACACGGTCTCTCACACTAAATCCCTTCCTGTAGGATTCGCCGTCTAGTGGAATGATGTGTTCTGTGCCCTTCTCGAGAAGGAAGAGAGAAGAAATAGGATAACGTGCCCCGGCCGCTTCCCATTCCCTCGAGGATTCTGCAAAGAAGAGTTTGGAGAAGAGAGAGAGAGAGAGAGAGAGAGAGAGAGAGAGATCTATGGTCTACGCCCATTCGAAATGCACAATTGAAACGCGCAGCTTCTTCGTTGAACATGTCAGAACCCCGTGAAAGATGAGTTATTTATTGGGGGCGGAGTCCACTACTCACGGTGTTTCATGAATGCGTCACATCCATTTAATGCATGTTGCCGTTTTCCGATCTCTCCCATTTCTAGTAGACTAGAAGATAAAGTAAAAGTGTACTCAACCATTTCTTAATTTTGTCCAATAATGAGACTGATCGAAATTGTCTACGGTAATTGCAAATTTCCATCAATTATTACCGGGCCTGTCCGAAACAATTCGGAAATGAATTGGTTTTTCTTTTCCGCGTGCTGTTCTCATCCTCATTTTTTAAAGCCATTGCCTGATGCGTTTTAAACTGCAGTTTTGGAAAAATTACAAAACTTTTAAGAGCACTTTTTTCTCGGGTTAACGGGTACCTACACTGCGGTTCCAAAACATACGACCATCCATTACATCGCACTTTTAAACGTAGAGTACTAAATGAGATGAGTAATCAGAAGTCAAATCTCTGATTTCCTATCATTTTCCGGTACACTCGTCCTTCTCTCAATTCCCTGCAGCTTCTCCCTCGTGTCTCCTCTTCTTCTATGTTTTCGACGGCCCTTCGGCGGTTCTATGATCTCTCCTCCCCCTCTTTCTCATCTCTCTCTCTCCCTCTCTCTCTCTCGTCCCCTCCATTCTCTTACCCCTCGAGTCTGAACTCCACACTGTGTTACACTCACTTTCTGCAGCAGCTGAGTGCCCATCATTTGTATACTTTCTAGTATTTTGTGTCGTCGAAAGAACAATTCAGAAATGACACGAAACCCCCGATCTCTGGCACTTTCACACGATATAAGAACGGTTTCCAAGACGCATCATGTTTTAGATGGAGAATAAAACAGTAAAACTCGTATACTATTTTTCGAATTGTTTCGTCGTGCAAATTCAACAATTCCCTGAGACAACTGTCCATCATGCGAAAGATGAATCAGCTGGTCAGTTAGTCTCGCCCTTACACTACATTCTGATCTCTTAGCAGGGAGAGAGAGAGAGAGAAGGGGGAGGAGCCTTATCTAATCACCCCTGCCACGAGGTCCATTCTTCTCCTCCCAGCTAGACATACGCGGTAGAGCGAGCGCGCCAACGATACAACTATATGTCTCATTCAAATATCGACCGTCTGTTCTGTGCTCTGGCTGGCCATAAAGAAGTTGTGCTCCCGTTGATTCCTGCACTTTATCGCCATCCCAGACGGTTTCATGACCCCCTTTGGTTTTCTGGATTGTTCCCATAACTACTTATTCAATTTCCAGGGAATTTCCCCCCGTTTTCTGCTGATAGAATCGCCCACCGACTCTTCGGTTTGGTGAGTAGAAATTTTTTTTCTTTATTATTCATGATAGATCTTTCCTGGATGTATCAGCAAAGCGTAAATTTTCTATGATAACGGTTCTCCAAGGTTTCGTTTTTTTTTCACGAAAACATTTTCCACCCTCCTCATTCACTACATTCTCTTGTTTCGGATAGCAAACGAGAGAGCGCGTGGAATGAGGAGGGAGGAAAACCGTTCACTAGGAAACAATTCTCCTAGCAAGTTTACGTTTTCCCCCACATGGTGCCAGTTGCTTGGGAAAACAGTAGGACAACTCGAGTTATCGTGCAGAAAAGAGTGCGAAAAAAGAGGCAAACATTTCCGTAACAACAACTCCAGTGGTGCATCTAAGAACAGCACTCTATGATCATTACTGTCACACCATATCCTTTCTCAAACGAGATTATAGTTGTACATTATGCGGAAAATGAACTAAAACAAAGTGCGAAAATGATAAATAATCAGAGTTTTATATTAATAGATGAGAATCATCAAATTGTCCAAATTGCAGCTCCCTTCCTTGTATGCCCTCTCTGACTATCTGCACTCTCACAGTCGCCCTCTGCATATCGGGCGGCTTCCAACAAGGTATTGCGTCATTCTTAGCTAATCAACATTTTCCAATTGGCGGTCGCAGACATACGGTTAATTTACAATACTGTTCTAAATACAGTGAATATAGATCAAACAACGATAAATGAAACTCTCCTCATTTCGCGCACTTCTTTTTCCAATGTTTGTGCGAGAGAGTGCGCGTTAAAGATACTCCGACTCGTGTATAATCGTACGCAAAGTGATGATGATATCAATTTGCGATTACATAGTGATGACGCAATCCTTGCAGGCTACATCGCCTCAGTGCTAAATCAGCCGTACATCTACATCGAGCATTTCATCAATGACACCATCCACGAGAGACTCGGAGTTCGCCCCTCGGAGAATGCTCTTGTAAGATCATTTTAGGGTATATTTTTTTTCCCTAAAAATTTTTGAGTTTATAGTGAATGTCATTGCAAGGAACAGTCCATTCATACCATTTTTTCGCTCTCTAAATTGTTGATATGTTTCACAGATTCAAGAAAGGAGGCAAAACTTGGATGAACCAATTGGAGTAACTTTCGAGAAAATAGATTATAATAATTATTAATTTTTAAACATTAATAATTAATATTTTTAATTAATCTAAAAAATATCTTTTTAATAAGGATCCTTTCCAGAATATCATCTGGTCGTCTCTCAATATCATGTTCCCAATTGCATCGATCGCTGGCCAATTCCTAGCAGCATGGTCGTGCAGACGATTTGGAAGGAAGGGTAAGAGCTATTACTTAGCCATGACGCAATCATTCTATTTCTGTTCTGATTAAGTAGGATTACGTATGCTTGAAGAAAGAAGTTAGGTTGCATAGTGACCACGCAATCTGGTAACTGCACAATGACTAGACAGACCAGTAGGTCTAATATTTCCAATTGATGACGCAATCGTTCAGGCACAGCTCTGCTCTCTTGTCTTCTCTACGTGCCGGGCACTCTTCTCTCCTCTCTGGCTGAGCCAGCTCGCAGCTTCGAATTGCTATTCATCGGACGCATTCTGTGGTTAGTTATTTCGAGTTTATTTTCTCCAAATATGTTCGACTGAATTGTCAGAATGAACAATAATTAGATAGCATCAAAGGGTACACTGTCGTCTTAAATAAATCAAATCTGATCACATTAGAGTCCATTTAATTTTTAGTTAAGCATCATCTAAAAGTGCAGAAACACCGAGTAAATTCCGAGTAAATTCCGAGTAAATTCCGAGTAAATTCAGTAAAAGTAGACTCGAGTAAATTCCTCCCCTCATTCAGGTCTCTCGCCAACGGTCTCAACTCAGTGAATGCCACAGTGTGGATCGTTGAATGCGCCCCTCCATCGATTAGAGGAGGAATGGCTGCCATGCAAGAGTTCTCTATGGCTGTCGGTGAGATTTGCAAAACAAAAAGGACCAAACCCCGTAAATTATTCTATAAAAAGCAATTATGACAGTCGAATATTACGCTCGAAGGTGATTAAACGGGAACTAATGAAAAATAATACACTGATGATTCATTCGTTCTTGAATTATGCATCGTTCTCTCTTCAGGTTCCCTCCTGTGTCAATCCCTCGGTCTTCCCTTCTCAACTCCTTCTCTCTGGCCATTCATCTTCCTTCCCAATCTTCCTCTTGTTCTCTTGGCAGTCGGCCTCTTCTGCATGGTTCCCGACAGTCCCACGAGTATTTTGGAGAGGGAAGGGGATATGGACAAGGTGAGGAAGATATGTTGGAGAGTCGAATAGTATGATAGAACCAGTTGACGATAGAGATGCTAACAAAGACTGTTTAGAAGGTATATGGGAAAAGAGTTTGAAGGAAACTTAAGATAAATGGGGCAAACGATTGGAATGAACGTATATCGCTGTTGGTATAAGAGGAATCCGACATTAATTATCTAATTATACATTTCTTATATTTGTAACAAAATATTGTAAATCAGGCCCGTGATGCACTCGCTCGTTACTATGGAGTTGCGGTGGATTCACAAATGATCGAGGATGAATTATCTCCCAATAAGAAGAAGACAAAGATTGAACAAAGCACTGATAACAAGGTCAGTTCAATTAATCAAAAATCAACATTAGAATTTCTTTTTTCTTTCTACGGTGTCTAATAGCAGGGTGTGTTGAGGTTAAACTACGTTATGGTAGGGTGCGCACTACGTTTTCAAAGTATGGTTCAGGGGGGCGTTCAATTGCAGGGCACAGTTCGGTCCAGGGGGAGCTTTGCAGCCGACTCCAGGCTCGGTCCAGGGGGAGCTCTGTAGCCGGCTCCAAATTCGGTCCAGGGGGAGCTCGGTAGCCGGCTCCAAGATCGGTCCAGGGGGAGCTCGATAGCCGGCTCCAAGTTCGGTCCAGCGGGAGCTCGATAGCCGGCCCCAGTTGACATTGAAGCTCGACTTATGTTGGGGAGTGTTAATCGCTACAAAGAGTACTGGCTTATTCCGTTGCAAAAGGCTCGTGAGGCTGAGAGCGATCGAAAAAAGTTGCCACTCCTCACGAGCCTTTCACAACGGAAACGCAGGATACAGTGCGTTCAGAACTTTTAGAGCAATTTCGGAAACGTTTTCTATGATCCCCTACGCTCTCTGAATCATTTTGGAACTTTTCGATTTTTCACGTTAGAACGTGTTAGAACACGTTCAGACACGTTTCTGACATTGCAAAACACTTTTCCTGTGATCCCCCACGCTCTCTGAATCATTTTGAAACTTTTTGAAATTTTCGATTTTTCACGTTAGAACGTGTTAGAACACGTTCAGACACGTTTCTGACATCGCAAAACACTTTTCCTGTGATCCCCTACGCTCTCTGAATCATTTTGGAACTTTTCGAAATTTTCGATTTTTCACGTTAGAACGTGTTAGAACACGTTCAAACACGTTTCTGACATCGCAAAATACTTTTCCTATGATCCCCGACACTCCCTTCATCATTTGGGAAAATATCGAAAATTTCGATTTTTCATGTTAAAACTCGGCAAAACAGGTGGAAACGTGTTTCACGGTACTCAAAACCGTGTTAGAACAGTTTCTGGCACTTGCGAAAAATGCGGCAAAAGGTTTGCCCGCGGCGGGGATCGAACCTGGGGGTCTCGGATTCAAAGTTTGGCTCGTAACCCACTTGACTATGGATTTCGTTAATTAAATTTTGTAAATTTGAAAGGTATTCTGGTCGGGAATCATATGCAAAAGGAATTGGGAAGATAGCGCGATTTTGAAGCGAAATATAAGGGAAATGCGAAAAACGTGACCGCCGGACACACACACAGACAGACACACAGACAGACAGACAGACGTTCTGAAATAATAGTCTTTAGTAATGATGGAAGAATCTTCATGGCAGTGAGAAATTCCTATTGTCATTGCATTTGCACGACTAGATTTTCTTGAAGATCGTTTCCTGTGAAAGACTGTGCTTCCCCACTCTCGATGCACCGTTTTATTATCTGCGTCTAAGGAAAAATCTTTTCGCTCCTAATAAAATGACTGCCAGATTAGCCTTTAGGGGTAAGAGTGAGTGCCGTACATAATGGAGAGTGGCTATCTCACTTTCACACATTCCCTCGGCCCTCACCCCTTCATAAACATGTGTTTTAGTGAAGAAGAAAAATAAAAACGAGATAATATTCAGGGCATCAGTTGGATTTTCAATCCATTTGGACTCGAAGACGACAAAATGAGAGTGATCCAGCAGGCTGCTTGGCTTGGAGTTATGGTCAAGGTTCGCACATCTTTATTCAAGCCGGTTTTATGTTTATGAGATAAGCAGTACACAAATATCTCTATTTAGCATATTCAGTCTTTATGGTAATGAAAAAATGTTTTTTTTTCGAAATATGAATCACAAAAAAAATCAATACAGATCGCATACGTCTTCACGGGCGCTCGATGTCTACGATCGTACTCAACTTTTGTCCTTCACTATCTCTCCCATTACACACTCGAAGCAGCGACGCTGGGTGAGGATTACGAACTGGCAATATACAGTAACCGAACGATGAACAAATAGATTTAATATCACCTTGAATTGGCTTACATGTTAGCAGACAAAACTAGAGAAGCTAGTCCATTGCGTCATTCCTCATTGCGTTCATCAAGATCAAAATTTTATACAAGCCAAATTCATTTTCAGGATCATGGATCATCTCGCTCATTCGAATTCCTTCCACTCTCATTCCCGTCTTCTTCGTCGACCGAATTGGTTCGGTTTAAACAAATTAAATATCGGCAACTTGCTGATTTCTGGTTTCACCATCCCATGAAAACCAGTGAACTTACTTGTTTCTCAATTTTCATTGGATCGAACTACGTAAATAAAACTATCGTTTCTTCTAGTGATTCTAGTGTTTCTTACTTGTTTCTCAATTTTCATTGGATCGAACTACGTAAATAAAACTATCGTTTCTTCTAGTGATCAATATGTAGTTCTTCTCTAATACAATTATTCGATCTAACACCACTACTCTCTTCTTCATCATTGCGCCAATATTCACATTTCTTTTCACAGGTCGTCGTCCTCTCATCATTTTCTCTCTCATTGTCACACTTTTCTCTCTTGGACTTCTCATTACCTCAATTATGGTCGGAGAGACAATGCAGGTCCGCCACTATTTCACATAACAGCTTCGAATTTTCCGGATATTAAGAAAATCATAATTTACTTATTCCAGTTGGCCTCCTTCATTTCATTCGCAGTTCTTCTGCTGGTGAATGCCGCTGGATTAGGGTGAGTTCACAGTTAGACAAATCCTTCTCACTTCGAAAGAACTCAATTAAGTGGAAAGAGTAGACATCTCCTCTCCTCCTCTCCTCAAAGCTTACCGATCGTCTTCTTTTCCAGTTCCGTCTCTCGTTTCTATGCAGCTGAACTCGTGCCTCGATCACTCCTTCTGGAAGCTGTCTCAATTTTAGCGGGACTTGAGGTTCAATATTTTCGCAATCAATAATAGTTCATTCAGTTAATGAAAAAAACAAACGCAATTGTGCTTTTCGAAACGAAATATGGAAAATTTGTTATCTCAGGCTTTCACTAAGATCGTCGTCGAATTCGCTTTCTTCCCCGTTGCAAATGTGATAGGTGAGCTTTTTTTGTTTTATTAGAAATAATTCCTTCAGATTTATGTATCAGGGTGTAAATAAATGGTCTGAAAATTTCGAGTAGTTGATTTTCATAACAAGAATGGCATACAAGTCCAACCATTAAAATGCTAAATTAAGGTGTCTATTCTCTCCTCATTTTCGTCGTTCCCTCCTTCATCTTTCTCATTGCAATCTGGGCGCTTTGCCCCGAAACGAGCGGTCGAAATGTCTACCAGGCAAGTTGTTTAAAGAAGGTGTCCCACGAATATTTGGTCAACTGAGTTCTCACTGTGGGGCAATGGGGATCGAATACCCGATGAGAGCCTGGAAAATCGGAAAAAAAAATGTTTCAGTTTTTAGTTTGAAGAAAATTATGTTTAATAAACTGTCCAAAACGACCAGAATTCTTACAGTATTTCACATTGAACCTGCAATCTTTTCGCGGTGGGAGTTAGAATTTTGGGAAAAGAAGTCAGAGAAAGGGAGAGAGATAATGGGAAAAGAGGAGGGTGCGCGAGAGAAACCGCGCGTGCATTTGTGTTTCACCATCTTCTGATAAGAGAAATGAAACGTCGAACATCGGGGAAATAAAAGGTTGTAAAAAAAAAAAAGTCCCACTCCCGCTGTCTCTCGTCATTCTCGCCCCTCCAATCCCCCCGCCAGACAGAGACGGGATTCCACCTACTCTGGCTATACTGAGCGCAACCGCTCCCACCCCCAGAACGCCCGCCCGAACCAGATACCCAAGCACCCCAATTCCTACGGCAATCGCGACTATCCCCAGTATCCGTCCCTTCTCTCGCAGTCGATCCCTCCTCCCCATACCCCGTATTCCCATCCGATTCCCCCTCAGCCATTCCCCCAGTACAACTACGGTAGTCCATTCATGTCGTTCTGCTCACAGTACGGGGTTCCGCCCAATATGGGAATGCAGGGAAACTGGCAGTGAGTCACCGGTCCACTAATCACTCAGACAAAAACTCTCTCAAATTATCCGCATATTTAGCCAATTGCCGCTCTGTTCGGAACAAGCTACCGTATCTCTCTCAGACCCTCTCACAGAAACATAGCATCATTTGCCTCACGGAAACTTGGCTGACTTCAACTTTTCCAAACTCGCTGCTTCTTGACTCTCATGAACAGTTTTATAGCGCTTTCCGTAGAGACCGAAACTCGCGTGGAGGCGGCGTCGCTATAATAGTCCGCTCATCGATTAGCGCTATTCAGATCTCAGACGAAACTGTCGCTGGCTCGCATGAACTCCTAGCTGTAGATTTAGATATCAATGGTGATTTGCTCAGAATCGTGTGTATCTACCGAAACCCAAAAGCCACTGCTATTCAGACCAACTCGCTAGCGAAGTCTATTATTGATCTTTGCTCTTGCCCCCAGCCTACAGTAATCATTGGTGATTTCAACCTTCCTGATATCGATTGGTCACTCTACCCCCTTCCACAAACGTGCAGAATCACCCCCGCAGCCCAATCGATTCTTGACCTCTGCGAGTCCATCAAACTCGCGCAATTAGTGAAAGACACCACCAGGAAGGAAAATATTCTTGATCTTGTACTTTGTAATAGCCCGGGGCTAGTCAACCGGACAGAAGTAGGTCCTCCATTCGGAATTTCCGACCACCACACAGTCACTTTCCAGTTATCGCTCTCGCATTCAGTCCCTGCTTACACTTTGAGAAGGGATTACAAAAAATGCGATTACGCGATTATAAATTGCCAGTTAGCAAATATCGATTGGGCTCTCGCTTTCTCGACACTTAGGCATGTAGATGATATGTATGACCTACTCATGAAAGTCATTCAGAAAACCATCGATATTCATGTTCCATGGGTTAGAGTAAACATCACTCATGGGAAAGTACCTCCCCACATAGAGAGACTGATTAGCAAGCGCTTCCTAGCATGGCAGGAATCAATTAGAATAGGAGACCCCGCCGCCACTAGAAAATTCGAACAGCTCAATAGAAAATTCAGAAAATCACTGATAAACTATCATAGAGCAATAGAGAAAAGTGTGATTGAAAGTGAAGATCGAAACAAGTTCTTCCGTTTCATGAAACGCTGTTCTAACAAACAAAGAGGAGTAGAAGGTCTAAAAAGAAATGACGGGTCGTTAGTGATGGACGATATTAGCAAGGCGAACTTACTAGCTGAGACATTCGCCAGTGTTTTCACCACCGACAATGGTAATAGCCCTCCTACCAGCACCCTCCCCAACTTTGGAAACTATCAGGAACCATCATTTCTGAGACATGAAATATGTTCGCTTATCGAACGATGGAAGCGATCTTCCTGTAGAACACCAGAAAACATCGACCTCAGCTACATCAAA
The DNA here is from genome assembly GCA_036245785.1 of Pristionchus fissidentatus. Classification (NCBI taxonomy): domain Eukaryota; kingdom Metazoa; phylum Nematoda; class Chromadorea; order Rhabditida; family Neodiplogasteridae; genus Pristionchus; species Pristionchus fissidentatus. The sequence continues at coordinate 21,348,684 of BTSY01000002.1, forward strand.
AAGATAGCTGTACCCATCTCTGAACCTCTTGAATTCATTTTTCGCCACTCATACGAAACAGGTGTAGTCCCTTCCCCATGGAGACACTCAATTGTAACTCCAGTCAAGAAATCCCCTCCCTTCTCCGACCCTCTAAACTACAGACCAATATCGATTACGTCTCTATTCTGCCGAGTCTTTGAGCGCCTCTTGTGCAAACCCATTATTGAGCACTGCGAAAATTTAGATATCTTCCCTGACGAACAGTACGGCTTCAGAAAGAAACGTTCTCGTGAGCTTCAAATGCTAGACGCGCTTGAACACTGGACATATTCCATTAGTGATGGTCAACCCGTCGATGTCGTCTATTTTGACTTTGCAAAAGCCTTCGATAGAGTATCTCACCCCAAGTTGAAACACAAACTAGGCAGCATTGGCATAGCCACAAAAACTGTTCACTGGATTTCGAGCTATCTGGCAAACAGAACATTCCAAGTAAGAGTTCGTGAAAAACTATCCATCTCCCTACCCGTCACGAGTGGGGTACCACAAGGGTCCGTACTAGGCCCTCTGTTGTTTCTTATTTTCACATCTGAGATCCCTTCACTAGTTCAGAAAAATGATGTCATAGCTCGAATGTACGCTGACGATATCAAAATATATCGTGCGTTTAAGAAATCAGACTCCCCCACCTCTCTCCAGAGCGCAATTGACTCCATTGTTAGTTGGTCTGAAGAGTGGCAACTCCCCTTGGCTGCACACAAGTGCAATTCATTACACTTAGGTAGAGCAAATACAAAGAAGAAATACAAAATAGGAAGTAATGAATTAGAACAGAAATTAGAAGTCAAAGATCTTGGTTTCTTAGTAGGACAGGCCCTTACTTTCTCCAGTCATTGCACGGTCGTTTCTCAGAAGAGTACTACAGCCTGCCACATCATACTAAGAGCCCTACGAACTAAAAACGTTGAAATGCTCTTGAAAGCTTACACGATTTATATTAGACCCATCCTAGAAAGTGCCTCTATGGTCTTCAACCCCTATCAAAAACAAGATCAAGCGGTTCTCGAAAAAGTTCAGAACTATTTCACGAGACGGCTATACATGCGCTGCCACAATTTCACATGGCAGACAATGCCCAGTGAGACTATTCGGAATATGCAGTTAGGACTAGATTCATTAGTTAAGCGCAGAGAGGAAATAGACTTGAAGACAGCCAGTAATCTTCTGAGAGGCAAATACAAAATCTCTAAAAAGAGACCACATCATTTTTGCTACTATTTCACTAGAAATGGAATGAATTTCACAAATTGTGTCTCAGCATCAAACTACAGACAGTATAGTTTCTTCCCTAGAGCGGCAAGGCTTTTTGTAAATTCCGGTAATTCGTCCAGTTTCGCTGAGTGACCAACCCCTTCCCCCGATATTCGTGTTTCGCTTGCTAATGTTATTGTTTCTAATTTGTATCCGCGTTTTTCCTTGTGAATTCGCATAAATATATAATCATTCGTGGGACGCCTTCTTTAACCATTTTTTCAATAAATCGAAACCTTGGTCGGAATTAAATTGTAGCACTACTACGAATTAAGTAACAGTGATGAAACATATTTATAACCCGAAAAATGATGAGAAACAAATTTAAATTATGGGTTTTTTCAGGTGCTCAACGACATTGCGAATCGCAAGAATCTCAAGGTTTCCTTCACTCCCTAGTATTCAATATTACTAATTAACTTGTAATTATTATTCTTTCACTCATTTGTTCCCACGTCTTCCATCATTAATTCCACTAAATACTCATCGATATTTTGACGTGGTACTACTACCGAAAACTCCATTCACACAGAGAAGGAAACATCGCCCCAGAGCAGTTGTAGACAAAAAAATGCAATTTATGTAATCGTTTCAACGTTTTCTTCTACTTCGGCACTGAGTCGATGTGCCTTTTCTTTGTGTTCCTAACGATCGAACCAATCTGATCGATAATTAATTCTTATTTTGTTCCTCTTTTACTGAGCTTTTTTCTCTCGTTTACAACCAATCCGAGCGAAATTCCGATGAAACAATGTCCTATTTTTTTATTGTTTGCAAGTTAAATGAAATGAAGCAACTTGCACGAATCTGACCATTTTTATGATTCTGAAATGTATACAATACAGAAAATGCAGTACATAGAATTTATCGAAGATATTTATTTGAAGCATTTTTCATTTGTCGACCCACATCGTTTTTTGTTGAACTCTCAAAAGTTTCCGTGCATTCCGGGGTCGGGTAGAACGTGTTCCTACCAAAAAAACTGAAGCTTTGATTTATTCCGATTAATTTCCGGTCTCGTTTTCCACAATCAATTCTCTAAAAGTCTAAAACTCAACTTTTAAAAAACCGCAAGCTATCAATTTCAGTATACATTTCGTACCATACCACTCGTGTAAACATAATTCACTGTCTAGTTGTAATTGACTGCCCTACTACTCTCTAATGCCAACCATGTACTCTCTTGTTCTACATGTTCTTCTCCTAATTTCTCTTCTCATTATTCATTGTAATTCATGGGAATATGATGCCTACATCGCATTTCACATCGAAGACAACGAGTGGTCGGATGAGGTACTGTCATTCCATAGACTCGGCAAAACCTCCTGAAAGGGGCCAGGAGTGAGAGCGCGTGCAAAATCGATAGGGCACTGTCACTTTAACACACTGCTTCTCTCACGACCCCTTTCTGGAGGTTGGAATTTTAAAAAGTATCACAGCGTTATGAGGAGATCGTGGATTGTACTCCGAAATCATTTGATAAACAGAAAATTAATCCAACTTCCGTTATTGGCTACTCAGAGTGGAAAATCTCCAACTTCGTTTTACTATGTTATCTCCTGCTGTGATAGCATGCAAAATCGAGAGATCATCTCTGCCTATCTATCGACTGTTCTCTCTATTTTGTATGCTCTCTCAGCATGAGACATCATCTGCAGAGTAGCTGAAGTTGGAGGTTTCCCGCAGTGTAATTAGAATTTTTCACAAGAAATCTTTACAGTTCGACAATTACACGGCACACTACCGTACTTCGATGAAAGAAAGTGAGGGTACGGTAGAATGATAATTGAATGTCTAAATTTACCGTACCTTCAGTGATCTGTGCCGGGAATTTCACTGACATAGATGAATTGGAGTTTTGTGAAAGTTTGATTTTCAATAATAACTTTTCGCTATAAGTCATAATTCGGGAAAGAGGGGACGATGGATATATTCTTTTTCCGAGTTAAAAAAAATAAAAACAGTAAAGTTTGACTTTCATCGATTAACTATTTCAACTTGTTTAGAGTTGCGTGTCTCAACCAATTTCGAGGTTCGCACCGAAGACATGCATTTTGCATTGATCGACTTCGCATTAGACAAGGATTTAGGCTATCGTAGACAGAATCAATCGATTGTCTACCACCATGGAAAACGGTTAGAGCGAGCACACAAGGCGCGAACTCTCTAACAGGTGCCGCTCTGGTGAATTCAATTCTACTATATTCAAGAGAATTCGTTCTTCGTTCTCTTCAATCCGTACACTATCTGGACAATTATCTAGAGACTTGCGTCTTCTAGAGAGACGCGTGTTAGAGAGTTCGCGAACTGTGCACAATAAAATAGGTATAGGATTGGCCCAAAATCTCTTATCCGGGTCTTGTTTTTTTTCAAATAATAATCAATAATTGCATTCGATACAGAAATTCAATGCTTCTAGAAGATCTTGCCAGTAGATTGTGTTTTCTCGAACCTCGCTACGTCGGAATTCGTAACATGTTTTCATCCACTGATCTTCCCAATGTCATTCAAGGGTATCCTCAATTCCATCAAGATCTCATGCGTGAGTATAGTAATTGTTTTTTTTCTCGAATGGTTATGGAAGGAGTGCTCTCTCAAAAGTTATTACCGTATCCCTTATATTACGATAATGCCGTATTTCTAAGGATATAACAGTACCGTATTCCCAAGGGTGTTGTAGTACCGTATCCCTAAGAATATTGCTGTGTCGTATCCCCAAGAATACTGGAGTACCGTATCCCTAAGATTACTATAGTCTCGTATCCCTAACGATATGTAGTACCGTATCCTTGAAGGTGTAATCTCGGACTCGCTGACACGGCACGGTTTTTTGCATGACACAGATTATAATTGGATCCCAATGCTCCTTTTCGCCCCTCTTCCAAACGCCTATGAGACAAAACACATGAATGGCTTCGTCAAGCTTCGCAGTGGTGGGCTATATAATTATTGAAAGATTCGAAGACGTTTTTTTTAATTCATTAAGTTTTTTAGTGATTCAGACTATCTAAACCGCGTTTTCAGACGTATCTATCTGCCGCTTCAACCCGAAGATGCATAAAACAGGAAGGTGCGACATCGTGCAGACTGTACCGTGGAATTGCAATCAAAAATGAATATTCCGATCGATAAATGTTTATCCGTGAAACAAGAACCGGACAGCGAGACACTAGACGCAAATCCCAGGAAACAGCCAATTCGAATATTCACAACGCTTCGGTGGTACTGTGCAAAAAGATTGGATAAGTGCTGCCTACATACCATTCGGAATGAGCCCCCCCCCAATATCATCTAACTCTTTCCAATGATTCCACCTGCAAACCACTCCTCTCGACACTTGGTAAACATACCTCGTTTATCTCAATCCCGTGTGTGCACCAATTCAACTCGAGAGATTCGACGACAGACAACAACACATTTGTAGCACAACAATCGTAGTAACAAAGGGCATCGCTTCCCGACTTTGCAATTTGCAAAATGATAAAGTAAAACAAAATTAAAAAGATCACGCCTCGCTTTGACAGCCGATCAAAGTGTAGTAGTATCTGTGTCTGTATCATGTCGTGCTTTCGCTCTCCGGTACTATTGAATCAACATTTAACGATGATAAAAATCAATAATCGTTACAAACGTAAGCAAATGAACGGGGGTGTTTGGAAGGGGAGTATCTGTAAACAAGAGTAGAGAATCAATGATTCCAATTAACAGAAGAAGAACATGAGAAAGAGGAATGCGATGGACAGAAAATAAACAAAACTAAATTGATTTTGGAGGAGGCTACATACTGAAAGAGATCCTTGTGTTGTTCTACTGATGAAAACGGGTTTTCACAAATAAATAATTATTAGAAAACACAAAAAAAGATAACGAGCAAATTAGAGTAGCGCAAGAGGCGATTCGACAACCAATTAGATCAACAGGGGAGAACTTAGGGAGAGGGAGTGATCACTGATGGGACAATCGATACGAGGGGATCTATTACCGTAGTCTTACTGTTCCATTGGTTCCTCTTCTTCCGCTTGGAACTCTCCATTGGCGGCAGTCGATCCATTCGTCTTTTCAGTCAAATCCATCTGACGATTCCAACCCTGCAATCAATCGATTTGAACCCAATTCTTTTTTCTTCACTTTTCGCGCCATCAACATACGAATAATTTGCAAACGTGCGATCAATAAAACGATGAATGACAGTAATCGTGGGTGGACAACGAGTACAGTAAGACACGAGATACAGTACCTTCTCGGGGATTCTTCCAGAAGCGAGAATCTGCTGGAGGTACTCGATCTCCACGAGATTCTTCGCAGTCTTGATCGCCTCCTGCAAATCAGCATAATTATTGCACATGACTGAATATAGCCACAATTCACTCCATAAAATGAATGTATCCCACTAAAATAAAACTTGCTGAAACTATAATGCATCACTTTCAAGTTATATTCCCCCTTCTCTCCCCCCCCCTTTACCTCAATCTTCTTCTTATCTTCATCATTCATAATTCTGCTTCCTCCTCTCACTCCACTCTTCTCCAATTCAGCAGCCAATTCATCCACCGGCGCCTCGCTGTGCTTGGCCAGCTGAAAGACACACAAGTTAAATAGAATATCGTGAACGATGATAATCACTTCTGCACCTTGTATGGAATCCATACTATGGATCATCACTCCGGTAAGACATATTGAATTAGTATACATCTGGCAAATTTCATGGCAAATTTAAGTATGGTACTTCAGCTCTCGATTTTATGCAATTCATAAAATCATCAAAAAGGCAAAATATTGAAGGCACTATTCGATCTCACTTCACCCCCAATATGTACTGTTCACCAGACAGAGACTACTATATCCCGCCAATCTATGGCTTCCTCGACTATCCTACACTGGCCACCGCTGCACTGCAATCTCATTATGGAAATCAGCATTTCAATTGATTAGTGACTAAATTAACAGTGGGAGAAAAAATGAGTTCATTATTTCCGGTTTCGGTTATAATATTCCTATGTCAGCTATCACTTCTTACCCTTCTCCGCCAATTCAGTCAATCGTCAACTGATGCTGTGCAAATTTCATGGGGTGCAAGGTGCAAAACAGTTTTATGCACCTTTTCATATCTTTTTTTCCTATTGAAGCTACAGCTTCCAAACTTGATACAGGGATTGTAAGCCAGGTTTGGAACATTTTCCTTTTTGATTGGACCTTGTATCAAGTTTGGAAGCTGTAGCTTCACTAGGAAAAAAGTTATGAAAGGGTGCATAAAACTGTTTTGCACCTTACACCCCATGAAATTAGCGCAGCATTACATGTCGCTGTCGTTTCTCATCTTTTTCTACTTCTTTCCCCCTCTCACCTCTGCTCTCTTCTTGGCGTTCTTCTTGCCCTTGAACATCTTCTTCGCCTCTTCTCTCTCCGCCAGACGAATTCTCTTGAAATCGAGCACACGAACCTGCGAAAGAGAAAACTTGGATGATTTCAGTTACAGGGAACATTGATACGAGAATCTAAAAGGGATCTTTGTGAATAAATGAGCTGCCCAGAAAGGGAGGAAATGGGGGAATAGAGGACTAACCTGGGGCAGCTTGTAGATCACGTACAATCGATACTGAGGCTTGTGAGTAATTGGATTGCCGATGAGACTACAATAAAATGATGTCATCACAGTGAAGGCAAATTTCGATAATTCCTCAGCTAAATCATATCTTTCACTAGCCACTTTCAGTTACACTTGTCGCGCTAATCAACGGAGTTTGGAATGAAGACTAATTATTAAAAATTTGCCTGATAAAACATACGTGAGATACTCGAGCTTCTCGCACGTCACCAATCCATCGATGTCTCCCAACTCGCACAAATTGTTGTTTGTGAGGGCGAGAGTGCGGAGTTTGGGAAGAGATTCACCCAGATTTGAAGCGACGAATCTGAAAACACACAAAATGAATTGTGATCTGGAACCATATTTCCCGAAACAGCGATAGTGATGATAACAATGTGAATGCAATGTTGAAACAAAAATATAATGCTTTCATTTTGAAATTACAATTACCTCTGACTGATTGGCTTTAATTGAAAAAAAAACTGACTGAATTCTGTTGTTGTGGAGGTAGAGTGCCTGCAGTCTCTTCAGCAATGGGAAGTTGTCGAGCTTCTTGATGTCGTTGTCAGACATGTCAATGTAATCGAAGTTGTCCTGTAAATTATATATCCATTGAAATCACAGATGAAAAGGCACCGTCATATACGGTCCATAATATGGACTCCATATTCTCCTACTTTGTTGGGGGGGGGGGGCGAAAAATAGGCCTATCATGTTTTTTTGGTTTAATCAATGGCAAAAATAGCCTACCCCATTGGTTTAAATCGAAATTATCACTCTACTATGTGTTTTACCACCTCGTGGAGATAGGTATTTAATCCGAGATTGAAATTCTTCCCCTTTCTAATACTCATTTGGTCAAAGAAGGAGTTGCAATCTAATCAATTAAATAAAGTTACGTACCCCGGTAACTCCCATGTTCTCTATGATGGGAATCTTGTAGTTGCGCAGATTGAGTTCACGCTCCTTCACGCAGTTAATGAATTGCTTGGCGTCAGCCAGTAACTCGACCGACATTCGAACCATGATTATCTCTGAACGAGGAAAGATGGTTTATCCGAGAAGGGGTGCAAACTTACCATCATCCTATTCATCATACACCAAACTGACAGCATAAAAACGTACCGGACTCGCTTACCGTATTTCCAAGTTGTAGGCAAGCACAATGAACGCGCCACGAGAAGGTAGGTATGGAATAGCGTGTAAAACGCATCTTGGTACAAGCGATACAAATATAAATATGGAACTCTTTATAATGCTCTGCATATCAATCACAATAATACACATATTTACAATGACGTTTTGGTCTCTAGTAGAATGTACAGTGAGTTAACGAGATTGAGACGTTTAGTCATATTCTCAGTTAGTTCAGATGAATGACGGAAGGACAAAAAGGCCAATCAGAATAAGGCAGATAAACAAAAAAGGCAGCCACTGCTTCAGGAAACCACCGACACTGCAAATTCATTCGAATAAAGCCAAAATATAATCGAGTTGTCATATTATATATCTTTGCATTAACAAAAAACTCTGACCCGATTGATCTTCCCTTGAAGAGAATTCCAGCAGCCAGAATAACCATGTTCCAATTGTCCTGCAAGAACCTTACGTATTCAATACTACTCATCAACATCTCCAGTGCGAAAACGAGAAATTAATGGGCAAACGAACCCTTCCCCCATATTTCATCTCGTTCAACGCCAGCGCGACATGAGAATGGCAATTATCGCAGATGATGTTGTGCTGTGATTAAAAATTTTGCACCAAATTTTAATTCTTCCAATGAAGAATTAGAATTACATAAATATTCTACCTACCACGTGGTTCTTGTACTCATCGGATGCGAATCGAACTGCACTGTCGAATGTCTCGGAGCCGCCTGACACCTGCAAGCAAGCATTTAACAACCGTTCCCGCACTGATAAAAATATCCGAGTAACGATGGAAAAAAGAGCAAGTCAATGAACTCACTAATCGCTCATCGAGTTGCCACACTCTCGTCGGCCATCCAAAGCCCATCTCATCTTCCTAAAAATAATAAAAAAATGAATGTTTAAAGAATTAATTATCCCCAAAAAAAATTGAAACGGACTGAAAAGCTACTCACGCTGACGTAGTAACTGCCGGCGAAATCCCGGATGATTCCTCGACTTGTCGCTATTCCCATGTGACCAACGAACGGCAGAAACCAGCTAAATCATAAATATTAACAAAAACATAATTGAAAATAGCAAATAATCACCTGGACTCGAAGAAAAAGACTGGGCGCGAAAATCACTCACGTTATGCACGGTATCGGAGTCCATACGATGCAGAAGGGATATCGACGCTCTGCATGGTCGATTTCCCGAGGCGATCGAGGCATCGATATCGACTCCGACTCCAGATTGACGTTGTAAACGGAAGAAATGAAGAAGATTCGAATTCGAAAACACGCATGTGACGCGCAGTTGGTCGCAGCTACTAATACAGATAATCTGGCAATTTGCCAGCTCCAATCGTTATTTGATTTTTTTATAAATTATAATTTTAAAACGTTTTGTAATTATTTATTATTTAATATCGAAATAATGATAACTTTTAGTATAATTCGAAATTCAACAAAGATATCAATATTACCCTCCAAACAGCCAATAAACGACCATATACGAAAAAGATACAGTATCCCTGAACATTTTTTAAAAAAAAGTTGTAGACACTGATTCGAAAATGCGTTCAATTATGTATGAACCAAATATGCAATCTTTCTGCAGACAATGTCCCGTCCGCATGAAGCTTCCTCTCCGTTCCCCCATTCAATCGTTTTTTCTTCTATCTAGGCAATTAGTGGCCATCTCTCATGTTTTCCTTATGCTCAAGATGGATCAGACAAGATTGTAAGCAGTTGTCCTTTCTGTCGAACATCCTTAGTTTGTTCACAATTCTGTGATCGATTTTTCATAACTAAAATTTCACGCAAAAGACAATGGAAAAACAGTGAGAAGAATTAAGCGTTTGATCTACCTCCTAATATTCTAAACAACATTATTTTCTCTGTAAATGCGGATTGTCAGGTATCGTGTACCTTTCTGTTGTAATTAATAGTTTGTTTGATTTCACAAATTTATTGAATTATCCATCTTCAACAATCCAAAACGACAATTTGTCGAATCAACAACGACAGACCGAGAACAAAAGGAATATAGAGGCTATATTTTTAGAAGGGAAGCATCCTTTACACGTAAACGAACAAGAAAAAAACAATGAGAGGAAATGGAGGGGGAAACTCTTGGATTTCAGACAAAACGGGATAACACTGATTTTTGTGCGCAGAAGCTATACTGCCGCACATTTCTACGATTATCTCGTAACTTGGAAAGTAAGGGGAAACAAATTTAAAGAATGGACATTTTAAAAAGTCAACAAGTAACATGAAACAACTACTCTTGGGATTTCAAACTATGGAACCACGAGTGAACGGGGTACGGTAAGTTATAACAAACAAAAACACAACTCTCTGTCTTCGCTGTCTCACCGGTTCGACATTAGGGATAGAAAGACAGAGTATATCAATCAATAATTCAATCAATGCTTCACGTTGGTCGAACGATTTCCGGCCGCTTTGCGCTTGCGACCCACAAGAGACTTCAGCTCCTGCAAATAAGATGGATAATCCAATAATTAGGCTACCATACTATCGAAGTGCCAGTGCCCATAAGCAAAACTAGCAATGCCAAGTATAGTTGGCATTGCTAGTTTTCAAAAGCTAAAAAAATGTCGTACCTGCTTGGCTCCCTGTCCCTTTCTCAGCTTCGACAGAGGCACGTAGGCATAGGGCTGGACGCCCTTCTTTTCCTTCTTCTTCTCCTCACCCTTGAGGCCTGATGAATTAATTATATTTTTAAATTCAAATCGATAAATATTCCGATATATACCATATCCTCAACACTACCGTACCTCTTCCGCTCTTGGTGGTGGAAGCACGAGACATCTTGGATGCCTTGCTCATTCCACTCATTCCACTTACAACACTCTTACTCGTGTCTCGATGGATTCCCTGTCCTCCCGGTCGCCAGCTCTGTAATTACAATATTATCAATGAGTATTCCAAAAATAGTCCAAAAGTGCAATCAGAAAAAAACTAATGTCAGCCTCAGATCTCCTTACTGGTGCATACACTCGGTTACGTTTGCAGTTATTACGCAGCATTAAAAAACTGCCATATTTGATTCCGCCCCGATATTATGCAGCATAAAAAACTTCCATATTTAGATTCCAACCGGTGGTTCCCAGTTTCACGGATCATACATTAATAATCGTATTGTGTTTACTGTTCTGGTTGGACTTTTTTTCCTACTCACACTCTTCTTATCATCATCATCTCCCAACAGACTCTCATCGTCATCAGAATCCTTCTCAACACGACGTCTCTTCTCGGGAACCTCGTCGTCCTAAAAAAATGTGTTTTTATTTATAAAACAAAAATCGGGGTTACAATGGGAACGAGTAGACTTCGAACACTTCAGAGAAGTATACTTTGTATTGTTCGCTCCACTCACCACATCGTCCTTCTTCTTCCTCCTATAGTCAATCTCCTCCAAATCGATCACAATCTTTCCATCATCTCCAATTTTGAATCCGTGATTTTCTTCTCTTCTTGCAGCCGCTTTCTCTCTTCTCTTATTAGCAGCGAATGGATCAGATGTCGACACCTGAAAGACGCAATAATAGATCGATATATTATACCCCACAGTGTGAGCACAGTAGCAACCAGTTGTCGATAACTCATATATTCTCTTTACCGTACCTTATTAGCCAGATTCTTTCTATCGAGTAGATCGAGAGGTGCAGCATCTGTGTCTTCCTTCAGCCAAACGGACGAACGACGGGTGGTACGCGATTGAGTCTCCATCTCCTTGTCCTGCAATATAAGGTTCAGATGTTTTTGAATTGTCACATATCAGCAAGGGGATAGGTTATCAGAAATGTTACTCACACTAGAATTCATAAATTATTCAAATAAACTTTAAATAAGAAAGCAATGTTTTACCTCTTCCTCATCATCACTATCCTCCAACATTCCGAGGATTGTATCTGCTCCCGCTGTTCTGGCAGAAGTGCGAGAAGTCGCAGTAGAAAGGGTATCTACAACGAAGCATAACATATAATCAAGTAATTAAATATTTCATATTTTTGATGTGCGACGGCGGAACTGGTTTAGCATAAACCTTCACAAAAAAGTCAACCCTTCACAAAAAAGTCAAGGATTGTATCTGCTCCCGCTCTGCGAATAAATTGGAAAATTTTCAAAATTTCCGATTTTTCAGGTTAAAACCAACTAGCCGGGATGTGTTGAGGTTAAATACACTACGCTCTATGCGTACACTATGCTCTATGCATAGTTCTGGGTGCAGTTCGGTCCAGGGGGAGCTCGGTAGCCTGCTTCAGGTTCGGTCCAGGGGGAGCTCGGTAGCCTGCTTCAGGTTCGGTTCAGGGGGAACTTGGCAGCCTACTTCAGGATTGGTTCAGGGGGAGCTCGGTAGCCTGCTCCAGGTACGGTCCAGGGGAAGCTCAGTAGCCATTTCTCAACGGAAACGCAGGATACCGTGTGTTGATTTCCCTAACGTGTTCGAACACGTTTCCGACATCGCAAAACGATTTTCCTATGGTCCCCCACGCTCTGCGAATAAATTGGAAAATTTTCAAAATTTCCGATTTTTCAGGTTAAAACTCGACAAAACAGGTGAAATCGTGTTTCACGTTACTCAAGAACGTGCTAAAATGGCTTCTGACACTTGCGAAAAATGCAGCAAACGTTTTACCCGCGGCGGGGTTCGAACCTGGGGGAAGAGCGTAACCCACTTGGCTATGGATCTGGTCATTTAAATATTGCAAAATTTTAAAGGGATTTTGGTCTGTTGCTGTATGCAAAAGGATCCGAGAAGAGAGCAATTTTGAAGTGATTTATTAGGAAGCTTCCGGATACATGATTCCGGCCTCCAGAAAGGGGTCAGGGGCGAGAGAGTGTGCCAAAGTAAGAGAGTCACTCTCGATTTCCCTTACACTCTCGTTCTAACTCCATTCCTGCGAGATTGCCGGAAAGAGGAATGATTTGGAACGAAATGTGCGAAAATATAATGAAATCGCGTGAAATCAATCGATACTTCACTTAAAAAATCGGCAAAAGATGCTCAAATGTGAATCTCGTTACTCAAAAATGGGTTTGGGCCACATTTTACACTTGCAAAAAATGCGGTAAAAGACTATGCACCGGAGGGGATCGAACCTGCGACCCTCGGATTTGAATTCGAGCTCGCTACCGACTTGGCCATGAAATTATCGATTTTTCAAATATAAAAATCGATGTGTTTCGTGATGGGCTATCATATGCAAAAGGATCTGAGAAGATAGCGCGATTTTGAAGCGAAATATAAGGAAAATGCGAAAAAAATGTCTGTCACGCGTACGGATAAAAAAACAGACAGACAGACAGACAGCCACAATGATTTCCTATAAGTGGAGGAATCCAATTTCTTCCCTTATGCACTCCTTTCCTCCTTCGTTCTTATATTTTTACTAATTATTATTATTATTATTATTATTCTCTACTCACCATCTTCTGTCTCCATTTCCTCCTGATTCGCACCAGCATTCGCCTTTCTCTCCTTGCGACGTTGCTCCTTCTCGATACTCCTAAAAAATTCAATTTGTAAAAGCCAGTTACAGTAATCTCACCCAGTACAATTACAGTAGTCCAAACTAATTTAGTAACATTACTCACTTGACGACTTGTGCCCATTCCGGCTTGTCGGCAGCACATTTCTGCACGATGTGCACTCCCTTCCTCTCCATGATCACTCCCAACAGAAGACGATTCGCCTTGCGGATCTGAGAAGAACAACCCGGCGATTTAATGTTATCGTGGTGTTTCATATTTCAATTCCAATAATGCTTCAATGAATATTTTTACCGGAAACAAGGGAATGCGTATAGGTCAAAAGTGTTTCTCGCAGGTATTTCGTGCAGAAACACCTACAATCGTGTGCCGAAGTGCATTTTGCCCCATTTTCGATAAATTTGTCAAAAAAGATGCCAGAAATGCATGAAAAATACAAAAAAAAATTCATTTGCCGAAATGGCCTGGACGCCATGCAGAAGTGCCTACCCTCGCTAGCGAGAACCTATTGGACCTATGGGAATGCAAGTTCGCAAAAGTGACACACTTTAAAGAAAAAAGGTCAATAATACCTTGATAGTTGTCTCATCTAGAGTCTGGGAGAAGAATGAGGAGAGAACGAGTTCACTGAACTGATCTACCATGAAACCGGACATCTTCTGCAGCAACACTCGCATCAGTCTGCAAACGGAGCTCATATTTACACTATTTAGTGAAAACTATTGTCTAACATAATATAACTCAAGAAAACATCCCATCTACAGTATTTAATGATGGTATGTACAATACCTAATAGCGAGTAGTCTAACAGGCGCCCTTCCATCGACCATCCAAGTCGCTGCATGGGAAACCATCTGAGACGTGTGAGAGGCATTCATGTTCTTCACTTGCTTCTGAGCTGCAAATCGACACCCATTATATAATGGAAAACGAAAACCGTTTGACAATGTTAAAAGAGATCACCGCACTATCATATTGGCAATACGAAGCAAGAAAGCACCGAGTACTAAGAAGAAGTAAATTGTGCACACCTATTAAATATCAGTGCGAATAGAATATTTTCAATCCCCTCCTTTCAATTACAGTACTACTCACCGATGATATTGAGTGCAACAAGACATCCTTGGGCGGCTCCGAGAGGAACATCTCCTGTTCCTGCAGCAGGAGATGTCGTCTGCTCGAAGATATAGGAGATTAGAGGAGCGAGTACGGTAGAGGCAGCCTGGCTGCAATGGGACACATTGATGACTACGGTACGTATTTAGGGGTGACTTGAAGGAATATAAGGCTGTTAAGAAAGTCTTGCCCGATTTTCAATCTGAACTTTGAGCTTTCAGTTCTCTCGAAGTTCAAATCAATATCCCATTTATTCATTGGATGTTGTACAAGGTCTGTTTGATAATGACACCCAACAATAGATGTAGTCCTGCATACATTGGTATCCAAGGAAATATCCAAAATATGATTAATGATTTCTAGCAAATATATCGTAAAAGTTGTTAGAGCTAGTTTCTCGCAGGGAACTTGTTTCCAAGAGCTCAGTGTAGAAAAACTGATAGTAGTTTAATCCCCCTTTAATATTATAGTGAGAATGTCTAGCTATCGAAGGTAGTTTTAAAGTTGTGGTGGTTCAAAGACGACTTGTCCGTCAAAAATAGTGTCGAGATGATTTCGATTGACGATTTCCAATGCGAGGTGATCCAGATCTAATAGTGCGCGTTTTACTTGCTGATACTTTGCTATTATGCAACAATTGTTATTTCGAAATGTGATCTTCTAAATGTTTTCAAAAATCAAAAAATATGAAAAGTTTGAAACACTCCAAATTATTGTAAAATCCCAATTTCTAGATTGTTCGTTTATGAAGTGCCCCATAAAAGATTGGCAAATTCAATTATTGCCCGACTAATCATTTATACTAGTGGACATTTCCTATAAAATGAGCGTAAGAACGAGTCCATACAATCTGATCAGAAATTGTAACTTTCGATGAAGTGCCTATTTCGATGGCGAATCTTGAATATTAATTGTCTAATGAGCCACGTCGGCGACGACAGCCTTTCACTCAAAATGGACCACGCTATTATAACAGTAGTAGAAGGCACTGTAAATGTGCGGAGATTGGGAGTTAGCGTCATTCGGGCAGCGCCGCTAAGCCAAAAAGATTTATTTTCGACATCGCTTGCACGCCACTTCTAGGTTTGAGACATATTTTCTTAAAAGCCCGATGTGGTGGCTGAGTTCAATAACCCATCACGAATTCATTATATACTACCTTTATCGAAAACCACTTGAATGGAGTCCTATCTCATTCCATCGTAGAACTGTAATCGTTTGAAAAGTTCGAGTCGAAATCGACAGGACCCAATTTCTCCGCTCATATTTCACGCCACTTTAAATGAATGAACATGAGGAAATGGCAACATGAAGAGGAATACACATTACATTTAACATGCCTATAAATATTTAGATCGGGACCTTGGGAAAGAAAATATGTGTATTTTTCAAGAAAGGTGAAATCGGGCAAGACTTTCTTAACAACCCGATATATTTAAGTCTAGGCTAATATTAATGCTTTATCTCAATATAACTCCTTACCCATTCTCGATTCCATTCGTCACCAGTAGAGTGAGCATCTCCTGAAGAGTCTTGCTTGCACTCGAACGAGTGGCTGTCGATTGAGACTCAAATTGAAGCAATTATTCCAACCACATACTATTATTATTTTTGTATCCTTCCTGTTAACTTCGATAGGCTATAAAAAATTGTGCGCAATAACTACCTTGTCCAACGTCGGCAGGACATTCTTGAGTGTCGCGAGGGCGAATTCTTGTAGTGCCGCGGGGTCGGCGCATGCTGCGAGCACGAGACGAGCAGCCGCCATCTGGGCGCCGCGTGCCTGCGCAACAACCTGCAAACGGGATACGGTGGCTATATATATATATATATATATATATATATATATATATATATATATATATATATATTTATATATATTTCTAAGAAATTGTTTTAGTATCAGAAGTCGTCAATAAATATGGCTTTACAAGATCTCCACAATTTTGTTTGTAAATGAACAAAGGTTTTCCTTATTTACAAAAAATTACCTGTTCGACGGGTCTGGTCACAGCAGCAACAATAGCTTCTCCGTGCTGGGCAAAGACTGTATCGAGATCCGCTTCTCCCCTGTATAAAAGTAATTTGAGGAAAAAATAATGTAATGATTCACGAATTATACTAGGCTGGTTGGCGTACAAAACAATGCAGCAACTGTTTCAAGAAAAGGCACTAACATTTTAATTACAAACTAAAATTTTTTTAAAAAAAAATCAGTTAACGATAACTAACTTTCTCTTCATGATCTCATCGAGTATACGGTAAGCCTTCTTCTGCAGATGCTCCTTCTTCTTGCTCTGCATCTCACTCCATGCCAGTGCACGCTCCAGCACCTGGCGAAATAAGTAAATAGAGTAATGATATGTTTTACACACACAAAACTATCGAAAGGCACATGAAACGGAGAATCCCGGGCATTATATTACAAGCCCAAATTTACTATTATAATTATATTAAACAAGTCCTCACATTCTTGGTCATCTCTGCATCAGCATTCTTCACAAGAGCAGTCACAATATCAGAGATCTTCGCTTGCTTGGCGCAGTCCGAGTCATTCTCATCGATCTAAAGGATCAACATAAATTAGAGTTCAAGTAATATTTTGTATCGATTAGAATGTACTTCTTCCGTAATAATTTATACGGCCATCTCTACCGTGTCCCCCCACCGCGTCTCTTCCTGCAATATACCTTTGCGAGGGCGCTGGTCATGTACTTGGTAATGAGATCTCTTGGCGTCGACTCAGCGTACATTCTGATCGTCTCAAGTGCAGACAAACGACGTTGACGATCATCCGGATCATCCTGTTAATTAATAGATGAAAGCTACTTCAAGGTACGATAAAGGCATCAGCACACGCAATTGTTGCAAGAATTGCTCACCTCAGCTCCCTCCGTGTACAGATTGAATAGAATGGGAAGGAAATTCTTGGCGAATCTCGCCATTGTTTCAACTCTTGCTGCAGAAGCATCGGGTTGATGGACGAATCCAAGAGCTGCGCGAAGGCCGGAGAGAACGATCTGAAGAGAGGAAAAGATCGTAATGGAAAGAGATGATAAAGTAGAAAGGAATTGGTATATCAGACGTTGCTTCTTTCTTGTAAGCATCCAAAAAAAAAACCAGCAGCATTTCTATCTACACAAAAAATACCACATTCACTATTTACTCCTTCCAACTGTAGACAAATTTGTTCAAATAAACACAACCCACCATTCTGAGATCCTTCCTCTCCAGAATGGCCGTTCCCAGAATGGGCGCAATGGTGGGGAAAGTAGTCTCGAAGTCAGCGGGACTCTCGAGGAATGGAGGAAGTAACTCCCACAATTGAAGTTGGAGTAGAGAGTAGAGACGAGATTGCATTCCTTCGAGTGAAGGAAGACGACGGTGGAGCTGTAAAACAAATGGGGTTGATTACGAAATTGGAAACTATTGGCAACATACAGCATTCTCTGGAATGAAGATAAAGAGGAGACAGGACAGTCAGCACCAACTTTGTAATAAAAATAAAAATAATAAACCTTGATTGCCATGGGGAGGAAATATTTGAGGAAGAGAGACAGTTGCGCATTGTGAAGATTGACACGAAGAACGGGAATCAACCATGATCTGAACAGTGATTATTTATCGATTTCATTTCGTTTAAATGTTTATACTAATCTTACCTCGGAAGGTCGAGTGGCAACACTGCTGCATCAGGGTCAAGCTGTAGTTTGATCACAGACAGAACTGCTCCAGCTCCCACGTGTCGAACTGCCGAACCGATGGTCTGCAATGCATGCATATGTAACCTAGAGTTTAACTGCATTTTGCATTGAGAACACAATTAAACTTCAAAATGCCAGTCTATTGCAGGTTTCACCAATTCTCTAAACAATATATTCGAAGGAAGTGATAATTTCACTCTCCTCGTCAGTACTGTTACATTACCCAAGTCAACTTACAAAGTCAATCTCCGGTCTGCATAGACAATTCTCCGCTTCTCTCATCTCTGCGAGTGTTTTCAATGTCTCTGCCAACTCATTTCCAATTAGAGAAGCTCCAGCTTTCTCGAACAAGCGCATTTGAGTGCGAACCACGAATCTGCAAACCACAAATTGAAATAAACTAATAAATCATGTATTTATTTATCCAGGCAATTTTAAAGGGGGTGCGGGGAAATATGTTTCAAGTGGCATACAACATTTATGGTGGAAAAAACTAATATAAAAGTTACCTCCAGACAGGCGCAGATTGCACGTGTAGCGAACGATGGAGAAGAGCCAGAAGATTCTGAGAAATAATGACAATGTTTCACCTTCAATTACCCTTCACAATACCGTAATCTTCAATTTGCACTAAATTCCAACGATCGTATCATTTCCGTACCTTAGCAGCAGTTTCGTCCTCCTGCACGCAACAATCGATAATCCTCGATAGAAGCTGGTAGGTCAATTGGGCGAGTTGCTCGTGAGCAAGGGAGAAATGCTTAGCGAGACATTCTGTTGTCTCCTGGAGGATGGAAGAGGAGCGAGTAGAGTCCTTCGTTGAGAGACAAATCTGAGAAGGAAAACTGTTAATTGCATTCAATTTTGTATCAGTGAGATTTGTACTTGCAGGTTAGCATCTTATATGTGCATGAATAATTTACGACAGTAGTATGCAAACTAAAGGCATAGGTCAAAAGGTGGGTAGATTTCGACATAACCTGCCCGCCGAAGGCGGGCGCCAAAAATAAATGCCTGAACGAAACCTGCCCGACAGAGTCTCCGAAAAGAACCCAGAAATGTAGAAACCTGCCCGGTAGACTATTAAAAAATAGAAAACCTGCCCGACTAGATGTCCCATGCTACTTTGCTTTTTGACCTCTGACTAAAGGGTAATGTCTCGCCTGTGCCTCTGTGATGGCTTGCATCCAATGGGCGAGCACCGTAATATCGGCTGCGGGAGGGGCGAGACCTCTGTAAATATATATTTTTAATGGGGGTAGGGATAAGATGACTGATATTTTTGAAGATGCCAACATATCAAAATCAGTAAATATAAAAATACTAAAGATTAATATCCAACTATGGCACGCCCTTTTGATAAGAAACTGTTTCGAAAGTATTGTATTCCAATTTCAATCGAATTTTCAATCCTCTGGAAAGGGAACTGTTGAACTCTGACCTGAGTGACTCCACGAGAAGTTCGCAAGTCTCTGCAGTGAGTACCGTATCACATGGCTGTCTCTCCAACGCCCTCTGCAGACACTGCATCGCACTGCATTTCACCTGCAACATTAGTATTGCAGATGGTGTACGAAAGATGGCTATTGTGGGTAAGCTAATTCCTGGCAATCCTTAGGTTGAGATAAATAATAATCGTCCATCATATTGCTCTGAATTGCTCGCCAACAGTCTTCCGATCTCATATAATATATTTGCCGTCTATCTCTTTCACGTCAGAGTCTCTCTTACGTCTCTGAATTGCCCTCCCCCTAAACAACCGAATCGTCTGAAGGCGACGGACCTCTGCCAACTACTACATTGACGATCAACGACACACTTACGAAGCTAATAACCCTCTTGCGGAATAAAGATTTTAATTTATTTTAATTACCGTAGGATCGACGATAGTGAAACTTCTGAGGATGACCTCTGTGAGCTGCTTGAAGAGTGTCGCAGGGAACTAAACAAACGATTATTATTACAAAAAAAAGTGAAATTTTATTTTTTTAAAGTAGAAAACTGTTGGAGCTTTTATGAAATTTGCGCAGCGTTAGGCAAATTTTTTTCACTTAAAAAATAAATTTAACCTTGTGCATAATTCCCTCCAGCAGACACAGCCATCTTGTTGACATCAGAACTCCGTTCTTCGCACCTGCACAACAGAATTGCGTCATCACTCGTCAATCATAACTACTCCACTGACCAATTGCTTGCTGCAGCTGCGTCAGAATGAACTGTGCGACAGGGGCTGCTGCCGCATGCAATCCATTGTCGAGGGCAGTCACGGGGTCAGTGAGAACAGCACGTGCAACTCTCCTGAACAACGGAGCTATTTTCTCGAGAGAGAAAAACCAGCCTATTCCAAGTCTTACCCCTTCGCTAAATCATTAATTCGCCAAACATTGACCTCCTGTGTTTCAATCACAAATAACATAGAAGCATGAATAAACAATCTAGAGAAGAAAAAAATCAATAATATGTTAGCGCGTCAACTACCGTACCTCGCCATCGTGCGCACCCACGGGCGCTCGTGCGTGCACAGTGAGCAAACGGAGACGATCATGTTCCTGGAAACATTGCAATTGTTGTCCGAACACATCAATGAATCATCAACAAGTATGATCCAGTAATACATGCATGGCAATTTTTTTTAAAACCCCATTAACTCACTTAGTCTGGGGATTGTTGAATACAGCCGCTGGCTGTGCTCTCAGCACAACTCCCAACACAGTCAATAGATTCTTGAGGATCGATGCCTCCTCAGCCCCAGTGTGCTCCAGAATCTTCATGTACAGGATCTGGAATCATTTCGTCATTATTATGTAATTGCGGCCAACTGTTCTGGAACCAAGACTGAACGTCCCGATTGCAAATGGAGAACTTTCTGGACATAGATGGGCAGCTAAAATCCAACTTTTTTGCAGGGGGTCGTCCATTCACTATATGGCCCTGCAGGCGGTCGTCATATGACCCCCTTTTTGAGGTGTTTACCAGTAAAAAAACGATTTTTTTGGGATTTTGCTTGCAGGAGGTAGACATACCCCCGGCAGGGGGTAGTCAAGGTACCCTGCGCCCACCTATGTTTCTGGAATTAATTATGACACCCACATTGGCGGTGCTGGTGAAGTTAGCTTGGAGAATCTCCTTGGGGACCTTCTTGATGATTAGGTGGAGAAGATATGCAGTGGCTGCCACTCGACCCGTCTCCGACCTTGAAACGTTCCAATATTTCGCATTAATAGAATATACATGAATACGACCCGATAGGTCTATGAACACCGAAACCATGGGTAGAGACAAATGAATATTAAATATGAATTAAAACCAACTTGTCGAGTCCCTCGAGAGTGACCAACAGTGCCGCCATATACTCCACGTCGCTCTCCGACCCTCCCTTCTCCTGAGAAATTATTGATTAGTCGATGCACGCATAACTCTTGGGAAATATGGAGGATTATTGGGGGTTACGAAATGCCATCAATCAATAATGTAATACTGTAACAACCTTGATGATCTCGGCGACGGCAGCTAACACAGCCACCACTTCAGTCTGCATCGAAGAACCCGATCTGCGATTCGGGATTGTTGAAACAGTATTTAGTACACTTGGACACTCCGACTTCCGGGTACAAATACAATGACAAAGTGCAAAATAACTGTCAATCATAGAAGACGAAAAATTCCTTTTTTCATGAATGAACTTTTAACTCACTTCCAAATTCTGTGGACAGCGTCAAAGTTGGGATTGGTGCAGCTGGTGAAGGCAGTCAGACTAGTCAATCGACCCTCCGACACCATACTCTTCGCACCGAAACCATCGTGGTCACCATTCGAACGACTCAGTGACATCGTGTCCTGACGTAATCATTGTTATTTTATATAAGTGGATCATAACAAAATAATGATAAAAAATATAAACACTAACCCAGCTTTTCAATTCGGAGAAGCAGATAAGCAATGAAATAATGATGAAAATCTGTGCAAATCCTCACCAAATTGAGCTGGTCAAGGACGACGTCGGTGGCCGACATCTCTGCACGATCATCCACAGCGAGGATGCCCTTAAAATGCGTGTTTCATCGATCCGAATAAAAATTACGATTACTGTAGATGTCGAAAAATCAATATTTGTACCCAGTTCGAACCTCTTGGAGGATGTTTGCGGCTCTCATAGCATTAGCCGCGGCGCGATGACGATTCTTGTCGGGATTACTCTCAGAACTGGAAGAATGAAGTGCGTATTTGTAAGAAAGAGTGATCTACACCCCACATACCAACTTAGAACCGAAAAAAATTCATTTACTTACCCTTTTCCGGGGGCATAGCGCTTTTTGGTCTTGGATCCGCTTGTCCGGACACGGAACTTGGGCATGTTTCTGGAGATTCTAGGCTGAAATTAATTTGAAATTATTTCGAACAAATGACGCCTGATGATAGCTAAAGAACCAGTGGGCGAAATCATGTCAAATTTTGGAAACAGATGCCCACGGACGACAGGCTTCGATTGGAACGTGAAATATACATAAATATACAATATAATTCAATAAATAAGCGAAAATAGGAAAAATGCTTTTCTTAAAATTCTCGTTGTGTGCCTCGGTGCATTTTCCCAATTGCGCTTCTCTACTATTTGCCGGCTGATTGTATCTTATTTCCCGGTTCTGTCTAGCATTACGTTGCATTGCCTCTCCGCCCCTCTTGGTGGGTCATTCTAGTCCTTTCATCACTCCAAATCAACCCATCTTCTCATATTAACCTAGTCATCACAATGGGTATGCGGATAGTCTTCATATCCGCACTTCTCGCCGGTTTAGCAGGTTGGTTTCGGTTTCAAATGTTCTTCTTTACTTTTTCTTCTTCTCTTCTGATTGATTATGGTCGCAAATTAATTATAATTCCTTTCAGCGTGTGCCGATCGAGTCTTACTCAAAGATGTCACTGCTATCACGCTGACAGAGGGCGCCAAGACAAATGGTATGTATCTATCAATAGATCATAACAGAACACTTTAGAATAACACATGACAGCGCATGTTATTCTTGATTACTTGCATACCCTGAGTACTATCTCAAAGAAATTCTATATTCTTGCTGCTAGAACGTTCTACATCAAATGTACATCAAATATCACCTCGTGCCAATATATATTTATCCTCTTTCAAAGACCGCGGGTTACTGTATCTTGTGTAGATCATTAATCTCTCTTCAGGTCGTCGTTCTTCTCCCGTCCCTCAACTCTCTTGCACTGGTGGATCAGCCCACGGAAGAGTAGACGAACCACGCATCGTGCAATGCAAAAATGTGTGAGTTGCCTAGTGCTGACGTCATCAGAACGTCTCCTACTTCTCGAAGATTTCGTAACATTCTACAGTAGACTCTAGATACTCTCGCTTCTGGTATTACTCCCGGAATATTTTTACTGCACTAACTTATTCAAAATAAGTGCGTCTTATGAACAGAACATTCGTTTCTGAAGCTTCATAAATGTTACAACGCAAAATAGGTGGTGTTTCTTAGCTTTTTTTTCGTAATAATCTCATGATTTTCTCATTTGAGTGGATTCGATGGTTCGGACGTGCAATGGGAGTGCAAGGCAGATCTCGATTCACGAGTCAAATTCGGTCGATTGAGTGTGAGCTGTGAAGGATACAACCATCCCGATGATCCATTCGTCCTCAGGGTAAGCTGATAAAAATACATTATAAAAATTATTCACATTTAAAAAATAGACGAACTGATGAATATTTGTTGTTTCTCGAACGTAAAACGATCTGCCGGATCAGATTTCATTAAGATTTACATTAACACAAATATGAATAAAATTGAAAATGGCACTTCGGACTATTTTTTTTGTCAAAATGCGTCAAAGGGTTCATGTAAAGTTCCAAGTGATCAAATTGTGTTGTTCAAACTCACTAAAATTAGCGTGTGCTGGTTCCTTATCGTGACGCACCAGGTTCTTATCTCATTGACAATTTTTTTTGTGACGTAGATGGCATTAATGACGTCATCGCTACTTTATTTCATCACAGGGCTCATGCGGTCTCGAGTACGAGCTCGACTGGAAGTCGGGAAGTGACAGTGGAAGTTACTCGAAGAGGTGAGAGTTTACTCCATACATGTTCGTCCGACCGGAAATGGTATTGATTCTAGCAAGTGAATT
Source organism: Pristionchus fissidentatus (assembly GCA_036245785.1). Classification (NCBI taxonomy): domain Eukaryota; kingdom Metazoa; phylum Nematoda; class Chromadorea; order Rhabditida; family Neodiplogasteridae; genus Pristionchus; species Pristionchus fissidentatus. The sequence continues at coordinate 21,373,183 of BTSY01000002.1, forward strand.
GATAAGAAGAAAGCAACAAAACTGGTTAAGCCTATACCGAAAGTTGATGGAAATAGGGTCAGATAGGGGGGGGGCGATTCTCAATAATCTGAACCTGCTGTATATCTCAAGCTCGGGCTCAAATCTTGTAATTGCTTGGTTGAAATAATTGTCGACCAGAATTTCTTGCCATCTAAGATGGTTGGTTCGCTCATCCGTATACGGGACATTTCCCCACATCCTACTACCGTAAGACTCATCGCTTCCTTGCATTCATTATTTTCGGCACTTCTTTTGAATATCAGGTTGTAGGAATGCCGTAGGTAGGCTGTGCCCACAATCCTCTATCGTAGCTGCAGGAAATTTTGTCGCCCGTTGATTTAGCGTTGCAACAATTGTTCTTGAAGTCTTGATTGTTGCTACTCATGTTTCTGTATAGACTTGATAATGTATATATTTCTTTAAGTAAAGTTACTGTACTCCTTCATCTCCATGTACTCTATGAAAGACCATCTGAGTGAATCGACTAAGACATGGCAGTTTGCGAAATTTTGGAAACGAGAAACGTTAGCTACGCTATGCTGCAATGCAATGAGTGAGGGTTGTAACCACGCCATTCCGAAAGATAGTGGTAGTATATAGTACTCCTTTCTTCAGATCATCGTCAAACACTGAATCATGGCTCACTTACGCTGCTATCGGATTCATCATCTGTGTCGCCATCTACATGATCTACAATGCGGCGCCGGCCGACCAAGGAGGTCCGGAACAACCAGGGTACAGTATCGATTACCTATTATCTAAACCACACAACAGCGAATATCATAAATACCTCTACCATATTGAACATAACCATAAGGCTTCAATATTTTCCTAGTTTTATCTTGAACAGGTCTTATATTCTTGCACCGCTCAGCAAGTTAAAGTAGTGGACGAGTCCGTCAATCAATAATCAAAATTGAAGATTCCGCCGATTCGGCACCGGTTTCGACCACGGACCGGGTGGACCACCGGGAGGAGGAGGAGGGGGACACCCCGGATATCCCGGCAGTGGACCGCCTCCAGGGTAATTGGTGTTTCACATTGAATTTATATGTCTCTGAAAGTGCATTGTGCGATTATTGAATCGATGACGTCGGAACATGTGGGAATATAATTGCAGCTACAACGATCTCTACGGCAAGGGTTCGTCATCAGGTTCCAGTGGTGCGAGACAGGTACGGTATTTGGAATGTGCACGTCACATCACCGGCCGAGTACATTGGGAACTTTGCACATTGCAGGCAAACGACGGTCCTGGATTCTGGACGGGCGCCGGTTTGGGAGCACTCGGAGGATACTTCATGGGCAGACAGCAGAATGAGGTATACGGTAATGGAGTACGGTAGATTGTATGTACGATTCTTCTTAAATATTAGGTGTGGTTTATCAAAAAAAAATCAAAAAAATCATTTATCATGCCAAAAAAATAGATTGATTCTATAGAAGTTATGTGGAATATTTCTGGGGCTAACGACAATATTCCATATTGCTTCTCAAATCAGTACACACTACTAAGTGTACGGTAGGTCAAGTTACCGTAGTTAACTCCCTCCCATTTCAGGGAGGCGCTCGTTACCGTGGTGGATTCGGTGCTGGAGGCTCTGAGTATCAACGATCGACTGGATTCTTCTCGTCTAATTACAATGATGGAGCATCGACGAGTAGAGGAAGCAGTGGAAACACCCCGTCGAGATCGACTGCCACGGGTACGGTAGAGAGTACTGTAGTGAGTGTTTGGGGCCAACATCAATGTTTCAGTGATTATACCAGAAATCCTTTTCATTTCTAGTTTACTCACTTATTATTTGCCGTCAATCGAGCTTGACTGGTACCAAACGCTGCAGTAGTGCCCCGAATTTAGTACTGTAGTCAATGGGTATGAGGATCAATAGCGCGTACGCCTTTAACGCGAAAAAGTGCTGGAGAAGTGCTTACTGAGAATTAGTAGTTGGATTCAATTATCAAGAAAAGATAGTAAATGTCTGGACACTCATGCCTTTCCTTTCAGGATACGCAAGCACGACGAGACGATGAGGAGTACGGTAGTAGGTCGCCATCGATTGATACACGATCAGATGAGTACAGTAGTCTCAATTACATTGTCCGAACCAAAGTGATCTGCACATATTCTCTCGCTACTTTAGCAAATGATCATAATTACTATTCTCGATACTTGTATATTTTCCTTTGATTCTAAGAAGACTTTGACGTCACTTCTAGTGAATATTTGTACCGTATCTTGTAAATACTACTGCCAACGATAAACTGTCGATCAATACTACAGAAGTGCTTACTCTATTCTATCTCGAAAATGTGAAAATACTCGAATGTAATTCCCACCACCTCTTATCTTCTGGGGGATATTTCAAGTGGTCAAATTTGCTTTAGATATTTTCCTTTCGTCCACCTCGATTTTTTTGTTGTAAAAATTACATGGTTCTGCAAAACGCTGGGTAAGTGCAAAACGTGGTTTGAAAGACGTCCATCAGATTTGACTCAACCGTGAAACATAGTTCTAGAGAGATAATTAGAGAAAAGGTACAGCGTATTAAAAACTGAGTTGACTCTCTGAATTTGTGTTTCTCTATCAGTCCTTTAGGGCAACGTGACAGTAGTCTGTCGATCATTTTCAACAGTCATTCCAACTTCTTTCTGTCCAGTGCACATCCCTACAATCTCCTGATCTTCCCCCCTCTCCCTGGGGGAATTCTGGCAATTAGTATTTTCCACCCCTCCCCTGTGCTCTCTTCTCTTCGCCTGCTCTCTCGCTTTCCCCAACCAGCGATAGAGCACACGCAATCGAGAGAGCGTCGACTTATCGCTACTTCAAATCACCCAGGCTTCTTTGTGTTTCCGCGAGATTGAGTGTCTCCCTCGGACTGAAGTAGATGACGTAGTGATGATGCAATATCTGTCACTCTCTATGCTGCATCACAATTCAAGAGTGACACTTCAAGCCCCCTTCCTTCCTTCCTTCTCTCAGTGTTTTTCATTAGCCCCTTAGACTGCGGGCTAACGCTACCACCCCGCCCCCTCTCGACCCCCTTCACTATTAAAAGCTGTTCAGTATCCACTCACAAAAAGTAATGAGAATTCTGAATTCGCTTCTATTTATTTCCTGTTACATTTTTTTTGAACCTTTTTAAAAAGTGAGTTAGTGAAGTTTTCACCCCTTGATCCCTTTCTGGCGGTTTTCCGGGCTGCGAAATGATTTCGTGCGATGATTTCTCGTGTACGAAAATCCTTCAAGTTGCTTGTGTTGCGAGGTCTTCTATTTCTATTGTTTACATGCATCCAACGATTTTCTACAGTCTACCGGGAAGTCAAATTGGCTTCTGGACGCACCTCGAAAATAAAGAATTTTGGCTTCTCTCACTTTTGCACGCTCTCCCTGTTTCTCTGATCACTATCGTTGCAGTAATTATCATGTTTTGGCCTTGTCGGAATCTCGTCTGGAAAGTCGGTTAGAGACAACGAGAGAGCGTGTGGAAGTGAGAGAGTGCAGAGAATCTCTACAGTTGGCTAATGTGAGATTCGCACGCAACACCAATGATTGCAGCGATTTTGCGGGGTGGGATTTCGTGTCGGACCCCTTTTCGACCATGTAGAGACTTGTGGCACACCATTCCACATGCCGGCCAACCCCACATAGAGGGGTGTGGAGTGAGAGAGCGTACACGTTCTCCCACTTTTGCACACTCTCTCACTTTGGCCCCTTTCTGTCGATTTGGAATCATGTGGTGGGTACTGGAATCTTGTAGATACTGCAGCCATCTTTCAAGATACCTTCACAGACTTGTGAATCATCTTGCAAAACGCATTGGCGGAAGAACCCATCTAGCACATTTTCAATTTTGCACATTACTGTTGTATTAGCTTCGTTCGTCTCCTATTTTTGTACCTACTTCTTTTTCTCTTTTCTTTTTCTCCTCCTCTTCCACTTCTTCTCCTTACTCTTCCTTCCTATTCACTTCGTTCTTCCAGTTACTTCAAGTACTTTCTTTGTCTACTTCGACGCTTCTCCTCCTCTACGAATTTGAGATTTTTTTTTCGTTGACGTTTTGCTGTATCTGCAGCCTAGATATTTTTTTTTGTTACAACAGACCGCTCTACATTTGATTTCACGAAAGATTCTGATCACAATGTCTCAAAGGCTAATAAGACATAGATAAGCAATAGTATCTTCATGTCGCCAACTATATCAACCACACGTATGAAAAGAAAGTTTGAGATGAAAAAAAATCTAGTATCACAAAATCTTTATCTGAGTAACGAATCGGTTATCATCTCGACCTCCCTATCCAATTCTCCTTCCCCTCTTCCTCCTCCTCCTTCTTCTTCTCTTTCTATGCACCATTCCACTCAACTCAGCCGTGTTTCCTGTTTTCCGTTCAAATCCACGCAGTATCTACTCATTCCTCCCCATTTTCTTCCTATAAACGTTGTGTTTTATACTTTTTTTTGGTTCTGTACGTGTAATTCAATGGTACTGCAAGCATTTGAGAAATAAGAAACGCCGATGAAACACAAATCTCTCTGTTTTCTGACACAAACAGTTCAGGACACCTCTCATTAGCGATTTCTCATGGGCGTGCACATTTCTTACGAAGGCGTTTGCTTCAGTTCCTTTGGTGGCCAAAATATTTACAGAATTCGAATAAGCCATCTGAATAGCTTTAAAAGCAGACTAGAATGTTTCGCGGCGAGTTGAAAGGCCTTCCCTCTACGTCGTTTCTAGTGGTCGTTTTAGAAGAGACAACGAAACAGAAGAAAAATGAGTACCCGATCTTTGTTGGACATATTTTTTCGAAGGAGGCTCATCATATCTTTTTCTTACTTCTATTGAAAAGGAAAAACTTCGCGATCGAGAGATCAGAGTACAAGAAGTGTTAGTGAAACATCAACCTCACTGCTACTTGAAAATGCTCGTGATACCTTTAATTTAAGCTGTCTCATTATCTCAGGTGTTTACATTATTAGAAATTGCGCGAATTAATTTCCGGGTGATAGTTCGAAATATAATTTTTCAAATGTTTAAAAATATAACGGAATATATCTCCTCTCAACGAAATCAAAAGACCTCCTTTCTCCTCTTCTCCACTGGTCATTTTCTAAGAGCCACCGAAGCGAAATAAGACAAACGGCCGGTCGCCGGCCAATAAATTCCGCTTGAATAAATCATTTCTTTTCTCAAACATCCATCATGCCCTGGGGGCGCTTACCATTGTTTTGCGCCCTGCCGGCTTCGCTTATTTTCACTGCTGCGGTTTTCGCCTTTCCCACCAAATTTCGAAATGAATTTCGCGCGCTCCGAATTCCCATTCCGCAATTTCAATTTCAACTAGGACCCGAATTCACACTGCGTGAAATCCGATGCTGTGGAATGAAACAAGAACAGGGGGCAGTCTCCCCCTTCCCTCTCCCCTCTCCTCCTTCCTAACTGAATTATCTGTCCTCTGGCCCCTCGCAGGCTTTTGGTTTCGTTGTCTCTTCTCTATCTTTATCCATTTGTCTTCTCTCCACTGGTCAGTCAGCAATAGCCTGAGGCTATTGCTGTTCACGAGTCAAACTGCCGCAGTCGACACCTAAACAATGCAGCATTCAACTTCCTTCCTTTTTTCGCCTTTTTTTCCATCTATATACGTAACTTTACAACACTGATTCTTTCTCTGCGAGAATGTGGCTCGGTTACAAATCTACAAGAAGGGGTTAGGAGAGAGAGAGAGAGAGAGAGAGAGAAAGAGAGAGAGAGAGAGAGAGAGAGAGAGAGAGAGAGTAGTTGCTCCCAGCCCCTTTCTGGAAATTTTACCAGTCTAGGGAGTGTTCTGCGGCTTTCGTTACCCGAAATGCATTGTACCGGATTATCATGAAAGCCGTGACAGTCTGTAGTCAGATCAACTCGGATGCCAATTGGGGAAGTTCACCGAAACACCATCTTCCCATTGTGATGTCTCGTTTCACCGCCATAACTTCTGTCCACACTCACTCGATTCCTTCTCTATCCTCTACAGAAGCCGTCCATTCTGGTGGTCTCTCACCGTTATTTTCCCTCCTCCTCTCCTTTCTTCTTCTTTTTTTCCTGAGAAAGAGAAGAAATACAAGGGGCGACCACAACTTGACCATTGTCAGCTCCATTCAAACGCGTTACAGTCCATCGCCATTTTGACCGCATTTCATTTTCTTTTTTGAATTTTTTTTCGTGCTCTAATCCGATTATCCGTTGCTTTCGAGGTGTTTCTCTTTAATAATCGCAAAGTAACGGGCCTCCAGTAAGGGGTAAGACGCAAGAGCATACGTCTAATTTCTGTTCTTTGGAATGAAGTCATCTTTTTCAGTAATCTTTAGCCATTTTCCCGCTTTTTCATGGCCATTTTCCGTTCCTCCTCTATTGAATATCTCCATACTACACACATTTCCGTTGCGCGTTTCCGACTCAAGGCTGAAATCGAGTCGTTTAGCAGCGCTTTCAAAATTTGCGCAGGTCCATTGTAATCGTCTCTCCTTTCTCTCTCTCCTTCTCTCTCTCTCTTCGAACGCGCGTATAAACGTCCTCAGAATAGGTATATCTGAAGGACCGGATGAAGTGGAAGAAAAGGAAGAAGAGGGACGAAACATAGGCAAGAAAGGGAGGGGAATTGAGAAGGATGTCTCCATGTGAATTGGGTCCGTGTACTCTCCTCTCCTTCCCCACGTCCAATTGGGTTACACCCCACCACGTTTTCCAATGACACAAAGATATGAGCGACGACGTACCCCTCTTCTTTGTTTGGTATACTCAGTAGGGGGAACTAGTATTACAAGACTCAATATTACTTCCATCATCTCAAGTTTTTGGTCTACTTGGAGGGAAGAAGAGGAATACTCATCTCAAGAGTTTGGACCACTTCTTCTTCTCCTTCGAGTAATGTTCAGACTCTCCTCATTCTACATGCACTCTCATCGATCAGACAGCGCGAGAGAGCATGCAGAATTGAGAGGGTCAGACCACGTCTTCTCCTTCGTTGTTTTCACTTCGATCTCTCAACGAGACCTCATTCCTCCTGTAGATGAGTCCCGTCGCTAATGAGGAAAAGTAGTAGTGGTTGGTAGCCCACGAAAGAATATCCTTCCTAGGTCTTCCTAACTTTTTTCGCGATAAGACCAGGTAAACTGAATTAATATAATTACAATAAAACGGGAAAACGCTTGTTTTCTCTCTAGATACCTCTGTTGCATTGGCGATCACCAATTTTAGAAAAAAAAGTTGAATTATTTCAAAAGTACTTTTTGTCTTGCGAGTCCGAGAATAGCCTTTTCTCTGTGTGTCCACTTCTTTCCACTTCACTGATACCACTGATTTTGACGCTCATTCGATTCTCTCATCTCAAGTAGCCCCTCGTCATTGTACTATGTTTGGAAGGAGTCCTCACCAGTCTGTTAGCACTTCTCACCAAAAACTGAGATTTATCATGTTCAAATCTCCATTGAATTGTTGCTATCTACCAGTGTTATTAGATATAAAATTCTATTTGCAAATAACAATGGTTATTCGCGAATAAATAATTGGATCTAACAACACTAACTAGCGGGGTTGTATTGTGGTTAAATGCACTACGCTATATGCGGACACTACGCTCTATGCATAGTTGTGGGTGCGGGTTCGGTCCAGGGGGAGCTCGGAAGGTGGCTCCAGTTTCGGTTCAGGGGGACTCGGTGGCCGGCTTCAGTCCAGGGGAACTCAGTGGCCGGCTCCAGGTTCAGTCCAGGGCAGCTTGGTAGCCGGCTCCAGGTTCGGTCCAGGGGACCGATCCTGGATCCTTCTTTTTTATCGCAAAACATTTTTCCTATGACCCCCGAGAATCCCCGATTTGTTTGACAAACATTCAAAAATTTCGATTTTTAAAGTTAAAACGAGCTCGAACATGTTCAGACACGTTTCCGACATCATAAATCACTTTTCCTGTGATCCCCTACGCTCTCTGAATCATTTGGGAACTTTTTGAAATTTTCGATTTTTCACGTTAAAACGCGTTAGAACACGTTCGGACACGTAGCCGACATCGCAAAGCACTTTTGTAGTGATCCCCTACGCTCTCTGAATCATTTGGGAACTTTTCGAATTTTTCGATTTTTCACGTTAAAACTCGGCAAAACAGGTGAAAACGTGTTTCACGGTACTCAAAAACGTGTTAGAACAGTTTCTGGCACTTGCGAAAAATGCGGCAAAAGGTTTGCTCGCGGCGGGGGTCGAACCTGGGGGTCTCGGATTTAAAGTCTGGCGCGCTACCGACTTGGCCATGAAATTAGCGCATTTTTCTTTTTTAAATTTTGAAAGGTTTTCTGGTCAGTTATCATATGCAAAAGGTTCTGAGAAGATAGAGCGAATTTGAAGCGAAATATAAGGAAAATGAGAAAAAAGTGTGACCGGACGGAAGGAAAAAAAAGAACGGACAAACAGACAGACAGACAGACAGACGTTAGCATTTTCTAATATATAGTAATATCTCCATATTGATCTGCCTGGCCAGCAATCTTGTTATGGTCAATATTCCCACACTTTTACTCATGAAAGCGGAAGCAGGAGACAATAATATTATTTGTGGCGCAGTCCTCACAAATGCACGATCGCAAACTGATGTTCTTGAAATTTATGAATTGAAACAATTGAAAATGTCGCCCAGTGCAGACGTCCAATCAATCATTGCTTGTCGGTCTTGTCCTTGTCAGACTCTTTCATTTTTCTTTATTATTAGCGACATACTAAATTAGACAATACCCCCAATTCGTACTCCCTTCTCTGATCTTTCCTAGTGCACTAATAAATGTGTTGCTGCGGGGAGTAAATGGAGATCATACTCTCCTCATTCTACATGTTCTCTCATCGGCCAGACAGTGCGAAAGAGCATGCAGAATTGAGAGGGTCAGATCATTCCTAAATTAATGAATTCCCGTCCTCGCCCATTTCTCCTCTCTACCAATTAGCACCCGAAAGCGGCCGTCTTATTTTTGCGCTGTCCATCCTTCTTCTTCTTCCTCTTCTTCAGGGCTTTTCGCGGGTCTCCTAATTCTTTGAAGGTATTAGTTAGGCGACTAAGAGGGAGAAGAAGAAGAGTGAAGACCACGAGTGACACGAGGGGGTCACTCACTCTGAACCTCGAGGATTACTGCTGGTCTCATCATTCCAGTCCCCCTTTGTAACCTGTTGTCGAACTTTTTGCTGCCTTTTCTGATTTTTTTAAAAATTCTAGAATTTGTTGTAGCATTGCGCTCAAAAAATATGCTACGGATGATTTGTAACTGCTAGAGAAATATGTTTCTTCCCTTGACTTCACACGCATTCCGACTGCTTCCAATCTGAGTACCCGTAAACATCCCGCATTTCAATCCCTCCCAGTTCACACTATGTACAAATTATCTGAATAGCATTTATGGGATTTAATTGAGTGGATGTTGTGATATTCATTGATGGATGCTGTTTTGAATCCTGAAGCTGTTTTGAATTGATGGATGCTGAAGATGAACATCATTCCACAGGCCCGCAAACCTTACATGCTTTGGAGTGAGGGAGTGTGTAAAATCGAGAGGGACTCTCTTCTTTTGCACACTCTCGCTCAAACCCTTGTTTGGTGGTGTGAAATCATGTCTCTCTTTTCACCTGTCACTTCATTTCAATCGCTTCTCCTCCAATATTCTTCCGTTCCTCTTCTTCTCTTCTTCTTCTACTCCATTTCTCTCCTCATATACATCCATCTCATTTCATTTTCTCCTCCTTTCTTCGTTTTGCTCCATTCTCACTTGGAATAAACTACCGCCCCGGGGCTACTTTGGGTATGTGTGTACATCTATTGGAGTGTGATGTGGCGAGCGGTGGGATTCCCCATTTTACGCAAGGCGTTCTGGAAAAAAATGCCAAAATTGAGTTTGTGGTGAGACCTTTTATTTTCGATATCTCTAACTGTCTGCCTACATTTGTATAGACTCACCAGAACGCCTTGGATACGGTAGTTATCATACTGCGGTAGTCCAGATGCCACGTTTCTCATGAAAAATTTGATGCACTAAAGTTTGGTGTTGCAAATCACGTATTTTCTGAATATCGGCTAATGAGCGCCATCTTTTCCACAAGATGCTCAAGTAGTTCCTTGTCAGATCACAAGAATAGCCCCGCTCCTCCAGCTTTCACACTTTGCCTGTTGAATAACTCATGTTGTGTCGCCAGGTCGTCGAAGTGAGAAGGGGAATCTCACCTCCTCTCCTCTTCTCCCCCTCCCACCTCTTCCTTTCTTTCCTACTGAAACCGACAAGTACTCCTTTTTCTCTCTCTCCACATCATTCCACAGGACGGTCAACCCTAAAGGGAATTGGAGTGAACGAGCGTGTAATATCGAGAGGGGCTCTCTCAATTTTGCACACTCTCTCGCCCTGACCCCTTTCCGTAGGTGTGGAATCACGTGTCTCCATTAACTCATCGCTATCATTTCCTTTTGTTTGTTTTCTCTATTTGGCTACAAAACGCCTCGGATGCATAATAATCCAATATATCTCTGTTGCTGTGGATATACAGAAGAGGCAGAAGAGGCGCAGCCTATTTATTATTCTCTCGTTATTTTGACCCTGCTCGACTCATCTCTTTTCTTCTTCTCTTTCTCCTTCTTTTCTCAAATGGTAAGAAAAAGCGCCTGAAAATGACCGATGAAAAGAAAAAAAAAGAGATAGAATTTTGCGCCTTTGTTATTTCGCTTTAGTTGTTATGGAAAATGCGAATACGATCGTGGCAGGACGAAAATTTGCCCTTTGGGTGCATTCTCTTCTATCTCAGAGTCATAAATGTTCGAGAGATCGCCCCTCTGATGATATATTCCGTTGCGCATTCGAGAAAGATTCGAGATTTTCGATGCCGGGGCTAACTTCCTCCCATTTTAACAAAACAACTGTCTTTTCTTCCCTCGTTCATCTCTTTATTCTGATCGCATCTCGATTTTGCTCGTTGTCCATAGCAATTGTGAGCACTGCATCTATCTTCTTTTGTATTCTTTTTGCAACGCTGTGTTGCCTCTATATTTTAGATAGAAGAAGGGATTTATCCAGCAATGTGGGCCGATTGATGCGTTAGGCAAGTGGGTTTCTCGCTTCAACACCTCTTCAAACGGCCAAGTACCATCCTCAGCGTTATTCTCACTCACTGTTGCTGTCTGAAACCAATCACCAGTTGCTCACCATGCACTCATGTCATTCATCACTCATTTCTCAGTAATTACCACTTTGCAACCACTAATTTCGCCGTCTAGAAGGACTTGCAACAAATTTACTAGACGTCATGTCCTCATTCTTTCGCGTCGCTAATTTTGCAAAAAATTCCAATTTCTTCAAAGTTTGCATCGTTTGCACTCAAGTTCATCACAAGTCTTGATGGAGCCGTCAATTGCAGGATGTCTATTTGCCGGCTGAGATAGTCCCGTCGTCTTTTCTACATGGCCGAGTCGACACTCCGTCATTTACTCGTCCTCTGCTGCAATGGCGGCGCCCCCTTCGTCGACTTCCACGAGGATATACAACATTTGTAAATCATTTTGTTTTTTGGCAACTTGCCAAGTATATATTTTTGGAAGTTTGCCAAGTATCTGATACCTTTGAGAAGGAAATGAATGCAATAATTAAATGTTTTTTGATTAAAAATAAATTGCAGTTGGACGCGGACAGTCGACCCAACGGACTGGAGTGCGGAGGATATAGCGGGTGAGAATATTGCATCATCACTACGTAATTTGCATAGGGCACGTCTATCAGTCTTCTTGAGAATATTTGCCGTCCAGATAAACACAACTCACTGTAATTCGAATCGAGCAGAATAAGTTTACAACATTTCTCCTCGTCAGTGACGGCACCAGGATTGGCTAGGTCTATTTTAAAGTTAGGCATCTGATATTTCCGAATCTAGGGTCTATCTAGTGGAAGTTTAATGACTCAATCCCTCTCTCACATCTCAGGTTCATCTCTCCTTCCCAATTCCTCTCTCCTCTCGTCTCTTCCCTCTCCATTCTCGTCTCTTCTCTCATCCGGAGTCGTCCCTCTCGATCAGTGTGATCTATTCAATCTCACCTTCGCTTCCACCGCCGACCAATCGATATTCGAGCGATACGGTGCTGCAATAGCCTGCAGGTACGGTAGACAACCAATCGATAATTGATTTTTAAAAAAAGAACAATCCTTGTTTTCAAATTATTCGGCGCAAAAGCACTTGTTTTGAAACAAGTGCATCGTCTTTCGCAAGTTCAGATCGCTTTCTGTCGCATGACCAACTGAGGCGCTCGTTTCGCACACTGCGAAATATTATTACGCAACGTGACTATCATTTTCTCCTCCTCCTCTTCATCAAAATGAGAAGGGAGTTGATAAGATGATAAAACCATCGTCCGCAGCATGTTTGCATGAGGGATTAGGTAGTCAACTCACACAGATGACACGCTGATTCCACTCGGTGAATAGTGAAACCGGTCGAATTCTCTAATTTCACATGAATTTTCCGCAAACTTGAACTTTGAATTGAGTTTTAGCGGTAGGAATCATTGAATAACTGCGTTTCAATGACTAGTGATCTTTATCTTAGTCATCATTACCCATTCATAGACCATAGCTGCCAGTCTCCTCTCTCACCTTCTCATTACACCCTTCCTCTCTTCTTACGGGGAAGTCTCCTCTTATCTCACATCTTACGCGCGCCAAATCCCTCAACATTACGCCGTCGTCCTCCCTATTATGTTGATGGATACTCCCTCTCTATCTCTCGAATCAGAGGGCAACTGTTCGAATTGATATGCATCAATCTTCGATTCACCTCAGATTGAGGTTGCAGAGAGCCCGTAAACTCACCGATGTGCATCCCCAACTTGGTATCAAGCTTGATACCAAGTTGAGAACGCCAACATTATACCAAGTTGGAGAATTTCTGTCTCGTTGTCTGATTCTCTCATTTGGCGCACTCTTTCATTTTACACGTTCGTTCCCCAAGTTGGTATCAAGCCTGGGTGCAACTTGATGTTTCCTTGATGCCAATTTGGGAATGCACACAGGTACTCTTACGTTAGGTCTCTCAGGTCGATCCATTTGATGAAGTTCACTAGTACTCCATTGTGATACTGATCAGTGCTGCGAAAATTGCGAAAGTTGTCCCACTCCCGTCGTTTGTTCACATCGAAAGTACATGCGCGCCAGAAAGATGATAGGCTGTCAATAAGATGCTGCACAAACATTGCTGATATCCCCTCTAATCTGATAGAAGTTCCTTCTCTCAATCTAGAATGATTCCGAATCTTCCCACTGATCTGCCATTGATCAGGTAGATCTCATCAAATAACTTCTCTCTCTTCTCACCTCGTGCCCCCTATTTACCCCCGACTACTTGACTTACAGAAGTTTTGACGCCCGTTAGAATCCTCTCCCTACTGATCTCTCCAAATCACCCACTCTCTCATCACTCTCTATCAATCTGACCCTCTTGTGATTGCACGCTCTCTCGCCGCCGGCGCCTGGTTTCATTTTTCCACGCGCCTTCTCTCTAACTCTGGGATCTGTTTAACTTATCCCCTCTAACCCCTTCATTGAGAATCTCTTCACAGTTTGCACAAATGTCGTTCGAAATCCATCTCCCCTCGCATCTTTTCCTCCCCGCTTGGGAACAGCCGTTGCACATTTCCCCCCGTCAGACTCGTGTTTCACACGTTGTTTATCTTCCCTTTGGTGACGCAGCTCAGTGAAAAGACCAAAACAGTGGCGGCGCCGCGTGCTTTCACCCCTATTTTTCCGATTTGACTCTACTGGGGAGAGGAAGGATCTGACCCTTCGGTCCCCTTTCCCATCCTCTCTTTACTGTTTATCGGTGAGGTAGAATCGTGAACCAACAATGATTCTACCAGATGTCAAAGTGCTCCGGGTGTGATGTCTTGTACATTTTGCCCCTTACTCACAAAGAAAAAACTCTACGGATTTAGGGTTTTTGCCAGTTAAACTGTGTTTTTTCTAGAGTTTGTTATAGTTTTAAACTCCTGTTGCTTTTTCTTTGTGAGTATTTGACGTTTTTGCCTTGGAATCTACTGGTCAGCTGGGAAGACGAGAGAAAAAGAGAGAAAGAGAGAGAGAGAGAGAGAGAGAGAAAGAGAGAGAGAGAGAGAGAGGGAGAAAATCGACGTGGGTAGTGAAGGCCTGAAGCATGTCTCTCTCCCTCTCCTCCCCTCCCCTTCTTCCCCTCTTTTTCTCCTCCCTTCCTTCCCTTCTTTTCTTCCCCCTCCTCTTCTCCTTCTTCTTTCACAAGAGTATCGGCTACTCTCCCCGACCCCCAGGGCTCCTTTTCAGGCATAGCAAAAGTAGCTGACTTCAATAATAGTTCGGGCTTTTGACATGGAGATGAAACATAAAATTGCCTGTCTTTTCGTTATTCGTTATTCTTTCTCTTTTCCATTGATCCCACTTTTCTGCCAGATGTGAATAGCCCCGGGGGAAAGAGAGAAAACGAATTTCGGCTTTCAAATCGAAGTCGAATTCGATAGATATCTGAATGGAAAGCTATTGAGCGCCGCTTGTTCACCCCCCTCCAAAATTCCATCTCCATTTTTCCATATTTCCCCAGATCTTTAATAATTCTATGGACATTCATTGCAAGCGAAGCAAATATCTCAAAATTAATCAACATTTGTTCTATTACTCATAATTTACTTGCCTTGTAGTGATGAGTATTTTCAAATTTCAAAATCGAAAATGTAATTCCCCAATCAATAATCTTGCATTCTTCCAGATGTCCATTGTCCCATCGAGGAATAGCCTGTGAATCCTCCAATCATTTTCTGCTTCCTCAAGCTCTTCAAAATTCCCAACCACAAGCTGAATCCGGCTTATCCCCATCGGTTTGTTTCCTTTTTAAGAAAATATTTTTAGGAACATTTTCGATAATTATTTTAAAATTAGATGCCTTTAGAAGATGAGGCAGTCATTTTGAAATATTTAGCAAAAATAATGAATAAATAAATTCAGATGCTGATCATTCTCTGTGTCGTCGCGCTCAGCTTCTTCTTCTTCGCTTTTATGGTCAGATTTTTATAATTATTTAATTATTTTTTTCCATTTTGAAATCATATTTCCTTCATATTCATCCACAAATTCAACTGGTGGATCTTAGGACCCTCGGTGGGGGAATAAAAATTCGAGGCAAAAATCAATTAGATGTCGTGAGGGGTGGACGAAGAGAGCTGAGAGAGCGTTGCGAGGGAGGAGAGTGTTTTTGTCATGCTTCAGCTAGATTCTCCAGAGAAGGAGTCTTGCATGAGAGAGTGAGGGGGGAGAAGAGAGATCGGTCAAGAAAAGAGAGATGAGGGATGGCTAAGAAGGAGGAGAAGAGAAGAAATCTACGGAAGTGGTCTTTCCATGTACGAGAGAGAGGCAAATCTCCCAAGTGTCCAGTAGTTTCTCTGCTTTACGAGGACTCCTTCTAGAGTTACTCCATCCATGTTTGTCTTTTGATTCTTAATTTAGTTTCGAGTCCGTAGAGTTCATTAGAATCCCATCCCAGACGTTCTTCGTTGTTATCTATTACATAGAATGGTTGAAACACATTTCACCCTTTTGAATACGCATCTCTGTAGTTCTTATTGACTGGGCCCCTTCCTGATTCCAGAAATGCATAAAATATTCATTTTAAAAATGTAAACAGATATATGACATTCCTTCCCGAAGTAGTAATTCTTTGTCTGAGCCTACTGGAGAATTCAAAATGTGCGCATTACCTTTCTCACACTAGTGTAAATCCTTAGGGCCAAGTCTTCTTTCACAACCTTCCCACATGGTTCCTTAGTCATCCACCGCAGTTTCACCCTTTCATTTCGTTCTTTTTTCTTGAGCCCAGTCACTTTTCAATAACGTCTTCCAATAAGCTCTCTCTCTCTCTTTTCTCGAAGTTTCACCACTCGGGTTTCTATTGAATTGGAACGATGCTTCTGAAGAGAAGACACGATATTCACGTCGTGTTTGCGATGACAATCAAAAGACAAAAGAGAAGGATTGAGTCACGGTTCGACTGGGGGACCATCACATAGGGCACGTGAAACACGAAGAGTGCGGGTAATCTGAGACAAGGCGTTTGTGAACCCTATTGACGGCTTCGGGTATAAAAGGCGGTTCCGGCGGCGCACTTTCTCAGTTCCGAGTAACTTCTAGTAACTTCTCTCTTCTCAATTATGATCTGTACGCGTTGTGGCAAGCAAAAACGAGGGTTGAATAGACAGGTAAGATGGTTCCACCCTTTGAAATTGAATGGACAATTGGTTCCTGGGAGTTCGCAAAACATGACATCCTATCATTCCACAGCGCGACCAAACCTCCAGAAAAAAATAGAATTATTAGGAAAAGAGTGTCAGACATTATTTAATTCTTGACCTTTTGAATTGGCTTCGAATTATATGTTATGCGTGTAAAAATTGAAGATAACTGGGAATTGATAGAACTCTTCTCTTCTCTTTCCGCCCCTCTAAACCTTTTTCCTGAGACATCATAATCTTCCTCTCCCCACTCTCCCTACACTTTTCTGTTGTTTGACGCGGTTGAACATTTAATACTCTTCTCTCTCGTTACTACTCCCCAAGTTCTTGTTGTACTAGTGAAACGGCAATCTACCAGGATGCCCTAACTTTTCAAGTTCTACAGCAAAATACACGCCCTCTCTTTACGACCGCTTTTCCCGCACTTTTTATGTGTATTTTTTTTTCGACGGAGCCCAAAATAGATAAGGGATGCCATAAAATGGGTTGACTCTCTCTCTCTATTGACTCAGCTTTTGTCTCCAATGCGCCCCGAGGCGATGAGAGATAAGGGAAAAGTGAGAGAGTGCAGAGAAAGAAAGAGGGAAAAACCGACCGACTCACAGAGGTTATTTCGAAGCAGCAGATGTGAATCAGATTTGCACGTCCCATGTTCACTTCTAGTGCTTTCTTTGCTAGTGCGTTCAGATATATTTCTCTTTTTTATATTTATTAATTTAAATAATATTTGTAGATGTTCCGTGGATGTTTCTGCGACTGCTTTGGTCCATTCAAGTGGCCAGGACGACAAGACGAATACGGTATGAGCAATCATTGATTATTATGATTTAATAAATGATTTTCATCAAAATAAGAGAAACCAGTCAACATCACACGTGCCTTATCATGTTATTAATAGTGGCACGAAATGTGATCAACAGAAGACATTGGTCTCAAATTGATAAGGGGGTTCAAACCATCTGAAACATCAATAAACTGAGTAAATCGTTCTCTAGAAACTCTAAGCATAAAGCCAATGAGAAAGTTAGTAGTTTTCAACTGACAACAAAATGCAGTTTGTATTATTTCAAAATTAATTAAATAACATTATAATATATTTTGCAGACAAAGAGGTCGATCCGGAAGACGTCGCTCGTTCTCTCGCAAAAGTGCGAGCTTACGAAGATAGACAGAGAGTCAACTCTAATTCTGTAAGTTCATCTTGATTTGTATGGCGTTTTCACACTTGATAATTCTATAGAAGGATTTTAATTTCCCATTTGTAATGGTTGATTTTTTTTTGTCCTGTATCAATCTAGACAGAAAACATGAAAAAATGCTTTGTAGAAGCAGGTACTGTTTTTGTGTTTTTTTTTCTCAATTGGGAATGGGAAAAGGACGATATTTAAATTTACGCAAGTTTTTATCTCAGTTCCGCGACGTGCGTGCGATCGACTTGAAAATTCATTGTTTGGTAATTGTATTTCTTTTACATTTTTTTGTAAAAAAAACTCAATTCCACGTCGGGGACACAAATATCAGAGATTAAAATTTCGGCACTTTTCCATTTATGTTTAAAATTGAAAAAAAAAAACCATTTTCAGCTAAACGAAGTTCGTCGTCCTCTTGTTGTTCCTACAGTCTCTTCTGGATGCTCTGCTCCTTATGATCAGGTAAGAAATACCTTTTTTCAAAAGATAAGTTTCCCTTACTGGAAGAATTGTAAATGAACTCGCCACTTTCTCTCCACATTTCACTCAATCTCTCTCTTTTCCACATTTTCCATTTCCAATAGTTTCCAATAAGATAACCATAGTCACAATCAACAACATACATAATGCATCGATCTATGTTTCACATCGAAATTATCACTTTTGAAACTGAAATAAATGTCAATCGGGGCATGTTTTTTTTATTTTAATAATAATCTCTATTCTTTAAGCTTCTATCACCTCAAATATTATATAATCTTTAATCGATAATTTGCAGCTGCCTCTTCACTCCTCACACGCTCCCATCCATCATCCTCCTCCTACCGTACCCACCTGTCCAATCAATAACCCGCCCCGTCCTCGTCCCTCTTCTCCTCCTCCCGCCTACTCGTCTACTGATGATCTACGCAGACAAACCACCACAATCTAATCGATAGTATTTATCGTAATCAAGTATACTGTATCAGCATTCGCAAGAAATCGATCAAACAGTTTTCCACCAATAACGGGCATTTTCCTCCCTTCTAGTCAGTTTTTCTCCCTTTGCAATTGATCCAATCGAATCTCTCACGTGCAAAACACTGTCACTGTTACAGTATTCCCCCAGTAGGTTACTGTATCTACGCAAAATCAGAGAAATAGTCATGAACAACATTTGTGTGTCCATTTCATGAGTACATCTCTCCCTCATTCAACCCTGTCAAATTGTAACTCGTTTTGTGTCTGTATAAAGCTACTTTCCCAAATAATCTACTCTCTTCGACCTAATTGTCAATCGACAAAAAATCCGTCAAGTGATTCTAAAAAATGGAATTTCAAATAATGCAAAAATAGAAAGGAAAGCGACGAAAAAGTACTTCCACCCTTCAATTCCACACTCTGAATTGGGTTGAAATTGAAACCAGCCCCGAGCAAACACGCTACCAGCATAAATACTTTGAGCGGCGCCCGAGCCCCCCTGGGAAGGTTTCCGTTTTCACCCCTCCCCCCGAAAGTTTTTCGGTTCGCCAAACTTTCGTGAGGATATGCTTTTGCTATCTTCCTTATGATGCTTTTCTCTCCATCGTCCATTCAATTTCTTTTAGGATCATCTGGTTTACACTTTTTCACACTGCAGCGGGTGAATTTGAAGTGTTGCAAGTGGGCAGGCAACACTGCTGTAGATCTGCCCCTACTTTCGAATTTACTAGGAGAAAGGATTCGTTTCTTAGAAAAACGGTTCTCCAACCTCTGCATTACACACGCTCTCTCACACCGAAGCACTGCGCTCTCGGAAGCGAGAGATTGTGTGGAATGAGAAGGACGGAGAACTGTTTTCTAAGAAATGAAACAGTTCTCTGCGAAATCCCTTCCTAATCCATCGATATCTTTAGTTTCTGTGATCGAACATCCTGTGTCAGTAGTGTAGCATAACAAGCCCTCTTCGACAGTTGTCACACTTATCGGAAGACAAGCCCGGGTTCCCGCGAACTTTAACAACGTTAAACTTGAGCTTTGGGCACTTATCTAGGTGCACTCATCTAGTTTCTTTTATTTATTCAATCCTATTCGACTAATAAGATATAATTTCATTAAGTTTCCAACACTTGATCTATTTCTTGATTTATCGATATCAATTTCGAACATTGCAGACAAAACTGAGTCATAATAATTGTGAATTCACCATTCCCCCTGTCCACTCTTTTCCCCTCTTCACAATACTTTCACACACAGTCTTTCCATCGGTTGGATGCTTTTGGTCCGTCAATTCACCTTTATTTTACTCTTTTCGCTCCTTTATTCCTCCAATTCGAACTCTCCGCTTTAGAGGACTCGGAATTGAGATTTCACGGTTGGATGCGCATTTGCGTGTTGAAGAAGGAGAAGTTCAGCCACTTTGGGTGATTGGATGACTGAGAGGAGAGAGGTGTTGCGAGAATAGACTACGCAGACGAATATTCACTCTAATTTCCGCATTTTCATGTCGATTCCTTTTCAAATCTTCTTATATCCCACAATATTGCACTACACACGGCGTTCTGGGCAAATGCCAAAAGTAAATTCGTGGTGAGGCCGTCGCCCATTTGCATACTATTTTCACAGTCGTTCTCAATGTCCATAGACTCTCCAGAATGCCGTGCTACAAAGTCTGTTCGTTGTTATTGTCCAATTTGCCATAGATCACATCGTAATACGAGCTACCCGATCTCTTTGCACCCGTCTCCCTCTCATTTTCCCCTATTCTGTCATGTGTTTCACTCGAGTGACACAAACACACAAAAAGCTTGCATATTCCTGTCAAGAGAGCAGGTGTCCAATGATTGGTGGTCGAGTCTTCCCTCCCCCTCCTACCAATCTCTACGACACTGGTCACTATATCACTCTGATGGGATCACTACTAATTCGATTTTATACGACGTTTGATTATGTTAGAATCACTGACTAACCCTACTATTCTCACGGCGTTCTACACAAAATGTCATATTGAATTCGTGGTGAGACCATCGCCCATTTCTGTACTATTTTTAACTGCCTGCCTCAAATTGCATTGACCCGCAAGAATGCGTGGTCTTTCTATCGCAATCTTTCCAACGAAAGCAAATTTACAGAGTTTTAGTGGTAGTGTTCCTAGAAATTTAGATGTTTTCGAACGCTGAACAACCACGTTCACGCGTCAGAACCCTCCGCATTGTTGATCAGATCATCACTGGGTAGATCAGAGACAATAAGAAAATTTCTCACTGCGAGCTGTCATCGACGCGCGTCTATTCACATGTGTTCCTCATTTCTCTACTCGACCCTCCCCCTCCTCTCATCAAGCCTCAGGGGATCTCATGTCACCACACTTCTTTCGGAGCACTTCCGCTCCTTAAAAGATGAATGGCCATCCAAAACGTGATTTCTTGTTTTTCGATGATAACACGTTTCGTTGCTTCCCAGTCCTTTAAGATCAAACATTTCGGAAAGCGCGATAATTGTTTCTTTCCTTCCCGACCTCATTCAATTTCTGTTACGAATGTGAATGTGAAACGCGGAGATTAATATGAATTTCAAAGTACAATTCACGCAACTTCCAGTTTATTTTCTTCGCCTTTAGAAACTGTTTAGCGAATTTTAATCTCTTTAATATCCAGTCTCATCTATTCGATTCTTTCAAACTGTTCATTTATGATTTAAATTTAAATTTTAGTAAAAGTAAAAGTCTAGAATACTTTTGCAACACCTTTAGTAGCTCTCCACTCTTTCTGTTCGCTATCTTCTTCCTCTTTTATCTCAAATTCCACCGTTTTTCTTCCCTCGAAAGCGACAAAATACGTCCGTGAAAACACGGCGAAAGACAATAGAAGTAGGCACACTCTAACTCACTCAGACGGTCGAGGTCTCGTCTACCGACCACCGTACTCCTCTATTATTCCCCCACTATTACTCAATCGTTTCATTTCGCGATCAGTAATGCATACAGTAATCAGCGGTCGTTCAATCTCTCCCGATATCGCAAATTCATGCAGAAAACGCACGATTTATCTCGCCATGAGAGTGTTCGTTTCATTTCCAATGGGCGTTCGTAGTGGAAGTGGAAGTGTTCGTAGTAGTTCTTTATATAAATCGGTGCTGCATCAAAAGTACTAAATAAGGCGAAAAATCATGTTTACAACAAAGCAGCATATCAGATATCTCATTATTTCATTACGCACTCGACTGCAATGACGGAACGGTTTCACTGCTCAGAAGTCGTATAGCTGGACCTTTATTTCCATTTATTCGAATCTCCCATCATCCCTTGCAGTCCACAAATTAGCCAGCCAGCTATAAATAATCGATAACAAAAATCATGGATAATCCTAAATCTATCATTATTCATTATTCACTATTGATCCAGGTTGAATAGATTGAGTGAGGCCTCTATCCTAACCCCTCCTCGATTCCTGCTCCTTTTCCCTCTTCGCCACGTGATTGATTCGTGTTTTCCCTTTAAACCCTGGTTGTTCCTTGATATTTGCAGTGTAAACTATGAATAACTGATGATTTACCCCTTATTCTAATGCCTTCCTTCTGTCCAATGAGGAACGGCCAATCCAGCTTTTCGTCCCTTTCTCAATAACTATTGAGTTGTTTCCAGTCGGCGCTGTTTGTTGAATCAAACAATTGTAAAGAAGTGAGTGTTCAGTTGGTAGAATCGCTTTGTTTATCGGTGAAGCTCTTCGATCTTCACCCCTCCTCATGTCTAATACTCCACGTTCTCTTCAATAGAATTGTTCCGTTTTCCGTTACTTGTTGGCGCCATTGACTTACTCAAAGAGAACAATATCACTTTACTCTCTTCATTTTGATGTAGTTTGCTGTTCTTGATCTTAGCTCTAGTTGTAGGACGTTGTAATATCCTCTCCTAACTGTTCCAAGATGTTCCTCCCCTTGGGTGCGAAAGAGCCGTTCAATTGTCGCCCATTACTCCCGTGTCCTTCTCCCCCGTTCTCACGTATGCATACTCTATCGTCTAGACCCCTTTCCATTACCTAAATCAACCCTAACTCGTCGATACAATGTCTTCTGCTTCATACTTTCCTCCCCCCCACTTGAAACATCATTAGGCGTGTGTTTAGAGTAGTTTTTGCAATATTGAGCGAACTTGAAATGATGTGAGAGTGGACCGGGAGAAAAGAGACCGAGAGCTTCCGCTATCTGAACCTGGGGTCCAAATTGGGGGCAAATAGGAGCGAACTCTCAATCGTCATCAACCTTCTTCTTCCTCCTTTTGGACTCCCACGAGAGGCATCAACTTATGCATGGACATACGACCTCCGAATCTATTTCTCTCTCTCTCAACTCCCGATTTCGCTCAAAGCTCTCCACCCTTATTGAACTTTTTAGCGTGTCCGAACGAATTTTCCTGGTTATTTTTATGCTAATTTGTTTTCATTTTACTAATTGAAACTGTTTCGAAGGACAACAATTTCTAGTCAACAATTGAAAGGAGATGAACGATAAGAAAGATCGTACGCGTGCGATTTTCCTATTCAAATTCATTATTTTCAAGAATAATTCTACATAAGTTAGGGTGCGTTTTAGAAATTTTTTTCGTATTTTGCACCCTTGCCCATCATCCGTAGCTATTGATGACTCTCTGTTGCGAATTTGGCCCATTCCATCTGCTTTAATCCCCTTCTGACGAGTTGATCTTCCCTTTCAAGGAAAGGATTCTCTTTTTTGTGGCAGTTTCTCCACGCCGAATCAATCTTTCAACTCTCTTCCGCCCATAGTTTGCTCCGTACTTGTAATCTCTCCAAAGTGCTCTCTGTTCGTCAAAATTCCGACGTCGGGTAATCGGTCTTGAGTGAAATCTTTCTATTTCGAGCGAGAGGTCCTCTCTTCAAATCATTGAGCAAGTACACCACTCTTCAGTTATTCGAGTCGCCCTCAGAAAGGAGTTTTTACAAAGAACAACATGTGCTATCTCCGCTTTCTCTAACTTCTTCCTCACTTTTCCTCACAACAACTGATCAAAACGCCGTCTTACAATGATGTAAAACCTCTTGCAAAGTGGGAAAACACGGGTTGCTCAGGTTGATTGTTGTCAGAAACCGACAAGAGAATAATTTTATTGCTGCTCTGTTCTATGCACTCGCCCCCCCCCCCTTACCCATGAATATCCGATGCCAGGACCTCCACTTCGCTGTTATTTTTTTCCTTTTTGGATTGCTCGTTCTCTTCCCTCGTTTACTTCACTTGATACCAACCGAACTCACAGGGAAATAAGTGTACGAATTCAGAAATATATTTCAAGTAGACTAAAGAAAGACTAAAATTTAGACTTTCTAGTCCATGAGGTCAATATCAAGAACGTATTTTCCTGTGAGTGTAGTTCACAACTCAAAGCGTGAACTCTCTCTTCATTTCGTAAGATCGTCCGTTCCACACTGTCATTTTCTTATTCTCTTCGAGTCAACAAAAATACCTTCTAAGAAAGGGGAAATTGTCTAGTTCTGCGTGTAAATGAGCAGCAATCAGTGCTTATTCTCCTCTCATTTCTTATCCCTTCTCAATCTCCTCAGTTTCTTTCCTTCCTCCTCACGTTTCAACCCAGAGGCCTCGCGAACTTTGTGGCAATGAATCTTCGCTTATCTCATGAAGTACTTGAGAGAACTCCCAAACCACCCTTGAAGTAGTGATAAATGTACGCGATAATGGCATTTGTTTGTGATATATGCAGTCAATTTCCTCTTTTTCTTTGCAAAACAGTCATATAGAAATCTTAATAAACAAAATTAATCGAAAAATACAATTCCGAATCTGCAGTTTTCCATTTCTCGACCAGTCACTTTTCGTACTTCCTATTGTTTTCACTGCGCGTTTCCTGCGAAAAAGCAGCAATAGTAAATAATGGATGTGAGGGTGAATCGTACCTATTGGTCGAAAGGGGAGAATAAGCATTCCATTGGTCATTTCACCCCTCAAGTCCACTCTGACGTGACATTTCCCCATCACGACTGGTCACTTTTTTGCTGACAAGGAACTAATTGTGGACTGAGTCCTACAAGGAAAATAGGGTCAGCATCATAATAACTTCCCTGAGTGGCTACTTCCGAAGTCCAAAAGGGTCATTCCCTTTCCCAGTTCGAGCGGTGAGAGGCAAGGAAGTAGGACTTTTTCCCGTTGAGTCGTCTTATATCACATCTCAAGTCTCTTCCGACATTTCACTTCTTTCTGATCTCTGCAAGGCCACTTTTTTGGGGCTCGGGTAACAAATTGTCGTGGTATCTCACCTCTCTCAACTTCTCTTTTCCGACAGAGTCCCGAAGGGATAATTGACGTCGCGCACTTCTCTCAGTAGCACTTGCGTGTTCCTTTCATTCTGGGAGTAGGAAACAAGATGTACTCTTATATTTAGAGAGCCGCTGGACCCCCGGGGTGAAATCCACTGGCCACTACTATGAAGAGAGACACGTGTACCTATTCTATAGAATCCATCATGATTTTATTATATCTTCACTGAAGTTCGAGGAATTCGCCAGACTCCCTCCCAATTATCTCTACTCCTAATAGAGAAAAAAAGGGAAAAGCCTCCTTTATCATTTTCCCGTTCCCTAATCTATCTCCCTGATGTATTAGCATATTAAAAGGTTCCCCGGAAGCGCATTTCCACTCTTTCTCCGTTAGGTCTATTGTTTTGCGCCGTTTCTTGCTGTTTTTACTCTTGTATAGGGCTTGCCATCTTGCATGTTTTTAATCATAAATAATACTTTTTTGCGACAACAAACTTCACGGGCCACAAAAAGATTTTTCAAATTCAATCCCATACTTTGAAAATAAAAAAAATAAGATTGATTTGATAAATTGAAAATTTCGTCCTCAGCTCGTTTCAAAAAATGGGTAATTTATTTGTCAAAAGACACATTTGATTATTTCACAGTTGCGATCTCTGCTGACCTCTCCATCATTGCTTCTCTCTCTTTCTCTCCTCATTTCGAGTCTTGCGCCTTCAAGTTTCCAATTTCCGCCTTTGTGGTGCTGTTGTATGGAAGATGCTAATCGAGAAACAGAGAAAAGGGAGCCAAGGGAGAGACAAACTGGACAAGTAATGAGGACTTCTTCATAGGAGGAGTGACCAATACTGACCCACAGCATCGAGTTGGCACAACATCAACAATGTCTTTCGATGTCTGACTCTCTCGTTTCATGCACTCTCTCACTGATTCCCCCTTTTCTCCGTTGCTCTTTCGGATGCTGTGTGTGACATCTCCTCAACTTTTTGTATCTATTGATGGTAAAGAAGTAATTGTACACTGAAAGAGATTTTCTAATTGTTGTTATTCCTTGATAACGTAAATTCCGTGCGAGGCCAACCCGACCCATGTGCCATTTTGCAATAGTTTGTTTATCGTAGGTTCTATACAACAAGAAAAATGTCTTCCCCCAGCATTCAAGAAAATGTATTACATGTTGTGTATGATGTATTATGTGCATTTTCGTGAATGTTGGGTCTTGTAAGACGTTTTTCTCTGTGTGTATGCGGTCTTTCACCGATTTTCGACTGATTTTGACCGCAAGTTTTTCTCGAAGTTTCCTTTCCACATTTTTTCCTCGGAGCCACCCACTGTGTCTCGTCTGCTCATCATCCACTTCGATGGTCCATTTCGCAGAGTGAATCCGAAAAATAAAGGAAACCGGAAGTGTCCATTTTACTCCTCGAAATGTTGCACGACGAAGTGTCCGCTCGCTCTCACCGTTGAGCGCCAATTCAATTTGTCCAAAGTGTCGGGTGCATTTTATGGAAGCAATGAATGAGTGAAACAGTCGAAAGACACGCCGCAGCGGATCCCATCAATCCTCTAAAATAGAGTAGGAGAACCCTGTTTGCAATGATCGTCGACTCCGCCCACTTTCCCCTCCCTCCCTCCCTCCGTCTCCACCGTCCCATGCACATTGCAACAAGTCTGCAGAGATTTGAGATTCCTTATTAGCCATGAGTCCTTGATTTCTATCGTCCTTTGCCGTATCTAAGCACGTTTAGCACTTTGAGTCGAAGAAAGCGTGTTTGTTTGACAGTTCCTGGTTTTCGTGAATCTTTGATGCCTGACGTCTGTCTATTCCGACGCCACTAAATTGTTCTCATTTGGTGCGTGGGGCATCGCTTTCCGTCGGTTATCCTCTAAGTCTTTGTTGTTTTGGCCCCTTCTTCCTCCTCCCCTCTCGTCTTCCCCCCCCCTTTCCCCCTTCCACGTCCCTCTCATTGCTAATGGTGCTGCACCACCACGACGCGTGCAATCGTCTCTCACCACGATTGTCGTCCTACTGTAGATCACAACTGCTGCGGGTTACGGTAGCTCGGATGACGTGAGAGAGGAGAGGATGCTGCTACGGCTCTTGCTGCTAAGCGCATGTGTCGGTATGTCCGGTATGTCCGAGATGACGAGAGAGTGTGAGTACCTACGATTTTTGTAAATATTTTTTTAAAAATATTTGTATTTTAGCAGGCTGGGCACTCAGTGCCATCCCTCATCAGATCAAACTCGTGCAGGATTTACTAGACAAGTATGATAAAAAGGTGAGAATTGTCACGAATCAATCGATAATGATAGCAAAATTGCAATCTATAATGAATTCTACTGTAGGCCAAGCCGATATGGGACAATTCGAAGCCGATTAATGTCAGCTTCTCAATGGATCTCTACCAAATACTAGAACTGGTAATATATAAATTTAATTGCAATAAATACATTTTCAATTACAGAACGAACCACAGCAGTACATTCTACTCAACGCCTGGATTATTGAGGTTGGTTAACTTAATATGATTGTTTTTGCAGTGCAATATCGAAACTCGGCGAGATCAACTACAAACAGATAAAGTGCATATAACAGATTGTTGAAACAAAAACACTGCGGAATCTATGTTCCTAGTTTGTCTGGCAATTAGAACTTCGCAATAGAAATAGTATCTCTTCGAGAAAAGTCAAGCGATGAGAAAAAATATGACTGATGCAAAAAAAACAAATTCTTGACACATTTCAAACTGGAGGAACGCCCCACCAACAATAGGGTGATGTTAAAAGAGAGAGAGAGAGAGATAAAACATCATTCAGCGATGGTACGACGAGTTTCTTTACTGGGATCCGAAGGACTACGATAACATTACTGAACTGCGACTACCATACGATACGATATGGCTGCCCGATACTACTCTCTACAATTCGTAAGCAACAATTTTGAAAATGTTCAAAATTCAATTTTAATTTGGCACCCAATATCGGTCAATGGTGAAGAAAGTACGCAAAATGAGAGAGATCCGTAAGAAATATAGCATTTATGCGCTTGTATTATATAATATTTATGCAATTTTTGCGTCCTCTTTCCTCATTCATTGAGTTCCCTTCGATCCTTTTGCCCCTGTCTGTCTTTTACTTGTAGTAAATCGTATTTTTGTGGAAAACCTTCGTTTATCGATATTCCTCAATGTCAATTTTGCAGCTCACTTTTCCGCGCTCTCATTAGTCTGGTAGACACAGCGTTCTCTAAGTAGTTTCATAGAATTTACGTGTGTGTATCATTTCATTCCGACGGGGTTCGAATTAAACTTCCCCCAATACGAGCGATAGCGAAGAACTTCAATGATCATACTAGCTATTCTATTTCTTTTAGTGTAGATACCTCGGTGAAATGGCACTTTCAAATCTTTGAACTACTTATGCATCAGGACAAGGCTGAAAATGCGAACACCTAAATATATATGCGAAAATACTTTAAAATAAGATAAATACTTTAGACTCGTAATGAAGGACGATGACACTCGGCGATTACTCAACGCAAAAGTGACAACGAATACGACACGGTACGGATTACCTAAGAATGATGCAATATTTCAAACTGAACGCTTACTTTTGGAGAGCAATCTGTGAACTGAGTAGCTAATTTGAATTGAAATGAATTTTGCAGGAAAGCAGCATTGATCGAGTTGCTCTATCCCACAATCTACAAGTTCTCTTGTCTACTCAATCTCCGATTCTTCCCCTTTGATGTTCAGGTTATCCAATTTTAATATTTTGCAGAATAGGAAAATACAGAATACGAATAGAATAGAACAGATTTATACCATACAAGGGGAAATTGTGGGTGAATGGAGGTGAAAAGTGAGGGGAAGGGCTGTGGCGCCTTCTTAAATCATATGAATGGAGGAGGGAAGGATAGAAAATGTTAGAAGCAGAGATCACGTACAAGTGCAGCTTTTTCCGTAGTCGTGCTAAAGACCAAAACGTATTTCATACGCCACGAAAACAAATGCATACTGGAAAAGGCCGCTCTTACTTGTTGTGACCGTACACGGGATGCAAAAAGGGGAAGAACGTCCGAGGGAAAACAATATTAATTATAAAAGTAGAAGATAAATAAATTGCAGGTGTGCACTATGACTTTCTCGTCTTGGACATACGATCAGAAGGTGCGTTTTGGCCATTGGAAATTACTATTTTTATTTAGAAAGATTACTGAGATAATTATTATTGATCTAATCAATATTCAGGGTATCGACTACTTCCCGTACTCGAACAAGATCGGAACAACCAACTACCTCGAGAACGAGGGATGGTACATGATGGACACCAAAGGTTCGTTTTTTTGTAATTCAACGTATTTTATGTATATTTCTGGCTAGCAGATGCACTGAAAATGCCCAGCCGTGTACCCAACCAAGGTGTCAGAAACATTGTGCGCCAGGATTGAAGCTCACTGTCATATTCATGTCCCTCTCAAGTTCATTTTTCTGACGCAAGACCCGATCTCTGTCCTTTTTCTTTACAGAGTCGCCTGATTTCGCATGCATGCAAACTTCAATCTTTCCTCGTCTTTTCTATGTTCGATAGCCGGATTTCCTCCTCTTTCTGGTCTTTCATCTTCGCCCACTCTTTTCTCTTTCTCACAGCATCCAGTTTGAACATCTATCGTTGTCTGACTCTCTCGTTTCGCGTGCTCTCTCGCCATCTCTCTCTTTCTCTAACCCATTTTCGCTGGCTGTTTCGAATGCCTCTTCATATACTCAACACAAACTCATCTCTTCTCTCTTCGAAACAACTCACCTAAATTGCTGCATGTTTTACCCCTTCTCTGCATAGGAATCACCCTTGGGAATAGCCGCTGACCTCTGGGCTTCGACTCATCCTGAGCACCACTCAGCAAATGGAAATGTTTCGGTGCGAGACCAGGGACTAAGCTGATTAGGGAGCGGGGGTTATTGACTGCTTCGCCCACCCTAACAAATGTCTGTCTTTCCGTGCTAACCCCCGTAGGATTGTGTAAGAAGCGTAAAGATGCAAGGCGGCGAAAGATCTATCAAAACACATGGATTGAGGAAATGTTTCGGTGGCGTGAGGGTGGGGGACGTGTACGCATGCTTGATAACCATGATTCGAATCATTATTGAATCATTTATAAATATCGACTTTCAGTTGTGCGGAGCGAAGTGAAGTACAAATGCTGTCCTGCCAAGTACACTCTACTCCAATTGACACTGCACCTACGGAGGAAACCACTATTCTATCTCGGTACACATTTAATTATTTTTAAAAGACCAATTACCATCGGATAGGATAGGTTTCAAAATCAATTGTTATCTGTCTGTAAATGTGTTGTTATAATTATGTTACATTTTTGAAGGGACTTTTAAAAGACTATTTTGCAGTGAATCTGATCATTCCAACCTCCATCATCACTCTCATTGCAATCGTCGGATTCTTCTCGTCAGTTATTTTCACCTATCTATTCTCTCTCACTCTCTTTTTTATTCCCCCTTTCTTACCCATTCCGTATTCCGTTTAGACATCCCTAATCTCTTGTGAAATTGAGCAATCCAAATTTCGCCATGCTTATTTTCCTTACCAAGGATCGTTCGTAAATGTTTCCGGAATATTACCACAATATCGAAAAGCAGAGCGCTGCGTAGCAAAAAGTAGGGATCAGCTCAAAAACAATGCAACAATTTCAAAAGTTTTTTTTTCTATTTTTTCAATCAAATAATAATTTTCAGAACAAGCTCTGCTTCGGGTATGCGGGAGGAGAAGGTTCGTAGTTTGGTCTGCCAAATCTTTAAAAAAATTTAATCTTCGTTTTTGCTATAAGTTCAGAATGATATAAATATTGGTTATTGCCTAATAATGATGCAATTGCAGGTTTCACTGGGTATCACTACTCTCCTGTCTATGTCCATTTTGATGCTGATGGTCTCCGATCAAATGCCTACGACTTCTACATTCATCCCTCTCATTGGTGAGCACTTTCATTTTTTTAGTTCTGTCGCGTTAATTGGTTTTTCGCGTACTGTAAAGGTGTAAAATATTTACACCTTTATGAATAATTGAAGCCGTAAACCTCATTTTCAATCGATTCGTGGAAGCTATTAACGATTCACAATTCTGCGAGAAATCAGCTCGGTGATCATTGAAGTGAAACGTGCCACGAACAGAGATTTCCTTCCTAATCTCAAATGCAGGCGCGAAATTGGTTGAAGACCGATTTTATTGACAAAGTGCATTCATTTATTATCGGCCGACCGCCCGCATCAACTATTCATAGCGATATCCATGAATTGTATCTAGCTGATTGAGATAATAGTGAGAGACGGGCGAATGGCATGAATTGTTGAGTAGACGTCCGAATAGAGAGATGACGCAATAAGGAAGTAAAAGGAAGGGATCATCGATCTATGAACTTTAAAGAGTTGCATTTGCCTCTTTTCGACCATTTTCAGCGTTTAAATTGGGAAGTGTTATGCCAGTAAATAGGAAAAGAGTAATATTTCACCGCCGGAGCTTTCCTTTCTAGCAGTAACGCACAAAACAAATCGGGGAGAATATGAATTGAGAATGAGACAGTGGTAGCAGTAAGAAATAAAAAAAAGATAATCAAGCTAAAACTTGAAATGAAACGTGAATTTATCGTAAAAGTAAAGAAAAGGTAGTCCCGTCTTCAGCATATCGTATATGCGCGAAGCATTGCGCTTTTCAGTGTGTACGCAATGTAAATTATGGTAATTCAGAAGTAATTTGAAATAACTATCAGGTTGGTTCATTCTCGCTATGATAATCGTGATTTCTCTGGGAACGATCGTCTCTTCTGTGATTATCGCAGTGCAAAAGAGAGGCAGATTGGGAGAAAGACTGTCCAAGAAGGCTGTCAAGTAAGGGTTATTCAAATATCGAACAGAAAATCCGCAAGAGCACGTAGAGAGATAGACATGCAAATTAATCCTAACCTAGTGTTTGCATTTACTTTTCTAAAAAATAACATTTTTTTAGAAACGTGTAAAGATTGAGCAATGCATCATAATTATAGTGGAAATGAGAATAATGCTTATAAATTTCCAGATTTGCCCGAATCATCGCCTATCTCACATGCACAGCCATTCCGCCACATCTTGAAAGAGAAAGGGAGGCTGTGAGTTTAAAAGAATGTCCACCTGATTTAATGACGTTAATACCCAAATTATTTCAATTCACGAAAAAATCGAAGAACGTATTAAATATCGTAAAGTTTGAAACTCTCCGTGCACATTCATGTTTCACCGTTATCATTTGATCTGCAAATATGCAATATCGCTTGACGCTAGTTGATTGATAAAAAATGTATTTACTCATTATTCAGACATTTCAGGAATTGGGAGATCTTGATTTTTTTTAAATTAAAAATAAATAAACAAAAATCCAACCATTTTAAGGAGCAGCAAGAGAAGGCGGACGAGATCTCCAAAGTGCCAATGCCCAATCTTCCATCTCATCCAGAGACGAAACCGTTGAGTCAGGTGGGAACAAGAGCAATGGTCTGACCCTCTCAATTCTGCATACTCTCTCGCGCTGTATGATCGAAGAGAGAACGCGTAGAATGAGGAGAGCCTGATAATTACTCGATAACGAGCCTTCCGATTTGTTTCCGATTCACTTCCTTTTTGTTTCGCAGGCGTCAAAGATGTGGTTGGGACTGCGGCATCGACCAGGCAATGGAGTCTCAATCGTGTCAGAGAAGAGCTCCGACCCACTCATACATCTATCGCCATCGGAGACTGGTAATTTTCTTTTTTTTTAAATATATAATATAATTCAATCAAAAAACGAACCAAAACCTATGCATGGTATTCCATCTCTGACTTGAATGCTTAAATAATTCTCTGCTGATAGTTCGATTAATATTTTCAGCCGTTTTTACATTCGATGATATCGCAGTTCGAAGTTGCATAGGTGACAAGCACGGTTCTGTTCGAAAATGTTCGCGTGCATTGAAATTCGCTGAATCTTTTGGATCTGCAGACTCAACACAATCAGATAAGAATGCAAGAAAGTGGTCCCGGTGGTGTAGTACATAGCTGGCAAACCATCTTCTAGAATAAAGATATCTGGGTTCTATGGCGCTTGACCTCTGTTTTAAATTGGAGTGTGGACTGTGTGCAAATATCCGTTCAGCGTAGAAGTATCAGGCTGGTAAGAAAGTCTTGTCCGATTTGAGGTGTGAACTTTAAGCTTTCTTTTTTCGGTCAGCGTAGATTAATAGACCTTGTATGCAAGGTATGTTGTAGGGGCACTAGTGAATAACTACTTTCAACTTTGGTGTTACTTGACTCTCCCTCGAATCCTTAGATATGGTGAATTGCAAAGTATCTGATGTGGAGGTGAAAATGTGAAAAATAAAGAAGTGGCTTTCTTTTCGTGGAGAATTTTTCGAACATGCTATGCTTAGAGCCACTTACAGTGCCAACAGTCCTCTTTTACATTATTGTAAGAACAAGCCGCTGCTACACTTAGTTTAGAAGTTATGGTCCTCCAGATATGGCGCGCTCAGAAAAAGTAGTGTGCGGATGATTTCAAATCACTGTGTCCAATGCAAAGCTATTGAGATGTAATGAAGTGCAATTTATTCACTGGCATTATGACTAACTGCAACTGCGGTTCTTTCAAGTTATATAATTCCCAACTTTTTGAAACTCAAAAAAATCACAAAAGTCGAAATTCGCTTAATTTCGGCTAAACTCCACTTTTAGATACCCTATTCGATCATGTGCTCTGTCGAAGTAGGAAGAGATCAACCAACGCCCTATTAATCAATAATAGTAATTGACTTTTCCTGCGTAATGAGCTATCAAACTGATTGATCTAATCTTTCATAAAATTGTGGCACTTTGCCAATCCTCGTTTTCGATCTCGAATTTCGGTCCTCACATGAACTCACTGCCAGTTCACTGGTATGACCTCCCATGTCAAAGTGCGTATTAGCATTCTAACCGTCATAGGTGCACTTCTAAACCATAGGGAAATCAAAATTCAATTCCTTCCGAGACCTCTGAAAATTGAAAAAAAGTTTTTGTCGTGGTGTGTCGCTCACAAAACATATTTTTGAGACATCGCTTCTGACTAGACCGTAAAGGGAGTCCGGCCTTACTGCCCTTCCTGCGTTCAGTGAAGGTCACCCATCCAGTAGATAGGTTACATGGGACCCTGCATCTGTCCGCTATAGAGCAGCATGTCGAATAATGTGTAGAGTCGAAACTTATCCGGCGACACTTTGCCATTCTCATTTCTTGAAAGAATGAACATCCAGACATGAGGAAGTGAGCAACAAAAAGAGGAATACTCACTACATGTAACGTTACTAGAGAGAGTTAGCCAGAGAACTTAGAAATAAAGAGCAGAATATTTCTCTGAATTATCAAAATCGGACAAGACTTTCTTACCAACCCTATAGATCACTCAGCTTCTGGCGGTATTCCTGCTCTAGGCGCTTATGACTACGGATAGTTTCCAATAAATTTATGTTTAGGTGTCTCTCAAACGGCTGAGATCACATCTCCCACGTCTCCCATTGGATTGGCATCGCTCGACGATGATTTGTCAATCGGTCAGAAAACATTTTTCCAATTATTCTCTTCTTTTTTACATTCTAGAAGTGTTTTTAGATTCTTACTTTCTGGAAGTGTTATTCAAGTTTTTATTTATATTCAATGGAAACCATTGAGAATTTTAGGAGCAACAAGAAAAATCCGACGCTATCTCAAAGGTTCGAATAGGAAATTTACGAGTCCAATAGCAATCATTTTAAATCTTCATCGAACCCACTACTACCTATAATATGCATACCCTAAATGTTCACCTCAATCATAGCAACAAATAATACTGAACCCTAAGTAATGAATGCTACAGTACGTCCGGCCTCCCGGAAAAGAAGTCCCATTCGATCGGTTACGTGTACGTTTAGCGTCTCGCCCATAGATGGTTTTACATCTGACCCTCACTAATTAGCATACTAATTATAAATAAAAATATTAATTAAGCTTACAAAAATTAGTTAGTTGCTGATTGACTAACTACCAAGTCTCCCTCCCTAACTATATCGTTTTTTGTTCCCCGACTTACCTCGTGCTGAGAATGATTAGTTAATGCAGTTCTGCGATAACTCTAATTTTATTTTGTGGGTGAATAAATGGTTAATTTAGGTGGAGAGTCGGTATCGTCTACACGACCGCCCACCTCGAGAATGGGAGGAATACTGGGAAGAATGACTGATGGAAAGAACACTCCTGCGCAGGCTACTGCCACCAATCTGGCTGGTGAGATGTTTTAAAAAAATGTTTTCAAGAATTTCTTGTAGCTGGTCCTGTCCCTGTTACTCCTGGAAAACTCCGCAGAGCGTTTCCGGAAATGAGAGTAACATGACCAGATACATTGAATTCTTGAGTATTATCAGATATGCAAACAACCACAAAACTCCTTGGGTTCGTGTGATTGAATCTCTCAGTTGTGTCTCTTACACACAATTTGTTGCTTCAATTGATCACACCGAAACCAATTTATAGCAAATGGTTTAATGGATGCTGCAGTGCGGAAAGTGAATAAACTTCCCTCGATCCACTCAGTGGTCAAGTGTAAGTTTAGAGCAACGCGTAGACGAGCAGCTTGCAAACCCACTATGTTAATTAGAATACTAATTGTCGATATGATTAATTATAATTCTGAGTTCAACTGATTAGAAACCAACGAGCAATCATGAACCTAAAATCAGAGTGCGAAACATATAGTAAGTCTGTAACAAATAGTCGTTTGAACTACCCAGCTTATCACAAACCCAATTCTACTGAATAATTCTGCAGCGACCGCTTGAATACCGCAAATAATATTAATAACAATAATAATATTCAGGTCCGCATGAGCTACTTCCGAAAATGACACACTTTTTGTTGTGCTATGCATGATCGGCTAATTTCGTAGATGCTTTCAGTAATCAATCGATAATTTCTTTCAGCCGCGATGCGACAAGCTCGTCAATTCGCTCAACTCGAATTCGAATGGTTGGCTACCGTACTCGAGAGAATGTGCTTCGTTCTTTTCGTAGTCGCCTTTCTCATTATCACAGTGGGAATCAACTTTGTCGGATTCGTCCATTGGTGAGTTGAACACAACAATCACAGACAGGAATATCGACAGATTTATGGAGAACAGTAATTCATGCAATGCTCATTCAATGAGACATCTCGCAATGTTCCTAAACTTTATGCAAAAAAAATGCAACTGTTTGCGCCTCATGAAGAACAAACAGTCTCGTCTAAACCACTTTGAAAAAGCATTGTTATTTTGTTATTCCTCCTCGATCTCTCTATAATCTCTCCTCAGGTATTCGTCAGGAGTAGAGACAAGTCTCGCAGCTCAAGAGGAAGTCGTCACTGACAATCCCACGTTCTTCTAGATATTTACTCACGCCTCATTACATCTCCCCCATGAACACTGAATACTCGCTGCTACAGAGCGGGAACACTCCTGCGACCCTTACTTTCTTCGTTTATCCTCGATCTTTAGAAGACCTCGGAGTAAGGAAAGTAGGCGCGTGTTAAAATTGCTATCTGGCTGTGTATCAACAATTACATTTATTCCATAGTAGTTGCTCCTTCCCATTTTTCTTCTTCCTTTCACCCGGTAAAACCCCGCTATTCACGGTGTTTTTCACACGCATTCATGAGCTTTTCTACTCCCTCTTATCTCTTGCTTTCACCAGTGTAGACAGACTGATGAGTTTGGCCTCCCACTAAAAAAAGCTAATTAAAGTTCAAACTCCCTCTTCTCTCAGACTCCGCTCGAACAAACATTTGGTACTGCGCATTTCCATTCTTCTTTCCGATTGCCTAATAAGTTATGCATTCGATTTTACTAAAAATGCAACAAACTTCTGTGTCTTCGTGTGTTTTCTCTCTTGTTCATGACAAACCTTCCATGAATCTCACTGTGTTCCCTCTTTTCCTCCTCCTCTTCTTCTCAATAATAGAATGTGTGCTGCTCCTCTTATCCTATCGTTCTCGCCTGCCTATCACTTATTTCCGGCATAAATCAATTTACAAATTAAATAATATTATATTGTATACCCAAACAGGTAGCTAACCTGCTCAATACCTTATTTTGCCTTGTCCAATGCTCTCGTTTCAGATGAAACCGTCCAATTTCAGGCAATGCACAAACTTCTCCAATTGACGTGACCAATCGATAATGTTGTGGGTGGCTTGGATCACCGCCCTATTGACGCCATCGATTGAATCTGCTTTAAGATGGAACGGAACCACGGAAACGTCGCTTTACAGCGGTCAGTTTACAGTGTAATTACATTTGTTTGTTTCAAAGGGAATGGGAATATATGTACATTTTTAAATATTTTAAATCGACAAAAGTTGCAGATGTTACCGCCGGGATGAGTCAGGATCAACTGCCACTGATCCGATTAACTCGAGACGTTTTGGCTAGAGATCGGTTAGAAAATAACTAATTTTCTTTCCAATTACATTTATGTTTCACTACCCAAATATGAGGCTGAGTAGTAAGGAGAAAAGTGATTGCTCGTCTACATCAACCTTAGGAATAAAATAGTATTTGTAGATACGACAAACGAGTTCGTCCTGTGGTCGACCATAAAAAGACGCTTCCCATTCACATCTCCATCAGTCTTTATCAAATTATTGAAGTGGTCAGTTTTGGATTTTATTTGGAAAAAAGGTTCACCCTTTTGTTTTTGCTGTGCCAAATACCAAACGGAAATTATAAATAATTGTTTGAAAGGAAGGGATAATTTCAGGATGAGCCATCTCAGAATATCAAATTGAACGTATGGATGATTCAACGGTGGAAAGACGAGTTTCTCTACTGGAACCCGGCTGAGTACGTTATCACTTCTCGATCCATTCTAATCGATAATCATCCCTTCAGATACGGTGGAATTGATCGGACGGTGCTACCGTACAACATTCTGTGGATTCCCGACACGTACTTGTACAACAGTGTCAAGATGGCGAGGGACGAGACCGAGAGATACATGAACATTCAGGTTATTTATATTTTTGTGTAATTAAAAATATTATTATTTAGGTTACGTGATAAAAGTAAAAGGGTTCAAAATGTAACATTAATTAGAGTTATTTTATAAGTAATCACTCAATTTCAGGTAGAGACTCTGCATGACAAGGGGGAGAATGCTTCTCAACTCTCATTTCTCTATCCCGCAATCTACACTCTCACGTGTCGACTGAATATTAGGCACGCTTCCCTCTTTTTTTTCTCAATATCAGCGCATTATGCTTGCCATTTTTGTTATAGATGAAATAGAGTGTACAAATATTATTATTTAGAGCAATTTAATTAATTAATTAATTAATTAATATACATATTTCAGATATTTCCCGTACGATCAGCAGAATTGCACACTCACAATTTCATCGTGGACAAATTCGAAGAGCGCCCTCGATTACTATGCCGATCCCACTGTGAGTCGAGTTGAGCAACAATAAAACAACAATACAATAACAACCACAAAAACCGAACGTTTGCATTTATCACTGACTACGGTGAATTTGTTTTTTTTAATGTTATAGATTTGGAAACGGCAGAGTAACTAAAGATAACATTTTAGTGGGATACTTAAGAATACTTAATACTTAATCTTTATTTGCGATTTTTGCGATCTGTGTGGTAGGGACGAATCAACTTGACGTGATGGTGGAATAGAATAGTACTCGTTGAAACTCATTCTGAAAGTGTTTTTCTCAGGTAAATCTCGCTTCATTCATTCCCAACGAAGAATGGCAAGTGATCAAATTCGACATCTACCGGCATGAGGTTGATTTAATTAAATACAAAAAATTAATTATTATTATTTCCAGTACAAATAC
The DNA here is from genome assembly GCA_036245785.1 of Pristionchus fissidentatus. Classification (NCBI taxonomy): domain Eukaryota; kingdom Metazoa; phylum Nematoda; class Chromadorea; order Rhabditida; family Neodiplogasteridae; genus Pristionchus; species Pristionchus fissidentatus. The sequence goes on from BTSY01000002.1 coordinate 21,411,828, forward strand.
GCGTGTTGCGAGGAACCGTGGGTGATCATTCAAGCTTCTCTCGTAATCCGACGAAAACCACTGTACTATCTAGGTAATCAGATGATTTTTTATTAATTTGTTGCGTTATGTTTCTTCTATTTGTAAGCAGAATTTGGCGAAATCAGATTGGTAGGAGATGCTTTTTGCAGTGAATTTGATCATTCCCACATCGATCATCACAATTGTTGCCATTACTGGATTCTTCACTCCAGCGAGCACTGATGATGACAGAACGGAGAAGATTAATCTTGGTGAGGAGGGAAATGAAATCAGTTGTCGATCAGTACTTAGACAATAGAGGGCAGAATCAGTAGATTTCATGACGAAATATTATACACCAGTATGCATCCCCAAGTTGGTATCAAGCTGTTCCCCAAAGCTGTCCCCAATCCAACTTGAATAAACCAACATGGGAATGCACATCGGTATAGGGAGAAGTTTAGGAGCTACTAAATACAGCAGTGTTTCATCCATCATTGTAAATTAATGATCGACGTTGCAGGTATCACCACTCTACTCGCAATGTCTATTTTGATGTTGATGGTGTCCGATCAAATGCCGACAACATCAGAATTCGTGCCTCTCATTGGCTGGTTAGTTGTTTTCATCCCTTTCTAAGCGCAACGAACCAGACCTCAGGGAGTATTCATCAACTGCAGGTTCTACCTCTCAATCATTATCATCATATCGATAGGAACTTTCCTTACTTCCGTCATTCTGAGCATACAAGGTGAGATTCACTACGAGCATATATAAGGTTTTTTTTAATTCAACGAAAATATAGTGCAGTTATTCCAACCATGAATCAAATAGGCATGGTTCTGATGTTGAGGAAATCCCCATGAAAAAAATGAGAGTGGATCGTATTTGTTTGCCAAAAATACGATGCTGCACTGGTTTTTTTACTGCGAATGTTATTTACTTCAGATTTACTTCAGAACTCAGCGCTCAAATTAACCTTTTCAGCTTTTTTAATCTTGCTACAAATCAGGATTCTAAAGAACGTAGTCGTTCGTTATCTGCTAACAAACAAATTAAATTGCAATGGAAATTAAATCAAATTAATTTAATTTAATTGAAATTGCAGGTCGTCGTCAGTACGGCCGTTGTCCTCCCCGTGTAATTCGTCAGATTTTCTTCGTTTGGATGACTAAAATGCTGTGGTTGGACGTCCCTCTTCCACTCAAGAAACTATGGGAGGAAATGGATGTGAGCAATTTTTTCGTGGGGATTGGCCCTCCCAAATAAACAAGTTCTACTGTAGATTAGGAGATCTACAGTGGAGCCTGGCATACCGTAGACAATTATCAATTTTCATGCGAATTTATACAACAAAATTGGTTCCTTGATTAAATCAAAATGAAAAGATCAGCTCAAGATAATTGAATTTTCATTTCAGGACAGCCCTCGAAAGCAGCGACCAAAGATTCGGAAAACAGCGAAAGGAAATGCGAAAGACGTCGAGAATAACAATCTCACAATTACTACGACCAACATTCCCGATAGGTGAGTTTATCTGTATTAATCGATGAACTATTCGTACACTTTTCTGCCCAAGCATAGAATGATGTCATTACCTTCTAGAAGTTTATGGGTTTACAAAATCACAATAATATCTAATCCCAGGCCTCCTTCTCGTGTAGGAACACTCCGGCTGCCGCCTCTGCCGACTCCGCAAGAGAAGAGAGGATCAATACAGGTGAGATCGATGGGATTGATGGGAAGATGGTATCGGTTCGAACAACGAAGTGATTCAATCAATATTACGTGTAATTAATAATAATGAATAAATATTTAGATGATCGATCATTCTCTTCCTCCTTCTCCACTAATTCGATCTAGTCGACAGGGAAGCATGTGGGATGGAGCAATCAATGCACTTGGAACTGGTGAGAACATTATTTCATCTTATCGATAGAATGAATTCAAAATGTGCGTCCGAACATTAAAAATAAAGTATTAACATGCTTTAAAAAATTACGAAATTATGAAAACCAAATATAAATAATTTGAATATATTATGTGTTGCAGGTTCAATTTCTCGCGGTGCTTCAATCAAAACATCGAGGGACAAACCAATAGATCAGATGAAGAAACAGAGACAGGTTCGAAAATATAACTATATTACGAGCTTTAGATCTGATTTTATTTACTAGCAATATGAAAATGAACGGCTGTATTCACCACACTCTACAATTTTCTGAGATGGGATTACTCTTACTGAGTTGGTAGATATGTGTTTCAGCAAGTGCATATTATTTGGTAGACAGCAGCATTGATAATATGTAGAACAATTTCAATCGATTTGAAAGAACTCAAAAATATTTGTGCGTCGCATGCGAAAGGCCGTATATGAAGGTACTAGAACAAATAATAGATGAATCTCACTCAGGTCTCATTGGAATGGGAGTTCCTCGCAACAATCCTCGATCGAATTCTTCTCATTGCTTTTGTCCTCGCCGTCGTTATTATCACACTCGGATTAATGGTCGTCGGAAAAATGGCACAGGTGACCACAACTATATACAACAATTTAATTAATTATTCATACTTTAATTATGTGTACTTATTCTTATAGCTCCTATTGTGTGGTCGAAATTACTCTTTCTTCAAAATATTTTGTCGAAAAATGAATGAATTCCAAGACCAAAAATCAATAATTCAAAACCAATAGATCACTAATTGATGAAATATTTGTTCAGTCAGCAGAGCGCATACAAGAGATTGAATTGTGAAGTGAGCATTCGACAGAACTTCATCGATGTTGTTTTCTCCCCTCGGAATGTTTTCCCGCGTTCTTTTGCACGCTTATGTACACCACCAAAACGCTGCATGATCTGATGACGTCACTACGCTCAATAATCGCTCTCCCATTCAGGCAAACTACGATCAAGTCGAGGATTCGTAGATTAAACGAATCAATCGATAATGCAGCCGACGGTCAGACAGAGTATCGACGCGACAGAGTACTGTATCTTCCCTCCCATCGATTGGACCCGATGTTCTCAACTTTCTTTCCCCTCTTATCAGGGTATTTCTCTCCATTTTCCCGAGTGTTTCCTTATCATGTGGTGTTCGCTTTTTTAATGTAATTGCAACGACTCTCTTCGCACTAATAATGGGTATATTTTCTCTCGTCTCAAAACTGTTTTGTTATCTCATTTCGCCCGCCACGTCCGCTTCCCTTTGCTTCTATCGTGTCCACAAGTGCTTCTCTCTGATTTTGCTATCGTCCCTCCACCGGTTAATTCAATCTCTCCACACTTCAACTAGCAACGATTTGTGCAATTGTTTTCGAAATAGAGTTCGTGACCTGAAGCAATACGATATTTCCGATCTACCTGAACAACTTCATTAGAATTCGCTTGGACCAGACATGAAACCACCGATTCGCTTAGCGATTTGTTGCCTGTGCTATGGAGAAATATCGATAAACGATACAAACTTCTTTATTCGTCGAGACATCAATAAATGACACGTACAGTATGAGGTGAACGTGGGCGTTGTTTCTCAATGATAAATGAAAATCATCGTCGTTGCTAAAGACAGTAAGATTGGCAATCGGAAAGCATCGGAAGAGTAGAGAACATGATTGATAGATCGGCCTTCATCGTCCTCAGTTGTGTAGCTCGTCCGGTCCCGACCCTTTGGTCGGCTGTAAAAGGTATTGTTCTTGTCTGCATAACTGATAATTTCCCACGAGTCACACCAAAATTGAGGAGAAGGCAAACGAAAGGAAGGTTTTGACAAAAAGAAATATAATATTCTGCATTCGATGAATAATGATCATACGAATTTAGTGCTGCATTTCTATAGCATTTTTTTCTGTTCAATCAATAGCACATATTTTAAAGGTTGACCTGTGATTAACTACTGTGACTTGATTGCATTCATCACCCGAACACGTGCAATATTCAGCCTGAACCTTGTATGGAGGTACAGTATTCAAAAGGATCTGCAATCGAATGGATGCATTCTTTGTAATTCAAAATACGTTGTGAGAAATATTCAATTGAAGCTACCGTAAATATACTGTAAATACAGTGTGTTGTTTTGAAATAAAAGTTGGCACTGCTTGTTTGGATCACTCGGGAGTTTTAAACTAACTTCAATGATTTGACAGCCGGGTTTTTCGAGGCCGAGGTCTTGTCGAAGGACTTGAGAAGAACAACCGAAGGAATTGCCTGAATTAATTTGATTTGATGGAAGAATTCAGCAAATGAAATTACTATAGAAATTTTTTAAAGTAAAATAAATAAATAACCATAGGGCGATTCGTCTCCATTCCTCTTTCCTTGACTACTTGAGACCTTGAGGGAAAAGCAAAGATCAGTGCAGTTCACTGTTGGAACCTGCACTTATTTGTATTCAAATGTGCAAATAATGTCTGTTGTCTACAACAAAGTAAGCATACATCGATAGTGTCGCATCTTCGAATCTTCGCTTCATCTAATTGATGTACTTCACGAGGCATCGGAAAGAATCGACCGTAGTGCTGAACATATTAATTTGTTTCATTATGAAAAAGTAATCTAATGTCCCTTTTTTACTTTCATTAACTGAAAAAGTTGCACATATTCGTGGCACGAATCCTTTTTTTCTAAATCTTCTCTCCCTTTGGAAGCAAAACTTTGCTTCCTTCCCTTTCTCTCTAAACTAATTCCGTTAATTTTGGTCTGACGCATGTAGTGTTCAGAGATTTCTTCAAGTTCCAAAGGAAAAAAGAGAATCGTCCATGACTTTTACCTTACGATGGATCATTATTCCACTCTCATCTTTTCTACACCGATGCACACTAATCCTACCCTGCAAAGGGGAATCAAGATGAGAAAAAAATTGAGACCTTCGTCGAGAATGTATTCTTTCCGCACTACCTATTTTATTCAATAAAAGTATATTTCAGAGAAAACGAGTGGATATCTCAATAGTGTACAGAATGGTGAGAGGTGGGAGTGAGCGAGCACATAAATCCATAGCTTTCAGTGATATGCAATCTCAGAGTCGTATGTTCGTTGCGGCATGCGAATAGCCCTTATAATACATAACGAAAATTGCGTGCTATATTAAAATGTGATTCGAATCAGGATGATTCTAGATAGTAATATCTCAAGTACCTGGGCGACAGGAAAGGGGAAATAAAAAGAGTATCTCATAATGGAGTAAATGAGCGTGACTTGCCCGTTCGACATTTGTGTCCGAGCAGAAAAAACATTGGCGAATCTTCCTCGACTCTGCCAGAAAACAAAAAAGATGAACGAGAAATGTTGAAATCAACATGAGAACATCTGAAAAAGAAATTTGAGAAACACTAATTGAATTCTGGGAAAACGCGAAGAAATTCAAAGTTCTCAGAGTAAATTCTGATCGAATTTCAACCACTGAGAGCGCTGAGATTTTTGATCGAGAGAACTGGGAAATGCGGGGTGGGAAGAGGAAGAAACGGAAGGAGGAGGAGAGGCATTTGCCCTCGACTCCGCCTCATTTTCCTCTTTCTGAGTTTCATGAACACAAAAAAGTGCAACAACTTGTTCGAAAATGAGCTCACATTGAAGCTCGACATCATGAGACACAATTTCCCATGAGACACTTTTTTTTAACCGACTTTTTCAAACATTCCGATCAGTCATGGAATTCAATGGGAGCACTCAACCATGAGTTGATTAGTGAGAGGAGAAGAGGGGAAATAAGAATAGACATAAATATTGAAAAGATAGATGCCCGTGCTGAATTCTGCAATGAAATCGTGACAGTAAACACGTCGAAAAAATAAATTTTGATGAATGAAACGACATCGGCCCGTGATGTCAATTACGGATTTATAACGTAATCAGTACGTAATTATCAGTGAATTTTTCAAGTTCGAAGAATTACGTGAATTTAGGCCCGAAATTAATTTTGCAAAAACCTCCCATGCAGAGAGCCATCAAATATTTCCAGCTAATAAAAAAAGGAATGAAGGAGTTAATGAAGGGCATAAAATGGAGTGGCGTAATTGGAAGTACTTCGGCATCTCAGATTCTCCAATATCCAGCCACTTGAAAGCCCTTTATTCCCCCACATAAAACACCAGTCTGATTTTTTTTGTTTCGATATTCCTATGTAAATGAATGGAAAATGGATATCAACAATAACAATTGGAATGGCTAAATAAAAATGTCATTATCCTGGTTGATGTGTTATTCGAATGAATATAGCAAAGATAAGATTTATTCTTTATGAGACATTTTGAAACAAAAATAATGCAAGTTGTGCAATAAATATCACAATTCAGCTCGGGTTCACAAATTTAGCAGTGATATGAAATCGAAAAATGCAGAGAATCAGCCCGTAAATTTGAAAAAGATGTGAGTTTGTAGTATCAAACTTTTGGAACGTTAGATAGGGTTGATGCGTGGCAAACTATGCTCTAGGCATTGGCAAGAACTGTTAGTGGGGTTACTGTAAGTCGATAATCGGGGGGCGATCAATAACTGGGTAGAGAACAGACTAGAAAGAAGACGAAGACGAAGGTGATACGGTAAGCACACAAAGTATCACAAAATGATCAACAATTAATCGATGAGTTTCGTTTTCTGCTAATCAACATAAGCGTAGACATTTTGTGAAAGTATCAACTGGATCAACAAATTGAAAGAAGGGCAGGAGGTTGAGAAACCACCGTGTACGAAACTACCGTATAATATTACATGAATCAGGGCTTAGTGTCTAAGAAATTTGGATGTTAATCTCGAGGGCAGATCTTTCGGGATACTGTAGGATGGCAAATTGAGGTACGATCAATCGATCGATAGTGTTAGATTGTTGAGGGGGGGGGGGTTACGGTACTCCTCACATTCTCTTGACCGTTGGTTCTTCTGAGATGGTTGAGAGTGCATCGTGGTAGGAGTGAGGTTTCTCCTCATCTCTCGGAAGAGGTTCTATGGCAGATTCCGATGACATTGAAGAGGAAGGAGAAGAAGTCATCTCCACATCCTCGTTACCTATAAGAACACTGTTGATATGCATAATAGAGGTTTTCGGTGAGAAACCGTACCTTTCCGTCTCCTCAGACTGCCCTGTTCAAGTCCTGCAGCAGTTTTGTTCTTCTTCTTGAGTGGAGGAGGGGCGGGAAGTCGATCGGGATCGTCACGAGGAGTCAACTATAATTATTACAAAAGATAATAATAGCACTCAGTCAGAATCAAATTAGAGGAACTTCTCCCTATTCCGAGATATCATCCACTACCACACTTTATTCCAACGAATTCAATTTTTTTTTCACATGATACAACGTTCCTTTCGAGATGTTTGAATTGGATTTACAATTTATCCTACCCGGTGCACACACGTTTCACAAATATGTCAAAAGCGCTCAGCTATCGAAGGACTTACTATTGAATCAGAGTGTAAATCTACAACTAGGCGCACGCGTGTTTCGCAGATATGCCAAAAACGTCCTACTGTCAAATGATTCAGTTTCTCATTGTTACGTAGAATATTAACGCAAAGAAATCAATTAGTGTTGGGCAGAGACTTAGTGTTTTCATAAACTAGATAAAACTTTTTAAAAAGCATTCATTGGGACACTTAATTGGAATTCGAATCTCTACAACAATTATAACTAGGCGCACGCATTCGATTTTTTCGCCCCTTTAGCATACAATTTCATAATTATCTTGCACTGGTTAAAGTGAGAGATGGGAGGATTGGAACTTCAAACGTCGAGAACTAGGAGCATGCATGTCTCACAGATCTATCAAAGAAAATGCGAAATGGAGTACTTCAATATCTCTCTGTTACGTAGAACAGCAGTTCAAAAATTAAGTATGAATTATGGTCACACCCGGTCGATAAAATCTTAAAGTTTTACACTGCCTTTGGAACTCCATCGCCCCCGGTGCTTCTCGTATTAGAATGATAAATAGTTTTGGTTCCTGGTTCCGCAGTTCGGTGTTGTGGTAGCCGTGGTTCCATACCTCGCATTTGGGTCCGATGAAGCAGAGAATGACGGGCAGAAGACAGAGTCCATTGAAGATTCCAATGAGAACCAACACGGACATCACAATGAAGAAATACTTGAAGACGAAATCGAACTGGAAATAAAAACATGCATTGTCTTCGTTTCACATCTACTCAATAAATAATAGTCCCACTTCCACTCCTCTTAATCAATAGTTAATATCTACTTTACTCATCCTAGACAGATCTACAGTACCTCAGTGAATACAAGCATCACAATTCCGAGTAGCGTCGAGATGGCACCTTGGAAGACGGGCACGAACATGTGAAGTAGGCAGGACTGAAACAAAACACTCACTCTTCGATACTCATATTTATCCGGCTACTGTAGTCTTGCTTTAGATCAATAATGCTACCGTATCATTTTGTGTGATACCGTATCCTACCGTACCTGAAGTCTGGCATCGACACTTCCAAGTGATGTGAGGAAACAGAGCATGACGTGAGCTGAGAACTCGACTCCGATTCCAACGGCGCAAATGAGAGTAACGGCCGAGATGGGGTTCATCTGAGATAGGGTTACGGTAACTAAACAGTAATATACTTTGGATTACGGTACGAACTCGTTTGCTACTACTGGCCACAGTGCCCAACCAGAATAAAACAGCATACGAGTCTCCGACATGGCCTCCAATCGTGGCTAACCACTTAAATATGGTAACAAAAAATCAATCGATAATTCACCTTGACCCCGAAAATGCCCATGAATCCGCCCAATTCTACCGTAGTCACGACGACGATGATCATCACCTGCAAATGAGTGCGTTTTAATACACAATTTTTAAAACTGGAGTATCCATGCACATCGACTTGTGGTTGTTGTTTGCTCCTAATGTATTAATGCTGAAACTCCAACACTCCTGGTGAAGTGAACAGTAACATTTTGAATGGCTTTCAAATTCTCCACAAATTCGACACCCTTGTATTCATAAATTCGTCATCTCACCAGGAAGGCAGCATACGGATTGAAGATGAGAGCGGCGATAACAGTGAATACAGCAGCAGCGATGATGAGAATGGCAAGGAAGAGATTCCATCTAAATTTGAATAAAATAAATTAAAAAGGTTTGTTATTCTGAATATCAATTTTAGATTCCATCTGAACTTCAAATTATGAACAACAAACCATCTGAATAATCATAGCAAATCATGCAAAAATTACAATTCACGGCTAAATCAATGCTAAAGTGCAAACGACAAAAGACATCAAATGAACCCAGACTTGTTCATGTTTCACACAACTCATTAATTACAGGCTAGGTGTGATCAATTTTGGCATGTGCGTTGATGACAGAGTAAAATTTAAAAAATATCTGATCAAGTATTTTGTGTTGAATTCCTTGAAATGTCTCTGCTCACCATAGGTCAAATAGGTTTTCGCTAGCGAGGATAGGCACTTCTGAATGGCGCCCAGACCATGTCGGCAAACGAAAATTTTGAGTGTTGCATGTACTTCTGACCACTTTTTTGGCACATTTATCGACAATTGGGCAATATGCACTTCGGCACGCGATTTTATGCATTTCCGCAAGAAATATCTGCGAAAACCCTATTTGACCTATGCTGCTCACCTGAGTGTGAGATACTGCTCCCAGAATGTGAATGCGAGTCCCTGAGGGTAATTGTCCAGACCGGCCTCGGTGTACTTGTCGCACACCGCACGCAACTCCTGCAGCGACCACATTAAATTATGAACTCATCAGCTACAGTAACCCATTTCAATCAGCTATCACAACTCATAATACCACTGACAATCCACTGTACAACTGGATTGCTATCATTTGTCATAGCCCCTACCAGGAATGCAACTTCGGTATTCGTATTCCTTTTGGGCGAGAGATCGGTCTAGCGGATGATAAAGCGAAGAGAGTCAGAGAAAAGGAGACTACGAGATGGTATATACAATGCTGAACCGACATCCCTAGTCCCTACAGTCTAGTCTACCGTATTATTCATTCTCTTACATTGATACTCTCCACAATGGTGGGAGTGGTCGTCAATCCAGTGGTGTAGAATGGAATTTGGGAGTAGAGAAGAGGCTGAGCAGGAGGCACGAGAACGTCGTCCTTCGTGTACGCCCATTGAGGAGGAAGAGGAATGAAGGACGCCTGAATCATGTATCTGACACACCGAACTATCTATCTGACCCATCAAACTAGCGTAACCTCGCACCCACCTGCGACACGTAGTACATCATGTTGTCGACATTGTACCATCCGGTGAGGTAATTGTAGAATCCGTCCTCTCTGATCACTCCCTTCTCGTCAACCATGCGTATCTTGCCCACCTGCAATAAATCAGGTTTGTGGCCCACCGAACCAATAGTGGCCACAATACTGTAGCAACAAACAAATAGAAGAGGAGATCCTTCAAAAGCTACCGTACCCTGTCTTTGCAGTTCCAAGTATCGCCAACTGAGCAGAGCATCGCGCGCGCAATGTACACTTCGGGTTCCGGCTTCTTGCCCGCAGGAATCTCGCCGCCAACCTGCAATATTTAACTTTTGGCGTACCGTTAACTTCCATGTTTCACATGATCCATAAATCGCATTGCAAATGGAGACTGACAATGAGATCAAATAAGATGTAAAATTATAATCCTCTATATCAAAAGGTCAAAATCGTGAGCCCGATTCTGATATTTTTAATTAATAATCAATATTAATTACCCCTTCAACTCACCATCATATCCCCATTCTGAATTGCCTTCTCAGCCACTTTATCCAACGATGTCAACCATGTTCGAATGAGACTGAGCCAGTATTCCTGTGGCTGTCCATCCTCACCCTTGATCACGAATCGATTCTTGGCTGAAATCAATTACAATTGGACAGAGAATAATGCTCATTCGGACCTTTACATGGGATCTGTCGTATTTGGTTAATGTTTATCGAATGGCACGGCGATTCTATCAAAATGTTCCGGTGCTCGATTTGCACATTCATTTAACCGTCATGAAACAGGAAGCCAGTAGGTAATTTGCCATGTGGAATCCAATTATAATGTACACAGTTTGTGAATGCGGGGAAACAGTAGCTCGTTCTCTCGTCACTCACCCATTTCCTGTCGATATGCTTCTATTTGCTGTTGTCGTTTGGGTATGTCCACATTCATTCCCTTGATGACGGAGAACATTGGATAGAAGGAGAAATACTTCTCGCGAGCCTGAACAATACACAATTGACATCATTTCTTAGTCATAATGAATTTTATTTACATGTATATCTTACACTTTAAACGGCATTTTGAATATAAGGACTGAGAACGATCAGAAAGGAATAATATGTTTTACATCAGAAATTTAGCGTCAAAACGAAGCACCCGTTCAATTTCAGACATTTGAGCAGACTCGGAAACACAAAACCGGCTAGACACGCCTGTATGTAAGATTGCAGTAAACTGACAGCCATGAATGCAGCAGGGGCGGAGTTCGCAGGTAGTACATCCGACAACTCCAATCCCAGAGTATTCCTGCAAACATAAATTGATTATCATTTTCTATCGAGTAACCAATCAAGTAGCTGGCTAATCGGCCGTATCAGTCTTCAATACCTGTACATGCCAATGAGTCCGAAGGCGCAGCATCCGATCGTGAATCCAATGACGAGATACTGTAACAGCGGATATGACGGATACTGTATTATGCGATTAGCCAACATTCCTTTGTATTCAGCTCTAATATCTGTGTTTTATTCTTCAAGTTTGTTTCTTTGATAAAAATTAGTGTTTTGTTAATTTTTTTAAATAAATTATTTATTTTGTTTTAAACTCACTCTAACATCTTTCCTCTTGAGTGCGGGAATGTAATGGTTCTTGAGGAAGCCACCAACCTGCAATATAATTTAACATATTGCATTGTCAATGTCATAATTACTCTATTGTAGTATTCTGAGATTTTAGTGTAAGAGTTGAAGACACGACTGAGCTGTACTACCTTCCTCGCTACTAACTTCATTAGTGAATCACGAATGCATCCGTTCATCTCTGATGTATTTGAGTATTCATTTCGCTATTTAACACCGAGGTTAATAATCTCAAATGATTGCTTCATGGATTTATCAGTTTTTTATCAGTTTAACTACTCGAAATAAATCAATACTCACCGAGTACCATGGGTCGTCTCGCTCAAAGTGTTCGATGTCTCCAGCGACATTCATCGTGGTGAGATGAGTCTGCGATGAGACGGGATACTGTAATCGACGGCCATCGATCGATACTCTCCCCTCTACTACCGTACTACCGTAATCACTCACTTGGCTGACGTTGCTCTGAGTGTGGGGCATGCCCGACTTGACGTCATCCTCCATCTTGTCCCTCTTCAGACACCATCCCATGTCTCTGCAACGAGAACAAGTTGTTGTCTGCCGTACTCAGAGATCTAGATCGAGGGAGCGTTCAATGGGGCACACACCTGATTCCCTTTCGTCGTCTTCTCAGATCGATAGTGATGAAAGCAGGGAAAAGAATCATGAGGAAGAGGAGATTGAAAGCGAGAAGAATCGCAGTCTGAAATCATTAATTACATTACATGCATACTCTCTCAATCCAATCTCAACTCTTTCTCTTCTCCTCGTAATATACACATTTTGTACGCTTCGCCCATCATCACAGTTAACAGATCCTATATGTTAATAGTTTATTTTATTCACAGAATAAATACATATCCCGAGCAATTTCTAAAACACATGGTAGGACGATAAATGCGATTGAAAACCATGTGGTAGGCTACTTTTGTTACTAATTCGGACCAAAAAATACATGGTAGACCACTTTTTCGCTCTATGAAACACAAGGTAGGAGACATTGGACCGTAATTTTACGGTACTATTCAATCTGTGATTTTATTGTCTTCGTCCATGGAAAGTACATTTCTAACCATATTTCACATAGTATTTGATCTTTCTACATTACGGATCGCTTCGCTAGAAATGCCCTCATCATTCTGCACACTCTCTCATTGGTCAGACCGGTGTGAGAGTGTGCGAAATGAAGAGATCCATCTCTTGCGAAGCCATCCCCACTCTATATCCTTTCCCTCTTCTTACCTGGGAGCAGAAACTCTTGAGTGCGGGGATGGGCAGGACCATGCCAGCGATAAATGCGAGAATGTTGTTAGTGGAAGTGACGAGAACGGACATTCCCGTCTCTTTGAGAAGAACTCCCATCTCATGCTTGCGCACCTCAATAAAAAAAACATTTATTTTGCTTATGCGCATGGAAGACCAGTTATGGTTGTTGCAGAAAATATTCCACTACCGTTACACAAACTATCCACAGCCGATTTGTGATCGCATCCATGAAGGTTATGAAACCTATGCCCGAATGTTCACCATTGATGATCTTTGAACTCACTGTGTTGGCGATTTCATCGTAATTGTGCAGCAGTAGGAACATGTCATCAATTCCGAGACCGAGGGAGAGGAAAGGAACAACCTGAGATGAGACTAATACCAACGAGTTTTGTGTTGCACCCATACGTTTTGGGTTGGCGTTCTGTGAGATTTCTATAGTATTAGATGGCATTACTAGTAAAGAAAACGCGAAACACATTGCTAGCCCAGCCGAGCACATAATGAAGAAGGCTAATAAAATATTGAGAGACCGGGATGAAACACAAAGGCGTGTCTTATACTTATATACTTATACTTATATTTAACTATTTTATCTCACCTGAGTTGTAGCGGCGTTGAAGTTAATTCCGAGTAGAGTGGCGAATCCGAGACCGCAGATGCCCGAATATGTCACCCAGATGGCACCAATGATTGAGAGGGCGACGTTCGACTGCAAACAGTGATTATGGTAATTATAATTAGTTTTAACACTAATTACACAATACAATATGCATAATTCATTGATTTGTTTGCAGATCAAATCCAAGAAAGAACTGCCCAGACTCAGGTAAACTTCCTACTCGCAATCTGTCGCAACACGAAATCAGCAGGCTGACGATTTTGTTTCACATTGCGTTTATAAACAGGTTGAAAAGGAGAAAATGCCCATCCTCAGACCGTAAATTTGATTAGGAATAAGTAATGAATAAATACCTGAATGGCCAGCCATCTTCCCTCGATTCTCGCCTGTGTGAAGGCTGCGTAGATGAGCATAATGACGTAGCCCATGATGATGATGCCTACAATCATTTGTTATTTAATTGATATAATTTGTGCGCCTTCAAGCAATAGCGCTACTACTATCTACATCAGCCTCGAAGTAAAATCAATAAAATCAATAATATTTACCGTAGTTGAACTGCGAGAACTCGTCGAGCATATCAGCAATGGAAGTGGAAGCGAGAGGATGGAACTGTCGAACGCCTTCCACCTGAGACAAAATGAGCTAGTTATCGAAAGATGATTACGGTAACATAGTCGACTACTGTAGCATTGTTACGGAACAACCATGGTTGCCTATTGAAAACGCAACTGTCCCCCTTCCTCACCTGAGTGTTCGCCTTGTGATGGTAGAGGTTCTTGGTGAAGTTGCGCTGCCACGTGTTGATTATGTGCTGAGCGTGCCAACGAGACCAGCTAAACGAGTACACTTTATTATTAGCATTAATAATATTATTATTAATATTTGTATTATCATAATTATCTTTCGAGCATCTCCAAATTGAAACAAACTCTCACTGTCTAACGTCGAGATTCGGCTTGATATCCTTGGGATCCTTGAAGCGGTGGTAGACATCACCTGCAAATATTTTTTTTACATTTAAATTAGTTGATTTAAATTTATTTCAAATAAATATTAATTACCTGGGGAAGCGACAAGGAAGACACTCTGGAGCGCCTCGGCCGAGTCAATCTTGTGTCCACCACGATTGATACCTACAATTAAACATTATTTGTACTATTACAAGAATATATTTGGTGTTGTGAATGCTTTTAGATTCCCAGAAGTTTTTATTGAGGGCATCGTTTCGCGGTCGGAATTAATTTTTTTGTTGTCAAAAGAACGTGATAATTGTTGTTTAAAGAATTAAGTATCGGCGTTTTTCCCCGTTTTAGTAAATTCCCCCCCCCCCCCGAAAATAAAGCACACAAATAAAGCCGATGCCTTAATGAGTTAAACATCGGTTATCACGTATGGAGTGAGAAACGAACGACAGCAGTGATAACGAACCCAAAAGAGCCTATCTCGAATATAGTGTACGCGAAACGCGAATGTGACAGGTGTAGTTTATTCAGGGCAAGCCTTCAATGGACATTTTTTCCGGTCCGTCATTTCTTACTATGATAATGGCTGGTCGATGCTTGGATGTTTAAAACTAAAATTGCACACTAACGTAGGTCAAAATCGGGTTCTCTCAGGTACTTGGTGTAGAAATGTTTAAAATCGCGTGCCGAAGTGTGTGCAAATTGCCCAAAGTGCAAATTGTCGAATTTTCGATGAATTTGTCAAAAGTGTGGCTATGAATACTTGAAATACTCAAAATAACCGTAGGCCTGCATGGCCAGGACGCCATGAGCATATCCTCGCTAGCGATAACCTATGGGCCATAGATGGGCAAGGATTATTACTGGAAGCATACGTGGGCAGCAAATTATAGGTATTTTAGCAGAATACGCTCACCCCGGTTTCACTCTATTACATAGTGCCCCTACCATTGATCAACTCCCCAAACCTCTAACTTATCACAATATTTACTTTTGCACACTCCTCTATCAGTATTTTCGAACCCCTCCATCAGTATTTTCGAAAATGCAGAGTACTCCCGCGTGACCGTGCCCACGTATGCTGGAAGGCCAAAAGCGAGAGGGTTAGAGATAAAACCAGATGAATTTGAGAAAAAAGCAGGAGGGTCTGATCCAAAACCGCGACGGCTTGAACAGAAATCGGGTGGGGTTACGGCAAGAAGCCGGACGTTACTGTTGCTGTCCACACCCTGGCCCATGTACGCTATAGACACAAACCTCCGACGATTAGATCCTCCGGCCAATCCATGATCTTCTTTGAGAAACCACGGCAACCACCCGTCATCGTCTGAATTATAATATTTTACCTTATTATTATATTTATCGATTTACCGTATATACATTAACATATTTCATTCAGCAAAAATATTTTTAAAAATAATGAGGGCATGGATTTCATTTGACGAACCTCTCCGAAATCGACGATTCTCGGCTTCTGCTTGTCAGTCAGGAACATTCCCCATTTGTCCTGCAATAAGTTAGTCACTAATCAGCAATCACTAATTAGTTCTCTCCTCACCTCATTCTTGCTCATCCAATCAAGTAGTCCCACTCCATACTCGAGACACTCAATATCCTCCTTCGTCATCTTCTTCTCTGTAGAGGGATTGCATCATTAATAGCTAATTATTTCATCTCCTCGAGTCCCTCCCAACGGCACTTACAGCATGCAATAAAATCATTGCTGACACCATACCATATTCCCCCGACTTACTCATCGATCTACCGTAACCATTTTAATCCCTCACCAGTGCTGTTATCAGTCGAGTATTCGCTATCATCCTCATATGCATAGTAATCTTCCTCCTTTTCCTTCGGCTTTGGCTTCTCTTCGGGCGCACGCTTGCGACGCTTCTTCCCTGCACATATTTTTTTGTTGAAAAAAATGATGATGAAATAATAATGAAACTATTCATGGAAAGCTTTAATGCACAATCGGTATAAATAAACAAAGATGGTGAGCAAGCAATCTCAAAAAATTTTTACGACATACCAATCACGCAAGCGTCTTGACAAGAACGGGGAAAACTTTTTTTGCATAATTTTTACGAAAAATCAGAATGGAGTGCAAATTATTTAACCAAAGTGTTATTGAACTTGACTATAGCAGAAATCCAGAAATATTTTCAATGTGCATTGTTTCACATTCAACTTTCAGTTTCTCTCCGATAAACTCGGCAATTGTTCTTCCTTTCGTCTTTGACTCTCGGCTGAATAATCTCTTTACTCACCGAATAGATCAGACAGGATGGAGTCAGCAATATCCTTCGGTTCGTCCTTCACATATGGAACTCTCGCGAGAACGACTCGCTCTCCCTCGGGCAATGCACGATTCCACTTGTTGAAGGCAGTCAGAGCCTGAATTGATATCCTTACGTCATTATCAATCCCTCACGAAACACTGAAACGCCTGAACCACGGCGGAAAGAATTCGTTAAAATACAGCATACAGTAACCTGCACAATCTACCGTACCTCGCATCGATTGAAGTGATTGGGTGCAAGTTCGGGGCAATCCGGGTCGAGAGGATCGATGCAGGGACGTTCGAGATATGCAGCATCGATTCCAGCCTGGAAGAAAAGGGAATTGAACCATCATTACCTATTGTTACATTACTTCTCAATTGAGTTTTCACGTCCCTAGACATTTCAACACGCCACGTTTCCGAAAACAAGTATGCACAAGTGGAGCTAATTTGAGAGCATGCTAAACACATCAAACTGTTTCTACCCCTCAATTTGCGCAATTGTGAACACGGTCATGTAGAATGCCAAAAGACAATTCGCGGTAACATTAAGACCATCCCCACTATTAAGTTATATTAGCGCTCTCTAACTGTCTGCCTCAATTTTCATAGACTCTCCAGAATGCCGTGATAAATACTTACTCTCTCGAAGAAGTTTCCGATGGGTCCCATGTCGAATAGCTGCGAGACTTCCTTGACTACTGCAGTCGGATTCAGATTCTTCCACGACACGTTTCCCTTGGGCAGAGAGTTGATGAACGTCGTGATCTCCTCTCTGAACAATGTTACCGTAATCTACAGTAATACAAAACTATGTTACCGTAATCTACCGTAGTACACAAGTCCTTCAACCAATTCACCATATCGTCCTAGATTAAGTCCCAGTCGACAACACCGATCCTATCAATGGCTACCGTACCCATCCCCGCCCACTGACCCCATAGCGAGTGGCGGGTCGGGTCCGAGGGGCTTGGAACCCTCCCAGAAGCAATCGATGGGAGTGATCCAGATGCATGGAATGATCTTATCCAGCATCGTATTCATCACTTTCGCAATAGGGCCGTTGCCGCCTGCACAATTTGTTATTTATAGTTTTTTTTAAATATGTTTGTCTAAAGGTGAGTAGGAAGAAGCCATAAGTCTTCATAATAGTAAACAAGAACAATCACAAGAACTAGAACAGTAAGTGTGACTTTCCTCTTTTCCCGCACGCTCGCTGTTTCACGCATACGATTTATGCGAAATGTGGACACAGCGCTGATTTATCTTTCGTAAACTCACCAGCAAAGACCAAAAGTAAAAAGAAGAAGAGGCTCACCCTTGGGACCGGGAGGCTTGAAGCAGATATCGGCCAGTGTCCAGGTCCTGCAATGCATTTCATCATCACTACCCAACCACTTTCAATTGCTCACTCCAAACTTTTCGCGGCTGGTAGAGTTATACTCTAGCTACATTAATTCCGAAATTACTGTAGTCGCCATTACTGTATTCAGTTGTCGATTGGGATAATACTACAGTATACTCACTCTCCGAACATATCGATTCGATACTGTGATATCTCCTCCATCAATCTCACGTGTCTCAGCAATCCCGTCTTCGTGAGTGCATTCTCTCCCTCGTACGATGGAGTTTGAATTACGACCTGTGAGATGAGGGGGATTTAGAGACCGGAAATTACGTGCTACTAGATAGACCACACATAATTTAAATTCAGATTAACTTCGTACATAATGATCACCAATTCGGTATTGAATTATATGGAATCAGTGCAACTCGAGTTCGCCTGGTGCTGAAGCTGAGTTATCCGAGACACTCACCCTTCTTTTATTGAAGACTCGTGGATCAAATTTTACTGGGAACTTCTTCTCATTTAATCTTTTCTATTTATAGGCAAATTATAATTAATTAAAAAATAGTCTCACCTGGAATCCTCCTCCCAATCCATCACTCGTATTCGGCAGTTCAGGTGCACTTCCTGCAGTTCCAACCACTGGTTTCGTCCCGTTCTGCTTGTTGATCAGTGCTTGGATCGGCTACAAAATGAATAATTGTCACAATTTTTTCACATTATTCCCTCAAGAAAATATTCTAACATCAGAAGGCACCCACGAATTGGCAAAGTGGAACAAGTCGAGTAGTTCACTACTAGGTGCAACTCGAACCCTACTGCTGCAAACAATAATATTCGAGCGTCTCACAATGGCTAATTTCGTGTTCTACACTGCATTCGTTCATCCTTTTCCTACATCCTATGAATCAGTTTCCTGCAACTCTCATCAATTTCCTCCTTCTATTCACCGTCAATTTGGGATCTCCTCTCTTGAATCTCTTCTCGGCCGCTCTTCGATGTGCTTCGTCCTGTGCAACGTGCACGAATTCCATCTCAGTCTGCAGTCGACCTCCCTCTGAACATTATCGATTAGCAAACAATATTTTCATGGTGCCGCTTGAAAGAAAAATAAATTATTATAATAACACTAAGACTCGGAAAGGTGGATAATTTGTATGTGGACGACGCAGACAGGTCTACTACAATATCAACTTCATTCTCGTTTGACTCCTAGTGAAACAGAAACTCACGGGGGACCCACAGCTTAACGATATCAGTTTCGATTTGCACAAACTGCAGTCCATAACAACAAACAGTGTAGAGGAGAATTCCGAGAATGATGGTAGTCCAGGCGAACTGAAGAGAATTCAATCACTTCTTTGCACTTGTTTTCGAGAACGATTATGTATTAGGATAGTGATATAATATTCGTTTATATAATTGCATGAGAAGCTGTGAACTACTAGATCATGCTAATCTAGGTCGGAATCAATACCATCCTCTTCAACATTAGTACTAATTCTTGTTTGCCTACTATATTCTAAATCTATCGTAATCTACCGTACCCGTTGAACGAAGACTCCCGTCTGGAAGAGGCAGTGCTGGAAGAAGGACCGGGCATACAGCGCAACTCGATTGCCCGAGGCCAAGCCCTGCAATCAATAGTTTCCCTCTTCTCTTCATACCATAATCTCGATGCTACCGTACTCTATCTACCGTAATCGCTTACCCTATTGATCTGCTGCAATGCCATGTCTGCGTCACTCCAGGTGGGTGCATGACTGAACTTCTCCCTCCAGGCTGCAGAATAATCTCCAGAGTCCGATCGACCCACTACCCACGACTCAACAAACTGAAACAACACAAGTCTTATTAATATGTTCGTTATACTAGGTAGTACAGCATCAACGATAAGAGTAGTTCAAAGTCAATTTACTCGAAAATCTACCTTCACAATCGGATTGCATTGTTCATTTCGATGTTCTTGTTCCTTTTCGACCACAAGTCGATTGCTTTCCTCATCTTTTGCCGCAGATATCCTCATTTTACTACGATTCTAACCTAATTCCCGTCATGGATCGAGATACCCGTGAATCTGCAACTATTTCTATAGAAACCATGACATAAACCATTGCAAATACTGACAAAAGCGCGGGAATGACAACCAGAACTTGATGGAATGTCACCAGTCCTTACTTCATACCTCGCGGGGTTTCGCTAAACACCGTTAAGTGTCAAGTCAAGTGAATTCGCGGAACGCATTATTACTAGATTCTGTCACTCCCCCCTCTCATACCGGTCTCTAATCGACATTTGGTCGTGTGCCATGGCAATTTGCCCTAGTTTAGAGGCAGTGAGGCAAGGCTGGAACTGAATCTATCGATTTTTCCACGCAGGAACCAACGACTATTCCTATTCTTTCCTCTTTTCGATAAGTTTCTCGGCATTTTCTGTTCTTCTCTTTCACGTGACGTTTTCAACGCGTCGAAATATGGGGAGATGTGATTGGAAATAGGAGAAAGAGTGTGATGAGAGATTGAAAGGAGTCAAGAGTTGAGAAAGATGGGAATACGAGAAATTGGAACTCGTTTTGGGGCGTGTGCATCGAAACTGACACAGAGACAGACAGACAAATGAGAGAGAACTCCCATAGATACACACTACAGAATAAGTAAGAGAGGAGAAGAAGCAGAGCAACCATATAGTAAATTAGGCAAAAAATACCCAAATTTGAGGGTAATCAAATGATATTGACGATGGATTGACTAGCCCGAAACACATCTGACCGATAAACTAATCATACAACCATTCATTTATTGACCTGTTCCGGGCTTCAGCAGTAGTGCCATTAAAAAATGTCCATGTAATCACAGTTATTTTAGAATTTCTTTATGATTAGAAAACACTTTTTTTAAAGTCACCTTTCTAAGTTTGCTATCTCCACTGCCGCCCTCGTCATTCTTCCTTCCCGGTGGGGGCGGCTCCTCCTCCGAGTGCACGCGCATACTGTAATTGAGGGAATATCGATTGCTTCGAGAAGAACAACATGATTACGATATAAGGAAGGATTATCGATCCGTTACTAGAGCAAGCATAACACAGTAGGAATTTGGAAAATCGGTAAAACTCGAGCGGAGGAAACAAGAAGAATACGGTAGACACAATGTATTGCTAGAGTTCGTTAGAGCCAGCGAGTTTTCGTGTAAGTTAGGTGAATTTTCGTTGAAAAACAACGGGACAAACACTAGAGTAATTGTAAGTGATAAATAAAATAGTGGGGGTGGAGATCTTACTATGGTCCACTCAGTGCAAGTATGTTGTGACCTACCCTGTCTACTCTCCTCAGATGAACGCTCTCCCATTATTTGATAATGCAATTATCATTGCTTCAAGTGTCCCCGTGGGGACGCATAATCTAGTTGTTGCAGTCAATAAGATTAACATGCACTACAGTACTCACAACAATATACACAACAAAAAGAAGCGCGCGTGGTCCGCTTGTGACTTTGCGAACCCATCGAAAGAGATAATCGATAGACACAAGAGGCTATTCGTCAAACTCGATTCTCGAAAGAGATTTCACCCATTTCGCACCGGTTGATCTCTCAATTCTCAATGGTTCATTTCGAACAATCGAATGGGAGCCATTGATCAGACGATAGAAAACAAAGAACAACTAACTTCGAAACTCGAAAACCGCAAGCACAACTCTCAAATTCCCCACTAGTCGTTGTTCCCATTCCATTTACCACTCATATTACCACAAAAGCTGAAGGGGTGATCGATCCAATTCCACTACTTTTGCTGCATAATTGGATACCTTCGCTGCTCTTTGGTTGATTGATTAGAGGGGGAAACACGAGGAGATCTCGATTGGACCAAACACTGGGAACGAGTTGTCAATTGTGAGATCGAGTCTCGATTCAAGTTGGAATGAGTGAGAAATGGCGGCTGATTAGCTGCACTTTCAATCATCTCCTTCTCTTTCGGTGAGTTCACATTGAAAGCACCACCGATGACGTTTCGAATAGTGGAAAGTGAGATAAAAAGACGAATGATTTCTAATCGAGAACTGAAATGAGACTGAGAACATCGATGAAATAAGAACTGAGAGAGGAGAATGAACAATTACAGGTTTGAAGTGAGAACAAATCTACAACGACATGAACCCTGACTGATCTCTGTTTCAGAATGCAATATCTAATAGCCAACGACTAGCCATAATAGCATAGAGAAACTGCGCACTCTCGGGGATCTCTACAGCTTCTCCACATTTTCACCGCTTTGAGCTCGCCATAAATCGAAAGGGAAACTAGCCAGATTTCGCTCTCTCTCTAGGTCATCTATCCTATTCCTTCCCCCCTCTTCTCCTGCTAGCTACTCAGTGAAAGTGTCATTGCACCTTCAACGAGATGAAGAAGAAGCAGCTATGGATATGCAATCAACCTATCGATTGATTAAGTCGAGACAGTGAGAGAGAGAGATCCGACAGGAAGTCCGGTCACTGTCATGATCTACCTCTCTCTCTCTCCCATCTCTCTATCACGAAAGAGCGATTAACGGATCATCCGATGTACACCCGATGGCATCGAATTTTGCACATGAATCACATGTTCAAGGAGAGAAAACACGATTTCCCACATCAAAAGGAAAGGCGAATGAAAGAGAAGCCAGGGAAAAAAAACTAGGAACTTGGAGTACAAACAACCATGGGTGTGGACAATGTCCTTATGCTTGGAGGGACAATACTCGACCAAAAATTGTAGGCAAACAGGTAGGGAAAATGATCATCTGGAGTCAACAACAGACGATCCGCCTTACCATACTCCTCCCCGCCTACGATCAATAATCAATCGGACTTTAAAGTAATGGCTATTCGTTCAGCGTGCACCTATTCGGTAATGAATCATCTCCTCTGACCGCGAAAACGTAATGGTAATGCACCACAGAGTCCCCTCCTTCCCCCCCCTCTCCATCACCTGTAATGGTTCTATTCTACGAGTAAACCCACAACTTTCCTCACTCTTTCTATCTTTCTCGAACATCTCTGAGTTCCGACTGGTCCTATGTGCATTCCTACACGGAACAATCGATCGGGCACTTGTCCCCACCCCAATTCACATTTCTCAGACATTCAACCATTAAAACAAACTCGACTATCTCAACACCACGTAAAACCTCGCACTCCAAGCAAATTTAAACGGCCAAATAGGAGATGAAATCAAAACTTAATAGACTACGATATACACAATTGTCAAGCACTCTTCTAGAAAGCACGTAAATGGAACAAGTTGACTAGCGCCTCAATGATACACTAGTGCTTTTCTCCTTTGTGCAACATTCAAATTGTCCTATTTTAATCTCTTTCCAGATTCCTCCTTTGACCCGTGGGTGCCTTCTCATGCGTGTCTAACCCCTCCCATACTTTCACACATTGCGCCACTCAATCAATACAATCTGCTCACTGTGGTAAGCAGTGGCTATACACTACATCCATCATCAATCTTTCTCGGCTGCACTAGAAACCTGGTACAAGAGATGGTGCGGGTACCGGAACCCGATAAGCAATTATGGGCCCGGTGAGGTTACAATAGGGCCGGGTCCATTACTCCTACATTCCTTCTTCTACCACCGTCACCATTCAACTTCTCTGCATTCATTGGAGGAAGCAATGGGGAGGACATCAAAGAATGAGCTGCGATACAATGGAAAAGAGGAGAGGAGAGAGGGAAAGTGCACCCTCGTTCCAGAGGTACGCACTAGACATACAACGAGACAAAAACAACCACGAGTTAGTGAGACCAAAGGACATTCAAACTGAGGATGAGGGTGATCTGAGGATAGAATGACGCCTGATCAGCCCGTTACCACGGTTACATAATATTTCAAAATGAACGAAGCAGTTGAAGCAATCCAGAATATCGCAACATTATTTTCATAATGATTTAAATCAGAACACCTATCGAATTGCGCTTAAAACACGGTGGTGCATCATCATCTAATCCACCTTAGCCAAGGTGGGAGATGAGGGAAGGAGAGGGGAGGGAAGGGGGGGGGGATACAGGCCCGGAGGGGAAGAAGATGAGAGAGAGTGAATCACATTGGAACCGGCTCGATCTAGTGAGCCCCCTTCGAGGCCAGTCTTGTTCCAAGCAGTGGATGGACCAACGGGTGAAAGGGAGAGTTCGGCCCCGTCTGTGCCCGAAGATCAAGGGTACCACGAGTCAGGAGCCAGGGTCGGGTACCGGGGCATGGCAAGACAATTACGGGACCGGTAATGGCGTCAGCTTACAAAAGGACGACGGGGGGTCCATTACGAGTAATTCTCATAAGGCGATCACTCACTCGGCCAATGGCACTGACTGACATTGTATAACTAGAAAACTGGGGAGAATCATGAGTATGACCCACCAGTTATAACATCGAACTGGGCAAGTACGAGAACAGAGAAAAAATATGAAAGAAACAGTGCGGGAGAAAGATAATCAAAGAGAGATGACCGCCCTGGTCTATCGAGTTTTCTCGCAATGGACTACCACACAAAAAGGGACAAACCATAGTGGACTAATAAATCTTCCCTCGTCTGTCTACTCACCAAATTATCCAGATCTGCCCCCCCCCTCTAACCTTGCAACGCCATAAAATATATGGCAGTACTTTGATATTAGTCATGAGTTCGACTTGCCCTCAGGCTATTAATTCAAGCTTGACAGGTACAAGGATATGTCCAAGACAACTATAGTAGTCTACAGCGAACACATTACTTAGTGTTCGTAAGGTGTAGCTACTTCTGACCAAAGGCACAGCGCCTTCAGTTAGAAGACAATCAGCGCTATTTCAGCTGTATACAAAAATAGCTATACCCCACGGGCACTGAGTACATACAATAATAAATAGCCTGCGGTGCAGCAGTGGATGCATTCCTCTCTTTCTTTCGTTTCTCACTGCTTTCTGCACAGCTTGACACGAGAACAGACACAGTTCAAGCACTATTCATACGAGAACGAGATTGAGGAAAGAGATCAAGCGGGATCTTAGAATGAACGAGAGAAGAACAAGAAGCGGCAACTTAATGCTCCCTTCCCATCTAATGGGATATCTCATCAATTCCCCCTCTCCTATCGTACTCCACCGTATCCCTATTTCCCAAACTTCTGTAGTTCGCACAAATTAATACAAGGAGACAACGAAATGAGTGTTGCGCGAATTCATATTGGGCTAAAGAGAGACGCAATCATGCGAAACCTCGTATGACACAGTGAAAAGAGCGCGATAGAGATATTCTCTCTCTTCCCCATCTCTCTCCTCATCCCAGTTGACCCCTTTACGCTAACAACCACTGATCTACCACCTAACGCATAATATGATATTATCGAACGTCTCTTCACATCGCTTAAAGTACTTTTGTAATCACAAACTACGACACGAATAGAGGTACAACATCAAGTATCTTTGAGGGGTCTCGCAACCACGAACATCTCACGTATACATGCACCCTTTTAGCAACTCTGTTTATCAATTGAACGAACAAGGAAATGTGCGAAGGGGGGCGAATCAAGTCTTTTGCACGGATGGACAAAAAGTGAGGGGAATAAGCGAGATCTAGCGCAAGAAAGTGAACAGTCGGGATAGTGAAAAGGGATTAGAGAATGGATGAACTTGAATGAAGCGGAAGCGGAAAAGGAAGAAGAAGGAGAAGAAAGGGAGGAGATTAAGATGAGAACGAGAAATCATTCGTTATTTTGATGCTCTTGAATGTACTCACCTTAACGGAACTATATCAATTATTTTCACTGCACTGCTCGAAATAGATTAACACGAGATGAGATGATGACTGAATCGAAACGCCATAGAGACTACCTTGAAGCACGAGTGTACCATGTGTCCACTGTGCCATTACCGTACACCCTTGCATCTCAGTTCGTAATTGCTCATCCTCAGCTCAAAATCGCACAAAAGTGAACGTCCAACGAATGCGCAATAGGGGAGAAAGTTAGGTAAAGAATAACGAATCGGCTCGGCGAAATGAAGAAGAGAAGTAGTTTGAGAAGAAGGGATTGAATAGGAGGAAAGAGAGGAAAGAAAGAGAGAAAGAGAGGAAGAGCAACAGGGAAACAGGTATGGAGTGTGGGAGTACTCTCGAAGGGGTGACTGACGGACCAACACCATTTCCCAGATTATATCATCCCCATTAAACTTATCTCAACGCGCCTTAGCATAGGATACGGTATCAACCCAGTGAGTGAACATTACAATTCAATGAGTTTTTTTTAGGTACACTAAAATGTTTCTTCCCACTTGTCTCAGTAGCATCAAGAGGGGAAGTGAGATAGTCACGCCTCACTATCGTTCCTGATTATTACACTTTCTCATTCTAACTAGTAAGTTCTCTCACGACAATATGAGAACAACATACATCTACGCCTATGCAAGGAGTTGGCTAATTAGCTACAGTAAGCATTATTACAGGAGGAACCATTTCTAAAATCGATGGTCATGGGGGGTATCAAAAATTTCTGATTACTAGGAGTAATGTAATGATAGAGGGCTTAGACGAGATTTTACAACAAAGAAATGGGGGCGGGGGACGAGAGGTCAGCTGAGATCAAGTGAAACGGAAATGATTGTGAAGGAAGAATCGAAATGGAGTGATTACCGTACTCTTGGAGAGGCAAGGGAGAAGAGAGTACGGTAGCTCAGTATTGATCCCATCGATCGACAGACATATCGAAGGTAGAGTCGAGTGGTTGGCCGGAGGGATAGTACGGTACGGGTTTATGCTCGTCACGGGGAATCGAATCGTCCTGAAGAAGAATTAGAATAAATATTAAGCGGAAAAACTGAATGAGCGCAAGATCAAGCCAACACACCAAACAAAAAAATTATAATTCATAGCTCGTTTCGTTCATTCTACAACATCTCTCATCATCATCATTACGCAATCCGCCCTAAAAAGGAAAACTGACCAAATTGCGTCGCAGCCAGCAGACGTAAACGAGGAGCAAGGCCGACACCTTCAAAATACCATTTTACTTAACTAACTAATAGAATGTCTACAGAGGTCAAAAAGTAAAGTAGATTGGAAACCTGGTCGGGCAGGTTTTCGAATTTTTGATGGCCTACCGGGCAGGTTTCTACATTTCGGGACTGTTTACGGAGTCTCTGTCGGGCATGTTTCGTTTTTAGGGGTATATTTGATCAAGCATATATTTTTCGGTTTTGTTGAATTCTACCAACTTTTTTACCTATGAATGTCTACCAACGCCTGTCGCGTAACTGCAACATGTCGACCAATCAACCTCGGGCATGCTACAGTACCCTCCCCTTCCCCCTGATTGACCTACCATAGTCAGAAGTACGATAATGACGACGTAAATGGTGTTGCTTGAGGACGGAGACAGCTGGAATGCACAGAAATGTTAAATTGGATTTTTTTTTTTTTTTTATTTTTAAATACAATTAAACTGCAAATGGACAAATAAATTGATATGTAAACGTACATCATTTTCCACTAGATCTCCATCGTTAATCGGACACTTTTTACCATCGGCGTCCTTCCTTCCATCGCCTCCTGAAAAGAAAAGGTTACTGCACTGTACTGTAATTGGGGTACTGTAGAATACGTTTGTTCATCAACTCAGTACCATTATCTACTCGAGCAATCAATATTCCATACCCACCGTGCTTCAGCATACAATAATCCCAATCGAAGATGCCGATGAGTCTCCTTCTGGTCCCAGGTGGAAAGGCGTGCTCCGTGATTGTGCAACTTTTCCCGGACATTTTGGTCTTGAAATTATTGAATTATGATTTGACTTATTCCTACATTTCTTTTACCGTTCTTTTCAAATTCGGCTTGACATAGTAGATATCGCTTGCGGTCCCTTGAAATTTGCTGGAAAAATTGTCATCTCGATTGAAATAATATCATATATAAAAATAGAAATATTTTTATTATATTACTATTTTGATGTAGTACCACACATAAAAATAGTATTATAATAGTAAT
The DNA here is from genome assembly GCA_036245785.1 of Pristionchus fissidentatus. NCBI lineage: Eukaryota > Metazoa > Nematoda > Chromadorea > Rhabditida > Neodiplogasteridae > Pristionchus > Pristionchus fissidentatus. The sequence continues at coordinate 21,440,125 of BTSY01000002.1, forward strand.
ATTTATAATAGCTGTAATCACCTCGCCAGAGATATATACGCTCCATTGTGGGCCCACACAAGTTCTCGATTAGCATCGGGTATGTCGAAAAGAGCCTCACCTAAAGGATAAACTTTGTCCAATATCGATAATTGAATACTGCTCTTCAGTAACTTTTCCCCTTCGTATATCGAAAGCTTTCGCATTAAGAACACACACCACAACCAGAAAAACACGCTGCCGTAAAATATTGCACGGCTCCGTCTGATTTCAGAGAATGAGTGCGAGTTTCCAAGGAGCAGTAATATGGATATCATTTGAAATAACATTAGTCCGCGTTCGATTCCTACTTGCTAACCTTCTTTTCCATCAATGAAACTCGAGAGCAGTTCAGACATGGGAAGTCTGTGCACGGCAACCTTACTCGAGGACTTGCTGAGATAGTGCACCTTAACGTATACATACTGTGATATAGATTTTAAAATGAGCCTAGTTCATACATTTTAAAACACGGGCAATGTCCGTGCAAACATTTTTAAAGGAGGCAGTTTGACTCGCGAAAACAAACTCGAAATACGCGAAAGGATGAGATTAGTAAGAAACGAATTAAAAACTGACGAGTTTATAGGATTTTAACTATATTTCAGAGCAGTTTTGTGCGAGATCTGACAAGTTTATAAATTTCACAATAAGCAGTATTCCTTTACATTACCTCATCTCTACGTGGTGTAAGGGATTCACTCAGCCCTCTATTGTTACGAGGGATCGTGCTAACTGGCAACCCGCTCACGCAGAAATAGGTACTTGCACGACCCATCTATAGGCGGCCCTCCCGAACCCCTGGCTCGGAGCAGGAGGGTAACTAGAGCACCCCCATCGGCAACGACAGTTCACACCCAGAGCCCTAGTCCTCCGCACTCCCCCTCTCCCAGTCTACGATGATGTTGTTACTTTCTTCACTTGTAACCTACCGTATGCTCGTAGGGATTCTCCATCCACTCCGATCGATCGTTGTTCTTCACGTGCAAATTGAAACTGGAAAATAATAATTAAGAATCTGTTAAACTAATTAAAGGTTAATTGAAGGCATGAGAAAATATGAACCACTTACTTTCGTGAGAACTGCTTGAACTCAATTTTGCCTTCAAATAGATTGCTGGCGTAGACTACGACCAATCGACGATGAGGAGCCCTGATTACATTTTTTACAATCTTTCAAATGTATGCCCGCAATTCAATACTATTATTCATGGGTAATTCAACGGCTAATGGAACACGCCATATATTTTACAATCATCGAAGAACCGATAGCAGGTTGCAACTCATTTTTTGGTAAACTATTTAGAGTATGTTTGACTCGTTTAGACCTACGAATTAGCACATATCGTTCAGCACATCCTTGGACCGCACATATCATATCTCGTTTTCACTCACTTATTCGGCAGAGAGTTCGACACGATCAGATAGAGAATGTTAGAAGTTGTGTCGAAGATTGAATCGGACTGAAAATGCATAAATGATACACAATATGATAAATAAATGCCAGATACGTGTATTTAGTATAGTGATGAGCGCTCCCCCTCGGATCGGGGTGCCGCTATTGCGAAATATGCTAATGTGCATTTCCTACGAGCTTCATATGTAATATTTTTCGACCAACTTTTCGTGTATAGTGTAGTGTTCGACGAGACAAGGAATTGCGGGACCGCGAAATTTTCAATTTGGCCAAAATTGAGCAGCTATGGGCACTTTATTTTTCTGGAATCGGGGTACCCCCTCGGATCCGAGGAGGTCGCTCACCACTGATTTAGTAACAAGTACCAACCAATGTCTCGTACGTTTGCAGCGAAAATCCCACATGTGAAGTCTCTTTGACACTCGGAGACACTTCCCAATCTGTACCATTCGGTGGTAGAGAGATCTTCTCGACGCCATAGTTCACCTGAGAGAGACTCTGGGAGAGATATATATTTCAACTTGACAGCACATAACGCTCACTAAAAAGGCTTCTAGATTTGTGCATTTAACCTCATTTGTACGGCTGTTGATGTATATGTGGAGTAATCGAGGTGTGTGCTTGTTGTGCACGTCTCTCACAAGATGTACACGAACACTATCCGGTCTCACGTTCGAACACTGCTTATCTTTTGCGTCAATGCTGAAATCAAGCACAACTTATTGAGGTTGTAGTAAATGGTGGAGGGTAATTACAATAATAACACATCTACAACAGTTTCCGTCCATGACCAATATCGCAATTACGTATTTCCCGCTCTGGAAAGTGTGTGAGTGATATCAGGGGTGCCTAGAAAATTAGTAGAAGACGACGCACTTTTCTGTTGTGCTCAGTCCAACTGGGCATTTCGAACCATCCATATCGTCGTAGTCGAAGGCGCGCGCGCATCGTAGTTGAGATAGCAGAGCGAAGTCTTTTGTGCCGAACAACTGTATATGATTTAACGCCGTAACATAGTCGATCGAGACGGGCTGGATCGGCTACGACGATCCAGCCTTTTCTCGATCGAAGAGAAATATTCGTACTCCATTTTTCAATCCGAATAGCGTCGATAACAATATAATATTATTATGGGAGGCTCCTTACCTGTCCAAAGTAGGTTTGGCTTTGTGTTGCGCTCCTTTGCAACGCGAGCAGCAGTAAGAAGAGAGTACGTAAGTACATCTGTCAAAGCTCTGATTCACGTCGATACACTAGATAGCGACAAACGCGACAACAATGGAAAGAAACCACCATTTAAGTAAAAAATAAACAAGAAGTTCTTATTGATTATATTTGTAAAGGTTTAATTCGTACGGTGTGTGTTCCCCGCATGATACTCAGGGAATCAGGGCGAGAATATCGACGTTTTATACCGTAACTTCCAGTTAGGACTTTCAGGGATTTTAAACGTGAATTATTATTGCATACTGTACTTGTTATTGAAAACTGCATTTTAATTACCACTTTTTCGTTAATTACAGTTATTTTATGTTGTTTTGATAGTTGTCTGCGTGATCTATGCCTCATATACTATCTGTTCAAAGAGATATGACGGCCCTCGAGCCCCCTAACACCGCTGATCTCGCCAAGGAAGTGACAGACTTGAAACGAAAACTACGATTGATCAAGCGGAAGATACAAGACCCGACTGAGCAGAATCTGCGACAGGCAATGTACATGATCGACGATGCCTTTTGCGGCGACGAAACCGAGAAGTCAAAACAGAATGTGAGTCCTTCTCCTTGTTTTAATTAGACGGCGCTAATTAGCCAGCAATTGCTAGCGGGGCAGTGTTATTTGAAATTACTACTCTCTCCAACAACAATGTAGTGGCTGGCACTGTTTCACGCGACTGAAACCGCATCTGAAAAACAATTGTCTCGGTTAGGTTAATAGCAGCATCTACGGTTAAGCATGAAATATCGCTATAGATCTTTTCAAAGGTGTTCAGAAGGTTGTTCACTAGCGGTTGGATGGCATTTCTTATTGCTCCCATATACAGGGACTGCTTCGATCGACTGCTTCCAGTCGGCCAATAGTTCCTCTCTCTACGCTAAGAACGGACGAAAAGAAGCCGATCATCACTACAAGCACACAAGTGCAAGCATCTACTGAGACTCTCGGTTAGTTGAACAATATTCCACTCCCAGCCAGAACACGAGAATGTGATAAACAATGGGTTAGTTTCGTATCGTCACTAAACCCTGTAACGAAAGAAACGAGAAAGTGAGGAAAATATAGCTGTAAATATGTGTCGGTATCATTCCATTACACAAAAGTGCGAGAACTGAGATTGCAGCCCAGAGAAATCTCTAGAGAATGTGTAAAAGAGAGATATCCTCTCCAAAAACTCACTTTACACCACAGTTCTTGACGATTTCGTCAATGTTCGTAATTATCTTTTTCTCGTTTAGATGCTTTCTCGCAAACGCTGCAGAGACCGAAAACATCGACAATTGAGACACAGACGACAATTAGTGGAGAGATAGGAGTGAGAAATGAAGGTGAGAGACGATTGATATTAAAATGGATCAAATTGAGAAGAGTAGAGAGTATTGTGAAGGAACGTTAGCTCTCTTCTTGAATAGTGATCTGACCCTCTCAATTCTACATGATCTCTAGATCTGTCTGGTCGGTGAAATAACATGGAGAATAAGGAGAGTCGGATAATTACTCCTCTTCTTTGTGGGCGCCTTGGAGGGCAGAATAAACTATTGATGGGAATGAAAAGTAATCAATCGAAAGAGTGAATCAATTGCAGCACTCATGGCATCCACTCAATCGAGCATCCAGAAAGCAATCGATATTCTTACTAATACCAAGTCAGTTTATTAGAGGTCGAAACAATGGTAATCATCGTCGTTGCAGATCTAATCTGAATGAGGACAAGCCTTTTACGAGTCGGAGATCGATCGAGGGAGAAGGAACCTCGCTTAGGTGTGGATACAATTGTACTTATAACATGAACATATATTTGACACTGAAATGGGATTTAAACATGCACCTTTTCCACTTGTGGAGCACCGCATCCAAATTTCAACTGCTATTATTTCTCTCGTTCACATTGTTTATCGAGTTCTATCGTTCCAAATATATTTCACGCGTGTGCAAATATTACAAGGGAGGTGGATTGTAGGCACTACTGCAGTGTTCGGGACCAGCCAACGAGTGATTTCTGCAATTTCCATCCCTTTCATTTCTGGTCTCTTTTATGACCTACTCACTCATTCTTTGCGAGGTTTGCTGGTGCCAAGCATTGCAGTAGTGCCTGGTTGTATTTAATATCCTCAATTATATTTAAATTCATTAATTAGGAAACTTTGCATACCGATGCTGAAGCCGATCTCTCCCACTGCGGCAGCAAGGGGATCTTCTGCTTCTAGCCAGGTGAGAGGGAAAATTGGGAGAGAAGGATGAAAGAAAGAAATTTATGAACAACTATGTATGAACAGTGTGAATGCTATGGATAGTATGAGATATGCCGATTTTTGTGCATAAGAGAAAATCCTCAGCCATATTACTTCAATTCGACGTATGTTTTCTGTCCGGGCTGAGAGATATTGTAAATAATTATAGTATGTTTGAGATGTCGATGGCGAGTTCGAGTTCTGTTCCCACTACGGCCGGACGACCCCCTGGTGAGAACTGAGTAAAAGAAGGTGTCCCACGAATGTTTTTGCCCTTTATTTTCCCCGATGTTCGCGGTTTCATTTCAGTTAGCTGAGAGTGGTGAAACACAAATGTGCCGCACACTCTATCTTGCGCCCTCCTCCTTTTCCTTATCTCTCTGCCTTTCTCCATCCTAACTCCAAACGCTGGCGGATTGTGAGATGCTGTAGGAATTCTGATTGGGTTTGACTTTGTTACCCATTACTTTCTTCAAACAAAAAAATCTATTCCCATTGTCCCACAGTTAGAACTCAGTTGACCAAATATTCGTGGCACACCTTCTTTGAATATGATATCTCTGGCCACTGTTATCTTCTCTAATGGGCAAACCTTAGTATTCCATAAGCGGATGAGATGTTAATGTTTGTTCTTTCAGCGAAAGTGCAACTGCAGCGAATTCAACAGGAAACGATAAGGAGTCAGAACAGAGTGAGTACATCGTCCACCCTCTTTTATTAGCATATAAACCATTTTTGAATCAGCAATCCACCTCTTTAGCTGTCTTCCGTCTGCAAAATCGCGATTGGAGATGGGGCGGATAGCAACAGCAACGGCGCTCGATCGTCACTGCGGAGAGGTACTGTAATAAGAGGGATACTGTAGATGAAGTGAGAATACTGTAGGGACGTCATCGATCGAATCTGCGGTCGTCGTTCCTGAGAAGCGAAAGAAGAGCAACAGCGAGACGATCGTCAATGTCAGTAATGTTAAATGCTCTTTATTAATTTGTTTTATGATTTATTCTTTAAGCAAGGACTGTCGTTGTGAGAACACACGTCAGTTTATACGGAATGCCCATAAATTAACTTTAAAAATGTTTCATCCTTCTGACTGATAACTGATTGAGGCGTGGTCTGGAGATAAATGAAAGATTTGGCAATCTCAAATTTCAGTGCAAGAACTGTAAATTCAAGGGGGCACGTGACGCGCTCTTCTATCATAACTGCAAGTAAGTACTCGAGTTACGAATGGATGGCATTTATATGGATAAGTGAATTTTAAATCTCAGATTTGCTTTGTTTGCAGAAAATGCGAGCTGTAGCCACCTTGTTTTCAATTATGCTGCAAATTGAGTCGGGATATGAATGCATCGATTTCAGGCCAGCTGAGTTCTCGAAAAATCTGGAATGTTGTGGGAAGACTTACCTTACGTATGGAAACTACATGAGGCACCGGAGTGCGGTGAGACGATTTTTAGAAGCTAATTTTAACATTATCTCCGAACCCCGCAGAAATGGTTCCTGGAATGCAAGAAAGTGGTAGAGGATTTACTCTGTCAACCTTTCTCTCTGTCTTTGCCTGGACTGAGGAATAAAATACAGCATTATATTGACATAGTTGCTATTTTCAGAAGCACCGTTGAATGGATTAAACTGACAGCGGGACCGACGCATCTAACACTTCAATGTTTTATCCCTTACAACAATGATATTGTATAGAATAATTGTCAGCAAACCTCACATTCAGATCCTAGACAACTTTGTGATGACTGGTCTCTTCCTGGGTTGTAGACGCTTCCCTTTTTGTCTTAGTTGCGTGAAACTATCCATGGGATACGGTAATCGCACTTATTTTGTCTTGACTATTATAATAGTCTTCTCTTGTTGAGAATTTGAATAACATAGTTTTACTCGTTGGTTGTTACATAAGTTGCATTCATGCTTGGCATATAAACGAGTATCTGTTCAAATACATTTATTCTCTGAGACAACAGCGTTTACAAAACAATCCCGAACGAAGATAATACAAGCAGACCACGTCTATCGGTAAGAACTGGAAACGATCGAAAACCCGTTCAATATTTAATTAATAGATTAGCAAATTAGTTACAAGGTCTACGATAAATTAATATTACCTAAGGATGACGTCACTATTCTATCCTACAGTATCTTTAAGGAAGTTAGACACAGAGAATGCTTCTTCGTATTGACTCTCATCCCAGATCTCCGATAGATTCCAAACTTCCTCTCCCGTCGATGAAATATCCACTGCAAAATGGAAAGTCGATTATTTTCTCTTAATCACATAATCTCAATTTCGATTAGATAAATGTATGGTACCAATACTTAACAGCACTACCACCGTTCAAAATCCACCTGACAAGTTGTCAGGCAGGGTGGGATATGATCCAAATATTGCCTGGTTCAGCAATTTCCGTATGAAATCCCTCAATCGATTGTGAGAATGTCGTTTACCTTTAGCCTTTTTCCTCTTCGGTTCACTACTCTTCGTCGTTGTATTCGTTGATTCGTCCAACGAGAACATACTCAGCAACTCGTCGGTCTTCATCGACGACAACGATTGATTCTCCGATCCAATGAGGGCCTGAGAAAATACGTCATCACTATGGAATCCCTAATTATCAACCTCCAATCAATACAGTCGATACGTCTACAGTAACCACATTGGAATCAATTGATTTCAACTCACATCAGCAGTATTCTTCTTGAATTTCTGGTAGCTCATCACTTTCTCCTCTATCGTTCCCTTCGTAATCAATCGATATACATTCACCTGAGTAATGTAGAGATATTATTCAAAATCAACTCAACCTTGATAAGTACAGAGGTTACAACAATTACCCGGAAAGCTAACATCCTAATCAAATAAACTCAGTTCCCGATAACCGTCTACAGTACTCACATTCCTCGTCTGTCCCAGTCTATGAGCTCTATCGATCGCCTGCAGATCTTTCATCGGATTCCAATCGTGATCCATGAAGATGACGACATCGGCGCCAGTGAGATTGAGACCAACGCCGCCGATCTCAAATTGGATGGATTACTGTAAGGACGAGAGGTGTAAGTGAGGGGAGATTAATGTAAACACTACGAATATTGTACATTTTAATCTACGAAAAGAGTGTGAATGCTGTGGACGCGCAATACCATCAAATTACCTAACAATGACGCAATATTTCACTAACATGGGTGGTCAACACCATCACATCGATGCTCTTATCGTGGTTGAATCTGTCCACGAGCATCTGTCGATCATCGGGAGCTACGGAACCATCGAGGATCAGATGAGAGACAGGAGTACCTGAACGAATCAATAGGTTATTTATAATATCTCCTCTTCCTTCAACGCCTGCATTTTTAGTTCTACATTAGGGTGGCCTAAACCGGGAACATCCCGGGAACGGGTACACAACGGGAACAGTACCCGTTGTGTTCCCGGTACCCGGGACCGGGTCAGAATTGGACCGTGAGTACCCGTTTGTACCCGGTACCCGGGTACTTGAGGTAGAATTATGAAGAAAATATATTAAAATGTGGGAAAATAGTGTCTCCTGTTTGCTGAAAAGCGAAAATAATATATTATTTATCGTCTACAATCACTATTATCAAGAAATCGGGCATAATCAGCGCGATAAATTTGAAGTGTCAGAAAAATTACCGCTGGGATACAACTTCCAGTACCCGCGGGTACAACGAGTAACAGAATACAATGCTTGATATTTCGTTCCCTTTGTATTTCAGGTGATTCAGCCAACTCCCATCTTTAATTTTCTGCTGTTCAAAATAGAAAGCTACCCTCTAATCAACAAATTTTGCAAGTCAGTACCCGCGGGTACTTCTTGGACCCGCGGGTACATTTTGTTCCCGCGGGTACCGGGAACAAACGGGTACTCACTCTCGCTTTTTCAGCTGTTCCCGGGAACAGCATGTACCCGGGTACTTCAAAATCCGACCCGGTTTAGGCCACCCTATTCTACATCACCGACTTTAAAAAAGTACAGATCTTTAGAATGAGCATGTCCAAGAAATATCGAGAGCTCCGATTCGGAATCTCATGACTCATCGTCTCATGACATAATCGGAATGTTATTTATGAATTAGCAAGTATTTATCAATGTTTTCTGCACCCACCAGCTCCTCTGTCGTCGAATCCGAGTCGGAGTGCGCGCGCAACGAGCGCCACACTGGCGCGCCATTGGCAGAAGATGAGCGCACGATGCGGATGGAGAGTGGCAGAAGTGAGGACGGCAGAGACTGCTGCAATGGAGACGGGATGAGGGTTGGAGGAGAGAATCATAATCGTGTCACATTCTTTTTTAGATTATATAATGATTAATATGGATGAAAAGTATGACGATTGTTTAGAGTTGCTTACATATTCTACACCATCTTCCTCGAGGTTTACAATACAAGAAAAAGCGGGGAAAATGCAAATATGATAAATAGAACACATTTTAATTGTTCAGGACGTGATTTTTTTCATTATCTGCAATTCTTAACGGCGCAATCACAGCAGATGCAAGTATGACATTAGCGAGCATAGCGCGTTGTCTACTCCCCACTTTCATGTTTCACTCATTATTTAAATCCAAGTAAATTGAACCCCCATCGATCCATGTGATGCAAGGTAAATAGTAGTCAAAAAAGTATCACTCTTTACGATCTGGGCAATAGTAATTAGCGACTAGTGACACTAGTGCTCAACCAGTGGCACTACCCTCCCGCTTTTGTCATTCCACCCCAATAAAAGCATTGGCCATCTATGACATCCCTCCACACTCACAATCATCTTCTCCCTTCGCTCCTCCCTCTTCGTCGTCTTCCTCTTTCTTCTTCAGGATTCCACACTCAGAGAGCAGTTGACCAAGCGCCTGAGAGAAATTATTCAATTTTTATAAACTTCATCAAAACAATTCACAACCTTCGAGTGTCAATTCCCATCATTACAATAACTTCCAGTTCATTCCCATCGTTCCTCTCTACCTGCAGTTTTCCGGACAATTCGAGTGAATCTTTGTGTTGCTCCAATTGCAATCTCATCTCTCCACTCAATTGCAATGAATCGGCGAGTGAGAGGACGAGAGAGGGATGGTCGACCACCTGATACAATAATAATAATATAAATAATATTAATACTAATTAGTAATGAAATATCAGAAGCCTGAGAAGACGGAATACATTGATTTTATCACAGACATTCACTGTTGTTCTCGAGTTTCACATCAACATTGAGTTCATGATAATATGAAGTGCACAATTTCAAGTATATTTCCCGTTTCTAATAGACAGTTCGAGTAAACACTACTCTGTTTTCGCTTGCTCACCTTCCTCAATGAAATAAGCGCATGAAGGGGTGAAAGAGCTCGTTGGCCCGTGGGAGAAGAACAACATCTGCAATCGAGAGAGATGATGTAAGGAATGAAATTAGTGGAGAAACCGGAGGAACATCTCGTCATTTAGAAACTTTTATGATTCAAGCAGATCGGAATATCTGTTACGCGATATCATTACTTAGGAAATTTACGAAGCAATAACTACACCTTCTAGAGATAAATAACCGCAATCATCGCAGATCAATAATCGATCAATAAATATGGAGTCTTGCTCACCTATCAACGATAATCTCGTAGATCTGCTTCTGCAGTGGCGTTAGTGAGCACTCGTAGTCAGAGACAACCTGCATTTACCATGTTCATCAATAATAGACAATAGCAGTAGGGAGCAACTGGTTCAATTCAAAAGGTAAAGGTAAAGGTGTACCATGTGAAGCGATTTTACAGTAGCAAGCTACCACGCAAGATGGAACAAGCCGGTATTCAAAAGAGATAACATCAATGTATATACATACATGAAGTAAACATGGTACAAAAGCGTGAATTAGTAACTAATCTCAGGAAAAAAATTAACTGCTCTCACTGGTTGCAAAATCTTACAGCGAACGGGTCATTGCTTCAAAAACATCCAATTTGGATTGGCTAATGATGACACAACGAACCTTCTCGGGCAGTTCCCTGAGTACATCAGTCTTGAGTCTTCTCAATACAAAAGGAAGCACAAGTCGATGCAGACGGGAGAGAGACTCTTGACCTTCCTGAAGAAACACACAAATCGATATCGACATCATCATAATGCCACTCGTCTCCGTTCCAGTAGAATATCCTACAGTAAATCGTGAATTTACAAAATTCCAATTGCTTTAAAATATCGAGATTTGTATGAGATGTTGTATATTGGAGATCACGATTTGAACGAGATATACGAAATACTGTATTTTGACTTCTTCAGCCCTCTATCCACTGAAATGAATGCAAGCCGTTACGATGGAGCATCTTATAGTCAGAAACAATCAATCTATTTTTCTCCATCAATATAATAATTCCCCTTTTCTCACTTTCATCTGTGTTTCTGTCGCTTTCGCACTTCGACACTGTTGAATGGGCTTGATGAAGTTCTGTCTGCAATTGCGCCATTCACTCTCCCGCAATTATAGGCAGAGAAAAGTTTTAGTACACCGGCCAACAGCCGATAATACATCCCGCAACAACACGGTTTCAAGCGATTGGTAAAACAAATGACAAGTAAGACTGACCGGAAGTATCTCTCGTCTCCGAGGAATCCGGGAATGAGATAGGTGAAGAGCGCCCAGAGATCGGCAGACGAATTCTGCACTGGAGTACCTGCAGTAGAAGTCAATATGAGAGGGAAACAACACAAAATCGATGATCCACAAATGAATCTTGGTCAGATTACGGTATTCGCAAACAATCAACAATGTACCGTACCTGACAGGATGAGTCGCGTCTCGCTCCGGAGTGTCGAGACCGCTTTGAAGAGCTGAGAAGATAAAACGATATTGAAATTACAAAATAAAATGAATTCTTGTGTCACATCCTATTGATTGAATAAGTATCGATTTTTAAAATTAAATTAAAATATAATATCTTTACCATCGTTCGTGGATTCCTCAGTACATGTCCCTCGTCCAGCACGCAAAACCGCCAGACGATATTCCTGCATTTTGGTTTTAATATGAAACAAATCTGTTTTCATGAGGATTTTATACGCTAGCCAAGTAAAGAATATAGCTGAGCTGTTTTTTTGCCACCATTCACACTTCTATTTCTTGTATGCGATGGAATAAGTAAATAATGAATTAATTAATTAACTGACTGTAGTATGGTATTGCTCTTGAGTTCATCGTAAGCAGCCACCACCAACTCCGCCCCTTCCATCGATTTCTTTGACGCCGATTCAGACCTGAAAGAGGAGCACTAATTAGTTTGTGCACCGCAATCGATAGCAAATGAAGCAGTGTGACTTCACTCAAATATAGTAACTACATTCTCTGATATTTCCCCCCTACTAGTCCCCTAGCTCCCCTCCAAGTAGGGGCAACATCAAAGGTACCGACGGCTTCCCCCACTAGTCCCCTACTCATTTCAGTGGGGGGCTAGTAGGGGAAACCGTCGGTACCTTTGATGTTGTCCCTACTTGGAGGGGAGCTAGGGGACTAGTAGGGAAAAATACCAGAGTTGTCCACTCGTGATTTTATGGTTCGCTATATTTATTTAGGTTTGTTTGATTGCTTCAACGTCAGGCCATCTTACTGAACAAAAAAGATTCCCCTTAAGAGACGTGATCGGTAAGACTCGACCACCTTCGGCCCTGTCCGGACACGTGAGCTAGCAATGAGATCTGGAGGTCCATACTGGGGTGGGTGGAAGGTATTGTGCCCGCATTGCACAAAACACCACTTATTTCTATTTGCCGGCTTCGGCCTAAGAGAAATATGGATTTGAGTGAACAAATGTCGAAAAATCAAAATTTCTTAAACTGAAAAGATAGACTCTATTTATTATTTGCGTTATATTTATGGTCATAGGAGGTTGCAAAATTAATTTTTTGATCGAATTTTGCATGATTCTAAAACCATTTTTTTGAACAAAAAATTTATGTTTTTGAGTCAAGTTGGTATTTAAACGACCTAACGCCCATGATTTCTGTGCACAATGTGCACTCCCACATAATATCTATCCAAATATACAATAACCAGGTCCCCAATGGCACGCCGATTTTTACGAGAAATTTTTAAATTTTGTAACCCATTATTAAAAAAAAACAAAAACGATATTTTTAATTTCACTCTGGATAAACATTTTTATATTTGTTGGTAAGGGCATAATAGTATTTCGAAATTTGCAAAGTACATGGCGGAAAAATTTGGAGAGGGTATGTCCACTTGATCAGATGAGGTTTCTTCAATACTCCATCGATTTTTCTTTAGGTACGAAGTAGACTCTGTGTAATTTATCTCGGCTTCCCGATGAAATACTGGCTCCAAATATGGATCAGCATGTTCAGAATTTTTTGTTCATGGATTTTTTCAAAAAAAAATTTTTTTTCAAAGTGGATGCACCAATTCGATATTTCGTCAGCAGTTGTAGTACGATGAGTGCACGTAATATTTTATAATGAAAAGTTCTGATAACTTCATTTTTACCATTTTTCATTGAAATTGAGAACTTTTCTGAACATGCTGATCCATATTTGGAGCCAGTATTTCATCGGGAAGCCGAGATAAATTACAGCATTTTCAGTTATCGATTTTTTTCGATTTCCAATTTTCTCTAAATTCGAACAGTTTCAACAGAAAATTTGTCAAGCAGAAAATTCCGAACATGCTGATCCATATTTGGAGCCAGTATTTCATCGGGAAGCCGAGATAAATTACACATAGTCTACTTCGTACCTAAAGAAAAATCGATGGAGTATTGAAGAAACCTCATCTGATCAAGTGGACATACCCTCTCCAAATTTTTCCGCCATGTACTTTGCACATTTCAGAATACTATTATGCCCCTACCAACAAATATAAGAATGTTTATCCAGAGTGAAATTAAAAGTATCGTTTTCCGCATAATGGGTTACAAAATTTAAAAATTTCTCGTAAAAATCGGCGTGAAAGTGGGGACCTGGTTATTGTATATTTGGATAAATATTATGTGGGAGTACACACGCTCATGATTTCAGTGCACAGAAATCATGAGCGTTAGGTCGTTTAAATACCAACCTGACTCAAAAACATAATTTTTTTTGTTCAAAAAAAATGGTTTTAGAATCACGCAAAATTCAATCAAAAAATTAATTTTGCAACCTCCTATGACCATAAATATAACGCAAATAATAAATAGAGTCTATCTTTTCAGTATAAGAAATTTTGATTTTTCGACATTTTTTACTCAAATCCATATTTCTCTTAGGCCGGAGCTGGCAAATAGAAATAAGTGGTGTTTTGTGCAATGCGGTCACAATACCTTCCACCCACCCCAGTATGGACCCCCCGATCTCATTCCTAGCTCACGTGTCCGGAGGGTGGTCGGTTTTTACCGATCCCGTCTCTTAAACGTTTTCAGTATTTAAAATCTCTCTACTAACATGTCTCCACCGGAATCAATCGTCTCGGATACGATATCAGTTCGTATCTATTCCATATGAAACCCCATACTCACTTGATTGCAGTTCCTCTCCTTCCAGGGAAATACTTCTTCCATTCTGCACACCAATGAGTGACGAGTGTCCGAGGACAGACAACGAGCGAGGGACGACGAGACGACACTGTAAGGAGGGCAGAGATCAAAGATCAATTGGACTCGCCCTATCACACATACATATTAAAAGGCACCGTTAAATAACGGTGCAAACTCTCCTATCGTGTGCCCAGCGGAAAATAGATCTATCTCTATTTTTCTCAAATAAATGGCAACAATTAATCTGTGAACACAGACCAACAGACGACGGCTGGCCTATTGTCTACCGATCAAATAATTAAAATGGCGAAGAAGACAGAATTAATCTCACAACATTTTAAAAATAGATTAAATGACTTGGATAAATTTAGAATTGTACAAGCGTTGAAGAAGTCAGTTCAGCTAAAACATAGAGAGATATTTCATGGCTCTAATTCAGGTTCGGATGAATGCTACTTACCCTCTTCATTGGCTCTCACAATCGCTGCGAGAGTCTGGAGTGTCTTTCCCAATCCCATATCGTCGGCGAGAATTCCCGATAATCCAAACTGACGAAGATATCCCATCCAAGTGATTCCTTCCTGCAAACAACACATTGTCGTCTCGCCCCTTTTTCTCAGGCAAAACATTTTGAATCTGATCGGAAAGTATTCGAATCTGATTCGAGCAATTTTAACAGCAAGCAAGGTAAGTTGGAATGTGATCAGATTTAAAAAGAGGTGTCCAGTCTAAATCAATATATAATGAATGATTGATATCGTGTAAGAACATGAGACACAAAATGAACAGCGTGAATACATTTAATTTTCAATTATTTCACACTTAATTAAGACAGTTTGCAATCAATTCTACCGTACCAACTGGTAGTGTCTCAGTTTCGTCTCCTTTCCCAGATCGGCGATACTCTCCTCTTGAACACTCTCCAACCTGTATACAATGCAGGTATTAGAGATACATTCTCATAAAATATTATTAACAGCAAATACTGTATTAGCGAAAAAAGACTAACGCAGTCAAATATTAATTGTTTATGTAGCTCTCGGAAAATGCAGTAAAGAAATTGATCAGTTTCCCTGAGTGACCTTATTGATTTTGTTGCCCATTGATGATTTGTCCCATTCTTGGATTTATTTGATTATACCGCGTTTCCTCGTGACTCGCATAAATTTTACTATTAAAACGTACATGGATGGATCTGAGAGAAGATGTACGAAGGCTCTGTTCACTCGGCATTTCTCCCATAGAGAATCATTGAGATCGGGAGGGCGAACGGATGTATCCTGATAATATTCAAATTTACCCAGTGGATCGAGATCTACCGCATACAAAATAATATTTCAAAATAAGAAAAAAACAACATTGATCTTCTGATTCCATACATCTAACAATTCTCACCTCAATTCATCAATGATAAGGCAACTATGAAACCCCAACTCACCCGTTTGATGGAGAGAAGAGGAAGGAGCAATCGGAAGGAGAGACCCGCCATGTCACGAATCTGAATCAATATTATATCGATTATCCGGCATCAATTTAATCAGGGAACGACTCTGGACGACAACAACATTTGAATCTCCTACTGTATTCTACTGGCACTACCAATTCGAACTCAACCACACAATCGGAAGAGATTTGTGGTTCTAGAACCTACAGAATTGTATATCAGAGGAGATCAGAATGTACCTTAACCATATGTAAAAGCATGAGACTGATAATGATCGAGAATGAGATACCAATTCGGCAATTGGATTAAGTCCTACACGGAATGGCTACCGTAACCTACCGTACCTCGAGTAATTGATCGGCCAATCGTGCGAATGCAATGGGAGCCAAGAGAGGAGCGAGGGCAGTGATGGAAGTACCGAGGGTGGAGACACTGAAAGGAAAGCAAATAGGACTAGTATATACACAAGTGGAATTCGCATTTTCTGCGAACACAAGCAAATCAGTCAAGTTTTAAAATGTTACTTTCCCTAGTTCCATCCATTCACATTTTACGGGTGATGAAAGAGAAAAGGGAAAGACATTCGGTTGCCACTGTTATTTTTTCATCAAAATGTCGTTTGCGATATGACACTCAGAATTGAATGAGAGATACTTTCTTTTCTCCAACTTGGTCGTTCTCAACAGGCGACCGCGGATAATTTCATTTGATGTATTCGGAAAACACCAATGGGAACATCAATCAGGAAATGTGCAGGTTGTCCCTAATTTCGATTTCCCCCATACTCCTCACCGATAGATCGCCTCAGTAGCTCCTCTCCTTTCATTTGCCGACTCTAAATTCGATGTCATCTCTTCGAGAGGACCGTAGATTCTGCAATACACAATACCGTATGCTCGTCACTACCGTAATTCACCATTTCGTTTCCTACTGTAATCTACCGTACCTATTCATGGTGTCAGCTGCTCTGGATGCAGTGAAAGTCTCGACGGCCTTTGCTCCGGCGTGTCTCAATTCGGGTACCGCACTCCGCAGCAAAGCAAGCACACGACCAGTCTGAGATTGATAGAATGGATTAGCAGCTCCTTTAGTAGATGAAAATGTGTTATGATACGGTCATCTAATTAGATCGAAACCGGCAAATGGCTGGGCGTGTTGCGAAACGGCTTAGTGAAAGCTCGTAGCGAATAAAAAACTGACAGCATTGTCACTCAGTTGTGACCCGACTCTTCCGAACAACGATCGATGCAATTCTAGACGAGTGAGAAGCTTCTGAATAGTTATTAAACAAATGTTTGCCGCTCCTCGTTCCAGTGGCATACAATTACTATGATACACTGAGTTATGCACACCATGATGTAATAATTGTTCATAGTGCAAGCTCATCCACTAATCAATGATACCTGAGCTTGATCCTACCGTACTCGCCCGTCCACCGTAATCTACCGTACCTCATCGTCCATTCCCTCTTCGTCCAGGTCGAAATGGGCGTAGAACTCTGGCAGTTGTTCCACTCCGAATCCCGTGCACACAGCGAGAAGAAGATTTCCATTGCGAGACGCGATCGACTGATGTTTAATTAATTAAATTAATATTTAAAAAAAACGTATAGCTACTCTTGATAAATTTGTGTTACAATCCAAACCCAAATCCAATAGCTAAAAATGTACAGCAATTTTATTTTGGTAGTGGATATAAATTACTAATTTACAATTAGGCTTTACATATAATGCACATATATTATCAGAGGACTGTACATCTCAAATTAGGATATTTAGAACCAAAACATGCAGCAAAAGCACTAAATCATAATTTGAGAAAGTACTAATGCGTCAGAAAGCAGAGAATCACTAACCATAATTTGAGGAAGTATTAATGTCCGAGACAAAACCCGTAATCACCTGGTCGCTCTCCTTTCCTCCTCCCACACTCGTAGTGTTGTTCTCATTGCTATCCGAAGTAGGCACCGAATCGTCTGAAAAAATGGTTTATGATACATTATCAAAGCACTGCAAATTACCATAATTGTTTCCGATTTCTAAAACACAAGATCATATCGAAAATACATGAATTACAAAATACAATCCCATGTAAGCTTACCCCTGGTTGTCATTTGCTCCGAACTGAGAATTCTCTCCTCACTCTCCGTGTCTGAATTGATCGGACGTGGAATTCTGGTAGGACATCCAGCGAATGCCTCGAGTGCACGGGAAAGCACCTCAACAATTATTGATTAATTAAAGTAACATTCTAGGAGATCAGGGTACATGAATTTCTCTGTACTGAGAATTTTTTTTCTGATAGATTTACGTAAAACATATTTGAAATAAAAGATTGAATTGTGCGATGATAAATACCTTGACGAATGGCTTGGGTTGTCTCTGTTGACTATATGCTATGAGCAGAGGAATTGCGCCTCGGAAGATCTCCGCAGCGACTGTTTCGTTACGCTCTCCTGAATATCGTTTCATATTATTGCTTTAAGAGAGGTATCACGAGAGAGTGTAGGTGACTCGGAACAATTTTCGAGAAAATATTTTTGATTTCGATCAAACTTTGATATATGAGTACCCAGGACGTGAGAAACTTAAATTTCCGGTCCCAGGTTCCAGAGCCGGCTTTTAGGAAATTACTGGCTCCAATGCCGGAATCGTCATAACTCAGCTCAAACTTGAGCTTGAATGATGGCATTGGTCTTAAAATTTGTAGAATAATTTCTAGAACATTTTTTATGTTGGAAACGAGTACGAAAAATTGAAAAGAAAAAAATGCTGATCGAAAAAGTGATTTCGATAATCTTCGAAAAATTGTGTGGTGTCTAAAATGCCAGAACAAGTGGAATTTTATTTCAAAATATGAAAGAGCTTGTCAAATACTGTTGAGAAAAAAATAAATATAAAATAAAATGGGGTCCATTTTAAGTCGAAAATCGCCTTCGAAGGTGAAAAATCGAGAAAAGTCCGAAAATCGACTTTATGAAAATCGTTCCAAAAATGTTGTGTTATGGGTATTTGGTATCTAGCAGTTCAGCAAAAATAGTTTCAGCCCATGTCTCCGTCTCATAGACAAATCGGAACTGAATACACATGACAACTTCTCAAGAACAAATACATAGGTATTTATGAGATGCTGCAAGCTGTTAAAGAATTATACATGAACTGAAATATTTTTGCTGAACTACTAGATACCAAATACATATAACGCAACATTTTTCGGACGATTTTCGTAAAGTGGATTTTCGGGCTTTTCTCGATTTTTCACATTCGAAGGCGATTTTCGACTTAAAATGGACCCCATTTTATTTTTTCTTAATTTTTTTCTCAACAGTATTTGACAAGCTCTTTCATATTTTGAAATAAAATTCCACTTGTTCTGGCATTTTAGACACCACACAATTTTTCGAAGATTATCGAAATCACTTTTTCGATCAGAACTTTTTTCTTTTCAATTTTTCGTACTCGTTTCCAACATAAAAAATGTTCTAGAAATTATTCTACAAATTGTAAGACCAATGCCATCATTCAAGCTGAAGTTTGAGCTGAGTTATGACGATTCCGGCATTGGAGCCGGTAATTTCCTAAAAGCCGGCTCTGGAACCTGGGACCCGGATCGATCGAATTCTTATCGCTTGGGTACTCTCACGTAAAAGTTTGATCGAAATCAAAAATAACATTTTGAAAATTGTTCCAAAATGAGTCAGTTTTCCTGCAATCTCTCGTGATACCTCTCTTAACAAAATTTAGAGAGTACAGAGAAGGATGATCTGAAGAGAAATTAGAAGAAGTATGCCGAATAGAAAAGGCCTATTATCTGGCTCCAAATTGCTCAACCACGTTCCTCCTAACTGAAATTGAAACACGAAAAAAAGAGCATCGTTCTCACCATTCATAACATCAACAATCGGTCGAATGAGAGGAGTTAATTTGTCGCCGAGAAAACCGAAATAGAGAAGAGAAGAGGCGAGGAAAGCATAGACACGACTGCAAAAGGAAGAGATCGATGGAGGGGAAAGATGCCGTATGCCATCGGGAATATTCACAGTATTTGACTACTAGAACTGATTACAGTAATCTGGTCTACCAACTCAATGATGCCATGCAGATCTATAATAATGATTCGTTTCGGTAAGAGCGATTTACAGGAGATTATCTTCCATAACAATTGTAAGCGCAGCACGAAACACGCGGGTGCAACACGTGCGTTTTATTTCATCCTTTCTTTTATTCCAAATATAAATCAATAAAAGCTTCTTAAGCAACATTCTGTTTAAAAAATGTATTATCATCAGTAAATTAATTAAAATATTAATTAATTATACAGCACTCACACAGTATTCGCCTTCACACTCATCTTCGTGTGCTCGAATTGGTCACAGAGAAGAGTGTATCTGCAATAAATATAAACAAATAAGAAATATTATAAATGTATAGACACTCGAATGAGTCAGTGACACAATTGGCATATTCAGGCTGAAGTGCACAGTATGACACCCCGTCTCAGATGAATGAATGGATAATCAATAACTACCGTACCTATTCCTCAATGATTGTGCCATCTTTTCGTCTTCATCCTCCTCACAAGCACGTAGACACGAGTCGTGAGCTTGTCTGTAAGAAAAGGAATACTGTAGAAGGATTATTGCATCTCCTTATAACTCATCTACCTTCATATTCAACAAATAGTGAGCGAAAAAATATTCATCTCCCCTACATTCTGTCTACATTCACTCCCTGCGACCTCTAATCACCGGCTTATTGCGCCCACATTCCTTCCGCAGCAATGAATGTTCCAAATATATAATTGTGAGGAAAAATGAGTAATTAACGTTGGTGACATATCTAGAAACGATGCCAGCAAGAAATCCCTCCTCCCCTTTCCACACTCCTTTCATCCACTCCCTGCAACCCCAATTCACCTGCTTATCTCCTCCACACTTCCTCCATAGTCGATCTCCTCTGCACTCGCTCCTCTCACACAGCACCACTCCACGAATTCATTGCAATCGGCAGAGAGGGAGGCACAACATGCAGACTGAACAGAAATCAATCACTTATCAATATCAATGACAATATAATACTGTAGGTTACAGCATGCGCTATCCAAACACTCTATTTTAACAATTTCAATAATATAACAAACTACTAACCGTCTCATCAAATTGTCTCTGTCCCCCAGTCCGAATGTAAGCGTCGGCCAATGAGATCACAGTGCCTGGCACCTCCAGATTTGGCATTCTGACATACCGTATTTCACCTCACACTTCCTTGCTTCACAGCCCACTAAATTCAATATACCCCATTTCCGTATCCCTATTTGTTTCGCTACCGTACCTTCCCGTTCCGGCTTTCCACAGAGTCGCCCATTCATTGATTACAATTGCTGCGCCCAGATTATGGTAGAGTGAAGTGGATCGAAGCATCGGTACGAAGAGTAATTGGAGAGCCGTCGAGCTGCAAATAAAAAAATACATTTCTCATACGGTAGACAGGATACGCCGGATACCCGGTTGTTCAATCAATATCCAATCATCTACCGTACTCATCTGACTACGGTACTCACAGTCGTTGTCCATTGATTTCCTCCTCGCTCTCATACAAAATTTGAATGAGAACAGCGACGAATTTGGCTCCCAATATCTTCCTTGCAACAATGACGCCGTCCCGAAGGGAATCAGGGAGGAAACGGAGCTCCTGAAAAGAACAGTACAGTAATCAATTGATAGATGAAAAATAAGTTTCCTTTACTCTTTTACTCAATTCACAGCCAAAAAAAACAAAAATTTTTCTACGCATTCATTTTGCAAGATCATGACATGTCCAGAACGATTTTCAATAAGCTGAAGCTATAACACCTATACCGAAGAGTGAATCATCCGTACAAAATCAATGCAAGATAAAAAACTCGAAATGCTCGTATGACTACCGTACCTCACTCCCCAGTCTCTCGGTTGAATCTCCTCTTTTACTTGTCGCTCCTTCCACGCGATGCACGAAAACATCTGTGGATAATACAAAAAATCAGCGATTACACTATTCACCTACTATCAAATGTGGGTAGAATTTACCTGGTCAGGTTGTATTTTGGGAGCATGAGGATTTTAAACAAATCATTTTGTGATAGCGCCATCAACAAATTCCTACCGTACACTCACCGATGCCTCCATTCTTGTGGTCGCACAGCAGACATCCCGCCCACAATCCGATCGTTTCTCTCAATTGAGTGCAGGCAACGACACACTCACGACGGGACGAGACCTGCAGTGTATTTTCTTCCATTTACGGTAGACATACCGGACAATGTTAGCCCACAGCGACCAGTCCTATTCCACTTTAATTAGTGTATTTTTGGAACGCGCCGGATAAATGTTATGCAAGCTATCGCTCTTATTCACCTTTATCTCGTCATTTCAATTTTAAAAGGTATACAAAACAACAAAACGATGATGCAACGATTCGGTCGAGATTTCATAAATGAATTATTTAAAATAAATACACGTCAATGAAATAACTTCATTTTTAACCCGAACTCACCACTCTGATCATAGTGAGATAGACTTCCTCTAGCATGGGTTGTGTCTCAGTGGGAGCTGCGAAGAGAAT
The DNA here is from genome assembly GCA_036245785.1 of Pristionchus fissidentatus. NCBI lineage: Eukaryota > Metazoa > Nematoda > Chromadorea > Rhabditida > Neodiplogasteridae > Pristionchus > Pristionchus fissidentatus. The sequence goes on from BTSY01000002.1 coordinate 21,462,582, forward strand.
TACACGATAGAAAGTACGGAGGAGGATGAACATTTCCTGAATGAAGAACGTATTCAACATCGCTCCCGTTATAGTGGAGTGCACTGGACAATCGCAAATTCTCGAAAACAGTATGTTTCCGGTTTCACAGTTGCTACAAACACCTAAGTGAAGGGCAGGCACAATCAATACACAGGTAGCGATAGCCACCGTCCTCATACTGTATCCGGTTACAGTACCCCTTCCCCTCCTCCTCACCTTCTCATCAATGGGGAATTCGCTTCTCTCTGCAGCAATCGATACAATTCTCACAGCTGCATGAGTCCGTGTCCGGAATTGAGGATCCATCGTATCGCGGATCTCAAGAGAACATATATATTTAGCATTATAATATTTTTTTAATTATTTTTGTTAAAAATCAAAACAAGGTTATCGAATCGTGGTTTTATATCCAGGAAAAAAACGATTAGATACAAATTGATTCATTTCCAAAACTTCCTCCGATAGAGTTGCGAGAGTAATCGAAATCTTGCTTCATAAGAAGAATTTGTAATCTTACTAAAACACGGAACTGACGGGGAGTAAATGTAGTGCGTCACGTGATTTCATTTCGAAAGTCTATCGATTTTTCGAGCGTTCGATCAATTTGTTTGCCCCCCCCCTCAAAAGATGGGATGCACGAAAGCGGTCCATTTCGAAATGAAACCGCGCTCCTCGTGGTAAAGTGATAAACAGTTGTGATAGGGCTCCTCCTCCTCTCTCCCCACCCATTGTGATCCGCCCCTCAGAGCCTCATTCTCACTCATTTCTTTACCCGAAACAATGTGCCCGTCCTGGATCGAACGTCTTCTCAGCAAGGTTTGTCAATTCTCTCAAATCCCCAACGCCCATTCATTACCTCCCTTCCACAATTTTCGGTGTTCGTGATATGATCATTTCCGCTTCTTACTTTCAAAAATTGTAATACTAAGAAATACCGAATGTGCATTGATATCTTCATCAGATATCGGAAGGTTTGGACTCTCTTCTCTCTGCTGGATCTACCCATTATCTCAGCACTCACAACAACAATGACAATCGTGGGAGTGACCTCTCTATCATCTATGGATTCATGGGACGATAAAGTACCCCTTCCATTCAATTCCATTTGGAGTCCCATCACGTTCCAACTCAACTATTCACGTGTTTCGGATCCCTTCTCCCGAGATAAATGTGTTCCTTGTTCGCGGGGCGGAAGGTAGATGATGAAATTGAGTCTCTCGCTATCGCTACCCAAACACGAGACAGAGACAATTTGCTCTTTATCAGTGGCGGAATTAGATGGGGGAAAATAGAAAGGGCTTTCCGGCAAATCACTAGTCCCCCATGATTGTTGCACTGTACATCATGTACTATAGTTTGAGTGCTGACTCTGATTCAGCAGTAGCACTAACCGTATCCAAAAACATGAAGATAACCGGGTTTTCCGTCTTCAATCATATACTATAGTATTCTCTGTAATCCCAAATACCAGGCTACTGTATCCTCCTTCTCTTACCGTATTCAATTGTTCCCTGGTGAGGGAAACAGATTCGTCCTGTCTCATCCAAGTGTCGACCATTGTGAGTAAATCAACGACGAGACCATCGAGACCCGCAGCCATCTGAAGAATAATTTTGTTAGATCAAAAACGTAAATTCACGTATAACAAAGGATTCGCGAATAATGTAAATATTGTTATTAGATCTAACAACACTTCTGAAGATGGAACGGGAATAGAAATGAATGAAATGAGCGAATCGAACTGAATCCATTTTATTCTCAATGGGGGTATTCGTAGTGGATTCGGCGGTTTTTCCACCACGCATTTTTGAGGGATGAGGAGGACAGTACAGATTTCGTGCAGCGTTCTAAAAGTCAAATTTTCCAAGAATCGAATACAAGGTAGCACTACGGCACATAATGGATATTTATTTAAGAGAATGTGAAACCCCGAAGTGGCGTGTTTGATCCTAAGAATATTTTTAGAAAAAAAGCTCTAGCAGAAAAAGATCATGGGTTTCGGATATCAATTAGATCAGTATTATGGTAGATCACTCACATTGTCCCTTCTGGTCTCCGCGTGCAGCAACTTCCACATCTGATCCATCACTCTGCAATTATCGATTGGTTATCGGAGAAGTACAGTATCATTATTTGAGTACGGTAGAGTGAATGTACCGATTGATGAAGTTGCGCTTTCTCTCAGCATCGATTGAAGCATTTGAGAAGAGTGAGGAGAGAGCCGTGACCGCCGATGAGACAACCTAAGCCAGGTCTAATGCGCGGTAGTAAATTTGGCACAAATCAAACACTATCGACGTGTTATAAAACATTTCTGTTGAAATTCCATTCACGTAAGAGCGAGTAATTTGAGGGTTTCGATGCCAACGTTTTAAATCCAATACAATGGGTTTACTCTCATTCGTGTCTTCAGCAGCTCCCATATTAAGTACACATAATATAAATATAATAATACTAAACACACGGCGTACAGAGCAAAAACACCAAAATTGAATTAGTTGTGAGACCATCACTCATTTATTTTTTTCGCACTCTCTAACTGCCTCCCTCTATTTCCGTAGATTCACCAGAATGTCATGAAACATGAGCTGCGGTGTAGAAACAATTATCCATGTTTTGTCTCCTACCCTCCCGCTTTTGACCCTCCGGCAACATTTATTTTCCCATTTATTTTTGAAACTGACATCATCGACATCATCTCCGAGTCTCTCGACTACACAATCGAAGAAAGTCTCGAAGAGGGGCGAATCATCGGAGATGGCAAAGTAGTATTTCATGACGAGAAGAGCAGACTGACGACACACCCACAACTGAAATATGATGATTAATACTACTACATTGATAATCCCTCCTCCCGCATATTTCCACCTTATATCTTGTCAAATTTAAAATCCTGTTGCCTCTGGAATAGAAAATTATATTTATTGTTTATATGACAATAAATATCAGAGATCAAGGACATTTACAAAACTGACTCAAGTATAAAATCTGAGAAAGCACACGTTCCTACATACACATGGTCACTAGGAATCCGTTTGATCATTTATGACATGAATCGCGAGAGACTCGAGGATTTCGAAGATGGCCGGGACCTAGAAAATTTTATTTTTTAATTTGCCTGAAAAGTTAATACAAGGTACATCAAACCTTCCTCTATCTAACTGCGTTGACAGAATTTTGATTCAAAATTTAGCAGCCGCATGAAACACAAATATACCTGCTGAGTTCGGATATTTTTTTACATAACCACCAAGTTTGAAAAATCATAACTTGCTTTAACATGGAGGTAGAGAATCTCTGTTTCGTTCATTAGATAGTGAGAAGTCTCAGCTATAAAACAAAAATAGCGTAGTCATTCCTGGCTCATGCTTTTGAGCTGGGCGGTTGGTTTTGTGAAATATGTCATAATTTCCGTAAAAGTCAAAACTAAGAGCCGCCTCTATGCGCGTTCTGATGGAGCAACTCGGGCCTATCAATGAACGGATAAATTAGCAGAATCGGCCCATGCGTTCTATTGAGGCCGCTGAAAATGTGTTTTCCGATGAATACGACTTATCGAAAAATCATACTTTTTTGCGTGTTTTCTGGTAGAAGTATGAGAAGACTAATCAAAAACAACATTCAACTTGTCTTCAGCACATTTTATTCAAGGATTTTGAAAAAACAATAAAATGAAAATTTTCAGACTTTTTTTTTCAGACATGTTTTTCGATTTCGTGGAAAACTTATTTTTTTACTATCCAATCGTGAACCTTTCAATTTCAATTAATCGTATACGATGTTGTTACAACAAATCGTTGGTGAGGCATGTCCTATTCCACTATTTTCGAGTCTAACTTGCATCATTTTTCATCATTTTTAAAAATTTATTTCGCCCTTTACAATACACCTTGTTGTGATCATACTCCTTGAGCAGCTTACTTATCATGAATGGAACATATGTCTTTTTGAAAGTGAGGTGCTATCTTTTCGTAGAAAAAAGTTACACCCTCAAGAAAATCACTTATCTGCACGAGAGCGCACGCTCTGCCTTCTCTGGCACTCTCTCCCTTCAACACAGTATCTCGCCTAGTTCAGATCCCGCGCCGGGCACGAATCTTTTTCCTTTCTTACTATTACTCCATATCAAGTGTGTGAACCAGAATTAGCTTAATTACAGTGAAATATTACTATTTTTTTGTACTTTATTCATGGCCAAGTGGTTAAAGGGCGCGACATTCAAAACTGACCGACGCAGGTTCGATCCCATCCGCGGGCTATCCTTTTGCCGCTTTTTTCGCAGCATTGCAAAGAGTACCTAACATGTTTTCAAGTTCCGCCAGATATGTTCGGGCACGTTTTGACGTGTTATAACGTAATTTTATGAAATTTTCGAAATTCCACAAAACGAATCGGGGAGCGTGGGTAACTATGGGAAAAGTGTTTTGAGATGTCATAAACGTGTTCGAACACGGTGTTCTACGTTTCCGTTGTGAGGATGAGAGCGATCAAAAAATAGTTGCCACGGAGCAGCGAATAAAATTTCGTTAAAACTTGTTCTGACACGTTTAAACACGTTTGCGACATCGCATAACACTTTTCCGTGACTACCCACGCTTCCCGATTCGTTTTGTGAAATTTTGAAAATTTCATAAAATCACGTTATAACACGTCCAAACGTGCTCGAACATATCTGGCGGCACTTGAAAACATGTTATGCGCTCTTTGCAATGCTGCGAAAAAAGCGGCAAAAGGATAGCCCGCGGTTGGGATCGAACTTGCGTCGGTCAGTTTTGAATGTCGCGCCCTTTAACCACTTGGCCATGAATAAAGTTAACATTTTTTTTACATTTGAACAACTTTATCAGCTGATTTGGATGTTAGGTCAACTGGGTCGCCATTAGAATTCTCCACTGAGTTTGATTGTTCCTTGCGATTTGCATGAAGAGAGGTCCAGCTGCCTTTACGAAATCGTCGCTCCATCTCTTAGCCGGTCTTCCACGCTTCCTCTTGGCTCTTGGGGTCCATCCGAGCACTTTCAGACTCCATCGATTATAGCATAATTTCGAGAGCCTCTCAACCCATATCCATTTACGCTTTTCCGCCTCTCTCACAACATCCTTCAACTTCGTAGTATCACGCACTCGCTCATTTGTAATGTGATCTAGTACGGTGATCCCTAACATTTTCCGTTCGAGTTTACGCTGAGCAACGCAGAGTGATTCCTGATTTCGTTTAGTTAGGTACCAAGTTTCAGCACCATATAGAAATGAGGGGAAAACAACACCATCGAATAGACGCTTTTTAAGGTACATTGGACTACCCCTTTTTCGGAAAAATTCCGAGTATTTGGAGAATGCCCAGTTCGCACTTCTGACTCTTCTGTGTAGTTCACCCTTAAATCTACCCGGTCCGAGGGATATTTCTTGACCAAGATAAACTACCTTTTCCTTTATTTTAACCTGTTCTCCTCCCACAACGACTGCTCTACCATGGGGGTTGGTAGTTAGTGCTACAGTTTTGGTTCCATTTAAGCGCAATCCCACCTTCAACAACTCTCTTTCTAATTCGCGCACCATAGACTGCACTTGGCGAGAATCGTGGGAAATGAGAACGCAGTCGTCTGCGTAGAGTAGATAAGATAAGTATTCGCCATCTATGCATATTCCTTTTCGAGCCCAATTTACTCCCCGGAATACCGTATCCAATACAGACACGAATAGTCGCGGGCTCAATCCATCCCCTTGGCGAACACCTCTACCGATAGACACCTCTACTCCCTTCCCATTTACTATGATAGAGCTTTTACTCTGCACTGTGAGTGATTGTATGAAACGTGTGAAGGTGGAATGTACACCATCACTTTTCATTGCAGAGAGAACGGAATCACACAGTACAGAGTCGAAAGCTTTGCTAACATCGAGGAATAGAAGGTAGAGAGGGCGTCTATACTCTTTGCAGTTTCCAATAAGAGTGTTGAGAATGAAAATCCCTTCGGCAGTGGAATGTCCAGATCTAAATCCCTGTTGTTCTCGAGATCGAAGATCATCGAGCGAGCGGCCGATTCGGTTATTTATGACCGATGTGAGGGTTTTTTGTATAGCGGGAAGGAGGGAGATGGGGCGGTAATTTTTGGGTGTTGTTTTATCCCCGCCCTTATGCAGAAGAATGGTTCTACTGTCCCCGAAACCTGGTGGAATATTACCCTCGATGAGGATTCTATTGAATAGTGATGCCAGGTATGGGGACAATGTAGTTGCGCCGATTTTCAACATTTCCCCGGTAATCCTATCCTCCCCCGGTGACTTCCCAGAAGAGAAACCACTTAGAACAGCCTCAATTTCGTCCCTGCCTATGGGAATAAATTCATCCTCCGACTCTCTCACATTGTAGTTTCTTCCTCCATCTCCACGATATAGATCATTATAATAGTCCCTGAAAAAATAAAAAATAGAAAAAATAAAGTTAACAAATATAGTAATATTTCACTGTAATTAAGCAAATTCTGGTACAAAGAATTGATATGGAGTAATAGTAAGAATGGCAAAAGATTCGTGCCCGGCGCGGGATCTGAACTAGGCGAGATACTGTGTTGAAGGGAGAGAGTGCCAGAGAAGGCAGAGCGTGCGCTCTCGTGCAGATAAGTGATTTTCTTGAGGGTGTAACTTTTTTCTACGAAAAGATAGCACCTCACTTTCAAAAAGACATATGTTCCATTCATGATAAGTAAGCTGCTCAAGGAGTATGATCACAACAAGGTGTATTGTAAAGGGCGAAATAAATTTTTAAAAATGATGAAAAATGATGCAAGTTAGACTCGAAAATAGTGGAATAGGACATGCCTCACCAACGATTTGTTGTAACAACATCGTATACGATTAATTGAAATTGAAAGGTTCACGATTGGATAGTAAAAAAATAAGTTTTCCACGAAATCGAAAAACATGTCTGAAAAAAAAAGTCTGAAAATTTTCATTTTATTGTTTTTTCAAAATCCTTGAATAAAATGTGCTGAAGACAAGTTGAATGTTGTTTTTGATTAGTCTTCTCATACTTCTACCAGAAAACACGCAAAAAAGTATGATTTTTCGATAAGTCGTATTCATCGGAAAACACATTTTCAGCGGCCTCAATAGAACGCATGGGCCGATTCTGCTAATTTATCCGTTCATTGATAGGCCCGAGTTGCTCCATCAGAACGCGCATAGAGGCGGCTCTTAGTTTTGACTTTTACGGAAATTATGACATATTTCACAAAACCAACCGCCCAGCTCAAAAGCATGAGCCAGGAATGACTACGCTATTTTTGTTTTATAGCTGAGACTTCTCACTATCTAATGAACGAAACAGAGATTCTCTACCTCCATGTTAAAGCAAGTTATGATTTTTCAAACTTGGTGGTTATGTAAAAAAATATCCGAACTCAGCAGGTATATTTGTGTTTCATGCGGCTGCTAAATTTTGAATCAAAATTCTGTCAACGCAGTTAGATAGAGGAAGGTTTGATGTACCTTGTATTAACTTTTCAGGCAAATTAAAAAATAAAATTTTCTAGGTCCCGGCCATCCTCGAGTCTCTCGTGATTCCTGTCTTATATTATTCATACCGTTCCCTTAGTCGCCCCTCCTCACCTTCTCTCCTCCCATTCCCAGCAGTGTCTTAATGTGCTGCAGCAATTGCGAGAGTGTTCCTCCTTCTGTTGCATCCTTCTTCATGTCGTTCACGAGATGAGCTATCGCCTATTATGGTATAGTTGAAACACTAATTCAACTACTTTACTGAGCTAGTGACAATAGAGAAGTCAACTAAGTGGGCAACGAAAAGCTGTCATATTTGCAATCGTTTCCATCATTACGGTCGATGAATGGTCGATATCGAGGGATACTGTATCCTGTGTGAATCAATAACTGGCAACACCTACCTGTGCGACGGCTTCTCTCACTGGAGCAGCCGCACTGCGTCCCGAGACGAAATCGTTGAATCGATCGAGTGAGAGCACCTGAGAGGGTCACTATAGTATGATTAAGGATACGGTATCCGAACAAATTCGCCCGATAGCGTCTACTAAAATTAAAAACAAAGTATTTTCGAAATTAATTTTACCAATTCTACTTTCATGGAAGTTGTGAAACTCGCAATAAACATGTTCCAAAGTGAGTAAAAATGTAAATAAATTAATATTATAAATTGCTTACTTGTAACAATCGCAGTGCGATTTCCTCCACGAGTCGCGGTGATAGCCTGAAAGAGTGATGTCAATGTTTATTTTTACCCCATATTGGTTCAAATACCACACATTGCCACCGTACCATTTTGCTAACATATCTCACGATTATCACAAAGATGGCGCCGCCTTGTTCCTGTCGCTGCTCAAGTAGCTTGTCCCATAGGTCAAATGGGTTTCTCGCAGGTATTTTGTGCAGAAATGCTTAAAATCGCGCGCCGAAATGAATTTTGCCTAATTTTCGATAAATTTGTCAAAAAAGAGGTCAGAAATGGATAAAACGTTGAAAATTTTCGCTTGCCGACATGGTCTGGTCGCCATGCAGAAGTGTATATCTTCGCTAGCGAAAACCTATTTGGCCTATGACTTGTCCTACCACTTCTCTACCGTAATCCGATGGCTTGTATCACGATCTGATAAACGTCTCCTCACCACTTGGATGCGACAGCAATCACTTTCGATATTCCGAGTGCAGCTCCGTGTCTCAATTGCCATCGAGGTTCCACCATCTTCATTAGAGTACCTGCATATTATTATTATTATTATTATTATTATTAATATATCAGTGTCGCTTTAGGCTTTTTGCTTTTCGCTTTAGGCTTTGGTTGGCGAGGTTCAGTGCCTGCATCTCAGTACATAATAACTGCGCCATAATAGTGTATTTACGTTACTCATTGTAAACAAACAAGAGGCAGACGTTATTTTGAATCATTTGTACCTGCCACCAATTGAGTGATGTTCTTCTCCAATTCAATGTCAATCGATGCTACTTCACTCTCAATGCCAGAGTCTGACGACACTTCGGTTTTGAGTTCCTGCAAAAATTGATGGTGTCAAAAAAATACAAGACAAGAAAAATCGCCTAAATTCAATAGCATATCTCCGAAACTCCATTACAATAGCATCGATATTTCAGTCGGGATTTTTTCTGTGCATTTAGCACTTTCGTAATTGCGTATGGATGAGGCAACTTACTCTTCCCTCGTGTAGTGCAGTCGGTGATTGACCTCCCGTCTTATCAGCGCCCATTACCGTAATCTCGGCGTCCGAGAGAAAACTCGCAGAGGTCAGGCCGGTTTGCTGTGATTATTGATCGTCATTTTATTTCCGAAAGAGAGTGGCACTCAAATAGTTCAAGCCTGTTCCAACCTTGAGAGTGAAATCCAAGTGTTGATCGATAAAAGATCTCTGCTGACGAGACGAGACGTCGTTTGAAGCGCGAAATTCGTCCGACCCGGCACTGCAATAATACAATATTAATGTACATACATCTCACTGAAGTTCATTAAACACGAAACAAATGTCGCTCGCAGAATAACAAAAAAAGAGCGGCTTATGGTACACTATCACAATAATCTCTGCGAAAATCAATTGAGCAGATATTAGGCAGACCTGAGTAGAGGCGCGTATGTGGAGATTAGAGTGGGAATGTTGAGTTCTGCCATTCGTCGCGATCTACCATCTGAAATGATTTCAATGCACTCAAATACAGTTGCCATCCGGCAACAATTAGGCCACACGAAAAACCAAAAGAAGGAATACTTTCTCTGATTATACGTATGTAGTTGTAATAAACTGAAATATACATCAAATGGGTAACTAACTCACCCTCTGATTTTACAGTGGTCGAATAAGGAGCGACACGACTATTGACACTGTTGGAAATGACGGCGCCGAGAGCCTCGGAAGCCGATACACGAGCGTCCCACGAGAGACTGTCCAGGTGCTTGGTGATGATCTGAACATTTCTGATTAGATCACATTTCTTTCGCTTTCACACAAATGCCGTTTGTGTGCGCATATGAGGAAGACACTATCTTTATGAGTTGTATCTCTCACGGAGTTTCCTTTACCCTATCGCTGGCTGCGTTTACTCCACGCTAACCAAGGTAAGCAAGCGAGATAAGTTAACAGATTGGACAATAAGAGATGAAATAGGGAGATCTTACCTTGAGAACATGCTCATCGGCGACTATCGAGTGAGTGGCAAAGACTGCGACTGCCTCACGACGAATCGTCCGATTCTTCATCTCCAGCAAGTCGCCGAGATGATTGAGCACATGCTCACTCATCCTTAACGAGAGATATATCAGAAGAAGCACGTAAGAACAGCTCAGCGCCCATTGGGGCATAGCTACAACAGCTAGTGGACAGAAATCAGCTACAAACCAGCTGTGCTTCAGAAGTTTAGAACTGAAGAACAGGTGCTTTCTAGCTACTTCGTAGCTAATTTCCGTCTTCTGCTGAAGTAACAATTCCTTTCGCCATAAGTAGCTATGCCTCACGAGCAATGAGAGAAGTAGAGTAGGCGGAATAATGATAATATAATAACTCAAATGCTGAACTATGCACAGCAGTGTGATTTTGAAAAAGAAGATTCGGAAAGGAGCGTATGAACAGTAGGATGAACGGCAGAAGCGCATTGAGCAAGAACAAAACATAAAACCACACCTCAAAAAAAGAAATAACGAAAATAGAAACAAATTGCTAAAATGAAACACCAATTTGCGATAAAACCGTTTGACGCTTTTTCTTACAGTAGTATGAGCCATCGCAAACTGCTCTTTTTTCAGCTCATGATCATGAAGAGCGATCGCGATCATGCTCCTACAATCTATGCGACGTACTGCTGCTGCCAGATCGTTGCATGTCGTGTTGGGCATCGAGACCAGGTCAGCATCTTGCCGGTTCGCATCTCTGTTTCCTGTTCCCTCATTTCATGAAAGGATGAAATTTCAGTAAATTCAGTTTCAGTATCTTCGATTTCAATTGCGAACTCCTTCTTGATAAACGACTCTCAGCAAACTTTCGATTTCAGTTGCGATGACACGGCCGTGTCGATTGTCTCCAGTGATCGGAAGGTTCTCGCTTCTCGTCGAGTCAACGATCGACAGACGCTTGCCAAACTGGGCGGAATCTGCCCCGCTTTTGTCGCTCAACAGGTTTGAATCCACTCGTGTACAATGCGAAAATTTTAAATAACAAAGCACGATCACAACGATTCAAGGACACGATAAATACTTGCTATTGAAATTCGATAAGAGATTGGAATGATTTTGAAATATTTGTTCTTCGTCAATATTGCAATCTCGAGATATCAATTGTGGTTGATATTTCAGCACCGAGCATTGCTTCCTTCTCTAATAGATGAGTGCCTTGGATCGATCAGAATGCGGGCCTCAGATCTATCAGCTGTAGCAGGTACTGTACCTCACTACTGTAATGCTAGGTACTGTACTTCTAAATTAAAGTTAAAGCTCGATTGTTTCTCAGTGTCCTCTCGACCCGGCCTTGTGATAGCACTTAAAGAAGGCGTCTCGAGTGCGATTGAGATATGCAGGTGTAATAATATTATTATTTACCAGTGTCGCTTTAGAGGCGCTTATCACGATGGGGTTTCGTATAGGTGCGGGCATCATAAAGCAAAAAGTGGTCATAAACTTTTGCTTCGCACGGAATGAGAACATTCAGTGAGTTGATTTTGTGGGTGTTTAGCTCTCGTATAAACTAATGATGCACAACGGAACATTAATATCTGCAATATGAGTAAACTCCATCGAAATCATCAAAGCTAATGGTCTCAATTTGACCCGTGTGGAAGAGGGGGGGACACTTTCCAACACGTCTAGAATATTCGCTGATTATCTGTGATGTCTGCATTATATAAATATTCAGATCCCACCACCTCCCACTCATTCCGGTGCATCACATGCGTGCACACGCTCTTATTTCATCGTTGATCCATCCCGAACTACAGTATCCATTCATCGCACTGCTTGTCTCAGGTACTGTATTCATCCTGTAATCTTAGTACCGTTGTAGTTATGGTAAATTAGGAGGGATACGATAATCTCATATTTAATAACCATCTCCAAGACGTGCTAAAATGGCCGATAATGTTGATAGAAAACCATGGTGCAGGACACTTTGTCATTTATTAGGCCAAAAATAGATGGTGAACCTCCTTTCCGCTCTTGAAAAAAAACAAGGTAGGAGAATTTGGACCGTCAGTTGACGGTACCTTTTATCACGATAATCTATGAAACATATCGTATACCTACAGTACTTCAGGTGGTCACTCATTGGTTGCGGTCGTTCGATCGTGTGATTACTTCGAGTTAATAGCAGACAGCGATGCTGGAAGTGCCGGAGAATGCCTTGATAAGGTTTGTTTACGGGATGGTAGCAACATTAAATACAGTATGACCTATCGATTTGAGGTCGGTCGTGAACTAGGACTCGATTGTTCGATTGACCATCCCGGAGCAGCACTTGAGCAAGCGGCAGCCAGGTACGGTAATAGGGGTACTGTAGCAATGTGAGATATATAGTAGATGGGCGAAGTAATCGATTGAAAAAGTAAATTCAGAGCACCCGTGGATTCTTATCTATCACTCGATATCCCCGGAGTCGCTTCATCGAAAGGCGAGAATCTCTTTATAATCAATGCATGTGAGCAGGACAAATAAATTTGACAAGCAGAAAAGGAATTCACACGTTGTCTCTTTATTTATCAATACATGCGTTATAATGACACTTAAAAAAGGATAGTCAGAGTAAAGCCGGAGAGTAGTCGCTTGTCAACGCAAAGTTCTGTTGATTTCTTTCGCAGATTTAATTTTTTTTAAATAAAAAAGGCTAAGTAATTGCAGGAGCGATGTTTAACTTCGCCGCGCTCAAATTGTCTCTTCTCAATCGATTGAGAAAAGCGCGTGAAGAGGGAAGAGAAATTGACAAGGAGAAATTCGCGGCTGCAACACAGGTGAGACATTTTGTTGTACGGAAATAAAATCGTGTATTTATGGATGCATGCGCTATTCGGATACGGTGGATTGACGAATTGAACACTGACGATAATGAAGGAAAGGTGTACAATTAATTGTAGACACTGTTGCGCATGGCTGACCACTCTTTACTCCTTGCTTCACTCAAAATATGGATGCGATTGTTTTATTACTTAGCCTAATTAGTGTATTCATGAGCACTGCGAATAATATCTTCGTACGTAATTACGAATACACTAATATTAATATGCAATATTGAATTGAATTGTGTTCATCAGCATCTCGTCGCTCGTCATCTCTGTTCTCGTCTTCATTCTTCACTCCAATTTCTCGTCAAGGAAGGATCGATTGGAGAGGGAACGACGGTGGTCATGGCTGGAGGAGTAGCCAGTAATACGTGAGTGGATTGTCAGGAAAGCGGCCACGTAGTCTGTTTTCCCAATTGGGAATTGACACTTTTTTATGAGATTTTTTGATGAAGAACGCAGTTTCGTTAGACCACTCTTATCCATTTAGAACAAGTGTGCTAGAAAATGGTATGGTTGGATGGAGTCCTTACCGTGGTTTATTGTCCATCAGATCAAACATAGTGATACTCCGTTTCAAGAACACCAGAAAATAACTCTATTTCTCTTTTGGTTGCTAATTGATAATTCTTCTGAATTTCCGAACAAAAAAGTTGTATTCAAGTAAATTGATTCCATCTAATCTTTATTTGTATTTTCGTGTTGCCTAACTATGCTGCAATCGTTAAGGTATCTCCGTGCGTGCGTCGATAAAGTGTGTGCACTCCATTCGATGCGACTGCTTAGACTGCCTCCCTCTCTATGCACTGACAATGGAGAAATGATTGCATGGAGTGGAGTGAGAGCTATCGAAGAGAGGTACTGTCAGAGGGATACGGAAGAACACTATTTATATCGATCCTCTACCCCTGGGAGATACCTTAGCGTTAGCATACAAATATTAGATGCATAGAGTGCTTGTGGAAGGCTTAATTGTAATTATGCGATTAATTTTTCGGTGTGGTTACGAAGTGGTTACGATTATTATTCGATTTAATTGAACTGTTCAGGAGCCAATCGATAATTGAATGGCCCGATATTCCGTCGATGATCTACGTGCATGCAAGAGAATCGATTGGAAGAGATCGAACACGAGAAATTCCTGCGAAGACGAAATTATCGATTAAAGTGAGTGAGGGCAACGTTTATTAATTGAAGATAGAGTTCGATGCAATATTCTGTTATTACTGTAGATACGGCATTATGGGTGTCATACTGTACCCCATATTCTACAGTACCAATTGTCCGATGAATTACAGTACTCCTCCATTCCAGGCATCATCGATCCACGCCGACAATCGACCATTGGTAGTCCATTCGAAAGACGAATACAGGTTGAAAGCACAATTGTAGAGTTTTATTGATTGATCTCAAAATATGTATTTGTTATCTAGTTGTTACGTAGTCAAGTTGTCTAGATATTTACTTTGTTGTTTGAGAAATGAGTCGATGAACATTTGGAAATGAATGATGGCAGTTAATTACGTAACAGTTCGGGAAACAAATCACAGTTTTCATTAAATTAGAGCAGCAGGGTGGATGGGGGTAGTCATCCCTAGCTTCCATTATCATGTTCTTAGTATTTTATTTTTCATTAAATTTCTTTCCTGAGAGCTTATACAAAGCTCGAGTATTCATTTGAAGAGTAGGGGATAGAAGTTGTCAATTCCTGGTTCACTTCCCATTTGTCGAACTTCACTTCAGCCTTCCTTTCAACGATCATGGAATTCCTCCATTGGACGGGGGGTAGGACGGGGTTCCACTATTTTCTCATTGGTGTTGTGCGAAACTGTGAGTTCTTCCTCTAGGATCACACGTTGACTAACTCGGGGGAGAGAGAAAAGAGTTGGTTTGCCAAGCGAGTGTTTGGAAGTGCGCGAAACGACGAAGGGAGAGAGAGAGAGAGAGAGAGAGAGAAAAGAGAAGAAAGAAGCACGAAAAAATAGACAGAATCGATGTGAGGCTGTGAGGCAGTTTGTGTGTTAGAACGCTCAGTTTCATGCTGGAATTCAACCATTTTGTCCTTGTTTCCTCTTGCGAAACCCCCTTTTCCTTCCTGAAAACCGAGCTGTTTTGTCGTGAATTCGCTTGATTGTCTCGTGTTTGCGTGTGTGAGAAACGATGGGAGAGAGAGAGAGATGGAGTAAGAGTTGTGTGGGGGGAGTTGGTTGCCGTTCTCATTCTTCTCTCTCTCTCTCTCTCTCTCTCTCTCTCTCTCTTGTTCGTTTCCACAACCATGTGATTCTCTAGCCGAATTTCCATCGCTTCCTGTGCACTCTAACACATTTTTCATCAACTTTGCCCACTCTCGTCGTCTGACCCTCTCGTTTCGCGCACTCTCTCACTCATTCTCTAGCTAGTTGGTGAATCTATTTTTTTTGGTAACTGTGCATCGAAGCATTCCATTTCGTGGTCTGATCATTACAATGACATCTCTCCGCTTTCTCTATCAACTTTGAATTAAAAATTAGGTAATAGTAGTGACGTTCTCTACTTCGATCCCTCTTCGTCTTTCCCGACTAAGCAATGTTTGCTAACCTGAAATAACGAAATATGCCTGAGAAGTATTGCGTAATGAAGCGAGACAAATTCTCTTCTGCTTCTTATGTAATGTCCTTCCTTCTCCTCCTTTCAGACAGAGAAATGTATAAATCCAGCCCCATGCATCAAAATTCATAATGAGTGTTTAAGATGTAATACATTTTCTATACATTTTCATGTATAAAGGGGCTGGATTTAAACATTGTTCCCTGTGTGTTCTTCCTTCCTCAACATAGTATATCTCTAGCAATCAGCGTCAATTCGTTTAAAAGGATTCGAATCCACGGTGTGAAATCCCTTCTAATTCCTCGTCTCACTCATTTTCAATTTCTTTGGTGGTCTCTCCCCCTCCCCTTTCTCTCTCTCTCTCTCTCTCTCTCTCTCTCTCCCTTGATCTACTCTCTCCCACTCATTTCATTCGTGGAATTTTGATTCGAGACTGCGGATCATCCATTCAACCTTTATTATCACTCTTGTTAGTGCTGCTTGATCGTTAGGGAATTCTGCTCATTAGTGAGGCAGAGAGAGAGAGAGAGAACGAAAGAAAAGAAAGCTGAGAGTGGGGCGAAAAAGAGCTTGAAGGCGAGAGTGAGAGAGAGAGAGATAGATAGAGAGATAGAGAGATAGAGAGAGAGAGAGGAAAAGCAGATAGCGCCGCTGGAGAAGCTCACACTGGGATAATGTAATAAGAGGGGCAATAGGGAAAGAGAGAGAGAGCGATGGAAGGAGAGAGAGAGACTGGAGGTAGATCAAAATAGGGAGAGAGAGAAGAGAGCCAACAAAGAGTCTGTTGAAGGAGAGAAGCTTGGCCCCTTCTCTCTCTCTCTCTCTCTCTCTCTCTCTCTCTCTCTTTGATAACTATTGTGACTGATAAGCTGTCCCTGAGGCTCTTTATTGATACCACCTCCACTAGTGGTCAATTCTTCCGCATTTCGACCACCGTTGGCACTTAGCGAGTAAATTAAAACCATATGTCGTCATTACTACGCAATCTCCAATATATTCACACCGCCTTTCATTTATTGCATACGAATTTTCGCTAAAGCTAGGCAATTTTCGAAACGTTCGTTGCCGGTTTGCAGATATAATGTGGCATCGTACCGTGTTGGCATCACATTGTTCTTGTAATACTTAATGTTTAAATTTTTATCTTTAAAAATCAACGGCTTTTGGCAAAATGTGCTGATAATATCGACATTATCTTAATTCTCCTGAATCACTCTCACATTTCCACCCCCTCTAAACAGCTGACTCGTATGTTGACCATTCAATTGTTACTCCACTATTTCGTCATCACTACGCAATCTTCTGTTGATGCGAAGGTGTCATATCTCAATCCGTAATGTTATCTCGTCCGTTCATCTAACCCCTCACCTCCCATCTCTTCCTTTCTCTCCTCCCCTCCTCCCACCTCTAATTTCCCTCTCTCTCCTCCCTCCCTCACCCCATTCCGGAGGAGAGAGATCCCCCGCGCCCGTGCTTCTAGTGTATGTGTAATGAGAGCGATAGAGAAGGGGGGGGGAGTCGCCAGGATCTTGGGGAGAGAATGGGTGGAGAGAAAGAGAGAGAGAGGGAGAGAGAGAGAGAGAGAGAGAGAGAGAGAGAGGCGGGAGGGGGGAGGTGGGAGGTGGGAGGTGAGATGGTGGACAAGGGGAGGAGATGTAGTGAGGGAAAGGAGGAGGGAGAGAGGGGAGGTGAGAGGGAGAGGGGGAGTCCGGAAGAGATGAAGGTAGAGTATAGGTGATAGAAGACGAAGCGCATGTTATCCACTCATTTTCCAGCCCGAATCAATCAATATTCACTTGTTTATCGATTATTTCCTCACTCAATTCGTGATCAAAGTCAAAGCATCGTCATCCCAAACCTACCGGAAGGGGTCAGGGTGAGAGAGTGTGCAATAGTGAGAGATTCTCTCTCGCACGCTCTCTCAATCCCTTTCAGTCTCAATCCCTTTCAGTTAAGTTGAACGGCCTGTGAAATGATGCGCAATCTACCCGTTTTCCGTACCTTTCCTTGCAAGTTTCATCAATTTCTTTCGTCTCTCGATCAAAATAAAAATATTGGGTGTGGTCGCTACAAATTCTCGTTTTTGCATGTTTTGTCTAGTAAATTCCAGCCCTGATTTTCTTGCTCCGTCTCGTCTCTCTCGTATTTTGACCGAGTTTTCTAATTTTTCCATTTTGTCACACAAAATTATTTCAGTCTGAATTCGCAAAGCGATGCGAAGAGGCACCGAATTGGTGTCCTCGAGGGAGTCGGGCAGTGGACTTCCAGGTCAGACTTATATTACTATATTAAAAATATTAATATTATTAAATTAATTTGCTACTATTTTTTTAAAAATAAAACGATTTGAAATTTTTTTCGAAAACGTTGTCTGAGTGATCCATCAAAATGGTTACATCTCCCAAAGGAATCAACTTCTCATTCTAAGCATTTCTTCTAATCTTAGCATTTTTGACTCCTCGTTTTCTCAAATTTCATTGTCATTCAATAAGTTCACTCGTACTTTTGAATCGATGGTCATCTAAATTCGACTCCGGAAATGTATGAACCCATCGAGGAATTTCGAGAACAACTGTTGTCCATCTTACACTTCTGCTTCTCTCGTTCTCTCTCATTCCACCACACTCTCTCGTCTCCTTCTCTGACTGGTAGAAGCTGTCGAGACCTCTCCATTTCGCACACTCTCTCTCCTTCTCTAACGTCTCAAACTCTCCCAACCCCGCAATCTCTGTGAAATGTATACTTCAGACTCAATATCGCAGCAAAAAGCGCCTTCGATATCGCAAAAAGAACTTCGGGAAAGACAAAAAACTGAGATGAATAGGTCCAATACGAACATTTTTGTGAGACAAAATGTATAGAATAAGAAGAAAAGACAAAACGGGAACGCAGAACACTTTCCAGGCTAAAATAGTCGTTTTTTAAAAGTGAGGATGGGTCCAAATTTTTTAAAAGTCGTGAACATGTGGTATTTTGCAGGTCGTCTCTCATCTTCGACATCGGCGATTCGAGCTCGTGATTATTCTCGCAGCTACGGAGAAACTCCAGCAAGGACAAGTTATGTGAGGTGAGATGAGAAATGATTAACGAACAAAATATATGAAGAAGTGAATGAATGTAGGAGAAGCAGATGGTTCAGTACAGATAAAAAAGAAACAAATAGTGGAATCGTTTGGTGGCTACACTAATTCTTGGAGAATTGAAGGCAGGAAGTCCAATCGATATTTCAGTTCGTACAGTAATCGATACACTCCCTCCTCATCGTCTTCCATGACAACATCGACATCAGGGAGAGATTTCTCGAGTGGAGGAACACAGGTAAATCAAGAAGGGATCAGTTGGGTATCCAAGCTTTTTTATACAAATCAAAACTAATGTCGGCGTTCGTATACACGCTTCATTTGAAACCTTATGACATGGTCAGGAAAATTTGTGTGAAATTGAGAAAAAAAATAAAATGAGAATGATCTCAGTGCGAAATCTCCCATGGGTCTTTGTGAGAAAGAGAGAGAAAGAGAGATATCTAATTGTGAAAATAATAAAAATGAATGTAGGGTCTCACTCGATCGCCCAGCCATCACACTCCTGTCCAGTACCATCGGTGAGATTATTCATTATATCAATTATCATGTCTTCCTCTTTGACTCCCCGCTGGACATGTTCTCGTCAGATTTTTATAACATTTTGTAAATGCATTCACCGCTGGAGGTCATTGTCTTGTTTCAGAAACGTTATTATTTGAATATGCTGTTCCAGATCTCTGTTCACCACCACCTCCTCTGGCACAGAGAGAACAGCTCCTTCTAGAACAGTTCCAGTAGAGCCATCGAGACCATCTTCTATTACTAGTTCTTATTCAAGGTGAGACCACTTGAAATAAGACAGAATACAATTATATGTTTCACTAAAATTAACTAAAAATACAACAAAAAATAGTAATGGTCGTACGACCTACCGTACTGCACTACAGTATTCTCTACCATTCTAGCAGCAGTGGCTACAGTTCACCCATCAAGTACTCGTCCTCCTCCTACACAACTTCCACCTTGGGACGAGACAGAGAGAGGGAGAAGGAAAGGGAGAGGGAGAGGGATGGTAAGATCGATATTCTATTTTTATTCAAACAGAAACAAGGCTTTTTTTCCTGAAAGGAAATGGGTTCATTGAACCACGTTGATCAACTTTCTCACGTGCATTACAAAAGCAACAAAACAGGGGAAAGTCGTATTTTTACTCAGTAGACACGATTAGTTTACACTCTACAGGATAAAATAAAAAAAAGATTTATCTAGAAGAGTCCATCTCTAGACGATTTTGGCACAGGACGAGACATATTCTCGTTGCTTAGTAATTTCTTATGAGGGTGGGACCCCTCATCTCTCGTTCCTCATTGCATGAGAGAGTGTTTACAGCTTTACGAGAAATACTGCACTTTCCCTCACTTCTTTCTTGTTTTCGCATAGTTTTGTGGTGATCTTTGGATGAAATTATTTCTGCGCAATGAACAATAGATTTCGTCCGCACCGTCTATGTATCTGAAGTAATATTCTAATATCTATAGCTATTTCTATGAGAATTATAAGTAATAGTGTTCGAAACTGCATGACAATTCACATTTTTCTTCTCCTCAATTTTCCAATCCTCATCACTTCACTTCAGTTCCAATCTCTTCCTCATCGGATATCGATCGATTCGGTTCCTCGGGTGCTCGGACTTCATTGAGGAATCGATCCACTTCAGTCACCAGTCAGTTTCTCCTCTTCATTTGGACTAAATTCCCTCTCAAATTTAGCCATATTTGACTGTTATTACCCCTGTCTCCCACATAGACAAAGACGCCTCATAATTACGTCGACAGACAAATGCTGTTTACTGTCTATTCGAGCTAATTACTGTTTACGCTGTTAAATTTGAGATAGGGCAGCTGGTGAAAATTACATCCCTCTCATTTCTCACATCAAGTTCAAAACAAAAGATTGAATCGAAACTATCAATTCTGAAATGAATGGTCTGAGATAAAAAAAAATGCAACTGTTTTTCCCGAAGCCGAATACGTAGGTTATTTATCGATTTCAGAGGTTTTGTTGATGAGTTATCGATTTCCGATCAATTTCAGCGTCTTACCGTGCCGGTCCCTCAGTAACTGAATTGAATCGACAAGCTGCCGAACGAGAGAAGAGAGACAAGGAAAGAGAAGAGTACAAAGCTTGGGAGGAGAGGGAGAGGGAGAAGGAGGCTATGGTGAACACTCTCAACTCAAAGAAAAAAAACACTAATCTTGATATGTCGAGACGGAGAGTTTAGACTCTGAGCGTGCGAAAATGAGATAGCGCCTCGTTTTCGCGCACTCTCTCGAACATTAGAGTTCCATACTCTCCGTCGCGACATGTGGTGTTTCAAACGCTTAGAGTTTTTCTTTGTGAGAATATTACACAATTCCCAAACACACCATCTTTATTGATTTCCTTTTCGTATCCGCGAAACATACAATGTACGACTTAATTGCATTAGAATCAGTTTTGCCGTTGTATATTATCTCAATCAAATATAATTTCCAGAGTCCGGCCGAGCCTTTGTTCAAAGACTTCCGTCGTAAAGTGACCGTATCCTCATCATCAACAGCTCCTTCAAAGGAAAGAACGACGTTCACAGTGACTGCCAGTGGAGGACTCGCAATGTGTGAGTGACATTAACCAATTACTACCAGGGGATAACAATAATCTTGCATAAACATCACACATCCGGACCTGATAATCATAAAAAAACGTGAGAAATGAGAACGCATCTCTCAAAACCTGAAATGCAAAAAAGCGAATCTGGGAAAATAGGGGGATTTCCGCTCATTTTATGTGTGAGAATGGATGAAGATGGGTCGATTGCAGCCAATGGAACGGCGGCGCCAGCAGGCAAGTACTCATCATCGTACTCGAATGGAGGTAAGAGTTGATCTTTGATCTTTCCTTATCCTTTCGACGACTAACAGAAGTGATTTCGATTCCCCCTTCCAACATGATCTTTGATCTTTCCTCAACCTTTCCTCCCACAATTATCTAGAAGAAGTGTCCCTGATTCCTCCCTATCTCCGATGTGATCTTTGATCTCTCCAGGTCTTCTTCGATCAGAGCCCTACTCCACTGGAAGTGTCTCTCCCGCTCCCTCATCTTCAAGTATGCATTAATTTCAAGAATATTCTCAAATCTATTGCTTTTTTATCAAATATATTCTCTAATCCATCAACTTGCCACACTCTAAACTTTTGTATTGCCTGTTCACTGCACTCACATTTCCTTATTTTCTGATAAAAATCTCTTCTTTTTTCCATTGCAGACATTCCCAATATTCCCCCGCCCTCTTACGAATCGTCATACACTTTGAAGCCTACCGCAAAGGTGAGAGCCGATTATCGATTGAAAGAAGCTTCTGACCACACACTTCCGATCCATCTTTCAATTTAATCCCTGGTTTCTGCTCGTTTAGAAATGTGAGGAATCCTTCTGCACTCTAGTCAACAAACCAAAATTTACTGAAACAAAGAGTGAAATCAAAAGGATTTCTCGAGATGACAGCTTGAAATGGCGTCTCTAATGCGATTAGTGTCATTTCCTCTTGGGGTCTTCAGTATTCCTCCCATTCGAATCGATTTCTGCATGGACTCGATTGTTCCATTCACCATTCATCCTCGGTTTGGACAGAGATTGGCTAGTCTTCTATTGATCGTGAGACAACGTCTACAGGTGACACCATACGAAGAGAGAGGAACGGTGGTTGCATCTGGATTCACCGGACTGAGAAACATCGGAAACACTTGCTTCATGAATGCAACTCTGCAGGTATGGGAAATTGAAATGTTCTATGGTAATCAAATTGTGATTCCTTGATACTACTGTAGGCTCCAAAGAAGCAATATCCACTGATGTTGGGCCAGAATTCATCATGCGTCCCAAATCCTGATAGTGCATCTAAAGATGTTCCTGAATTGTTCGTATTAGATGCTGATCAACTGTGTCGAACTTCGCACGTATTTCATCGACGGCCACCACAAATCCGACGTCAATTCGCTCAATCCACTCGGATTCAAGGTAATTATTTAAAGCAATTTATTAATAAACTATATTTACATAAAAATTTAGGGTCGACTGGCTGAGGCGTTCTGCGATTTCATGCAGCAGATGTGGTCGTGTACAAGCAGAGCAATTGAACCGGCCAGAATTAAGGTGAATAGAAAATTTAAAATCGAAAATTTGGATTACTGGTATATTTTCGAAATCCACACAGTCGAAATGTGAAAGCTAGCTGGCCCTCTTAAATAGCAGTTCGCACACAATTTCATTACAGGAACTCGTTGCTGAGAAGGCCTCTCAATTCGCTAATTTCGCTCAGCACGACGCTCACGAATTCCTCTCGTTCCTACTCGGTATATTCCTCCCAAATCCATTTTTTTAATCACTAACTAACTTTCTCGCCCTCGTGGGATCTTAACTAATACAGTAATAAATCAATATTAGAAGTATATCAATATTATGAGATGGATAGATGAATCTATAGATGGTCTCCATGAGGATTTGAATCGAGTGAAGTCAAAGGCAACAACGGGAACAGTCGAAGCTAACGGACGACCAGATATTGAGGTTATTAATCGATAACTATGATATACCTTTTAACTTTGATGTAGAAAGCGTTTTGAAGTGTTTGCGGCTATAGATAATCATGTGTAATTGATTGCCTATTGATGACGCAATGTTCACTGCAGGTTGCGACAGAAGCGTGGCACAATCATCTTCTTCGCAATGATTCCATCTTTGTCGATCTCTTCCATGGTCAACTCAAGAGTCGATTACAGTGTCCCAAGTGTGATAAGGTGAAGAATCAATCAATATTCTGTTCCCCCCTGATCGATATGCATGATTAAAATTCATATCGTGTTGAACAAAGACAGAAAGGCAGAATCTTGACTGATATGTATACTGTAATTGCAGGTATCGATCACATTCGATCCCTTCCTTTATCTTCCCGTTCCCTTCCCAAAACAGAAGAAATCGATGACTGTCCACTTCTGGCCACTCGATCCAACACTCAAACCAGTCAAGGTTAGTTGATTAGACTCACTAATTTGATAGATTTTCTATTGACCTGAAATGCAGGAAAGATGCTGAGACCTTCCCGGTAAGATCTGATTATTGTAGATGTCGGTGCACTACTCAGCCGAGGGATCGATAGCCGACTTTCTACAGTCGGTGTCGGATACTGTAGGAGGGCAAGCGAAGAATGTGAGTTACGGTAGATGCCCGATCTTCTGTGAAACAGTGGAAAATAAGGCGAAAGTTTTTATCCTTTATCTTTGTAATCTTTGTTCTTAAGTTCCGCATGATCGAAGTTGTCTCCCATCGAATCCACAAGACATTCTATCCCGATGAGAAGTCGAGTATACTCTCACCCGGAGATGTCCTGCATGTGTCAGTTATTTCGACTTTAAATTTAAATAATAAACTTTGCAAAGCCATATTTACGTGTATAACCCAACTTTTGACAGGTTTGTTTACAGATTTTAGATCTTTTAAAAATTAAAAAGAGTGAATTTTGCAGGTTCCAGTTGCATTCTCCCTCGGATTGCAATGAAGAAGTAGTGGAATTGCAGGCAGTACAGAGACTTCTCTATCCACCCAATCTGAGGTGAGTGAAATAGTCTCTCCAGAATTAATTATCGATTGATTAAAACCCAAAACTGTTCCCGGATCTTGCTTTGAAAAGAGTAAACTATCTATTCTCGAATTTCCTAAATCGGCATTGATTGTTCTCATCTCAGATACATATGTGCTCACTGCGGCAGCAGTAAATCCCTCTCTGCCTGTCACGATTGCTACAATGTCTACTACTGCAATGAGTGAGTTGCGTCATTCATAGCCAATGAGAGAAGTCGATTAATCTGATTAGATGAGAGGAGGTCACGTAATCACCATGCAATTTAGCCTGTTTCAGAGACTGTCAACATCAGCACTGGGAAACCGAGCATCGAAAGGATTGCAGGAGTCGGTATGTTTTTCACAATTAAAGAAGGTGTCCCACGAATATTTGGTCAACTGAGTTCTCACTGTGGGGCAATGGAGGTCGAATACCCGATGAGAGCCTCGAAAATCGCATGTTTCAGTTTTTAGTTTGAAGAAAGTTATGTTTAATAAACTGTCCAAAACGACCAGAATTCTTACAGTATCTCACATTGAACCTGCAATATTTTCGCGGTGGGAGTTGGAATTTTGGCAAAAAGAAGTCAGAGAAAGGCAGAGAGATAAGGGGAAACGAGGAGGGTGCGCGAGGGAAATCGCGCGTGCATTTGTGTTTCACCATCTTCTGATAACAGAAATGAAACATCGAACATCGGGGGAAATAAAAGGTGGAAATCATTCGTGGGACGCCTTCTTCAATTTATATTTTCCTTCGTTGTTAATTGTTAACATCAGACAAACCACGGTCTGCTCACATAACACTCATGCGGATTGCCTATTGATGACGCAATCTCTCAACCAATATCTTCTTGTGCAGGAACAACGTGGAAATGGTCGGCCAGCCATTCCTCGTCTCTCTGCCGACGAGCAAATGTACACATGCACAGTTGATGAGAGTAATCGAGGCAAGATGCAAGTGAGTCATTCCTGTGATTTACTCGAGACGGGTTTGAGATATTACGTACTGATGATGCAATTATCTCTCTCAGACACTCAGTGGAGGTATTCCAACCACCTGTCGCAGCTGGCTGCGCCATTCCGTATATCGACGAGGGAGGATCGCCTGTTGCTAAGGTCATTTTGCACTGTTTACGAGACGTAGAATCTATTACTTTCGACAATCGTCTAGGAAAGTGTAATGAGATGTTCCTTCATTTGATAGTTGTTGAAGTTAGTTTAACCATTGATTCATTTCCTACAGCCCCGTCGTTCATCCAAATCTCCTTCACCACCCGCTCGAAATGGAACCAATGGACTAGATGTAATTCATTCCTCTCCCTCCTCACTTCTATCTACCAAGGTACAATCGGAATTACTGTACATAATTTAACAGAGCGTTCGGTAGGTCAAATAGTATTATTCCAGTCCGAGGTCAATGGCCGTGAGAAATCGACAACTCCCAAGCGTCAGACAGTCATGCCAGAACAGGTATCGAGACTGTCCTCCAGAAATACGTCGTGAACAAGAATTTACACTGGTCCACAGTGTGCTTTTTTATGTATCTCAATTTATAATTGGGTAGTGATGACGTAACTCTTCAGCGTTCCTCTTCTTCTTCAACTCGATCGGATCTTCGAATGTTTTTCGTCCGAAAGATCATCAATCAGAGTACTTTCCATGGAGAAGATTTAGTTGAAGAGACAGGTCCGATATTCATTGACTAAATAAAATAAAGTAAAGGAGGAAGCATCTCCCGGAAATTGCTAGATACGTAAATAAGCATGAGAAACAGGAATGAAATCAGCAAACTCGTTGAACAATTTAATTGAATATGCCTCTGCCTTTCTTAAAAAGTCGAATTGTTGAAGAAATTTCATTGTGAATAATTGATCGACTCCATTTCCCAATTCCAGATCGTCCTCTTTCCCTTCATTCCGGTCAAACACTCGCAATCAATTGGAGAAATGTGAGAGAGGGCAAACCGTATGTGACTGTCGATACGAGAAAGCAAGTGGTGAGCCTTCTTCCATTTTTTTATATCTACAAGCATTGCGTAATTATGACGCATCTTTACTCAAATTGGATCTAAATGCTGTGTACGGAAATTTCGTTGATATTGCATAGTCGTGATGCAATTCATCTCAGGATGTGGATGAGGAACGTGGTCGGAAGTATGCTGCAGCTGCTGCAAATATCAGCAGTCAGGGACAGACCAGCAGCAGCGATCCTTCCCTCCAGGAAATGCTGGTACGGTAGATTACGGTACTCTTGCGACGAACTATCGATTGATCGCACTATTTTTATCGATCACTTTTCTCAGGCGATGTTCTCCGAGACGGAGCGTCTGAAGCCAGAAGAGTCGTGGTACTGTAACAGGTGCAAGGTGAGTCGATTATCGATTTCCTAAGGAATACAGTACTCCTACAGTACTCTTATATTTCGCTTTAGGACCACGTTGAAGCAACGAAACGACTCGAATTGTACCGTCTCCCTCCCGTACTCATCATTCAACTGAAGAGATTCGTATACACCGGTATGCTCAATATCCATCGTATCCATGACCTACCGCAGTGATCATCGATATATGTCAGCTTCATGACCCACCGCATCCTTTTTCTGTGTGTACCAGCAATCAATAGAATTTAAAGCCTTTTCTACACAACAGAGAGGATCTCAACCGAGCACAGTAATTTAGAAACATATTGTATGATGTATCACTCAAAATCATTCATCACATGGTCTTTTCAGCTTCAATTCACACAATGCACCGTCGATCCAAGGACGAAAGACGTGTGATCTATCCATTGGAAGGTCTCGATCTCTCTTCTTTCCTTGCCGATGGAGCTCCCTCTGCTCTCCCACCCATCTATGATCTCACTGGAGTGGTCAGTTAATATTACATCATCATTAGGCAGTATCCAGAATGTTGTTCCACTGGATGAGAAATAATGAGCGTTGTTCAGAACCGGCTTTGAATTTTGAAATAATATTCGGTGATAAGACGTTTTGGAACTGCCGTTTAGGAACCCTCAGCACATTTTTCCACGATGTATTTGGGGGCGTATTTCAGAACATTTAGCAACTTTTTTATATGTATTTTCGGGTTCCTAAATAGTAGTTCCAAAACGTCCTATCACCATAATATTTCCTTGCGGGACCAGGTCATCACTACGCAATGTCTCTGTTTAGGTGTGTCACTCGGGTAGTTCCTACTTCGGTCATTATGTGAGCATGGGTCGACTGCCTTCATTCGATGCTTCCAAAACCGAAATCGGTGAGTGCTCACTACACACATGTTTTTCTGCCCAACAGAGAATATTTATACGTTAGCCGAAAAAAAGATTAAAACCAATTCCTTGTATGTATGACTCAACACCACTGACTACATTGTCTATGAATGACTTAACTTTCAGATTGGCGTAACTTCGATGATTCAATAGTCACAAAGATCACTCCTTCCCAAGTACAATCGGATGATGCCTATCTACTCTTCTACAAGGTACGAGTGTGTTACGTACTTAGATGAAAATTCATTTATCGATAAACCCATTTTAAAAAATAAAATGAGTAAAAATAAGAGTCCGGAAGGGGTCGTGTTGAAGGATAAACGATAATAATGAACATAACTTCTGAGATCTTGCACACATCAATCAATCTATTCTTTCAGCAACGTGGTTATTCGACTCGTTCAATCTTCACTCGTCACTATTCATACGACCCTGCAGCATCTGCAGCAAGTCGTCACACTCCTGATTCCAACGGAAACTAGACTAATTAAGATTCTCGCTAATTATTCACCCGATTAGATCGCCCTTAGTCTCCAAACTATGCTGTATTACGTGTAATCACACCCTTCTTTCTATTATTATTCATTCGCTGGTGTAACTATCGGATTACTTGGCTTGAGACCATTTCATGCAAAAAACAAAGCTTTGTGTTACTTCTCTATATCTGAGATTATTGTCGCTAGCTCAATTCGCATTCTTTTTATCCCCTGTGACAATGGAATTAGCCATTATTCCCCACTCAAGAAGACTAATCCTTTGTTGAACACAAAACCAGATCTGCTTCCTACGCAAACTGTATCATTTCAAACGCAAAAAGCAGGATAAATTTATTACTGACAACTCGATTTTCACAACAAACTATGGCATTGCACAATAAAGATTATTGTTTCCGGGGGGTAAATACATTATGAACAATAGTAATGTCTATGATACTCTCAACACGTATCCAAATCTCTTCAAGTATTCCAAGTAGATCCTACACCTCAACGGGTCGGCATGTTTTACTGTACAAAGTAAGTGGCAAAGAAAGGGGAATCGATAATTGGTTTAGACTACCGTACTTCAGTTGAGCATAGTATGATCGGTGAAGATATTCTTCCTTTGTTCTTCCACTTTCTTCATCCATCTCGATTGTTCCGCTTCCACTCGCTCCAACACATCTACAAGATAGAAATATTACATTTTGATGATCAAATATAAACATCATTTGTTCAATCGCCAGGCCATGTGGCTATTGAATGAAACTTCTGTTCCACAAAACGGGAACTAAGTGCAATGATGTTAATTGTAGGTAATAACTAACTATTTCCATGTGGTCTTGCCCTCACTCCACTAGGTCCTGCCAGATCCTCATTCGAATCTCCCGGCACAGAAGAGGCTGCCGCTGCTGAAAGGTTTTAAAAATTTTAAATCACAACACTATCATTAAAATAATGCAAACGTTTACAGAAAAGACTACATTATGTCTAGAGAATGAGGAGCCTTCAATATGAAAAAAAATGTTAATCACAAGAAGTATTTGATATAATTAAACAAACCTTGATTAGCTGCGAAGATATTAGCTTCAATCTCGTTGCTCTGATGACGGTAGTTGAAACCTCCCGAGCCTAAAAAGACTTCATTTTCTAGTTCGTGCATCTGAAATTGTATTCAGACGCCAAAATTCTCCGAATCTGAGTGTGTTTCTTACTGAATAATAATGACAACTGTTCAATTCTTAGTTGAATTTATTCTTGCCACTAACGGAACAATCAATCAATAAATGTGTTCCACTTACTAGTCCCGAATCCTCTTGCCCTCAGGAGGGGATCGATAAAGACGAGGAATGTCATATAGGCAACGAGAAGAGCAAGAAGACACATGACGAAGATAACTACCACCTACAATTATTGTTTTTATATTAATTCCACTTCTATTTCAAAATTATAAAATTTCTATTGACAGTCAAACATTTTTTTTTTAAATTTTCGACCAATGATGGCATTTACATTAAAAAATTGGATCAATGAAGGCATCTACAGTCAAAAATGTAAAAATTTCAATCAATGATTGCAGTTATATTCAATATTTTTAAAATTGTTCGTTCAACAATTGCATTCCTACTATAAAAAAGCGGAAAAACTCGGCCAATGAAAGTCAAAGTCAACCATTTTAAATTTTCGGTAAATGGTTGAATTTATATGTAACTATTTAACATTTTTCGATCAGTAATTGCATTCCTACTTTAAAATTATAAAATTGCGACCAATGACAGTCAAAAATTTTTTAAATCGACCAAAGATTGCATTCGAACACAAATTTTTTTAAACTTTCGACTAGGAAAACGTTATTTTCCGATTATAAAAAAAATTGGTTGATCCATACGTGGGCACGAGGGTGCAGCGGCACTGTGCAAATGGGAGTCGGAGTTTTCGGGAGCGCTGTGCAAAACTCAGAACAGTAAAACTCGAGGAGGAAAAGTAATTATAATTATCGGGGGCACCCCGCAATGGACTAAAATGGTTCGGGAACACTGCGCAAAAAGACTCGGATAAGTGCTGCCCACCTATGGGTTGATCAATTGCTTGTCTAATACCTACACAATCCCTCATTCTCACCTTAATCAGCACCATATTCCTCGATTCGTGTCTGCATTCGCAGTTGGCGAGGAAAGCGTCCAGATGGGCGTCGTCGATCACAGATGTGACCTCCTTGGCCACCACCGTGTGCGGATTACTGCAATTACAAAATGCAAAAATAGCGAGTTTACCATTGTAATTCACTTTTGAAGCAGCCTGTATCCCAAGCAGATGTTTTACGGCAAATGTTCTTACACATTCGCAAGATACAGAATAATTCCTCACCACCCAAATACTGTGTTCCCGCACAATATTGTGGAAATTTTAAAAAAAAATCATTTAAATTATGCGTTATCAGTGGCTCTGGCTTACGTTTCTTCTTGTCTTGACTAGTTTGTTAGGGAGTTTTGCAAATATAATTATTCACAGCGCAAAAGCACACCCAAATACGACTATGCGTGGTCAAGCGTATTGACGAAACACCAAATATTGTATGAGAATATAATAATATCGTGCGCGACACAATAATTTTGTAGTGTAGGAAGTGTGGTTGAAAGAACATTTGCCTTGTTTCGCGCCTGAAACACCAACGAGACCATCATATAAATGATGTTGCAATCGTCATTCGTATACTTGTGGCCGCAGAAGATCGATCAATAACTGAGTTGTTATAACTCCTCACCACTTGGTCGGATTCATGTTGGTCATAGTGTAGAATCGTCGATGGCTTTCTCCACTGTCCGTTCGATTCTCGCCAATGAAATACCTGTGATTGTATAATATTTAGATATATTCTACATAATTGCCGACTGTTCATCGGGAGTTCTTCCACCATCACTAAATAATCAATAAATAACTCACTCTGTGCTGGGACAAACACATCTGCATCGGATGTCCTCGAAGTTAGTATCGGCCCTTACTGTGGCCATAAAACAAAACAAGCCAACCAGAACTAACCTTTGCATCTAAAAAATGACAAAATTAGGGCACTCTCCAACCATCATCAGATATCGATACGGTCTCGAACCGAGTAGGAAAACAAATATTGTGGAATATTCCAACGGCAAAGATTTACCACAAAAGAGCAAAATCTGAGATTTCACGAGATTTTGAATTCACAAAGCTTATGCGACAGGAAAGAACACAAAGAATGAAACTGCGAGTATTACATTCTGATATTATTGAGACCAAATCAGTAAGACAGCCGGAAATTATTGAGATGAAGAGTTGATTAACACATAAAGAAGAAAGAAAATGATATCAATTGTCAGTATCAATTGTCGGTCATCAAACCCTATAGTTCATTCGAGAAATGTCATTTAGAGTACGATAATCGAACTGAACACGTGAGGAACCTTCACGGAATGCTGGCTACGTACAGAAACGGCGAAGTGAGGCGAAGAATGAATCGATAAATGAGATCAAAGATACACAGAGAGAGTAAGAGAGCGAACTTTGTACAATCGTGAGGGCGATGGTGGACATTGTCATTCCAAAGTCTCCACTTCCTCATCATCGAGAAGATTTATATTGAATGGAATGGGAGCAGTTCTTCTTCTCTTCTTTTGTTCCTCTCTCAATTCCGATGCGATATTGTGTGCATACTCGTCGTAGATCTGCAAAATGCAAAACATTTTGTAATCAAGAATACTTGATTTGACAAATGATTTTTTTATTCACCGATTAAAAAATACAATATATATTTCCAATTAAAAATATCATAAAATTAATTCGTACGATGATGCTCACATTGCCTAAAATCGAGCACTTCTCTCACACTGAATGCACTTAATCTTCAATATGCTGACTGACCCTCTTATCATCCAATGGATTCAACTCCTGACTCTGCTTTGGTGTCTTCAACAACAATGAATCTGCCATCTCCTTGGTACGCTTCCGACCTGAATACAAAGTATTCCTTGTAATATCACATAAGCATACCTGTGCGAGTTGGCTAATTCATAAAAGTTTACTTAAAAACATTTCTCAATTTATATTTTGGCGAATCTTTCTACGGGTCTAACTAGTTTAGTGAGAAGTAGTAAGAGTTGGGAGGAAAATAAAAGGATAAAAAGTACCGGTAGTCGCCAAATTATATGACAGGTATCACCAGAGATTGCATGAGGCGGGGAAAAACTTTCAAAAATATATTTTAGATATCGATCAAACTTTTACATGGGACTATCCTGGGGACAAGAATTTTATCAATCCTGGTCCCAGGATCCAGAACCGGCTTTTAGGAATTCTCCGGTTCTTGAGCCGGAATCGTCGTATCTCACTTCATTTATGACATAGAGAGCTGGCTTCGGGATTAAAAGTTGCGGAAAAATATGGTGAATATTTTCTACGTTGAAAATATTGTCAGATCTCTTCAACTAAAAAAGTTACTCCGAAAAGAATGCACAATCTACTGTTTACAAATATTTTAGTCACTTCAGATGATCGAAGTCATCCACGTTGCTATCATTTTTTGAAAGAGGAAGTCAAATTATGCTATTTAAAAATTAAATTTAAAAGATTATGTAGGCACCCGATAACGAAAAATCGCTTTGAACATGGCAAAAAATGACAATTTTGAAAATCGAATTTTGAAATCAATCGTGTAAATTCGGTGAAAGTTGGTCTGATCATTCTTTAACATTGTATTAAACATTACCAAGAACGCCGATAATGATGGCATGGTTTATTTGTCGGAGAGCCGGGGATTAGGGAAAATCCGGTTTTGCGACCGGCTTTGGCTTATCTCGATTCAACAATGTGTTAGGATCATGTGGTTGGGTTCAAAATGTTCCCGAATTATTCCAAAACAAATTTAGTATTGTAAACTTTTCCATTCACAACATTGTGAGTATGCAAAATTAAGTAATCCATGCGACATGCCTAATGGGTTTCGAAAGAATTAGTTTCCCTATACTCAAACACTTCGTCCCATCAAAGGACACTGCAATAGTTTCGAATCTGCTTTATTGTTCTGATTTCAAATTTTCAAATGCGTAGTATGCTTTAAAATCATTTTGAATAACTACCAAAGAATGCCAAATTCACGAATTATCTATATCCCTGTTCAATCAGTGATAGTGGTTTCAGCATTTGATAAAAATAGTTACGTTAATGTTTCTTTCTCAAATATGAAAAGAATAACACTTAACCGACTGAAAATTATTGAACTGCAATCTTTAGTTGGGAGAAGTTTTTTTTGCACAGTGGAACTGATTTTTACTTCATTTTTTAAAGACGCATCTGGAATGTCTCAAGTAATTGTTAATTGTACATTCTCAAATTGTTGTCAAAGAGTCAATTGAAAAAGTTTAAAATACAAAATTTATTTGGGAATAACACATGATCCTAACACATTGTTGAATCGAGATAAGTCAAAGCCAGTCGCAAAACCGGATTTTCCCTAATCCCCGGCTCTCCGACAAATAAACCATTTCATCATTATCGGCGTCCGTAGTAATGTTTAATACATTGTTAAAGAGTGTTCAGACCAAGTTTCACCGATTTGACACGATTGATTTCAAAATTCGATTTTTAAGATGCGATTTTTCGGTATTTCGGTATAAATTTTTTAATAACACAATTTGACTTCGTCTTTCAAAAAATGATAGCAACTTGGATGACTTCGATCATCTGAAGTGACTAAAATATGTTGAAACAGTAGATTTTGCATTCTTTTTGGAGTAACTTTTTTAGTTGAAGAGATCTGACAATATTTTTATCGTAGAAAATCTTCGTCATATTTTTCCGCAACTTTTAAGCCCAAAGCCAGCTCTCTAACTCATAAATGAAGTGATATACGACGATTCCGGCTCAAGAACCGGAGAATTCCTAAAAGCCGGTTCTGGATCCTGGGACCAGGATTGATGAAATTCTTGTCCCCAGGATAGTCCCATGTAAAAGTTTGATCGATATCTAAAATATATTTTTGAAAGTTTTTCCCCAAGTGTCCTGTTTTCCTGCAATCTCTGGTGATACCTGTCATATCACGATGACATACACAGAAATTATCAGCCACTTGGTTCGGCGTCGTGTTTTCACACGATATTCTCCATTCACAAAATAGGAAATGTAAAAGTAATAATTATAGACTACCTTTCTTCATTGTATTTTCAGTCGTCGCATCTTCTGCCACTCTTCCACGTCGAGTCAATGGTCCATCCGATTTGGAGATCTCATTACGGCCGGCCTCTGCAATAACAAATACAATACTAGACTGACACCTCATTTTAGTTATGCATTACAGTTATCATTGAAAAAGACTTAAATTCCTATCAGCATAATATATTTGATTGCATATCTACTCACTCTTTCCCTGCTTTCCTTCAACATCGGCATTCTTGTCAATGTGCTTGAGTACATTCATCTTGAATTGAATTTGCTTCTGAAAGTCGACCAGCGATTCGATCAGCGACGCCTTTCGATTGCTGAAATTCGTCATTATTTCAAGAAAAATTTCGACTCTACCAGTCTGAACCACATTAAATAAATGAAAGATACTTCAATGAATCCTCACAAGTTTGTATTATACTCACTCATTGACGGCCTTGGCTGCTACTCCTGCTGTGCCCGCATGAGAGAGGCCCTTGTACAGAATATCATCCTCCTTTACGCCCGATCTCTCAGCGAGCCTGCGAGGAATTGAATACGTCATTTGGCTCAAAGAATATAAGAATTGAGTCAAAAAAGTAGAAGAGATAATGAATCTCTTCATCATAGCTCAGTCGGTTAAGTGATTACCTTTTGAAACGATTGGCAAATCACCCCGTCATCTCAAGTGAAATTCGGAGAGAATCCCTCCCATATCTTCCCTTATTTCTTGTAAAATTTTCAAATCCTGTTGCGACTCAGGCGTAAACAAGTTATTATTATTAACTCACATTTTGCTGAAAGCTCGAGTGCTACGAGCATTGTCGATGACCATCTTAGCTCCTGAGAGAAACACATTTTAAATGTAAAGAAGATTTTGAAAGTGGAGAAAGTAAAGTATCATGTGATTTCAAGCGAATATACGAAACGTGTGAAATTTTACCGGACGGCCCGACAGTGGTGAACGACCTCCTCGGATCCGAGGGGGTACCCCGATTCCAGAAAAATAAAGTGCCCGTAGCTGCTCTAATTTAGTCAAGTTGAAAATTTCGCGGTCCCGCAATTCCTTGTCTCGTCGAGCACTACACTATAGACGAAAAGATGGTCGAAAAATATTACGTATGAAGCTCGTAGGAAATGCGCATTAGCATATTTCGCAATAGCGGCACCCCGATCCGAGGGGGAGCGCTCATCACTGCGGCCGAGCCTCCGGAAAGTGTGTTTCAGTCGACAATTCGCCTGATATTATGCTTATTCTAATTTTGACGCTTAGGATATTGCTTAGACGTCTCAAATAGTTGGTTACTAGTACTTAGTTCCCAGTTACCCGTACTTTAATGAAACCTATAAGTCTAAGTCCAACTACGTAAATATCAGTTTTCTACAGTGATTTTCATGGTCTCGGATTAAGGGAACCCCCTCGCAAAGGCAGACGAAGTGATTTACAGTATACCGAACGAAGTGAATCGCCAACTGTTTATATTTAACTTGTTGCCCTATACTTTGCAATTTTTAAATAATTGTGAATATTATGGCTTTGCGAAGGGGTCAATCGACAACCATGGTGCATATATGTGATTTGAAATTGTTTGTACGAAGTTACGTCGTGTTACTGCCGAGAAATTGCATTCCCGAAATCCGCCCTAAAAATATTCCATTTCGGGTGTTCCTAGGGAATGAGATATCTCACGTTTGGAAAAAGATTTTCGATCAATTTTTTTTTCAGTCGATAGGTTTTCCCTAGTAGTACAAGAAAACCCCTTCGCACAGGTGGGAGTATGATTGCGTTCAGAAGATATGGGTAGTCTAAAATTAAGAAAAGTGTGAATTCTGTCAAAGTAGACGTTAATTTCTCAATACTTATCCCAACTGGGACTCTTACACATATCAGGAGTTGTCGTACGACATGTCTAGTTACATGGGAGAGTGATTGCGAGGGGGTAAAGGGGGTCGCATAATGGCGAAATTCTTGATTGAAAATCAATGTAAACGTGTTTCTCAACATTGGTGTTTATTGAAAAAGAATTTTTGAATTGTAATTTTGTGTTTATCATTTTTTTGTTTTCATAATATTTTTTAAAAAAAATCAAAATTGAATTTCCCGCGCTGGCGACCTCCCCCTCCCCTCCCCCGGCTCCCAGAATTCGGGGCACATGAAAATCACTGGTTTTCTAGCTTAGGGTACATTAAACATCCTAAATCATCGTAATTGATTATAAGAGAAGCCTAAGCAACAGCATAAGCCCTAACCTGAGCATAGACTTGACTTTAAGCGATTTCAGGAGGCTCGGGCCGTCCGGTAAAATTTCCTAGGTATATACGAATAAAAAATAACCGGCGATAGCTGCGGCGTCGACATTGATGGCTGTTCGTCCTCCCTCATCAAAAGTCTCCGGATGACCAGTCTTCTCCATGATAGAATCACGCATGCGGCAGTATTCCTCATATGTTGTTACGTCCTAAGAACAATTAGATTACTTTATCATACTCCATGAAAATAGATTAAATTAAGTACGACGAATTCTAAATGAGCCAACCTTGACATCGAATCCCTTCAACTCAACTTTCTCCGGATCGCTCACATTTGATATCTCCTTCTGAAGTTCTTCTAGCTGCAAATAATACACATAAAGATATTCCATAATCCGTGAATGTCACAACCAACAAAGGGAAGGACAAGAAGACATGGGACAAACCATTTGAGCCAGTTCCGTGGGAGAAAATTGAGGTGCGACAGGAGTGCTCATTGGTGTAGGTTCGTCCTACAACATTTACGATATTATTTCCAATAAAACATAAAGAAATACGAGAGATTATCGGGAGGAAAACTTAAAGAATTATGAGACAGTTAAACACATACCTTATCCGACAGAATTGATAAATCCGCGTAGTTTACTGGTTTCGCGCAACTGTGCGTTGGCTTCGCCTTCATTGTGCGACCTAAATCAGATCGAAATTTAGAATAAAACGATCAAAAAATCAATAAAACAGACGAGAGCGAAAAAATTAAGAGATGTGGTGTGCGCGCGCGAGTCGGTGGTGCTTCGAGTGCAGCCATTCTTTCTTCATTA
The DNA here is from genome assembly GCA_036245785.1 of Pristionchus fissidentatus. NCBI lineage: Eukaryota > Metazoa > Nematoda > Chromadorea > Rhabditida > Neodiplogasteridae > Pristionchus > Pristionchus fissidentatus. The sequence continues at coordinate 21,499,864 of BTSY01000002.1, forward strand.
TTCCGACCTTAAAGACGGCCTTATCATTACTTAGCTAGGGCTCTCTCGTAATGTTTACTTCTATGTACAGTTGTTGATGTCTACTTCTTTCTATTGTTTATTTTGGTAATAATTCGTAGAATATTGTCGACTTCATAGTTTGGAAGTTTTAACTATGTTCTATGATCCATTTATTGTCATTTGGGACTCTGGTAATCAATTTTCTATTTAACTCGTTTGAGTTAACGTTAACTCAAAAGATGAAAAAGAGCTGTCTTTTTTCCCTAAAAGCTAATGAAAAAACATGTTTCTAAATCGGTGATTTAGTTATTTGTAGCGCCAGATGACAACATTTCAACGACACATACTAGAAGGATGACTACCAACGCGAGGTCTAGTTTATGCTCTAGATCGCTCTATAGTTTGTAGCTAAATGGCTTAGTCTCGCTCTCTTTCTTCTTCTCTCGCTCCACTATACGGCGCTTTCGCCTGGGATTTCGATGTGTCTTTCATTCAAATCTTACGCGCAGCCGTTTTTATTCCAATATCACCACTCGTTAGGCAAATTTGACTTGTCATTTCTCATCACTTTAGTCGCGAGTGCAGTCGGTTCATGGCACAATGTGCCAGTCAGTGCTCGTGAATTACGGCATACATGTTTCTCGCCGCTTGCAACGCTCTGGATTCATGTGATTTGTTTCAGTCGATGAAATAGTTCCCCCCCTCAATGCTCGTGAGACTTATCTACTTCAGCTAGAAGACATAAATCAGCCACGAATCGGCTAGAGAGCAGCTCTATATCATCTCTGCTGAGCTACTTACTAGCTGATTTGTATATTCTAGCTGAAGTAGTTATGCCTCCCCCCTGCCTGCCGTAGATATAACCCACGAACATTGAGCCGATTGCAGCCCTCAAATAATGCCGTGTCCAAGTGGATTCCTCGAGAAGTTCCGTGACCTTCAATCATTCCGTCTCCACACTGGCAACATCAACGCATACAACGAACTTAAGCTCAAGAGGTTAGAAATACTATCAAATTGGAAGAAGCTGCAACTTCTAATTCTTCTTCTAATTAGTAGGCATACCTTCGGGCATGATTGCGAGATCATAAAGGACGTTACTCATAAGAAAATTAGGGGAATTGTGTAAATCACTGATTCTATCTTTCCTTAGCACTCTAGCATCTCGTAAAGATGGGTGGAAGTGAAAAAAATATCAAGATATGAAGGGGCTTCTGGTAACACGTCGTTAAATACAAGGGAAGATTCTAGCCTTTTTTTCAGTCATCATTTCCGTATTGATCACTTTCTCCGATAAGATAAGAACAACAAATACGTGTTGATGCGTTGCTAGCTACTCTGTAAAAATAGCTCCGTGTGAATCGAACATACGTGGGCACGTTCACCCGGGAGCACTCTGCATTTTCGGGAAACCTGGTGTGGGGCACTATGCAAAAGTTAAAGATATGAGAAGTTAACGTGTTTGGAAGTTGGTCGATGCTGGGAGCACTAGGAAATCGAGTGAAACCCGGGCGGGAGCACTCTGCCAAAAATATGTATATTTTGTTGCCCACGTGTGGAATCGATATTTGTTCAGATTCACATCGTCTGCCGAGGAACTCTCCGCATGTCTCAAGATCCAACTCGCCTCCACTCCCGCAGCCACTGATTTCAGGTGAAAACAAAGTTAATTTATAGTAAAAATATTGGTGTTTATTATTTTCGAGTTAAGATTCGAGCATTGCCTGAAATTCGCGGCAATACTTTTGATTTGTCCCATCATATTCATACCATGCGAACACCATGAACGTACTCAGATGTGTATTCTTAGACTCAAACTCGGCTCAGTTGGTACTCAAAATCGAAAAAAGTGTTTAAGAGACTGAATCTCACCGAGTCACTCTCTTAAATAATGGGGCGTTCATTTAGACATCCATCCACTGACAATTTGATTGACTTCTTCCAATTCTTCTATCCGATTGGAGAAAACCATTGATCTGTATTGAGTAATCGGCTTGTTTTACAGAAACAATGGAACATTGCTGCTATGTGACAACTCTCACATTGATAAGTATGAGAGGGATGATCTCAAGATCACCATGAAGGTGAGAACTCGTGAGATAAATAACAGAGTATGCACATTTAACCGTGATTACGGTAGCTTACTCGATCGATAACTGGTGCTTGTTTCAGCTATTCCTGTCTCGCTGGTGTGAACGCGAATTGAAGGAGGCCGTCGACGCCCTCAAGGTACGGTAGAAATGAAATATCGATTTTAATGTTATTGAGAAAATTTATTTTATTATTTTTATAATAAATAAAACAAAAAAACAGGAGCAATTGGGAACGACGTCGATCGAACTTCTCATTGTTGCCTTCCCCGAGATGGAAATTGTGGATGGAGAAAGTGAAGAAGAAGAGAATAAGAGATGGATCAAGAGTGTATTGGTAAGTGAATGAATGCTACGAATGACTCATGTCGACCCCGCCTTTTAAAATCAGACCCCTTACGAAAGAAAGCATGTGAAAACAACTGGAAATTGTGAATGTTCTCTAATAGGGGCAGTACTAGTTTAAATAAAAATCGTTGTCGGAAGACTATTGTGTTTGTTTCGTGCTGACATCCAAGAGTGCTCTCCATTCCCCCGTCCTCTCTCTCTCTCTCTCTCTCTCTCTCTCTCTCTCTCTCTCTCTCTTCTCTCATCTCCCCTTTCAGCCTCTGTGGTCATCACTCGAATCTCTAATCAAATCGGGCGAAGTTGTCTCTCTCGGCGTCTCTGATCTCACACTCAATCAATTGCAGTCACTCTGTGATGAGGTTGGTCACTGACGACGAACGACGAAAAGTCAATCTGATAGTCTTGTGTCTTCCCAATGGTCGAATATTGCAATTTTAAAATGATACGTTCATGAAATGTGCGCACTCTCTTTCTATACCTCGCCGTGTATCTCGCAGCCATATCTGTGGTTTAGGATCGGAAAGTTTTTATTATTCTGGGCAATGTTTGCGAATTTATAATAGTCTCTCTCCCAAAATGTGTATCTGCAGGTCGACACTCGTCCTACGGTAGATCACCTCAAAATCGATGGCTGCTGTGTCGTGCCGCCCGAGCTTCAGGTACGGCTATTCAGGGATGAGTATGGTGGCAATAAAGAAATTCTTACCCTGCTGCTCGATTATGGTATCGTTCATTGCAGGAATACGCAAAGAACCATGACGTGCAGCTGCTCACTCACAACGACCCCATCCCATTCCCGACGAGAGAGGTGCGGTTGGTTCACAATTACAGTACATAATCGATTAGATACTACCGTATTTAATTTTTTGTGTGTGGAATGCGATTATTGTGCCACAACAAATGGTATAGACTGCTCGAAAAATACAAATGTCGAGCTGGAAAGGATGCCAAGGTATTGATTCTGTAAAACTAGAAAAAAATGTAAACCTTTAAATGATGTCATTCTCTTCGCCTCTCTCAGGTCTTCCATTCCTTCTGCACTCTCAACGAGGAGACTCCCCTCTGCTCCGATCTCTTCGAGCCCACTTGGACTGTACGGTGAGAGATGGATTTGATCTTTCCCCTAGGTATTGATTGATGACGTCATATTGCTTGTGGTCTTTACATTAGTCAGTTATTGTTCGTCCTCCATTTCCTAGTTGCATCATTCATATGCAATATTCAGGTACACGGTGTGGGTTCGTCGTCGTTCAGTGATGGCCTCGAAGGGATACATTGTCGCGTTTGTCGGCACTGGAGAGAAACAAGAGTGATCTTTGATCTTTTAACGATGATCTTTGATCTCTGATCAACCCCATATGTACTGTAACGCCATTCCACGACCCCCTTCCATAACTATTCACTCTGAGCCATGCATTGTTATTGAGAACTCTACGCACCGAATATTAATATTGCCCAATCCCGATTGTTTCCCGAACACAGTAGCCATATCCCGCAGATTATTGATTGATTGTGATTATGCTGACGATAAATACTTTGGTAGACATTGAATGATTGAGATGCAATATAGAGGGGAAACGTGGGGGGGGGAATTAGTTTATTCGTTTGGTAAATCAATTCGTAGAAACAGTTCAGTTGTGGAAGTGACTTAGCAGTACGAAAGCGCTCAACGAGGCCTGAAAAAAATGTTGCTTCAATGAATGTGTCGGATATTGTTGGACACTTCTCGACATTTTCGATTAGAAGGAAACTTCAATTATAGCTCAACAGGACTAAAGCCAAGTTCTTACGGAATTATCGAACTGTTGAATCTCTCTCTTATTATTTTTACGTGAAGGAACAATTTGATTAACCTCGAGAGCGCTGCTATGAGAGTCACTCCAATCAGCGTTTCTATAACGAGAAGAACGAATTCGATGCAGAGAAGAATCTGGAGAAGAAGAAATCGATCGATTGGGGGATACTGTATCTACAGTATCTGTGTAAGATTAATGAGGGAGAGTTAGACTATTCCAAGACAATAATGTCACCAAATGGAGTTGGGATACAGATACAAACAAATTAAATTGATGGCAGTCGTCAATTTCCCCTGCGGTAGGTCAATGGTGATACTAGGATTCGGTCATTTTAACTAGTGATATCAAGATGCGAATCAAGCAGTCGGAGATCAAAGATTCTACTTTAGCTAATCGGAAATGTATTCCAACTGCCTCTCATCCTATCTAGAATTAAGAGATACGAAAGTGTGTATGGTTAGAGAGAATCTTTGCACCTTGAGTCTGCGCTGACCCCTTTCTGGAGATTTGGAAGAATGCGATATTAGTGAGTGTCGTCTTACCTCCTCAATGAGCAAAACATATGACTGGAATACTCCGAGATAGACACAAAGTGCAATATTAGCCAATGAGAGAAGAAGAAAGAAGGAAACGAAGGCCGAGGTCTCCGTTAGATTCCCACGTGAACCTGCCAAGGAATCATATAATTTCCTCCTTTGACGTCAAAATTCCAAAAAAAGCGATAAGACTCGTTCACGTTGACCCAACTCAGCTGCTCAGATAGTATGGAACATTTTAGACCACTTTTGTTTTTACCGTTACCGGAGACAAAGAATCGTCACAGCCTACACTGAAAATGAATTGAAGCAGGCGACTTTAATCGACAAACAAATCAACACGGGACTGATGTCAACGACTCAATTTAGCTGCTCAGTTAGTTTGACTCAGAATAGACCATTTTTTTGTAATTTTTCGTTAATTTTTATTATTTTTGCTTATATTTTTTTATATATTCTGATATTATGGAAAAACTGGTACCCCATGCAAATCTGAGTGCTTCGATGGGCGCGAAAAGGAGAAGGAGAAGAACTTCTACTGTGTACACGTGAACTGCATACGGAAGAACTGTTCCTGCAAATTATTTCACTAAAATAAATGATTATATTTTCCAAATATAATCATTCTTCGAGAGAAGAACACTTTATGTAGATATGAGGCTGTTCGCGTAAGGATCAACAACTTGTCTGAAGGACCTCGTACATCGACTTTCTGGAAAGCAGAAAACCTGACGTTTTCGAGGGCGCTGATCATCATGGTGACAATCATTTTTCGTTTTACTCATCGGCTGAAGAGTACTGTAACTACCATTTTTGACGAAATGTCGCCATATCTCGGGAACCTGTAAGCGGTTTTGCATGAAAAAAATTTTCCAGGGGTGTTTTCTCTCGCTGATAACGATGTGATATTCAAATATAACAAATATAACACGCGCCAAATTTTGAAAAAGTCTTTTAGAATACCTTCTGTTAGTATCGTGATTAACATGAATAGAAAGATTCGACATGTTCTCAGCTTTCCGAATCGTATGCTACATGCATAGTTCAGAGGTACCGTTTTACCACTTCATGACCATTTTAGTTGCCAATTTCTCCTTAAATTGACCACACCTTTGGACGCACAATGAGAATGAGAGTGAGGTATGCCAGACTGACAATTGAAAATGTCATTTTGCCCTGTTATTTCAAGTCAAGAATCAATAATTGCGGTCAATTTACGGCGAAATGGGCGACTAAAATGATCATGAAGTGGTAAAACGGTACCTCTGAACTATGCATGTAGCATACGATTCGGAAAGCTGAGAATATGGCGAATTTTTCTATTCATGTTAATCACGATACTAACTGAAGGTATTCCAAAAGACTTTTTCGAAATTTGGCGCGTATAATATTTATTAAATTTGAATATCACATCGTTATCAGCGAGTGAAAACAACCCTAGAAAAAATTTTTCATGCAAAACCGCTTACAGGTTCCTGAGATATGGCGATATTTCGTCAAAAATGGTAGTTACAGTACTCTTCAGCCGATGATTAAAATGAAAAATGATTGTCACCATGATGATCAGCACCCTCGAAAACGTAAGTTCCCTAATTTTGAGCATACATTTCATTTTCAGTGTACATCGTTTTTATTGATTCTTACGCGAACAGCCTCATATGATAATTCGTAGTTGAAGATCACACAATGAGTGCGAAATTGTAACGAAACTCAAGAATGTCTCCACATTGCTAGTTCGATTTTTTTTCTTCGTTTTTTTTAAGTTTCGGAAAAACATTTTAACCACTTAATTTTGGGCTTATAGACTCCTTGGAGATCATCTACTTTCTCAGGAATCTTCACTCGCCTTTGTATGCCATGAGAATGACCATAACAACAAAGAAGAGACATGAAAAAGGGCGATTTACGTGTAGAAGAACCTCGAAGATTAATGAGGAACGCTGCAATTTATGACCACTCAAAGACTTTCTCTCTGTCGCGAAATATATTGTTAGAAAATGAAAGAGTCTATAGAAACGCCTGAAAATCTAAGAGCTTCCTTTTTTGGGGGGTAGTACTGTGTTGGGGAACCATGAATAGATGCACACTTTGCGTCCTAATTTTGTGTTGTATTTTGTAGATTATTGTTCTCTAGGTCATTCTATGCAGAGTGCCAAACATTTTCCCCACAGGTTAGCTCGCTTCCCAGATCAAAATGAAAGAAGAAAATTGTAGGAAGGAAAATGAACTGACCACGGTAGAAGACATCTCTTCGATACTCACATTCTTCTCATTTCTGTGTATCTATTCTATTCGAAGGGAACGAGAGACGAGAGGAGTGAAAGAGGGGAAGGGGTTCAAGTCTTTCCAACCACTGGTCACTCATGGACCGAGCAGTGAGCGCGCGTTGCTACGGGCAACATTGTGGTTCTCTCCCTCCCTTCAACACTCATTCTCATCTGAATTAACGAGTTGGAGGGAAATAGAGGGGGGGAGTATCGAGGCATCCCGTAGTATTTCTCATATCGTCTCCGGAAACTGCGCAATATATTAACGCAACATCTCAATTCGGTAGTTTCGTGTGAAAACTGTAAAATGACTGAAAAAAAACAATAATAGCTGTAGATAAAAAGAGATTTTTATCGCTCTTCACCGTATTCGTGAGAACACTCGTAGCACAAAAACATGTAGCTAATCGATATTCACAATTCCTCATTGACCGTCTCAAATTCGTGAGTGTGAATGGATCCACGAGGAGTTGTCATTTCATTCCACGCTTGCACGTACGGCTCCAGACTCATTCTGAAAACGAATTGTTATTACACTAATATATTTTTGAACTCCGTTGCTCATAGTCTAGCGACACATCATTTCTCAGACGGGTTATCCCATAGTACACACCCACATCGTGATCCCTATCTGTAGTTTTGGAATCATGGGATTACCGTCGATTCGGTTCGTTTCTCAACGTCGGAGCTCTTCCTATTGCATCCGCCGTCGCCTGTCGAGGAACTGTCGCTGCAAATAATTGTTTTTTTCGGATCATTTACCCCCCCCCCCCCCAACTTTTGTTAGATTTTCTCACGTTTATTCCTTCGATACAGTCCATGCCCATTAGCAGCTGAAATAGGGACGGCTGCTTTCGCAGGTGCAATGCGACGTTCTCTGGAGAGGATATTTGAAGTAGTGGAGGAAGATTGGAAATGTATCCTACTTCTACGTAAAATTATACATTTCCTGATTGTCATGGCAAACTATTATTATTAAATGACAAAGATCGATGAAAGTACAGGCGCTATACTATTTCAGATTCATTGGAAAAGAATGAGAGAAAAAAATGCAATGGTGTATAACTCAGTGAGATGAAAAGTTGTATAATGCATAATCGATAATTCTAACCGTCTCAATCTTCCTTCTCTCGTAATTCTCTTCCATCGAATAATCGCTTTCATCACAGCAGTGAAAGATCTGAAAAGAAGTGATGAACTATAAACATATTTTTTCCATCTTCCTCTGCGAGAGTTCGGCATCTAAAAAAGTCTGTTGAGAGATTTTCTCGCCATACTTTTCCTATATGCTTTGCATCTTTATGTTTCAATGAATATACTTACTGTGTGGTCAGTTTCTTCTCCACTTTATACTTGGCTATATTGTGTCCTGCCAGTCCGTGCTCTCTCAAATCTGCTCCCAATTGTTCTTCCCACTCCTCTAGACGGAGACCAATGCGAGAATGAGATAGAACCTGAAGAGAGGAAGAGAAATATGATTTATCCAAAATTCTAGAAGATAAATTGTTCGACTTTGTAAGCGCTGTTGGATTTCCGACTGTTCACTTGACATTACTTATATTCAATTGAGTGTTGACTTTTGTCTCCAAATTCATTTCTCTCTTTTCTCACTCGTTAGCTCAGCAAAAATTCAAAGATATTCATAAGAAAGAATGGTTTGGTAGATTCGACCCCTATTTATTACGATAATTGTTGATTGAGTCTAATAAATTTGCTCGAACTCACAAATAGCATAGTCATCGTGCAGATTGCTGACCACACGGAAACTGTGAGAACGGCGAGACACTCAACATTATTGATTATTATGCAACAACAAAAATAAATAAATACCTGATATCCGAGAAGTGCGAATCCGCCTCCGTACAAGAGTCCGTTGTTGCCACGAGTGACTTCCGTCTAAGAGATCAAATATCACTCATTTCAACAATGCATTCTATCAGAAGAAATATTCGGAATCTATCTATGACACAATTGGAAGACTATGTTGATTACTGCTTGCTCTCTTCGAAAATAACTTACACTATACTTGTCATTCTCTGCGAATATCCCTACTGCGAGCATTCCCCACGTAGAACCAATGACGTGAACGGGAACGACTCCCACTGGATCATCCAACTGAGAGAAAGAGAGATTAGAACGGCGTCCTGGCGAGTCTACTCATATTGAGACAGACATGCAGGGAGTGCGAAAATGGCTGAGAATCCGATGGTGTCACCACGAATTCAGTTTGGGCATTTTGCCAATATCGTCGTAATTAGCAGATTGCCTACGATTACAATTTATCCAAGCTTCCGACTGGCACACGACTAGTGGTCTTTCTCAACAGTAATGTGTCTTTCATTTGTTAATCGATGGATTCAAAAAGTGGTTGTCTTACCTGCAGTTTCTCTAGTACAGGATACGACAGAAGAGCGAGAAGTGCACCGATGATTCCGATAACGAGTGAATGCCATGGAACAATGCAGAGACATGATGCTGCAGTTTTATTATTATAATAATGATACTATTTGTCATGTCAGGCTTTATACGCTTCAGATGATCCAAAACTCCTGAATGGAATTGGGAGCGAGATTGTGTTCGAAATTGGGATTCTATTTCTTTCTCTCCCTCTGATGCACATTCTGTCGTTTTTCGTGCTCCTCTCCGGAGGATTGACCAAAAGGACTTCATTTCACCATCTATTGAAGCCATAAAAATGTGCTCCTAACGCTTATCTTCAAAGCGCAAGACGTTAATCTCTTTACGGCATCACATGCATCTATTTCAGCTTCAAATGTTGCGTCTGATTCACTCAATCTATCCGCAACATTCCACAGCTCAGTAAACCTTGAGAAAGGAAAGGAGCTACGAGAGGGGGAGATATCCCCCCTTTCAAAAAGATATCCCGATTTTTTTGGATTCAGTTGTCCGATCGTCCCATGGGTATCTCACCAGTTGTCGACACAAGTGAAGCAAGCAATCCATCGATGAGCATATCCACCTCAACGAATACAATTGAGCAATCAAAAGAATAATAAAATGAATTTAGCTGCCATCTGAATGGTCAACCATGGAATAGTTGGTCATGGAAATCACTTTAGATGATAGTTTGAGAGTTCACCTTAATCTTTCGATCGGTGAACCAAGGGAGGAAAGAGAAGACGACTATAGTCATGCCTCCTCCTGCAGACGACATTACTGTAGCCACGGCAGATCTACAATTATCGATTAGTTCAACACTTCTTATATCATAATAACAATTGCGATAACCAATAAAAACCTAACTTGACCTAATTTGCAAAGGACTGCTATTTCTGAGTCTCTGCTTCTAAGTGTCTAAGAGACCATCCACGAGAGGCCGGGGCGCTGGGAGGAAATCGTCGGATGTCTTTTTTGCAACCTATGCCAATATCTTGGTGGTGAAGTCAGCATCACAAGTGCTGATATTGAGCGAAGTAACTAAGGTTCTGGGTCCCGCACCGAAAAGTTACAGTAACCCCACCTTCCGATATTGATTTTTTTTGAAATTTTAAAAAGTAGGTTTTTATAGTGTTTCTAGGTGTATTTTGCGAAAAAAAATACGAATGAAACCACTTTGAAAGTCATCTGAGGACGATAAAGGGTCGAAATTTCAATTTTTCACTGTTTTTCGACAGTCCTGAAAAAAATTTGCCCATCTATTGACAACGATTTTATGATTTTTGGAATCCTCGTCAAAAACTGTATTAACAACTTTGTTTCGTTGAATCCGCGCTGTGCCCGCGATGGTCGTAATTGTGGCCTGAATGTTCGGATTTTAGCCGACCTTCGCGTGTTCCTGGCGATATTTCTTATCCCAATTGCGAAATATCCCGTGTATTAAGTGATATATCATTTGCCTACGGTACCGCGAACATGACTGACGCGATGGTTTCATCACCGTGTGAAAAAAATTCAAATATTTTTTTCGACCATGAACACGGGATAGGTTCATGGAAATTTCGAGAAAATATTTTTCTGCAAAAGTCGATGCACCTGTGTGAAACTTGTTCAGTAGATAGAATATATTAAATATGCACCATATTCACTATTATTCTTGCACTATTTGACTATCTAGGTGTAGCCTACGAAGGAAAACCACAACGCAATACTCAACACAAAAACGTTAATTCTGGGAGCAGTAAGCACTTTCATAGTCAAATATGATGCACATTTATTATAAGCCATCTACTGAACAAGTTTCATACAGGTGCATCGACTTTTGCAGAAAAATATTTTCTCGAAATTTCTATGAACCCGTTCATGGTCGAAAAAAATATTTGAAATTTTTTCACACGGTGATGAAACCATCGCGTCAGTCATGTTCGCGGTATCGTAGGCAAATGATATATCACTTGATACACGGGATATTTTGCAATCGGGATCAGAAATATCGCCAGGAACACGCGAAGGTCGGCTAAAATCCGAACATTCAGGCCACAATTACGACCATCGCGGGCCCAGCGCGGATTCAACGAAAGAAAGTTGTTAATACAGTTTTTGACGAGGATTCCAAAAATCATAAAATCGTTGTCAATAGATGGGCAAATTTTTTTAGGACGGTCGAAAAACAGTGAAAAATTGAAATTTCGACCCTTTATCGTGCCCCCGAATTATACCTCCTGCAGGCCCTTGCCTTGATGTCAGGATAAATATGTATGTATCGTCCTCAGATGACTTTCAAAGTGGTTTCATTCGTATTTTTTTCGCAAAATACACCTAGAAACACTATAAAAACCTACTTTTTAAAATTTCAAAAAAATCGATATCGGAAGGTGGGGTTACTGTAACTTTTCGGTGCGGGACCCAGAACCTTAGTTACTTCGCTCAATATCAGCACTTGTGATGCTGACTTCACCACCAAGATATTGGCATAGGTTGCAAAAAAGACATCCGTGGGGTATGTCCGGCTTCTCGTGGATGGTCTCCTAACAAGTGTCTTCTAAGTGTTGTAAGTGGCAAGCTAAGTGCAAGATAACTGCTATTTGTCTGTTTCGCTCCGTCAGATCCACAGTCCTCTGGTAGAATGTGCACATTGTCAGACGGAATTAGATGGTGAGCTTGAAAACATAAAGAACACCCAGCTGTGGTGAGATCAGTTGCTTCGAGAGGAATCGAGATGTAATAGATTAAGTGACATATTCTAACCTCGCTGCTAGTCGCCACTTGTATTTGCTGACACCATAAGTCGATCCGGTGTTGAAAGCGAGCCATCCCCACCAGAGCATGAAGGTTCCTGCGAGTTAGATTAAACCAGTCAATTTACAGCAAATTACTTTGGGATGCATGCAGGGACACAATGTCTCGATGGGTTTCATTCTGAACCAAAGGCAATACAAATAGTCTCATCACACAAAGAATGAAATCTAGGTTTAAGATGTGTATCTGAGTAGACATGCGATTTCACATTTCTTTCTGGTTCCCGATTGATGACGTCACTCACCGAGTACAGCATTGGTCGGATTACTCAACTGTTGCTGTCCCTTCTCTCCAAATCGATTCTGACGGGGTCGAAGATACAACGTCGCTACGAGACCAGAAACGCCTCCGACTAGATGCACCTGTTACAACAATTATTGATTCTGGGCTCTAATGAGATTGCAGAGGATTTTACTTTAGCAGCTGGCACTAAGCGAAAAATTGTGCAATCGACTAAGGAAACGGAGGAAGTGCTTACCACAGAGCAACCGGCTGAATCGATGACACCCAATTGATAGAAGAATCCATGATTTGACCAAACCCAATGGGCGGGAATGGAATGAACGGCCTACAATGTGGAGAAGTGGAAGTAATACTTGAAGATTTCAAAAAAAGAGTCTTCGATACTCTCACCTATAGAATTCATCAAACAATGCTTGTTTAATCCACTTTCTGATACGAGAGGAGTAGATACATAAGGAAGATTTCTCACCGTGAGCAAAAACGATACAATTATGTATGATTTCAATCGAATTCGTTCTGCCATTCCAGCTGAAATTCGTTATTTGAAATGTCTCGAACGGACTCGAACGGACACGTTCGACAGGCACCTGACACTATTGTACTCGTTGTTGTTGCAAAGCTCATCTGGAAGATGAACGACGCGTAGTTCCAGCCCTGAACACATTTAAAAAAATTGTTGATTTTAGCCCCGGGGAATTTATCTGAAAGTACAGAAAAAGTGTGGTCGGAAATGGCCGGAAACTACTGGATGAGAGGGGGAACTCACCTGAACGAATTCATAGTTCTCATCGGGATCAAAGAAGAATTTGCCGAGTCCAATGAATCGATTGGGATAGGCGTCGCCGAATGTGAGACCGAACCCGAACATCCAATAGGAAAGACCTTTAAGTACATTCACATCATTCCAAAGACCGGAAAACCTTACAGAAAGGACTCTGGGGTGAGGGAGAATGAAAAATCAAGAAGGACTTTCTCACTTTTGCACCTTAACTTGCCCATGAAATCATGTGCATTCCCCCGTGTTCTCACATTTGTCAAGATGGCATCCTGTTTTGCCGATAATTCCGTAGCTGCTGTATCAAAACTATTCAATGCGTGAAAGGGAAACGACGGCGAAGAATCTTTGTGGATGTGAAAGTCTGACCTCCAAATATGACGTCGATGACATTCTTAACCATTATGTTAACTTCGTCTTTGGACGAAACGCGACCGCTCTCGAGAAGACCAAAGCCTGAAAGACACTTTTTTTCTCGTTTGAGAGAGTTCAGCAGTATCAGTTTTCCTCTTTAAAAAGTGTGCGTGGAGTAATTCAATGTTAGATTCTTGATGCATTTACTCTTTTCCACTCTCTTCAATAGGCCCCATTATGTGCTACGTCGCTTTACACAATGAACCTTTTCGCCCCCAGTTTGCAGAACGGAAAACGTGGAATCTACCAGAGATTACAATCTCATGACTTCACAAATCACGAGCAAAAAATTGGAATGATTAAACTCTTTTCGATCTCTCTATTCTCTTCACTTACCACTTGTCATAGTGAAGATAGTGAAGCTAGATGTGATCACCCATACTCCATCATCCTGTAAAATTCAATCGATAATTGATTACAATAACCGGAAATAAGAACCTGTATCTGCTGATTGGTCATGTTCAGCCCTTCGGGGGAAGAGCCGGGCATTAGGCCATCCTTTCCAGCCAGTGGATCGGCCATTGAAATGAAGTCGAACGCCGACTTGCCTATCATTTTGTTAAAGCCGGGGATTAGATGGACCGAGAAGCCCGGACGCCGGCGACCGGCTTTTAGACGAACTCGAGCACTTTTGAAGAATGTGCAGAGCAGAGGACGAAATGGAGCGGAAAATGAGAAAGCCGAAGGGACTCGAGAGACAAATTAGAGGTTTGAGGCAGAGAAAAGTTTGGAGAGAAGGAGAGAGAAATCAGAAAGACAGAATTCATCGAATCAGACGGCCCTCTCATATTCTATCTCTATTGTTGTATGATGCGAAAGACGAGAATCTTGGAGAAGAGGGTTGAAAATACCGAAGAACAGTGTAATTTATGTGTGCTGGCGCGGATCTATTGTAGACTGCCAAAACAGGCCTTGCGGATGAGAGAGTGGGCGGAAAGAGGAGAGTGTCAGAGAAGGCAGAGAAAGAGGGAGAGAGAGGGGAAAAGAGAGATAGTTTAGCTGGTGAGGAGAGACCAAAGGTTCTTCTACAATATGCTGATGAAGGTGGAAATTAGAGTAGCGGAGTCTGGAATTAGGACAGGTGGAATGTAGTGCACGAGAGACATTTTCACACCTTGATAGCTCTGTCTGTCTGGACTCTCTTCATTCGTCGTGTTCTCTAGTCCCGAAGCCTCTCCCCTCGTCTCTCAACGTTATTATTCTCTCTTCTCCTCTCTTCCTAGGCCCTCACCATGGATACCCCTTCTCCTCTCCTCTCTGTTACACACTTCCTGTAGAGCAAAACGAAGAAAAGAGCGAAAGGAGAGGGAACGAATCATCGAATCTGTGGGAAGAGCGTTCCCAATTGCGAATATGGATTTAGGAGTTGAAATAGGAGTGCAAAGAAGAGTGCGAAGAGCAAGACCACAGTCTCTTCATTTCGTGCACTTTCTCGGCCGGTCGATAAAAGTGAGAGAATGTGTGCGAAATGATGAGGACGTGGTCTCACATTTCGCACTCTAGTACAGACCTATTCATTCGTATGCCACTATAGCGTGGAAATAAGAAAAGTTCAATGAATGAAAGTGCGGGTTTCGCTGAAACCTTTCACTTCACTCTTTAGAAAGTCTCATATTACAACTGCACATCAACATGATTATCGAAAATTATACTGCAATACAAACCACGACAACATTGATCGAACCCGTACACTAATGACCGATAGTACTCTTGTCTTCCTACATTCTAATTCTAAATGTGCGAGTACCGTAAGTTTCTGAGAGTGTACAATGGAGCTCCATTGGATCACAGGTTGTCGTCATGCCGAAATGGTTCTGCTTCCGTGGTTCCATCCTTAGAGGTTTGCAGACGGAGGCCGTTGCTTTCTCGTTCTGAGCCAGTGGTCTCCTCTTTCGTTGTCACTTCCCGCGGAAGCAAGTGATTGACTGCTCTCTCCACCACTCTTCGAGTTGGCGATTGTACCTTCGCAGTGGGGACGATTCCTTCCTTGGTAACGAGAATTTCTTTGACTTTCGACCTTCGCCAGTTTCTAGTATCATCGAGGCTTTGCTCTATCAGCCACCATAACGAACTTTCCGATTCGTGGAGATCGGCCATGGCGGGAACGAGGCTGTCGGTGATCTACTCGATCGATCTCACTAAGTGAAGAGAGTACTCCTGCCAGTCCTCCCAGAAGTACTCGATGATCTTCACAGTGATTAACCAGTGGTTCCTGAGCTTGTTGATATCGTAGTCGAAGTTGGTCGGACGTGGGGGAATTGTGACTAGACTTAGTGGGCATAGGAAGTCGATAGGACGTAGGGCGAGTCCTTCGTCCGTCATTTGTACAAGAGGGCGGCTGTTATCGACAGCCTCGACCTCCGTGATGACGGTGTGAAGTATCGGTGAGCTGAAGATCTTGTTGACGATTGCTCAGGAGAACGACGTCTTCACCATTAAAGAAGATAAAGAAGGTTTTACTGATGTCGCCAGTGATATCCAGGTCGATAGCACGAGTGGCCATGGAGGTTCACAGACATACCCAAACTTTCTTCTTGCCTTGGGATGACGTGACAGTGGCGGGACCGAGGTAATCAATGCAGACGCTTGCGAAGGGGCGGGATCGAGTGACTCGGTGGTCCGGCAGAGGCATCTGAGGCATCTGAAGAAAGCTGAGCGGCTTTACTATTTCCTACATTCCATGCATCAGGAAAGAACCTTCCTACAGTGTTAGTGAGAAGTCCTGCCCGAGGGATGCAGAAGGTGCGGCCTAGATGAGCTGTGCTGACTTTTTCTCCGCAATGGTGAAGATTTCGAGAGCGCCTTGTTGGCGGCGAGTGCAGCGAGGCACTTGGTGTCGCAGCCCCACTGCTTGACGAGACCGCAGTATCGGCGTCGAACTTGGCCTCGACTCCGATGTTTTTCTCCTCGTGTTCGACTCGGTCGAGAGCCTCTTCGAACACCTTGAAAAGTGAAATGAGCTTCTTCTTCAGTTTGAAGAGTAGATCTGAGCGGTCTCCTGGAGTAGATCGACGACCACTACAACGTGGAAATGAGATTATCTACTCTCTTATGAGTTCAATGAATGAATGTGCGGGTTTCACAGAAACCTTTCACTTTGCCCTTTATCAGGTCTCATATTACAACTGCACATCAACATGATTATAGAAAGTCATAAATAATACCGCAATACAAACCACGACTACATATACCGTACCCGTACACTAATGACCGACAATAATATTTGCTTCCTACACCCTAATTCTAAGTGTGGGAGTACCGTAAACATCTGAGAGTGCAATGGAATCTATATCTGAGAAAGACTGCTAATCACAACATTATCATTGCAGGTTATACAAAAGGGGCAAAAACAAGGGTCTTTGAAAGTAATTCTCAACCCTTTCTGGAGTGCCATAATGTAATGCGAAGTTATTGCACCATGATAGTCGTTGATCCGACATTCGATGAAATATTGGAGGGTTGAGATGAGTTTGTATTAGAAGATGAAGAAGAAGTGATGTTAATGGAGTCAGTGCGATAACGGGCGCACAATCCACTGCAGAAAACATTAATATTTAATTTATTTATTAAATATTTTATCTCTCTCACTCCTAACCCCTTTATGTAGTGCTGACCTACCGTGTGTTATGTGAGAGCCGGCCTACGATTGAATGAAGTACTTCTCTCCCCCCTTCTCTCTATTTCTCACCTCATCGCCCATTGTGACAATAGAGTGAATGCAGAGAAGATGGCAGGCATGACGAATAGTCCGTGGATAGTACCGATGATCACAACACACAACATTGTAGAAGCGAAGATCTGGGAGGATTCATATCGTCCCACCACACAGTGTAATATGATAGATCCATGCCAGCACTCTAGATTACATTGCTGACAATGCGTCGGCCTTGGCTTGTTAGATACAGTTATCTTTTTATTTTATCTAATTGGACCGATTTGGCATCGTGTCAGAAAGTTTTTGTTGAACGAGAATACTTACAGTTGACATGTGAAGTTCGACGAAGAAGAGTGAGCTCACACAGAGAATCGTCGAAAGAGAAGCCTCAATTTACATTTATTATTCCATCCCAGTTGGTTTTGAGTTTCACATCCGCGTTATATATCGTTCTTCACTTCTTATCTAATTTGATAGAAGTGTCTGAAGATACTAAATTCAAAAAAAAATCTTCCTCAGATCATGGTGATCCATCAATCACTTTGACGCACTTACAATTAGCAATCTTTCACTATCACACCTGCGCAATGGGGAATCCGACTCGTGAAATCGTGTGCTCCAATCGATCAACTACCGTGGAGAAATGACCTTCTGAACGTTAAAATTTACTTTGTACTATCAATTCGACAAGACACTCTTCTCTGTTTTGAGGGTCTCATTGTATTTTCGTTGGGACCAGGTTATCTCACTCGTTTGGTGGTAGTGATACGCGATGTGTGCAGGGATATCGACGGAGAATCCGATGGACATAATGGTGGCACTCATGAGGATTGGATCCAACTCAGTCCCAATCCACGCCATGAATCCGAATACTCCTGAGCAATCAATTCATTCTTTACTTTGTTCCGGCGTTTGTATTTTTTGAAATTTGTAAATTTAAAAAAAAGCCAATTTCGATATTGGACGATAAATGAGTACTCACCCAAACTCGTGGAGAGAATAGTGAAAGTAGCTGTGAATAGAACGAGAGGAGCAGGAATGAAGAGACAAGCGACGACGAACATTGAAGCAAATCTAGAAGAAATATGAAATTTACTTTTAAATACTGTTGACTTTGAAGTCGGCATTAGTTGTATCCATCGAATCATTAATACATGTTTTAGAATGAGCAAAAGCAAGAAGTTTCAATTTGTTAGAATACGCCTTATGAGTTATCAGAATTGTTTAAAGTTCATACGTGAGAAGTGCGGATTGCATCGACTGAGGGACCATTGTCTCGATGATGTCGAGGAATTTGGAATCGTCTTGGTAGACAGTCACATTGAGAGCAGAGTACTGAAAGCAATCGAATATTATTCACTTAACGAACTTCTTTCAAACATCCCAATTCAGTAAAATTCGACCGCCAAACCCGTTTTCCTATTGCGGTTGGGATAGAAAAATGGAGACAAAACATAAGTGAAAGAGGGAATCTGACAGTCTTTGCGATGTCTCTCCATTGTTTGAGCAACGTCGCTCTATTGGACCAATCCCTCAGTTCCTCTCCTTTGTATGCAGTGGTGAAGACGAATCGAGTCATTGCAGGCTCAGAACTGCAATAAATCAAAGATGAGATGAGAGAGGCGGATTCAACGCGAAATCTAAGGACTTCATTTGTTCAGTGTAGGCTAGTGAAATTTTTCGCAGAAGTGCGTAAGTTTATCAAGAAATTCTCACCCGTTCTTCATACTTTCCTCTGGTTGAAATTGAACGAATCCTCTCCAGTATGAATTCTCTGGCCACGAAAGGAATCCTTGCAGTTTGGAATAGTGAGTTGGAGCCACACTGAAAATTGGTTATTGCACATTGTGTATATATTTCCAATTATTTATTTCTCTAAGATTTAATTTGCTGACGCGCCGATCGCTAAAGTTCTGATATCGATTTTTTAAAATTTAATTCAATCTATATAAGTCTCACGCTTTGAGGTTGCAAGGGGAATTCTGGTTTCTTCTAATGGTTCATTGAATTGAACATCGGTGGAAAGCAAAATACATAATATAACAAAATAAACTGACGTCACTCCGCTGTCATCGTAGTCCATCAAATCTCCATTGAGAAGATCAGGATTCGTCTGATAAAATACTGTTTTAGTTCTGTTTTATTTGAAGTAAACAAACAAACCCTCGCGAACTCATCATACTCTCTCATCCAAAGTTTCGTCGAATATTTTCCGACGGATTGAGGAAGGGTCTCGAAGTCGTGAACCTCAAGAGAATTGGTAAAAGTAGAAGAAACACTTCCATTTTACAAGGAATAAATAGTTTGTCGAAATATACGAATGTAATTATATCTGACCATTGAATCGATGAGTGCTCTTCTATTTGGTTCATAGATATCCCCCGGGTTGAGGACGTAAATCCAAGCTACGGAGTAATGAGGAATGATGTAATCCTGACGATCAGCGAACAACTGCAATTATTTATTACTTAATTAAATAACACATTTATTAAAAATTAGAAAGCTCTCAAATTCGCTTCTGGAGATTCGACTGGACCTTGGTGAATGGAGAATTTCTGAGGAAAAGTCTCTCAGGTCGAAGCTCAGCTTTGATTCTGAAATGGATCTTTTGTATATTCGTAATTTAGTTAATTAATTATGTATACCCACCTCATTGTTCCTGTGAACGCAATTACCAAATAGATAGCAACAACGATCATAATTACGGCAACGACGAATCGATTTGACAGAAGTTCACAGTACGCCCGCAACATCCTGCCATCGTCGGAGTGTAAATCGATAATATGAGATACCGTACTTTTGAGCAATCGTGGTCAAACCGTCCTTCTTCTTGCGGTTCTCCAATCGAATTTCGTCCACGCGTAAAGTGGCGTCGAGTGGATTTGGCTCAATTCATCAACTTTTTGAACCGATGTCTCATTATTACTTGAGCTTCCGAAAATATGCGGAATAATCTAATTAAATTCCGCTTTTTCATTATTTTTAACATTCTCAGTTTCTCATGCGCCCATTCCCATATTTTTTGTGAAGCGCACTCTCTCTTTCTCTCATTTGATTTCGATTTTCCAGTTCTCTTTTTTTTGATATCAGTGGCTCGAAACAAATTGCCAAAGTCGGAAAAGCACAAAGGGATCCGTACCTTCTCAGTTTCATTCTTGATTTCAGGCAGATTTCCTCTCATTGTGAATTCCTCTGCAAGTTCTTTCCTTCCCAGAATGACCATGACAGAACCATAGACTGTCAACTGCAATGGGAAACATTGATGCGACCTGGACGTCGCTAAATCGCCTGGTGAAGTTCATAATGTGTTTATGGTTTCTTTTAAATACTAGCTGATCTTTGATCTCTTGCCTGAAATACGAAAGAAAGCAGGACGCAAACGGCGTTTCCAACTGAGAACAATTGAATCTCGGGAGCGCCTGAGACGGCAGAAATAGCGAATGCCGCAACCTGATAGAAGAAAATAAAACTTAGATGAGACAAAGACACAGATAGAAACGATTTGGTCCGACTCTTATTGGAAAAAAGTCTATCGTTTCTATGGAGTAACATTTTCGCGTAATCAACAATATTCGTGTGAAAGTGAAGAACTTGCATTAGTGATAGTCGTAATGGCAATTGAGGGGCCGGTCTCAATTAGCATCTCTTTCGTTCGATGCAGCAATTCACTGTTGGCAGTCGCCCCACGAAGGTCCTCTCGACGTCTGAAGAGACCAAAGATCAAAGAACAAACTACAGAGATCAGTCTGATATCATTGATGCTATCGAAATAGAGGTCACTCATTTCGTCTACTCGTCTTATGTTTCTACCGGGCCTCTCTAGTTTCGTGTTTGATTCATCAACCGTTTCTCTTCTTTCTATTGCTCTCTCGATCGGTCGACAAATGTATCTTGAGTGAGTCATTGGTTGTTTTCTGGTTATCTCACCTCGAATTCGTAATCTGCTGCCATGCATTAACCATCAAATAAGCATCGTCGACGCCAATGGCGAGAATGAGAAAGGGAGTCACACACAGAATCGTCCCGAATCTGAAAGATCAAAGATTAAGTGAAAGTGTTTTATCAGACTACAATTACTAGTCAGCAATTAGGAAGATATTGGAGAAAAGCCTAAGGAAATGACGATCGGTCTTTTGACGCCAGATCAACATAGGTTGATTCTGCAGACAAGAGAATTCTGACCTCATTCCAACGAATAGCATTCCTCCCAATCCAACGCCGCATGCCATAAAAGGAGTTGCACAAGCGAAGAACGCCAGCCACATTTGCTGTAGAAGGAATAAGAAAACGGCAATTTGGAATATCATCCATCGACATTTTGATCTTGGGTACTGTATTACCATAAGACATTTAATTGGAAGTTTCTGCATCTGCAGAATGTTTTCTGGCATTGATTCGTCATTAATCCCTCTGAAAAAATGAGAAAGGAGAGAAACAAAAGATATGAGATCATCATCTACATGATCAACAGACAGTTGCAAATGCATGTGCAGTTTTATGTTTTCTATCCATGAGTTTTTTCAAAGTTAGAAAAAAAAACATATCTGCACTACCAAAATTGAGTGCGAACCTTGTTCCAGGCCAATTGGTTGAGGGCAATGGCTGAGACGCAGAAAGATGTTGCTGAGAATGAAACCTGGAAGAGACATAAGATCAAAGATCAAGCTTTTCTTATGGAAAACAAAGATACGATTAGACAGGGGAGTGATTCGATATCATATTTCGACAGAACAAAAATAGATTGTGCGGAAATAGCGCAATCGTCGATGGAAGAGAACCAATTAGTGCTTACCATGATGATGAATCCAATTACGAGAAAAGGAAGAAGAGAGAGACCAGAACGAACGACTTCGGAGGTAATGAATGATTCGGCATAGATTCTGACTCCAATCAAGGAAGAGTTGAAGTCACTGAAACGAACCAATATTGCGATAATGCGTGTAATTACTTTCAAAATTACGAACATAGTTCTAGGATATGGCTCCGCCAGAAATATTTTTGAGAGATTATAACTATGCCGTTCGCTCTCTTTTGCACTTGAACTCTTCCTGGACGGAACAGAACTAATGGAAAAGCGCGTTGGAAGAAAACTCAAGGGCCACTCGATGGAGAGAAAAAACTCGATAACAATCAAAATGTATTACAAATAATGGAAACTTCGGACGAGACTTTTCAAATTATTTCACACAAATAGACAATTTTAAAAACGGGTTAAGACGCTGCGAATGGAATAAATTCACGGTATTTGGAGTAGATCGACCACGTGATAACTCACCGTTGGAAATATCTCACTATGTCGTGCTCCCACTTCTCAATCGCCTTTTTGCTGATGGATGGATCGAATTCAGACTTGAAATTGAATACGACCATCTTGAAGTCGCGTAGATTGTTGTGTAGTTGCTCCTGAAATCGAAGGAAATGATTTTTTTTGCAATCGTCATCACTACGCAACACATCATTCTACTAGCTGGTGAACTCGAAGAGGGGATTGAGAGAGAGCGAGATTCTCTAGCTTTCGCACACTCTCTCGCCCTGACCCCTCTTTGGAGTCAAGTGGGAATAGTTCACCCCGGTGTTGAGATCTTCAGCATCAGAAGTAGGGACGATTACACGACGTCCATTGCGATTGATTACGATCTGAAGGGAAATTATTCATTGATATCAGTCAAAACAAATCTCACAGTGTTCTGGGTAAAGTGCTAAAATTGAATTCGTGGTGAGACCATCACCCACCCATTCACATGCTATTTTGAATCCTCTAGCTGTCTGCCTCAATTGGCATAGATATGTCAGAATTCGATGAAATCTTCCGCATAATGGGTCAAGATAGAATACCGACCTTTACTCCGAATATATTTGGATCCATATGTGATCTGACGCCCATAACAGTCGTATCAGGATATCCCATATTGACCGTCGTCGCATTATCACCGAGTGTTGCCATTAGTCGCATCCCATTCTGAATGATAAGTACTCACTCATTATTCATCTTTGATGCAAATCGCCGTCATTTCCTTACGAGACTCATCGCATTTCACTCACATCTAACTAATTCAAACAGAGAGTAAGAGAAATCGAAAATAGGTAGTTGGTCTCACAGTGAATACACGCTTTGCACCCCAGGGAAGCGTGGAACGGGCCACTTTGTGAATAGAGAAAGAGAAAGGAAGAGAATGACTCACAAAAAAGGTTCGGACTGGTTCATTTATGACACAGAAAGCACGACAGAATTGATCAAACGCCACTTCTCCTCCAGTTGTATTCAATTTGAAGTCGGACGAAATGAGATCGAGAACCTGAATTTAATCGATCGATAATACTTGCTACTCAACCGATTTATGATTATTACTATTTCATTTCTTTAACCAGTAAGTTATCTCCAATGAGAGCAGCAACATAACTTTGTTTACAGTCAACAAAGTAGTGTCCAGATGGGGTCTATCGATGGAGCACATTGATAAACACTCTTTGTTCTCTCAAAACATCAATAACAAATTGTTTGCATGTGCTGAGAGGCCAAAGTTCGATATTGCTACTGATTGCCTAGTGATGATGCAACGTACCCTAATGGCCTCTGCCATTCGGGGCACGGTGTACATACTGCCTCCATCTTTAGCCGTGACAAAGGCATAAATTGTGTTCGCCTGAAGACCTCCGTCGAAGAAATTTTGCTGAGCCTGCAAATATAATTCTGAATTAGTATTTTTATTCTATTCCTTTGTTCGCTAAGTGGAACACCATCTATACCGTTTCGCATGAAGACAAAAGTCCCACGAGTATAATTACTTTCTGTTTTTATCTCTACAAACTCTGATTCATTTAGAGACCGACGATGTAATAATTTTATGCAAAAAACAAAGCAAAACTCATTATAGTAATTATTTTCAGCTATTCATACAGAGAAACACCGACGAACACATTTTGTTATCACTGAAAAAAAAGAAAACTCCCATGGTATTCATTATTTTCATGCTTTCCATGCGAGAAAATGATAGATGACATACTGCAGATACCCCCTTTCTCAACGTTCACTGGTCACAGGATTCCATATCAACAGAGTCATGGTGAAATTGTGTGCAAAAGTGAGAGAGTTCCGCCGACCTAAGGAATCATCAGTAGTGTTGTTATTTGGAATAATCCTATTCGAGAATAACAAAGGGTTATTCGCGAATAGAATTATTCCAAATAACAACACTAATCATGAGTGATGTTCGTATACATGCGATAGAAAGAATGTGGAAATGCTCACGAAACTCTCTCAATATTTACCGTAGGAACACTCTTACGAGAGTGAAAGTGTGAACGGAAAGTGAAACGACCTATCGAACTTCTCACAAACGGAAAGATGAATTGATCATTTTGCATAATTAATTATGCTAATTAGCTAAATTACCTGATACTCTAAGTACGAAGGCGCATCGAGAGGAGTGAAGTCAGAGATTGCATTTGATAAATTGGAAAGCGGGATTTTGATGGTGCCAATTACTGAAATGAAATAGTTAGTGAAGTGAATGAATGATTTTTTTAGATTGATCAGAAAATGTATTTTTCGATTTTCGTAGCAATTTTGACTCACTCGTCAAAATCGTAGAGAGTATGAGCAACTTCCACGCATGATTCACTACGAGATTCCCGCACTGAAAGAAGTGATTAGAAAGAAGATCGGATATGAGATAGATCAAATATCAAACAAGGGAGCGAATATTTGAATAAAGATCAAAGATCAACTCACCGATCCAAAGAACCAACCGAGAAATCGAATAAATCTCGTTTGGTATAGTGAGTGCTTTTCACCCATCACTGGGGAAATTTATGGAGTGGTCAAAGCCGGCGATGGTTTAATTGATGAATGGACCGATTCTGAGGATGAATGAGAGGTCCTGCAACGAAATGGTCGTGGTAGTTAAATTACGTTTACTGTCGGGAGAGGGGAGAGAGAGAGAGAGAAAGAAAGAACAGAGAGAAATAGAATGGGTTCATTCAATTCTTCGATCAATCTGTGGTACGCGACTCGCGTTGCACACTTCCTTCTTTAGCAACGAGTTAGAACGTCATAACGGTGGGTGAAAGAGAGAGAAAGGGAGAGAGAGAGAGAGGGAGAGAGAGAGAGAGAGGGAGAGAGAGAGAGAGAAAGGGCAGGAAGGTAGAGATATCGGGGCATTTACAGCTCGCTATTTCCCGATCGCAGTTCCCGGCCGCATGCAACTTGACTGACAGTGAGTACGATTTATGAAAGTAGAGAGAGCGACTGTAGGATAGAACAAAAAGAAGAAGAAGAAGAAAAAGAAGAAGAATACTGTGGAAGGAGTGCTCCACACTTCAAAAGAGACTAAGCATCGACATTTCTGAAGAGGGCGGAACGATATTTTGCGTCTTCAACACTGAATGATATGAGAGAAAGTGAGGAGACTGGAGTTTGATAGATCGGGTTCCCAGAAGGAACTTGGGGGAAGGGGGGAATTCGGGGGAAGGGTGGAAGATGGAGTTGGCTGCAACTGAAGCACACTCACAGTATTGTTATTGCCCCACGGCACTACGGGTTATTGTGAGCTACGGGCAAAAGTGAAAAGAAGAGAAGAAAGTCGATAATTGGATGATTGAACACATGATTCCAAACCGCCAGAAAGGGGTCAGGCCGAGATAGTGTGCAAAAATGAGAGAGTATCTCCCAGTTTTACAAGCTCTCCCGCACGAAACCTTTTTGGGTTGACAGGCATGTGGAATGATAAATTAATCTTCTAGAATCTATCACCAAAGTGCTTAAGATAGTGGAAAAAAGTAATGATAGGGATGTGTGTCACTGGTCTAGACGAGACTGCCCTCTCAGAATGGAAAGATCTCTTGGTTAATCTCGCAACGAGAGATGACTTCAATCTGACAGAGCGGCGGTCTAGACCAGTGGCTCCAAAACATTTCTAGATTTAATCAGGGATTCGAAGAATGATTGTGAACTCGAATTGTACTCGAAGATCTTGTCCGTTTATCGAGAGTTTTGATCCATTTAGATAGTCACACTTTGAATGTTTATAATTGGCCGAGTTTGACAGTTCATCGTGTGATCGGGTGAAAGGGAAAGAGAAAAGACGCGTGGAGGCTATCGTTTTCTCACTTTGAGCGTTCCTAACTTCTTTCAATCTAGGGAATTCGATCGTTTTATTTAAAAGAGATATGAAGAAAGAGAGTAGAGAGAAGAGAGATAATATCTGACCCCACAACGAAACTTCTTCTTCTCTTTTATACTCGTGAGAGAGACAATCGACAGAGGAATGAACAACTTGCATCAACAGGAATCAGATGCACACATTATTTATCATTATCGCGCTCCGCCGAACTACCCAGTCGACCAGTGAACATTGCTGACTCACAAGTGAAAAATCGGAGAAACACAACAAAAAAAGGAAAGGAGGAAGAACCAGTGTGCCAAAAGCAGTAGCATCGAAAGCGAAAGGAACCACAGATTTGGCCTTACTTCTTGGGTGTGAAAGAGATGGGTCATTAGTTGTCTGAGACTAAAAGTACCATTACTAAAAGTACCACTACGGAAGATGAGGCTACCCTTTCTCTGCTTAGGTTTATGTCTCTACATTTCGCACAGTTGACAATTCCCCTCTGGAGAAGATCCGGAGAAGTACTTGTACAATAGAGAGCGATTGTGAAAATGAACGAGTGTCAGACAAGGAAATGATGTTTTATAGTTAGTCTGCTAATACAACAACATTAGGGTCAATCAGAATGAACATGCGAATTTGCAAAATGTAGTGAAGGTTATCACTAATCCTGCATCAACCACCACATTACTCTAGGGGGTTTATCGTGTGATCTCGGTTCTTTGGTGAAAAGACAAATTATGAATGTAAGACGATCGGTAATAAATGATCGAGAAGAGAACAATGGTCGATTTGCACAAAACTTCCGAAAGTGTCTCGACGAGATCAAGTTAGAGAAAGAGAGAATAACCAAGAGAGTGCGCTAAAGGAGAGAGTCAGAAAACGAAAGACGTTCTTGGCATGGTGCCAACTCGATGCTGTGTTGCAATCACATTCGCGTGGAGTGAAAACTCTCCGACTTTGTTCACGCAGGAAATGTTTTCTCCTAAAGAGAGATTATTGAGAGAATTGGAGAACTCCAGAGAATATAAGCGATTGAGACTGCGGAGTAAGTAAGGAAGTTTTCGTGTTTTGTTTTCGTGTTATACATGTTTTGAAACCAACAGAAAGGGGACAGTTCGAGAGAGTGTAGAAAAGTGAGAACGCACCCTCGATTTGACATGCTCTCTCGCCTCTAACCCCTTTATGGAGGGATGGCGGGCCGGTGGAATATTGTGCAGTAAAGAGCATAGATCAGTAGAATGAGAGGAATCTGATTTTGAGTACTATTGTAACCAGACAATTAAAGATGGGCAAGGGAAGTCAAATCAAGCGAACGATAGGGGCATTTCGAGGAAAAAAGAGAAAGGTAGAAAGGAGTAGAGAGGGGGAGGGTAGAAAGAGGCTGTGAACCCGCTGTGAAACCCCCTCTTCTTTTCCAGAGAAAGAAAGGAAAGAAGTGTGCAAGTAAACGAGTAGTAATACATGTCTTTGTGTCTCTTTCGATAGAATCGACTTTCTGTTCAAATGAAGAGACTATCTATCAATCATATTCGTCATTTGTTCCAAACTTGTCACAACTTTCAACTTGTTACCAGTCAAACTAGGAAACGGCAAACTTTACTCAGAGAACTTTACTCGACAAACTTTACACATTTCACTAATATGAACTGATCATGATTTGAAGACTCATTCTTCATTATCTCTAATCACTCTCTTCGTTCTTCATTATCTCTCATCACTCTCTTCATTCTTCCTTATCTCTCGTCGTATATCATGGGCACGGAAAGTTTTAGAAGGAATGCAGAAACTCGAAAACATTGAGAGTCGACCGATCAAAAAGTATCGAGAACATTGCAATCAGCAAGATTTCACGTGAACAATGGAATGAAATGGGAGGAAAAGGATTGAGATATCGATTCTAATTGACAAACGTGTCCCCCCCCTTACAATCCGTCAGAAGTTCGCGAACTTTTTACGCATCTTTTCTTGCTCGTTTTAGGCTATTTTCTTTATAATTTGCGTTAGGTGATTAGAGACGCATAAGAAACTACTAATGCCGAAGAATTTAACTCAAAATATAAACTAGGGAATTAGCCGCACTTCTTAGAAGGTCGCGGAATTCTGCGAGTTGTTTTCACGCAGCTAGACAGTGACGAGAGAGCACGCGGAACGAGGAGAGGGAAAAGTAAGCAATGTTGTTGTTGTATTTCTGCGCTCTCTCTGTTTACGTGCTCTCTCGTCACTGTCTAGCTGCGTGAAAACAACTCGCAGAATTCAGCGACCTTCTAAGAGGTGCGGCTAATTCCCTAGTTTATATTTTTGTTTAATTTCTTCGGAATTAGTAGTTTCTTATGCGTCTCTAATGACCTAACATAAATTATAAGGAAAATAGCCTAAAACGAGCAAGAAAAGATGCGTGAAAAGTTCGCGAACTTCTGACGGATTGTAAGGGTCGAGCATTACATATAATCAACATCTTAGTGAATTGGATTTTGAAGATTCTCGGCGATTGTGTCTGCATAGAGATTGCGTACAATATTGCATCTTAGAGTCTTTATTTTTTCTGTATATGTGAGTTTTCTAAACTCTGCAAATTATCTCTGCAGATCCTTGATTCATGGACTCCCTTCCACTTGACACAATATCAATTGAGTCTCCCGGCATTCGTTTTATCATTTCGCGTTCACAGTTACAGATGTGATCTTTGCAGTTTTACTATCACTAAAATGAGTTATTCCTCTTCCCTCCTACTCGCTTATATTATCATTGTTGGTGGCATCATTCTCTCTTTCTGTCATTCCCAATCAACATTTTGTCCCCTTTCGCTTCCCCGACAGACACACGTTTGATTAATTCATTGTTGTCAAATAGTGGGGTCTAAATGTTCATCGAATCTATCTAGTATTTAAAATTAACAAAAAATAATTAAAGTAAGCAACATAAGACAGATATCACCAGAGAGTTCAATTGCAGTGGGAGTGAAGAGCCGAGACGAGTCAATAACAGAATCTTGTGATGTTGTAGAGAAAGAGGCATATATTATGAGACCGTCCACCAGAGAGTGGAAATGGTCCGGGATGGGAAAAATGCAACCTACCCTCAAACTTTTTTTTGTGGAATAAGGTTCACGAGTGCTGATCGCAGCCGCATATACGAAGTCCTCCAGATTTTTTTGGGAGTCAAAAAAAATTTCCAAAATTTTGACATTTTTTTACACCCAAAAATAGACTATCGCTATAACTATCGAAAAGTTGTATATATTACGTATATTCACGTGCTGATTCCGAATTTCATAGTTAGAAAGGCTAAAACGAAGGTAGAAAAAAGTTAGAAACGAAAAATCACTTTTTAACTTGAAAAGTCCGAAAATCGATCTTTCAAAAAATTCAGTTGGTATTCTCACTATTATTTTCGGAATCTACACGAAAAGATAATATAAGTATAAATTTTTCACAACTTTGTTCACACAGACCCTTGAGATAATTGTGCTCAAACTAGGGCATTTGGTAATTTCTCAATGTGGTATAGACCAGATATGTTTTGAAATATGATCCCGATTGCGAAATATCACGTGTATCAAGTGATATTTTATTTTTCCACGATGCCGTGAACATGACTGACACGATGATTTCATCACCAGGTGGAAAACAATTTCAACATTTTTTCGACCATGAACAATCATGGAATTTTCGCAAAAATTTTTTTTTTCAAAAGTCGATAAACCTGTGTGAAATATATTCATTAGTTGAAATATAATAAGTTTACACCATGTTTTCCGATAAAACTGTTAGATTCGTTCATAATAATGGGGTGGTATTGAATATAACTTTGTTTGTTGTCTCTCGTATGCTTCATTACGATAGTCATATATTGTAATATAAATCGTGAAATAAGGTCTAACTATATTAAATATCAGGTAATTCACACATTTTAAACATTTTCATCGACTTTTGAAAAAAAAAGTTTTTGCGAAAATTCCATGAACCCGGGTTCATGGTCGAAAAAAATGTTGAAAATTTTTCCACCTGGTGATGAAATCATCGTGTGAGTCATGTTCACGGCATCGTGGAAAAATAATATATCACTTGATACACGTGATATTTCGCAATCGGGGTCATATTTCAAAACATATCTGGTCTATACCACATTGAGAAATTCCCAAATGCCCAAGTTTGAGCACAATTATCTCAAGGGTCTGTGTGAATAAAATTATGAAAAATTTTTATTTATATTATCTTTTCGTGTAGATTCCGAAAATAATAGTGAGAATACCAACTGAATTTTTTGAAAGGTCGATTTCGGACTTTTCAAGTTAAAAAAGTGATTTTTCGTTTCTAACTTTTTTCTACCTTCGTTTTAGCCTTTCTAACTATGAAATTCGGAATCAGCGCGTGAATATACGTAATATATACTACTTTTCGATAGTTATAGCGAAAGTCTATTTTTGGGTGTAAAAAAATGTCAAAATTTTGGAAATTTTTTTTGACCCCCAAAAAAATCTGGAGGACTTCGTATATGCGGCTGCGATCAGCACTCGTGAACCTTATTCCACAAAAAAAGTTTGAGGGTAGGTTGCATTTTCCCCATCCCGGACCCCTGCCAACCCTTTACGATCTCTCCTGGAGGGTCTCTTATATATAAGACAGATATCACGAGAGATTGCATGAAAATAGGCGTTTGGGGAAAAACTTTCAAAAAATATTTTTGATTTCGATCAAATAATTATGGTGGAGTACCTTAGAGACAAGAAATTTATTAATCTAGGTCTCAATTCTGGAAACCGGCTTTTAGGAATTTTTCGGTTCTGGGACCGGAATCGTCATAACTTCGTTCTTTTTTGTGCTAGAATGTTCCGGTTGAGCTTAAAATGAGCGGAAAATTCGCGCGAACAATTCTTATGTTCATTACAACTTCGCATACCGTGAACCAAAAAAGTTATGAAAGAAATTTGAAATTTTTTCAAAATAAAAAATAATTAAAAATGTAATAAAAATACACCAATGCTATGCTCCATGAGAAAGAGCATTCAAAGATCAGTTGAGAAAAATTTGAAAATGGGAGAAAATGTACTTACCCGTACTAGAAAAACCGAGTTGAAGATAAGTACTATGAGTAGGGGCCACAACGTGGTCAGCGGAATTGACTGACTGGGGTAGATTGTAGTATCAAAATGTGCCTACATGTCTGATTAAGACAAATCTTTTGGATTTAGGTCGATATCTTATCTCTGAGCCGAGCTACACCTCCAAAACCACGCGCGCTTCGACTGTTGTGAGAGGGAGAGAAAACGAGAGGAGAGGGGGGAGAGGCGGAGCCTATTCCCAAATCTTTCTATGGGCATAGCGCGCTTAATTAGAGATATTTTGATGGTGTGCCAGAAGATAAGTAGTAAATGAAGGTATGGAGAGTGCAATGGCGTCACAATTTGGAGGATTGCACGTGTCATAGCGCAGAGGTAGTGCAGGAGCATAGCGCGCAATTGCAGAGAGTAATCATCAGCTCGCATGGTGCAGTGGGTTGTGCGTTTGCTTTGTGAACGAGATGTCGCAGGTTCAATTCCCCTTTTGTGAAAACCATTGCTATTTACAGTAAAACGTAATGTTGATACTCTCGTACTCTTAAAACCCCCATTTTCACGCACTATTTTTGCAAACGAATGCACAATTCGGAGTCGCCGATTTTGATTTCTTTTTCGCTTGTAATATTCACTTAAAAATCAAGAGAATAGAATGCGGGTCTATCAAAAGTTGAGAGTTCATTATTAAGCCCAATTTCGACGATTTCGAGATTAATTTTCACTTTTTCGACACCTAAACGTTCTCTGATCAACTTTGATATAGGCGCAATCGATTGCCCTCTCCAAGACCTCCAAAACAAGCCATAATATGACTCATATCGTTTCGAATTACGCTTGTGCACTCCAATTCTCATTTATTTGTCAAATCCGGGTGCCCGAGAAGTGGGTGGACCTTGTGGACCCTAACTATGAGCCCGTTTGCGTAAGAGTCGGAAAAATCTCGGGACAGTAAAAAAGTGATGACCTGAGATAACAACGGTTTTAGATACAGTTCGGTGAGCTGAGAAATCTGACTAAGTCTCATTATATGCAAATTTGATTGTAGGTCACTATGGAGCTCCAAAGATCGGTAAAAATTACAGTTTTTCGATTATTTCTGGATACACAGTTGATAAAACAAAAAAGTTCAAAAAGAATGTCTAGTCGAATTTACATGGGGAATCTTACTGCACTCTTAGAAATGCAAAATAAATAATGTAAAAAAAATGAAAAATTTTATCTCAAGAACTAAGAAAATGTGGACAGCAATTTATGGACAGGATCTGGAGCGTACTCTCATTGACCTACAAAAAAATTTTGGAGCAAAAGAACTTCGCCAAACGGAGTAATGATTTTTCAAACACTGTGATCTCGGCATAATTCCCAGCATAGTACTTATCTTCAACTCGGTTTTTCTAAAACGGGTAAGTACATTTTCTACCCATTTTCAATTTTTTTCTCGACTGATCTTTGAATGCTCTTTCTCATGGAGCATAGCATTGGTGTATTTTTTTTACATTTTTGATTTTTTTTAAATTGTGGAAAAAAACTTTTTAAAATTTTTTTCATAACTTTTAAGTTGGAGGTGCACCTCCCCTCCATCGATCTTAAGTTGGAGGTGCACCTCCCCTCCATCGATCAATACCCGACGTTCTATTGATAACTTACTATGATACAGTAACTAGTGCCAGTCTTTCCGTATCTTCGACTATTTCAGCCCATTCCCATTGGCGGGTTCATCGGGCCAAGCCGTAATTGCGGAAAAGCAGGTACTGTAACATATCGACCAAGGCAAGATTACAGTATTCATCGATTGATTTCTTTCAGCATCGCTATTCTCTGTTGAGTACTATCTAGAGTTAACTGGAGAATTATCACAATACTAGGCATAGTTTCAGGGAAATGTGCCGTCACTACCGCGGGACGATCGATAACTGACTTTAATTATCGGGGATCATTGTGGGGCCTCCGACCGCGCGGCGAAGGGCGCGCACGGAATGGGAAGGAAAGGAACGGAATGGGAGCTCAAAGATGTATGGGAGGTGAACAAAGGGATTATTAGAGTAGGTCATTGGGGATCCTAAACGGAGCTTCGAGATTACTGTAGCTTTGGACAAAAGTTGTCGTAATTGGAGTCATTCGATTCGGGATCGGACGGGGATTACTGTGGCGCGGGTTAGGGGTACAGTAGAGCGAGATTAGGGGAAAGTGTGGGATAGAGTAGGGTTGTTTTAGCATGAGTTGGAGGATACTGTAGGGCTAATGGTGGGAATACTTGAATAATGAAGTAGGAATGCTGTGGGAATGAATAATGAAGGACTACTGTAGGGATGCTGTAGGGCGGATCGAGTGATACTGTAAGAGGGGTGAGAGGATATTGTGGGAGTACTATATATACATATATGTAAGTTTAGTGTAGGATTACTGTTTGCATTCTGTGGGTGTACCGATGTCAACCAAACCTATAGTGGCACCGTGGATGGCACCGTCCGTTGTGCACTAACTAAAAATCGATAATGTAATCCGGGTTACATTAGCTTTTGCCGAGGGACCACCATTTTACAAAATTGAGCAAAACGAATCGGGATTGCTTGTATGAGTTGACATTCGGAAATTCCTTGAAGGAAAGGTATACCGCCCCTCTGCTCCGTACCCCTGTGACAGTAGCAATGGTTAAAGAAAAGGATTTTGCGAAGTTGTGTCGAACAAGTACTTTTTCCTAAAAATATAAATTGCTTGCGCGTACATATGTAACCTTGAGACCTATTTTTTAATCAAAATGCATAGCTGAGCTGTAACGCGTTCGGATAACAAAGGTCAGAAGGTCAAGTCCTATCCGTGCCAAATGTCGGCTCTGTTCCAATAAAAAGGTCTTTGGTGACAAAAAAGTCCTTCGAAAATTACAAGGTCCCAAAAAAATTGAGAGGTCCTTTGGGTTTTATTTCAATTGAAGGGTCCCAAAAAAATTGAAAGGTCCCACGCATAGCATTGCATGAGTCGACCCATGCGACGTGCCTACCAACTTTTTTGGCAGGCACGTCGCACCCATGACCCGGGGTTCATGGTCAAAATCGATATTTTCGATTATCGATTGATCAACCCAATCTATAGCGGGATGGTACCGTATGGTCTACAGTAACTCAAAATCGATAATCAGGGTTACCGTAGCTTTCGCTGCGGGACCATCATTTTACAAGTTGCACCAAATGAGCCGGGATTGCTTGTATGAGTTGGCATTCGGCACGACATTGCTCAAAAGGTATACGGTAGCTCGGCTACCGTACCCATGACTTAGCTACGGTAGCTTTCGCTGCGTGACCACCATTTTACAAAGTTGTTCGAATCGAGTCGCGATTGCTTGTATTAGGTGGTATTCGGTACGAGATTGCTCGAAAGGTATACTGTAGTCCGTCTACCGTACCCATAGCTGCGCTACAATAGCTTTCGCTGCTGGACCACCATTTTACGAAGTTGCGCCAAATGAGCCGGGATTGATTGTTTGAGTTGGGAGTTGGTATTCGGAACGTCATTTCTCGAAAGGTATACGGTAGGTTGGCTACTGTACCGCGGGTTAGGTAGCTTTCGCTGTAGGACCACTATTTTACAAAGATCTTTGAATCGAGTCGCGATTGCTTGTATCAGTTGGTACAGTATCAGTTCAGTACGACATTGCTCGAAAGGTATACTGTAGCTCGGGTACCGTACCCATAGCTGCGCTACAGTAGCTTTCGCTGCGGGACTACCATTTTACAAAGTTGCGCCAAACGAGTCGCAATTGCTTGTATGAGTTGGTATTCATTCGTTCATTCATTCATTCATTATTTATTCCTTCAGAGTGGATTGGGATCATGAGGTAGGTTGTCAAGGGGCAGGAGACGGATGTCCGTCGACATGGTCGAATCGGGGAGCGGGTATTGTTTCTGCATGGCAGCAAGGGTATTGAGAGAGGGGCGAGGGGGTGGGAGTGGATTTCGATGATGGGATCAAAGAAGCCAGTTTTGAATAATAGACTGAGGGATGAAATGTTTAGGTTGGGAGCGAATATATTTACGAAAAGAGTCGCGGGACAGGTAAACTGATTTAAATGGGAGGGAATTCCAGTTAGAGATCGTCCTAGATGCAAGTGTGGTATGCGAATTTCGGTGGGAAGATTCGGAAAGGATGTGAGTTACGTACAAATTAGGGTTGGTAAAATCGGTGAAGCCCGGTACAAGGTTAACCGTCCCCTTTTTAATGTGAAAAGCTCGCGAAAAGCTCTAGCCCGAGCCGGTTCACCGTGGTCGAGAGAGAGCGCGCGGTCCGAGTCACGAGCCCGAGGATCACCGCCGGCTCGCAGAAAGCTCGCGGCTCGCGACGGACGGCGAGCTTTTTTGGGAGTGAGGCTGAGAGCGAACACCGTCTCGGCTAAGGAATTGGCCGATCTCATTGATTGCCAGATAGATTACCGCTCCGGCCTACATGGCCTATGTGGTGCAGTGGTTACCGTTTTGCCACTCCACCCGAATGTCGTTGGTTCAACCCCGTGTCGACGTACTCATTTTTGCTCTCCTCCAATTGGATTGCTGCCTATTACTACTGGAATATCCCTTTTCACGGTACATTTCCACATAATGATGTAGATAATGCAGAATCGCCTTCGCTCGATTCGCACTTTATGAAAGAAGCATTCGCATTCACAAAGAAGCATTCGCATTCACAAAGTAGTGCTTCCAAGTGGTAGAGGAGTGAGTAGAATGTACCGAAATCGTAAAAAAAAGGATATAAAACTCTAATGATAGAGAACAATCTAAATGGAAGAGAGCAAAAATGAGTGCGTCGACGCGGGAGTCGAACCACCGACATTCGGGTGGAATGGCAAAACTGTAACCACTGCACCACATAGGCTATGTAGGACGAGCGGTAATCACTCTGGAAATCAGTGAGATCGGCCAATTCCTTAGCCGAGACGGTGTTCACTCTCGCCTCCCTCCCAAAAAAACTCGCGGTCCGTCGCGAGCCGCGAGCTTTCTGCGAGCCGGCGGTGATCCTCGGGCTCGCGGCTCGGACCGCGCGCTCTCTCTCGACCACGAGCCGAGGTGCACCTTCGGCTCGCATCGTTTTAACCAACCCTAGTACAAATCGAGTAAGAGGGGCACGATTAAGAAGAGAGGAATCGTCTAGTTCGTAGGTGTTGTGAAGGGTGGAATGGAGGAATACAATGTCGGATATAAACCTACGGCGTTCTAGTGCAAATATATTCAAAGCACGTAAACGATTACGGTAGTTCACTGAGGGAAGGTTACAACGATAGTACAACTTTCTAGTGTAGTCACGTTGAACTGTTTCTGTATTCGGTAAGTCAAAGTTGCACCAAATGAGCCGGGATTGCTTGTATGAGTTGGCATTCGGCACGACATTGCTCAAAAGGTATACGGTAGCTCGGCTACCGTACCCATGAGTTAGCTACGGTAGCTTTCGCTGCGTGACCACCATTTTACAACGTTGATCGAATCGAGTCGCGATTGCTTGTATTAGGTGGTATTCGGTACGAGATTGCTCGAAAGGTATACTGTAGTCCGTCTACCGTACCCATAGCTGCGCTACAATAGCTTTCGCTGCTGGACCACCATTTTACGAAGTTGCGCCAAATGAGCCGGGATTGCTTGTTTGAGTTGGTATTCGGATCGTCATTGCTCGAAAGGTATACGGTAAGGTTGGCTACTGTACCGCGGGTTACGGTAGCTTTCCACTATTTTGGACCACTATTTTACAAAGTTCTTCGAATCGAATCGCGATTGCTTGTATGAGTTGGCATTCGGCACGAAATTGCTCGAAAGGTATACTGTACCTCGGCTACCGTAGCCCGTGGTTATCTAGCAATGCTTAAAGGGCCCGATTTTTCGAAGGAATTTCATAATTTTTAGATTTGCTAAGAACATGGCACGAGGTACTTCTACCCTCTCTCTCTATGGAATGACGTTTGAAGAACTACAGTATACCTTTCGAGCAATGTTGTACCGAATACCAACTCATACAAGCAATACCGGCTCATTTGGCGCAACCTTGTAAAATGGTGGTCCCGCAGCGAAAGGTACCGTAACCCGTGGAACAGAAGGCGATGTGCCGTATGCCTTTCGAGCAATGTTGTACCGAATACCAACTCATACAAGCAATCCCGGCTCATTTGGCGCAACTTCGTAAAATGGTGTTCGCGCAGCGAAAGTTACCGTAGCTAAGTCATGAGTACGGTAGACGGACTACAGTATACCTTTCGAGCAATTTCGTACCGAATACAGAAACAGTTCAACGTGACTAGAAAGTTGTACTATCGTTGTAACCTTCCCTCAGTGAACTACGGTAATCGTTTACGTGCTTTGAATATATTTGCACTAGAACATCCGACATTGTATTCCTCCATTCCACCCTTCACAACACCTACGAACTAGACGATTCCTCTCTTCTTAATCGTGCCCCTCTTACTCGATTTGTACGTAACTCACATCCTTTCCGAATCTTCGCTCCGAAATTCGCATACCACACTTGCATCTAGGACGATCTCTAACTGGAATTCCCTCCCATTTAAATCAGTTTACCTGTCCCGCGACTCTTTTCGTAAATATATTCGCTCCCAACCTAAACATTTCATCCCTCAGTCATTTATTCAAAACTGGCTTCTTTGATCCCATCATCGAAATCCACTCCCACCCCCTCGCCCCTCTCTCAATACCCGCTCCCCGATTCGACCATGTCGACGGACATCCGTCTCCTGCCCCTTGACAACCTACCTCATGATCCCAATCCACTCTGAAGGAATAAATAATGAATGAATGAATGAACGAATGAATACCAACTCATACAAGCAATTGCGACTCGTTTGGCGCAACTTTGTAAAATGGTAGTCCCGCAGCGAAAGCTACTGTAGCGCAGCTATGGGTACGGTACCCGAGCTACAGTGTACCTTTCGAGCAATGTCGTACTGAATACCAACTCAAACAAGCAATCCCGGTTCATTTGGTTTAACTTCGTAAAATGGTGGTCCCGCAGCGAAAGCTACTGTAGCGCAGCTATGGGTACGGTAGACGGACTACAGTATACCTTTCGAGCAATCTCATACCGAATACCAACTGATACAAGCAATCGCGACTCGATTCGAAGATCTTTGTAAAATAGTGGTCTTACAGCGAAAGCTACCTAACCCGCGGTACAGTAGCCGACCTACCGTATACCTTTCGAGCAATGACGTTCCGAATACCAACTGCCAACTCAAACAAGCAATCCCGGCTCATTTGGCGCAACTTCGTAAAATGGTGGTCCAGCAGCGAAAGCTACCGTAGCTAAGTCATGGGTACGGTAGCCGACTCCAGATGCATTGTTTGCTACAAGGGAGATTGAGGTTTTACGTGAACATCAAGCAGATACTTTTTGGTTATTGGAATAAGCTGTTAGATCAAAATGGAGGGGAAAGTTGCCTTCTGTAGCAATATTACCGTATTTTGATGTTCGAAAATTTACCCAAGCCGAATTTCTGAAATTGCGCAAATTATGTTACAGTTGAAAGAGATAAATCTCGAGTAGTGATTGCCTGATAGTGAGAGGAATACCATATCTCAACTACACCACTCACGGGTTTTTTTCGCCAATATTATGTGACATTGATATTTTTAAATTTTATCTTTATTTAATGTCATCAGATCTTTCTAATTTTTGAGAGTATTAAACGATTCCCAGCGATTTTTTCTAGCCGTGCGACCCGTGCTACAAAGTCATTATGTTGGTACCAGCTCACTTTTCGGTTTTTTTAAAAGTTTTTTGCCTCGCTAAATTCGGAATGGCTGGGACTAGCGAAACGGTTATATGTGTGCGATAGATGAACTCTTCGGCAATCGTATTCACCTATTGGTTATGCCGTTAGTTTCCGCACAATGCTGCATGCGATGCATTTTTCTGGGATCTCACCATTATAACTTTCGCTTGCAATGAGGCTGAATCGTGTAAGTTATTGCCATGTAGTCATTGCACATCCACTATTCAAGTATGCACGGGAATTTCGCTAACTTCAGAAGTTGCAGCAACATTACGTCACTTTTGCAGCAATCTTTTTTGACGTGTAGCAAATTTGCTGCAGATTTCCTTCTAGACCTATCGTGGTGGTTAGGAATTTTCGAGCACAGGGCAACTCGGAAGCGAAGTTTTGTGAATTTTCAACTTTCTTTCGGTTTCAATCGATTGAACAGCGTGAACAGCAATTTCGCACATTTACTGACCATTTCCGACCTCGTAATGTTGTCCGCAGGCATTTAATCACTATCAAATTGCACAGTATGTATTCCTTTGAGCCCCAGATCATCCATTCTATGTGACTGGTCAAGCATGGAATCTACAGCATAGTTGCTACACGTAAAAAAAAGAGTTCTACAAAAGTGACGTAGTGTTGCTGCAACTTCTAAAGTCAGCTGAATCCCGTTCATACTTGCATAGTGGATGTACAATGACTGCACGGTAATAGTCTACACAATTCATCCTGATTCCTCATTTCATGTGAAAGTTATATTATGTGGCATAATGGTGTGATGCCAGAAAGCACGAGGTCGTACTTCCACTGCTGGATGTAATGAACTAGAAAATATCGATTGGAATCAAGAATTATTAATCCTCTCTAAAAATTAGAAAGATCTGATGACATTAAATAAAGATAAAATTGAAAAAAAGCCAATGTCACTTAATATTGGCGGCAAAAATACAGGCAAATGTACAGAAAAATGGCAAATGTACAAAAATTGTTTTCTCCTCTTTCCTGAACCAAGAACAGTCAGTTACAAACGCTTCACTTTCCATATCAGAACGATACATTGAATGGTGTATTTTCAGGAATCGATCGATGAGAAAAAGACGCGAAGAACT
The DNA here is from genome assembly GCA_036245785.1 of Pristionchus fissidentatus. Lineage (NCBI taxonomy): Eukaryota > Metazoa > Nematoda > Chromadorea > Rhabditida > Neodiplogasteridae > Pristionchus > Pristionchus fissidentatus. The sequence continues at coordinate 21,540,209 of BTSY01000002.1, forward strand.
CTAACTCGCATTCTATTAATGGCGGAGTTGCTGTGCGCTGTTACCCACTACTCTCCTCTTGGAAAGTCGTTGAATGAGGCCAAGCAGTCTTCGGCAAAATTCCTCCGCGAATCGGGTCTTTCGATTTGGAAAGGAGTTGGTGCCGCAAACTCCGAGTACAGGCTCGAGAAGGTTTCCCAAACCACATTCAAGATCCATTACTGTGACGGCGGCTTAGAACTGTTCAACGTCACACAGTACTCTGAGTGGTCCAGTCGTCTGCGCGTCATCAGTAATCCGCTCCAGGTATTGAATACACTTTGTTGAATTGCGATTTAAAAATACTTAATTCAAACGTAACTTTCAGATACTTGAATTCCCAAAGACGATATCGCATCGAGTGAAAGTTTTCTACATTAAACTTCGCTTCATACAGATGCTAATGAGCCCAGATAAGGACAAGACCATTGCGAATAAAGAGGCCAGTCACTATTTCATCTTCATATTTCTCATGCTCATCAGGAAAAGGATAAGGCCAACAAAAAAATTAAACGATTTAAAAGTGCCAATGAAAAAGTTAGAGATCAAACCATTAAATTTTAGGCTGCGATGATCCTAATACTAATACACGATTTCGCGGAATTCGGAACAATTACTTCAGCGAGTGGCAAATTGATGTCTAAACTATCACCTTCTTCCCCCTATATACTCATCTCCGATAGTTTCGCCTTTGTGAGTCTATCATTTAATTCAAATATAGATACAGAATGCTAGGGATTTGAAGAACACGTGATTGGAATGGAAAATGCACTCAAAGACGATATTTGAATTAGTTTATTATAGGCATAAGATTTTATTGCCCCCCGGGAAATACTAATTTACAGTTCTGAAAAATTGCTTCTGGATGTGCAGTCGTCGAGTGATCCCAATGCAAAACTGCTCAAATATCTTATTGGATTTGCTGATGTGACGGAGATCAGGAATTCCCTTCTCGATCACGACCAAATTGAACAGATGGTGAATTCCTTATTTATTACAAAAAAGATATCACACAATATTATTTAGGCAAAAGTTCTCTCGTCACTGGGAAAAAAAATTAATGATACTCCACTCGATTCGTATGCGATTACAGAAGTCAGTTTGGCACCGGAAGGAACCACCCAATAGCATGATTTATTTTCTCAATTCACGCTCAAATTCGATTCGTCGTGTTTTTTTTTGTGAGACACTTTCGCAGATGGGTGACGAGCGACAGATGGAGGTGGAGAGTGTGGAGCGACTGGAGGCTGAAGAGCAGAGAACGAGGTAGGGAGAGAGGAGGGAGGTGGTTATGGCAGGCTGGTTTTACGGTATGAAACTGACATTATGGAAGATTGATGACCGTTACAGTAGATGGAGGATCTGCTCAAAGTTTGGCAATTGGTTGGTGGATTTGTGGTGCAACAACATTATGTATTTGCAGACTGTAGCATCTTTGCATCGAGCTCGAGGAGTCGCTGACGACCGCGCAGAAGCTGCTTGCTGCTGAGGTAGTTCAACTTTATAATTTCTCACCATTGTTCTTGGCTTTAGCAGCGGAACTCTTTGTTATTTCGGACGAGTTATAAGAGCGAATTTGTAATAGCATGGGCACATACAATTGATACAGTTACTAAATCTGGAGATGGCTCATTTTTGGAACTTCCGGCTTTGAGCACTGCCAAGAATTCCCAGAATTTGTTTGGGGTTAAGATTCAGCTCTGTTTGTTTTGGTTCCGAAATCACTTGAAATGCCCTCTGGATCGCAAAAGAGTGTAAATGCTTTGTATTTGAGGAGAAGCGCGCTACAACGGCTGAGGCTGACAGGAAGAAGCTGCTCGAGAAAGTGCACTATCTGGAGACGCAGTTGGAGAGGCAGGAGTTATTGAGGTACGGTAGTGGGACATACTGCAGTTACAATATGATAGATAGAGTACTGTGTGTGATAATGTAGGTAGAGTGTGGTGTGATGGATGAAAATGAGCGAGTTGAATTGTGGAAAGAAGGCAGACAAGGATCGACTGGACATGTCGGAGGAGCTGGAGAGTGTCAAGCAGGTGTGCATTTGTAGTTTCTAGGTGGATTTGAGTTTCACTTTGTCTTTATGCTTGTGCAAATTCTCTCTTTTTTCAGGTACTGGAGGAGAGTCAGGACAAGGCTGCTGCAAATAAGCTGCTCAGAGCGAAGAGGGAGGACGAGTATGCTAATCTTCAGGTAAGATGGAAGAAACGCTGCTGTGGAGATCTGAAATGATGTATTTCATAGTGATGACGTAATTTCGATGTAATTGCAGAAACAAATGGAGGAACAGGCGAGACGAAGCGAGGAGGAAATGGACAAACTGAAGCAGAAGGTAGGATTACATGTCTCAATGTGTCGTTGTAGATGTTCTTGATGTACAAATTTGTTCTTTGGTGATTGTATTCGCTACGTGAGAATATGACGACTTTTTTGAACCAAACTATTTTTAGTTATAATAAAAATTATTGTTTTTTTCTGCTTTGAGCTGTCCCGTTCGAACAAGCTGCTCGAGGACGAATGCATGGCACTCAAGAAGGAGAATATGGCGGTCAGATAATATATTTTGTTTTTTAAACCCTTTTTTGTTGTTAAAGTATTATAATATCTTATTTAGTATTTGTATTCCATGTCTTAATTGATTTAATGGTGCTGGGCTATCCGATTACTTGACTGGCACGATACGTACTCCTCTGCTTGCAGCGCACACTCGAAAAGAAATCGATCGAAGAGAAGGCGGCTGATCTGTCGAACAGACTGATTGAGGAGGAGGAACGACACAAAACACTTCAGGTACGGTAGTATAGAGATAACGATAGTACGACGGAGCAGGGTGATGATGCTGTGGAGATCTGAAATCATGTATTTCATAGTGATGACGTAATTTCGATGTAATTGCAGAAAGAAATGGAGGAACAGGCGAGACGAAGTGAGGAGGAAATGGACAAACTGAAGCAGAAGGCAAGCGTCCCCAGCTCAATATTCCGTTGTATCTGTGCTTCATACGCATATTTTTTCACTATGATTGATGATTACTTTTACGGAAAAGTTCTTCATTTTTAAATTTATAACAAAAACACATCTTACTATCAGATGTCCCACTCGAACGAACTGCTCGAGAATGAATGCACGGCACACAAGAAGGAGAAGATGGCGGTCAGATATTTTATTTTATTATTATTTTAATATTATAAAATTAATTTGTTGATTGACCCAACTTAACGATATGCTGAGAAAGGAAGAAAAAATAAAATAAATAATTTGAGATGGAAAAGCGGCGTGAGTCTGCCGACTCGGACCTGGAGACGCTCAGACGAGAGATTGCAACTGCTGTAGCTGCAAAGATGGAGGCCAATAGACGGTGATTTACAGGGTGGCACAAAAGTATTTTGACAAACTTTGAATCTTCACAATTACCCATACGAATGAGCTACTGCTTTCAAGTATATACCATATATTGCTCACGTCTTTGCCATTATAGCATGAATATTTGAGCTTTTCAAAGGACAGATCACTGGAGATCCATAACTTTATTAAAAAAATGTTGTTAGGCGATTTCATTTTACATCTATTTTTTGAATGTAAGTTCAAATACTTCGAAGGCTGGTCATTCCTACTTCTTTAGTACTACAATTGCTAATTATTTTTCCTTATGAGCCTACATTATGACCTATATTTTAGGCCAAGCTATGTCCACCTAATATAAATTTGAGACTAAGTGAAAATAACGGCATACATGAGATACGATGTCACATATAGTGACAAAGAAGGTTTTCTCAGAAAAGCTGAGAAAAAGAGATAACATTTGATGAGGTAGATATGTATCTAACGCAAAGATTGTAAATTAATGTGTTTGATGTAGCTCGAGAAAACATTGATACTACTATTGCTTACAATATCATCATCTAGACGATTCCAATGATGAACTATTCTATTTGAAAAGAAACGATTAAACCTGACGGTGTTACAAGTAAATGGACATATTGAGCCTATGACCTCTAGAGTTTTGTGCATACTTGAATAGTGGAGGTGCAATGACTACAAGGCAATAACTTACACGATTCAGCCTCATTGCAAGCGAAAGTTATAATGGTGAGATCCCAGAAAAATGCATCACATGCAGCATTGTGCGGAAACTAACGGCATAACCAATAGGTGAATACGATTGCCGAAGAGAAAAGTGAGCTGGTACCAACATAATGACTTTGTAGCACGGGTCGCACGGCTAGAAAAAAATCACTGGGAATCGTTTAATACTCTCAAAAATTAGAAAGATCTGATGACATTAAATAGAGGTAAAATATAAAAATATCAATGTCAGATAGTATTGGCGGAAAAAAATCCGTGAGTGTTGTAGTTGAGATATATGACAACTAAAATTTGCACCACAACTTCGAAAAAGCATCTTTTTCTTTCATTAATGGATTCATTCATTCATTCATTATTTATTCCGTCAGAGTATCGCATACAAATAATGAATGAATGAATGAATCCATTAATGAAAGAAAAAGATGCTTTTTCGAAGTTGTGGTGCAAATTTTAGTTGCACCCGTCATATATCTCAACTACAACACTCACGGATTTTTTTCCGCCAATACTATCTGACATTGATATTTTTATATTTTATCTCTATTTAATGTCATCAGATCTTTCTAATTTTTGAGAGTATTTTTGAGAGTGGATGAAATCAAGAGCTATAGATTGCGAAAATTTTGTTTTGATATTCGCCAATATTGCAATGTATATATTCGGCGGATAAGGAAATCTCCATCTCCCTAATCATTGCTGGTGGTTTGTTTGAAATCGCCATTCTGACAGGCTTTTGTAATGGCTTGCCCGGCAAACCATTCTGACAACTTGTCAGAATGGCGAATTGGACTGATCATTTTAGGAATAGGCCGAACCATTCTGACACGTTGTCAGAATGGCGTACCGCCTAATTATTCCCCATTCATTTTTGATAATGTGTCAGAATGGTCATTTATGAGCGCTTTTTTCTATTGATGTCATTATGTTGTATATTATGTTTATTAATTATTAGTTGCTCGGAACGATAATTTCCACATCAGTTCACAGATCCAGAAAGGGGTCAGAAACAAGAGAATTTGTAAAAAGAGAGAGAACCTCTTTCTTCTACTCACTCTCCTGCCCATGACCCCTTTCCGGAGATATGACGGCAAAATGGAATCATGCGCCTCCGCATTCTTCGTGTTAAGTAGTTGACGACGACCAATGTCGAATCCATCGTTCACATCGACCAGCTCACACACCCTCACATCGATGAAATGAAGTGAGATAGAGAGTTCGCTCGTTCAAATCTTAGTCAAATCTGGTCATCCCCTTTGTTTTTCGCTTCATTTTAATTCATTCTCACAGATTCTTCCCTTCGCAGTTGGTCGGTGCATATTTCACTTTATTATACGTTCATTGACTATCATTATTTTTGTCAATATTTAGCCACTTTTCCAGAAAACCGGATCAAGCGGACTCTCACTATCAAGGATGACGATGACCGATACGCAGTCTATTATGTTTAGAGTACGAGAAATTCACTGCAATTTAGCTATCAAGAAGAAGATTTTATAAATATCCGCTACCTCAATTTATATATGATTCCCGTCAAATAAAAGCTCACTGTGTTGCACATATCCCACAATCAATGTCGAAATAAATTATAAATAAAAAGAATAGATTGTTGCACAAAAATATAACGAACAGGCCATTCTGACAACTTGTCAGAATGGGTTGGCCGACCAACCATTCTGACAAATTGTCAGAATGGTTGTTCCGAATAACCATTTTGACAATGTGCCAGTATGGTTTTTAAAGGGAAATCGAGGGAAACAGTGGTGACGCATGTTATAGAACCAAATAGTAGACGAAAGTAAGTAGTTCCCAAGTATGTAGTTCAAATAAGTAAGTTGAAATTCCTTTAACATGGCTTTTCGCTGTGCGAACCAAGCTTCCGAAAACTTGGAATGGTACCCTACTTTTTAGGTAACTATGGTGCAAATTTTAGTTGCACCCGTCATATATGGTATTCCTCTCACTATCAGGCAATCACTACTCGAGATTTATCTCATCCAACTGTAACATAATTTGCGCAATTTCAGAAATTCGGCTTGGGTAAATTTCGAACATCAAAATACTGTAATTGTGCTGCAGAAGGCAACGTCCCCCCTCTCGTATTTAAAAAAATATCAAAATCCCACGATTTCATTTAACTACGATTTCTTTCACTTATAATAATGCATCTGCCGTATTCCAATTAATCAATTAGTAATCGAGAGAATGTTTTCATCCATCGTATTTCTAGTTCCTAGGCACATCTCTACTCCATTTTGATCTAACAGCTATCTTATTCCAATAACCAAAAAGTATCTGCTTGATGTTCACGTGAAACCTCAATCTCCCTTGTAGCAAACAATGCATCTGGAGTGTGAAATGTGAGACCACAATCTCTTAATTTCGGACGTTCTTCCTCATCCGCCGACAGGTGAAGAGAGTGATCGAAATGAGGAGAGCGTGGTTTCACATTTCAAACTCTACATGCATTCTCATTTCAAGTAAAATAAAATTCGCCGTTTTTTTGATTGAGGGATTAAAGTGAATTCGATAAAAGATATCTTGTCTTCAACAAACAATAGCGTAGGAGTAGTCATCGACCCACCTGTCCATCTCCAGGGGAGATAGCTTCCTCCATTCCTCCCTTCAGTGCTTCGAATGCATCCATCTCCTATAACGATTCTCCATTCAGTAATGTACCATAATTGAGTTCCATCTCCATATAAAATAGCTTAAAAACTTCAGAAAAGTATCGCACTGCAAATCGGTGAAATTGTTTAGCTAGTTTCCAAAACGAGGACATCCGTTTTAATACAAAACAACAGTCTGGGTTTTTGCTAGAAATACGAATAGTCGATGTAGATTTATCTTGTATCCCCGCTTGATATCGAATTTCGCTTAGATTTGAGCTAAATATTAATCTATCCTTTCCCATCTTGAGTTTGTCGTCTGCAATATCTCCCAACATCGTCAGCATCTGTTTCCTCCAATTGTCCGCAGACTATTGATCGGGTTTAAGTAAAGGTGTTTCATGTCAAGCGATTTTACAGTAGCCAGCTACCACGCTAGATGGGGCAAGCCGGTAAGCCAGCTGCAACGTGGGATTACGTAACCCAAGCTTTCCCACGGCATCTAGGGCACGTTACCTTTCGCAATCAATGTTGCTACCAATTTACCGCCCCGGGGTGGATGGAAGGCTTGGTTGGCCTCGGCGGGGATCGAACTCGTGACCCTACGAATGACTAGCAGTTGCTTACACCACTCGGCCATTCCGCCCCTCGGGTTTAAGTGTGGTCGAATAAAAGTATTTTTTATTCTTTATGGAGTAGTCTTTTGGTCTGCGTATTTTGTAGTGTATTGATTGCAGCACACGGGTGAGGTTGATACGGAAGTGAGAGAGACTTCGTGTGCTGCACTCGGATCTGCAATGGTTGCAAATGATGGTTGATGCATGATTAGTGATAACCTTCACTATATTTTGCAGATTCGCATGTTCATTCTGATTGACCGTAATGTATTTGTATTAGAAGACCAACTATACAACATCATTTCCTTGTCTGACACTCGTTCATTTTCACAATCGCTCTCTATTGTACAAGTGCTTCTCCGGATCTTCTCCAGAGGGGAATTGTCAACTGTGCGAAATGTAGAGACATAAACCTAAGCAGAGAAAGGGTAGCCTCATCTTCCGTAATGGTACTTTTAGTATGAGACAACTAATGACCCATATCTTTCACACCCAAAAGTAAGGCCAAATCCGTGGTTCGTTTCGCTTTCGATGCTACTGCATTTGGTAAACTGGATTTTTTTGGTACACTGGATTTTTCAAATATGAAGTTCGATGTGTTTCGTGATGGGCTATCATATGCAAAAGGATCCGCGATTTTGAAGCGATTTATAAGGAAAATGCGAAAAAAATGTCCGTCACGCGCACGGGAAAAAAACCAACACACAGGCAAACAGACAGACATTTTGATTTCCTATAAGTGGAGGAATGAAGAGACTATCAATCATATTCGTCATTTGTTCCAAACTTGTCACAACTTTCAACTTGTTACCAGTCAAACTAGGAAACGGCAAACTTTACTCAGAGAACTTTACTCGACAAACTTTACACATTTCACTAATATGAACTGATCATGATTTGAAGACTCATTCTTCATTATCTCTAATCACTCTCTTCGTTCTTCATTATCTCTCATCACTCTCTTCATTCTTCCTTATCTCTCGTCGTATATCATGGGCACGGAAAGTTTTAGAACTCGCTCATTGGGTAGTCACTTCAGAATAAGGAAGGAATGCAGAAACTCGAAAACATTGAGAGTCGACCGATCAAAAAGTATCGAGAACATTGCAATCAGCAAGATTTCACGTGAACAATGGAATGAAATGGGAGGAAAAGGATTGAGATATCGATTCTAATTGACAAACGTGTAATATTTGCTTATACAATGAGTACTGTAAGGATTACATAAACCAAAAACACAACGCCAATTATTTAGAGCATTACAGATAATCAACATATAAATGAGTTAGATTTTGAAGTTTCTCGGCGATTGTGTCTGCATAGAGATTGCGTACAATATTTCATCTCAGAGTCTTTATTTTTTCTGTATATATGAGTTTTCTAAACTCTGCAAATTTTCTTTGCAGATCCTTGATTCATGGACTCCCTTCCACTTGATACAATATCAATTGAGTCTCATTCGTTTTATCATTTCGCGTTCACAGTTCACATCTTGCTCATTGTCCAAGTTCACATACAGATGTGATCTTTGCCGTTTTACTATCACTGATAATGAGTTCTTCCTCTTTCCTCCTTCTCGCTTCTATTTTCATTGTTGGTGGCATCATTCTCTCTTTCTGTCATTCCCAATCAACATTTTTCTCCTTTCGCTTCCCCACCGACCCACGTTATTCATTGCTGTCAAATAGTGGGGTCAAAATGTTCGTCGAATCTATCTAACTTTTAAATAAAATCTATCTAATTTGCGAATTTAACTAAAAAATATAGAAAATAAATAACATGAACAACTCAACATAGTTGAAGTGAAAACGAGAGCCGTAGATGAGACATTACGGAGCCGTTTCTGAGTGAAAACCGTTCATTAAACTTACCGGCCTTTATGATACGTTTTTTAGAATGAACATAACGACAGAGACCACACCATTTTTCAAATTGAATTCAAAACACTGAACCAAAAATCAATCAAGAATCAAAAAGAGAATCAAATGTCAGGCTCGATTCCGGACTTTGAAGATCTATAGAACTCTAGAAGTCGCATAACAGGCCAAAATGGTTGATCTACTACGGTAATAGGCGGATTCCAGGGGAAGCTCGGTAGCAGGCTCCAAGTTCGGTTCAGGGGGAGCTCGGTAGCCGGGTCCAAGTTCGGTTCAGGGGAAGCTTTGCAGCCGTCTCCAGGTTCGGTCCAGAGGAAGCTCGGTAGCAGGCTCCAAGTTCGGTCCAGGGGGAGCTCGGTAGCCGGCTCCAAGTTCGGTCCAGGGGGAGCTCGAGAGCCGGCTCCACGTTACATTGAAGCTCGACTTATGTTGGGGAGTGTTAATCGGTACAAAGAGTACTGGCTTATTCCTGTTGCAAAAAGCTCGTGATGCGGGGGTCGAACATGCTTCGGTCGGATTTGAAACCACTTGGCCATGCATTTTGTTTAATTTTTTACATTAAAAAGTTTTCTTTTGTGGATATACATATGCTAGTGAAGAGAGTGTGTCGAAATCTTTCTTTGTTCCCGAGTTATTCAGCAATAAAGTTTGAACACACGGACACACACAGACAGACAGACAGACAGACAGACAGTCAGACAGACGTTCTGAAATAATAGTTTTTAGGAATCACAATATTCTGTTATGGACTCGTCTCGGATCTTCACTCCCACTGCAATTGAACTGAGTGAGAAGGAAGTGGACGACAAAATAGACTATTACTCAATTTACTTCAACTCATTGTCAAAAAAACTCATTGTCACATTATGTGACATCGTATTTCATGTTTGCCGTTTGTTAATCAGAATAACTATAATTTGTTTTCTTACATTCGCTTAAGAATTAGCATGATAAACATATTATTACTATGGAGATATGAGACAACGACTCTCAGAGATCATCGAAACGTTTTGATGTCGACCGTGAATATGAGAAGGGACGAATCGGAGATAAGAAGAGAATTGTCATTTGAGAGAGGATGGGGCAAAATATCATTAGAATAGGTATCTTGTTATCTTGAATGAATCAATAATTGAGTGTCTTCTCTCTACCTTCTCTTCTCTCTCCTCATCTATCTTCCATCGATTCATTAAATCGTCCTCCTTCTTTTTTTCATCTCGAAAGAGCGAATGATCTTTTAATCAAGGGGATTCGATCGTTGTATTTCTCTCTCCTTTATTCTCGAGAGAGAAACAATTGACAGACGTACGAATACCAAGGAATGCGAAGAAACACAAACTATCACTGACGTTGTAGACTGTATTAAATACTATCGTACGTACTGAAAATATCGGAACGTTTACCGGAACGTGATCAAAATGTTCACATTTTGAAACTTTGCGAAGAAAATTATTTGCGACTCGTGAGAAGGCTCAGATTTTTTGTACACCTCGATTTACCGGAAACTACCCGGTGATGCCCGGTGAAATGTCTAAAACAAAGGAGAAAATTCGATGCGATATCCGACCAAGATAGTGAATTTTCATCATTACCGTATACAGCCGGGAAATGTCAGTAATTGCAGGTTCTATCCCTTTTTTGCAATCGAATTTGTCGCTTTCTGTTACACATTTCACCGGGCATCACCGGGTAGATTCCCGCAAATCGATGCGGATTAATCGAATTAGCATAAACACAAGTCATGATAATGTGTACTCGCAAAGATGCAAATTCTGAACATTTTGATCACATTGCGGTAAACGTTCCGATATTTTCAGTACGTACGATAGCACAAAGTATGCATTTAAAGGGACTAGGCAATGAAAAAATAAGTTATTTTTAGATTAAAGAAAATCCGGTTCCCGGAAGAATGCTAAAAACCGCATATTTTTGCGATTTTTTTGAAATTAGTTATGAATTTTCAAAGTTTCGCCTTTTCTCCACAGCAGGTCACGGACGGTTAAGACCACTCCTGAAACGCACGCGACGCGTTATGAAATCTCGTTCATGGTCTCGCCCAGATTTCGGTTCGCTGTGTCAAACATATGATTGCTACTAAGAGTTGTTTTTTTTTCCAGGAGATCCATTTTTATTGCGATGTCGCAATCGAATATAAATCTTGTGGATAATTATCTAATGTAAATACTGTGATTTGGTTACAAAGAATTAGCTAAATGGTCAAAGATCAAAGAAAATATCGATTAATACGAAAATAGTGAACTCAGTTTACGCAGAAACGTGATACTTTTTTAATAAGGCTCCTCATCATGACGATTTCTATCTTAAATAGTTCCTGACTGATCTATTCATCGTTTAGTTCCACGAAAACAAGGGAAAAGTCTAACGCATTCAAGAAAATTGAGTTCAACTAAGGAGAGCTTAAAAAAGTACTTTTCGTATAAGCGTGATAACTTTTGATTGCGGTGTCGAAGCGGGCCGAAATTGGGTATATCGTACGTGATTCTCATCACCGCACGAATTTACGAAAAGTACATTTTGTACTTTTTTTTACTTTTTCTGAATACTGAACGTACGGAGCTGGCAAGGAGCTCATTCGACTCAGAAAAATAGGTTTAGTGGGGATTGGCACGGCATGTCACGGTGAAAAGTCGCTAGAAATCGATAAAATATACTGTATTGTCCATCTGGAGCGCGTTCATAATTCCCCGCGAAGTGCGATGAGTCCATGCAAATTGGGGATGAGGGCGAAAGTTCGTCCACTTCGCGAATTTGAATGTCTGCCTCAATTTACATAGACTCGCCTCAATGCCGTGACTTCGCGGCGAATTATGAACGCGCTCCAGATGGACACTACAGTATATTTTATCGATTTCTAGCGACTTTTCACCGTGACATGCCGTGCGAATCCCTACTAAACCTATTTTTCTGATTCGAATGAGCTCCTTGCCAGCTCCGTGCGTTCAGTATTCAGAAAAAGTAAAAAAAAGAACAAAATGTACTTTTCGTAAATTCATGCGGTGATGAGAATCACGTACGATACGCTGTTCTCTGTTTACACGGCTATCTTTTGGTTCCAATATTAAATGGGAAATTGCTGAAATAAGTAAGAAAATAGACAAAAACGGCCAAAAACGCAAGTTTTCTTTGTTAAGGAACCTTGTTACTTTTTGAATTCCAAAAAGCGCGCGAACGGCTTGCGAGAGCGCGGTTACTCTTCGAGTTTGTTTCCTCCTGTTTAACGGGCCGTGATGTTACGGTAGCAACTACACCACAATTCAATTCTCTAAAACCAGACATTTTCATGAACTTTGGTTGTGCGCATTGATTCCTTGAGTGGTCAAACCCATTGCATCCCTCTTCTTGTTGCATTATCTTTTCATCCGACTAAAAGAAATAGCTTTCTGTCTTTTCGGAAATAGGCGACGCACCGTTCCTGGAGCTAATTTCAAATTAAAATAACTAGTTGTAAAAAAATGATAAAAATGTAGTTTTTTCTCATTTTTTTTCATGAGATCATAGCGAGTAAAGATCATTTAAAAATTACAAAAATTAAAAATCTGATTTTGCACGCTGCCTGGTCCCTTTAAATTACGAATTTTTCAGTAACACGAAGAATTCGAGATGTTACAGTACTAAAATAATCGATAAAGATTCAAGTGAGTCGGCTCCAAAATCGATCAGAAATTGTCCGTGCAATTCACCACAATTCAATTTATTTGTCTCTTCGAAATCCCCTTGTCTTCCCAGTCCAATGTTTAATTATCACTTGCAAATCCATTGATTGAATCTCCCTTTCCATTTCTATTCTTTCCTTCTCTTTCTTCATTTCATTCTAACCTTCTCGTCTTCTCACCAGTGGTCGAATGTCGGATCCAAGTGAGTGAGTTATGGAGAATCTCGTCTTAGCAGGGGGAGTAGCACCTCCTCTCCATCGATCTCGACGTGGAGGAGCACCTCCCTTCCATCGATCGATTCCTTCTCTTGATAACTTACTATGCTACAGTAATTTGTGCCAGTCTTACCGTATCTTTGACTTGCGCAGTATCCATTTCAGCCCATCCTCTACTTTTTGATAACTAAGCAATAATCAATTGTAGGACGCCAAACGAGAAGAACCGCAATTTGATGTGCGCGCCAGAGATCGAGAGGTACTGTCATTGAGGTTACCGTAATCCCACCGTTCCAATCGATTTCAGTCCCGCTGGACATGTTCCTCCATCGCACAAGAGCCATCTCGAAATGCGTCAACAGCGCATCTCCAATGCCGTGAGCGGTCAGTGACCTACTCGGTTTCCATAATTAGAGAATACCGTAACCCTATTATCGATTCATCTTCCGTATTGCTTCCAGACACGAAGTACAACAACGCTCCTTGCACTGCTGCTACGAGTGTCCGTGATGTCGTCGCTTCGAAATCCTTCAAGGTAGAATTATGTCGAGAATTATGACTGCCTGTTTCCACTTTTCGGCATCATCCGAATCTGGAAAAAAGTGAAGTCATCACTGGGGATACCACGGGGCGATCGATTACTGATTTTTATTCTTGAGGAGAGGGATCATTCTGGTGGTCATCGACCGCGCAGTGAAGGTGCGCGTACACGGAATGAGAGGGAACACAGGAGAGAGGGAGGGTGAGGGGAGGGTGAACAAAGGGTTTAGCGCGGGTAGGTCACGGAGGATCCTCATCGGAGCTCGGGAATACTGTAGCTTGAGACAAAAGTGCTCGTAGGAGGGTATGAGTTAGGACATTCGACTCGGGATCTGACGGGGATCACGATGGCGTAGGTTAGGGGCACTGTAGATCGAGTTTTGTGGAAAGTGTGGGATGCGGTAGTGGTACTGCAGCGAGGGTTGGGGGATACTTTAGCGAGGGGTAAGGGATACTGTAGGGATACTGTAGGACTATTGTAGCGATACTATAGAAATACCAAAGGAAAGGGCGGATGGCCTAGTGGTGTAAGGCACTGCTTGCCAGACGAAGGGTCACGAGTTCGACCCCCGCCCAGGTTCACCAAGCCTTCCATCCCCTCGTTGTCGGTAAAATTGGTAGCAACTTTGATTGCGAAAGGTAACGTGCCCTAGAAGCCTGATCAGCAGGGGATACGTTGATCTGTGAAGCAACCGGCCTTACCGGTCGGCCCCGGCAGAGTAACTTTACCTTTTACCTTTATAGGAATACTAGAGGACCACTGTAGGGACAGTAGAGATTACTGTAGGGACACTTAGGGATTACTGCAGTAGCACTTGGGATTAAGGATACTGTAGTGATACTAGAGGGCTACTTAAGCAAAATTGGCAGCGTGCGCAACCCCTGGAAGACAATAGCAAAAACATACTGTAATCATACAGTATACTCCCTAGAATCACGCAAAAACTATACCTAGATGCAAGACCGTATTTTGTGTCGTCCGCATCTGACTTTTTAAATCCTATTGTGAAAAATGTGATTTAATTAGCCGACTCATTTTGCGGGGGGGGGGGGGTGAGTGGGGTGGTCGGGGCGGGGGGAGTGGAGGGGAAGACCGGTCCTGGGGTCGGGGCGGGGGAATAATTAGGGGGAGACAAATGGGGAGGGCGGGGACAAATGGAAGCTAAGAGGGTAGGTCATGAGGTCCTCGGCGGAGGTTCGTGTTTACAGTAGCTAGAGACAAAATGGGCTGAGCTGGCCGAGAGGTAGGTCATTCAACTCGGCGTCGGACGGGGATTACGGTGGCGTGGGTTAGGTGTGATGTAGAGAGAGTTTAGGGGGAAGAGTGGGATATGGGAGGGATACTGTAGCGAGGGTTGAGGGATACTGTAGCGAGGGTTGGGGGACACTGTAGCGAGGGTTTGGAGGATACTGTAGCGAGGGTTGGAGGATACTGTAGCGAGGGTTGGGGAAACTGTAGCGAGGGTTGAGGGATACTGTAGCGAGGGTTGGGGACACTGTAGCGAGGGTTGGAGGATACTGTAGCGAGGGTTGGGGATACTGTAGCGAGGGTTGGGGATACTGTAGCGAGAGTTGGGGGGGGACTGTAGCGAGGGGTAAGGGATACGGCAGAGAAAGTCGAAGGGTTCTGAAAGAGGGATACTGTAAGGAATAGCGGCGAAACTTGACCGCAGCCCCTGGAAAATAAGGAAGGGAAGCTAGAGGAAGAGAATACAGAACCCGGGGGAAGGGGAGAAGAACCTAGAGGAAGAATACGGTAACCAGGTTGGGGATACTGTAAGGAATAGCGGCGAAACTTGACCGCAGCCCCTGGAAGATAAGGAGGGGAAGCTAGAGGAAGAGAATACAGAACCCGGGGGAAGGGGAGGGGAACCTAGAGGAAGAATACGGTAACCAGGTTGGGGATACTGTAAGGAATAGCAGCGAAACTTGACCGTAGCCCCTGGAAGATACGGAGGGGAAGCTAGAGGAAGAGAATACAGAACTCGGCGGGAAGGGGAGGGGAACCTAGAGGAAGAGTACGGTGACCAGGTTGAGAATAGCGGCGAAACTTGACCGCAGCCCCTGGAAGATACGGAGAGGAATCTAGAGGGGCATAGAGAACCGGGGGAGGAGGAAGGAGAGTTAGAGGAAGAGAGTACAGCCCCTGGGAGAAAAGTACAACTGAGGAGTACGGTAAGAGTACACTAACCCTACAAATTCCGATCTCGACCTAAAATTCCTCAAAATGGCTCAAAATGAACCCGCAGGGGACTAAGTGTGGGGAAAACTAATAAATGCGCCTTCTGTACGGAGAAGCTTCCTTTTCGAAGAAAAAAATTTCATTTTTCGACTTTAGTACATGGTCTGAAACATATCTCAGCCGGGTTTGAGAATCAGCACTTATAAGGTCGATTTTCGGTTTCTACACGAAAAGTTGACCCAAGGGTAATTTTTTCAGCATAGGTTAGGTTTCCTTGTACGGCCACAACTCGAGCCTATCAGATAGTCTCTGATATGCTTAAGAGAGCATCCACGAGAGGCCGGGACGCTGGGGGGGATATTCACGGACGGCTTTTTAGCAACCTATCCCAATAACTTAGGGGTGAAGTCAGTATCACGAATACTGATATTTTACTAAGTAACTAAGGTTCTGGGTCCCGCCCCGGGAAGTTACAGTAACCCGAGGTTCCGATATCGATTTTTTCACCATTTTAAAAAGTAGATTTTTATAAGTGTTCTAGGTGTATTGGTCGAAAAAATATTGAAATAAATATCGCTGAAACAGTGTCTAAATAGGCTAGAAATGACGGAAAATCGATAAAAATATAATGAAGATGAAAATCGGGACCAACTATTTCGAAATCGAAAAAAAATCTCTTTGATGCGACCTGAAAATGCGAAAAGTGTTGCCGGTTTACCCTGTTCGGCAATACGCATTGAATTTCCTGCGGTGTAGAACACAAGAAGTAGAATTTAATGTAGATTCCGAAAATCGTAATGTGAAGTTGGGGACACGACCAACCTTTTTCAGGAGAGCGAAAAAAACGATGAAAAATGACTTTTTCGACCCTTTATCTTTGTCAGATCGCTTCCAAAATAGTTTTATTCGCATTTCTTTCAAAATACACCTAGAACACTTATAAAAAACTACTTTTTAAAATAGTGAAAAAAATCGATATCGGAACCTCGGGTTACTGTAACTTTCCGGGGCGGGACCCAGAACCTTAGTTACTTGGTCAAATATCAGCATTCGTGATACTGACTTCACCCCTAAGTTATTGGGATAGGTTGCTAAAAAGCCGTCCGTATGGTATGTCCGGCCTCTGGTGGATGCTCTCTTAAGGAACTCAAAATTGGCCCTAAAACTTTTTAAGAATTTTTTTATTATGAAAACCGTGAACCCAGGTTCATGGTAAGTGTACTCTTTTCTTATTGCAGGTGCAAGGCGATCCAGCTGTGTACACATTCGGCCAATTGAAAGGCTCGATTGAGGTGAGCAGCTCCTATTTTCGTGCTGACTGAATTTGTAGACTGTTATTAGGATTCAATCTAAGACAAATTTTCCAACTTTCAGTCTGACAAACTGGGCAATAAATTTTTGTTGACTGGCAGCAATGTATCATCCGAGAACATATTCTCGTTGTATCAAGAGAGGTATTTCTAAGTGCACCATTGTCCACTTTTATCATACTTTCAGAAAAGCATCAGAGCTCTTCGCAACCAGTTTCCCACTATTGCCTGACATTCCGAGAAGGAAGGGTATGAAATCAGTCTATGTGATTCCGGCTCATCTCGCCCCTGCAACAAGGCTCATCTCCGATGCCTACTCGCAATATTCCTACACGGAGAATTGTGAGAAATAATATAAACTGCTTTAATTTAGTGACCATTCTTTCATCAGATCAGAAACATGAAAAAGAGTACTCTTTCGTGGTGGGCGAAGGCGGATTCATATCTGTACTGGGAGAGAAGGAAAGAGATGGAAAAGGAGCGATACATTCCAAGTATAAGAAGAAGGAAGTGCTCGAAAAAGCGGTAATTATCTTATTTTTTATGTTGGTGGATAGTCTCTGTTTTTCAGACTGTGCAGATCGTGGATTCGAACAACCAGAGAATTGGATTCGTGATTGTAGTGCTGCATGCTCTTGAAGATGCACTTGATCTCGAAACCCCGATGTCCAAGTTGATTACAAAGGTGTGCTATTCCTGTGTAATGCTAACGATGTGCATCTATTTCCCCAGATGGCATCGAATCAAGTGGGAGGTCAATTGGCAATGAAGGCAGATCGATTCCAGGATCCCTATCTCAACAAGACGTGGGTTACTGTAGTCACGGGATACGGTATGGCATGTCATTTTTTTTACATTTAAACAACTTTAGCTTGTTTTGGGTGTTAAAGCTGGGTTGCCATGAGAGATCTCCATCGCTTGCGATCGTTTCTTGCGAGTTGCACGAATTGTGGTCCAGCAGCGTTGACGAAATCATCTCTCCATCTCTTTGCCGGTCGGCCTCGCTTCCTCTTCCCTCTTGGGGTCCAATCGAGCATCTTCCGATTCCACCGATCATGGCTTTGATTCGAGATTCTTTCCACCCATATCCATTTCCGTCTTTCCGCCTCTCTAACTACATCCTTTAATTTAGTGATGTCACGGATCCGCTCATTTGTGACGTGATCAAATACGGTAATTTCAATCATTTTACGTTCTAGTTTGCGCTGAGCGACGGAGAGAATTTGTTTTTCTCGTTTACAGAGGTACCAAGTATGACATGTCAGTGTTGATGAATTCACGGGGATATGGCGTTGCGAGTTATTGACCTGTTTACGAGGGCTATCGTAGTTACGGGATTACGGTGGTGTTTCAGTTACTTTGTTGAGGGGTACTGTATTCATGTGATTATGGTAATATCGTTTACAGAAAACTCGGAATACCATGTTCTACTTTGGTTACATCAACTTTCGGTTATAGGATTTCCGATTATTTTACGATCTTTTGCGTTATTCAGCGTTTGGGTGCTGTATTTGTTGATTGTAGTTGCTCGAAAAGTGCTGGATGCTATTAGAAGAGGCGTTGATTTTTACGTCATGCAGGGAAGTGAACAAGTCGTTGGAATGTACGGAGGACTCGTTGAATCGTGATAAAAGTGAGCAAGCAGCGATGAAGCAGGTCGTCTCTCTCGAGCAATAGAAGGTATGCTGACGTCACACGGGGCATTGATTAGTGCTGACGAACACTCATCGATCTTTCTTCAGAAAAGCTCCGTTCTCTCAACGGCGCGTGTCGGCCTCCACGAGTTGGAGAACGAGCGCAAACTGACGGAAAAGGCAACGAAGTTGGCGCAAGATGCAAAGGTAAGAAGGTAATCTAGGCATGGATGGTTCTTCTAGGCGGGACTAGACCCGCAAGAGTTTATCTCCACTCCCTATTGATATTCATCCTCTTTAGCGCCGAGTGCAAGTGTGTTGTAAATGTTACTCTCTCTCTCTCATCTCGTTCTTCCCGATTTCTATAACATCTGAACAAAAGATACTGTATTTTCTCTTTCCGAATGAGAAACCAAATGAGGAAGTAAGGAACATTTGAAAGCACAGACTAGGGGTCTTAATGCAAGTGCGAAGTTGATGAGTGTGAAAGAATAAATTGAGAGTTTATCTCATTAGGATCATTTTTGATCTCTTCTCTTCTCTCTACCAGTGCATCCTAAAACTTTTTCAAATGCTAAAAATATAATTATTTTTGTAGACTTTAAAAAAATGAATCGAATACCGGGCAAGTTTGTTTCCAGAAAAGTTGGTTTATACGTGGAATACTCATCCAAAAAATGGTTTTAATACTAGGAATTTTCATGTTTTACTCGAGCGCTCAGATGTGAATCGTTGAAGGGATGTATCCAATCTAATATACCGCTTGCTTTATTTCCTAGTTACTCGCTGTTTGAACGATTGTTGGATCTCAAAAACAGCATTTGAAATGCCATTGCTACGACTCAATTTCGATATAATTGCAGTTCCTTCTTGATACGACAACGACTGCTTTTTACGATGAACTGGAAGTGTACAAGCTCAAGGTAAGGAGTTTCATAAAATAAAGGAGAGAGAGCACACTTTACTCAATTTGAGATTATGTGACCATGATGGCCTTGCAATTCTCCTTTTCAGATTTCGAAACACCATGAACGTGAAAGAGAACTCGACGCTTGTCACCGTGAAGAAATGAGATGTGTGAGTTTCTACTGCTATCTATTATAATAACCTCTTCTAATATATTATGCTAATATATTATAATAACCACTTCAATGTTCTTCAGTGTCAGGTGTAGACGTTAACATATTTATCCAGAGTAAGATTCCTATTGGAACCTTGCTTGTTTGAAAAAATCCATTACGCATGTGGTCGTTCGCTTCCCTGTTTAGGTCCACAGAGGAAAGGTTGTGACTTGAATATAGATGTAAAATTGGGATCGCCAAATTCGTTGAAACTAAATAACTCCGATTTGCAGTTAAAGACAGTGGCCGCTTGTGCAATGAAGATCTCCGAGGAGGCGAATCACTGTGCGTCCGAGGCGAATGAACGGTTGGTTTTTGCCTATTCTAGAGATAAGATCATATTGAGTGAGAATCTGACCTATCGTAACAATGTATTTTGATCTTTGTAGTTTCCGAACAAACAAATGTAAAGCAAATGCAAAGAGTTTGAGCTTTATTCGTGTGTTTAGTAACTGTTGAGTACTTTTTTGGACAATTTAAAAATGTTCATATTGAACAAGTATCACGGATGGGACATGTGTACTGTTTAGAGTCAAATTGACAATTCCAGGGCAGCACTAGCTGAGAGAGAAGTGATGTACTACCAGAGACAACAGATGCAGCTTACGGAGCACTAGCTGAGAAACATAATAGGTCATCCGAAAAAGTTTGATTTTAGAAATGCAAAAAAAAGTTTAGCAAATTTTTTTAGAATATTGTATTTTATCAGTATCACTTGTATGTTTCTCACGTCCGTTTACTGTATTATTTTTATTCAATTTCAGCTCGAGGCGGCTGTCAACCGCCTACGCATCCAGGTCGATTATGAACAAGTAAGTACAAATGATTTGTCTTTGTGATTGATGGGCCATATGGTAGCTAGTTATTGAATTGATGGGATCTTACTATTACCGAAAATATGAGCTATGGGTAATGTATATTTGTGATTTTGCGTTATGACAACATGGATGTACTCTAATCACCATCCAAATTTTTCGCTTCCGATATTTAGTAATTGTTTGTAAGACTTAAATTCATCATCAAAAAATTGAGAGCCTTACGCCGGTCCAGTCACGAGAAGACATCCTCGGCGACGACAACTCTGCGATGTCGGCAATTGTCATGGCTGAGAAAGAAGTACACAATGATACAGGTACTGAATTGATTGGTAATGAAATAGGATCGCACGAAAGAAGTCGGAAGTGTTCATGAGAGGTATCACGAGGGATTGCAGGAAAAAAATCCCTTTTTGGAAATATTTTTTTTAAAAATTTCTTTTATGTGAGAGTCCACAGGAACTTGAATTCGAATAATCCTTGTCCCCAGGCGTTTAGTGGGGGGCGTTAAGAGTTTAGTAACTTGCCTGTTCTGACGCCGGAATCGGGGGGGGGGGGGTTCTGAAGAAAGAAATGACAAAACCGTTAAATATCTGAAAGCCTGCTCTGTGACCTGGGAGGATTAATCGAATTCTAATTCTTGTGTACTCTCACATAAAAGTTTGATCGAAATATTTGTATTTTTTTCGAAAGTTGTTCCGACCTTACTGCAAAATCTTGTGAAGCATCTCTTATGAATACTTACTTCACAGTATCATGAATGTTAAGAAAGTAGTGAAGAAACAAAATGTGGTGTAGACCCTGCCCGGGAAGTTTGAAAATGGTTATTTGAGATATGATTTTATCTTACCACGAATTTTTGCGTACTGTTGACAGTGCTCCCCCAGTATCTAGAGGAATCCACTGAAGCGATTCCGCAAGAATGGGGCGAGCTAAGTTGATCAGTGTTGCATCGGCCCACTTGGCTCACAGGTAGGTTTCTACAGTGTTAATCTAGGGGACGGGGGTTCGACCCCCAAGCAGTTTCTCTTGCTGATTTTTGTGGAGACTTCTGTTTCAACCACTCTTTCGCGGCATACGGTAGAAAGGCACACCACGCGTGCATGGAGTGCATTTCCTTCAATGCATTGGCCATGATACTGTGACTTATGAATTTCATACATTACTTCAGTCGTACATTTAAATTTCTAATATTTTAATAGTAACATTAAGGAACCGGGCAGGGAAGAATAAGTTGTTTTTAACTAAAAAGAAAAGGTATTCCCGGAAAAATCCTGAAAACAGCTTTAAATAAATGTTTGTGAATAGTCAAAGTTTCGCGTTTTCTCCACTGCGGGTTACGGCATCAACTACACCACAATTAATATCACAATTATAAATCCAATTTTTTTTTGAATTATGGTTGTGCAAAATCTAATAACTCACAGTAAAAGAAGTAGTACCACGAAAATAAATCGTCAGTTGTCGCTTAGCAAAATAGGTACAGTGTAAACTGAACGCGAAAATGGAACGCGCACACTCGCATTAGGACCTGTTTCTAAACATTCCCATGCGAAAACTATTATATTTTGGATACACCCAGGGGGAAACATTATGATATCGTCTGCAAATTCAGTATACGTTGATTGCATGTATTTTCGTTGGTGACCATGTGAGTGATAATATATCACTTCTTTAAATAGCTTTTGCTTCTTTCGGAAAAAGGGGATGCGCCGCTCCTGAAGGAAATTTCAAAATAAAATAATTAATTGTAAAAATGCTAAAATAGTTCGTCTTCTGCATTTTCCATCAGATGCTACTGAGAAAAGATGAAAACAAATATGAAAAACAAAAATCTCTTTTTGGCCACTGCCTGGTCCCTTTAATGGAAATTCTTGAATTAAAAATTCAATTAAAATAATATTTATTTATGAGACGGTTCCGTCACAGTCATTGTTTTAGAGTGTGGTGACCAAACTCCGAGCGCGCTCTCTTCTCTCTCACTCGATGGAATCGATCGTCGAAAAGGCAGAAGCAATTAATGGTTAGTTGAAATTACAAGAGCCATAGAAAATCAATTTGTAAAAATATTTTTCCGATTTTAATTTCAATTTTTTCGAACTTAACTTGAGAATAATTTTAATTTTCACAGTTTCGATGGTTTTATGATCACTTTTCTAGGAAAATACAGTAGCGATCAAAAGTTTTCGGACACTTTTTCTTTTTGTTAAAACATTTGAACCCGAACAGGTTTCGATCTGATAATGGTAAGGTGGTGAAGTTCAAACTCACGAGGCTTCGTCCAACTTTTTATCGAAACAACGATTCTCACCGCACATCATTCCACATCCTGTAGAAAGGTGTTAGGAGTGCCACAGCGTGTGAAATCGAAAGCACTCTCTCACTTCTGCACACACTCTCATCCTAACCCCACGCTGTACATAGGTTTGGAATCATGTGGCGGTTAGTATCCGATCGATTGTTATTTGCTTGTTGTGGACGACAGTAAGCCGTAATTTTGATTATCATTTCACTTTCCTTCCACCATTTACAAAGTGGGTGCCCGCTTGAAAACCATATTATTGCAATTTGGCGGAACATATAGTCACCCATTCGCCTGAATAAGATTCTTTTTTTGTTAGAGTGAATATTATTGAGACAAAAATTCTACCCTGAGCGAAAACCGAAGCACGAAGGATCTGTACAACTCTATTGCAACATAACCACTCTCTTTTTTTCAGGAAATATCTTACTGTAACGTTGTCACTCGCTTGTCAATTGTGCAGTTTTAACATCTTGAGTAAATTAGTGTATGTCTTTATCGAGGTGATTAGAGGAATTCGATGGTAACTTGGCCAGTGTTCGTCACATTTTGCCATCCCTCAACCACGACTCCCAGTAGGTGTGGGTGGCAGAGATTCTTCACTTCGGTCATGGGAACGAGTTGAAGCTGGTAGCCCGCGAACCCGAGGCTGGTCATCCGTTGATTAGTCATGAGCAGCACCAGGGCATGGCCGTGAAAGATCCAGCCATTATCGGTGTCGAGACGGTTCGGCACGGGCACTCCGACGGCACCGGCCGAGGTCGGTACGGTGTGGTGCAGGGTCACCGGGAGGAGGACACCATTTGCATCGAAATATTCGTCGTTGAAGACCATTTGTACGTCATCGTATAGCTAGGGGCCACAACGTGGTCAGCGGAATTGACTAGGTTGGGTGAAGTGTAGTGTCAACATGTCCCTACATGTCTGATTAAGATGAATCTTTTGGATTTAGCTCGATATCTTATCTCTGAGCCGAGCTACACCTCCAAAACCACGCGCGCTTCGACTGTTGTGAGAGGGGGGAAAGTCGCGATGGGGAGAGGGGGAGGCGGAGCCTATTCGCCCTTCTTTCCAGGGGCATAGCGCGCTTAATTGGAGATATTTTGATGTTCTGTCAAAAGATAAGTAGTTTGTGAAGGTATGGAGAGTACATTGGCGTCTCAATTTGGAGGATTGAACATATCAACGCGGGGCGGGAAGGGAGGAGCATAGCGCGCAATTGCATAGAGGATGGAACTGCCTGCATGGCGCAGTGGGTTGAGTTTGCCTAGTGAACGCACACCCGCAAGTTCAATTTCTGTTTTGCGAAAACCGTTGCTATTTACAGTAAAACGGAATGTCGATACTCTCGTACTCGTATTCTCGCACTATTTTTGCAATAGAGAGCACAATTCAGGAACGCCGATTATGATTTCTTTTTCTCTTGTAATATTCCTTGAAAAATCAAGAGAATCGAACGCTGGTCTATCAGGAGTTGTGAGTTCAGTGATAAGCCCAATTTCGACGATTTCGAAATTTAATTTCTCTTTTTTGACACCTCAACGTTCTCCGATCAACCCTGATATAGGCGCAATCGATTGCGCTCTTCAAGAGCTCCAAAACAAGCCATAATATGACTCATATCGTTTCGAATTGCGCTTGTGCTCTCAAATTCTCATTTTTTGTCGAATCCGGGTGCGCGATAAGTGGGCGGACGCTGTGGACCCTACGTATAGCGCGATGAGAATCGATCCACCGCATTCCGAGAACGTCCAACGCATCTGAAAAACAGACGCGCATGATTTCAAACCTACAAAAAGGGGTTAGCGTGAGAGAGTGTGCGAAATGAGAGACATGGTCTCTACACAGGTTTGAGCGGACTGATTTGGACAGCAATTGTGCACGATTCACTCTATATATACGATAGCGGGGCAATACAATTAAATTTATCGCAATTATGATTTTTTTCTTATTATTTATATTGTGGATCAGCATACAACAAACAAAAGAATACAGCAAAATATGAAAACTTGCCTTGCCGCACTCATTCGGGTGCTTCTGCAGCTCGGCAAGCGCCTTAAACAATGTTTTATTGTTATTTCATTTTTTGATGTCAGAAAATGAACCTAGCACGAGAAACACAGCAACGCATCATGCAAAAACCGATGAAGAATGTGATAGTTTAATAATAGAAAGACGACCTCTAAGATGGCATCGACGTGTGACGTCCCTTCAGCTTCCATCAGTAGATTCTCTAGGCACGCCGCGTGAGGGAAGCGCTTGAGATGATACTCCTTCAATGTTCCAAGTATATAACTATTAATTAATTAAAATTAACTTAAATCAAATTAATTAAATTTTTACAGCAATCTTACCAGGATGTGAGGCCTTCTGGCCGCGTCGGATATCGCCGCGACGTTATCGATGCTCAAATCGTCATTATAGTCAGGTTCCCTCACCCAGTCCTCCGCTAAATCTGCCAGTTCGTCGAAAGTTCGTATTAGACACATGGCATCAGATGTCATCAGCATTTCCACGCCATCGCCGCATTTGACTGAAAAAAATTGCATTACATTTATTAAATAACTATGCCTGACAGTACCACATTTTTAATTGACAAAATGATTATAGGTATGACTGTTTCGCTCCCTAGCGACAATGCTCAAGAATTTCTTGTTCCGATTGTGGTCCGATTGTTTCTGGTAATATTCCTCCTATCAGGAACATCAGAAGCAATAATCGGAACAACAAATTCTTGGGTACTGTCGAACATTGATTTTGCAAATAAAAGGGGCTTCTGAAGAGACAAAGACAAACAGACAGACAGGGCGTTCGGCTGCATTGTCTATCTACCACGGCGTTATGAACAAAATACCAAAACTGAATTAGTGCTGAGACATCACCCTACTATTTTCCCACTCTCTACATAATATTTTCGCACCCTCTAACTGTCTGCTTCCATTTGCATAGCCTTGCCGGAATGCTGTGTCTACAGTAACCCACAGTGATTGACCATCTCCTTGAAGTGGATCGACCAGAAATCGCTCTTGGAGAAACGATATGAGTATGCGAGGCACGCGCTGAGAAGATAAGCGGTGCCGGCCTGACGCAAATTGTACAGATATTGATAAATTTCGCTTCAACAAGTGTTTAAAAATGTGTCCATTTTCGCAAGATTTTAGTGAAATACTAAAGTTTCGAAAACAAACCAACGGAAGCGGTAACCATGCTTGCTTGGAATCGATATAATGACAGTAGAAGAGATTTTCGAAGTATCGAGACCAAAGTGCAGACAACTGAAATGGAAGAAAAACTAAATCACTTGTAAATAATAATAATTTTCCTTAATTGGGTATTCATTAACACGTTTTCAATTCCGAAATACTATTTCAAAGGTATTTTAAAAGGGGAGTACGTGCACTTTTGAAAAAAAATATTTATGTTCGTTTTGGACGTTGTTCTGCCATGTATATCGTCTAGAAGACCTCAGGCACCTCAGGCGCGACGAGTAGCCTGCTTCCGTCACCACAAATAACTCCACGAGTTCCGCACTCGACTCCAAATTGGGAGGCCGCCTGCTGGGCCTTCCTCTGCCTCTTGCATCGATTGGTAGTAGACGGATTCACGTCCTGTATACGCAGTAGAAATTTGATCTGAGGCACAACTTGAATGACGTCATCGTCGACACGGTGCGTTACCTGTGCGAATCGTTCCATAAGTCGAACTTCAGCCCTCCAGAAAGGGTAAGGAGAGGGAGGTCGTGAGAAATCGAGAGTAGCTCATTCGCTTTCACACGCTCTTCTCCCCCTTCTGGAAGTTTCTTTCTGGAGGTTTTGTGACGTCACATGGCAAAACCTTATTTTCAAAATTAGCACCTGGCCGCTGACTTCCGTGTGTTCATTGCCACACAGTGCAGCCATCAGCGGGCCGAGGCGCACTCTCGCAGGCGAATCGTGGTGGGACCACTGAAGCGATCAATCGTGAACTATATACTCACAAAGAAAAAACTCTAGGAGTTTGAAACTCTAACCACTTATAGAGTTTCAAACTCTAGAAAATTAGAG
This sequence comes from Pristionchus fissidentatus, assembly GCA_036245785.1. Lineage (NCBI taxonomy): Eukaryota > Metazoa > Nematoda > Chromadorea > Rhabditida > Neodiplogasteridae > Pristionchus > Pristionchus fissidentatus. The sequence continues at coordinate 21,567,249 of BTSY01000002.1, forward strand.
TTTCGAACTCTAAAGTCCCCTAGAGTTGAAAACTCTAATACATTAGTGTTTCAAACTCTAAGACATTAGAGTTTCAAACTCTAATCGCGCCGGCTCACGGATCGCGACATTTTCATAATTTTATCTACCTATTTCGCTGTTTTAAGGCTATTCATTATGTTTTGACTGTCGAATTAGTTCCCTCGCGATAAGAGAGATTGCCCGCAGCACTTTCAAGGTATGTAGGTCTCTGCGAGCGTCGACTACCGTCCTTCCATCGATTTCTCTCTTAGAGTTTGGACACTATTGCTGTGTTTGGGACCAGCCATTCATTCTACCAGTAGTCACTCATTTCCCATACTTCCACATTTACTATCCTTCTCATTTCTGGTCTCTTCCCTCATTCAAGAGTGGCTGGTCCCAAACACAGCAGTGGTGCTAGAGTTTGCATTTTTGATGATATTGCGCAGACGTGGATATGAACAAGCTTCTTATAATACTGTTTATATGTAAAAATATTATCGATATTAACTATCTATAACGACGAATATGACCTGGAAAAGCGCGTAATTGAACTCGGAAGCTATACTGTACGAATTTCCATCAACCTGCGCTCTTAATTAAAATTTTCGTATTTCAATTGTTTTCAAGCTTTATTTGCTGTTAATCCCGATATGCGCAGCCTAGATGACGTCAGCACCTTCGCGCAACTGCTCTCCACTCACAGCGGCTCTCGGAGCCCCGATCATTCAAATCAGGTCAGTTTTTCGGCGGAGTCAAGTCTATTAATTCCTAAGTTCGGGTTTTTGCTTGTGGTTAACTCAGGCCCAACTGCTCTTGATTTCCGAGCTGTAGAGGAGTGATAAGAAGCAGGACGACACCTTCACAACAAGGTTTGTGCTCTGGTTGTTCCTGGCATAAATCGGCCGAATCGCTCTCAAGCGAATTTAATTTAGTTATTGCATTCTATAAGCGCTCTAAGCGGCTGACCAACGGTGTTATCGACTTCACTCAATGTATGGCACGAAAATAATCCCACGTCATCGCTGTACCACTCACATGAAAGTGATCATTACGTTTCAGTCTCATTTCACGATGGTGTCGGGGTTTTCTCTGCGCAACTCGCACTATGCAACAGTTCAGCAGGTATTCCATTTTTATCCCGTAATCTTAATCTTTTCAGATACTATGTATTTAAAATAAAATTATCTAAATTATAATAAAAATATATCTTCGGTTTATAGAGAAAGGTGAGCCTCATTCGTTTAAATTTGTACATTGCCTCAGATAACCCCCACTCACTCATGCATGAGTTGGGGTTGTCTGTGGAGAGTTTTAGGTTATTATTGATTATATTAACTACATCCGTTCAAGAGTTATTCATGAGTGGAAAGTCTCCTATCTTCTCGGTGAGTAATTGCTGTTATTATTGCTAGCTCGAGAAAGACTGAATCACGAATCTTGGACTCCATTCCATTATTCAAATTATCGAGTAATCTTTTCTAATTTTCAATAAATGCCCAAGCAAAAAGCTTTTTAGCATCTAATCATGAGAACTCTCTAGGATGTGAAACGCAAGAGAACCATTATCTAGGCGAAATCGGGTCGGAAAATAGACTTGTTTTCTAGCCGCTCCAATATGCGCCAGTTGCGTTGTGATCCATTTGGTTTTACAAATATATTATTGATTAGTAAACTCATGTGGATCTCTACAGTCCTGGTTGTTTTCCCAATGAAAACTTTCCGGCCCGGCCGGGCCCGGACGGGCCCAAGTGGACCCACGCAATTTGTGGCGCGAATAGAGATAAATTCGAGACAAACTCTGTGCAGTCAACGAATTCAGGTCATTCGTCATCGGTAAGTGTCAACAGAAATTTAAATGAAAAATCAGTTCGTGGTAAATGCAAAAGTCCAATAGATACTGTAATATTTTGCGTCAATCTCTATCGAAAGTCATTTCCTTGCAATCATTTCTTTCAACAAAATGAAACGTAATAAAGCAAATAATTTAATTTTCAATCAATAACATTCGATGACCAATGACTTGAGCTCGTTGACTGCACAGAGTTTGTCTCGAATTTATCTCTATTCGCGCCACAAATTGCGTGGGTCCACTTGGGCCCGTCCGGGCCCGGCCGGGCCGGAAAGTTTTCATTGGGGAAACAACCAGGACTGTAGATGCGCACATGCTAGATAGTTCTATGAACATTTACGAAATAGTAATAATCGATCGAAAGCTCGAATTTTCACTAGTGTTTTGCAGGCGATCTTCTCCCCTCCGCAGATTCCTCTCTTCATTTTCCTATCATCCGATCTACTTTTTTATTTATTTATTCGCGTCGTTCTGTTCGATTTTTGTTTGTTGATAAAATAGTGTAGTATCCCCCCATTTCCGTGGCTAAAAGCTTCTTCGTTATACACAGTACTCAGTTAGATCACAATATCGACAGTATTACGGTATCCTGTACCGGTGAAATGAACGGAGATCATGAATCTGACACGGCATGCGCTCTACTTGAACTGGATTTCGGTAGAGGGGGAGGGAGCGTAAGGGGGCGGAGTCAGGCCATTAGAGTTGGAAACTCTAATATTTAGAGCACGAAACTCCATATGCCTGGAGCGAGAGTTTGAAACTCTAGCTAAAACTCTAATTCCGTAGAGTTTTTTCTTTGTGAGTACCGTAACCAAAAATACATAAAACACATTATCCAACTCGCCTCGAGAGTGTGCCCGTTGTACTCGAATGAAAAAAAACCGATGAAAAATGTGATAGTTTAATAATAGAAAGGCGACTTGCGAGATGCCATCAACGTGTGGCGTCCTTGCAGCTTCCATCAGTAGCTTCTCCAGGCACGCCGCGTGAGGGAAGCGCTTGAGATTATACTCCTGCAATGTTCCAAGTATATAACTAATTAATTAATTAAAATTAGTATTTTCGATCGTGAAAACTCAGCAATAAGGGTTGAATTTCTTGAAAGATGCGACAAAAACGACGAGACCAAAGCCGACAATTGCGACATTTACAGACCATAGGGAGGATATGGAAAAGGCAGCAAACATCCGACTGAAAATACGGAAATTAATTTCAATTTTCATTTAAATTTAGATTATTGAGTCTAAAAATGATAATTTTATTGAGAGAAAAAATTGCAATTAGATTTTTTGCTTCAGAAAAGTAGGAAAATGCAAGTCGGGACCAATATAAATATAAGGTTGGTGCGAAAGTTTTTGCCGATTTTTGGGGTGTTGAAATTTCTTGTTTTCTTTTTACAAGGATTGATCGGAAAAGAAGTGTTAGTGGCGACTAGTGAGGCATACACTTGCGTTTAAAATGCGCACTGCATTTACTCTCATAGTCTGATAGTACTAAAATTATGACGGATCAGAGTTGGTGGGTCGACTTATATATTGGGTCAGTTATCGGGCTCGTGCTCCATGACAAATCAACCGTATCCAATGGCACTACTATATCTCGATAGGCAAGTGTGTAGGGCATGCAGCGATAGCATAATAACGGATTACACAACTGCGTCCTGCCAAAGAAATGTTCTTGAATTTGAGGGCTCAGATCTCAGTTGACTGAACTTGGATATTTTTATTGCTCACTTTCTAAAGAATGTTCTACCTACTCTGGTGGGAAACAATTGAGAAGTCATGCTCTATCAAAAGCCCTGAGAGGATGGACCGCACTGAGCCCGAAGTTACTTAAGAAAGAATATACTCACAGATATACTTAAGAAAGAATATACTCATCCGCTGGAATATACTCAATATTGAGTATATTCGAGGCGGGGAGGAGCAATATACTTAAGCGTGTCAATATACTAAATGTTGAGTATATTCGAGCGTCGGGCGGGAGGGGGGAGGGGTATAGAGAAATGCAAGGGCCGATTGAGATTGGAAGTTGGATGTGGTGCATACTAAGTAATCGATCTCGTGGAAAAAAAAGATGCATTGTATCGTTTATTTGACGAATTCAACCGAAAATAATTGTTTTTCATGAAATATTTCTACAGTTTTATTTCTAAATGATCATGTACATTTTATTTTAATACGATTTTGTTTTTCTTAATATATGAAAAAATTATAATTAATTATTAAACATAAATTAATTAGTTTGCAATGACAGACCAGTCGATAACATGTCATTACCGTGTCCTGCCGAGCCTGACGCGTCTTATTCTCGCTTTGCGCACTTCATTCTACGCTGGCGCACTTGGTGATCTCATCTTTTCGAAATTGCATTTCTGTTCATTTTACTTGTTTTGCACCGAATCTCTTGTAATTTTGTGTTCAGATGCCTTAGTCGCGCCCTTCTCGAGCTTCGCGCGCTGCACTGCACTAGTCAGGTTCGACTTTCTCCGTTGCTGAGTGAGAAAATCTGAGTTTGGGTTTTGATTGTGGTTGCGTCAGGTTCCTCCCCGTCTATAAGATCAAAACCATCGATGAATCATATCGAAGATGAGGAATGTTGTAGAAGACGCCCAGGCCAAAAGGTTTGTCTATTTCAAAACTCCTTGCTCACGATAGCCCGGCACTACTGCAGTGTTTGGGAGAAGACCAGTATTCCTTCTCATTTTTGGACTACTCACTTATTCTTTGCCGTCAATCGTGGTTGACTGGTCCCAAACACTGCAGTAGTGCTGATAGCCCTACGTGATGTTCACTGCCACATCATTCCACATGCCGGTCAACCCTACAGAAAGGGGGTTGGAGTGAGAAAACTTACGAAATTGAAATAGAGACTCTCTCGCTTGTGCACATTTTCTCACCCAGACTCCTCTCTGTAGGTTCGGAATCATGTGCGGCGGATTTTGTAGCACATTTTGCTAGTATAACTCTGAATAAAGATGCCTAGCTGCGCGTCAGTGGTGAGCGACCCCCTCGGATCCGAGGAGTACCTCGATTCGAGACAATGGAAGTGCCCGTAGCAGCTCAAATTTGACCAAATTGAAAATTAAGCGGTGTCGCACTTCCTTGTCTCGTCGAGCACTATTACGAATGAAGCTCGTAGGAAATACAGATTGCGTATTTCGCAATAGCGGCACCCCGATTTCATTGATTCCGAGGGAGATCGCAGATCACTGCCGCGCGTGGACCTGTTTCGTAGCTACATCCGCTTATTTTTCATTATTTTTTTAAAGCAAATCGTGTGACTAGCAATTATATTAAACAAATCGTGTGACTAGTAGTTGTATTAGTGTAATCATGTTGCTTCCTTTCAACTTACTAAAAATTAAAAAGAAATGTTCAATCGACATTTTCGAAATAATTCGATATGCAAAAATACATATTTTAAAATTGCGTTGCAGATCAAGGGTAAGAACCTCTCAGTCGCTCTATTCGAGCCCGGTTGGGCAGTCGAAGCAAACCCGGATGTGGATACCACCCCCGCAGCTGATAGATGAAGTCCCAATTGCAACTTTTTCCGGTACGGTGGGAGGGCGGGGTAGAGGGGGTAATGTACGGTTACTGTAGTGGTTAATGCACAGTGAACTATAGTACTGTTGTCCCGGTAAATTTACCCTTGTAAAATCTATGAAAATTTAATACTGGCGACACATTTTTGTTTGCGGCTGACACACCTGTTGGGACTTGGTTTCGCCGGCGCCTATTGGCATGCACATACATAATTCGTTCTTGTTCTCTGAGTTTTCGTTTAAAAATAGTCTGCAGATTCTGGTCCGGCCTCTCGGAAGTGATGGACTCGCTGGCGATCGATTTCCTGCCCATCAAGACGACATTCAAGAACGGATACAACCAGGATGGAAAGGTATACGGTAGCTATCGATTTACTGTCGGGGAATTATGCTAATTTGGCGGACAATTTTGTACGACAAACGGTGATAATCGTACGTTGAAAAATGGTGCTACAGTTATTACGGTAACATCTAGTGTTAGACCGCCAATAAATCGATATTGCTGTCAGTGGTTCCGACTGCGCTACATGGACATCATGCCGCACCTGGCTCTGGCGAAGAAGGAGGTGAGTGAAATTGGTTACTGTAATTAACGAATCGGAACTGCGGTAGTGGTCAAGCATTTTTTTTTATTTTTTAAAGCAGTGCGTCAATAGGCTGTTTCATCACGCTTTTTTAAAACTCGAATTGTTGCTGCTTTTAGTGACAGACGACCCGATTATTTGCCAAAAAAAAGAAGATTATCATATTTCGCCTTATACTTTCTGTTTACCGCATCCATCCTTTTACTTTCCGTACTATTCTCCTAATTACCGTATACCTTCTAGCTTATTCCGACGGAGCGCGGACTGCTCATCGAAAACCCCGGAACACATGTGATCTTCCGAGTTCAGCTGGAGTCGGTGCCCGATCTTCGCGTTAAGATTCGATCCGAAGGCGGGGGTACGGTATCCTCTTCGTTGGGGTATTAATTGGGGATACTGTAGCTGTGTTAGTATGTCGATTGGGGTGTTGTATGCTGAAATAAATACACGATTGAGGCTGTAAATTATTGTTGGAGATACTGTTGGCTGTAAAATATCGATTATTTTTGTAGGCTCGGTGAAGATTCTGTTGAATCGGCGCGGGATGAATGCTGGCCAATTGGAGGACGACAACACGATGGTGTTCAAGCCGAGTCGAAGGGGTGAGGATTACGGTAGTCGATGGTTGTATGGTAGTCGGGAGAGAAATGGGTCACAGGTATAACTGACTATCGACTGTAGTTATGATTCGTAGTTATGTTTGTCCGGGTGGGGCGAACCGTGGGTCAGACTAATAATTGTGAATATGAATCTTTGCAGATATCCGGCGGATCAGAGGAATCTACGCAGCGACGACCGAGTAGGACACTCTCATGGCATACTTTGAAGCGTACGAAGTGGAAATGGAAAAATGTTTCGACTAGATAATCGATCGATATGTCTACCGTATCCCCCTCCCCGCATCTCACACGGTACAGTATCTAGCTCGTATTGCCTTGTTCGATATCGATTATTGATAGTTTGAGTTCAAGTTTTAGCGCCTGTTTGTTGGTATTCTCACTAGGAATTCATTCATGACTGTATACTACATATTATACTATGCCGCAATATTTTTTGTTCTTGTGTATTGTCTTTCTCGTTGTTTCTGTTATTTAAACTGTCAGCAATGAATCAGCCAGCCATCTATTCTCCGTGCTTATTTACACATGAACGAAACAAATAATGCTATCAAGGAATGGAAGGAAGGGCTGAAAGGCAGAGGAGGCGGAGCCAACCGAGTGAGGGGGCGGGGTCAAGCCGGATGAGCGCGCGCCTCCCGTTCTCAATATACTCACTATTGAGTATATGAATATACTCAATATTGAGTATATCATATACTCGGTGTCACATCCTAGTATATCATATACTCAATACTGAGTATATTCGCGCTCAGTGCGTTGGGATGTCGGTTAAGAATATATAACGCGAGAGATCTTGGATCATTTTTGCGAGGTCGGAAATGAGGTTCACATGAGTATTTCGCTTTTCACTGTACATCGAACACTGAGATCAACCTACTATTTTATTAAGCAACCACTAGAATATCAGAAATAATTAATATTTGGTCCACTCATCTCGAACATTCGAACAGTGATCGACCAATGAAATCTCTAAAATTTTAACATTTCTACAATTTTCATAGATTTAATGTATTTTACAAAACTTGATACATTTTCCTTCTAGAAGATGCTAGCTTAGGAAGTCTAGTGTTGCTATAAAGAGGGTCAGTTACTAAATATTTTCAACGCATGCAAATTTGGGATGTTTCATTATAACATGATCTGGAGATAATCTTGGAGTGCCTACTTTTTTGACTGTATCATGATTATTTTTATTGCAAAAACCTACCGTAATCGTGTCATCTGCCTGCTGTAATCTATTCCAGGGTATCCTACCGTATTCTCCGATTTTTTTGCCATCCCCCTGCACCATTCTTACCGTACCTTTGCCCCTCCCTCGGCTACAAACTACAATTTCTCGCGCAAATTACCGTATTTCGCCCATTTTTGGGCTACAAACTAAAGCTCGCCCGCTGCAGTGGGGATGCAATGAAATTCGCCCCCGCCGACCGCTCTACTCTAGAGAATCATTTGTCCCTCCTCTCCCGTCTGCCTAAGTAGTGCAGTGGCTGTGTGCTGGCTGCACCGCCCGATGGGCCTTGGTTCGAATCCCCTCTCCTCTTTTGCACTCTTTTTGTTGTTGTTTTTTACAAGAAAATGAGAAAATTCTCTCGCAAGAATGAAATATATTATATATTAATTTTTGGTCTTATTGTTCCCTTTCATTCTAAAGTGGGCAGTGCTGCATTAAGCAATGCAAACAAATCAGCCAAATATAGAATAGTACTTTATATATAACTACTTTATATACATAGTATTCGATCGGTAATAGGATCCGGGATGTAACGTATAGCTCTCATCCCCTCGGGACTCTCACGAGCAATTTCTCCTTGAGACGCTTATGATCGATTATGATTCGTGTGTTGACTCCTCTCGGTCCCCCATAACAGTTCATCAACGTCGTTGTCTTCCTTCCCTTTCTTCCAGTTTCCTCCAATTCCCGGCGAATCAATCGACCTTTGAAGCCTCGACCACAGTAGAAAATCTGAAAGTCGTTCTCGACTGCGAATTTCAAGGTGATACATCGTAGAAAGAAGAAGGTTACGGTAGTGATAATGATCACTGAGTGATGACAATTTCTTAAAACCTACTTCCGCATCCATGGTTACAGTTCGCAGTTCATTTCCGGCCATCTTTCCCTTAATAAATTGCGGGTCGACTCCGAACACTTGGACGATGAGAGAATCCACACAAGACGATTCGACATTGACCCGAAATGAGTCCATTTTAGGCAGGCCACTCAGTTCCTGCAAGGAACATTTATCGATCGGCCTGCTACCGTAATAGATTGAAGTGCGTTTGAAGTGTGCAAGTTGAAAGTGCGTTTGTTAAGAAATAATACCGGAAAACGTGGAGTTTTCCGATCCGTCCCGAAAAAGCCGCTGGTAGAAATTCTTTCCAGTTTCGACTATTCGATAACCTCTCTTAGGTACAGTACTCTATCGATCGCTACCGTACCCTGTGCAGATCGACCATCTCGCTCTCCGTCAAATCCAACGTAGAATCGATCTCGACCACAGTCAGCGTCTTGTTCCGGTTCAGGAAGTCACGGAGCTGGCACACATTGAGCGGGACCTGGGAAAAATCAATATGGAGTACGGTAGGCTAAGATACTGTACGGCATTCTACAGGGGTGGACTAAGCGATATAGCGGAAGAAGGAAGGGAATGAAAGAAAGAGTTAGCTCGTTGACATTCTGCCAACAGACGGGTGAATCCAGTATCCCAGAAGGAGTCAGAAACAATGACGCCAAAACTGCGGTAGCCAAGACGATCGACAACTGACGTCGCCTTGAATACGGAGCGATTTCTGGACAGAAAACTGCGGAAGAATGGAGAGGAGGCCACTGCGAATCGCTGGCGAGAGATGGTCCATCTAAAACTTTTTTCCAATTTCTCGTATTTCGAAATAAATAATCTTCTGAAGATGCCTAGCGCCCCATCATACGATAATACTATCACGCCTATCTATAATGTCTAAACCATATCATACTCGCAAGTGAAATAGAGTTGGTATTCCAATCAACATGTAGGTAACTTAACGCACATCGAGAAAAGTTAGGCGTTTGACGCGTCGCGTGAGCGCCACTCTGCGAAGCATCGCATACGCATCGTTGGCGTTCACCTCGTCCCACCGCTCTCGAATGCGGAGCAGCGGATCGCCCCACATGGACGCCTGAACAGATATCGATTGTCTCAGGATATTTGTAAAATATTTGATAGCTTTTTTGAACATACATGAATGTACACACAGTCGTTCGTGGCATGCAGAACGGACAGAGGTCCGGCAGCCTGCAAATAGCAGAATTATATGAAATATAAAATAAGAGAGCTATTGCAATTAAATTTTAATTAAATGTTAAATTCAATATCGGGGGATACCGTCTCAGCAGCATAGAGCCCGCGAGAGACTCGGGCGTTGAGTCGATCGATAAAGTGAAGATTCGAGAAGATCATCGAGAGAATGTCCAAGGGAAGACGCTCGATCGATAACTCAACGGGAGAGATATACGGTAAGCCAAAATCGATATTATAAACTACAGGGCGGTCTTGGGTAATCTATCTACATACCTCTTGTTGATCAGCTGTTTGCGCCCGACTATCGATCGATGCGTCTTCTGCCGGTCTCGAGTCGCCGCTCTCGAGTTTATGGTATGGTGCCAGGGACCAGCCCTGAAATGGGGGTTACTGTAGGTGGAAGAAAGGGATGCGGTAGGTATAGTAGAAGAAAATAGTACGATAGGGGGGAAGTGGTTTCCAAATTTAAATACAGTACGGAAATCGATAAAGAAATGGGCACTACTTCTGAAGCCCGGAACAGGAGGCTCTCTTGAAATGATAATTTCGAATGACATTGTTCTTTTTTGATGATTCCGGGCTTTAGCAGTAGTGCCAGAAAGGGGGGTAACTGACCATTTCAGGGCGTCCACCACGAGGGCGAAAGGAAAGAGGAAGGAATGAAGGAAGAATTTCACATTTATCCGAGAATTTCAAACAAAAAATAACAGTTTTGCATTAACAAAAATGTCGACTCGAACCCGACCCAGCCACATTTTTCAATTTCCATTCCTCGCCCGAATGAATGGCAGCATTGAAGTAGTTGTGCGATGAAAAGAGGAAGGCACAATGCATGTAATGTTTCAACAAAGAATTTGATTGAAGAATCTAGATAGATGCACGGAAGATTTTTCAGAAAAAAAGGACAATCGTGCAAGATTCTCGGGATAAAGTAGATACATAGTCTTTATGGCTAATCCCACGGTATCCCCTTCATCAGGTCGTTTGGGTGAACTTATGTTGATCCAATCGTTGCACGGAGCCCTTACAGTATTCCTCTCATTTCAGGTTGATTCGGGCGACGTTGGTTTTTCCGTTCTTCGATCGGCCGAAGGACAAGAAACGGTGGCAGAACACGATGATGATCATGTGATGCAACCGAGATTCAGACTACAAACGGTTTATGTCCCTGAAGATGGAGAGGTCGGTGGATACTGTTATTGTGTCGTAAAAAAGTTTTGAGTATCTAAATGGACAACATTATATTCTCTTTTCACGTATGGCATAACTACTGAAATCTGTAAACTGAAAGCAGTTATATATGCCAATTTTCAAATTGGCATATGGTCATATTAACATTAGCAACAACAAAACTCCTATTCAGTTTTAAAGTTTCCAATATTTATTTTCTCGTATAAGTTAATTAATGCCTCAAAAGCTCACAGACTTTTAGAAAACCGTGAATTATATTCAAGGAAGTGTGCAGAAAATAGTTATTTATCTGACGATAAATCGTATTTTGTTGAAAAAAAACATTAGAAAAGTGTATAATAGACACTCAAGATCTCCTGCTTAGGTCCACTCTTATTCATCCTTTTTATAACCGATATTTCATCCCTATTCCCGAAATATATCCGCTATTCCGTATATGCTAATGATTTGAAGCTTTATGCTGAGGCCCCCTTTATTCCGACAATTTGCAATGTGCCCTCGATCTTATATCTACCTGGTCTATCCAATTGAATTTCGGATTATCTGAGACCAAATGTTCCATCATGCATTATGGCCTCCATAACCCGCGTAGAATGTCTCTCATAAATAACTTTGCACTTGTCCCCGTCAAATTTGTAAAAGATTTAGGAGTTATATTTTCACGCTCCTTTTCTCATCACATTGAGAAGATTATTTCTAAAGCCCTTTCAAAGATGTAGCTTATTTTTAAATCATTTCGTAGTAACTGTGAAGATGTGTATCCTTTTTGACATTCGACCTTCCCAATCTAGAGACTTGTTCTGTTGTATGGAACCCCATTCATTCTGTAGATATCACCAAAAAAATATTGAAACAGTACAACGTGACTTCCCTAGAAAGTTGTATTATCGTTGTAACCTTCCCTCAGTGAACTACCGTAGCTATGAATATCATGTATCTGACCCAAGGACGTTTGGTCGCCCCAACGAACTTGTTACCGTAGTTTGTGACGGACGGGACGGACTCACAGACAGACACCTATTTATCGACTTTTCCTCGAAACTTTCTTCTTAACGAATTATGTTTTATCATGTTGATGGCCTTGTATTCCGGTCGCGCATGATCTATCAGCGCTTGCCGCAGGTTCGAGGGCGCGAATGCATTTTCCTTAGCGTTTTAGGTTAAGTTAGTAACAACGACCGTGTGACCATCGAGTGGACCAACACCCCCGATGGAGCCGCCAAGCAGTTCCGTCGCGAGTGGTTCCAGGGAGACGGCATGGTCCGCAGAAAGAACCTCCCCATCGAGTACAACCCCTGAAAAATTATATATCCCGCCGTCCTATAAATATAATCAGGCAAAGCTAAAAAATATCGATCCTGGCAGGACTCGAACCTGCAATCTTCGGTTTAGGAGACCATCCACGAGAGGTCGGGGCTACCACACGGATGGCTTTTATTCAACCTATCTCAATAACTTGGGGGTGAAGTTGGTATCACGAGTGCTGATATTAGGCCAAGTAACTAAGGTTCTGGGTCTCGCACGGAAAAGTTACAGTAACCCGGCCTCCCGATATGGATTTTTTTACTATTTTAAAAAGTGGGTTTTTATAGGTGGTCTAGGTGTATTTTGCGAAAAAAATAACAATGAAAATATTTTTGAAGCGATCTGACAACGATAAAGGGTCGAAATTTCAGTTTTTGTCACTTTTTCGACCGTCCTGGAAAAAAAATTGGCTAAAAGGTGAAAACCATTTTGCGATTTTTAGAATCCTCATGAAAAACTGTGTAAAGTTTTTCACTTCTCGGAATCCGGACTGTGTCGCCGATGGTCGTAAATGAGATCTGAACATTCGGATATTAGCGAACCTTGGCGCGTGTCTGGCGATATTTCTGATCCCGGTTGCGAAATATCGCGTGTATCAAGTTATATATTACTTGCCTACGATGCCTTGAACATGACTGACGCAATTATTTCATCACCAGGTGGAAAAAATTTCAACATTTTTTTCGACCATGAACCCGGGTTCATGGAATTTTCGCAAAAACTTTTTTCTCAAAAGTGGTCGTACCTGCTTGAAATGTGTACATTTCATGAAATTTAATATTTGTACACTGTATTTGACGATATGAGTGTTACATATTTCCAGAAATAATATGTTTGTACTGAATTTTTCGTTGTCATTCTCTTTCGTAGACTGCATCATGATAGTCAAATATTGCGATATTCATTGTCAAATACGGTGTACAAATATTAAATTTCATGAAATGAACACATTTCAAACAGGTACGACAACTTTTGAGAAAAAAAAGTTTTTGCGAAAATTCCATTAACCCGGGTTCATGGTCGAAAAAAATGTTGAAATTTTTTCCATCTAATGATGAAATAATTACGTCAGTCATGTTCAAGGCTTTGTAGGCAAGTAATATATCACTTGATACACGTGATATTTAGAAACCGGGATCAGAAATATCGCCAGACACGCGCCAAGGTTCGCTAATATCCGAATGTTCAGACCTCATTTACGACCATCGGCGACACAGTCCGGATTCTGAGAAGTGGAAAACTTTACACAGTTTTTCATGAGGATTCTAAAAATCGCAAAATGGTTTTCACCTTTTAGCCAATTTTTTTTCAGGACGGTCGAAAACGTGACAAAAATTGAAATTTCGACCCTTTATCGTTGTTAGATCGCTTCAAAAATATTTCCATTGTTATTTTTTTCGCAAAATACCCCTAGAAAACCTATAAAAACCCACTTTTTAAAATAGTAAAAAAATCGATATCGGAAGAACGTGTTACTGTAACTTTTCCGTGCGAGACCCAGAACCTTAGTTACTTGGCCTAATATCAGCACTCGTGATACCAACTTCACCCCCCAAGTTATTGAGATAGGTTGCATAAAAGCCATCCGTGGATTTCCGCCCTGCGCCCCGGCTTCTCGTGGATGGTCTCTTAGGAGACCGACGCCTTGTCCATTAGGCCAGAGGACCAGACGATAGATTCGCTCTCATAGTGTTTGTTGAATACAGCGCGACTATGTTTCTTCAAAAGCGATAATTCCAAGTGCTCTCTCTTCTCACATCTTTGTTAATATCAAGCCGACCGGCGGTTACCCACTGGCATTTGTTCATCATCTTCAGCCCACTTCCAACTGCCCAAATCTCTTGAGGTTAGTCGTAACTCTCAGGCACTAAAGGTGAGAGGATACGGCCAGAGGGGCAAGTCTAATGCAGTTGATCTCAAGACCCCGACATGAGATTGGAAGGGTACTTCCAACCTTTACAGTATGGAGTTCCAATCTTGAAGGGGCCGACCTACGAAGCGACCTATATAAGATTTGAGAAGGTGGGTGGTAGGCCACAGTTGACCCGACTTTTCCCATTGCGTATACCTATCCCTTTTTTGTCCCCTCTCAATCCCTCCTTCACTGATCTCCTCTTATTAGTTAGTAGAAGTCCTTCTTATTATCATTGTCTCTTTTCCCTCATTCTTGCCACGTTATTCCATTCCTACAAAAAGGGCATTAGGTAATCTCTCATTTTTGCGCACTCTCTCGCACTGACCCCTTTCTGTTTGAAATCATTTTCTCTCTCAGATGCTGCCAGAACACACGATGTCCAAGGAGGATCTCGATATCCTCGATGCTTTCAATGCCTCCAGAGGTCAACGCGGCTTCGGTATCCCTCCCCTCGTCCCTCACTACGAAAGCGACTTCAACTATGACGTCAGCAGATATTCCGAAGCCTCCAATAACTTCTACGACCAATTCTCAGCAGTGAGTTGCGAAAAGAAAATCGTAGTGCCAAAGTAGTGTGTTTACCTAGTAGCAGGAACTAAATCAGTACTTGAAAAGTAATCCCCCCAGGGACCTTATATGTTGTGTTTTGGGCAATATACGTCATTGTATAGACACACCCACCAATTATTTCAATAAATTTTGCAGTTTGACTCGGATGCTTTCAAGGATACGCTCAGAAGTTGGAGACCACCTGTACCACAACCCATGGTGAGACGGAACCCAGCCGAGTTCCACCCTCATTACCCGACTGGACTCCATCCCCTCTCCCGAGGAATTCCGTCGATGCCTCAACCACAATACGCGCCCATTGAAAGTGATCCACGTAGGAATGTCGACTGCAAAATTGAAAATTTTGGAGCTGCCAAGAGGAAGGTCAGAGTTTTTTTTTCATATAGAAGTGTCTCTAAACAACCAGAGAAACGAATCAGGACGTGAATCGATTTGAGGCTACCATAATATAATAATGAAATCTAATTCATAATTCGTTGTTTATTCCGTCACAGTTATGTATATACGAGAATTTTAACTGTGAATGGGGGTGTCAATAGACGGATCGACTACCGTACTCAACCAATTCCTTCTAGGCTCAAAAGGACGAGGGTGAAATGACTGCAGCGAAAGAGAAGAAAGCGGGAAGTGGATGGTCGTACAATGCCATGATCGCACTCACACTCAAGAATTGCCCCAATGGTCTAATGCCCGTAAACCAAGTTTATCCATACCTCACGTAAGTACCGTCATTAATTTTTTATTTACATTATATAAATATTACTAATGACGTAGAACAGAAGGAAATCAGTGGTGCAAGCTTGGCAACCAGAAAATGCGATTTCCAGGGGCAAAGAGGGGATAGTAATTAGCATTGCTCTGTATTATGAAATCTCCAGAAAGGGGTCAGGAGTTTAGAAGAGAAAACGATTATCTCACTCCC
Organism: Pristionchus fissidentatus; assembly: GCA_036245785.1. Classification (NCBI taxonomy): domain Eukaryota; kingdom Metazoa; phylum Nematoda; class Chromadorea; order Rhabditida; family Neodiplogasteridae; genus Pristionchus; species Pristionchus fissidentatus. The sequence goes on from BTSY01000002.1 coordinate 21,583,030, forward strand.
GCTCATACTCTAACGTCTTTCTGGAGATGACTAATGAGTCATCTCAAGCATTTTTTATGACAATCACAACAATTTTATTTATTTATGCATGTGTTGAAATATATTCAATTTGCAGGGCCCGCTTTCCGTTCTTGCGTAACATGTCTAACAATTGGCAGAATTCCATTCGTCATAATCTAAGCACGAGCAAGCATTACGAGAAAATCATTGTGTCTGTGCCGAATCATATTGGACGAGTGAAGCACGCGTGGAGAGTGGTTCCCGGATATGAAAAGAAGGTTAGTTACGGTAGATTCAAATCGTAGATCGGCATATCAAACTATAATTAGGGACCGCAAGGTGGTCTGCCGATTTTATGCAATGAAGTTGAAAGTGTATCCATATTAGCCGCTGAGGTGTCAATAACATCATACTTTTTGCCGTTTGTCGATATCTTGTCTCTGGGCCGAGATACAGCTCGAAAACCACGCGCGCGGCTCATTACGGGAGAGGGTCAAAAGGTGGGCGCTCTCTCTCGGTGGGCGGAGTTTGCGTCTATGATGATAGAATGTGGAGATAGTATCTGATCATCAAGCGAATGTGAGAGCTAGTGTCCGTTGCCATCTTGGTGCAGTGGTAGAGTCATTGCATAGCAAGCGAAAGGTCGTTAGTTCGAATCCCATCCTTTGCGGATCTTTTGCTCACAACCCAAAATATTGCCATTTGAGCCGCTAAACACCGTAAGTCGTCATGCCAAAGCACATTCTCGGAAAATAACAATACTAAAATCTTTTAAACAGGAGCACAATTGAGCGGGGCAATTAAATTTGATTTAGTTTTGTCTAAGTTAATCAGAATAATGCTCCCCACGAATTGCGAGATGCGCAACTATGTGCCTTTACTGGAAGTGATTGAATCACCTATTCCCGCATACGTTTATCGATTTTTGACCTACTTAATCACTACAGAGCATGGTGCGCATGGCATATGTTGTAGCCCATCACAAGAGCTCTCGAATAAGCCCGAGCACAAGGTTTTTAGTGAGGAATGAAATTTGTGCTACTCATCCGCTGTTTCTTGCCCCTTCAATTAGAGTCACGAGTGGGCGGAGCTTATCTTCCCTAACTATAATCGCTTAGTGGAGCCCACTGTCAGAATGACGTGATTTTATTTGTTGATAGATCTAATAACAATGCAAACACAGGTTATTCGCGAGTAGAATTATTCGGTCTAGCATCACTCCTTGACAGGATGGAGACAAATCTTAAAGAGAGAGAATTATTGTATTTCAGATTGATGCAATCTTGAAGAAAGCAGAGGAAAAAGCAAAGAAAGGAGGATGTGGGGTGGTTAGTTTTGATTTACCACATATCGATTGATTAGTTTCGATCTATTTTTTTCTTTTTCATTATTTATCCAATTAAAATACATGGTTTTCAGGATGTTGATGACGATGATATTGATTTTGAGAATTTAGAGAAGAAATCAAAAGCAAAGAAAGCCAGCAAGGAGACCACCAAGAGAGTGAGTTTATAGAATCAATTCGACCACCCACAGTCATTATTCTACAGTGCAATAGAACTTCGTCTACTGTCAATTGCTACTCCTCATCTCTTCCTATTTTCAGAAACCTTCCGTGCCCACTGGACCTGTCGACCCTTCATCTATCAGTCTCAACGACTATCCCCCTCTCACTCCCTCTCCCCTCTCCCAACCAATCAATAATTCGTTCTTTGTTCCCACCGATCGTCCCTCAACTTCTAATGGATCTTTGGGTAGATACAACACTCCCTCCACTTCTTCTTTCGGTTCCACCATGCCCTCAGAGAATATCGGCTACCACGGTCCCTACAGTGCCTACAACCCTTCTGGCACGGGTCTCCCACTCACCTCTTCTTTCGCCCAACGTCCGATCGATTCCTCTTCCATCTCTCATGGCACATCTTCTTCCACTGGCTCTACTCTCCGTCCCATTGATAATGACGTCATTGACAACCCCTATGGATGCTCGGCTGACCAAATGCTGGAGAGTATTGATGATCTCGAGGAATTTATGGGAAGTGATGATCTAAGTCCCGAGAATATCAATGTTGACTTGTTCGATTTTGATCATGAAGAGATGGTTTAGATCCTTGACCTACCGAATTGTTTGTCGTTCATTATTTTACCCACATCTGCTATTTTTGACGTCAATAATTATACTATTTTCATATGAATTTCACCCTCTATTGAATGTCATTTTATTATTATTTGTACCCCCTTTCACGGTAGAAAACTATTAAAATATTTAAAAAAAAATACCTTTACAGCTTCATAAATTCACAGCTCCATCTGCCATTCCATTTTATTGCATAATGAACGACACTGAATTATTCTGAATAAACAGATTGATTTCTCTCGAGTGTATTTATACTATAAACACTTTATAAACACACGATGATTACACACCACAACAAGGGTGTAACTTGCTGAACAGAACAACTCATTTCAACTCAATCCAATTCACTATTCCGACAGAGGGTTTTGGTCTTCGTATGAGGTGGGACGCATTGTAGTTGGAAGAAATCTGTCGTAACCATGAAGAATCGGTTGTTGGTTGGGGAGGGATACAGGGAATGACGCCAAATATACTGAAGACATAATGTCAAGAAACGACTACGAGAACGCCCAATTTACCCACCATAAATACAAATGAAGGTAATATTTCATTCAGAAATGCTTAATATTGTTTGCGAAATGGTATTTTGTTAAGCGTACGATTAGAGAAGTAGACAAATTCGACACAGAGTGAAGTAGACACAGAATGAATATTTTTAAAGCGAAAATGGATTTGAGATAAATGAAAATGAGTTCGATGGGGGGGGGAGAATTGGCCTCTGAATGTTCGCACAACATCATTTGTACTTGATACGATTATTTTCGCGTGATGATGCGTATAAATCATGGGTGAAATTCTACCAAGGTGCAACAGTCTTGGGTGGAAAAAAGGAAACAATGAACACCAGCAATTATTGATTTTCTTTGCTTACAGTTGACCTCCCGTTATTTCTCCACTCCAAGCTAAAAATCTATAAGAGTACAAGTCTTCAGTTTTAAATTATTTAACACATTGTCAACGAAATTTTGTGCCAAGAAAAATAGTTCATTGAGGGAATTCAAATTTAAACGTTGCCTCTTGTGACTTTTTACCCCAATTTTTACTTCCCCGTTCCATCCTTCCCCGTTCCATATTTTGCACAGCAGTAATCGAACAAAAACGGATTGGTTTTGCACAGATAAAGATATGATTGAGTATTTGAATCACATTGGGATTTTAGGCTATCAAAGGCTCTACTCATCAAGGTATGACTGATTTCACGATGAGGGGAAACAAGGAGGGTGCGCGAGGGAAACACGCGTTGCATTTGTGTTTCACCAACTTCTGATAACAGAAATGAAACCTCGAACATGGGGGAAGAAAGGGTTTTAATCATTAGTGCTACGCTTTCTTTAAAGGAGGAGCAGCAGCAATTTCCGAGCGGCCTTACTTTGAAGAGAAAAGGATCGAACGAGAGAAAATAATTCAAAAAATCGAATGTGCATAGGATATCGCGTTTTCGCGTTGGAAACTGTAGAAAAAAACTCTGCCGCTCAGGGATTCAAAAATGGAGAAGAGTCACGAGGGGAAATGAGGATTGAGAGAAGGGAATACGCGCGTTTCAGTTGCATGTCTCTTGCTTTTCAGACAAATCTTTCGGATAAAACCACAAGGAAACCAACGTATGTCATAGGGGTATGGCAGCATCTTCATTGTTGGATTTGTCCGAGGATGGACTTGTGGTAAAAGTGGATAGATGTCAAGGATCAAAGATCCTTGGCTATTTCTACTCTCATCTCTCTGTGTGATTTCCTCCTCAATCATCTGATCCATTATCATTCAGGATCTCAGTGGGCGGAGCCGGTATAAAAGCGATGGCGTCGAGTGATCTGGAGAGAGCTGTACACGGGACGAGTGGGGGCCCGATGGACTAGGATTTTCCCCGCGTTGGTATCGAACCGTTCCCCCATCATATCCCCCATAGTCGTTCCTATCTTGTCGAATTATTTTCTCTCGTTCGATCCTTTTCCCGTCGCATCGAACCTTTCCCAGCGCTGGTATCGAACCTTTTCCTGTCTTCCTATAGTCGGATTCACTAATTGAAACGAACCTGGTGAAAATTTGTTTGTATTGTAAATGACAGGAAAAACACGCAAGAATTCCAATATTTGGCTCTGTTCTGGTTAAGAGGTCCCATGAAAATTGAGAGGTCCGATAAAAAATAAGAGGTCCCATGACGATTAAGAGGTCCCATGGAAAATAAGAGGTTCCATGAAAATTGAGAGGTTCCATAAAAAATGAGAGGTCCCTTGAAAAATAAGAGGTTCCATCTCCACTACTGTTAAGCGAACGCTTACCTATCTTTGTGTTATATTTAATGTCTTTCTTTTGTTTGATGCATTTAATATCGAATAAATTGATATTTAATAACAAATACACACCTGTGAAGCCTGTTTAAACGAATTGTGATTGGTAGGGTTGGGCACTTGGAAGAGAGGAACTCTTGGTTTTGCTTTTTTTATGTTGTCTAGCATTTTTCTTTCTTTTTGTTAAGACTGTCATCAATGAGTTCTGGCATCACAAGTACCATAAACTGGTGAAAATCGGCCAGTTCGTGGCGACTGGCGATCTCATCTTCAAATACTAATCTGCATTTTTAGACAGATAAGACACGGACGCGCGTTTGTTACATTATTTGTTGATGAACTAAATTCAACGAAAGTAAATACTTCATACAAAAAAACAATAAAATACAGAATATAGGCGTTCGATTAACAGCAGTGGAGATGGAACCTCTTATTTTTCAAGGGACTTCTCATTTTTGATGGAACCTCTCAATTTTCATGGGACCTCTTATTTTCCATGGGACCTCTTAATCGTCATGGGACCTCTTATTTTTTATCGGACCTCTCAATTTTCATGGGACCTCTTAACCAGAACAGAGCCCAATATTTCATGTCAATGTGTTTTTTTTAAATTGTCGATGCACTTTACTGTAGCATTGTAGCGCTCGAAAAAATGTAAAGACAGCCATTTTCGAGCGCTCAAAAACGGCACTTTCTGGCAAAATCGAGCGATGAAAAATATGGAAGCTGCCAATTTCGAGCGCTCGAAAATGGCGTGGTTACAGAATTCTGATTAGTTAAAAGATGTGAATAAATCAATAAAGTTGAATGTAGTGTATTGGCAGTATACATTTTCAAACATGCTATAACATGCTATGATAAGATGACGCATTTTTAAAACAATATTTTATTGAGTTGAAAATTGGCACTTTTTTAGATGCACTAGTCTTATATCGTAATCACGTCTAATAAATACGTATCTCTCTGTACTTATTTCACCACAAACTTTGACTCGTAATTAAGAGGACATAATTAGAGGACATAAAAAAGAAAATGTAAACGAGGTACGCAAATTGCGGTTATTATCTGAGAAAACCAATTACCAATCGTTATTGTTTCTAATTTTCAATCTATTCTTCATTATCCATCCATTCTTCGTCTTTTCCCTCGTGTCGAGTGGTCTTCTATCGTTTCTCCCGATGTTAAACCCGCTAGAAACAAGTCTTCGAGTACGTTGCCTACCTTTAAATAAGTACCTTTAAACTGCCTAATCATGACGCAATATCGGGCTCTGAATATTCATATTCTTATCAGATCGTGCAAATTCTCTCCTTATTCAATATTCGATCTTTAAACAGCGAGATCTATGAACATTATTTCCACTGCAATTCAACCAATCAAGAAATGGCAAGAACTTTTTAATCATTACACCGAATAATTTGTATGAAATATTTAGTTCTGTCTAGCTCCCGAACATTGCTTTGGAAATGGCGGATATGATCTTGTAGAATACAAATCTGGAGTTATCGACAAATTTTGCGAAGTGGTGATTCAGATTAAGTGAGTTTGCATGAATTGTTTGTGCAGAAAATGGCGATTGAATATTAAAACTATTTTTTTTCCAGAAATTTTAATGACTATCAGTGGATGATTAATTTCGAATTCAATTATATTCAAAATTTTGAAAATGGATTCCACATGCATGACGGTATCGGAAGCACGGCATTAATTTTTCCGTAAAAGAGTTCACCGAATGCACGTTTAATTTTCAGGATCGAAGTCACTCGTTAATTGCAAGAACGATGGAAAGGGAGATTTCATTGTGGAAGGCGATATCTCTTTTAAAATTTTAAGTACGAAGCTTCTCTATCCCGAGTTACAACTATTATTGCAAGTTTATTATTTCAGAACCCTTTAAGAACCCATTAGAGAAAAATGCACAAGACAGAATATCGGGGCAATGTGTGGTTTATATGGAGCGAAACGTAACGTCACGTCGAACGATCGATCGTGTGAGAAACTTTTGATTAGACGTATAATGTTACCGACCTGGAAAAAATGGCCCCGCTCATACCAGCGCTTATGCCGTCAATTACTACAAATATATGAATAGATGTTTTAAACACATAGCAAATCATAGATTTTAAATGATATACGCTAGTTCTGAAAAAAAAGTCATCTTAACGTCAGAAGACGGAGTGTGAGGCATGATCGTACGTATCTGCGTGAGGTCACGTGGAAGATTGCCGTTGAGCCGTATTATATAAAAGATACGACATCAATTAAAAACTACCTCAAATATATGAAACATTCCGCTGATTCAATTGCTCTGTTTAGCACTGTATAATCAGTGCTGGCTATGAAACCGCCCATAACGCGTTTAAAGGAGGACGAACAGCAGGATGTCCCACCACGACAAACCCTGAACTTCCCCGAAAAAACCTTAACCCTGAAAAAAAAACGGTATGGGGAGAGATAGGGGTGACGCGAGAGCAGAGAGTGATCTACCGGGGAGATCAAGGTGGAATGAGTAGAGGTCGAGTGCATGATCTACCTCTTCCCTGACCATCTCTCTTCCCTTTCCTACCCCAAATGCACGCAAACTCGGCACGAGAGAACAAGTTGAACGAGAGATTTGCTTACTCGCGCACGTTAGAGAACGCCCCCTTGGGGGTGCGCGATAAGTTGACCCTGATGTACCCTGAGCCCTGTAAGTTCATTGCGAATGTGTTTCTCGGTTAAGAGGAAAGATTGGGGTCTCAAATTTTAGATTCCTCTTACTTTTTGCAGAAGAAAGCGAGTAATGCCATTAGATACATACTCTGTTTTTCCTGTTCCTCCTCCTTTCAACAACTTTCTTTATTCAAAATTTGCCCGACAACATTCACACGTGAAATAGATGTTTCACTTGTGGATCCTGATTTTTTTCTTTCTTTGGGAATTTCAGGAAAAAAATATCTTATAAAAATCATAATAACTTATTATAGATAGTAGGGTGTTCCCGGAATACTGTTCCGAAATTTCTGTCGATTTTTCGTTACAAATTAAATATCTCCGCCTACAGATATTGAGTGGCTCTATAAAGCGAACACGATATAGAGCAACCTTTTCACTTTGATTTTTTAAAATTTGAACCGATTGCATTATCGCACTTCCGGTGAAATATAATGTTCGGCCGATGTGGCGATATAGGGCGATATTCAACCACTCCGTGCCGAGTATTCGCTAAATATTTTTTCACGAAGTTGAGTACGGGGAAAATCTGAATATACCCGGCTTCCTTTAGCAAGCATCCTAAATCGAGAAAGACATTTCTAGACGAAAGTGAAAAATATGTCAATATTAATGTGAGAAAAAATAGTAGCTCCAATTACTACACCACATTGCGAGTGAGTCGCAATGTGGTGTAGCATTAATTAGAGGAAATTAATTAGAGGAAAAAGTTAAAACGCGTTCTCCGTAAGAGCGCAGTGAAGGGTCGGGTAAAGTTGCACAACTCGGTCAAAATGATCGCCCGGGGCTAAAACTTTGGTAACATGACCCCTAAGGGCAAGGTATGCTACAACCATAATATTGACCCGAAATCTCAAGTTTTGACCTACCGAATCGATTTTTTCAAACTTTTGATTTTGATGTCGTGTTATATATCATTCGAAAGAGAATGAAAAGTTATGTGAGAAGCCATTTTTTTACTGGATTCAAATGAAATTGAAGAGAGAAATCTCGTGAAATCGATTTTTTTCGGTCGTTTTAGCGAAAAATCGATCTGGCTACTAGGGTCAAAATGCCCTCCGCCCTACCATTCTTGTACATAAGATATCTTATCTATAGTTGATTTAATTTTTATTGTTTAATTGCTACATTTTCGGTTTGGTCGTGGTGAGATCAACGGCCGAATGAGACACACATATTATCTCTACTCTTATGTTCAATTTTATATTTTGTGAACCATACACGATTGGTCTAATTTTCTTTCAGTAATATATTAGGCATTTATGGTGTACAATAAAACATTAAAGATCTATACCTCTAGTGAATTGATCAAACGATTAAAATCGATTATTTTTAAAAATCTCCGAATCCAAAATTCGACATCACAAATTTCAATTATACGAGAAGATAGCCATTCGCGAATAGCTTGGAAAATCTTAGAAGATGTGTGTAACCAATTTTGCTGTTCATAATGTTTTGATCGATCCGCGATTTCATGTTGAAAAAATCGAAAAATTCAAAATTGTTGAAAAAAATTTCAGTAAATATTTTTTTCTGAAAGTCACAGTAATCAAAATGGCGAGATATTTTGCATTTACAATGTGCTTATTGTACTACATCAACTGGCTGAAGAACAGCTAATTTGAGAAGAAAAATATTTTCTCAAAAATACCATGAACAAAACTGAAAATCTGTTTTTATAAAATATGAGAGAATTGAGGAGTAGACAAGTGCCCCGGGGCCTAAAATATAACTTTGCATCAAAAAGCGTGTGTATGGCCTGACTATAGCAAAAAATAAGGGAAATTTGATTTTCAGTTTTGTTCCTGGGTTCATGGTATTTTTGAGAAAATATTTTTCTTCTCAAATTAGCTGTTCTTTAGCCAGTTGATGTAGTACAATAAGCACATTGTAAATGCAAAATATCTCTCCATTTTGATTACTGTGACTTTCAGAAAAAAATATTTACTGAAATTTTTTTCGGCAATTTTGAAGTTTTCGATTTTTTCCACCTGAAATCGCAGATCGATCAAAACATTATGAACAGCAAAATTGGTTACACACATCTTCTAAGATTTTCCAAGCTATTCGCGAATGACTATCTTCTCGTATAATTGAAATTTGTGATGTCGAATTTTGGATTCGGAGATTTTTAAAAATAATCGATTTTAATCGTTTGATCAATTCACTAGAGGTATAGATCTCTAATGTTTTATTGTACACCATAAATGCCTAATATATTACTGAAAGAAAATTAGACCAATCGTGTATGGTTCACAAAATATAAAATTGAACATAAGAGTAGAGATAATATGTGTGTCTCATTCGGCCGTTGATCTCACCACGACCAAACCGAAAATGTAGCAATTAAACAATAAAAATTAAATCAACTATAGATAAGATATCTTATGTACAAGAATGGTAGGGCGGATGGCATTTTGACCCTAGTAGCCAGATCGATTTTTCGCTAAAACGACCGAAAAAATTCGATACTGAATAACAGATGGACCAAGTTCTATCCTCTGGAAACCTAACTTTTCGATATGGCATGAATCCACAAAAAGTAAGTGGTTTTTCTTTCTTCCCAAATGATGCTTGAAGCATTTCAATATTATTATGTATGATGCATTATTTTGCCCAGATCATGCACACTAAGTTGGATATAAGTACTCTGATGGAGAAGATTTCACTAACACGTGAGTGTTAACATATTTGTGACCTAATTTTAGTGATTTTTTTTGTTTATCCACTTGTACAAACAGGGTATGCATTGAAGATTATAACGGTTTCTCTACGGCGTCTCACCTGATAATTGCTAACACTTTTTCGTCGTTTTTTTATTGTTCTATGGCTGATTAGAGCACTGTGATGTTGTTTTTAGGTGTTTTTGGAACGCTGAAATTGTATTGAGATGAGAAAGTAAGCACATACTAGGTTCATGCGATCCATTTCTGGCGTGGCAATTTAATGGCACGGACGACGAAGGTCTGATAAAAGTGAGTGGACTTCATCAGTACTTTTCTTTTGTTCCCGTAATCAAAATACGTTAGGGGAAAATTTTTTTTGCAGGTTGAAGTTAGTTTTCTTGGAAAAAACGCTGAAACATTATGCAGAAAAAGTAATTCCGAGCGGTTTTTGTGAGTGTACTGTAAATACTTGATAAAATATGTATTTAGCCTAAATCTCGACACAAATTGGGTGGAGGTCGATTCAATGTTCTGCCCGGACCGAACCTGGGCCTATCGGGAGTTGGGCACAAAGTGGAACACATATTGATTATATTTCCCAATCCTTTGCTTTATAGAACTGTTAAGTATCTGCGTAAGGATCAGACATTTGGAATGAAATGTATCAGAAATTGTAGGTTTTGTTGTGCAGAGTTCAAATTATGGTAAAATATTTCAGTTTGCAAATACTGCGGAAATATCACAAACGTAGATTGTAATGGATGCTCGCCTGCAGTATATAGAAAATGCATTCCTGAAGTGAATTTAAAACTGAGCCAATGAACAATATTTCTAAATGTTTTCAGTGTCTCGGAGATCTGTGGTTTCACGACAATGAAGTGCTGAAAACAAAGCTGGACTGCTTGGTGAATTTACATAAACGATTATAGTATTAATTATTATAAATAAACTGTATAATATTACGCTCAATTCGTTCAACCTCTGTTTATGAACATGAGTTTGTTTCAATTTTCAAAATTGCAGAATGTTAACGGAACGGATAAAGGTCGTTGGATCGGAAAGAGCAACGGTGCCGAAGTTCATATCGAACACGCATCGTGCTACGGTATTTACAGTAACATGCTTTAATAAAACAAATGACGAAGTTTTAGCATTGATCCAAAAGTTGAAACAAAAACGATTATTTTCTAAAGTTGATCCTTGATTTAACAAATGATATGTTTCAAAATGACTTTCAGGTGGACCCTCTCCTCCGCCTACTTATGTGGATTATACAAGTGATGGTCTTCTTAGAATATTAGGGAAAACATTTAATTCCAGATTCATCGACGCTTGTTGAATGGACTATTCTTTTCATCTTTTTCATCCTCATTACTGTATGAAGAATATCAAAATCGATAATTGAATCTAATTCCAATCGATAAATGAATCTAAGTCCAATCAAAGATCGAATCTTATTTGAATGACATTTTTTTTAATTTCGAAGCCCTGAAATGTAAGGTAAAAATAAATAAATCGAAGCTGCACGCATGACGTGCACGTTCAGTTCTCGATCATTTTTTTCTTGTCATGCTGTAATATTATTGTAAAAAATTTTCATGGCTATTCCTTTCCTTTTTCTACAGCTCGATACACTTGGCATTGCTCTCCATAAATAGCGTTACATAATTCTTACGCAATATATCTTCATCACAATTGAGTATCATCAGGCCGACAATCGTTGTTTGTGTGTGTTGTTGTTGTTATTTTCGAAAATCGATAATTGAGACTACGGTGTGTACACGAGAGTGGTGGGAGAGGCTAAGACTGCTCTGATTATCGATCGGGAAGTGTGCAAATGTGGAATAACTTAACACAGACGCGAATCAAATGCTGCATTTTGGGTGTGTGTGTGGCTCTAGATCGGAACTGGGAGTGGGGGGATGAGGGAGTAACCGTATGGTGAGTGGATCGGGTCAATTGGGTCGGATGATGGGTCGGCAATATTATCGGTGCTGATTAGGGCGCAAGGTGCGGCTCGTCAACCTCAAATGGTCAAGAATTAAATTATTTTTAAAATTTAAATAATAAGTTAACCTGGAAAAGGACGCGGCTCGGATCGATGTCATCGTTAGCGGGGCCGGACTATAAAATATAAAATTTTCACTAGATAGCAAAACTGGACCGATTGATATACACTTTTAATAGAAAAAAAAAATTTCAATATCACTTGTCGATCGTTGAAAGATCAAAGATCACTCACAGGGTCATCATTGGATGGCGCAGGTGGGACATCGTCGAAGGAATCACGCTCTGGTAGACGAGCACGGGCAGCATCCTGAGTCAGATTTGATCTTTGATCTTTGTTTTTACTATGGCGATTAGTGTTTAGACCAAGGACTGAAACACTGATCGCCATTTCCTAAAGTGGATAATTATCTATTCTAAATTGATGACTGACATATTTAGTCGTCCATAACAAATTCACTTATCATGCGATCTAATGCGAAACATTCCATTTCGCACAAGAAGCTGCAATCTCTCTCTCTCACCACAGATGGCGCCGACTCGGGGGCGGAGTCAGCGACAGCTGCAGCAGGCTGCGTGCGCTGCCATGTCGATGCAGCCCAGCGAGGAGGCTGCACCTCACCCTCATGAAGGAAGGAGGACACATCCTGTGAACGATGGCGTCATTATTATGTAATTTAAGCTGGGATTACGTCATTGAAATGCAACAAATGAATTACCGAGTCAGTCTGAGTAGCCTTCATGCGGGCGATCAAGGTCTTGTTAGTCGACTCCTCGGCCGCCTGAAAAGATCAAACATCACGGATTAATTGTGCTTAGTACTAATAGTAACGATCGAAGATCACTGACTAATTATACCTAGAACTTAAGATCAAAGATCACTAGCGTCATCATAAGATCAAAGAGCACTAACTAATTATACTTAGAACTAAAGATCGAAGATTACTAGGGTCATGCAAAGATCAAAGATCACTCACAGGTGCGTCAATCGGTCTCTCAGCAGCAGTGGGATGCGGGAAGATCATAGGGACCTTCAATAACAACATTTTAAATTTCCATCATCCCTATGCAATCTCACATCATCATTAGCGGCCTTCTCGTGATCTGCGGCCCACGCCGGTCTCTGGTGCTCGAATCCGTGCGGGACGTACCTGCAAAATACAGTTGCCGCTACGGGAATTGAACCCACGATGCATCGCTTGAAAGGCACAATCACTACACTAACCATGGTAGCTGCTGCAGACTCTGCTCGGAGTTGGCTGCAGCCGGAAGTGGTCGCACGTCGACTACGTCGTTCTGAGGAAGCTCCTGGAGAGATCAAAGATCAATTTGAGCACTCTATGAAGATTGTTGAGAAAACACATATGTTTTACACTTTCCTTAATGAACTCACTAATGTGCACATGCGATTTCAGCACTTTATCTGCATCAAAACATTTTATGTCATGACTCGAGTGCTGTTCTTGGTTCTTTATTAATACATAGAAAACCAGTAAAAGTTATACGTGAACCGATCTTACTTGGGTGCCGAAGGGCAGTTTGGGTGCTGCTTGTTCCTGGTCACGGAAGTGAGTTCCGATGTTGGATCCCAGCTGTTGTCCCATCTGCGAGCCCCAGTTGGACGTCACGTCATCATTTTGCGGCTGCTGCATGGGGAATGCGGGCGGCTGTGGCTGCTGCAACATCCAATTTGCAGCACGCCTACCAAAGTTTATCCCCACAATCAAAACTCACTAAACTATCAGGGTGTCCCACAATTTCTGTCGCATAGGCCATTTTTAAAGTTGTAGATAACTCGTCCTCGATTGATTCCCAGTATGATACAATATCTTTGATAGACAATCCACTCATTATTCAAATAAGCGCCAGTACTAGGTCATTGATTCATTCTGCTAGTTTCTACTCTGATTTTCCCTAGGTACTCATCAATTTATAATCGCTCGGTTTAGTTATTTTATTTTTTTACAGAAAGACAATCGCGGAAACTCATGAATAACTAGTGCAATAGATACTAGAGGAGGCCCCTAATAAGTGATCATGTCAGATTCGGCTCTACAGACTAGCTTACGTAGACCACAGCCCCAGAGATAGAGCCTACTCTGACCGCCCCCTCTCCTTTACCAGACCTCCGTTCTCACTACGTTGGTAATCAAACTTCAAATCAATAACCGTCCCATGTTTGCATATATTTACAGTCCCATATCCTTTGTATGCCAAATCATGCATCATAACTGAAAGAGGAGAAAGCTGAAAAATGTCGCCAATCACGGTCTTTTCGCTTCCACTGCGAAGAAACTTCTTAATGTGTGTCGGGAGTTTTCCGACTGTACGGCAAACACGAGATGGACCAGACAGGTTTTCAATGTGGATAACAAGTGGATCATGTGCGACAACAACGACATGAAACTAGAGCGATTGCATTCGGGAAAACAGCCATTGCCCGTCCCAAAGAAGAAAGTCCGCAAAATGAATAAATTTCTCAGCTTCTTCTCCTCCCTTCTCTACCCCACCAACTGAGAGATCCGTAGTAATGGTACCACTAACTCTTTGATCATTACTCTATCCAAATAAAAGAGGCCGCCATCAGAGTCCCGCTTGGTCTCTAGAACTAATCAAAAATTCAAATTTTGATAGAGTGGCAAATACCCCATTTTTCGAAAATGTTCTAGAAAAAGCAGAGCAATGCGAAGTGCGAGTGTCCGATTATACCGCTGCATACTATTGATACCGGCCCTTGCACATATCGCTGTTTCAAATTGATCGCGTGCTTCCACTCTGAAAAGCAGTTCGCTATTCGGACCGATCCCGACGCCGACTTCCAATCTTGGACTGACTGTGGGGCCCAGCCCCTCGGGGGAAGGATAGCATGGCTCCCCCCCCCAATCGATGGAAGGAGGTCACCAGTAGAAACAAAGACTACTTCGATCACTGACCGTTTCGACTTATTCAAGTTATGACGAAAAATATCCCATTCGAGATTTCGCGACAGAAATTGTGCGACACCCGAATAAAAAAAAACAAGAGACAATATGTAATGCAAATGCAGCTGCAATAAATGTTATTGTGTTAAGACTTTAGTTACATCGTTTTGTGCATATTTGGAAGCGCAGTATTCTTCAGTGTACGCAGTGTTGATTAGCTGTGCGCACGGATTACGGTAATTGGTTACGGTATACCTGGACAGGTGGAATGGACCAGAAGTTGCCTGCTCCAGTGTAGGGTCCGTTCATCGGGGCCGGCTGCATGGACCAGATATTGGGTTGCTGCATCTGCTGCATTTGCTGCATGGGAAAGTCTGCCTGCGGCATCATTCCCGGCTGCGGCGGCATCTGCGACAACAGCAGGGAGTAAGCACACAGGGAGGGTGGTGAGAAGGAGGCGTGAACAATTACACCGGGATAAGCATTGGGTTCGGGTTCGGTACCAATTTGGGTACCTGGTTATGCAGCCAGGGACGGGGCAGGTCGTTGATGGTAGCCTCCCAGCGGGGGAAGGAGGAACCGGGCGAGTCCATGCCCATCTGGGGCTGCATCTGCTGCATTTGCTGTGCCTGCTGCATCTGCTGCAGCTGCTGCAAGTTAGTCAATGGTTAGCATAGGGAATCACTGCAGTGTCATTATCGCGTTGGGAATGTTTATATTCGGTGCACTATCCTATAGATAATCGATGATTTTCCAAAGGACCAGGGAGACCACACATATATTACAAATTTACGAGGACTCGTCCGAAATAATAAAACGTTCCGTTGATAATCCGTTCTAAACAACAGATACGGCTGCGAGAGAGCATGGCAAAGTGAGAGACAGGTCGACGTATAAAAAGAGAGTACACCACCAGTAGTCCATTTCATGAACGTATCATTTTAAATTTTAATAGAGTACCAGCGTACCCGGTACCACGACTACCACACACATATCTGGCACCGTACCATCATGGGAGCTCCTCTCAAGAGCATGTTATCGAGTGCCTGCTGCCCTGCCTGTCCGAACAATTCGGTTACGACACGGTTCGGACTCGGGCCTCCATCACGGTCAAAGTGGTGAGTGACACGCATGTGCGGATGTCGCGGCTCCTGCAGGTACCAGATCTTGGTGCCATAGACCCAGCCCTGGAACCGAACCCGGAACCAGGTTTAAAAACTAACCTCATCATCGCTAGACGGCTGCTCCCATGGTCGAGGGAAGAAAGCGGAGTCAGCGTCGCCGCCTCGAGGGAAGCTGCAATATTTGTGTGTGAATTTTGTAAATAGCCTCTGCGGCCGACTGCGCTGGATCTTCGTCCTCACCTGTTCCATGGTCGGACGGGCTCGGGCAGGAACTGGCTCGGGTGCTCCCAGCGGGGACCGAAGAAATCGGACGCGGGCATTCTGCAAGAAGTTGAAGTTTCGGAAAAGTCGGTTGTGCAAGTGCACTCGGTGTACCACACATCACACTCACCTGTCGTTGCTCTCGTCGATATTGGGACGAACTCCTCCGATGCGGAAGTGACCAGTGAGAGGATGAGGGGCGGCGACCTCCCCGAATCCATCCTGAGATATGATAGTTATTCCTAAAAAAAGGTGTTCATTAAAAAGCGACGATTCTCACGAAAACGGTATAAATTTCATTTTAAAAAGTTTGTTTTATGGGACAAGCAGGATGTCGATCAATATATACCAAGACTTGAAAACAGCTTGAACCAGACGTGAAACATATCCCAATGAACTATAAATTGAATCGATAATACTTGGAAAGCGTCGCTGTCGGGACTGAGATCGTGGACGTTATCGTTGATGTTATTGTTGTTGTTCTCGTCGTTGAACTCGGGACGGCGAACCTATAAAGATCAAAGATCAATACCGTAATAATGGTTAGTATATCTCATGTTCCCTATTGAATTTAATTTTTTAATATATTAATCGTTGTAGCTTGGTATGTATGTTTGGTAGACCTCCCGATTCTTAAACCCCCCTCCCTATCCCGGAAGTTGGCTTTTCGATTATATCTGTCTATCCTCACTGCCTCGTCATCATCACACACAATGACTACTCATGAGAGGATAAACTGGATCTATATCGAGAGAAGACAAAATAACGATGATCTCATCGGGTAGCATTTTTTATGATTAATAGGCCAACTAAACACAAATATGCAACAAATAGCGATGATCTCATCTTATTTTACAGGATTAAGCATAAATAGATATCAACGTTAGAGGCCGCCATTCCCTGAAAGCAATTTATGCCTGTTTCGAAAGCTTGTAGCTCACAGAATCTACTGTTATGGTATTCATGTCATATTTTCAATTTTCCCCTAATATATCAACTTTGATTGACTAAAAACAAACAAACAAGGCAATCGATGATATTTTTTCGAAAGTAACATGTACTATCGATTTTCGTTTCTTTTCGATAACCATTCATGACCTCTTTTTAAATTGGTAAGCTTCTAGACATTGATTATCTTGTGTTGGTTTAGGGTACGAGAAGCAGGAAGATCAATTGACAAAACGTCCGGATAAACCAAATGATCGACCCTCTTCTCGTACCCGCGGTCGTACAAAGAACCAAGACAATCGTTTACCTCAATGAGACTGACGTGCATCTTTCCATCCATTCCAGCAGCGACCGCTCGTTCTCTCATCTTCTGCAGAATTGCACGAAGGAAGGCGAAACGGACGTCGATCGGCTGCAATTGTCACTATGTACTATTTGGTTTTCAAAAATTGCCGTCATCACTAGGTAATTTCCTATTTGCATAAATTTCATAATCGAGAGGTTATCTCGGATTTAAATAAATTGCGTCATCACTAGGACATCACTCTACTCTGGCCTTCACTGTGCGTGTTTTTCTGACCTACTTCTCTCCCTTGCATATCTCTGACAGAGGAGAGGAATAATAGGGGCTGAATAGACTCAGTTCTCTTCACAAATCAACATGTTTTCTTCTTTCCTTTCTCTGCCCTTGTGAATGCCCGATTGAGTGGTCCGGTCGGAGTATTGTGAGAGGGGAATGTGACACTCTTACTAGTATCCAACAAATACCCAACTTGTGGTCGAATCACATAGTTCCGCAGGCCGGTCAACAGGAAGGGCTTAGGAGTGCGAGAGCGTGCAAAATCAAGAGTCTCCCTGTCTCTAGGTTTCGAATCATGTGGTCATTCTCTCTTTTGGGGTAGCACCAAATCGTCTCGCACCAAATCGTCTCTTTTCGCTATAACAAAACCGGTTCGAAAACCTCGTCATCGCGGCTGAAATGAGAGGCGTGCGTTAAATTTTTGACAACCATGCGAAATCCAATTAGCCGGCAGAGTCGATGACAAAACATGGTGTTGTTCTGTCGAAAATTGTATAGGCAAGAAATTTCTGCGGAATTCTAGGCGGGAAATTCAAAATTTGGAATACTAACCACAGTGTCGTCTTGCTGCTCGCTGCTGCTCGGCTCAGTTGTGGTGGTCGTCACGCGGTCCCCACTGGAAAGCAGAGATTGCGTCATGACTATGCAATCTCCTCCCAAGAAAACACTCTAAGAGTTTGAACACCACATGCCGAGACGAAGAATTTGAAACTCTAATTTTCTAGAGATTGTACAACAAATGGAGACTCGCTATCTAACATAGGAGTTTGAAAGTCTCGACATATCAGGATGAGTGTTATTTTCTTTGAGAGTTATTGCGTCATCCTTATGCAATCGCCCACCTCTTGAGTCTATTAGAGAAGGCGAGTCGTTCGTCTACGACGGCCGGTCTCTCTGCAGTCGCGTCGTCTCCCTGCTGCAGAAGAGGAAGAGCGTGCTGCTGCTGCAGCTGCTGCGCCTGCTGCAAGCGTCGCAGGTATTAGGTAGAAAATTAGAAAGATCAAAGATCAAATTCCACCCATACCAATTGATGTATGGATAGCAATTGGTATGGGTGGAATATGATAAAACAAATATTCTTAATAATTAGAAAAATACCAAAGATCAAAGAACAACTAGCTCTCCGTAAAGCTGTTCAAACGAGAGATGAAAGGTCATAGTATAGAGATCAAAGATCAAACCTGTGCTTGTTGTTGTTGCATCTGAGCGCGCATCAAGTCGTATCCGAGCATTCGCTGTTTGAGTTCAGCCCTGTAGAGAACAAATATCAAACTACAAAGAGATCTTATGAGGAAGTTGAAAAATCCGAATAGTAGGAGGAGTTGTGTTTCACTGGCGATTTATCTCAATTCAAAGCAGGAAACTATGATTAAATTTTGATAAAGAAAACTATTTGAAAAACAAATATTTTTAATAATTAGAAAAATACCAAAGATCAAACTCCATACCATTTAAGTCTGAAGAATGCCTCGTCTCTCTGTCTGTGATAGGCAATCTCGGAGATTGTAATTGCCACGATCAGGGCGAAAATGAGCAGACCAAAGCATGTGAAGAGACCCTAAACAATAGAAAAGATCAAACTACAACCAGCGATCAAAGACCAGAGATCAAGCTACAAATCACGAACCTTGAACGATCGGCGGTACTTTGGTGCGGGAGGCTGCGAGGCGAGCAGGATGGGCGATTGAGGCACGGGCACAACGACGGGTGCTGCCTGAAGAAGATCAGACTACAAACTACAAGGATCAAAAAGCAAACTACGAAGATCAGACTACAAAGATTAAAGATCAAACTACACTCGCACCTTCTCGCTCTTCTCGGGGGCGTCGACCTTGAGGCCCTTGTCGTCCATGCCCACCGTGAACACTTTCATGCTCGGCTGGTGGATCTGGAAACTAAAGAGTTAAAAAAAACTAGAGAGATCAGAGATTAAAGTGAAGGTTATATGAGAAATATTCGTTGATCATCCTTTAAAGGGGTTCTTTTTGATTGGACAGATTGATAAGGGATCTTTGAGGTGTGATAACATGGCGGCAACAACATTCCTGAGAAACGTCGTGTGTTTGCACTCAGAAAGGGAATGAGAAAAAGAAAGAGAGAACACCCAATAAATTGATGGAGAGTGATTCACTCTTTGATAGTAGGTAGTCGGGACAAGGGACAATATCCGGTGCGCGCCTGGACGATTTGTGTTTCACCTCGGCTATTTATTGTGGGGAATCTACACTATGGTTGGAGGTCGTAGTTGAATAATGACCAGATTGTGCAGGGGGGCACACCCTCTTAAATGAGGGGGTTGTGCCCCTGTTAAAAGAGACTGTTGTTTGCTACTCTCGAAACAGTTGTTAGTGCGGGGGAGGAGACAGGCCGGTTAAAAGATCAGTTGGTGATCGACCGGCTGGCGGGATACGGTAGCCAACTTGAAATAGAGGGAGGTGGCGACAAATGCGGAGGAAAACATTTTGGAACGCTCAAGGTGGAGGTACTAGAGTGAAGTGGAAGTGGGGTGGTGGCATAAGAACGAGAAAGATCAGGCCGGCTGTTCTCGAGGGGATACGGTAACTGCACTATCGCATACTGGGTCCCGACTGGAGGATACGATATCCGCACCACACAGGATATACGGTATTGATCTCTTCGGTGGATCAAAATAGTCATGATGAGTAGGGAAATCGGGAAAGGAGGAGTAGTGAGATAGTGAGTAGGAATGTCAACAGATTGGAGCGACGAGAGTTATTATTTTCACCTATTGAAGAGTCGGGAGGAGAGAGAGAGAGAGAGAGAGAGAGAGAGAGAGAGAACAGAGAGAGATGATGACCCTTGACTGCTCCCGGTGAGTTATTCAAGTCAGTACTCAACATCAAGCAGTGGATTGCCTAGTGATGACGAAAGGACCGTGGGAGAGTGTTCCTCAGGGGAGAGATCCTATTGAAGTGATGAGGGGAAGAGAGCCGGCTCTCTGTCCGGTCCATCCAATGGACACCTCTAGAGGGGGAGAGAGGGGAGGGGAGGTGGGAGGTGGTGGTAGGGGCAGAGAGAGGGAAGGGGGCTATCGTTTGCCCAGGAGGCTACTGTTCACCCTATGCCATTGAAGGGGGGGGGTGTCCGGTCAACAGCTTGTAGTACTCTCTCACTCATGCTCAGTCAAAACAAGAGGATTCAGCTGGGGATGAGTATACTGTTATTCGATAATGACGACTACTGTAGAGACATGGATGATTGGTTAAGTGACCCGCCGTTTGGACAGTGTCCAAGCTCACAGGGAATAAGTCTACGACACATAAGCTGGACAGCGACGAGCTGAATCCTCTTGTTTTGAATAGTCGCAGGGGAGCAAACCGTGTAGACTTTGAAAGTCGTCGAACGACAGCCTGTCGTAGATCTATTCTCATTTTTTAAAATCGATATTCATACGGTACTTTAGCGGCCCACTAAACACAGTAATCATTGACTAATTGATGAGATCACTCCGTTCACTCTCTCTACGTGCCTTGAGGGCGTCTAGTCAAGAGAACAAGATTGCTTGTTGAGAGGAGAGGAAGAAGAAGACGTGACTGACTCACAAGGGGAAGTCTACCTCATCAATATTTGCCCCTAGATCTCTCTCTCCCTCTCTCTCTCTCTCTCTCTCTCTCTCTCTCTCTCTTCTATCAATTGCCGCAACTGGTTCAGGGCTTGATCTCGTGAGCTCGTACAAATCAAGTGCAGAAACAAGACACTTTTGGCCTACAGATGAAACACAGAACCGCCGGTTCCCGGAAGAAATCTCTATAATGCACTGCTAATCTCTGATCACTATCGTTCTGGGGGGATATGAACTTGGGGATTAGCGTGTGCCATTTTTGTCACTGAAATTATGTAAAAATTACGGATAGAGAGGGATCACGGTGAGAGAGCGTGCAAAAGTCAGAGAGTCTCTCTCGAACTTACACCATCTCTCACTCCAAACCCCTTTCTGTAAGTCCGGCCGGCATTTGGAATTATGCGATTACCATATTAAAATGATGATCTACCATAATCGAAAGAGAGGAGGAAGTGCGGTGTTCTCGAATATGAAACAGTGAATGAATGGGGAGGGAAATCATCGGTAGAGATTCCCCCTCTCTATAATCATACACATTGGAGGGGGGAAGGGGTGAGAGAGAGAGAGAGAGAGAGAGAGAGAGACTGTGAATGCAATCCGGTCTTGTTCCGCTCCCCTTCACAACTATGGCAGAAGAGAAGGAAGGGATCAATATTGGAGGCTAAGCGGGGGTGGAAAACAGCTTGAAACCAAGGGGATAACAAAAGAGGAGGGCAGATCATCTAGGGCTACGGTATCTGGCACTGAACCAGATTGGGAGTTCAACTTCGACGAATATCGGGGAACGTTTGGACTACGGTAGTTTTGATCGACAAATGATCCTTTAAGGGCCCGTTCGAGTCCAATGGGGTGTTCAAGAGTCACTCTTGTCTTCTCTCTCTCTCTCTCTCTCTCTCTCTCTCTCTCTTTCTCTCAAGTCCCCACTCTGATCACCGAGAGGTCCGTTTCGCAAAGTGAGACGGGCGGTATTGTGATGCACGAGGGAGAGAAAGAGAGCGATAATACCGGACCATTTCCCCCTAGTTCCGAAAACGGGCAAAAAAGAGGGGATCGGGAGAGGGGTTCTTGGCGTAGAATCAATCGAAAATCCTACGGTAACTGCCTACTTCAATCGATAACTGATTGTTTTTAGCTGGTTAACGCCTGTAAGTGGAGTAGGGGCGAACACCTGATTGCCTCTTGTTCTGACCAGTCATTCAATCTGGTCTGGCCCCAACTACTGCCTCCTCTGGCCAGTTATCAGACTCTCTCTCTAGTTATTCACGTAGATCACACGGTTATTGTGAGGGGATTGACCAGTTAGAGGAGCGATTAGAGGCAGATTGGCAGGGAGGGAAGGGCATTTGACTCACTATGAGTCCACCAATAATACAAGTGAGTACAATCCCATCAAATGCATGCACTCCACAGGCCGGCCACCTTCACAGAAATCAGAAATTCAAGACATGAACATCGAGAGGGGTCCTCTTACTCTCTCTCCCTCCCAACGTGACCACTTTCCTTACAAAAACAACGTGACCACTTTCCGTACAACGTCATTTTAAAAAAAATGCTAATAGTTCTGAATCGCGAGAGGAAAATGTTCATGAGTTTGACACGTTTCTCCAATGAAATGAAACAGAATGCGGAATGCGTGTGCGTGTGGGGCGTATGTCTCATCAACCAAACACGGCAGGCGGTTTCCAGTTTCAATCGGGGAAGAAAAGGAGGAAGGGGACGAAATTGGAGAGCGGTGCGTGTGATGAATCGAACGGGAGGAGCTGTGATCTGAACGATGATCTAGGGGGGAGGTACCGTCCCAGGGGATCCCCAGTGGGGGGAGGGTATCCCCCCCTCTTCCGGTTCTGAAACGCCTCGGCCTCTCTGAGATGGGAGCCAGTGGGGAGCAAAAAGCAGAGACGATTGACTCGATTTCGAGCTTGCGACCACTTGAGAAATGAGGGTTTGTTGTGAGGGGAAGGAGAGGGATAATTGAGACAGGATGAAGGGGGTGGAAGACATACCTTTGCATGTAGAACTATTTCAATAATTTTCTAATACGCGTGAGCAGTATCTTGACAAGAATCCTCGTGTTAAAATCAGAATCAAATATAATGCTATTCTGATTATATATTATGCACATATGTAAGCATAAACGCTATTTATAGGAATGTTCATTTATCTCTCTAACTCCGTTTCCGAATATTCAAATTTGGCTCTGGTAGCAATTGAATAGAAAGATGGGAGAGATGGACTTTCGATAGTTTGTCTCCACTTTGTTTGTCACAGTAAGTGCAAAAAGTTGGCTCAAGTATGTTCAGTCAAGGGAAAAAACGAATCGGTAAACCATGCTCACTCTTGTATAGCAAACTGTTTGCGGACCATGCTCACAACAATGGAGAAAAGAGACGAATTCGCTTGACTTTGAACATCCCTTTTTTTAAGTTTTCTTTGTCTGATAGAATGGAGGAGAAGTATGCACATTTGGATAAGAAATGCGAAATGCTGGAGATCGCTGAAAGACCATCGCTCAAGCAATTATGGTAATCGTGAAACATAAATCCCGCTTCTCCAAAAAATCATACGGTAATATAAAGTAATAGCAAGAGTCACTGAACTGCCTGGTAAAGTCATCGAAACAGAACAAGACGAGACAAGAGAGGGTAAATAAAACCAGACCGATCCTTTGATGGGGGGAGGGGGTGATCAAGAGAGAGAGTAAGTCGAGAGTGTGCAGTACACTGTGCACCACGCGAATACGGAACTAATCAGACCAAGTACTGCTACCATTGCACGGTCTAGTGGATAATTTGTAGACTACTAAGTCTACTTAGAATGCAAGTTCGGAATGTGCATTACTGCACTTTGCACGAGAAATCGGTTGAATGGCTGATAAGGTAAGCACAAACACCATTCCACAGATGGGCCAACTCTACAGAAAGGGGATTGGAGAGATAGAGCATGTAAAATCGAGAAGTTCTCTCTCAATTTTGAACTCTCTCAGTATAGAATAATGTTGCACTCGGACAGAGAAATCTTCCATCATTTAATACGTCGTACAAACGAGCCAAACAAAATCAGTTCTCGATCGCCATCTCACCTTACTGTCGGACTCGAGTCTTCGATACGGTATGCGCATGGTTGGTCCGGTCTCACTAGCAGCTACTGCTACTGGTATCTCTTTCCCCCCTGGAGGCAGCCCCGAATAAAAGCGGATTAGCGCTGGGAAATAGTGAAAACTGTGCGGGGGACTTTGTATTTCCGGCCCTGATTCAGCTAGGAGATCGCATTTTTCGTGTATCTTCTCACTAATCGACAGAGAGGATTTACATGGGCGATTATCCACAACTAGTCTATCAGAGGAGGGCGAGAGATCAATTGGGACACGAAATATTGATTGAAATCACAGATAGATAGAAGAGTTCAGATCGACTTTCGATTGAGAACTTAGTGTAGACGTGAAACCTAACAGTAATTTATACTTTTTTGAAATTGCAATTCAGCGAATTACAATTTCGGGTAATGCTCAGTGGATAGCATGTTTTGATACAATCCAGCGACTTATTATCGTGCTGTCTAGACACTCAACTCCAATACAAATCTTTCATAGAAGTGAAAATAACAATGTGGGGAGGAAAGTGCATGAGCACAACTTTGTTTTTTAAAAAAATATATCATAGGAACTAAAATAAAAATAAAATGATCACCTGAGCGGTTAACTGCATGGTTCTTCCTTGTTGAAAGTGTGAGGGAGGTGGATCAATGCCCACTCCTATTCTGAGTTTGCTCCTCTTTCCCTCACCCAATCTCCCATTTCAAGTGGTCTTTCGTCCTTTCTCTGACTGTCTGATTCCTCTCGAGTTTCCGTGATCTCTCGTCGTCTTTCGGAAGATTCTTCCTCTTCTTCTGCGCGACGTTGGCAGTGTTGACTGTTCGGGAAGAGAGAGAGAGAGAGAGAGAGAGAGAGAGAGCCGGGAACAGGGAAGAAATTGAGAAGAGATTGAGAAGATTTGAGAGAGACAGTTCTACGCGTTTCGGAACAGTTTGTAGGGAGTGGGAGTACTTCTTACTCCCATAATGTTTACATACACCTATGAGATAGGAACAAGTGTCCATTCAACTCCTCGTTTTGTTGATTCTCTCCACTCTCTCAGTGAATATTTGAGACGAGGAAAAAGAGAAGTAAGTTGATCTCGCCACGAACTTTTCAGTAGGCATTAGACGAACATTCTATTTTCAAGTGCACTCAAAACGCGAATTAGGAAAATTTTATCTTCGATGGTATGGCAATAACATGTAATACTAAAGGACATAAGAGGCGATACCCTACTTGTCAGCACCGCTTTTGAATATGGGAATAATACGAAGACAATTGCAAATTATGCTTGGCAGAGTGGCTTGCGAAAGACAATTATTACAGATCCTAGTAAAAAAATAGCTGCCTAAGCTAGAAATCACCGAAATATAATAATTGGCGTAGATGAATTGATCGTTCCGCGCTTTGGAACTTACAGTCTGTGTGTACGTCTGCGAAACCGGATAGTAGTAGCGGAACGATAAACGGAGTGGAACGGGAAAATAACAAAGACAGAGAGATTCCTGATAGTAAACGGCTAATAGGGAGTGCATAGTGTTTGGCAATGCTTGCTTGTGATGGAATCCTTGAGAGGAGACTAATTATGCTAATTTTGGTGATTATTAATATTTAATTAGTTAATGTAGTGCGCCCATCGCTTTCGCCTTGTTCGGAAGTCGAAATCGTCAGGAAGGTCACCGCGATTCGCGTAGTTATCTGCACATTTTGCGCATTAACAACGGGCCACAAACTCCTTATTAAGGAATTTTAATAAATCTCTGAGTAATACAACTATCGCTATACAGAATTAATGCGGTAACGAAGCAATATGTACTATGAATGATTCGCTCCCTTGTGTCAAGGCTTGTTTGGTAGACAGATATCAATCGGTTTTGCCAAAATATTCGTCAATTGGAAAATGACAAAGAGTGCCTCACCTTCGGGTTCGACTTGGCACGTGGGACCGAGATATCCCGGGGCACAGGCACAGGATCCAGTGGCAGGATCACAGTTGGCTCCATTGTAACACTCACAAGAGTGAGCGCAGTCCTGACCGTAGCGACCCGGACGACACACTTAATCGAGTATTGATTAATTAAAATATTATCTCAAGTATGGTTTAGTCAGAATCAGTTGATAATCATCGGTCTTTCCAACTCACTCTATCCTTGCACAAAGTGCGAACTCTCTATCATTTGCCTCTCTACTGAAAAGGACTTTTATATGTAATATTAAAGTTTATCTATAAAAAAGTATCTCAGAGAGTTGGGTTCACTAGAGAGGCACATCTTAGAGAGTTCCCGTTCTGTGTGCTAATGGTCCGTTCCTCGTTGTTTCCTTGTTCTTCTCTTTTTTCTCCTCTGCAGAAATGGTTCATCGCCTCCTCTAATCTGTCTCGTTTGCGTGTGAGTCACGCAGAAAATTGCCGTTGTGGCCTCATTGCAAACAAATAGAGTGAGGAGAGAGAGAGAGAGAGAGAGAGAGACTGTTCGGAGTGTGAGTCAGTCAAAAAGGGATTACACTAGAGCGCAGGCAGTTTTTTCAAGGTTTGCGAGTTTGCACTAGAGAAAGCGATCGCGCGCAACTTCCTCGAGATTAAATTTAGGTGTGGCAGTCGTTAAGTTAAGCTAAATCAATCAATAAGTTAATTATTGTTACTTATATTAGAAAATGAATTGGGAAAATGCTACCTTCTTCACATCTCGGTCCACTTCTTCCTGCGGGACAACGACATTTTCCCTCCCGAGAATCGCACTCGAAATCGCCACAATCGCACTGAAATTTGGAAATTGTATATTTCAAAAACCGGAAGTGAAACGGGAAATCACATTCAAATTTCAAAATCGCTCACCTCCAACTTGCACTGCGGCCCGTAGGTGCCCTTGGGGCACGTTTGTTCGCACTGCAAATTTATACATTTCTAAACTGGAAATTATTCAAGCATTAGTACATTTCGTAAGCTCATTCGAGATGAAAAACCGGTGAGACATACCTAATCGCTTCATATTATTCTCTCTCGATCTTTATTCAAAAACATTTATCAATTCCCCAATGAAGCGTATCACTAATTAAATTCATTCAATAATCTCTCATGACTCACATGATCTCCGGTGTATCCGGGTGTGCACAGACACTGTCCATCTCCTCCATCACACTCTGCTCCATTCTGGCAATTGCACGGCTGAGAACAGTACCACCCGAAGAAACCAGCGGGACAGGCTGCAATCGAGAAGTGATTATCTTTCGATAACCGATTATATAAGGGTGTCCGGAAAGTTTTCGCACTCTGACACTCGCGACGTCATAAAAATCGCTTTAGCAGACAATTAACATAATGACATGGTATATTAAGTGAGCAATACATTCATCATTCTTTTACGCCCTAGTACTCATTATTTGCTATGGCCTTCATCTTTATGCATCAATTCCCGTGATGTATACTCTGATCGATCACAGCCCAGTTTTGCTTTTCAATTTTCTCCAAAAATATAGGGCGAATGAAATTAGTGTTAAACTAGTTGATTATATAGAGTAGGATGCCCCCCTCAGTCTGAGCATAATTTAAATTTTTGCTAGCGTTTCTGTTTAGCAGACTACATCTTCGAAGAATACACCCTCTTTTGTTGTAGTAAACCCTAAATTAGCCCCTCGTTCAGAGAACTGAGAAGACTACTCCCAAAATGAGTCTGTTTCCGCTTTAGGTGGACACTTACACTATAATTCCCACCGTTAACAAAATCCTGAATCAGCGTGGTTGGCTGATGAAATTCGCTCAAATCCTTTTTCACTATTTTTCCGGTCTAAGCTTAAAAATCGTGTTAAAGAGTGCGGAAAATTTTTTTACTCTACGAAAAATAGAAGATTGCTCAGCCCAATAATCGAATTGGGTGAACCGTTGGCTACGTACGATTAACCTGTCACAAGATTGGAATGGCTGATTGTCGGAGAGAATTCATAGACTGTCGAATAGAATAGAAAGCATGAAAATAGAGAAATGTGAAAGTTATTTTCGATCGGACTCGGTTCCATCTAGAGAAAGAGGTAATCCAATTGTGCCATCATTAACGCTGATCTCTGTACTTCCGAACTGTAAGAGGTTTCCATCAGAATTCTGTCTGGTCTTATAATAGAAGGAAAAATCCAAACTGTGGTGAGCAATGTAAGACCATATTTTTCGAAATTGGCACAGAAAAAGGTGGAGAAAGGACGGTGTTGAGACTGCTTCATACCCAACCTTCACACTATATCAGCCCTTGAGATTATCACTGTTTCAGATTCCTCACTTCTTCCAGTGTCGAAAAAGAATTCCCCAATGTGACCTATCTCGATCCCGACTTCGAGGTATTAATTGACTTGCAACCCCTGTATTTCTAAAGAAGAGGAATCGTCACTATGTCCATTCTATGGGAGGAGGTCGTGAGTAGGAAGAGAGCATACAATAATTACTTTCCGCTGTGAGGAGTTGGAGATATTCAATGAAAAGATGTTTCTTCGAAATAGTGCGAAAACTTTCCGGACACCCTTATAGATGCTATCGATAAACTGTAATCAAATAATCTGTCGATAGACGATTATAGAAACAGTAACGGAAGATACACTCACTGTACTGGCAGCGTGTTCCGAATCGGCCGGCGGGGCAGTCGCAGCACCCTTGCACTGGGTCGCATCTGATGAGGCTATTGTTTTGATATTAAAAGTGTCTGTAGAGTCGATGTTTCAGTACTCAGAAATTTCGAAAATTCCGAAATCCACAAAATGTGCCGATTTCGATGTTTTGCTTGAGAATCATATATTTGTAAGAAAATACTTAATATAAAATGTACCTTGCATCTCCTTGACACTCGCAGTCGAGAGTGCAATTCATTCCATACTTGCCCTGCTTGCACGGCTGGTCACACAGAGAACCCGTGTATCTGAAGTATTTACTTGATTGGAAAAGATTTGGAGCATTTCCCTACCATCGTAACACTCTAGGAGCACACATGGTTATTTCATCTGAACTAGCTATTCAATTTTACAATTTACAATTACAATTACAATTACGTTACCTCCCCTTTCCTCCTACTAGCTATTCGGGTGTCCCACAAGTAATGTCACAAAATCTCAATAAAGCGATTGATTGTTCTAGTTTGAACAGTTGCGAACGGTCAGTGATGACTAAGTACTCGTCATTTATGTTGGTGACCTCCGCCCATCGATCGGGCAGAACCATGATACCTTTCATCAAGAAGGACTGGTTAAGGAGTCAATCCAAAATTGAAAGTCAGCGCCCGTCGTAGGTTTACAGAGCAATTTCCCAGAGTAGACGGCCGCAAAGGCTTCGAAACAGTGATAGTTGCAGAGGCTGGTATTGGGTATATACAGTGGTATAGTTAGCTACTCTTAGGTCGGATCATCCAACTTTCGTTGAAGGAATATCGAGAAATGGGGTATTTTCAAGTCGATCATAATTGGATTTTTTTCCTAGCTCAGGAGTCCAACAGGAACTCTGACGACGACCTCTTGCTGTTGAGTAGATAAGAGGTGATTGGTGACGTTAGTGCCATAGGTAAGTATCACCTGGTACAAGGATCCGAAAAAGAAAGAGAAAAAACAGAGAAATTAATGATTTCTGAGGATTTCTTTCTTTGGTACTGGCTATGACTTCTCTCCTGCATGTAATCGACCCAGTCTCATATAGTTGCTGTCGTACATGACCCACGTCTTATCCATATTGATCCTCATTTCCCATGCTCCCTATGCAAAAAAGTAAGTAATTCATAACTCCCATGCTTTTTCTCTGAGTGTCTCTGAGTGTGGTCTGTCTTCACGCCTGTGGTTTCCGAATGCGAACGCCAAATGCCAACTCTAACAGAGTCGCATATTAGGGGCCACGTCTAGTTTCGATTGAGCCGTTTATACATTGTTTTCCATTGCACACTTTCTATCAGAGAATTTTGAGAGAGGAAAAGGGCGATAGTGGGTTGATGTGTGCATAGAAATAATTGATGTGGAAACTAGGAGACTAAAGCTACCCACTAGCACTATGAGTTATTTTGTTACTGAGTGGTCAAAAATATCATATCATAATGGCAATCGCTCGAATACGGGTTTAATGAAATCATGAAAATGGGGCTTGCGACATTACTTGTGGGACATCCTGATAATACTACATGAATTGAATTGAAGAATTTCTCCCCATTAACAGTGGGCCGTGAAACACGTTTCCACCAAGAGTTAACCTCGATCTAAAGTTGTCGATTGAAAATTGATTGACAAGGCAATGTTATGTGATCATGATAAATCGATGTCACAAAAGTGTAAAAAATCCTATAAATGTGCCGAGACATAGTGCTGACCCCAGACTGCAGGTGCACTCTCCCGTGTGTGGACTGCACTTGGCGCCGTTGCCGCATCGACATTTCTCCTTGCAACCGGGACCGAAGCGACCCTCAGGGCACACTAAAATGGAGTTAATTATTTAACTAATTAATAAATTAATCTACTCCCGACGCGCAGCAAGATTAGAAATTTGACGAAAAATAAGGGGAAATATGGATTAGTCCTTTGTCTACCAATGGGGGCACAGTAAACAATGCATGGCGGCCTGCACTATTCTCAAGCACTCATTACTTTTCAGCGAATTTAATGTAAGAAATACGGATAATTATGAAAAGTACATTGATTGCAGGTGACTCCAGTGAATCCGGGTGCGCATCTGCATTGTCCCGTGAGTCGATCGCACGCCGCACCATTCTCGCAGGCACACACTTTCTCGCATCTGAGAGAGGAATGGATTATTGGATTGGAATAAGCTTTTAAACGATGAGAGACGCCCTCTCACTGATCTAATCGATAGAGCATCTCTTCCGCACCCCTGTAGAAATGTTGATTGCATTAATTTAACAGGTCTATTTAATGGTTTGGACAATTTAATAAACATAACTTTGACACATTGAAGGATTACAGTACCTTTCTCCAAATCGATTCGATGGACAGGCAGTTTCACATCGAGTTCCTATGAATCCAGCGGGACATTGACATGCTCCTGTCTGCAATTGACTCATTACATATTACTGCTTAATTACTACGTTACTAATTGCTATTACTACGTTGGTACTAGGTTACCACGCTGCTACACGCTCTTTTCATGAAAATTTGATAGAATGATTAGAATATTTTGTTCTTCACAGATTTGAAAAGTGCAAAATATTGTTGAGACGATTTTCATATGTGTCAAGTGTTAGCCGTGAAACATAAGTAAATTTTAGAAAAAAAAATTGTCACCGATTCATCACAGACGGCGCCATTCTCACACGAACATTCGGAGGCGCATTCAACACCAAATCGACCAGTTGGACAACCTGAGAGATTGCGTCATTGATAAGTAATCTCATTTGTTAATTCAATAATCCTCTTCTCATTATTCCCACAAATAGTTTACAAATAGATGAAGCTCTTCATTCTCCACTTTCGAATACCGTGTTTCTCGAGTTTGCTCAAAGATAATCATTGAAATGATTGTTTACCCTTCTTGCAGGAGGGTCCACTGTATCCAGGCTTGCAATGACACTTTCCGTTGATTGGATCACACAATGCATTCTCATCACACGAACAACGTTGCTGGCAAATTTCGCCGAAGAAACCAGAGGGGCATAACTGGAAGAAATCGATTATTAAAGGGGGATGGATAGGTGAGATTTTATTTCATCCTTTTAACAGATGACTGGCAAATCGATTGTTTGAGGATATGAGGCCGGTTACGTAAGAGTCGGACAATGAAGTGTAGGGGTCCGAACAGCGATTTTCTAGAAATATGACAACTAAGATTTTCGAGTGTGCTGGTCATCATGGTGTGGTTCATTTTGCATGAAATCGACAGGTAGCCTCAGGGCACAACTACGCCATATATCGTCTTTCGCGATTTTCTCATGACTCTCTTTTCCAATTCACTTCAAACTTGGCCAAACACACAATTTCCCTATTCCCGCAATCATGGAATATTTTTCACATGCATTTTCTAACTTTATTCATGTGTTTTTTAACTTCATAATTATAACAAAAATGAGAATGTTGGGATTAGGCTCAAAAGATGCAGCTCGTCGAGACGATCATTTTCGTTACCACATTTCAAAAATTTTATCAGTGCGGACATACAAATATTTGCCTTTTATGTTTTTCAAATGCCCACTTTTCACATTTCATTCCATTCCATTCCACCTAATCCGACCGCGCAGTTTGCGCGCAGAATGATTTTGATTGTGTTTCATATAATGAATAATAATTTCTCCTTTCTTTCCATCAGATTCCTCAATGACTTGCTATTTCAAGGAACCCCCTACGGGGCTATCCTTTCCTAGTAGTTACAGGGTGTCTCAAAAGTATGGTGACAAATTTCAACCCTCATAATTTACCAGACGCCTATCGATAGGAGTTCTCATTTTGGGCAAATAATATGCAATGTTCTAGCATTCGACTAGCAAAGTTTGTTTGTTGTTTTTCCAATTTGTATCCGGGAAGCCGATTCTGGCACATAAAAATACTTGCCTTGGAAACTTCCTGAGAGGTGGAGCATAGACATGTCATTTGCAAATACATATGTATGCAATCCATGCTTGCATTCGTGAATATCATGTATCGCTCTTGAGGAATACCTTTTTTCATATCTAGCGTCTAAGCGTATTTTGAATTTCGGTTAAAGAATTATTTCAAAAACATAGCCGTTCTAGAAGGGAATCGTGTGCGCACTAATATAGAGTAGGATGTTACCTCCTCTAGTAAAAAGATCAAACGCTGTAATACCCTTGCCTTAAGAGTGGCATAACTTTGAACTATCCGAAGTTGCACCTCAAAAAATGGGAAAATCAGAGTAGAAAAAAAAATTAAAAAGTTGTGTATCTCCATCGAAAGTACTGATGGAAAGCCCAAGTGGTCGGAATATAATCATAATGACTTAAGTAATATATGTCATAAATTGGATAGCAACCGATTATAATTATAGACAGTTATGTACATTCGAACTTTGTCACCATACTTTTGAGACACCCTGTAGAAGGATACGAAGAAAAAAATGGAAAGAGAGCACAAGGAGATTGACCAATACGATGAGATTGTCGATCAGATCAAGTCTAACAGCGAATATATCTTCCTCTAATAATAAAGTTGTTGTATCTCAAGTGACGTTTTATTAGGCGATTGTAGATGAGAGTTATGTGAATATAATCAAAATCATTCTGCGCGCAAACTGCGCGGTCGGATTAGATGGAATGGAATGGAATTGAATGAAATGTGAAAAGTGGGCATTTGAAAAACTTAAAAGGCAAATATTTGTATGTCCGCACTGATAAAATGTTTGAAATGTGGTAACGAAAATGATAGTCTCGACGAGCTGCATCTTTTGAGCCTAATCCCAACATTCTCATTTTTGTTATAATTATGAAGTTAAAAAACACATGAATAAAGTTAGAAAATGCATGTGAAAAATATTCCATGACTGCGGGAATAGGGAAATTGTGTGTTTGGCCAAGTTTGAAGTGAATCGGAAAAAAGAGTCATGAGAAAATCGCGAAAGACGATATATGGCGTAGTTGTGCCCTGAGGCTACCTGTCGATTTCATGCAAAATGAACCACACCATGATGATCAGCACACTCGAAAACCCTTCTGAGATTAATTTGAGTAGTTGTTACAAAATTGCTGTACAACTCATTGTTCGACTATTACGCAACCGGCCTCATATTGCTTGGAAGACGGCATTGTTCAAATAGGAAAGTTCACTGCTCACATCGGTGCATCCGTGTCCGGTGTATCCCTGGGGACAGGCACATTTGCCGGTCACGTGATCACACGGCTTTCCCGTAGTGCAGCGACATTGTTGAGAGCAGTGGAGACCGAAGTAGCCCTTGAGACAGGCTGGAAATAACTTATGGTCTGTTATTTAAAAAAAAGCAGACAATCTGACAATACATTTAATTCACTACAGTTTGGCGGGTGTCATTTACCCTTGTTTATTAGAGTTTATTCAATTCGCATATATTATTTTAAATTGGCCTCCTATCTAAATAGGTTCATCATGTAAACTAAGCTTCAACAAATCATTTTTTTCTAAGTGGGTTTGAGGCTTTCACATTTGCGTTTCATCGACTAGTCAAGAGAAGCAGCAGGAGTGTGAAACCAATATCATCCAATTGGGTTTCCAAAACCGAAAATTATATTTTAAAACAAAGTAATCAGTCAGTTTCTTCAAATATTATTGATTATCTACCTCGATTGCACTTCCTTCCTCTCCATCCTGGGGCACACATACAATGGCCTGAGACGGCATCGCAACTCGCTCCATTCTCACATTCGCACACCTGAGATAAGCAAGGATAAGCGATAGAATAATATTGAGAAAAAATAAAAATAAATAAAACTTTGTTTTTTTTTGCAAATTCTATTGATCGGTTAATATTTTCCATTACAAAAAATTACCTCCTCGCAGTTCTTTCCAAAGTGTCCGACGGCGCAGGGCTGATCACACCTGAAAAATTTAAACATTTCTTTAAAACGTGTTCTCTGTAAGAGCGCAGTGAAGGGTCGGGTAAAGTTGCACAACTCGGTCAAAATGATCGCCCGGGGCTAAAACTTTGGTAACATGACCCCTAGGGGTAATGTATCAGGCTGACTCATAAGTTTTGTCCGATTTTGAAATTTTGTAAAAATCCCTCACTCTTCCATTGCAAGCCTCCAGGCAAATTCTTTCTTAGTACACGGTATTCAGCAAGTCTCTCTCTTTTCATCGCTCACTAGTTCATGGCGTCCTGTTCATACTGGCGAACACAATAGACTGACAAATTTACCTTGTTCGATTTCGACACAACCCTTTCTATGCCTCACAGTTTTATGGTGGATCGAGATAGGACCAGAGGCATACTATCAACAAGAAGAGTGACTGTTGCTGAACATATTATTTGTGCTTCACTGTCAGGCTAGGCAGAAACGATATCTCAAACTTAGACGCTGCCAACGAAACATCATGAAATTATGATTATACGTCTTATTAGCCGTGCCAGAATGAATTCAGCGAATACTCTCGACTGTATTTGAAGCTCATATAGTACGGTAACAGTAATATTACTGGCTTTGAACATCATGCTTTCATCGATGAACTTGCCCAGAATTCAAATAAGTACCGAATTTTGTGATTGAAAATGACCTTTCACCACGCTCCAAAATTTTCTGTCAGATTTATTCAATCAGCTAAGAGGCCCAATCTAGAGAGAAAGTCCACTAGTGTAAGTGATAAATAGGGCGATTATAAATTTACTCCTACTTTGACGAGACACGCCTTTGCGTAAACCACCCAAAATTGAGATTTCTGCGAAAAATTTAAAAAAAGAATAAAGTAAAACCAACCGTCGCCCCGTCCATCCCGGCAGACAGATGCACTCCCCATTCTCTCTATTGCACTCTGCTCCATTGGCACAATCACACGTACGACGACAATCCTCTCCGAATTGACCAAATGGACACACTGGAAATGTGAAGTTGATATTACACAGATCAGATCGCCTACATAAGATTGTTGCACCACTTTCATGATCCTGCTAGGAAAACAGATTAGCAACAGCTCACGCGAGTTATTTGAACTGTATCTACCCCGAATTGTTACATGCAGAACAGTCATTCAGAATTGCAGCAATGATCAAGAGCTGAATGAACGTAATAGTGGCCTTAGCTGGTCATCATGATTAAAGGAAACCCACAAAACTCGCAAGCGGGTCCTGTCCATCCTGCTTTGCATCGACACTTTCCCGTTGCTCTATCGCAGGCTCCACCGTGCATGCAGAGACAGTGACGGAGACACGAAGAACCCCAGAGACCAGAGGGACATTCTGGAATGAAGAATGATAATTTGGATCGATAAAGGCATACTGGAATACACACATTGTACATTCTAAGACAAAACACAGTCATAAATACATGCATTCTGCAATATGGCTAAGAATAATTGCTTATATTGATAAATGCAGAAATGATCTAATGTTCACGTGACAATGACGTCAAACCAGCAAACTCACCCATTTCACAGTTCTTGCCCATAAATCCCGGCGGACAATCACAGAAGCCAGTGACACGATCGCACGAAGCCTGAATTTAGTTTGATTATTATTTATTATAATAAATTAGCCCACACAGTCCAAGAAATGCTCTAAAATCTGAGAACAGATTTTATGAGAACAAATTACATAGTGATGATGCAATCGTTGACCTCATTGGCGCACTTGCAGTGCTTGGCGCATCCCTGTCCCCATCGACCGGCCGGACACGGTGTGCGACAGTCGGGTCCCGCCCATCCCGCCGGGCATCTATAATTAATATCAGTAATTTTTTCCTTAACACATTTTTTTCAATTCATGAAATCAAGTATTCTATTGATGACGAACGTCATCTACACATGCATCTCTTTATGAATTCCTTGTGAAACATACCTGCAGGCGCCAGTGACCGGATCACATCGAGTAGAGTAGAAGTCGGTTGAGGTCAAAGCGAAGGTCTCGTCTGCAACAATTAATTAAGAAGTCATGTAAACAAATAAATTATGAATTTACTCACTTGTAAAGTCAGAGTGGCACGTGCAGACGAGGCCGCAATTCGGGCCGAAGTGACCATCCTGACAAGGTCGATCACATCTGAAATGAGAGAGACGGTTAGGTTTCACGAGTAAAACAAGTGATTTATTGATAGACCAACGATAATTGTACGCGGTCCCACTGAAAGTTAATAATTCGGCAAAATTTATAATATCACAAAATATGTAGCATAACTTACTTTCTCCCTCTCCATCCGGGTGCGCAAGTGCACGATCCAGTGATTGCATCGCATCTGCCACCATTGGCACACGGACATTTACCCGCGCATCCAGCCCCGAATGTTCCCTGCTCGCATGCTGGAATAAAGTAGGTCATAGTTATCAATTACTGTTAACACTGGATCACAACGTGGTTTGCCATAGTGTTTAGTAAGTTCCGTTTTCGTATTACGCCCGTTTTTGGAATCTGTTTTACTGCTTATATGGCAAAGACAATCAGAGAAAAAGAGACTTCGAGAGGGCATGGCTAATGCCGAACCGGCATCCCTCGTCTCTAAAGACTCACCCATCCCACACTTCTGTCCTCGCTTTCCAGGAGGACAAATACATTCTCCAGTAGAGGGATCACAGTGTTCTCCCGATGCACAGACACACTTTGAGGAGCAGTTGAGACCGAAGGAGCCGGAAGGACACGTCTGGAAAGATAATAATAATATATATCACTTTAATGTTTATCTACTCCCCTGACCGACCTGTGAGAGCAGGAAATGTATTTAAAAAATAGTAGATTCGCACTTCTACCCATCTCGTTCTCAAATGGAGTAATCAATATACAGTAACTCATACCGTACTACACTTCTCTCCCGTCCATCCTTCCCTGCACGCACACTTTCCATCCGTGGGCGCGCATTGCGCCCCGTTGTGACAATCACACAACTTCATGCAGTCGATACCGAATCGACCAGCAGGACACACTGGAAGGCGGATTATTCATGATTTTGACTATTCTTTGATTTGAGGATATCTTTTATGAACTAACAATTGAAGGAGTCTTTGCAGAACCCGTTGCTTCTATTTAATCATTGGCTGAAATAAATGAACTGACCCTGCACGCAGTTCGCCCCATAGAATCCAGCAGGACAGATACAAGATCCATCCTTGGCATCACACGCTGCTCCATTGGCACACGAACATTCTGACGCGCAGTTCGGACCGTACAAGCCGGGAGGGCAAGCTGGCAATAGATAATTATAATTAAAGAAAAGTGGTGCTTTCCGTCTTTGTGTTGGAATTGCGAGAGATCACTGCTAGGACAGTGTTCTCCCGCAAGTCCACATCAAATATCACGAAGAAGTTCTAATGCAAGTTCAAAAGTAGTTTGCGAGATTACTGTAACATTTCGAAACGCAACGACAACGGCTATGATTGTCACACCATGCTCAGGATTGCCTAGTGATGACTCAATCAATCTTACGGGTGTCACACATCTCTCCGGTCAGTCCGGGCAGACAAGAGCAGGTGCCCGTTACGTGGTGGCACACTCTCGGGCCATTCTTCGCTCCAGAACAGGCGCACTTTTCGGAGCAGTCGAAGCCAAACGTTCCCGGAGCACAGACTGAATGGAGTCACAACACGATCAATACGGACTACGGTATTTAACAGTAATTAGAAGAGACAGTACACTTCAAATTGAGAGTTTTGGATATTTCATTCTTCGCTGGTGAAATTGTTCACTGGTGAACAAGAGTTAAAAGAGATACTATTGGGAATGTTCACAATACAAGATCTAAGTCATTCGAAAATCTAGAAGAAGAAAGAGGAGTGACACACCATGCTTCACACGGTCAATGATCACATACCCTGTTCGCAGTTGTCTCCTCTATAACCGGCGGGGCACTTCTTTGTGCAATCTCCAGTCACTGGGTCGCATCTAAAGTCCAATGTTGCGCTAGTAACAAATTCAGATGTGTTTCAGATGAATGTAAAGTTCATCAGTTCCGTAGTTCAAACAGTTGTTCTCTTACGTTTAACTGGCAAAAACAATTTTCTTAATCGACAAAAAACCGGAGGAAGTATATCACCCTGCTCACCTTACTCCCTTCTCACAACTGCATCTTTTGATGCACGATGGACCGTAGAAGTCCGGCGGGCACTTCCTCTTGCACAATGGTCCGTAGTAGCCAGATCGGCAGTTGCACTTACCCGACTGAAATGTTGCGTCATTACAAGGCAATTATGAAATTGGGGCTACACTAAATAAGAAGTGCAAAAAAATGTGCCGTTGACTTCTTCTAAATTACTATGGTACGGCTAGCGGTTTGGCTTTGTAGTAGTAGGTCTCGGGAATAGTCATGTAGGATTTCGCCATCGCTACGCAATGCTTTCGTCTTTGCTCACCTTTGGATCACATCCACTCGACTGATCTCGGGCGCATTTGCAACTGTGGCGACAATTGCGACCGAAGGCAAAGGCCGGACAGGGTCGTTCACATCTGAGAACGTTGCATTTGAGTGCTTCAATGCTAGACCCTTTTCGATGCTCTTTTTAATGTTTTGATGAAATTGATTTTATCGATCAGTTTTACAATGTTGCGTGGGCGCGTGAGAGAATGAGTTTCAGCTCATATTCTAAAGCGGCAAATTGCAAAAACAATTGTTATGGGTGCACGCCCTGTTCAATAAAATGAAAATGAAAAACTTTAACTAACCTCTCTCCGAATTTCCCCTCCTCACAGATGCAATCACCGAAAACGGGATCACATCGACCCTCAGGACACGTCATTCGACACGGCAACTCGCACATCGGACCGTAGAAACCTGAAGAGATATAACTGAATGTTGTTGAAACGTGTTTCTGCTTGGATACTTCGAATTGCAGTGCCTTGATTATACGAATGTGTCGGTATAGTTAGTAAGCAATATTACAAACCAGGTGGACAAGGTCCCTTCTCTTCGCAGGAGGCGTCGGTGCACGAGCAGGCCCCAGTGGCAGGATCACATGCCTTTCCATCGGCGCAGTTACAACGCTGATGACAACCGACACCAAAGGTTCCTGAAGAGTTGTTTAACGCTGTATTGTTTTTGTTTCGGTACCGCGTAGCCGTTGCCCTAGAAACTGTGAGATTTTTTATGATGGTCACAGGTAATCACGGAAAGAATTCCACATTTTCTTAGTCATTGTCTAAAACCAGTTGTGTTTCAACAATTCATTATCATTTTCCAGAGCATCCTTTCAATAATGTCTTTAAGTATTTCATTCCGAATAGCGAGCAAAAATGATATATACTGACCTTCGGGACACAAATCTTCGCATAGATCTCCGATGTATCCAGTGGCACACTCGCAGCCTCGCTTGTTTGACGAACAATGGCCTAAGAATGCACATACATTTTCTCCCAAACATTGTTCCTTATCAAGTACGTTTCTAAGGCATTGTTACAATTATCTCGCATTCAAACAAACTCTACCTCCATTCTTGCAATCTCTACACGAGTGCTCGCAATGCGCTCCGAATCGACCGTCAGAACAACCTGTTAATCGATGCGTTAATAACAATTTCGGCACTATGATTCGGCATATAGAACATTTCTCACAAATGTCAAGCAGAAGGAAATGCTAATTTCAAGCTGCACAGTATCTTTCTCAAGCCTGCTGCTAAGCACCAATTCGCTCAAGCTCTTCTCGTACCTCTCTGCTGTTGTTCCAATGCTTCCAACCACAAAATCGGCGCCGCCCTCGTCCTCTCCCCAATCGAAACTCCATCAGCAATGCGATAAGCGAACGCGTCCAAATCCCGATCGTCGTGTGCCGAGGAGTCGTCTCTCATTGACGAAAGACGAGCGGGAGATTCGGATTCTAAAGCAGAACAGCGAGGTCGCACTCACAGTACAGGAAGCAGCAATTCACTCAGCCAAATATCATCGGAAGCTATAAATGATTTAAGGAGGAGCATCTCAAGCATCTAAAATATTTGGGAAGCAGGTCAGACAGAAGCGGGGAAGCTACGACATCTACACTGCCCTTACTCGAGAGTGCGGCTTGGTCGGCCAGTGAACCGGCGCTGGCTGTGGAGGATAAGGGTGATTGCGTGGCTTAGGATTTTATGATTTCAGATATCAATGCTATCATTTCTTATTACAGGTATAATTCATCTGTGCACAAGAGTATACGGATATCCACATTCCAAAGACTCGTAGGGCCATTAGGATTATGATGTATACATATTATAACACCCTCAGATCATCTCACCGATGCAGCTCCTTCCATCCTTCGCCAGTGCAAATCCAACGAAGCACTCGCAGTGAGCAGCTCCTTCATCGTTTCGACAGAGTTGAGCACAGCCTCCGTTGTTGACGAGACACTCATTTGTGTCTGAGTGAGTGAGAATATGGATGGAATTGTAACATCTAAATACTCTCACTTCAAGAACGCTACTTTTGTGTTCTCAATTGCGATGAGTAGTATTAGATTCTTCATTATCTCTACATTTCTCCTAGGACAGATTTGTGTGATCCTTTAATGAGTTCTCGATTAGAAACTGTATATATTTTAAATTATTTTGTGCATCGAAGCATTCAACAGTTACTGCCCGCATGTCAGGGACCACATTTTCGGGTCCTTGTGTTTTTGTGGGAGTACCTAGCAGACAAGAATTCAAATAATCCTGATCCCAGGTCTCAGAGCCGGCTTTTAGGAATTTGCCGGTTCTGTCGCCGGAATCGTCATAACTTTCTTCATTGTTGAGCTACAAGGTCGTGGTAGAGCTCAAAAAATGCAGAAAAATATGGCGCATAATATTTCTGTTGAGAGTATACTCCTATCTCGCAAAGCAATGGATTTATTTAGAAAAAAGCTGTTTTGAGAAATCTTTAAAAAAATCAAGGGGCATTTAAAATTCTCGAAACACAATAGTTTTATTGCATATTATGAAAGAGCACGTCAAGTACTGTATGATAAAATTTAAGAAAAAATAAAAAGGGAGTCACTGAGACCCGAAAAATGGCGTCGATAGTGAAAAATTGGAAAATTTCGAAAAATCAGCTTTTTCAAAATGGCGTGTAATCTATTTTTCTGAGGTTATTGAACCTTCCTGAGTTTGCGAAAAATCATTACAGCTCATTGCGCTTGCATATAAGCGTGTCAACTTTGCAAACTTACAGCCTGCTATTGATAGGCGAGATATGGAAGAAAACTTCAAATGTAGTAG
Source organism: Pristionchus fissidentatus (assembly GCA_036245785.1). Classification (NCBI taxonomy): domain Eukaryota; kingdom Metazoa; phylum Nematoda; class Chromadorea; order Rhabditida; family Neodiplogasteridae; genus Pristionchus; species Pristionchus fissidentatus. The sequence continues at coordinate 21,625,066 of BTSY01000002.1, forward strand.
GTTTATATGCAAGCGCAATGAGCTGTTATGATTTTTCCAAACTCAGGAAGGTTCAATGACCTCTGAAATATAGATTACACGCCATTTTGAAAAAGTTGATTTTTCGAAATTTTCCGATTTTTCACTGTCGACGCCATTTTTCGGGTCTCAGTGACCCCCTTTTTATTTTTTCTTAAATTTTTATCATACAGTACTTGACGTGCTCTTTCATAATATGCAATAAAACTATTGTGTTTCGAGAATTTTAAATGCCCTTTGATTTTTTTTAAAGATTTCTCAAAATAGCTTTTTCTAAATATATCCATTGCTTTGCGAGATAGGAGTATACTCTCAACAGAAATATTATGCTCCATATTTTTTTTTGTATTTTTTGAGCTCTACCACGACCTTGTAGCTCAACAATGAAGAAAGTTATGGCGATTCCGGCGACAGAACTGGCAAATTCCTAAAAGCCGGCTCTGAGACCTGGGACCAGGATTATTTGAATTCTTGTCTCCTAGGTACTCTCACAAAAAAAGTTTGATCGAAATCTAAAATATTTTTTGGAAATTGTTAAGAGCCTCCTGCAATCTCTGGTGAGACTTCTCTTATTTGACTAGTTTGATGCAGCATTATCATTATCCCCTTAGTGTGATCGCCTTTGAGATAGTTGTGATACTCACCATGACAGCTCTTCCCGTCGACTCCCAACTCGAATCCATTGTCACATGCACACGAGTATTCTCCAGCCTCGTTGTTGCATTGATGCTGGCATCCACCGTTGTTGGCAACACATTCATTCACGTCTGCAAGAATTAGCTACAGTTTAACACATCACCAAGGAAGCCTTGCACTTTTTCATACATGCGTTTCCTGCCTTTTCACACGGATAGTGAACGATGTGAAATGTTGTCCTACTGCCCCTAGGTGCACTCTTCAATCGATAGCTGATCGTTCTCACCTTCGCATGTCTTCCCATCGTAACTCAGCATATATCCCGGCTTGCAATCACAGTGGAAATCACCCGGAGTATTGACACAGAGTTGAGTGCATCCTCCGTTGTTGCGACCACACTCATTTATATCTGAAGGTTACATTCATATACTCATTGATCTTTATTCTCGTTGAAAATCTAATAGCAACTACTTTCTACGCGCTCTATAGGACAGACGGGACAAGATTTCTACGGACATGTTAGACAAAGAGACCAGGCTACCACAGGGACTACCACAAAATACAAGAAGGTGTGCCATTCTGTCGAACTTGGATTAATTCTGAGATGGTACACCTTCCACTGCCACATGAACTACCACTACCACTACCACGCTGGCGTACCGGCGCAGGTCAGATGTCGTCCCTCCTTTCGCTCGGGTAGAAACCCTCGTCGACAGTGACATGAAAGGGCGCCCGTCTTCTGGTCCAAGCAGAGTCGATGACAGCCCCGCTGGTTGACCAAGCAAGCACCAGGATCCAGCAAGGACCCGTCGATGTATGGATTGGTACGGTAGGGGTCGTCAGCCAATTGAGGTAATAGAGTGGGATGTTCGGTAGTGTACGAGTAGTAGTTGCGGGGAATAATGGGCGCTGAAAGGGGACCAGAAGGTACATAGTTATGAGGTAACGAAGGGAGTGGAGCAGAGTGTTAGCGAACATGCATCGGACAAGGAATTATTGTGGATGAACGGATAATGAGGAAGAAATAAAATGAGGATGACAATTCGGGATGTGAAAATTGTCTTGCGCCTGTTGAGCAGACCCGTGAACAACCCAGGATTATATTGATCAGCATGTGTTCAGCGCAAAATAAAATTTAGTGAGCTTTAGCAACAAAGATTTGAACTTAGAGTATCTGCGTGAGTCTCAACCCACCCTTGCAGCTCTGTCCGTCTTCGTTGAGTTCATATCCATCTCTGCACTTGCACACATGTCCTCCTCCAGGTTGCTCGAAGCAGTCGTGCTGGCAGCCACCGTTACCCACCTGCATTGACACAATTAAACATTGTCAGGAAAGCGATCAAGTAGTATCTTTTCCCAATTGGAAAAAGTCACTACGTAGTAGCTTTCCAGGCAAACCCAACATTCTGAATTGACAGTTCACACGTTGTCTGGCAGGCACAGATTTATGTAAGGATTCCTTATTCGACATATGCAAGAGGTCATGTCGAGGGCAACATTGAAGGAATGAAGAAACTTACAGCGCATCCATTAAGGTTTTCGTCACACGTTCTTCCGTCTTCTCCCAATGTGTAGCCAGACTTGCAGCGACATCTACAAAGAGGTGGAATCATTCAAGCACCTTACTTCAGCTCAATGCTATGGATGAGAAGTAAAGTTCAAAGAATAATAGTGATAAGAAAAGCTGACCGGTAGCTTCCGTGACTGTTGACACATTCGTGTTGACAGCCACCTCCATTATGCAGTGAACACTCATCGATGTCTGATTGAATTGAATGAATGAATTTGTTGAAAATTATGCAGGAATGCTAACTGGTGGCATCGAACTCCTTGTTCCAGTGTATTGAGAGAATGTATTTCTTTCTATTTCTATATTGAAACCTATCCGAGTCGGAATTAACGCTTATAAGATAGAGGTTAACATTTCAATAAGTGAAACTCAATTCACCTTGACAAGTCCTTCTATCGATGCCTAGTCTGTATCCGGGATAACACTGGCACTTCGCCCGTCCATTATCGTTGACACAATGGTGTTGACAGCCTCCCTTCTTCACACGGCACGGATCAAGGGCTGCAAATATAATTGTATTGATTGATTAGAACTGTCGATAAACAAATTTTCACTCTTTTTTATTTCACACGTTCACGCGAAATGTTTCCAAATGTTAATAATTATATTTTGAAAAAAAAGATTCTCATAGATCCCGTGGATCTTTCATTCGGAGTTCCGCGTGGTTTGGCAAAAACAAGTGGCCGGCTGGCGCCAGTCCGCACTGCCCCAAGCACAACCATCAATTTGCCCTGCACACTGTGGTTCTCACGGGGACAACAAGGTTAGAGAGCAACATCTCTAGACAGACAGATGACTTATTCAGTTTTTGGTTGTCAATTCCTAGCGAAATAGAATCCGAAATTGATAAATACGCTATTGCTGAGAAGAAATGTAGGCAGTGAAACATAATTGATTTCTCGTTCGAATATGATGATTGGAAACTATTTATCACAAAATAGTATGGAAGTCTTTAATGAACTCACGATAGCACTTCCTCTTGTCATCGGCCAATTTGTATCCAAGTGCACACGCGCATCGATGGAATTTCCCATCGCGCTCTTCGCAACTGAAAATACAGTATTACAAATGTTAAAATATATGTATAATATAATATTTCTATATTTATAATATAATATATTCTATAAACTCCCTCACCGATGTTCACATCCTCCATTATCCACTGCGCAAGTGTTGCTCTCTGCACATTTGCGTCCATTGGAAGCGAGAAAGAGACCAGAGGGACAATCACAGCGATGGCCACCGTCTAAAAGGAAAATAATTAATTATTTTTAACGGAATTTTTTAAAATTAAAAACGTGATGTAGCGTATCGACGGCATTGACACATTATGAAATCTTGCAGAAAAGAATGCTAGGTACCAATAATCGTACCCGTATTGACGCAGCGATGGGAGCACCCGCCGTTCTCCGTTTCGCACTCGTTCACATCTGTAATACTTTCATCCACGTCATGTGACATGACATGACTCGACAACGTGTAAATGATAAGTGATGCTTAGGAATGTTTGCATTGTTTCCTGAGAGAAAATTTGTTTACAAAATAGGACTCGCCTTTGCACGTCTTCTCATCACCACCATCGCTGAGTTCGAAGCCCGGCCAGCATCTGAAATATTTATTTTTTTAGAAAAAATTTTTAAAGTTCGAATTAGCATATGCATGATGATGGCAGACCAACCTGCAGTAGAAAGTGCCAATAGTGTTGACGCAATCGTGGTGACAGCCTCCATTGTTCACCAGACACTCGTTCTCATCTGAGAGTATGGTACATTATCGATTGGTTACAGTAACCATTACCCGTCTAGATGTAGAAATGACAAATTCGGAGTGTCAAAGAACAGAATTGTTTCGAATAGCAACTACAGTATCCTCGATGCGTGGTCGATACAAGTACCATTGATCCATTCACTTACCGTACTGGCATCGTGCGCCTGTGAATCCCGTGACACATTCACACAATTGATCCGTTCCGTTTCGAATTGGCAGACAAGTGCCTCCATTGTGACAGAGATCAGCAGAGCAATTGGCTGAAATTAATCCTTTTCTTATATCTGTAAACAGACAGACAGACAGATGTTAGCATTTTCTAATATATAGTAATCACGTAATCGCCACGTTGCTTGGATAAATTTGATTCCCTCATTTGAGGTCTCGACATCTTGAATCCTCACAACTAGACTTTGAAAGGCGGAACAACTACCCGTTTATTCCGTCTCATTTTCAATATCAGTGCGTTCGCGTAAGGATTTCAATACCTCCGTACAGCAAAAAGTGACTAGTTCTTTATTTCACATATTCTGATAGCCCTTGGTATGCTCTATCAAAATATGCTTCATTCATGACCTTTTTTTTTGCTTTTGCATAATTACAGCAGGTCAAAGTTGGGCTATATTCACGGTTTTTGAAATGTAGGTTGTCAGAGAGAAGAGATAGGGATTTGGTTGTTTCAGCAATATTGACCGCCTTGACCAGCTGCATCGACGTATGTAATTTATTTATGCAAATGTTCAATTCTAAAAAATCATGAAAATTTTAAAGACGATTTTCTCGAAAACAAGGCGGAAAAGGGTTCCTATTTTTTGATATGTTGTGGTCATGATCATTAGCTATCGAGCAAGCACAATTACACACTTTTTGGAGGGCGGGTATAGACTCAAATCATGGAAAAACGGATCGTTTCTAATCGAGAGGAACCCCTCATTTCGCCCTCATTCCACCCATTCGACGCGGATTGCGCGGTCTAAATAGATTCAAATGAGAGGAATGGAAAGAGAATCGGGCAGAATGCACGTAGATCTGCCATTTTAGACAGCGCAATCCGCGTCGAATGGGTGGAATGAGGGCGAAATGAGGGGTTCCTCTCGATTAGAAACGATCCGTTTTTCCATGATTTGAGTCTATACCCGCCCTCCAAAAAGTGTGTAATTGTGCTTGCTCGATAGCTAATGATCATGACCACAACATATCAAAAAATAGGAACCCTTTTCCGCCTTGTTTTCGAGAAAATCGTCTTTAAAATTTTCATGATTTTTTAGAATTGAAAATTTGCATAAATAAATTACATACGTCGATGCAGCTGGTCAAGGCGGTCAATATTGCTGAAGCAACCAAATCCCTATCTCTTCTCTCTGATGACCTACACTTCAAAAACCGTGAATATAGCCCAACTTTGACCTGCTGTAATTATGCAAATTAGAGACATCAGGTCATGAATGAAGCATATTTTGATAGAGCATACCAAGGGCTATCAGAATATGTGAAATAAACAACTAGTCACTTTTTGCTGTACGGAATTTTGACAATATCTGCGTTCCTTATGCGAACGCACTGATATACGGAGCGGTTGGCGAGTAGTTGCGAATTACGCGGGTAGTTGCTAAAAATTCCGCGGGTAGTTGTTTAGCATAGTGATAGTTGTGGACTGATTTATGATAATCATGAAATAAGAGGAGAATATTATTATTCCTCCCTCATTTCTTACCATGTCGGCGCCCGGAGTTTGTGGGTTGCCTAAGTAGGAGCTAAATCTCAAGTTCGTATCGCCTTCATACGCCGATTCCAAGTTTACCAATGTGGGTTGAAATTTGTGCGGTTAGATTTTAATATATTTATATTTATTTTAAAGCGTATCGATCGTCAGCTTATTTTATAACCCCCCTCGAAATTCCAGAATCTGAAATAACCAGAAAACCAATATGCGGCCGGATATAAGGTTTTTTGTGTTTTATTCCGAAATGTAGTCAGTTCTCGATGGTCCAAACTACCGTAATCATCGTCTAAGGAAACCGTATAAGCTCAAGTGTGGTGTGAAGTACCAACTGTATGAGAGACAAGATGATAGGTAATCACATGAAGCACATTTTTTGAGACATTTTGTACCAACTGATGAACTCCAGATTCCTTCTCCTTCTTCCAAAATCCCGCTTACGCAACTAGTTGCCGGGTGAAATAAACAACTACCCGCGAAACCGGTTATGCGGAGAATAAACGGAGAAAATGAGAATTCCGCCAATCTCTTACGCAACTAGTTGCTTTGTTATTTATCGTTACCTTTCAAAGTCTACTCACAACTTTGTTCTTTCATAATTTTCATTTTCCTGTATTTTGGATGTGTTTCACCAAATCATCAATACACGCAAGTCCTGCGTTGTGAGGATATTGTGTACTATGAGTCCTTTCATTAGTAAATATATAAAATATATTAAATATGAATAGACTGGTATTTGAGCGTCAGCGCACATTCTAATTAGCCATACCTCCCACAGTTAGACCCCATCCATTATTCAGCACTTACTCTACCTCCGACTGCACCTAATCATTCATTCTTTTCATGTTTCCTGCGCGCTCTCGAAACATCGGGAACCGCATCTCGGGTTACCGAATCTCGCCAACCTCTTCATTCACTGTTTCTGGCAGTAAAAATGTGCATCAAAGGACTGTAAATGCATGGAAGTGTAAATACTCACAGGACCCCAGAAGTCTTGGCTACCGAGCTACGACTTTAAAAGTCTAGTCAATCCTTTTCGGTTGGAAAGAGGGGAGCGGCATTCTTAGACTTTTCGTCGATCGGTAGCAAAAACTTGCGGACAGAGTACATTTATTCACTCTAGGCATTTGCCCCCTCTTGCTACCTGAGTGATGGGGCCACGCAATTCTCTCGGGAGCTGCAGGAAGGTCAAGATCGGCATGATATGACTAAATGACTGAGCACTGAGCCCATCTGTTAGACCCCCTTTTTGGGATGCCGATAGTACTCATCAATCGACAGTTATGTCGTGACCTCTTGTTGATTGAGTTCCTACCGCCGCATTTTATGGAGAAAGTTCTGGATGAGCGTTCACTTTCCTTTCCTTACCTCGACCTCCATGATTAGTCCATTAGGTGGTGCGAAACCGTCTACTTCCCTTACCTAATGGATCCCGCCGGTAAATATTTGGGCCAGATACAGAACCGCTCGGGATAAGGACGAGAGAGCGGGCTAACTAACGAGAGTACAGAGGGTTAGAGTGGGCGAGAGAGTGCGTGAAATGGAGAGAAGCAGACAGGGATCTCTTTCACCCCCCGTTTGCCGAGGAGAGAGGCTATTACGTGAACGGTTGGATCTGAGGTGAAACCAGAGAGGTCATCGGGTTTCGCGCTCCCTTCAACAAGTTACATAGACGGGTTCCAGGTTCTGCATCCTGGCAGAAGACAAGGCATTAAAATTTGTGTTTCAACTTTCATGTTAGTGCTGTGTTTGTTTTTTCTAATACCTTTCGGCGCTCGGACCAGGTACTTACCCCGTCGGCACCCGTGCCCGGGCACGTGGACCCAACCCGCGCAGCATTCGGGTACGACCTGGCGTCGGGTCCGATTGACCTTCTTGACGGAGTGGAGATAGACTGTTCTGTAATGGATCAGTGACTCAATGCACTCTCTAATTAGCTCCCCCGGCCATTGGTCGGATTACCCTATGATCCTCCCGGGTAGAGGTCTTAGATGCCCATAGACTGTTCCAAGACTATTAGGGAAAGGTCGAGGTGATCGGATTTAGCACTAGTTACTAATATCTTTATTAATTAATCCACTCACTTTGGTTGTCTAACGGAACATGACCGGAAGAGGCCTTGACAACCGGGTTTGCGTGTTCGCACGTATCTGTAAATGTTTCGGAAACATAGAAAAACCATTTCTCGATCGACTCACTTTGTGTAAGCCTTGACGCAGGGCTCAGACACTGTAACAATTTCGACCTCTTCATGCGGGCAGACATGATCCCTGCAAGCATATTCATCTTTCCGGTTCCCATTTCCCGGCTCTCGATTGTCCGGAAATCGCTGGGAATGTCTTAGCATGTAGTAGTCAAGAGAGAGGGGAAAAGGAGTTAGTAGGGCAGAGAAAGAGAGAGTTGCATCTATGAATGATTGCCGGCTTAGCATGCTCAAGAAATCCACTGGGAAGAGCAGTTTAGAGAGTGTTTCGGACTCTGTTTGAGTGATGATTCTTGGCTTGACAAGTAATCCATTTCAAAACCGAACACTCCTCGGAAAAGAGCGCAATTCGTCATTTTGGCGCGCGTGTTTAACCAGATTGGATCATCGCTCAAGCGTAGTGCAAAATTTGACAGCGTTCGCGCATCCGTCAAATAGGCACGCGCAATTTACGGCTCAGCTGTGGCAAAAACAATGCGAGGAGAGAACCGTGGAGATTGCGAGCGTGCGCGAGCACACTTTTTGCGCCGACCAATTTTCCGGTCCCGGTTTTTGCGCGCCCCGGGGCATTTCCGGTGCTTTCGACAGCAGCTGGCGCTTGAATGCATACATGTGTTCCCGTGTATTTGAGCAGTCTGTCTCTTCATTTTGCACATTCTCTCGTCATGTCTGCTCGTCTGCGTCTCTCCAATCTCTGCACACTCTCATTCACACTTGACACTTGCTCATAAGAGAGAGCTGCCAATATTTACTGCACAGTCCTGGTTCCAGATTATGCCCTGATAACACCGGTTAATTTAGTGCCCCACCCATGACGGGCCCATATTTCCCCCGGGGCCACTGGATGCCGAATCCAGGGCACGGCTGGTTTCATGACAAATGTCTGATCCATTTACGACCGGGGGCGGCGGGTGTTGTCCACTACATGTTTCGAGATCTCTCGAGGGAGTTCGAGAGTGTATTAGTGTCTTTGATATCTTTACGACCTTCTCTCTTCTCTCTCTGACGACAAATAACTCATCTCCTCTTGCATGTCGCATGAGCCACCGCCCCTGGCACAGGACGCATCCTGCGAGGTTTAGGGTCGGAGCAGATCTTAAGATCTTAAGATCGAGTATCTTGAAAAACAGTATTGCTTATAGCTATTTCGACCATATTTACGATTTGGCCGTAAACTATTCCAATTAGGGGCTTGAGATGTTAAGCTTTTCAGTTTTACGATCTCATGATCTTAAGATTTGAGGATCTTCTACCCTCCAAAAAATTCGCTCAATCAACGCCAGTGTGTGTGGCAGGTGTTGCGCAATGAACAACCATCAGTCATAGCGACAGTTCTCTACCAAACGAATCTCATGGGAGATCGAAGAGAGAGAGAGAGAGAGAGAGAGAGAGAGACAGAGAGAGACCCCTAATCTTCCAGTCTCTTCCTTGATTTAGATAATGATCGGGATCAGTAAGATTGCTCATTAGGTACTCGCATCATTGCATCAGAGTCGTGTTAGTGGCAAGATCAAGGAGAAATATCAAAAAGAACTAACAGCGCTCGATGCCTAAAGTGATTCGGTTGTGTTTCACTGCTTGCTCAATACACCCTAATCTGTTGCCGAACCGATTTCTCTTCGCTTTCACTATATTTTAATATATTAAAATGCAAAATTGTAAACAAAAAAATGGAGAGGAAATTTATAACCGAAATCATCGAATTTGTATGAAACCCTACTTATATTGGCTTATTTCCTGGTGTGAGACAGTCCCCCCTCCTTTCCTTCCTCTCACTCTCTGTTTTATGCCCTTCTTTCCCCTCTTCTGTCCCTTTCCAAACTGGGATTGACTCATCTCCTCTTCCTACTCGCATCATCACTTGCTACACTGCACCTCAATGGTCAACACGATACGGCGAGAGAGAGAGAGAGATAGAGAGAGAGAGATAGAGAGAGATAGAGAGAGAGAGAGAGAGAGAGAGAGAGAGTGCTCCGAGGGCACGCTTCACATCCACAGGCCAGAAAGGAGTTGGTAGTCAGAAAGAGTGTAAAAGCGAGGGGACTCTCACGCTTTTCCACATTCTCTCGTCCTGGCCCTGTCTGTAGGGTTGTAATAATGTGCTTCCCCGGACAATCGCTTGAAACGAGGCTATCCACCAGAAGATGTGGCCAAGAAAGCCATACAAAGGGTTTGACGCATAGTGCAAAGATGTGTTTGTTCCTGGTTTTTTTTCAGCAGCAAAAACAGGCTAACAAGGATGGGTGCGCTAGTGTGAGCAATAGCCGACTAGCTACACTACAACACTGACCTTTCTCCTCTGTCTTTTCTCGAGATCCCTCCGCCCTAAATGTCAATAGTAATCACAACAAAAGAGCGCAAAAACGGGGGGCAGAACCATTCATCTCTTGAGAGACCTTGGCGAGCTAAGACTAATCGCCTTTTACGGTGAGCATTCCCGGCACTTATTGGATTTTGTGTTGATTCTCTCTGGACGCAGTGACCGGAAGTTACGTAATAATGATGAAAATTGCGAAGTAAATGACTACAACTAGTACCAAGCGGTGTGATTTCAGCACAGCTCGACGGCGTGCGGATTAACACTTTCGGATGTTGTGTCAACAATCTGTCTCGGCTCCCCGGTCAAGTAGCCTTTCTGTATCCACCGTCTCTCTCTCTCTCTCTCTCTCTCTCTCTCCAACCCCCTCAAAGACAATGGAACCTTTCTCAACCGGGGGTGCGAGATCCGCTAAATGGATGCCGGCTTCCGCTCTTTCTCACTTCTCATAGTGTGTAAGGTTGCGCAGTAGTAAGCTCTCAGATGAGAATTCATTTGACAGCTATGGGAAAGGCGATGGACAAAAAGAGATAGGGAGAGAGAGCGCATTCTTTCACGTCAACTTCTGACCCCCCGCTGAGCATCTTCACGTCTAAAGAACTCAAGTAGACACAATTCGGGCCCTATTGTTGCCGGCCCCCATTGGATTGATAGAAACAGTATGGGAAAGTGAGCTGATGGAGAGGAATTACTCGATCTGGGTTGGAGAAATCACACCACAGGCCGTCCAACTCAACAGATAAGGCTTTGGAGCAAGAGAGCGTGTGAAAATGAGAAGGACTCTGACGTTTGCACATTCTTTCGCCGTTACTCCTTTCGGTAGGTTTGGCGTCATGCTAAAAATCGGCTCATAGCACTAAATTAAGAAGCGATCTGCGTGTTCTCGATAATTTTGACAGCTGAACCGTGCCTGATTTGCCTCACAACGAGAGTGGCACTCATACTCCGACCAAGACAGGTGCCATAATTTGACAGTCGAGACCTTGAGTCGATTCCCCCAGAGAGATGTTCATCATTCGTGAATATGTTGCACACCAATCGAAAATAGCACAAACAATGGCCATTAATAAAATGAATTAAGTCTATGCCGACTGAACAGAGGATTTCCTATTTTTTTAGTATTAAACGATTTAGCCCCTTTTAAGTCGAATATTTCGACCAAAATCGGCTTCTGAAGGCGCAGGTGCGCGACGCTTGCGCGCCTTTTCAATAGAGGGGGGAAGCACAAAAGCGCGGGGTTGGCAATTAGCTCTGGCACCTCTCCCAGGTCAGGTAGGAAGGATTAGTATGAAGACGGGGAAGAGGAAGTACAAGAGAGAAAGAATTAATATATAGTATAAATATTATGATAAAGATTAATGGGAAAAATTCGATGCGTGTAGAGAGGTAGGAAAACGATTAAATTATGAAGAGACAAATCGATGAAAGAAAAGAAAACTGACTGTCCGAGTTTGAGTTCCTGCAGTTCGACATCGATCAATGATCCACACTGAGTGAGACCGAGGTAGATCAACAATCCGAATAGACAACGCATGACTATCGATTCATTTCCTATCACTGATATCGTGTCCTGAAACAATAAATTGATAATTCATGATAGGTTACGCAAACAACTCGTAAATTGTCATGACCCGAGGTGATAGCGATAAGAATGTTACGGGATAGTGTGGGAATAACACTTCGTTCTGGACACAAAGTAAATTCGCGGTGAGACCATATAGACATGATATTTTCGCACTCTCTAACTGTGTCTCAATTCGCATATTCTCGCCAGAATACCGTGGAATAATCGGGAAATAGGCTAAGAATAACCGAAAGGGGAGACCAGTGGTGGTCTCTCTGGGACCACTCTGCCACCCCTTTTCACACAAAAAGAGTAGCGATAACGGGCGTCGTTAGCGCTCAAAAATGCAAGTGATTGTCTCTGGTGGTCGCGGCGCCAGCACAGTGGAACGGACACTCAGAGGACCCATAAAGATCCTAGAAAATGGGGGAAGCACCTCTGGCATTTTCATCCCAGTGCTATTCCAGTGACGTCACTGTGGTACCAGTGGGGTAACCGTCGGAACCTTTGGCGTTTTCCCAGAAAGAGGGCAACTGGGAAAAGACTGGGAAGAAAATACCAGAGACAGATTCAATGTTGAGAGAGACTGAACTAAGTGAAAGTGACTTGGGAAATGAGGAAGAAACGAATACACAGACAATCAAAGGGAAGCTATTGTAACGGAAACACGATCGGGAGACCTGAACATTTCCCCCCAATCCACGGGGGTCGAGACTCCTCCCCCATTGTATGTTGAGAGATCGAGTATGAACATGAAACCCCTAGGCATGGGGCGCCTGGAGCCCTCTAGGCCCCGCCCACTCACCCCCTCCTCCTCCCCCTGTGAGTGTGGTGTCCTAACAGAGTGACAGCTCGGGGTTGATTGAGAGGTATCAAGATGGGGTTGGAGGAGGGGAAAGAGTTCAAGTATGTGAGGGGAGAAGCTACTGGTTGCAGAGGGGGTAGCCCATTATTTCAAACCTACAGAATGGGGCCAGGATGACAGAGTATACAAAAGTGAGAGAGTCCCTCTAGATTTTACATGCTCTCTCGCTCCAAACCCCCTTTCTATGAATTTGTAGGGCCTGTGCAATGGTGTAGTAGTGAGATAAATGGAAGGAAGAAGAATAAAAAGTGAACGGAAGAACGGGTGAAATTAGAGCTCAAGAGTGATAAAATAATGATGGATTTGGCGCGATCCTAATGAGGTAGTTAAGGATCGAGGGAAATGCGAACTCGGTCGGTTTCATTTTCACCCAGAGCACATTTTCAGTGACGAATAGTTTACTTTGCTATTTGTTTACAGCCTAGATCACGCATTTTCAAGCATGTTGCATTTCCAAGAGGAGCTCCCGGAAAAAGAAATGATCATTTACAGTATAATTATGGCATTAAAATGAAACAGTTGTTGAAAAAATATGGTAAGAGAAAGCGTTGCTGCTAGTATTGCAAGGAAGAATTGGCAAAGAATACAAAGAATTGATTCTGTGAAGGAACACTCATGAATAGTTCGTTCTGTCAAGTGAATCTGCGCTAGTTCCAAATCGCCGCTCTCTCATTGCTTCTTGTAGTAGGACACCGCTGAATAATTGGTGGTGAGAGTGATAAACGATTGGATGGGAGAGAGATAGAGAGAGAGATAGATAGAGAGAGAGAGAGAGAGAAGAGAGATTCGGGACAGAGTGACCCGGAGGGATTGAATACGCAGTGTGAAACATACTGTGAAATGGTGATTATGGGTTGGAGTAAGCGCCGAGTGACCCGATCAAATGTGATGTATTGTATGAAGTGGCATGTTCATTGACACGGAGTAGTCAATTTCCAAGCTCTGTTGTTTAAAGTTACACAATCATTTAAAGTTATTGAAGAAATACTCGATAATATTGGTCATTGATATTCCTAAGAACAGAAAAACACGAGACGAGCGATGATCTCTGTGCGGTCAGTGGAATTAATAATTCATATTCGTCTAATTCGCATGGCTGATTTGAATTCGCGCTTGGAATCTTGAGAAATTCGTTGCAAAGAAACGGGAGAAAATATTGGTTTGAGAATGTGGCGAATTGAAGGAAATTCAGAAGGAATTTGAGGGTCTTTGAATAGAGTAAAAAGAGAAGAAAGTGCAAGAAACGCCGAAAGTAAAGTGATCAAATATTATTCACTGACGTGTAACTGCCAAGGAAGTGAGAGACACCGGAACCGGCGTGGTTGTTTGCCAAAAGACAATTTTTTAAAGGCCACGCCGAAACAAGTCATTATTTTTTAAAGGCCACGCCGAAACAAGTCATTAGAAACAAGTCAACACAATTTTCCAGTTACTTTCTCTAGGCTACAGAAAATTTTGAAAATAAAATATTGTTCAGTTTGTAAAATATTGTTAATAAAATATTGTTCTAATTTGGAAGTGCCGATACTGTATATCTTTTTGCTATTGGCCCTCATAAGTGAAGGAAGCTGTAATTAGACCAATTTGATATACTATCAATAAGTATGTCACAGATTTTGAGTTGAAGGATATTGTGAGATTTTATTTAGAAATTTTTATCGATTTATAGATAAGTTGGTAGTACGTCGAACACTTGGGGGATTGGAGTACGGTAATTATCGATCGGTCAGAAGGGGAGGGATGGAATACGAGGAATTCTAATGTGATGAGCCCAAAAATGTTCGTTCCAGTCCATTCCAGTCTTGTAATAGTCGATTAAATACTCGAATAAGAGGGGATTCTTCTTGTCTCTGCTCAAAAACGTCACCATTCTTCCTTGATTTCCCGTCTCGTGCAACTCTCTTCTGATAAGTGAACCATCGGGAGAAACGAAAATCTGCAAATATTGTACTTCAACTTTTAAATGATATGTACAAGAAATAGACTACTACTGGGCGTACTCTCTTTCTATACCTCGGCTTTGCTCTTATTTTCACACGCTCTCTCGCCTTCCGTATTTACAGTATGTTACCAGCGGAAAGTTTTATAAAACGTCTTATTAAAAACAATTCGAACGAATATTGGTGGATTTGTAATATCCACAATGAGATTTATCTCTGTGTCCCCCCCCCGTCAAAATGTAGCCTACTTCGGAATCTCTCTTTGTAGTTCGCAGTCCGCTTTCCACCATTTCTTTGCTAATCCATTTCTCAGTGTTATGCCGCGCTAATTTCATGGGGTGCAAGGTGCACATCAGTTTTATGCACCCTTTCATAACTTTTTTCCTAGTGAAGCTACAACTTCCAAACTTGATACAGGGCCCTATTAAAAGGAAAATGTTCCAAACGTGGCTTGCAATCCCTGTATCAAGTTTGGAAGGTGTAGCTTCACTAGGAAAAAAGTTATGAAAGGGTGCATAAAACTGATGTGCACCCCATGAAATTAGCGCGGCATTACTCTCCAATCCGAATATTCCTCTCACTATATCTTCGATTTGGAAGCATTCGATTCGTATGAAAAAGTATTCCATCTCGAACATCTCCATATGCAACTGCAATCGAGATATGTGTGCATGAAAATACAAAATAACGATCGATCAACTACCGAACTACATCTACCGTACCAAAAACATTGCATTACTCGGCCCACAAGTGTGGTAGATACGTACACTTCTGATCTCCATCAATTCTTCTGCAGTAACTGTAAGAATCGCACCACGGAACTCAACATTGCGATACTTTCGATTTCTCCTAAGATTTTCAACGAACGAGCGGAGTTTGAATTTGAATAGCTGCAAAGCGCGAATGAAATGCATAATGATAGGCATTTCTAATGTTCCGATGATGGAGAATGCTCACAATAAATCTCCTGGATAGTCAGATAACTAAGTTAAACTCGAGTTTCAAAAGTGGGTACTCACGTCGATTGAGTACGATTTAAAGACTGAGATGCTCTCCAGTACAGCGATAAATGGGAGCAGTTCGAATAACTTTTCCAGATTATCCGTGGGTAGAGTGCCAACCTCAAATACCTGCTATAAATCTCTCTCCATCAGTTCCGATGATTAGAAAAAGAGTTGTACGGTGTTGACTCAACCTTTTTCATGTAATTAATACTGTCACATTAATTGTAGAGAAGAAATAAAGTAAAATGGTGTACAAACATCTTTCAGTTCTAGTCCCTTTAGCGCCAAAGTAGAGCTGATTCGATGGATCATTGAGAAAGCAGAATTCAAGGGGAGAACAACGCTTCTCTCAATATCGACCTCCCCGTCTTCATTGAAAATTCGATCACTTATCAACATTTCATCCCTTGATCTCACCTGAAATAATGTACTTCTTTATGAATTAGGGGGGAATGAATAAAAGGAAGAAGGGATCTACGCTGAGTTTCACTTAATCCTTTAGAACCACATCGAAAGTGAAATAGCTTCTATTGACATCTAACAGCAAATCGGTTTCCGTCTTCTCTAGAGTCTTCAGTTCTCGTCCCATCTTCTCAATCTCGAATAATCGTTTTGAGACACGGGAGAACAGCCTGTCTCGGAATGGAAGGTAGGAGATTATCTTCGTTAGAATTTCGGCCGGTAGCCCACACAACGACTGCAATCGAGAACTGATTAGATACGGTAGTATGGAATTAATAAAAGTACAATACTAGCTATTCGAGTAATCGATAACATTACAACACGTGCCATCTCTTCTCCAAATGAACGCCTGAGTGATCTCTCATTTATGAGCTCTCCCAAGATTTGATCACGAACGGCCACAGCCTGAAATCGATTGAGTTTGGAATGTTTTTATATCGAAATTACAATAGTTTGAAATAATTTCTTACCTCTTTCACTTTCTCTTCTGCGTCACTCAATTTCATCATTAACTGAAATGCGTTATATTTATGGCTACTGTATATTCTCGTCCCGAACTCCGTTCCTACTGTAACATGAGAGAATTGATAAACGACTAGACTCACTTTAATTATTCTCCTTTCTCTGTCATCAGAAGTCTCCATCTCTCGATTTCCATCACTCGTCTCAGTTACCGTATCCTCCCCTCCTACAGTATCGGGAGGCGTTCCTCCGATCACTCCCAACAGAGTAAACAGAACTAAAAGCCCCTGAAATAGCGTATTCGAGGTAGTGAACTAAGGAAAGTCACGAACCATCTGAGCAGAGACCACTCGACGTGGAGGAAACGAGGTTGAATGAGGGGGCGAGAAGGATTGTCCACACTTCATTAACAGTCTATTTCAATCATTCAATTACTACACATTTGAATTACATTTGATTCTACAGATTTGCTCTAACTTTACCTGAATAAATGAAATTGATGCGAATTGATTTGAATCTTTTCGTGAGTGTCCAAAGTGCTTGAATTTCTTGAAAATCAATATTTGAGTGACGACTTTTTGTCCTACGTGTTCGCAATCACACGAGAAAAAACAATGAAAGAAGAGAAAATAGCCAAAATGGATGAGTTTCGAGCAAATCAAATGTGAAAATTGTTTTCACAAATGTGCATTGTGAACTCGGACTACGATAAATGCAATGGATGATGACTTTCCTTTTTTATAAATTATTGAGATCAGATTTCTATTTGCTAAAACAAATTGTCATTTAGCTTGTTTTATTGGCTAAAGCGAGTTGTTTATTTTTCGTCGTATTTTAATTGTAGTTACTTTATTGTATCACTGATTCTGAGTTAAAGGGACCTTGCATGGAGAGCGAAATTCGCTTATTTAGTAGTATTTGGCACACTAATCACGATTAAAATAAGAATCATCGTTCGCTCTATTAGAGTGCCGAGATAATCTTACACTTTTCCAACTTGTGCAAGCAATATTGTGTTGTTAAGCCCGCTGTGAGCCGCGATATAATCGAAAGATGCGGGTAAAAGCCCCCCCTAAAAATAGACTAAAATGATTAATGCACCCCAATTTTTTCTTCGGCGTCCAAATTTTTTTAAATTTTCGCGCAGCATAAAACAATTTGCACCTTGCATTCGATCGCTGTTTTTTCACTGATAAAAAAGATATCACCTATCTTCCTGTGCAGCGAAGCTTCACTAATCTAATCAAATCGTTCTGCAATCATACCTCTGTTCTCTCTCTCTCTCTCTCTCTACCCCCTCTCCATTTCTTACTCTTGTTTCGCGTCCCCTTTACTCTTTTCCTTCATTTCTCGGTTGCTCACACCACGGATTAGAGGGCATTTAAGCAAAATTAAGGCGGATTTGTGCTGTGCGGCGAATCCTCAAGAAGAAGAAGAAGAAGAAGAAGAGAGAGAGAGAGAGAGAGAGAGAGAGAGGGAGAGAAATGAGTTGAAAGGAAAGTGAATCGAGTGATCGAAGGAGAGAAGCTCCAAGGCATCAATGACACAACACCCATTAGGTCTCACGCGTCATTCGCCATCTCTTTGTCATGTTTCGAGCGTGATCTTTACTATTTATTTAATTGCATTTTTCATGTTCCTTGTCTCTATCTCTTCATGCTCTTATTCTTCCGTCCCGTATTTTAATCTGCAAAACTCTAACAGGACCGATCTTCTTATACTTAAAAGAGTGATTTGTTTCAGAAAAAATGTACACTCTAAAGTTACCCAATGCTCTTAAAATTCAGGTGCAATTCAATTCATTCAAGAGTTTTGAGATTATATTTTTCTCCAGGAAACCCTACTGTAACCCCACATGCAGAACCTATTTTTCCGTATGAGACGATCAGGAAATGTGTTGCAGTTCCCTTGATCTCATTCGTTTCTCTCATCTCAAGTGGAAACCTTCTACATCTCTCTCTCCTCTGTTCACTCGAAACTCTTCCTTCTTCCTCTTCTTCCTTCTTTTCCTATCTTCTCTTCTCTGTAAGAAAACTCAAAATTCAGGGTAATACAGACTAATTCAAGAGAGCGGGCGAAAATAAGATAGGTACTTTCTAGTTTAAGCATGCACATTAGTCTTCTTTATTCTTATTTTGACATAGCTAAACTCTAACTTTCTAGTGGTTTCCTCTTCTCTTCTCCTTCTCACTCATTCCATTTGCCCCCTTCTTTCGTCTCACCTTCCGATCGGCCAAAGAGAATCGAATAATTACCGAGACCCTTCCAGTCCCTATTTATGCCCCCCCACCCGACTCTCGTTTATTGACGAAACTGTTGTGAGCACCGACCCCTTTGGTTCATCGATTGATGGACCCGAGAAATGGGGAATAGATGTTTCCTTCACCGTGTATTTTATGTACAAAGGATTACCCACGCCGATTCGTTGTTGTGCCGTACTAGAGTGCGAAACGTGAGACCACGCCCTCCTCATTTCACATACTCTCTCGCATGCCGACCGGTCAAGAGAGTGTGCGAAATGAAGAGGCCGTGGTCTCACATTTCGCACACTAGTGCGTACCCTATGGCAGTCTCCTCTTCTCTAACTCTGTTCTTCTTCTTAGCCGTATCATCGATCCCTCGACCGGCATACCTCTTTCTTCAGAATATTTTCTGTTCCCCAGCTCTTCTAACCTTACCGTAGGTCAGACACCCTTTCTCAGACATAACCAATTATCTCGAGAAAAAGGCGACTCACGTTCGAATGTTTTCGTGATTCTCAAGTTTTCGAGTGTTCGAAGCAACAGGGAACTAATTAAAGAGCGGTTACCCGTTCTACGGTGTGCAATAATGCGTTTTTCGCTGTTCACTTTTAGGTTCGGTCGAACTTAATTCCTCTTCTCCTCTCTATTTCACCCCTCCTCTAACCCCATACTGTGCTTTCTTTCCCCATTTTCTTTTTGCTCATTTATTCTCTACTCAGAGGGCGCAAATGAGCCGATTCCTCAGTATGCGAATCTCCTTTCTTTGCTCTTGATTTGAGAGGAGAGATCCATAGAATCGGTGTAGCGAAGGTCAAACGTTGCCAAGAGATGTATCGAATTTGTGTTCTAATTATCGATTAATTAGTAGCATCAGGGTTCAAAAGAGCTGTTTTGCCTTGTTATAACATTAGACCGTGTGCGAGCATTCAACCAAACGCGCGAAATTACAAGCGCATAAGGAACGAACGGATTGGAAAGGTAGAAAGTGTTACAGTGTGACAGCATTAGTCTACAATTGTCTGCCAACGTGCGAGCTTCTTTCCAAGTGTGATAAAGGAAGGAAGGAACACCCTTTTCTCTCTCTCTCTCTGTCTCTCTCTTCTTTCATCTCATCCCACCACTTGTCTCATCTCTCTAGGGTTTTTACCCATAATCCTTCTCCCTTTCATTCTCCTCTCACCTTTATTCCCGTTCATTTTCTTGCAAGCGTGCGTTCGCCCATTTACTTGCTGCTTTTGAGCGCCCTTTATCGATTTGTCGATTGCTGGCTCGCTGCATTATTGATCTATACCTTTTTGTGCATCCTACACAGCAGCGCACAGCTCTTCACCGAACGCATTCATGATTCACCATTGTCCTACTGTATTTCCGCATTATCGAATCATTGCACAACAACTTGCAAAACATGAATATCTTAATAGAAAGTTACGGTATCGGTGGATCATCGTGCTTACCGTATTCATTTTTTCAATGGGTTACTGTAAGCATATCATTCACTGGCTGGCTGCTGTATCTGCGCATCATTGGCCTTCTCCGTACCGTATCAATTCTTCATAAGATTACTGTATGAACGTTCATTGATCTAGGAAATCTGCCGGATTTCAAGTGTTTTTGGTCACTTTCATCCTCTTTTATGTATAAAACACGCACTTGATTGGAACCGGATGCGACTGTTTCTGCTCTTCGGTTTTCATACTTTATCTGCATTTTTAAACACCACTTCGATTTATTTCCGGTTCTGTTCCATAAAAATCTTATTGAATAAGGATACAAATTGCTACTTTCTACTTTACTTTCCAACTTTCCAAGGATACTTTCCCATGCTTTCTGTCTTCCTCTTTTATTTTTTTTTCATCATGGAGCATGCGCCTGATAAATCAATCTGCCCGCTATCCCAACTTTTAAAACTATGATGACCCAACCTCATTTTAGTGAATATCGCCCGATATGATGATAGTGCCTGACTCCTCCACACCATAGTAACACTACAGTGACCGGTAGCCCTTCGTCCCCTCTCGATGCAGAAATGCTACCGTATAATTGGCACCACTTTCACTACTTTCCCTTTGCATACTATCTACCTACGGCAACATAGTACATCTTTTTCTCTTTTCTGTCGACACTTTCTCTCTCTTGATTGGTAGATTTGACGATAAGTTGACGTGAGGGGGGAGGTATCATATTCAACTTCCGGTTTCCAAACCGGAAGTTGTCTTCGAATTCAGGCGAAATCGATTGAAATACGGCAGCGTCGGGCACTTCCGGTGATGAGGTTTCACTGCCAAGGCCGCTCTCTCTCTCTCTCTATCTCTCTCTCTCTCTTTCTCTGAGCATCTTCTTTATATCTCCCGAACGGCTATAATGAAGAGAGTTTGCATTAGAAACTGCGTAGGCAAACTCGCAAAAGTACTATGGGAGGAAATTTTACAATTTTACTTCCTCAAATACATGCATAGTATTGAATAAAATCAAAAGAGTGAAATCGCGATAAGCACTTTTTTCGCTTTTTCGAACGGCTGTTTTCTTATGCATACACGTATGGCGTTCCCAAAGTAAGAGACATCATTTTGAATTGCGCACTAGACATTCGACTACAGTTTAACTGGTCAGAGCAAACTGCACACTGTTTCGTACGAGAAATTTCTCTCGGAGAGGGAGAGAATTTCCTTATACAACCATGGTCTTTGATGCTGCTGTTTGCAAACTTTTTCCACCTCGATTGGAGTCTCAAAGTTTACAACCGCACTTTTCAGCCGGGGTTTATAGGAACCATCGTCCACTTTGAAATGAGAGTGACCCTCCCACTACTGCCTTCTCTACTTTTTCTCAAACTGGAAACAAGGTTATTTAGATGTGGGTTCATGTACAAATCAAATTCACCATTTCTAAATGACTTATATCATATGAGTGAAACGCATTCTCACCTTTCCAATTTAAATCCTACATTCCCATCGATCGTTGCTGCTCACATAGACAACTTTTTCCTCCTCGAATATCATTACGTGTTATTTCATCTTTTCAACTCTCGATTAGCGTTCCATCGTTTTCTCACCTCCAAATTTCTTAACCAGTACGAGTGAAACATAACCGTCTTTGACCAAATGATTCCACTCCTACACCCTTATCGTATCCCCCCACAATCACCGTCCAGCCACGCAAATCTTTCCCACTCACGTTCTGCAATCATATATATATATATCAGCCAGAAATTTCATAATTACTTTCACGGCGTTTTTTTCATCATATTTCTGAACAATGTACAAATAAAATAGCACTAGTGAAATATAATCAATAGGCTTAGCTGAATGGCAGTCTACTTCCTTATCCCTAGACTTATCTTCCGTCTCAAATGCTCTTTCCTCCTTTAACCAGACTCTCTTTAACTGATCATCTCTCTCAAATTGGTTCATCTCTTCTCTCAAACCTGCCTCGAGGTGTGCTCTGCTCCTTTTTTTGAGTGTTTCCCTGCAAAAGAGTGGAACACTTCCCTCTTTTCCCCTCATCCTCTTACTTATCGCCACCTCGGAATCTAATTAGAAAGGTCAATTTGATCTTGTAGTCAAGGACTTGTGTGGAGTGTAGTGCGGGGGGCAGGCCTTACTAGACTTATCTGATGTTTAGATGGTAAAGTTACTGAATATTTTGTTTGAAACACGAAGAATAATTCCCTTATTCAGCCCAAATCAAACTACAGTATAGTAACCTTCATCCTACCCATTCTAATGTTCGTCTGACACCGTTTCCGAATGTTTTCACCCCAAATTCAGGGACCATTCGATGGCCAGATCTGATAGGCGAAACTCTCCCCTTGCTTACGCGTTCTCGATGCTATTGGCTATTGTGCTAAAATGAGCGATCGATGAACTGGCTTTGAGCCCATTTAGAGAGATGCGAGTAAACTCTTCCTATGCCCGACTTGTGACTATATGTACTCGATATAGTGAGAGAACGAACAGTTTTCACAGAGTAAACGCCCATCAAAGCGAGTTTGAATGAGTGGTGTTGCACTGGTTCTCGAGTTACTTTCGGGAGTTCCTCTGCTCCGGCATCTCTTACATTTAACAGTCGTTTCTCACAAGTATCACATCATTCAGGGCAACCTTACAGAATTTTTGGAATCATTTGTAGTATCATATCGTTTTCGCTGCATTTCTGTGTCAATCACCGTGCATCTTGCCATAATTCTCATCGCACACTCATTTTGTATCTAAACTTGCATCATTTTGGAACACTTCCTCATTTCGATATCATCTTTTTCCTCTCCTCCCCATCATCAAACTCTCACTACTACTGCGTTGATTGATGTCAGACAGAAAACGGAATGAGATGCCTATCGCTCACTTTTCTACCCTTTTCGCAACGAGATTGCCCATTTTCGCCCGCCCATTCGGGGCTTCAGAGCGGCGCTATAGAGTTGTAGTTATCGGTTTAGAGTTGCAAGTTTTACCGCCGCAGAACTGTTAGTGCTTTGTTTGAATGGCCTGATCTAGATGCAATCGCCGTTTTCTACACTATCAAGTTCGATTCTGTACTCTAATTTCCTCGTTGGGGCAATAACCAAATGCCCCTGTCATCGCATCATTTAATTGCCGCAGTGTTGTATCAATAACTGTCGAAGGAAGTAGTGCAACAACCTATCATACACCGCTTTTTTACTGTTGTTCTATGGTTATATTATGTTAGCGGCGGTCGGGTTTCAATGTCGAACCTCCCTCATTGGTTAGCACTTCATTCCACTTGCCGGTCAACCCTCCAGCAAGAGTTTAGATTTCCGAGAGAAACTCTCTTAGTTTTGCACACTCTCTCGCCCTGACCTCTATCTGTTTCTTTGAAATGTTGTGATCCCCTCAATTACATCCGCTCTATGACTCTTCCCCTCCCAACTTCATCCCTAATCTAATCACTAATCCATCTCTTATCCCAGTTCAAATCCGATGTGTTTACTTGCACAAACATTGATTCAAAAGAAAAGCTCCATCATCTTTGGACGGCCTAAATTTATCACTTTTGAATCATCGCATCACCAAACGAAGACCGGCCAGTGCCCACTACAATCGCCTCGAATTGGCCGGAAAAGGAAAACACCCCGGGGTCCAAACCAGACTTTCCAGAGCATGTTGCGCTTTTGTCCGGTACAGTAGTGCATTGGGATCAATTGCAGTTCCTTGTAGGACCAATTCAAGGCTCGAGCTTTCTGTATTTCACGGCGTTCTGGGCAAAATGCCAAAAGTGAATCATGGTTAGATCATCGTCATTTTGTGTAATATTTTTTTCGCATTCTCTGATCTTCCGCTTCAATTTGCATAGCCCACCGAGAACGCCGAGGTATGCTTCGCTAAAAATTATCTGCGCTTTGTGAAAAGTCTGTCCGGAGGTGTGACTCAGTCTCGATCTTCGATAGAACTCCTCATAAGCAGTGGGCTTTTCTTCGCCGAATAGAGAGGTGGCCCAGTCTTCATGAGCTCAAACACAGCTGTGATTTGGTTGTGACTGAACCATTTTATATCTGGGTGTATGCCATATCCAATCGTCTAGTCGATCACTTTGTCATATCAGTTCAGCAAGCTTCATGCCACATCTTGAAATTGCTTTACTTTACGTGACATTGCAAAGTATCTGTAGATAAACAATGGCGCCACGCCGGCGCCCTTTTCACCCTCGAAAGGTTAAAGATAGGTTAGAAAGTTCCTATCACTCCGCACTATTGTTCTCATCATTTACCCGCTCGTCTCGGCGGTTTTGCCATTGGTTCGACAGGGAAATTGATAGAGGAGAGAGAGAGAGAGAGAACGGGGAGGCAACTGCTTCAACTCAATGGCAATGGGGGAATGCTCAAGTTCTGGCTGACCCCTCCCCAGGTGTTCCTCTCGAGACTAGTTTTGAACGTTTTCCCCTCGACTGTGACCAGTGAAATCATCATTTTCCTTGACGCCATCCTATTCAACAGAAGTGTCCACACTCATAATTTCTCTCACTCGCGATAGACCGATTATCATGGCAATTACAGAATTCTGGAAACGTGTAAAATAGGTGAACTCACCAACCTTGCATTTTCATGAGTTTTTTTGTTCTATTTTATTATTACAGTATTTTAAATAAAGTATTATACTAATAGTAAGATTATAGTATTTCTTGGATATGTCTATCATTTTTTGCCGCGAGTCCACTTCCATTTGATACAGGAAAAAAAGAATTAGAGATGTGGTTACTGTATTCGGAGCTGTTATCGATTGCCAATGATCACTCCAGTGACGTAATCAAATGTGCGGGGGAATTGTCAAATTTCGTCCTTGGTTCGAAGAGAAATGGGCACGATGAGAGTAAATGAGTAGTCAATGCAATGCCGACTCTCTTTTCCACCTTTTCCCGCCTTTCTTTATCGTTTGTTCTTGCGGAAAAATGTCCTACGCAAACCCAAAATACACAAGAATGTATTACATTTACGAAATGAAACTTGCTTGTGTCCACTTTGGGTCTGGGAAGGCATTTCCATTGAGCTTGAATAGAACACCATTGTTTATGCCACATTTCACTGTTCCCGAGAGTCGGTCGTGTAATATGTGATCGCTATCTATACAAGGTGTAGCGAGGGTCAACTCACTATTGTGTCCTTGCCCGCTTGCTCGAGCCATAGAACGAGGTGTTTTATGCAGCATACTGCGGGAAAATGAACCCGCAGGGAAATATGGCTACGACCCTAGACTTCTGGGCTACCGAGATTACAAGCTTCGATCAGGGGCACTTTTGGACTATAAAAGTAGTTACTCGATAGCCAAGCCTTATGCAGTCGTACATTTTTTCCCTCTGAGCAGTCTACTCCATGACTAAAAGTTCCCTAAAATCTCCAAAAATAGCCTTGCAAAAATCACACTTTTTGCACATACACAATAGACCTGCTAAGAGACTACTACTTGTAAGTGCACAATCTCTCTCGTTTTCTCTCTCTCTCGTCACCTCTTTGTCAATGCCATTCATCCCCCGTTGGCTCCCTTTTCTGAATGAATGGGATCGCTCCCTCTGATTTAAGACCATCAAAAGAAGGAGAAGAAGAGGCGTCCTATTCTTTCCCCCCCATCTTCCCATGTGATGGCTCACAATTTCCGAGCTGTTTCCCAAGTGCTTTGAGATGCGTGGGCTGCGAAATCGAGGCTGCAAAATCCCCATTCATTCTTTACCCCCCCCCCTTCTCTATTCAAATCATCACTCAACCGTTCGGTGCTATCGATTATAATCGTTCTCTTATCGTAGCATTCTCGCGCAGCTCTCAAATTCTCGAGGAGAGAGAGAGAGAGAAACGAGAGGTGATTTATACCGTCTCTCCCACTGTTTCGATCATCGTTCCTTCCGTTCTCTCTCTCTTTAGAGATATCACACGCAGTTTCTGCAGACTCTCCTTATCTCTCTAAGCTTCCTTCTTGAATTCCTCAACTTCCGGTAGAATTTTGCACTTTCGTGTAACGATGTGCAGCACAAGTTCATATCTTGCTGTAGTTGCCTTTTTTGTGCAGCTACTAGAGATCTTTTAGTCGAGATCATTACATAGAGTCATGTCTGTCCTAAATCCTCACCTCTTCCTCCTTCCTCCTCCAGTATATCCTCAAACCCGGCTCGGATAGACTCTTGACCTTGGCTTTACTAGTTTCGGTCTCTGCCATCGCTTCCCTTTCCCTATACACACCGCCCGCTCTAAGCATATCAATAGCCTTTGAGGGGAAGAAGAGAGAGAGAGAAGAGAGAGAAGAGGGACAGGAGCACCCACCCCACTACCTTCTCAGTCCCCCCATTCTAAACACATTCGGCCCAGTTTTCAGAAACGAGCGAAAGCGTTTTTTACAACTTCCTCATGTTGATCTCTTGTTGTGCAGATCGGTAGATCGATTACGCGTGTGTCCGCATCCGCGTCCGCGACCCTCCGTGAGCTTCCGCGTCGCGGTTCCACGCGCGCGGCAATCCGCCTGGGGCTGCCTAAAATGCTGTACACTCTGCCTCTCGAGTGGCTAATTTTGTGTGTGCTCTATCACTTCTCTCTCATACTTCCTGCTCAATTTTCACCATTTCTCTGATCTTCAATAGTTCTTTGAGTGTGATGGGCGACTATTCGATCTTGTGTTTGGTTATTGCGCGTGCATCAATTGATGGTCGGCCGAGAGGCTGTGTCATACTGTAGCACACCCAAGGTTTCGATTGTAAATATTCATGTGTCGATACTAGGAGTACCGGTTCGGCAATTGCCATGCCCTGTGGCAGAAAATTTTCCCTATGACACGAATACCGAACCTGCATCTCTGTCCGGCACCATTACCGCCCCATGTGATTCCCCCTTCTCGCCCAAACTCCACTGTAGGGAAGTGCGCGACACACTCTCGTGTAACCCCATTTAGGAAGTTTCGGAACCGTGTGCGCCCCGTATTTATATGCAAATTAGCTCGATCGTTTCTTTACCAATGTGTGTGTTGTGTTGCAGATTTGTCCAATTGTGTGCACAATCGGTGGGAATATCGATTGTTTCTCTTCGTCGTGACCTACCATGGGCCTCAAACATCAAGTGGAACATGGATTGGCTCGATTCTTTACTGCGCTCGGCTCCTTCATAGGTAAGCTTTATCGATTTACTTACCGTATCGATTTTGTAACCTTTACTTTGTACCTTGCCACAAGAGCCGTAGTGAGGTGATCCTGGTAAAGGAAAATGAGGTTCACATAGTCAGAACATATTCAATTTTCATATAATTGCATAGCTATGATACAATCCCTGATTTCAGGTACGTACCCAGTGGCCGTCCTCTCAGTAGCCATGCTCACTACGTGTTTCTTCTCTCTTGGTCTAATCTGGTTTGAGGTGAGACCTTCTTTCTATTTGTTTACCGCGCACTAACGAGACCAAAAAGTTGAGCAAACCTTATTAGTTATTATTTTCGACCATAATTGGGCGTCCATTTTTTTGTAGATCCATGTTTCTCGAACCGTAAAATAGCTCGAGCCGTCAAATAGCCTCGTTTCTTCTGCGGTTTCATTCGACCTCCGTTTCGAGTGTTGTTGTGTTGGCCGAACGCTCGACACTCGCAACCTGTTTTTGAGATCATCCGAAGGTTATGAAATAATCGGTTGCCTAGTGATGACGCAATCTTATCAGCCGGTATCAATTAGTAATCGATAACTGACTCATACAGTACTAGCCCACGGGGGTGCGGTTCCTGCCCCGCTTTTTTCCGCGCGCGTGCTGTAACTTTTTTGTCCATGGGCACCGATGCGAGAAGCGAAAGTTCGCCCCGAGATTAGTCATGAGTACTATCACTGATTACATAGTGATGACGTAATAGGGGAAATCAGTGATTGCATAGTGATGACGTCATTTTCAGGAGACGAATAATGTGCGGACGGAATACTCTCCGATCGATTCGCCCAGTCGAAAAGAATACGAAGTCACAAAGGAGTTTCTGAACCACGTGAGAATTTCCTGCTTATCTATTCTGCAAATCTCGAACCTCTCTCGAGTATTATGCATTTCCCTGATTCGTATCTCCAAACCATTTCAAACTCCATCCATTTGTCGAGATACCTAATAGTTTGCTGTAAAGAAATGATGAGAATTTGTTTATCTGGTCAGTATCGCATACGGCTAATGCGCGAGTTTGCGTGACTAAAAGTGGTCAATGTCAAAAAAGGAAAACTTCGACGAGCGACGCCTCTATTTTGTTCTTTGGCTTTGGACGATCGATGAATTTTTTTTAAACATAAAAAGATTGACTTCGTGAATGATGCGACATGCTTTATCCGGCTCTATTATTGCCTAACGCTCGTCAGTGCACCGTAAGATGAAAATATTCCGTAAATAGCGGTGCGCTTAAATAAAAAAACAAGGAACAAAATTAGAACATCATGTCGACCCTAATGAAACTGTTCTTTGGGTATACGAAAATATTGAGTTAATCCATTGCAGAATGGCACTCTTGATCCCTCCTACATTATGATTGAAGCGAAGGATGGAGGATCGTTGTTGAGGTTTGTAAAAAAACGAGAAAGCATAATATTCACACATTGCTTTTTGGAATATGTTCTCACAACGTTGATATGTTTCACAGAACGATTTTATCGTTGAGATTAGTCCGCCATTTATTGGTCGCTTGTAGAATGCGAGGACAAACATCGATAATTCCAGGAAAGAATACCGTGAGAAGATTGTTTACTTCACCAAGTTCTTGCACGACAACGTGACCATCAACCACAAGGTTTGTTTAGATTGGGAATAGTGTCAGTTCTCGATTGAATCTACAACTATCGTACCCATGTGACAGTTGTTTACAACCGGGCCGCACCCAAATCACACCCGGTTCTCGTTGAAAAGAGAGGGAACATTGTGGTCTCTCTTTCGCGTTTCTTGTTCAAGTTTCCTAAGTCCGAGTAATTGCAACCACTCTCGGTCTCTCTCTCTCTCTCTCTCTCTCTCTCTAGTACAAGGAAGTGAGTGGGTGACCGTCAAAATGTGTCTAGCCAAGGAATTTTCTAAATGTACAACCACGTCATCGACAGAGTTGCGACACTCCTATCACTGTACTTGATAAGGAGTGAAAGGACAAAAAGAGAAGAAGCAACACAAAACTGATTGTTGAACTCAATGAGAAGATGGGTTTACGAGAACGAAATCGAAAGTATAAAGAGTCTGTAGAAACACATAGAGTAAAAAGTGAAAACTTCAAACATTTCTTTTCTATGTGGAGGAACATTCAAATTCATGAAAAATAAAAAAAAAGTTTAGTAAACTGTGCAAATTTATAGGGCGAAGTGTGGGACTTCCGTCGTCTGTGTGAACCTTATTGCGAACTGAACACAGCATTCCTCGCTTTCCTCAAATTGTACGAAGATGAAGATCCTTCCAGTGGAACCTACCCCGCTATTGAAATATTCGGAACGAAGGCATTCATTGGTGAGTCGAAGAAGGAATTGCATCTTAAAGATTATGCACGTTAAACTTGACTTTAAATCTCCAGGGAGGGGTCAGGGCCGAGAAGATGAGCGAGGTAGCATAGGTTACTTTCAGAGTAGTTCCCGATTGCTTTCTGAAAATTTGCAAAAAAAAAGAATGTCGTTGAATAGTCTGGCTATCAAGGTTGTCGAAGGGGTTATCAATTAGTGCGAGTCCGAGTTGCACCCAGGATCATCATGCTCCAAGCCAGTCCACTCAGTTGAAAACACACGAAATCGCTCGAAGTCTCTTGATCAAATTAGTCCATCCTCGAGTTTCGCTAATGTTTTGAGAAATGGTCTAATTCATCGTTCCTCGTGTGTTCTGTGTATACGAGCATCAACCCGGAACTAACTCCTTTCTCACTCTTTCCCCCGACCAAAAAAGTCAACAATTATTTACTTCCGCGCTATTGATTGATGTCCCTTCCCTTCTCGTTCAATTTTTAGCTCGAGATGCGGAGCTTCTCTTTCTTTCTCCGCCGTCTCTCGATGTTCCATAGTCTATCGTCTGGCGCCACTTTCACTGATTTTCATTGAGAGACATCGACTCATTTAGGGGTTCATCAAGAAGGAGAAAAAGCACAATCAATTAGCTTAGTGCACAGTATGCTGTCGAGATAGCATCTACGCTCACAATCAGAGAAAAATAACTTCGTCGCATGCATAATGTAACTAATTACTTCAGTAAAAATACTATGCTCGAAGTAATCAATTTCTTTGATTGATTTTTAGCGTGTTTCCATAGAATTAATTAATTACGTAAAGCAAGCACGCGACGCAGTAATTTTTCTCTGAGTGTATGGTGATCGATAACACCCCATACAGTCGATTGAATACTTGTTGAGACTCGATTTTGCCCGTTCGCTCAATTAGCGCCTCAAGAGAGCGCAAAAAAAACGATCGAAACAAGGCCAGACAATATGTGGCGAGGTGAAAACGGCTGTTGAACGAACGGGATTAATGATCAAGCATGAGCATCACAAATACAGTGCAAAAAGAAAGAGAGAAAAGTCATTTCTGTTGATTACGCAAGAGGAAAAATCCGCCGACCAAAATTTGCAGTATAAAAACATTGATGTAGGATGAATTTCAGGGAACAACGTCTACGGTGTGAAGCTGGGCAACGATTCCGTCATCGAATCTTTCTCTACTGCGATTCTGCCTATATATTTGGTGCGAAGTTTGTCCAGTTCGAAATAATACAAATTAATGTTAATCAACCATGAAGAGCATTACTTAACAACCTATTTCCGGGTATTATTGACCAAATTTCGATACCTCTAAATTTTCAGGTCGCCCCTTACAAAGACACTTCTGCCATATACGAATGGCTCGTCGCTGCACGAAATGCATTCCAGGAACCCCAGTTCAGCATTTTCCAGGTAGCAATATTCGGAAATCTGGCTCGTTGATATGGTAAAAACTGCTTCGGTACTATCTTCAACAGCGTTTTATCCTAGCATTTGCTAGAGCAAATAGTCAACTAGTACTTGAAACTTACTTGAAGTACTTGAAATCATAAAATGAGGAATATTTTGTTTTAAATTCAATATGAAGAGCGTGGAATGTATAGGATACGACTATTTTATCGATTGATTGAGTGATGTTGGGCAAATTCCATGATATTGAATTAACATTGCAGATGGGAGTGACTGGAGACGCTCTTGTCTCTGCCGAAGTCCATCGAATGGGCATGGAAACGGCGCCGCTCATCGCCGGATCTGTCGTGGCCATGATTATCTTCGTCGTTTTCAGCAGTTTCCGGTGAGTAATCGACGGAAGACTCAAAAATAGTTGGTAGACTCACCCGAAATATAATGTAAAGTTTAGAGATTCAATTCGAATTCTCAAATCTAGTCGACAACGACGTCTCAGTAAAAAAGACGTTAAAAAGACGTTTATATTTTAGTTGAACTGATTGCAACTACACGAGTGACGAGAATTATTGTCGGTATTAACTAGATTACCTTGTGAAACTCACCTCATTCCAACCTCGGTGAAACAAAAAATGTCTAAATTTCATAGCAGCCGAACTTTGAATAGTCTTTCCTCCGTCAAAGACAAAGGGTCAATACTGTTTCCATGAAATAGTCAAAATAATACAATTTGCTGTCAGATCGGATCCATCTCGTGCCAAACCATGGGAGGCAGTTGCTGGCTGCATCGTACCTCTTCTCGCGCTACTCTCCGCAATGGGTTAGTTTCTTTTGATTAGACCACAGTGTTATTGGCAAAATTCCAAAAATTCACGGTAAGACCTTCACTCGTTTACATCTGTATTCTCAATCGCCAGTCTGCCTCAATTTGTATAGTTTCGCCATGATGCCGTGTGACGGTAAAATGATGGAACCAATTCTTCTCTTCTTATAACGTCAATTGTGTAAATTGCTAAAGATATGTTTCAGTCTCTCACTATATTTTTCAACGAGAATTAAACAAATGATTCCGCTGCTTCGGCCGATGGTCTATTTTCAGGAATAATGAACTTCTTCGGTGTCAAATTTCAATCGATAATCGTCGCTTCATTCTTCCTCGTTCTTTCAGTTGGCGTCGATGACGTTTTCATCATCCTTAGGTAATCCCGCAATATGTGCATAGGAGGAATGAAAAAGTGATGATATTTAGAGTCGTAAGATTTGAGGCTCGAAATATTTCATGTAGAAGAATGTATAAGCAATGCAGTTATTTCAGAGCGTACGACCGTACAAATGGACCGATAATTGAGCGAATGGGGGCCATGTTGGAGGAGGCGGGACCGAGTATTACTATCAGGTACGGTAGGGTACGGAAATACCTTTTTGGCAAATGACCCCAGATTCTTTCGTGATTGCGTGTCTATGAGCAACTCGACAATAATATTTATGAATATTTAGTTATTAATTAATTTAATTTACAGTGCTCTCACAAATGCAGCTGCCTTCTTTGTTGGAATGTCATCTTCAACTCCCGCTGTTCAATCGTTCTCACTCTTCTCCGCTGTTGCAATTATCATCTGCTTCGTTTATGAGTAAGTAACTACTGGTCAATGTTAAGGTTAAGGGGTCATCCCGCCGGTTGAATAGTAATTAGAGAAGGCAAAGGAGTGTAAAATATGAAGGTAACCTGCATGGGTCCTCTACATAAAAGATGATCTCGACCTGAATGCATTATTCCCAACGAAAACTAATTGATCAGAGGAAATCTACAAGGCTTTCTTGAATTGGGGTAAAGGTAAAGGTAAAGTTGCTACCGGAATCAAGAGGACTTTACGTCGACTAGCGACCACTCTGCCGGGGCCGACCGGTAAGGACGGTTGCTGTACAGATCTACGTATCCCCCGCTGCTCATGCTTCTGGGGAACGTTACCTTTCGCAATCAAAGTTGCTACCAATTTTACCGACAACGAGGGGATGGAAGGCCTGGTGAACATGGACGGGGATCGAACTCGTGACCCTTCGTTTGGCAAGCAGTGCCTTACACCACTAGGCCACTTGGGGGATACTTGATTACTATTCTGATTCAATCAAAAAATGATGTATGAGATCACGGAAAGCTACAGTACACCGAACACACACAAATCGTCAATTGCAGACTGGTTTTCTTCTCTGCGATTCTCGCTCTTTCTGGTAGGAGAGAAGCGAAGGGCTTGCAGTCTCTTCTATGCTGCTTCAGAGCAAATCCCGATGTGAGTTAATTGAATTAGTTTACATAAATCACATTTCACATGTATTTTAATAATTTACTTTAAAGTAAATTATGATCGACAGTTTTAGTTGTCCCGTTTATTATCTCACTCTGTTTCCACGCTTTTCAATTCTAATAATTTATACATTACAAATTATACTTTAAATAATGTAAATGATAATTAAGGCTCACTGCCGTATCGTCGAGGCTTTAGTTCGTGTTCAGCACGCGGTCATTTCATGGTGGTCAAAGGCCGTTGCATGGTGGAGTGTAAGGTACGCTTTTCCATTCTACATTTTGCAAACATAATCGACGATAAGTATCTTGTATGCGAACCTCTGATGGAATATTTAAAAGAAATATGAGTTATGAAATGAATAAACTTCATTGATCACAAGCGTAAATCAGATAAATAATTGATAATTAATTAATATTGTTTTAGAATAATCATGGTGGCCTCTCTTCTCTTCTACTATTACGTTTCTGCCATTGGAATCATGGAGATCCACACATTTATTACAATTGAGAAGATGGCTCTGCCAGACTCGTACCTGCAACACTTCCAGGTTACATTGAAAGGAGTAACTCTCCGCGAATAGATATCATTTTATTTTTGTCGGAAGATTTAAGAAGCAGAAGAACTGAAAATAAAAGATTGTTAAATCCATTGACCTATGGGTGAAACTCATCTTTAACAAATAAATTTGAGTAATAATTTGATGCAGGGATGAGTTTTTTTTCAAATCTTTCCATAGGCGAAACAGTTCAGTTTGTTGCCGATCTATTGCATCTTCCAAAATATTTTTTTAACGAAAAGATACAAACGCAATGAAAAATGTAAAATACATTACAGGAACGATACGAGACAGCACTCCGTAACATGCAGCCCATCTCTGTATTCATTACCAAACCCGGCGATCTGACTGACCCCGAGAATATGGCCGGTGAGAACTGGTTTCAGGAAATTCTTTTAAAGGAATATTTCAGGAGACATAGACAATTTCTTCTTTTCAGTGATCAAATCGATAGTGCACGACTTCGAGAACGCTCTTCACTCTTATGGATCAAACTCGACGTATCTCTGGCTGAATGCTTATGAAGATTTCCTGTCATTCTACAACGAGGATTCATCGTTCACTTATCAGGTAATAGGCAGATTCCAATAATAAAATTCATAGTTGTACTGCATACCAATCGCCCGCCACATAATTCCAAACCTACAGACCAGGGTTAGAGCGAGAATGTGGAAACGTGAGAGAGTTCCTCTCGATTTCACACGCTCTCTCGCTCTAAAGGCCCTTCTGTAAGGTCTACCGGCCTGTGGAATGATGTGCAAGAGATCACGGACGGGTATACAAATCACGAGAAGAAAGAGTTGAAATTACAGGAGATTCCGACATTCTTCAAGTCTTCTTCCTATTTCTATCTCTCGTCCTTCGTCAAATACAACGAGACTGCGTGTGCAGAGAATAAACCGGAATGCATTCCCTCATTCTTCTTCCTCACTAATTTCCATGAAGTGAGCTATACTTTACCCTTTTGCATGCCACATTCTTTGACATATTTCGATAAAACCGATCACGGAACTTAGAAGTTAAGAGTTAGTAGAAAATGCGAAGCGCGTGAAGAATGCGAAAGTGAGTGGGAACGGTAGTTTCCCACTTAATGAAGTTGTAGAATTATTTTGCTGATAATTTGCAGAATTTGATGTCATTGAGATATAATAATTATTAATTTGCAGGTGATAAAGTACCACGAGCTCATTCCTGTTGTCACCGATTGGAGAAGAATCGCGGATAAGTACAAGACACACGGAGTTTACGCGTTTTCTGATCACTCTCCATTCGTTGATCAGGTGAGAGCGACCAACTTCTATATCAAAATCTGGGAAGCTAACAGTAGGTCTCGTACAGTTAGTAGACAGTCTTGAGCAAGACATTTTTTTATAAGAAACTGAAATGCTGACGCTGCTCTTGAAGATATATTTTCGCAGTGAAACTGCACGTAGAAATGAATGTCTCAAACGAAATTTGATATTTTGGTGGTATTTTTACCAGATCTATTGAACTGTTCTTGATTTTTGGGTTGTTGGAATAGTGGTGAAACTCATCAGAAATAGTCGTATGTTCCTTTTAAAATTTTCAACCCCTTTGATGACATTCAAAAAAATAAATAAAAATAAAATAAAAATATAAGACGGCAACAAAAATCTATTATAGACGATGGCAATCGATTCAACCGTCTGGTCTTCCGTCGCAACTGCTCTTGGCTGCACTGCCCTCGCTTGCTTCATCTTCCTTCCCGACCTGAAGTGTGAGTCACTGTACGATCGACCAGAAATTCTTGGATACAGTATGGCAAAAACGGGATACTGTTTTCCTGGACTATCGTCAACTACCTTTTCAGGCATCATCTGTGCCGTTCTCTCTGTTTTCTCAATCACGGTTGGAGTCATCGGTATGGCATATTATATATTTTAATTATCTATGTTTCACGATTTCTACAAGTTTTACAACAGAATAATCAGTTGATATTTTTCTTATATTTCATTTTACTAGTAATATTAATTCTGTCAACTCCAATTCGATTGCCTAATAATGACGTCATCTTCAGGTCTTCTCTCCCTCTGGGGTCTCGATCTCGATCCTCTCTCTATGGCGGCTCTTCTCATGGCCATTGGGTTCTCCGTCGATTTCACTGCTCACATCTGTTATCATTTCTACAAGGCTCGCCATCCGGTAAGTGCGCGGCATCGCGCTCAATAATTTTGACAGTTTTCCACTCGATTTTCGAGAAAAAGTGCGCGGCAATGCGTGTATACTTGCAGAAAGTGTCGGACCGCATCGAGGAGTGCCTCACCTCCATCGGCATGCCACTCGTGCAGGTATCAGTACTATTATTTAAGATTTAGTGCGCGGCATTGGCGCGAAAAGGGCGCAGCATAGGGTAAACATAAAAATCAGGTGGGTCTCTCTACAATCGTCGCTCTCGCTCCTCTTCTCTTCAAGCAGAGTTATCTGGCTGTCGTTTTCTTGAAGGTGAGACAATAAACTATTTTTTTTATTTAGCCAGTCAATTATAGTTTAAAAACGCACAGTAAATATACGTTTCACCATAAAACAACTCTTTCTTTAAAAAAAAACATTTTGTGCTAAAAAATGAAAACTTTTCTTTCAGACGATCACAGTTGTCGTTTTGCTCGGAATGATCCACGGTCTCATCGTTCTTCCCATTGTTCTGACGTCAGTTTCTTTTAATAAATATTCTCTTTATTCGAGACAGTCAGATAGTCAGAGCCGAATGACGTCACTGATTCGAAAGAATAAATCAATAATTTCATAAAATCGTCCATTCAGATTCGTCGCGGGTGACTCGGATTCTCTCTTCCCTTCTTCTTCTCCTTCCACTGCTTCGACTGACAGTGAGAGGAGTTCACAGAAGAGTGTCGAGAGGAAGGAGAGCTTCTATCGAACACAGGTGAGACATCGGAAATTGCGGTCTATGGGGTTTATAGACCTTGTAGAGATTAAAAATAGATATAACCTAAAAACCAATAATGAAAAGCGAAAATGGAAAGCGTGTATTTGTTGTGAAAATAATTAAAATTGATCGGTGATTCGGAAATAATACTCATCCGATTTCAATTTCAGGCATTAATCGCTCGTGTCCGTCAAGAATTCGAGCATTCCAAAGTCTCTCCCGTCACTCCCGAAGAAGCTGCTGGGAAATCACCCGCTTTCAAGCACAAAATCGCCCTCGGTCGCACTCCCTCCACCCAATAGTCTACCGTATACCGTCGACCGTAGCCTCTGACGGCCGACTACAGTACCCCCAGAGAAAAGTGCGCCTACAGTAACCCCAGCGCGCCTTGTTATGAGTGTTCTGCACCTGTTATTCTCCTGTGCAGCCGATCCAAAACGGGTTCCGAGCAATTATCGATTGATTCTTCTCGATTTTGTGTCTGTATTCACCTTATGTATTTTGTAGCGACCCTACCACAGTTAGACTGCGACCTCATTAGCTTTCTAGCGCCTTTTCCTGCCATTCTCCCTGAATATCGATCGCCAATCACTGGCTCGCTGTACAATTTGAGGCTTTAACTCACAATACGATGATTCACAGTGATATCGATTGATTAGTTGTCGAATCACAGTAGTCATCAGTCACTTCTCGCGAGGAATCAACATGACCCCACACACATACAATCAACAATCATTCGTATTCACATAATCCCTCCCTATTCTCTATCACTCTCAAATTTGCTTGAATATCACATGGGTACGTTGTCACAGATCTATTGTATTAACTCGTCGCAAGATGATAAAATATGAGCAATTCAAATTATTCTTGAAATTATGAAGTCACCATACGATTCCTAACACCAACCCATAAGAAAATGATGTTTCCGTGGATCATTTATACTTTTCTCGTAAGGTTTTCGCACTAATTTTTCATATCATATCATTTCATAGGATCAAGAATCAATCGAAATGAATTTCAGATGAGAGAAACTGGGGATTCTTTGAATTCTCCCGAAGTTCACCGAAATGTCATAGAAAGGAAGTCGAAAACGACCGGATCTGAGGTTAATATTACATATTAAACAAGTTTTTAAAAAAAATTGATTTTGCGTTGTTGTGTGGGAGTGCGACGAAACTATGACAACAATTGGTTTTTATTGATTTTTATATCTAATATGAATAAAAGGGCTGTGAATGGATGATGAACGATTTGATTCGCATGTGAAACATGTCACAATCAATATTAAATAATAAAAAAATTTGAGAAAAAATACAAAGCTCGAGATTAATTGAAAATTATTAATTCTTGAACCTTTCAAATATATTATTGGATTTAATGTACATTCACGCGAACTTTTTGTCTTATGTGTTCAGTGAGACATGATTTCGCCTTGTCTATTGCAATTCCCGATTTTGTCAGTCGTCACGAGCTGTCGCCTCTCCATTCCGT
Source organism: Pristionchus fissidentatus (assembly GCA_036245785.1). NCBI lineage: Eukaryota > Metazoa > Nematoda > Chromadorea > Rhabditida > Neodiplogasteridae > Pristionchus > Pristionchus fissidentatus. The sequence continues at coordinate 21,663,436 of BTSY01000002.1, forward strand.
CCGATGGAGAGGTGGACTTTCCTCTAGTTCTGCCCCAGGCTTCCTAGTACCCCTCGTCTCTACTATCGACTAAAGAAGACTTGAATCCCCATACAAGCCGGAGTGGTCGCCGTGTAATGGGTATGACCTACAAGTTGAATTGATCCTCAGTGTCAGTATACTCGTTGATTCTCTCTAACAAGGGGAGACCGCATAGTCGATATGGAGTTTTCGAATGAGACCAAATGGGATCGATTACTCTCATAAAAGTAAGACATAATCGGTGATTCAAAACTGCTAAATAAGCCCCACCTCTTCTCCACCCTTAGTAAGATTGCTAATTTTCCAGACATAGCCGAAATTTTAGCCACTTCCCCACAGAGAGTGAAGATCTCTTTAGCAGTTTTAAACCACCGATTATTTCTTACTTTTATGATAGTAATCGATCCCACTAGGTCTCATTCAGAAACGCCATATCGACTACGCGGTCTCCTCTTGTAAGATCGATGACTCGAGTTTGGAGGACTCTGGCTCAAGCTCCAATCCAAGATCCCTGTTTCGCACGAAATCCTAACGGATGGACCCTTCGCCATTGCCTATTCGATATCGGGATCATCTCTGATTTCCACTCATTCACCGACGAGAGACCGATCCTCACTCCGAAGACCATTCAAGATGACTCGCTTTTCAGACGAAAATCAACCGAAGATACTGAGCCTTTTCAACGTCGTCAGAGCTCCCATTCGATTCCCCGTGAACCCGAATAGCCTTTTGATAAACGACTTATAAACTAAAAAAACTATTGCAACTTTGCTCTTGTTTCTGGAAGCAAGAATATCGATCAAATCTTGCTTCCATCATCTCTCTATTGCATAATTGTTATGTCTGTGTTGGAATGGGTGCCCGGCTGTGAGTGTGTGCCACCACATCCCCCACCCGCCACCCAAGGTAATGCTCTTATTCTTGATACATTATTGAAACATATCGATGTCTCTCTCTGTTCGCCTCACTCATTCTTTCCCACATATTCCACACTCACAGCCGGGCACCCATTCCCATTTCACACACTCACAGCCGGGCACCCATTCCCAGCGCCGACCGCACAACCCCCAGCGCCACACACACAGAGTGAGGGAGGGAAGAGTGAGTTATGAAGGAAGTTAACAGAAGGGTAGGAAGTGCTTGGAGATCTTTTAATCGATTTCAAGAATTTCTGACTAATCGGAGAGTCGAACAGTCACTTAAAGCAAGAGTATTTAGAATGTGCATCGAACCATCCCTATTGTACGGAAGTGAAGTGTGGAATACCACTAAGAAAATCAGGCAGCGGCTAATTGTCACACAACGAGCGATGATGCGAAAAATGGTTGGAATAACTCGACTCGATCGACGGACCAACGAGTGGTTACATAATCAAATTCCTATTCCGGATGTGAGAGTTCGCGCGATGTACAAGAAATGGAATTGGGCAAGGCGACTCGCACTTTTAGAAGACGATAGATGGGCCATTAGAGTCGCTAATTGGACTCCATGGGATAAGCAGAGACCAGTCGGAAGGCCTAAAACACGATGGCGCGATGAAATTTCGAGTAGAGTAGGAGTCAATTGGGAAAGCATCTGCAGGAGATACCCCGATGTATGGAGCAATTGCATCGTTCAGCAGGCCTATTCCCTGAGGATTGAATAAATGATTTGATTTGATTTGATTTATGTCTGTGCACAAAGGGTGTTTTAGTGTAATATATTTATAATACGGGAGCAAAAGGAATAACGACGTCTCGCTACGCGAGCGGAGGACAAGACTAATGAATTACGCCAGAATTACGAAGCACACTTTAGCATTGCGTAAAGTGTGTAAGAAGTGTATGGAAGTGTATGGAATACAGTATGTCCTACGCATTTGGGGTGTTGTGCTAGGTCAGATACATGACTAGGCTCATACACAGCAATAATTAATTTCGCATTTTCTCACGTATGTCTGCACTCTGAACTTAGTTCTCTTATCGAGAATGTTACGCAATTTCGTATCTCTCACAAAGGATGTGTCTCCGGTGCAGATATGACCGTATTTTTCATGATTAGGGTACTGTATACAAACGCACTCAGAATTAATGATGTTATCAATCTGTGTTCTAGTGAGTCTTTTTAGAAAAGAACCGTAATTGCATACGATACTAGATGTTGGCTGGGACAGTGAATACGAAACAGAGATTCGAGGAATATTATCACTTTTGAACAGCTTTCTGTAGAGGGATTTCGAAAAACTTGAGTTCAGTAGTCGCGAGAGGTTAAATTTATCCATGAATTTTCCTAAACAATTTGTATTTTGAAAACTTCGTTATTCTTCTCGTTATTTCTTCTCTTTGAAAAATAAACCGCCACAAATTAATCGCCAATCGATCGGCTTTCTTTCAGAAAAAAAAAATATATTTATGCGATCACAAGAAACGCCGTACAAAATTAAGTTAGATTAAAAACGAATTCAGTAGGAAGACAATGACAATCTAATAACGAGTCACTCAGAGAAACTGATCAATTCTCTGGACTTCACTAATAGCCTTGCCGCTCTGGGGAAGAAACTATGATGTCTGTAGTTTGAAATGGAACTAGCGTCAGTGAAATTTATCCCATTTCGAGTGAAGTAATAGCTAAAGTGATGTGGTGTCTTTTTGATATTTTGTATTTGCCTCTCAGGAGATTACTGGCTGTCTTCAGGTCAATTTCCTCTCTACGCTTTTCTAATGAGACTAGACCTAACTGCATATTTCTATTAGGGAAATTCGGCATTGTTTGCCAGATTGATTTGTGGCATCTCATAAATAGTCGTCTAGTGAAATAATTCTGAACATTTTCAAGGGTTTCTTTGTCACGTATTAAGTAGGGGTTGAAAACCATAGAAGCTGGCCTAGATCTCTAGTATCTCTAGTATCTCTCTATCTAAGAAGATCTCTAGTATGGGTCGAATGTAGATAGAGTAGGCAACAAAAATTAACATTTTTGTGCCTTGTTTTCGATCTATAATACTCTTTAACCACACTTACAATTCCTTCATGCGAAGTATATCGTTCTGAAAAAAAAAGATAATTATAAGAACTACACGACCATTATCGTATAATAATTAAGCTGATCATTTTCTGCGGTCCCTTATCCTCAATTCAACGTAACGAAAGCTCATCCAATCTTGTTATTTCCCCAATAGCTTTCCTAATTTCCTCTAAAGATCACTCCCCCAATCTTCAAAGAACGAATAGATCACATGATCAAATCGTGCAAGGAACAGACGACTCATCCACGTAAACGAGTTGTTCTCTCTCTCTCTCTCTCTCTGTCTCTCTCTCTCTGTCTCTCTCTCTCCTAGTCTTTCCACAAAAGTACAACAACTGCGAGTGTTCTACAAATTGGGAAGGAAGTGGAACGCGAAAAGGGAGCAAATCACTATGGATCACAACTATCGGGAGGTCAGAACTCGCATTTTTTTCGAAATCATGTTCACATGTTTTTTTAAAAAGTTTTGTTCCTAATTTTGTTCTTGTTGTTCGTATTTTTGTATCTATTGTTCCTAGGAATGCTCGGCGGATCGTTCCCATGAACAACTGTTAAATTTCTAAGAACAAAAAGTAATTGATTATTATATAAATAATTTCATTAGAAATTGTGTTCAAAATAGTGCTTCATTTACAAGGCTATCAGCTAATCTCTGAATAGAAAATACCCGTTTTGCAATCCCTTTTTGATCTCTTTTGAATGCTGTGATTATCTCTCATTTGTTGTCTCTCTCAATTCATGCATTGGCTTCCATTGCTCCCACGTTCGTTCCTTACTCTTCTCTCTCTCTCTCTCTCTCTCTCTCTCTCTCTCCCTCTCTCTCTCTCAAATCGGGAATTTCCTCATTTCATTTGTCCTCTCGACCTTCTACCTCCAACAATGCCATCCGTTTTCACCCTTTCATCGATTGGTTAAAGAGATTATTCAAATTCTCCCTCTTCCCCATAATTCTCGTCAATATTTTCGCTCGTTTCACCAGTCGCGCACACAAATAAGCGCTAATTTCACGCGCACTAAAATAGCTCTCTTTCCATCTTTCAACGCACGTTTCTCTCGATTTCTCCAGTGTTTCCTCGCAATTTCTTGTCTCTTTCTAACCTTGAAAACTCGCGACGCGCTGGAGAAATTTCGCATCTGCCTGTTCCCCCTTTGTTTCTTCCCTTTTCTCGCTCGCTCTCACCCGATCAGAAAGATTTCACAATATATATATTCCTAGTGATGACGTCATAATCTACTTGGTGTTCTCTAAAGAACGCCTTCTTGTAATCATTACTGGCCCCTTTCTTCCTCCCTTCCAATGAACCGGTTGAGAGAGAATGGAGGAGTGGGAATAGAGAGAGGGAGAGAAAGAGAGAGATAGAGAGATGGTGGGAAGAGACAGAGTAATACGAAGGGTGGCCAAAAGAGTGAAAGGGATACGACAAAAGTGGGAGTGCGAGAGAGGGAAGAAACAGTGGAGACTACCAGAGAAAGAGAGGGAAGTGAGCGAAATTTCGATCGTTTGACTGACTCATCGAAGCGCTATTTGACTTTATTCCATGTAAATATTGCAAACTCTTTCGCAATTCAGCTATTTTAAATAAATGCTTCGAAATTTTCAATAAAACGGCTGTTTTTCAAGGTAAAGTAACGCTTTTTTTTGCTAGTTTTATCCTTTTTTCTTCCTTCCTCCGCATCTTTTCTTCATGTTTTACACTCTGTGAGCAAATTCGTCACTTTTAGATCGCCGTTGCGATTAGTTTGGTTGTTTGTTACGTTTTGAGGCGCATTTCAAGCTGTTCCAACAAATTTACTGAGCTATGTTAACGATGAAACTAATTTTCTAACAGGGATTTATTACAATAATTATTCTCGACCTTGCTTGGCTAATTAGTGAAACACTGCAACGATTTGTTTTGTAAATATTAAAATTTGTTTATTAACCAGCAAAGGATTCCTCTCAATATTATTTTCAGAAAATCAGCGGCTTATTTGGTTGGCGAAACTCATTTTCTCCTTTCGGTTTATTATATCATTTTGTGTTGCGTTCTAGGTCGTACATAGGAAATTCGTTTATTTGTTTCTCAGCCAAAAAAATTACCGTAATGTTAACAAATTGTTCAGCAAATTAAATATTTCGATGATGAAACTCATCTGCATTCTTCTGTGCACTCAGTTCCACCCAAGGTTCACAGGTCCTCGATCACTCCCCCATCACTCACGTTTCCTCTTGTTTCTCTCTCTCTCTCTCTCTCTCTCTCTCTTATCAAACCCCTCTGTTATCAGCTTCAATGTTGCGATGATTATGCACAACCGGCAGAAAGAATTGCAGAATAAGCGAAAAAGTCAGCCGACTGCCCGGTTACAAGCTGATTTTGCTCGTGATTTGAATTATGCTTTTCAAATTTATTATTCAGCAACTTTGAATATCGTTAATACCACTACGCAATTCGAGTATATTTGCAAACATATCATCCCACACCGGCCGGAATTAGAGAAAGGCCTTTGGTGTGAGAGAGCGTGTGAAATCGAGAGCGACTCTCTCACTTTTGCACACTCTCTCACCCTGGTCCCTTTCTGTAGGTTTTGAATTATGTGCAAAATATTAGAAAGAGCTATCTGCGAAAAGTAAGGGGCCCGACCTTCAACTTTGATCGTTCACTAATCAATTTCTTCTTCCGCTAGCTCAATCTCCCACCAGATCAACTTTCACTCGCTAAGCTATCGCATGGATAACCATAACTTGCAAAGTTATGAAGGATACCGCTCATAACCAGCCCCCAGGGCTCCCTATGAAATTCGCATTCCCCTCTGCCCTTCAGTCAAAAAAGCTACAAAGATCGTTGATCGCAGGGGTTCAAATGGTCCATGTCATTCTTCTTCTCCTCACGTTAATTCCAATTGGTTTCTCCCTCCAGAAAGTCCAGTTTTGACCTGAGTGGAAGAGAAGGAGAACGCGTTACTTATATAAATGCAATCATTGCTCTGCCCTCGCGCGAGGATTTGGGCGTTGAAAGCACTCCAGAGTTAGAGTGGAAGGGTTCCCTCCCAACAACGACCTACCATGGCTGGGGTATGTTGCCTTTATCGATTAATACACTTGGGTATTTCATCACCCATTGACACAATTGATTAGTTATTTATTCAGCAAGACAATATTTCCCATCAAAATGCTGAGATCGGCGATACGTGGCAAACAGCTTCGAAAGTTGGACAGCTGTGTGTGATTAGGCTGACGTTTCAAGAGAAAATTGACCCCTTTTCCAATTTCAATCGACCATGATTCGTGTCATAATCCTGCTCCTTAATCTTTCTATTTTGTTCATTACTATTAAGTCCCATCTGTGTCATAAGTGTGTTCTCATCGTTCGGTCAAACCTCCATAAAGGGGTCAGGAGAGAATGCATGCAAAAGTGAGAGCGACCTGTTATCCTGTTCCCTTTCTGGAAGTTTAAAAATGGACGTAAAGAATGCCCCCAACGTTCTCCTCGTTTATTTTCGTTTGTTTACGTCTGCGGGAAAGATCAACGAAGGGCTTCCGAGACTTCTCATAATTTTCAATTATTTAGATGCTTTAAAAATCTTCCTCGTTTCTTTAATTGCTGTCATGAGTGTTTATTCATAGATTACAGATCCTCCATCTCCGTGTTCCTCTTCAACTACGGGTCGTTCTCACTCCTCACATTTCCATCGAGCAATCGATGCATGCACTCACTGATCTACTCCCGACGAGGAGGTAATTAAGCAATTAATTAACTAAGACGTGACCTATTTCTTTCTAACTTTTTTCGTGTACCCATTTTTGTTCCTGCTTTTTCAGTGAGAACTTCCGCATTGTCATTCAAAAATGGAGGAAAATGGGTTCCAGAGAACTACTAGCGCTTGCTAGATTAAACTATTTCTTTTGTTCAAGGCTTTTGAATTATTTGAGAAATGTCTGGCCTATTTCTAATGTATCTCATATACTTATTCATGGTCGAGCACACTGATTGATTCATCTTTCTTCGCAGAAACTCGCTTTTATTCGCTTTTTCCCTGTCTATCAAGTCCGTTTCCTAATACTTCCTGTTATGATACCACGGAGTTTTCTCCGTTCGTCTCACTCCAAATTGGTCAATTCGATCATTCTCCGATCCAATATCCTTCTGCCATTTACACCTTCAAATTCTACGGCGAATTCGATTCCATCGGACTTCCGCTATTTTTCGCCCCGTTTTCGTATCAATTTCACCCTCGGATCGACGAGTTCGCAAACGTCAGCGAACTCATAAAACAGCGCTGCAAAAGTACTATAAAATCAACTCAGAATTTCATTTTTAGAGGTATCTTTCTGCTGCCCCAGTCTCTTCCTAGTTCATAGTAGGGGGGCTAAAACTTCTCTCAAGAAAAAAACCCCTCATAATGCTGAAGGCTATCTCGTCGGTCAGACCGGTGTAGAGAGTGTGCGAAATGAAGAGAGTCGTTTCTTGCGAAGTCACCCCTAGTTCATAGCATTTTCGGTCAGCAATCAGCGGTTGATAATAAATGAATGACGTTTTTCTGAAATATATCAAGAATTCCGAAATAGAAGATTTACAGTCTCACTTTTCACACTTTGCTCGCACTTTGGTCTCGCGTCTATGACAAGAACGACAAGTTGTCCCTCACAACTCCATTTCGAACTCCTTCCTTGTCTCTCTCTCTCTCTCTCTCTCTCTCTGTCTCTGTCTCTGTCTCTGTCTCTCTCTCTGTCTCTCTCTCTTTCTCTCTCTCTCTCTCTCTCTCTCGAGTCACCCTTCGTGTGTTGAAAGTTGAAGTCTCCACTGCTTCTTCGACGACAGACATAATATTTTGGTGTATTTGACGAGGCGCAAAAAATATTTTTTTTCTTCGTTTTGGCACGAAATCAGCCTCTCTCACATGATTCCAACACTCCAGAAAGGGGCCAGGACGAGAGAGCGTTCAAAAGTGAGAGAGCCCCTCTTGATTTTACACGCTCTCTCACTCTGAACCCCTTTCTGTCGGATTGAGTGGCTTGTGGAATGATGTGCTCTCCCTATTCTTCTATCAACAAGCGGATTGCAACACCGTTCTATGAGGCATTACTATTTTCTTCGCAATAATTTTTTTGTTCATTCGCGTTGAATTTTTCTGGCGTTTAGATATGTTTCAGAAATACTTCTAGTGCTCAACGCATTTTGATTCTAACAATTCATTTGATGGATAGTAGATAAATTTTTTTAAAAAACTAACGACTCTGCTATTTTTGGGAAAATAATTGATGCACGGTGTTTGGAACTTGGACGAAGAGAGAGTCACTTCCTTGTACAAATACTATTTGCTGGACTGTCAGCGAAGGGAAAGAAGTCTAAACTAATTGTGCCGAATCTCATCACGGTCTTGTATTAGATCCCGAACTGGCCACACACCATTCCTCAGTCCGGCCAGCCCTACAGAAATATGCTTGGCGTGAGAAAGCGTGTAAAATCAAGTGGGGATCCTTTTACTCTTGCACATTCTCTCGCACTGGCTCCATTTCTAAGGGTCCGTTTCAACCATAGTGTACAAGATGTTCTGTTCCGTCTCATTCCAGGTACTCTACCCTCCCCTTTCTTCCCCCTCCTCCCTTATTTCCCTCCTCCCCTGGGGTGTCCTTCTTTCCTCCTCCTCCTTCTTCAAACCCTTCATCACTTTTTCCACATTCTTCATCCTGGCTTCTTCCCTACCCCAAATTTGTTTCCACCCGTCCCTCTATTTTCAGGCCCGCCGAATGTACTCTGAGCCCTGATATTTATGAGTTCGTCCGTTTTGGATGCACTTTGATCCGTCACGGAAACTAAGCTTGAGAAGCTTTTCGACGACACAGTCAGAGATGACTTCGAGGGGGCGGGGCCACCCACCCACCAGAAGAAGATTATCAGTGGAAAATGATTGCAGTTGTGAGAAGGGAGAACCTAGGGGTACCTGGTTGCACTATTGCAACTACTTTTGAATACTGAGGACTACTCGAGCACTCCCTCATCTTACTCCATTAGCAATGTTAACTCAATCATTTCCTCCCACTTGCAAAGATACTTCTCGGTTTTGTCACACAGAATCCAGTTGGCGTCACGGCAAAAAGTCTCTAGTTGTCTGACCCTCTCTTTTCGCTCTCTCTCTCGTCGTCTCAGTCATTTTCTCACTAGTTTCACTGCATTCCGACGCGTCAATTCAAATTGTTGCAGACAGTCTGAGAGTGCGAAAATAGCACGCATTGTCTGTCTCACTGTGGTTTAAATTTTGGGATTTTGACTGATTGTGCCGTATGTTCCTAGATTTTTTCCCTAGACTGCCTGCACACTGAAAAGTGCTCCACACGAATACACCATGCTGAAGACGGGACTAACGATACCTTTAATTTTGTTATATGTTTTTCCCAGAACGCCACTTCATTCTCACATATTCGTATGTTATCTTTCACATCTTTTCTGCTGCGCTCACGTAATTCGATCCCCACGCTATTTCATTTCTCGTTGCTGCGATTCGGGGGCAAAAAGTCCATTTCGGGACATCCTCTAGAAATACTGGAGTTTGTTTGCTGAGTGACACTAGAAATGTGGAATTCGAACCCACGCGAAAGCTCAGTTTCACTTTGAAGCCGCATTTTACATTTGGTTTCTGCATCACGTGTGAGCAGAAGGCATTAGCCATTTTATCATTCCATCTTCTTTTTTGCGGCAAATTCCTCTCAACTCCTCACTCTTATTAAAGGTGGTGTCCCACGAACTTTTGGTCAACTGAGTTCTCACTGTCGGGTTATGGTAATCGGTTTCCAGATAAGAGCCCCGCAAACCGCATGTTCAGCCGATAAGTTTGAACAAAGTTATTCGCGATGAGGAATGATGGAACAGGAGATTCGTGATATTCCTTCTTTAATCTACACAGTATCTTACTAATATGTGCTATTTTCACAATACATACATTCTTTCTTGTGAAAATGCATAACGGGCTTCATATTTGTGTCCCATCTTTGCAATTCACATGCATTAGCACTGTGCTTGGTCGAACGATCGACCGTTCTCATTTCTTTCTCTTCTCCTATCAAATTGTCAGATTAGATTACGAGTGCAGCGAAAGAATTCTCACTCAATCACAGATCAGCGCCTTTTGCAGAGAAAATAGCGAGCACTCAGCACATTGATCCATTCTACTTGCTAATTCGATAACACAAACTGTGATAGATACGCGATATACTGGTCTAACAATGGAGCAACACTGTCCTAGCATTGTCCGCCCAGCTCCAAGAGGGAAAAAACTGCTTTCTTTATCTTTTCAGAAAAAAATGAAGCTTAACATTAGAGTTTCAAACTTTGACATTGGATTTTCAAACAATGGTTATCGTATTATCATGTTTTCCTTACAGGACAATGCAAAATTGCATACAAAAAAATTGCAACTTGACGATAGTCTCACTACGAATTCAATCTTGACATTTTGCCCAGAATACCATGGATAGATAGGAAACTTATTGATGGTATCGAACAACGAGCGCCCAATCCCCGTATTTTTAGCATCAATCTGCTATTCTGCGTGGGAGGGATGATGTGCTCGCTGCAGTTTGCAATAGTCGCGGGGGTCAACAGTAGTCACAACACAAATCACTCCCTTCTGTAGACAGAAAAGACAGAAAAAGCGCAGAAAAATGCATGCAAATTGACGACGTCGCTCTCAATTTGGAGACAAGAACGATGCTTATTTTGACTTCTTTTCTTCCTCTTCTTTCCTCAGTTTGCTTGAAAACGTATTCACAGAGCAAAAATTCTGACTTCGCATATATGAAAACCCAGGAGTGGCTTTCTCGTTTTAGCACACTCTCTCTACATTATTGTTTATATGCTGTTGGATTTTGTCATAGAAACTTTCTAGTACTTTTCTTTGTGAGTAGGGGGAAATAGTTGGACTCGCATGCTCGCTGCGCCAAAACTCTCTCCTCGCCGCCCATTTTTAAGAGCCAGATAATCCCGGTGAATGGGCCTATTTTGCACAATCTTTAGAGAAATGAGTGCGCTCTCTAAAGGTTGCTCGAAAAGTCCAACTTTTCAGTTTTCCAAAATTGTCAAGGGATTACCCTTATCGAACCTGTTGAACTTTAAGAGTCACCTGGTTTGTTTTTCAATCTTTGTCTCACACGAAAATGGGATTACGTGTCATTGTCATTTGTTCAATTTTGTGTGCAGCGTCGAAGACTTTCTATATTTAGTGGGGGGAAAGCTACGGTAACTTGTGATCTCATTCGTCTTTTTCTCTTCTCCTCTCCATTCCTCTCAATCTTTCCCTGTAGTCTCTGATCGCGATTAATTACTGCTCCTTTAATTGGTGTGATCGTTTGACTATCAACGATTTCTCGGACAAACCGCGTGATCGGAAGTGAGCACGGACCTTGAACCAACCCACGTGTTTTCACACCTCCAGAAAGGGATCAGGGTGAGAGATTGTGCAGAAGTGAGAGAGTCCCTACCTATTTTAAACGTTCCCTTAATCCAAACTTCTGAAAGGTATTGGAATGATGCGAACGGGCTCTCCACTTTCCTGCCCAATAACCATAATTATATTTCGAAAAGGGGGAACTGTTTCCAGGAACACGCTATGTGGGTGGCATTACGCCCCCTCTACGCACCAAATTCCTCCTTCTTATCTACGCTTTTTGCGATTTAGCTTCTGAGGCTTCCCCAAACACTATACTCGCGACTATTTGTGTGTCCACCTTCCCGGGAGTCCTGCATTTTTGAACGAATCGGCCCCCCTTTTCAGCCGCCAGAGAGCGAGCCATTTCTCACGGACTCTAAGTCTCTTTCGACCCTACTCACATCATTCCACAGGCCAGTGAACCCTCCATAAAGGTGTTTGAGTGAGAGAGTGTGCAAATCGAGAGGGACTCTCTCATTTACGCACACTCTCTCGCCCTAACCCCTTTTTCTGTGTGGCTGGAATGTGTGCTTGTTCTGAGGGTCGCATCGCCCCTTGTTAGATTTGTCCTCTTTTCACATATCAAAGTTTTCTCGCGCCAAAGTTCGCTCAAATAAATTTCTCCCCTCTCTCTTTCTCAATCGCTCCGCCTTCTCTAGTAGAGTGTGATAGCACGAGAGAGAGAGAGAGAGGTTCACTCAAATCTCTATCACTTCTCTTCTCTTCTCCTTTTTCGTCCCTTGGACGTCTCTCAGTCATTTCAATGACACTTCCTCCGGATGTTCCGACACCCGATCCAATCCCCAATCCAGTAGGCGCTGCACAACCAAAGTAAGAAAAACTCCGCTCTTCATATTTGTATTTAAAAGTTTTTATCTCTTTAAATATTATTTGTATTGTGCTACTAGTTAGCACAGTTTGAAGCTGCAATGGATATGACTGTTTCGTTCCTGTAGCGTCAGAAAGTCATGTCACCTCCTGAGGAGGAGCAGTTTCTTTTAATATTGAGTGCCTTCGTTATTTTTTTCTTGTTTTTGAAGAGAGGTGTCGTTAAAAATACTAAAATCGTAAAAAAATAGGAATTTTTGCAGAGGCGGTTCGGATGAGGATCAGCGCGAGGGATTATTGAGCGCAGAGGAGCGGGATGTAGGTTTAATTATTATTATTATTAATAAGACAGGTATCACGAGAGATTGCATGAGGCCGAAAACAACTTATAAAAAAAACATTTTTGATTTCGATCAAACTTTTATGTAGAAGTACTCTGGGGACGAGAATTCCAACAATCCTGGTCCCAGGTCGCAGAACCGCATTTTAGGAATTTCCCGGTTCTGAAGCCGGAATCGATGTAACTTTCTTCAAAATGTAGATACAATGCCGTTCAAGAGCTCCACAAGTTCGGAAAAATATGCTGAACATTTTTTCTGTTTGAATAATCATTCCAAAGAGTGAACTGAAAATGGTAAAATTGAAAAACCCAAAATTAATATTAAAATTAAATTCTGCCTTTTTCAGCTTTGAAGATGCGCAGAATTTGAAAGCGGAATATTAAAGAGCAAGTCAATATTAGTCATATAAAAATATAAAATTGATAAGAAAGGTGCGTTCACAGACCCGAAAAATCGCGTTGAATCTCGTAATACTGCGATTTTTCAGAACAAATATTTCTAAAATCTCGAGTGTCGATACCAAACTCATTGAAATGGACTGTAAATTGGTGAAAACAATGAAATAATGTATCCCGAAAAGTTTTAGCATCATTTCATAAGATATGCGAAAACTTATAAAAAATCGATATTTTCGTTGAAGAAAAATTAATATTATTAATAAATCTCATAATATTAGTGGCATAATTTTATAAAGAAGCTTAGATGATTCAGGAAAAGTATATGGATCGATTTTTTAAAATTAAAAATGTCCCCTCCTGTGTTTTAGGAATAAAATTGACAAAAAATTAATCAACTGGATGAGAATAAATCAACTGCACGAAAGAGGATTTGTAAGAGTAGAAGTAAGCATTCCTTCTGAAAATGGTTATTCTATATCGGAGTAAATCTATTTGACTGTTACAATCGGTTTCTGAACAATTTATTACTAGTTTTTTCAAATATTAATTTTTCTTCAACGAAAATGTTGATTTTTTATAAGTTTTCGCATATCTTATGAAATGATGCTAAAACTTTTCGGAATACATTATTTCATTGTTTTCACCAATTTACAGTCCATTTCAATGAGTTTGGTATCGACACTCGAGATTTTAGAAATATTTGTTCTGAAAAATCGCAGTATTACGAGATTCAACGCGATTTTTCGGGTCTGTGAACGCACCTTTTTTATCAATTTTATATTTTTATATGACTAATATTGACTTACTCTTTAATATTCCGCTTTCAAATTCTGCGCATCTTCAAAGCTGAAAAAAGCCGAATTTAATTTTAATATTAATTTTGGGTTTTTCAATTTTACCATTTTCAGTTCACTCTTTGGAATGATTATGCAAACAGAAAAAATGTTCAGCATATTTTTCCGAACTTTTGGAGCTCTTGAACGGCATTGTATCTACATTTTGAAGAAAGTTACATCGATTCCGGCTTCAGAACCGGGAAATTCCTAAAATGCGGTTCTGCGACCTGGGACCAGGGTTGTTGGAATTCTCGTCCCCAGAGTACTTCTACATAAAAGTTTGATAGAAAGCAAAAATATTTCTTTGAAAGTTGTTCCCCGAAGGGTGTGTTTTCATGCAATCTCTCGTGATACCTGTCATAAACTACATTAAATTGTTATTGTAAATTTAAAAATTTCCTATAGTCTCCGTGAAGAACTTGCATTTCGTAAAATATAATTAATTATATTTACAATTATTTTAAATATTTATTAAAATAATTAAGCTGGACGATGACCATTGGGACGAGGATGGATCGACGGAATCTGATGTTGCAACGGGCATTCGAAGAGGAAGAACTGAAACTATGACGCAGTTCCTTAATCGTTAGTTAATTAACTTAATTACTTAGTTAAGTAAGGCAGAATTGTGCTAACAATAAAAGAATGGCTATAGTTTGCTCTGCCGCGCACCGAGCACAATACATTTTTCTGTCGTATTTTGCAGCAAGTCTATTTCATCTGCACTCATTTTTCTGTCTTACCTGCCCTCTTGCATACATTTTTCTAATAATTGCGCGCTCAAACGCCGATCATCGCACATTTTTCGAAAGGCAGAGAAAGTGTGCTCGGATCCTCGTGACTCTCCTCTCTCAAAGCCGTCACACACTGCAGGATCTCCTTTTAGATATCGAACAGTTTCCGGTGCTCTCTCTAATTGATTGATTACGCGCAATTTGACAACTGACAGTATCGGGTTAACAACTCCCTCACTCAAAATAGTCGTTATCGTCGATCCCCAATCAACGATCATTGTTAGATCATTTCCTGTTACGGCATAACATCAATTTCACATGGTCTTCATGATATTCCAACGAATCAATACAAATTGATGGAGTCAGGATACGAAAATTTAAATGGTTGATGATTTCGCCTAAAAAAACATTTTTTTCCTATATTGATCGACAAAAATTGACATACCTTGAAAATTCACTATAAATGCATATATTGAAACATATTTTTTACTACATATATCTATATCGATTTGCAGGTCAATACCAGAACATTGTTCACTTCTTCGTGGAGGATTGGTTTCTCTCCGCGCTCCTCGGAATTATCACTGCCATTTTATCGATTGGCGTCGATGTCGCCATCGAATATTTGCTGCACAGTGAGTCATCATTCTCCAGAAAGGGGTTCGGAGTGAGAGAGTGTGTAAAATCGAGAGTGAATTCTCTTTGGCGCGTTCTCTCATTGTGAGTTTCGGAATCATGTGTCACGCCCGCGTTATTTTCACATTACCCGTAGATCTTAATGATGATTTACGAGAGGTCAACACACTCACAGACACCGGAAGTTGCCCCGATTACAAGTGGCAGAGTTATCTATAGATTAGTAACCAAGTTGTATATGATAGATTCAGAATCTCTTGCAAATAAGATAATCGAGTTCGAGTTCGAGCCAGTTTAATGTTGAAAAGTTAGTTACCGAGAGTTTTATATTTTAGATAAGATACTCGGTAACTGACTTTGTGCAGTAACATTCAAAATTTATGAATATATCTAAATGCAGTGGGAAAACGCTTCCGGTTAGGGGGTGGACGTGGGAGAAAGAGCGACACTTTACAGCGTCACTCATTGATCAACCTGATCGAAACACTCAAAATAGACGAAGAAAGAACGAAAGAAGGAAAGAGAGAGAGAAAAGTGCGGAAATCGATCGTTGTAAATTACACGATGACGAATATGAATGACGGAATTTCGAAATGCTAATAAATTATCGATTTTTCCAGTGCGCCTTCACATGTTCGAGTATCTCAACGAGGTTTCGATCTACTCTGGTTTCTGCTACTGGGTAAGATAGAATATCGATTTTGCATATCAAACATCCTACTTTGAACGGAGATACATTACTTTACAATCGAATATCCTTCGATCCAGATAGCTATATAATTTTAGAAAGAAAAGATCTTATTTCCAAACTAAACGAGAGCCAGTCATTTCTGAGTAGATTAGGCAGATGTTCAGAACGACTTTAACCTGAAAGGAATCAGTGTAAATGAACGATTTCAGGTGTTGCACATCGGCGTTTGCGTTACCTTCGCTGCTCTTTTCTGTTCACTCGTGTCAAAACAGGCAGTTGGTGAGTACTTTTGACTAAATATTCACTTGCCCACCCGGATGTATGAAAGAATTTACGACCACTACTTTGTTTGTTTACTTGTTGTTGTGTTCAAATAACTTTCTTCACACCCAGTCATCGATGAAGAGAGTTCGTGCCAAAACAAGAGATTTCGAACACTTTATTCCTTTGTGCCGTCAATTTCCGACGACAGTTCTATGATCTCTCATCTTTCCTCGTCCCAACAAACATCGTACTCTCTCTCTCTCTCTCTATTGTCGCTCCCTTTCTTGTCAGAAGGAAGAAATCGGTTCCCAAGCGTCTAAAATGAGAACGGGGGAACCAAACATGAACGCTGTTTGTGAATGATAGAGCGACAATCGGTTTCTAAAGGATTCGGAATGCGGAAAAGCAGAGAAATGCAAACAAATTCACAATTTCTAAAATAGTGAAATTTCTCAGAGAGAGAAATGTGTTTTATCTGATACATTGCTTTGGATGAGGAGAAAAACCTCGTCAAAAGGATGGATTGGATCTAATACATCATAATGTATTAAAAATGGCCGAGTGAAATGTTCAAATAAATTGCAGGATCGGGAATTCCCGAGGTGAAAGTGATCATCTCCGGTTTTGTGCTCAAGAACTATCTCAGTATGAAGACGCTAATTGCCAAGGTATTTACATCTATCATAATATCAGTTGTCAGGCTCAATCCAATTGAAGGAACATGAATAAAAATGTTTTAAAATAATTTTGAAACATACTATAACAAACCTTTGTAGGTGATTGGTCTCGTGTTCACGCTTGGCGGCGGTCTACCGGTCGGAAAAGAGGTAAGATCATTAATTTTTTCCCATGCAGAATGAATCGGAATTAAAAACGACGTCGACAGACATCCATTTACTCCTACAATTCGAATGCAATATTTGACTTTGACGGAACAAACAATAAAGGAATTAAAGTTTAATTATTCTAAATTAATTAAATAACCTTAAATCACAGGGTCCCTTCGTGCACATGGGAGCGATCGTCGCTTCTCTGCTCACTAAAGCAACGACAGCATGCAGGTGAGATTACGTCATTCTTATGCAATCGTTTGTAATTTGCGTCATCACTAGGCAATATTGCCCAGAAATGTATCATTCTCATAGAATCGTCCTTTAAGATACAACCAATTCTTTTCGAACGAAGGCCGTGAAATGGAGATGCTCTCTTCTGGATGCGCCGTCGGAATTGCCTGCACCTTCTCAGCTCCTGCCGGAGGTATGCGATTACGGTAGTCTATCGCAATCACAAACTGAAATTACATAGCTCCCGTTTAACGAGAAATCACTGATTGTAGGAGTTCTCTACGGTATCGAGTCGACTTCGAAGTACTTTGCCGTCAAGAATTATTGGAGGTTCGCATATTGGCGTTTTTTTCTTTATTTATTTCATATTTTTAAATGTAAATTCAATAATAAATATGAATTGCAGATCCTTCTTCGCTACCACGTGTTCCGCCCTCGTGTTCCGATTCGCCATGGCAGCTATCGTCCCACCCCATATTGGTAAATATTTAAATTCAATAAAATAAAAAAAATATTTTAAAATGAACATCTAAAATGTTTCAGGCGGCACAATAACTGCCTACTACCAGACGAGCTTCCCGAATGAGGTCTTCCTCGTGGAGGAAATTCCGCTTTTCGTCCTTCTCGGGTGAACATTATTATAATTTTATTAAAAAAATCATTAGTTTAATTAATTAAATTTTCAGAGTAATGTGCGGCCTTGCCGGAGCTCTTTTCATCCTCGTGCACAGAAAGATCGCCACTTTCATGAAGACCAATCGACTCTTCCTAGCGGTCTTCGGAAAGAGGTAAATATTGTGCAATACTTTTTTGTTGAATAATGATAAAATTAGTATTATTTAATTAATTCTAAATTGCAGCCCGGTTGCCTTCACAGCCCTCGTCGCTTGCTTCGTTGGTGTAGTGACCTACCCAGAGGGAATCGGAAGGTACATTGCTGGAAAGGTAAAGACACTGTTAACGTTTTTTAGTTGTTAGAGTGGGATCCTTCCTTGTTTCTCATTATTTGTAAATCAAATGGTTTTGCGATGGTGCTGAAACATATTTGAAACATCGCCCTTGCCTTTGACAGCATATTTGTTGTTCTCACGTGCGCAATTAATATTTCCTTATTCAGTTGACCTTCCGTGAGACACTCGCTGATTTCGTCGCCAATTGTTCTTTTGTGCTCTCCAATGACACAGGAACAGGGTTCGTTTTTTTCGTCTATGTTTATTACGAGCACAATAGTTTTTAGAAAATATAGTTATTAGAAGACAACTCGCTGATGATAGTTTACCAAGCGGTTTGTTTAGATTGCAATGCAAACCTCCTTTTTCTTATTTGTGCTTCCATTATTAGATAACGTGAACTGAGAAGGAAGAGTGTTCATGCACTTCCATTTCTAGTTGCAATCCCTCTCTCATCGCTCACTGGACTGGCGGAGACGGTTCCATCCATCCACTCATCACACTCACTTGCTACCTACTCGTTTACGTGAGTTCTGGAAACTTGCCAACTAACTCTTGGCACTCTGCCAAAATCATTATTAATTTTCTTCAGTTCTTCATCGTCGCTCAGTGCATCTCACTGCACATTCCTGCCGGTATCTTCGTGCCTTCGTTCGTGATGGGAGCCTGTGGAGGACGAATCATGGGAGAGGTACGGTAGAATGGAAATCAATCAAAAATCAATAAATGCGAAAGTTGAATATTCTCATAAATTTCTTAACTAGTAGAATTACGGTATATGTCTGTTCCACATTTCATAGTTCGTCTAAAGTCCGCGCCTTAGATGATGTGATAATAATTTTTTCCAGGCTCTTGCAATGTGGTTCCCGGAGGGAATTCGAGGAGCTGGAAATCCACAGATTTACCCCGGTCTCTACGCTGTTGTTGGTGGGTGGAATTTATTGTTCGTAATCCTTGTAATCAATGTAGCTGGGATCAATTCAAGAATTTAACATTTCTTTCGTATTGAGCGTGAAACACAATTCCGCTTGCACCTTCAAGCGGAACAATGATTTTTATTTTATTCGCGCATTCAATAATCGATGGCTACCGTAATCAACTTCAAATCGTTGCAGGAGCCGCTGCCTACACTGGCGCTGTCACTCACTCTTTATCGATCGCTGTTATCGTTTGCGAGACGACGGGTCAACTGTGCGCGCTCCTGCCGGTTTTGGTGCGTTGCATTTCTTTTTTTATACCTAGCAGCGAGAAACCATCGATTCAATCTTCTCTCATTAATTTCTAAAGCGGCGTGAAACACATCTCAGTGTGTTACTGAAACTCCTGTCATCTTAATTAGCAGAAATCAATCGAGAAATGACATCGTATTTAATTTTTGCCGCTACTCTTAGCCTCAGATTTATGAGAGACTATCTGAGTGGGTCAACATATTTGTTCAGAGACCTGGCACTGGGCTAAATTTCCGATGAGATGCTAACAATGCTATAAATTAGTGCATCATGTGAGGAATACGAAAACACTAAACGCAAAGTTCGAAAACGTGTTTACGCCTCAGGGCATAAAAGCGAGCAAAAAATGACGTCACAAACAAGTTTCGCCAACTTGAACCGAATCACTTCGTACTGTACATTTATGGATTCCTTATCGAAATACAAGATTTTGTTGGTTACGGAATTTTTTTGATTGGAGTCTATTTTAACGAGTTATTCAGAAAAATGTGCCTCATTCTATTTTCATAAAGAAGTTTCTCGAAGAACTAGTATTTTTTATTTGATTATTTGAATTGTTGAATTATTATACAACTTATATTTAAAATAGAAATTAAAATTTTTCCTGGAAGGAAGTCAAATCCGGAAAAGTGTTGCTAAAAATCGAATAAAATCAGTTCTCGGTTGTTGATGTACGGTAAGTGCTCGCGTCAAACTGTTAAGAATTATCGAAAAACATAATCAAATTCGCTAATTTCCCACGTTCTCGAATCTAATATGTTCTATGAAACAGTGATAACTGTAAAATATAAAGATACCAAAATTAAACCGAGAAAATATGAAGGAATATTTGTAGTTACGGTAGCGTATTGCAATCAAGGACTGATTTTATTCGATTTTTTGCTACACTTTTCCGGATTTGACTTCCTTCCAGAAAAATTATATTTCCCATTTAAAATTTAATTTGTATAATAATTCAACAATTCAAATAATCAAATAAAAAATACTAGTTCTTCGCGAAACTTCTTTATTAAAATAGAATGAAACACATTTCTCTGAATAACTCATTAAAATCGATTCCAATCAAAAAAGTTCCGTAACCAAAAAAATCTTATATTTCGATAAGGAATCCATAAATGTACAGTACGAAGTGATTCGATTCAAATTGGCGAAACTTGTTTGTGACGTCATTTTCGCTCGTTTTTATGCCCTGAGGCGTAAACGCGTTTTCGAACTTTGCATTTTGTGTTTTCGTATTCCTCACATGATGCATTAATTTATAGCATTGTTAACATCTCATTGGAAATATAGCCCAGTGCCAACACTATGTCGATCCACACAGATAACCTCTCATATATACTAATTTGATGTTTTAATTTAATGAATGACATTATTATTACTTTTATATTGCAGATCGCTTTGATGATCGCCAATGCGATTTGTTCGTTCCTGCAGCCATCGATCTACGAATCGATTATTCTACTCAAGAATCTTCCATTCCTCACGGATTTGCCTCCCTCGAGAATTTCGTGAGTCCTTGAAGATTTTATCAATTTTTGAATCAAATACTATTTATGACTTGAGTGCATTGTACTATCAGAAACGTAGATGGGCTCTTTTTTTCGTTCACCCTTGGACAAATGCTGAAAATAATTATGATAATGAATATCTGCTCATGTTTTCATTCACTACAACAGTCTCTGAAAATTAGTCTTTCTTAAATTTGAAATATCGATTGGTCTAATTGCAGTGTTCACACTCTCAAGGTGGAGAAAGTGATGGTGAAGGAGCTCTACTTCATCTCTCGCAACACAACCTACAAGGAGTTGAGAGATCTCGTCATTGCCACTCCTCAACTACGATCGTATCCATTTGTGACGGATAAGGGTACGGAAATTACTATATGTATATATTTACAGTCACCCTACAGCTTTCATTACAAATCGCGGGATGACCAAACATTTTTTGAATACAATTGTGTGTTTTCTCCGAACTTTTCATTATTATGACTCAATCTTTTTTTTTAAGAATTTTGGAAGTGATTTTTTATTATTATATATTCCCAATGTCTAAATGCAAAAAAATGAAGAATACCGACTCTTATATTTATACTCTTATATTTAGAGCACAATTGCCAGACAGGGTTAATACATTGCAGAATCGATGTGTCTGCTCGGGTCAGTCTCTCGTCGTTATCTCGTCTATCTCCTCTACAACAAGCTCGGCCATGATCCCGCACTTCACAACGACAAAAGACGATCGCGAACTGCGTCTGAACTACTATCGACCATCCATTCATTCAGAAGGTTACTGTAGATTCCGTTACCGTACCAATCAATAATGGATTGCGTGATGGGGAGAACAAGGGAGATAAATTCCCGAACCCCGTAGACAATCCCATACTAGGAATGCAAGTTCAGTAGGCGTATGCCGCACTTTTGGACGAGAGATCAGAAAAGTCTGATAAGGCTCTGAGAACCTGCATCCCTATCTCGTACTAGATAATCAGTAATGAGTAGCCCCGCAAGTCTAACAATGGAGATGACCACTCGATCCAGAATTACTTTATTCTGAGAAAGTCTAAGTGAACATTATTTTGGTATCGCCGAGTGATCAACTCTAATGGTTTGGATAATTTGTAGTAATTAGCTAGAGATATGGTAGCTGCTTCTCGCTTCTCTCTACCCTACCATTCCTCTCTTTCTTCCTCTCTTTCCCCCATTCGATAACATCTTGTAGACTAACCGATCTTCCCGCTCTGCTGGCTATGAACGGGTAAGTTTGTGCACGGGCCGCCGCATCCCTCTTGTAGTTTAGAGTTTGGTGTAAAGATCGCAGGCTTATTCCACAGGCATGCTAAACTTTCAGAAAAGGCTAGCGGTGAGAAACGAGAGAGACTTTCACTTTCTCATACTCTCTCACCGAGGACCCCTTTTTGGGCGTTTAACAGTACTATGGAAAAGATGTTGCATGGGAAAAGATATGAAAAGATTGGGAGACTCTGGTCCATACCCTTCGTTGTATCTGCAGTATTGACTCATCAGTCTCTGTGTAGCATTATAACGATGCATTGTTGTATTGTATGTTCTGGAGAGGCAAGCGGAATCGTGAAAACTCACGCAAATCTTCCAGAAATCAGATTGCGACATTTATTTCGTAGTGATGACGACATCGTTGATAGTCTAGATCATTGTTGCTTGCTGTGATTTCTAACCCATTTTAATGTCCCTCTAACTCTCCTGTAATTCTGTTGTTCGTTATCTCTATCCATTCAATCTTCAGACAATCTTCGCATGCAACGGGACTGGGACAGCAGGCGTCCAATCCCAATTATCTCACTGACAGGTAATTAGTAATTAATGCATGTTAATTTCCAATAATCAGTCCAACGAACTAATCAATTATCAGTTTTTAGAGAAGAATTATTTCATTTCAGAAACATCTCCGGCAATACTCTCCTCGCGCACTCTCCCCTGCACGATGCCGGCTCCCATCACAGTAAGCGCATTATTTATTGATTTTCACGGGTACAGTATGACGAAATTCCGTTCAGGAGTACTCGCTCCTCTCCTCTCTCGTCAGACCGAACCGCATCTCGACCTGCCGCCGGTACGTGTTTCATTGGAGGTGTAAATAAGTGAGAAGGGGCCATACGGCAGTAGTTTCGACATAGGCGTTTCACAACAACAACAAAAAAATTTAAAAGAAGAAAACACTGGCGATGCAGGAAAGGTTCTAGAGTAGTTACAATGCATGGCGTGTAGGGCGTAAAAAGTTTTCTACCATTATAACACATGGGAATTTGGTAACTCGTTCCCTTCCAGCAATCTGTAATGGAACGGGCGACGATTCTCGCTTCTTGTGTACTTATCGACGACGCAGCCATCGATCCCGCCCCATTCCAACTCGTGAATGGAACTTCATTATTCAAGGTAATAATTATTACTTATGAAGATCCGTTGTCATCTGACAGAAATGAGAAAAGTATTGCCTGACATGAGAAAAGTTGTAAAGTGTGCACAGATTTGCGAATTCCCGCTTTATCTTCTCCAAATGGAATGTGCAAACAATTGCTTATTGTACAGAAAATGATACGGATGATTAAATAGTTTTAAAATATTTTGTGAATGAAATGAATCTTTGAGGTGCACACTCTCTTCTCTCTTCTTGGTCTCAATCACGCGTATGTCACTGAGAGAGGACGACTAGTCGGAGTCGTGTCACTCAAAGAGGTATCCTTGCTACTTAATTACTTAGTTCCTTGGTTGTTACTTAGGTATTACTTCCCTTATTACTTAGGCAACCTTAATACGTGTATTGACAGTAAATGTAGTGTGCAGTGTAAGTGTAGTTATAATGTATAATAATATATAATATTTGTATTATTTCTATCATCATATGGAATCGAATTGTCTCCTGTTGCTTTGTCATGTTTCAAGGAAGCTTTGAAACATATCCTGACTATCAAAAAGTGCTTATGATTTTGAAATGAATCATCAATATTTGCAGCTGCGCGAGACGTTCGCCAACATATATCTACGTGGAGCTCTTCCCATTCAACGTCGATCGATGGCTCCACCCGTAGAGCACAGTAGCGAGAGTGGAAGCAGTGCTTAGCCCAGTCCCCAATCGATAATCAATCGATAATTCCCCTCTCCCCTTTCAAAATCAGTGTTTTCTCGCATCGAGAATGAACGATTACCACTGAACACCGACAGATCTGGTCACTTTGTGTACTTATATTCGTATTTGCTTGCTTTCGTCAGAAACATTCCATTGATTCACTTGTGCTGATGAGGTTTCCTTTCTTTTCTTTTGCCTGGTGAAATCCCTAAGTTCATGTTGTTTTCCTTTGCTCATTCACTTTTGTCCTGTCACGGATTGAGCGATATTACGAGTATTTTCGTGTTTTTCTTTGTAATTTTGCGACCCGGTAGTAAAAGAGTTTCGCGGTTGGACTTATGTATATGTAAACAGCAACATTTCACATTACAATTTGACAGAGGTAATTGTTGTGTTTATTATGAATGCGGGCCTAATATTAAAAAAACGAAGAAAAATATAAATTAAGATTATTTTCAACGAACTACCTGCACGTAGTCTTCAATTATTTCAACATAATTGATCTCTCTGATTCAATTATCGATCACTAAACCCTCTGTCCCTTCTTCATTTCTCCATTCATTCTCATCTTCTCTCCCTTCTCTGCTCGGTTCTTCCTCTTCCTCCTCCCCACTCGACTCTTCTCAACGAGTGGAGTAATCGCCTTCGTTGTTCTCGGCGTCTGTTTGGTGAGTTTGTCGATATTATAAATTCACAAACACTCATCCAAAATAATGAAACGTTCCGCTCCTAAACAACAAATACGGCTGTGAGAGATAATGACCATGCGAGAGACACGCCGCGGTATAGAAAGAAAGTACCAGTAGTCCATTTCGTGAACGTATCATTTTAAATTTGTAATGTTTACTAATGTTGTTAGATACAATAATACTATTCGCAAGTAACAAAGATTATTTACGAATAAAGAATACACTGTTCGCGAGTAACCATTGTTATTTGCGAAAAAAAGTTCTAACAACCCTACTATTTACAGTGGATTTCTTCGTTCCAACGGATTTATCCTCATAACTCAACTAAAATATTTTCTAAGCTTGTTCACATCTCATCCAAATGAAACCTTTTCCAGTTGGTTTGCGTCGGAATCTGCGTTTGGGTGTGCATCAAGAGAACTAATACGGTATGCCACTTTCACAAATCGCAAACTGATTTCCTACAACATTTTCAGGACGGACCGATGCCTGGACTCCCGATGGATTATCCGAGAGTCAGTTGTCAACACTATTTTTTTTAATTAAAAAAAAACAAAATTGTAATTCGCAAAGAAACATTATAAAATATTTTTATAAAATATTGTAAATTGCAGCAACGGTTCATAAATTCACCGATGCCAGCATATTAGAATCTAATAAGAAAGCGACGAGAATTACTCACACCGTCAAATCTTCCATCTTTCATCGAATAAAAAATCATTTTGAAATATAGTGTTTCTTTCCAATATATTTTCAATTGTAGGCAAACTGGAACAGTCTGTTTGTTTTGTTATTTACTTTGTCCTTTGATGTTTTAAAGTATTTCACAAAGTGCATACAATCCGTTTCCCTCATTTTCGACACACGATTATTATGAAAGATAAATGACACTATACAAAAAAGGTACTGGACTTGTCAAGTATTACTCACAGACTACAAAAACTCGTGGTCATTTCATAATTCATAAGCAATCGCCCTTTGTGTTGTCTTGTTCTCTCTCATTTCTATTCATCTTTTTGATCCGGGGACCGGATATAGAGAGACGAGAAAAGGAACAGAGAAGATACAACTATTATAGATAATCGCCGTCTCTCCACTTCTCACACTCTCTCGTGTCTCTCCCCTTCTCTGATTCTCTCCCTCTCCCACACTCTCTCGTCAGTTCCGTCTCGCAGCACTCTCTTCATTCCGCCTGCTCTCTAGCCGAATCTGCCTGCCCCTGTCGACGTGTCTCTGCATTCTCTCCATATCCCACATTCTCTCGTCCCTCTCTGCCCCTCACCTCATAACATGATCACAATGATGGACTAGAGGTGCCAACTAAATACAGTAAATCCGTCCCCCGCCACAACTTCGATATCACCTATAGAGTAGATTGCTTTTTGTGTGCATGTATCTATGCTCAGAGCGCGAAGTCTCCAGGTTCCTTACTCTGAACATTCTGACTCCTGCTCAAAGAGTATGCACAATTGATAGATCGTCTTTTCCGCCCGCACTCTTGAGTTTGCATGATCTCTCAGCTGGAGACAACATCTCCAGAGTCAGGGAAGTTTGAGACTTTCCTCCCCGTGTGCTTTCTTATATGGTATGAAAGTCGATTATTTTCCATGCGGTTGGTATCGTGATAAACAAGAAATCTCACTCAGCGACTTGCGCACTCGTAAAATTATAGTGTTTTCTCTCTGACTTTCATTATAAAATTGTAGTGTTTTCTATCTAACTTCATTAGGCAGGTGATAGTATCCTTCGAGTCTTGGGTAAATCTTGATTATTTTCCAGTACGGTTCTCGTTCTAAAAAAATGCAAAGCTAATTCTAATTCGCAGCACTTATCCTTATTATTTTTTAATATCATGAATTGGCTACTTTGCCTAGAATTTGATTTGAGTAGAGCAGCTAGTGCCCAGTATTCTGAACAAATTAGTTCGCACTTGCATTCCACAAACAATTTTTTCCGAATTTGCGCAGAAATCGACGCAGTTTGGTAGTGATTCCCTGCATGATCACATCTTCTCTCTTCTCTTTCCTCCCCTCCTAATTGGTTTCTGATTGGTGTCACCGCCTTGTGAATCATCGCATGAACTTCGCAAGTTCGGAAACTCTCGACTCTCCTCGTTCTCCACGCTCTCTCGCCTTTCTTCCAATCTAGACAAGAGGGAAAAGAAGAGAGTTTCGATCGAGGAATTCGTCCCATCATCCTTTCCTCCACTGGAGAATTTCCAAGGAGCTCATTGCTCTCTCTCTTCGTCTCCTCAGAATCTACAGTACTCCTACCGTAGTCATGAGTCGATCGGAGGAGGATCTCACCAGGATCCATCCTACCGTACCCCCGCAAGTAGCAGCTACAGTATCCCGCTTCCCAGCCTTCAGTTTGCTATCACTAGATGGATATCAGTCGGCTTACAGCAGCATGCGAGGTGGAGCTCCCAGACCCCTTCCAACAATTCGGGTTCGAGCAGAATTTAATCGTTCCGACTACTATTATAATTACGCTCTGCTACTAAGAGCAGAATTCATCCGTCCGTAGAACGGCGTGATTTATGTTGGCTAAAATAATGTAACTTCAAAATTGATAGCGTAGCAACTTTTGATTACTTTTTCACGGCATTGGAAGTGTAATATTATTCCGTTCCGATCACCCCATGGTTCCTATTGATAGACTAAATCTCGTCCTTCTCAGGTATCGGAAGATTCGCGTGACGTAACTCCGAGTGAAGACGACGACACAGTGAGCATCGCTCTCTCCAGCATGGACAATCACAGCAAATCGTTAGTTTTTTTTGGTTTTATTCAAGATATTGAAATCCGATGAAGAATCTTCGACTCAAAATAAGTAGAGTACGAGAAATATCTCTGAAACACATATAAAAGCCTAAAACAAAACACATTCATCCAATGGTTAGTCAATTCATTTAACAGCAAATAGTTAGGTTATTGATTCTATTCGATCACAATCCCAAGGAGAATCTTAGAAGCAAACTGCGTAGAGCACAAGAAATATCTCTGAAACGCATCTAAACGCCTATAACATTTATCCAATCGTTAGTAGAGTGCGAAATGTGAAATCAGGTTATCTTCATTTCGCACCCTCTCTCGACCTGTCGGTGAATGAGAGAGTGTGCGAAATGAAGAGATCATGTTCTCACATTTCGCACTCTAACGTTAGTCTTATATCACAGCAAACCGTAAGTTTATTAATTTAATCTACTATCCACCAAAGGTAATTCTTAGAATCAAAATGCGTTGAGCAATTGAAGTATCTATGAAACACATCGAAAAACCTAAAAAAAATAATCGCGAATGAACAAAAAAAATTATAGCGAAGATGATTATAATACCTCATAGAACTGTGCTGCAATCCGCTTGTTGATAGTTCAGCGCGGATATAAGTTTCGCTCAAATAGTTTATTAATTACCACTGGAGACAATACGAGCATGTTTTTTTTCTCGCAGAAAACAACATTCTTGCATTTTCTACATTTATCTTTGTCTGTCTGTTTTCAATTCTTCCTATTTTTTCCTAAAAACAATCATTTCAATAGTACAAAACAAAGAGCACAGGGATAATACATTACACAGTATATATCAAACCGTGCTTATCTCGCGCCAGAATGAGAGGGAACGAGGAATTGAATCAGGGAGATCAATTCAATTGATCTCCCCGAGTCTTCGAAGTTGCGATACATTCCTCCGTCATATTTTGTTTCACGATGCACGTGTTGTTGTGCGCCATGATCCTCGAGGATTTGGGGATGGATAATAACTCTCCTCGATTTGTGTTGTCTCTCGTCTTCTCTAACACTAGATATCACATACAAGTAGGGGTATTGTATACCTGGGATAGTCGGGATATTCACAGTAGATTGGACAGTCGTGCATTCCTCACATCGAAGTAGTAGGCTGCGATTGTCTACTGTGGATCGAGAAGATGTCGAGAAGACCCACTTTAGAGACGATTAAGTGAGTGTGCCATCGTAACTAAACCAGATATCGATTAGAATACAGTATTCAGTTGTAGTAATATTGGACTATTGAAATGACGGATTCAATTTGATAGAGAGTGGCATCAGCTGCTGGAAGCTTCCTGATCATTTTCTGACCAGTACAGCTCAACATTTCTTTTGTAGCTACACTATTCAATTCTGCAGGTGAAACTGCTATTGCGAGCAAGACTGCGTTTTATATAGACCATGCTCGGATTGTTTTCGTTGGCTGTATGCAAGCAATACAAAAGACTCCGTTTGCAGCGTATTCTCAAACGGTTTCTGAGAAAGAAGAAAGTCTAGATGTCTAACTTACTTGGCTCTCGTGCGGCGTATTTCCATGTCAATATTGTCATATTCATGCAGAAGTTGAAATAGAAATGTGTAGCAGATTGAGTTCCCAACACATTTCGCTAGAATGCAACGTGCCAAAATCGAGCATTAAAAGTGAGCTGTTCTCTGGCAGTCCGATCCAACTCGGATCACATTATAATCTCGTTCATCTCTCTCTCTCTCTCCCTCTCCCTGTATGGTTCGTTCGCTTTTGTCTGAATCGAGTGTGCAGTAAGGCGTAAGTGCGAGAGAGGAAGAAGAGATAATGACGATCGAACGGAGAGAGAGAAATTGAAAAGAGAGAGAGAGAGAGAGAGAGAGAGAGAGAAGAGCAGCAGAAGGGGGTGAAAGCGGATCCTGGTGGCAGCTCACTCACACTCTTTCCAAATTGCCAAAGAACACGTTCGGCCCGCTTTTTAAAATTTCTCCAAATGGTCAATTTACTGGAGCGAATGAGGTAAATTCGGGAAAGTGTCCGCTATCTTTCCAAATTATTAGTATTATTAATTTTTAATCTTTGAAAAATAATATGCTGCTTTCAGGAGGAGGTTCTCCACCATCACCCAGCTCAATACGACCAATGAGAAATGTGATTAATCCTTTTTTATCGATTATTAAATATATGCTAAACGGCTAGACCGTTTAAAAAAATTCGCATCTAGCATTCACAGCATTAGTTACAGAAATGGACAGTAAGGTATAAAAATTGTTCAAAAAATTTCACTCGATTAAATGTTGGTTGATTTCAATCAATAGCTTCTTCTCTTTCTTCTTTTTGGTTTTCTGACATTTCCACAATCTTCCCAATGTTCTTATCAACTTGAAAGGTCTAGCAAATCAGAGCACTGAGTGATTCAATACAACAGTTCCTGTTGCCGTCTCTCTATATTCCACACTCTCTCACAGTCAGAGAGCAGACGAGAGAGTGTGCTGAAGGGAGAGAGCAAGAGGAAATGGAGATATTCAATTGAATGGAAGAGCAATATCGGTCCAGAGAGAGCAAAAAGAGTGTGATTCAGCCCCCTTTTGAACACTGGCCAATAAAGGTTACTGCTCCATACAAGCACTTATTGCGTTTCATTGTTCAGCGCCTGCTAGTTTTGTACTGTTCCAGCGAAACATCAAACTATTGTAGCCGGGGAGTATAATATAGGTTTGTTCCCTTATGCTGACTGCAAAACGGGAAAATACCATTACGTATTATTGTTATCGTCACGGTTTTCTAAGTCCATTTTCTCTCTCTCAGTTCCTATGGCGACTGAGTGTGTTGTTCACTTCGCTTTTACAAGCTTCGTTTAGACAAAACAACAAATAGCGTTGACTTTCCCAGAAAAGTTCCTTGAAATATCGCAAATTTTACATTACTATTTACCATTTTTGTAAGTATTTATCATATTTAATTATGTATTTATTTAGCAAATCACTGCGATCGACGGGTGTCGATTGAGGATGGAGCGCTGTCGAGAAAGATGACTGGAACATTCGGAAATCTCGCACTATTCAAGGTTCAAAATATTCTTTTTTATTATATACTGAGAAAATTTGATTCAGTGTTCCTGTTGTTCCTGGTCATGTTCCTCCTGAGGAGGAACACGACCAGGAACACGGAATTCTTGAGTAATAATAATAACAATAATAAAAAAATAATAATATAGGACGACGATGACACGTCGATGCCCAATCAATCTGCCTCCATCTTCTCTGCATACACGACGCCCGGTCCGAAGGAGAGAGCTACGAGTGAACATGGAAAGAAGGTGACGCCATCAATAGGCAATCTGTTATTCCTAGACGTGATCACGCATCTAACTTGAAATAGACATGCAATAGCAACAAATGCCCTCATCAATATGCACACTATCTCGTCGGTCAGACCGGTGTGACAGTGTTCGACATGAAGAGTGTTTATTTATAGTCATCCCATACAAGAAGCCATTACACTCAGAGAAATGTCTGTCATATATGGCTCCTGAACTGCGTTTGTATGTTATATATAACTTACTGTATGTTATATATGACATACAAGTGCAGTTCAGGAGCCATATATGACAGACATTTTTCTCTGTGTACAAAACTGCTTATTGATTTCGTTAATTGCAAGCGATCGAGTAAACGATATGAAAGAGAACATTGCATCATGACTACTCAATCTCAGGCCAATCTGGGTATCATGTTGGGTGTCTATCTGCCAACCATCCAGCACATTCTCGGAGTCACCATGTTCATTCGACTCTTCTGGATCGTTGGTGAGTAAATGCACGAAATATCTGACACGAAGTAGATCACGCGACTCACGAGAGGTTCGACTTACTAGCGACACCATTCTGGCACAGACACTGGCTTTCGAAATCGTGTTTTTGGCATTTTCGGGTAGCACTAGGACCAACTAAGACCCCCTGACGATATTATGACCCAGAAGCCTTGTGGCAGCCACTGTTAGGTGTCGCAGCCCAACTTTGAGACGCTATTTCAGTAGTAATTTGTGTGAAAACTTTTTGCTTGAGACTAAGGCTATTTTCGGACGTTCTTTCGCCCTGTGCAATTTGTTTGACGATTGCTTGTTAAATTTGCATACTAATTAGTTATATTGAAATTACTATAGAACTGCTCGAAAAGTCAAAAATGTAATTCCATAGGAGTCTGGGGCAGGTGATAAGGATTCGAATGATATGTTTATGCTCCCATAACTCGGGAGGTAAGGCTGCGACACCTAACAGTGGCTGCCACAAGGCGTGGAATGACTTCTGGGTCATAATATCGTCAGGGGGTCTTAGTTGGTTCTAGTGTTACCCGAAAATGCCAAAAACACGATTTCGAAAATCAGAGTCTGTGCCAAAATCAGACTGAGCCTTTGGTGAGTCGCGTGAGATAAAGATGTGCAGAGATGTGCAGATTGTAAGGAGGATTTATTAAAAAAATATTTGGCGATGTCCCACAAATCACAAATTTCAATGAAGAATCGAAGATAACAGAGTAGTGAAACACATTTGACCGCGCAAGTGGAGATAAGCAATAAATGTTAGAACGATTTCATGAGTTTCACAAACGTTTTATTTTTCATTCTCGGTTGTTTCTCATTCTTTCTCAATGAGATTTTCAAATGAAAATTATTATTGTTTCTATTATATTCTCAGGAATCGCGGGTCTCGGTTACACGACGCTCATACTGCTGCTTTGCTCACTTTGTGTAAGACATTTTGTATTTTTTAATTATTTAAAAATATATTTCACAATATAAACATAATTTAGACCTTCCTCACATCGATTTCACTTTCTGCCGTGGCAACTAATGGAGTGGTGGAGAGTGGTGGAGCTTATTTCATGATCAGGTATATCACGGAATTTCTTTGATTATTTTTTTTTGTAATTAGTCAGGTCCCATAATTAGGTTACTAATTAATAAGATAGAGATGTGACTACCCTTGTTCCCTGGAACCCTTCGTATCTATACCAACATCCCGATAAGATCGAAATCCTCGTTAATAACAGATATGATGACTGCATTTCGATAACAATTTTCAATGCAGTCGAAATCTCGGTGCCGAGTTCGGTTCTGCCGTTGGCATTCTCTTCTATCTGGCCAATACAGTAGCCACCTCGATGTATCTCGTGGGAGGCGTGGAAGTCATGTTGGTACGGTATCCTATTATTGATTTTCTTGCTTTCGATGATTCTCTACCAGTTTGGGGGAACTTCCGCGTTAGGCGCGCTATCGATCAGCGCGCTAGTCTATTTAGCGCTCGCAAAAAGCGGAAAGAGAGAGAGATCTTTCACACAGGTTATTATTACTCGTGTGTGAGTGCCAACTCGATGATCCACGATAGGGAAGGGAGAGAGTGAGAGAGAGTGAGAGAGAGAGAGAGAACGGATTGGGGCTCAACTGGATCGGAATTGTTTCCCCCTTTGAAAGAGAGAGAGAGAGAGAGAACGAGGTATCGTGCCATGTCCACAACGATTATTATTGTCCCAGGATGCAATATAGACTAGAGAGGAGAATGAGGTGTGAAGTACCGAACACATTGAATGATGTCGTCAAAAACCCCTGACACCATTGTGAAATGTGAAGAAGGGCGATGATTCAAAGATGATGACGTCACGAGAAATTGTGAAATGATTTCAGATGTACCTTGCTCCAGGAATGACTCTGTCATTGGGAATGACTGGAAGTGAGGAACACGATGAAGGACATAGTGAGCTGAATTGAATCTATTAATAATAAGAATCTGCGCCTGAGTCTGTTTTAAAATTTGTCAATTAATTAAGGGAAGAAATATTAGTATATTGGCTTTCACGATTTCCCTTTTGATCACTTTCAATTTTTTTTAAAAAATGTTAAATCATTTACAAATTGGGCTTTCATTATATAAGATAACGCTGAGTGTCGAAAAGTATTCGAAAACACAATACCGATAGTTTAGTGAATATAGTGTCGATCAAAGGTCACACAAGTTGCATGTAGCAATGTGTTTCACAATTACTTTGACTTAGAAAGAGTAGGGGATAGCAGTGGTTTGGCTATACGTGAGAGAAAAAAATATATAAATAAGTTTATCAATCAATATTTACAGCTTTCTTCGGTTCTCAACTGAATAACTTCCGTTTCTATGGCACTCTTTTCCTCCTTCTCGAAGTTCTAATTGTTGCAATGGGAGTCAAATTCGTTCAGCTAATGGCGCCGGTAAATACAATTTTTTTTTAAATTATTAAAAAATCTAATTGTTATTTTGAATTTCGATATAAAATATGATAAATGTAAAATTACCACTTCCTATACCAGGTTTCTCTCATGTGTGTCATTATGGCCGTGTTGGCGGTTTTCGCTGGAGGAATCGCCAATAAAGTGACGGATAGTGGACAAAGGTGAGGATTACTTCGGAGACTTGCAACTGGACAATATTTACGCTAGCAAATGTTCGGCCTTTTTATATTATTTGATTCGACGCAGATACAACATTCGTGATAAAAAAAATGCACCGCCATGCTGATGGGGCATTCCCACCTGGCTGAAACGCTGTGTTTGGGAAGTAAATAAATTATAATGAATATTTCAGAGTTTGCGAGCTGAATGATTCACTGATAATGACGTACCCAATGAAGTTAGTGGCTCGTAAGTCAATTTGAAGAGTACTTTATCAATGTCAAAGAATTATTTTAAGTGAACTTTAAGAAAATCTCAAGAAATATACAGTAACGCCGGAAAGCATATTTACACTTATATTTTCTGATGTAACTTTTAAACCAGGAGAACAATCCTGCCCAAAATGTAACTGCTAAGATTAAAAAAAAATCAAATTCATCGGGGAATAAGATACTTGTAATGGTATATCCACGAAATTGAAAGGTATTGTGTAATGATGACGCAACAGGACATTATATTTGAAAAAAATGTCTAATGAACGTGTTTGCACTTTTTGAGAAGTGAGTGAAAGAAAAATAGAATTATGAACAATATTCACCAAACTGATAGGGATGTCTGGGCTCAAAGCTACACCTGAAAAGCAACGTGTGCAAATACTTAACGGCGCCACTGTACATATAATCACATGTTTTAGGGGACCAAAGTATCGATGCGGGCAATATCTCAGACAATTACTGCGTCCTCTGCGATAAGTCAATGTTCGTTACGATTTTCCTTTCTTTTCTTATTCGTTTCTCCATATTTTTTTAAGTTTAAATTACGTAGTTGAAGATGGTATTATATGTGAATATTGTGTTCAGCATCACTGATCTCTACTGTGACAAACAACACTCAGATGATGCGTCCTGCACACAAATGCTTGCTCACGAGGTCAGCATATAATAAATCCCAGGAATGGATTCTACCTTTTTTTTATACTCCCCGATTTTCGAAGTTTCATTTCTGTTAACAGATGTGTGTGAAACACAAATGTAGCGCGCGCTTTCTCGTATCCTCATTTTTTACCTTGACTCTCTAATTTTCTCTGTCGTTCTTTCCCCTCCAAGTTTGTCACAATTTTTTGGAACTTGTTTCATTCAAAAATGGAAAGATGCGATTTTAAATGTAAACGCATATTATTTTCGACGATTTCGTTGGGTATTCGATACCCACTGCATCAGTGACAACTCAGTTGGTCAAATATTGTGGAACACCTTCTTTAATGATTTAAATGACTTGAATTATTCTACATTAGTCGATATGATTGCACGCTAACATTTCACAATTTCTCAGGTCGAGTGCATCAATGGCTTTCCTGGTTTCAATGTCGCCACTCTCATGGGTAGGTTAAAGGAGGAGTATTAGCAATATTAATTAGACGAGTTTACTCCATAGACCGTGTACCTTACCCCGAAGAGATTCCCGAAAAACGGATGTCCACCAGATACGTACAAATTTATTTGCATTTGGATCTTAGCCGAACTGACTACAGGGATCAAAAATGGAGAAGAGTGAAGAGGGGGAGAGAGACAAGGGGAAATGGGGAGCAATCATAACAACATTTAAATTCGGCGACAAATAAAAACAATTTCAGCTAATCTTCAGCCCTCGTTTCTCAACGAAGGTGAATCAAAACCACAGACTCAGGCAGTCAAAAGGGCCGAAGTGCGACAGGTATGTAACACTTTGGTGATTATTGATCAACACGATTCTTTCCGTTCCTACTAGTAGCTGGATGAGAGAAAAGTGCATCTATTGAATAAGAATTCATTCATTTATTTTTTTATAAATATATTAAAACCTGTTGAGGACCACGACTCCTCCTTCTTCCTCCTCCTCGCCATTTGGTTCCCTGCAGTGACCGGCATCCTGACGGGAACGAATATGAGTGGTACTGTCTTATAAATTTCGAAACAAAACGTTCCGCTCCTAAAGAAAAGATATGACTGGGAGAGAGAATGACAAATCAAGATGGGTATAGACGGTATAGAAAGAGAGTACACACATCAGTATAGTCCATTTCATGAGCGTATCGTTTTAAAATTGAAACGCCCCTTGATTGATTCCATCAACTGTCCCCGTCATACAAACAATAACTGCTGAATCTCTTCTCAATAAACATAAAAACGTTCCCAGTTATGTTTCACAGTCGCTTGTTCATTTCAATTATTTGGTGTCTTTAGTACTCTGCTCAATCCCTCTGATTAAAAATAATTTAAAAATGCCAGGTGATCTGGCTGATCCTCAGAAGTCAATTCCTGGTGGAACAATAGCAGCTACTTCAACGACCTCGTTGATCTACTTCGGACTCGCTTTGATATTCGGAAGTTGTATCGATCGACGAGTGTTGAGAGACAAGTAATTACTATTCATTTGCGATTATTGATGCCTGATGAATACATTAAATTAGATAAATTAAGCTGAAATTATTTTTTACGGCATGCAAAGTGAGAGATCGGTAATAAGTCTTATAAAGCGCAGAGAATCAGAGATAAAAAAAATAGTACCAGGAGGTATGCTC
The DNA here is from genome assembly GCA_036245785.1 of Pristionchus fissidentatus. Classification (NCBI taxonomy): domain Eukaryota; kingdom Metazoa; phylum Nematoda; class Chromadorea; order Rhabditida; family Neodiplogasteridae; genus Pristionchus; species Pristionchus fissidentatus. The sequence continues at coordinate 21,699,858 of BTSY01000002.1, forward strand.
AACTCCGACAACTCATACACAAGAAAAGCTTTAAGTCTGAGTGTACCGTAAGGAAACTGTTGCGGATGCAGTAGTAACATTTCTACAAAGACTCATTCTCATTCTCCTTTACTCAGATTCGGCAAATCCCTCGATCAAACAATGGTCGTCGCTTCTCTCGCTTGGCCCTCTCCATGGATTGTAACCATTGGATCCTTCCTCTCAACATTCGGAGCTGCTCTGCAGTGCTTATGCAGTTAGTTTGATTATTTTTTGATGAACCTCCCTGAATACCACTGAAAGAATACTACAAGTTCTGAACAGGAAAGAACTGTGAAACGTATCTGCAGATGTATAATTCCGATCCTACACTGAACGCAATCTTGCTAGAATCGTTTCTTGGAAAACAGTTATCCAACCTCCTCTTTCAACACACTCGCTCGTTTCGGTACACAAACGAGAGGGCGCTTGAAATCTGGAGGTTGGAAATTGTTTCGGAAGAAACGAAACTGAGGCGATCCGTTCCCTAGCAAATTTGTTCTCTGTATATTCAATGTTCATGCATGACGTTGGTCAATTCTCTGATTTTTTCATGTTCGAAATGTTCTCTACAGGTGCTCCTCGTCTCCTCCAATCGATTGCCAAAGATGACGTCATCCCTGCACTTTCGCCATTCGCGAGAGTCACAAAGAGCAACGAGCCGTTCTTGGGGTCAGTGGGGAATTTCATCAAACATATTCAATTTTTGAATAAGTCAACAATCGAAGCGAGGACTTTCTGTTGATTATAGTGGATTTTTAACAACTATATCATTGATCTGAATTAGAATAGGTAGTCTTTGGGGGTACGGTAGAGATGATCAGTGAAACCAATGGAGAAAGCTCATCTATTCAGTCTCCTCTTCACAGCAGTCATCGCCGAGGCGGCCATTCTACTGGGAGAAGTCGACGCTATTGCTGAGGTGAACGGGGAATTACGTTATCGAAATGTAATTTATACTATTTTTGCGAAAAATAAGAGAAGAATATCACACAAAAGCTGTAAACAAAATAATTCGTACGCGGTGTGAAACTTATGGGCAGTTATTCGCACTGGTGTAGTAGCATAAATATTGAATTATTAAAATCTGACTGTTCAGGTTCTCGATTTCTTCTTCCTCATGTGCTACGCTTCCGTCAATATGATCTGCTTCCTTCACTCGATTCTAAAGGCGCCTAATTGGAGACCCAGATTCAAGTACTATCATTGGTAAGGGAGAACATAACACAAATACAAAGTGTTGCGAGGTTCGGCTTCTGCAACTGCTGCTTCCTGAAACGCTCTAAACACAACTTTAGAACTGATTCTTCGATGAAATTTTCATTGAAAAAATCAATTCTTTCTTGCCATTACTGTCCCGTTGCTGAATAATCACGCGAAAACTTTTCACCAAGTTAAAAATATTTTCCGCCAGGGATAAATTGTTTCCGTAATAATTATTTATTCGTTCTTTACAGGTCTCTCTCCCTCATTGGTGCTTTCCTCTGCTTCTTCATCATGTTCGCGTCGGATTGGAAGAAGGTAAACACATTATTTTTAAAATGAATTTTAACTTTTAATTAATCAAAAAATTGCAGGCTCTGATCGCTTGCGTTCTCACATTCTCAATCTACAAATACGTTGAGTGGAAGGGGTGAGTAATATTTGGTCCTTTTATTAAGGAACAACGGAACGGACAATCTACCGACATTCATAAAAAAACGTGCAATTTTCTCATTGATCAAAATTGTCTGTTAAAAACTTGGTACATAAACAATATCTAATCGATATCCGTAGAGCGAAGCGAGAGTGGGGAGACGGAATTCGAGGTCTGGCTCTTACGACAGCACAGTACTCACTGCTGAAAGTGGAGGACAAGGACCCTCATCCAAAGAATTGGAGGTTAGTCTTCATATGAAACTATAGCGGATTTCTTCATTTTATAAATAATATAAATTGATTGACTTAATACTAAAGCTCGTGTGATTGTCTCTTCAACGAGCTGCTGAACAGAAACGTATTATTGATGTTTATGAGCACAATTATTGTAGAACAACTGAGCGGTGAGTTGTCAAAACCGAAAATTTACGACGACCATGTGCAACATAGGGCTTCATTTGAAAATTGTATTTCCAGACCGCAGTTGATGTTGATGCTCACCTCAGATTGGAAGGACAAGGAAGTCACTGACAATCGGTAATTTGCCGATTTATCGATCGAATAACAGCAAATCGATTACAGTATCGTGTCGTTGATCAATCTCGCTGCCCAGCTGAAGGCCGGACAAGGTAGGATGACCGGATCAATAAATACAATAACAATTTCAGTCAGAAAGGAAAAGAAAAAATATTGAGCATGCAAAATTATATTGAACTGCAATTAATTCATCATATATATATATTATAGTTTATTATTTCTTTTATTATAATATTTACCATTAAACATCTATTTCATGTTTTTTCAGGACTCGCAATCGCCGTTGGACTCGTGGCTTATGACAAAAATGAGATCACAAGGAAGGAATTGGATGAGGTTTGACTCAAATTAGTAAAAAAAATTTATATATTATTCATTTTCAGATCAAATCAGACATCACTCGTCGAATGAGTAAATCGAGACTGCGTGGATTTGGAAAGACTCTCGTGTACAGACAGAATCAGGTGGGGTATGAGGCTGTTAGCGAAAGGATCAATGAAATGGACGTACACTAAAATTGAAAAGTAGTGCCAAAATGTGCACACTGATGTTCTCGAGGGTGCTGATTATCATGGTGACGTTCACTTTTAATTTTGCTCATCGGCTCGGGAGTACTGTAACTACCGTTTTTGAGGCAACAACTTATTGAGTTATTAGTTACAAGATATTATCTCGTGTTCTAACTTATTCTCACAGAAGCTCATTTGGATACAGTGATGCTCTCATGTATCGAACAATACAACGAAATTACATCGATTAATTGATATTGATAAGATATATTTCGATTGTTTATGTTCATCAGGCGCACGGAACAATATCTTCTCTGTTCCAATCAATTGGAATCGGAGGTCTTCGACCAAATACGATCCTTCTCAATTGGCCGAACTTTGATGACTACGAGCATCTCGTCGTTTTTGCAGGTTTATAATTGATTAATAAAAAATAATTAATGAAAAATACTTATAATAGTAAAACATATATAATAGTAGAACACTGCACAGTAATTGATTACCCCAAAAAAGATGCCCAAAATATTTTAAGTTGTAATTTAATTCTCATTAATTGCAGAACAAATAATTCTCGGTGTGCAAATGGAGAACTGCATGATGCTCACGAAGGGAATCACCGCTTTCCCCGAGGGAACCGATAGACTCTGTGGTGGGTGGTCATTTTGAGGAACAAAAAAATACTCAGTACCAGTAAGTAGTTGGTTCTGGCAGGAATATTTCTTCAATCAGCTATTTTTCCTTCAAAATGTATTACTAGTGATTATAAATTTCTTACCACTGCTACTATTAATAATTTGTCTTCAGGAACGATCGATGTGTGGTGGATCGTCCAAGATGGAGGAATTCTCATGCTCATCGCTTATCTGCTCAAGCAACACAAGGTTACTGCGTATGCTTTTTAATTTATTTTGCATACTTTTTTTCATTTTGTAATAACATCAGTGCCACGATACTTGTTTCGCAAAATGTCCCAAAGATTATTGACTTGAGATACTGTGAACCGAGCTATGTTTCACACACTAAACATCACCTAGCTGGGGGTTCTTATTACCGATTCTACTTCGGTATAGGTGTAGTAAAAACTAACCAAAATATTGTGATCGGTATGAATTGATGCATACAAGCATCTAGATAGTGTCGTTAATTTTCACCACTAACAAAAATAATAATAGTTTTCTGAGGTGTGGCGAGGTTGTCGTCTTCGAGTCTTCGTCGTCTCAGAATCAAGTGATTCGAGTAGTCTCCTAATGGTGCAGAAGAACCTCCAGAAGCACATCTACCAATTGAGAATTGACGCCGAATTGTTTGTAAGTCTCTCAAATTCTATAAACTAGTTTTCTTCTGTATATTTCAAAAACACAAACAAACAATAATGAAACTGTTATTTAATTTATTCCAGGTAGTGAACATGAATACAGACGACGAACTCACGCGAGAAGTGCAAGAGAAAACGGCGGAAATGGAGTTGAAGAGGCTGCCGAAACTGGAGGAAATGGTAGTTATTTCTCTTTTTTTACTTATGAATATTTATTATCATGGTGTGAATCTTGATCATTCGTTCTTATTGCTGCAAATATCGGTTCAACTGTATCGATCTTCAAGTTTGATCATTATCTGAAACTCAAGTGTTACTGTTGTCTAGCAATAATTGCTTTCAGCGTGCTCGGTCTGTCACTGGATCTTATCTGAACGATTCGTATTCCAATGACGAAACTCTTCCGAGAAGCGAGACAACAAGAGGTTCCATTTTATTGTGCAATTAATAAACAGTAATTAAAATATTTTCCCATGTTCTCTATGAATCACAGTTCTAAATTGGTGTTTAGAGCGTTTCAGGAAGCAGAAGCAGAACCTCTTCAAATTAAAATATTTTTTTTAAATGCCCATTCACTTTTCTGCAACAACAAGAAATTCGAATTCAATAAATAATTACGATTTTCAGCCTTCGCTCGGTCTGTTTCCACAATGATAAAGATTGGCGAGCAGGGAGAAACCAGCTTCACTGAGTTTGTTTTATTTTTTATTTATTTTTTTTGTTCATTTTCATTTACTCACCGCAAAACATCGTTAGTTTTCAATATGTTACCATCATGTAATCTAGTAGTTGTTTTTGGAGTTTCGGTAATTTATTTGTGCGTTTCAGAGGTCGCTATGCCGATTTGTTCGCTGACGATCAGAGTCGCGATTTCTCCTCTGAAGCAGCGAGTACCGCCAATGGAAATGGAACCGCCAAACTGAATGTTAGTCAGAATAGAGATTAAAACAGCAAAATATCAAATTTTTATGCGAATAACAAATCGTTATGTTTTTTTGCAGGTGCAAAAGATGAATACGGCTGTCAAATTGAACAAGGTGATAATGGAGAATTCGCCCGATTCTCAACTGGTCATTCTCACAATGCCGATCATTCCCAAGTGAGAAATATTACTGATGTTTTTTCTTTAAAAAAACTGGGAATCAATGCATTACGTTAAACATTCGTGGCGAAAGATTTTTTTTCAATGAAAAAATCATGAATCTAATTTTTTTCCCATTTTCTCTTGAGTTCAACTTTCATTTTAAATGTACATTGGTCGAATCCAGCGTTGTTCAACAAAAGTTTACAAATTTCAGGAAAATCGACGCCTTTATAAATCAGTACATGACCTACCTGGATGTGGCGTCGGAAGGATTGAAGTGGGTTTTTTCTCAAATCACAAATAAAAAAATCATTATCTATAATTATGACATAATTACCATTGCAGAAGAGTTATTTTCGTACATGGCAGTGGAAAGGAAGTCATCACTACGCAATCTTGACCTTCACTCGTATCTATATTATCGATTGTATTTGTGCTGTGTTGCCTCACTAGAAATGACGCGTTTGTCTTACGAGATTGTTTTCGTGCATTTACTAAATTGCTAAATTTACAAGACAGTAGAAATTCCATGACGCTTCTCTTGCATTTCCCACCAAAGTGTGAATATCTTGAATAAAGTATGACTGTCCCTATAATAATTGCTCAATTACCGATTTTTAAATAAAATTAAATGAGTTGATTGAAATACATAATACAATACAAATTATTAAATGATGCGTTTATCTTAATTTTCCTTTTCAGGTTGTTGTTTTCGTTTCTGTTGTAGTTTTCTTCTCAAGCAATTGCCAATGCCGCGGTTCTTTTCAAACTCAAATCTTGCGCGTCGACAGAAACTGAGGGAAGCGTCTGAAAATATTTTTTTAGAGACCGCCTAATTATTACTCAAACTATTATGGAAATGATAATAGAAAGGGTTCAATCTATTATCCTTTGTCAATCGATTGACGTGAGGTCGCATCATTCTTTCAATCGATTATCGACAGATCGGTGGGTGCGCTCACTAAGGAATGAGCGCGCCGGCAATAATCGATAATAGATTCGCCAAACTATTATTTCAGTCGATTATCAATCGATTATCCTCTTCTATCTTCTATCTATTATTTTTTCAATCGATTGACCGGTCAATCAATTATCGGTTTCAATCAATTGAAATCCACCTCTCGTCAGTCGATCGATTATAATAGTTCGAGGATAACTAAAATAATTTAAAAAATAACCGATGGAGTTCCAGCGGGAAGTCCTACTGCACCTTCTCTCTGAATGGTATTTTTTTAAATAACAAAATTATAGTTCAATTACTTCTTGTTAAAAAAAGACTTACGTTTGCTTTTATCTTGCAGCAAATGAAAGCGGAAACGATGAAAAATATTTTCAAATCTTGCTGCGCTTCAAAATTATGATTCTCCGGCTCTGCAATGACGAAAACATTGATACTCTTTTTTTGAATAAGTACATGCATCATTGCACAATTTTATAATATCTTTGAAACTCACTGTAGTCATTAGAGAGACAAACGACTGTGCCTCTACTGGGAATAATTATGTTACTGCCTTTCGCCGTTTTGGCCTGCCATCTTCCAGTCGTACTGTAAATAACGATATTTTTTCACAAAAAAAGGAATATTAAATAATACAGCCAAACCTGTCGCAATCGATAGTAGCCATGCGTGTATCTTTCTGCAAATAAGAATTTGCTTTCAGCAGCTCTGTGTTGTTAAAATTACCTTATTCGCAAAGTAGGTTAATGAGAAGCCGGTAGGACACGCTTTAGTTGAAAACTCGCGATGTATGGCGGAATTGACCTTAAAAATACGATTACGCAAGGGTATAATCTATTGTTAAAAACCACTTTATTACCCGGCAAGGATTGAACAAAAATGGAGTCCGGCAAGGATTGAACAAAAATGGACTTCTCCAGAATGAATTTTGGATTCAATAGCAATGCCAAAATTAGAGTCATAAATAATTCAATAACTTACCGTTTTGCACACATTCTCAGTTCTCAATGGGCATTTGGACTTGAGAGGAGTTAAAATGTGGCAATCGAACTCTGAAAAATAAGCTTTGCGTCCATCTCGGGTCAGTGACGAATTAATCAAAGAAAATTAAGTACCTTTTGTACATTCAATTCTAGACAATTTGTTGATGTTAATGAATTCGATGTCGGAATCATACTGAACTTATAGTGATTGCAATTTTTGTTAAATATTACAACTACAGTGTCGCCGGAAAGTAATGGCACACTTTTATTTTTCGATGTAATTTTTGAACCATGCAAGCAATCGGGTTGAATTTTGTATTGAAGAGAGCAAATCTATCGGGGAATAAGGTGCTTGTAGTGCCATATCAAGGAAATTGAAAGGTGTTGCATAATGATGACGCAACTGAACACCACTTATTTGAAAAATTATATCTCTCAGGAACTCTCAGGAATTCCACACTGGCCAAAATATTTGAGTGTTGAGTACTTACCAAGGACTGCTCAGAAAAAAAGTTTCAAGTTGCTGCAATTTTTCTCCGTTCCAGCAGCCTTGCTGCAATATTTGGTCTGCAAACTCATAACTCGACTCCCAGGTAAGCTAGAGACTCGTTCTCGGGCTCAAAATGATTGCTGTGATGAGCCCAGACATCTCTGAAAGATTGGTGCGGATTGCTCGTCATTTGCCTTCAGGGCACAAAAAAATCGCTTTTTACATACCCCAGCTTTGACCGTGTACATCTCCAAGGGTGAATTTTCTAAAAATATGGTTCCTGTGCAGGAAAGACCCAAAACTATCAAAGAATCGATGCCCAACTTTTTGTAGCAGCAGCATTTTTTTCCTGCATGTTGCGATCGCATCGCTGACGCGCCCTGGTTTCGAAAGCGGGAGATTCTAGGGGGCGGGGCGAGTGTATGCAAAGAGAGAGGCGAGACTTTCGACACTAGCGCGCGTCAGGGATGCGATCGCAACATGCAGGAAAAAAATGCTGCAGCTACAAAAAGTTGGGCATCGATTCTTTGATGGTTTTGGGTCTTTCCTGCGCAGGAACCATATTTTTAGAAAATTCACCCTTGGAGATGTACATGGTCAAATTTGGGGTATGTAAAAAAGCGATTTTTTTGTGCCCTGAAAGCAAATGATGAGCAATCTGCACCAAACTTTCAGAGATGTCTGGGCTCATCACAGCAATCATTTTGAGCCCGAGAACGAGTCTCTAGCTTACCTGGGAGTCGAGTTATGAGTTTGCAGCCCAAATATTGCAGCAAGGCTGCTGGAACGGAGAAAAATCGCAGCAACTTGAAATTTTTTTTCTGAGCAGTTCTTGGTAAGTACTCAACACACAAATATTTTGACCAGTTTGGAAAAACGTTCCTGAGAGATAGAATTTTTCAAATAAGTGGTGTTCAGTTGCGTCATCATTATGCAACACCTTTCAATTTCCTTGATATGGCACTACAAGCACCTTATTCACCTATAGATTTCCCATCTTCAGTGAAATTTTCAGCTCGATTGCTCGCATGGTTCAAAAATTACATCGAAAAATAAAAGTGTGCCAATACTTTCCGGCGATACTGTATTTTAATAAATAACTAACCCTGTAAAGTTGCCAAGATCGCTCTTCACATTTCAAATTTCGATTCATGAGAAATCGGTTGTTCACGTGCATTTTGCCAGCAGAGTCAATGCACTTAGTGGAAGTTGTTAAAAATAAAAAGTACTAAATCTTTTCAATGAAAAAGAAATATGTATGCGAAATGGACTTCTGCGACGCTTATAATCTGGTAAAACTGAAAGTACTGAAAGAGAGAGAGAGAGCGTGCAGAAAGACAGCAATGACATTCTCTGATTCAGAAATCCTACTAGGATTCTACTGTAGAATCCCACTAGGAAAATGAGTAGGATTCCACTAGGATTCCACTAGGATCCTACTAGGAAACCACTAGGAAAATGCACAAAGACGCAAACACACACACTCCTTGTTTACGCTCCGTGTCTGTCAACAACAAGGAGTGTGTGTTTGCGTCTTTGTGCATTTTCCTAGTGGTTTCCTAGTAGGATCCTAGTGGAATCCTAGTGGAATCCTACTCTTTGTTTTCCTAGTAGGATTCTACAGTAGAATCCTAGAAGGATTTCTGAACCAGAGTTGACTACGTTCCCCCTCCTCATTTAGCGTGCTCTCTCGTCACTGTCTGGAATTCCACGAACTTTTCAGAGATGCGGCTATTTTTCCTGTTAACATTTTAGGTTGAATTCTTCGGCGTTAATTTTACTTATGCTGTTCTAATCGCCTAGCGCAAAATATATAGAAATCCTAAAACGAGCGTAAAAAGAAGCGTGCAACTTTTTAACAGGGGGCTGTATTATCTGTTAGAAATTGGCCATCTTTTCTTTTTTCCTTCAGTTTTTGATGTAATCTTAATTTCTTTTCTTTGCAATCAAAGCTCGGCGGGGATCAAACTCGTGACCCTTCGAATGACGAGCAGTTGCTTACTCCACTCGGCCATTCCGCCATGGTAACGCCATGCGAAAGGTAACGTGCCCTAGATGCCTTGGGAAAGCTTGGGTTACGTAATCCCACGTTGCAGCTGGCTTACCAGCTTGCCCCATCTAGCGTGGTAGCTTGATACTGTAAAATCGCTTGACATGGAACACCTTTACCTGAACCTTTGCTTTGGTTCGATAAATCACGACGACGGTAAGAATGCCAAAGAAGTGAATTTAAAATATAAGGTTAGCGGCTAGCAAATCCGTGTTATAGAAGGCTGAAAACTAGAAGTAAGCCAACTATGGTTGTTGGCAATCTTTGCTGAGCTAGACAGTGACGAGAGAGCACGAAACAAGTGAGAGCGTAGAGTTTCGGAATATTGGTAGACAAACATGCGTCATTTTCCCTCTCCTCGATTCACGTGTTCTGTTGTATCCCCCTCTCCAGTCAAATATCATAATCTTGTCGACGTGCAATTCACCGTCCTTCTCTGTCTGCCCCATGCATTAACATGTCTATGTAAATAGCTCTCTCTACCCTAGCTGAGCCTATTCAGTGTTGGCCCGTCCTCTCGCCCTGTAAAGTGGCTTGTTCTCTCTAAATAAATATTATATTCTGTGACTCTCTGAGTTGGGACAAACCGCCACACAACATGTTCTATCGTCACTGTCTAGCTCGCCCAAAACAAAGTTGGTGAACTTTTCGTTTTCAGCCATCTTTAACACGGATTTTCTAGCCAATAACATTATATTTTAAGTCCATTTCTTTGGCATTCTTACTTTTTCATCGTGCTTTATCGAAGGAATGCAAATAAATAGTGATTTAATCAAAAATGAGGAAAAAAGAAGGAAAACAAAAGATCACCAACTTCTAGCAGGTTATACAGCCCCCCAAATAAAAGCGTCGCTGGTATATCACAGATCTCCGGTAACGCCGTAGGAAAACGAGGACACATTGCTACCAGAAAAAAGATTGCATCTCCGATTTGGATGAAACTTGGGTGGTGTATAACAATGAGGGTTGAAAAATTTTTCATCGGGGATGATTTTGTCAAATTTCTCAATTATCGATTTTTTCTATCAAATATTTCAAATTTTCATAACTAGATGAATTTTTATCGTGCAGCGTACAAATTTTTTTCATTCGATTTGTTGTTACATTTTCTTCAATTCTTTTCTGGGTTAATTCTCGTTTTGTTTCAATCGAAATAACGTGTTTTCGGATCCGAATATCGATTACTCGTACACTCAGGACATTTCCGATATTTTCAGCAACATTCAGTTTTTCATCATATCTCGGTATAAGACACGTTTTCTGAGAGATTGCAGGAATCCGACCCCCCTCGCGCACAATTTGCAAAACTTTGCTCAATTTTGATGATATAATTATAGCAAAGGTAGTTGGGGACGCTGATAATTCTGATATGGTTCATTTGGCCCAAAGCCGGGTTTTAGGAAATGCCGGCTCCGGGCCCGGTTTTGATGTATCTCAGCTCCCATGTGAGCCAGGATGATGGCGTTTGGCTTAAAATTTGCAGAATATTATTCTAAACAACTTTGCTGTTGACCACTTTCTAGTTGCTACAAAATCTGAGGTCTTAAAAAATCGCTAAACAAGAAAAAATGGAAAAAAAATTCGAAAAAAAAATTTTCCTGGAAAATTTTTCTATCTGTTACGGGCTATATTTGACAGATTCGGATTCTACTAATCAACTAACGTATAAATAAAAATAGAAAAGGCCCAGAAACCCAAAAACAATTATTGTTTACACTTAATAATCATGAAATAAATGTCATATAAACTCGAAAATTTATTTTTGTATTTTCGTCCTCTAATATTTCGAAATTTTAAATTTCAAATTTCAATTTTTTCAGAAAAAAAATTATAAATCGATATTTAGCCAGTAGTAAGTTCGAGAAAGCGCGGGCCTGATGCCCTGATCCCAGGTATACTGTAACTAATATCGATTTTTCACACCATGAACCCCTGTTCATGGACCGAAATTTGGTTCGAAACATGTCGACAAAACATCAAGTGACCTATAGTAGCAATACCAAAGTACTTTGAGTACTGTAGAAAAGTTACCGTAACCCGACTACCGTCTTCCGAATTTCTGATATTGATCAAATTACGTCATTGTTATTTGCATGAGGTAGAGCTCGTGTAGACATTGCCTGAGGGCGGTACAGTAAGTCATCTACCGTACTCCCGGCTACAGTATACCTACAATAGGGAGCAAATATAAAATTTAACTAATCGACTCGGGATGTTTTGTATGAGGTAGATCTCCAGCAGGCAATGTCAGAGGTGTGCTCTGTTCCTCGGCGACACTATCCTCGCCCCGAATTTTAGCTCACTGACTCCGGATCGACATTCGCATTTTCGAATTTTCGAGTTACTGTAACGTGATTACTATAGCCCGCGATACTGTAACCGTGATGCAGTATGATCATCTGATAATAACTATTCGAGGTCTACCTCATACAAACAATCCCAAGTCGATTAGTTGAATTTCTTATTTGCACACTATTGTAGGTATACTGTAGCCGGGAGTACGTAGATGACATACGGTATCGCCCTCAGGCAATGACTACACGAGCTCTACCTCATGCAAATAACAATGACATAATTTGATCAATATCAGAAATTCGGATTACGGTAGTCGGGTTACGGTAACTTTTCTACTGTACTCAAAGTACTTTGGTATTGCTACTATGGTCACTTGATGTTTTGTCGACATGTTTCCAACCCCATTTCGGACCATGAACAGGGGTTCATGGTGTGAAAAATCGATATTAGTTACAGTATACCTGGGATCAGGGCATCAGGCCCGCGCTTTCTCGAATTTACTACTGGCTAAATATCGATTTATAATTTTTTTCTGAAAAATACCGTATTCTTAGAATATTTTTCTCTTTCCCATAAAAATATAAAAAGAGGGGGTGAGTTTTTCAGTGGCCACTAACTTTAAAATCGAAAAGGATTTTCACACATTTTCGATCAGTCATAACTCTGAAATGAAAATTGCTAAACGAAAAGTGAGCGGTCTTATGATGTAGTAGTTAAGGCGAAACAAATCTTAAGATACTCTGTGACAGTACTATATACCGCACAGGGTCGAAAGAGCCTTATTTTGTTGATAGTTGCATTGAAATTTAAAATTTCGAAATATTAGAGGACGAAAATACAAAAATAAATTTTCGAGTTTATATTACATTTATTTCATGATTATTAAGTGTAAACAATAATTATAACATAAATGAAAAACATTGGCAACGTTTGGGAAAGGGTAAACGTTTTAAAAAAATTTTCCAAAAAAATTGTTTATAAAAATCTCGAATATCTGCTGGTTTTTGGCTTATATATTTTTCCAAGGGGGGTTTTTGGGCCTTTTCTTTTTTTTTATTTATACGTTAGTTGATTAGTAGAATCCGAATCTGAAAAATATAGCCCGTAACAGATAGAAAAATTTTCCAGGAAAATTTTTTTTTCCATTTTTTCTGGTTTAGCGATTTTTTAAGACCTCAGATTTTGTAGCAACTAGAAAGTGGTCAACAGCAAAGTTGTTTAGAATAATATTCTGCAAATTTTAAGCCAAACGCCATCATCCTAGCTCACATGGGAGCTGAGATACATCAAAACCGGGTCCGGAGCCGGCATTTTCCTAAAACCCGGTTTTGGGCCAAATGAACCATATCAGAATTATCAGCGTCCCCAACTACCTTTGTTATAATTATATCATCAAAATTGGGCAAACTTTTGCAAATTGTGCTCGAGGGGGGTCGGATTCCTGCAGTCTCTCAGAAAACGTGTCATAAATTGATCGAATCGTCTACTAAAAATGAAGTCGATAGCTCTCAACGAGGCGCACAATATTGTCCTAGTAACCCAAATTGATAGGATGCATTGTTTTCGAGATACTCAACAAACATTGCAAATCTCATTTTTCATACATTTTGAAACATATCTCGGTCGGGTTTGCTCGGAGCTCATTGTAAGATCGATTTTCGAACTCTACGCATAAAGTTTACCCTTAGGACAACTTTTTGGCATATTTTAATTTTTGGCCAATGCCGACCCTTCAGGCAGTATCTCAATCCTGTTAGAAAATGTCAGTTATTCGAAATCATGTGGAATATTTCGAAAACAATGCATCCTATCAGTTTGGGTTACTAGGACAATATTGTGCGCCTTGTTGAGAGATATCGATTTCATTTTTTTAAGTAGACGATTCGATCAATTTTATCCGAGATATGATGAAAAACTGAATGTTGTTGAAAATATCGTCAATGTCCTGGGGAGTACGAGTAATCGATATTCGGATCCTCTTTTGGGAATCTAAGAATACTGCAACCACAAATCATGTGCGGGGAACTCAATTTTTATATTTTTGATCGGGAACTCTAGAGAAATTTTTCGAGAAATAATAGATTATATACCCGAAAACACGTTATTTCGATTGAAACATAACCAAAACGAGAATTAACCCAGAACTGCTCAACAGAAGAATTGAAGAAAATGTAAAAACAAACCGAATGAAAAAAATTTGTACGTTGCACGATAAAAATTCATCGAGTTATGAAAATTTGAAATTTTTGATAGAAAAAATCGATAATTGCGAAATTTGACAAAATCACCCCGACGAAAAATTTTCTAACACTCATTGTTATACACCACCCAAGTTTCACCTAAATCGGAGATGCAAACTTTTTTCTGGTAGCTGGCATTCCTGCAGCCTCTCAGGAGATCTGTGATATACTCTCTCAAGTTTAGGATTTTTAATAGTGAAACGTTTCACCATGTCGGGCAAATATTTTAAACTTTAATACCGTATAACTCTCGCAAGGTCCAGTGGAATAGTTAACACCGGCGCCCACAGTGCAGTTCGCACCATTGCAAGGCAGGCAACCAACGCAAGTTTTGGAGTCGATCTTGATGTTCGTATCTAAGAGAGTATGAGATCAAGAGTAGTAAGAGAGGAGCAAAACTGACCACGTCGAAAATCTTCAGTGAAACCATCGAAAGAATAGAGAGATCTGTTTACTCTCACATCTGACTTATAACCAGTTAGCATACTTTCTGAGGATATTTTGGGGAGAAATATTATCCTTTAACCATATGATGACGTTTGTATTAGGATAAAAATGGCGGTAACTCTCTAACAGGATCATAAATTGTATCTCCACGAATTACAAAATGCACAATATTGTGCCTTCAATCGAAGTACTTGAATCACCAACTGTTACCGATTTCGATTGTGGGACAATTTTAGACATGATAGAGCTTGGCGCGCATGCAATATTTTGTTTTAAGAGCTCTCGAAGAAGCCCAAGGGTGACATGTTTGGAGCAGAATCAAATTTGTGCTACCAGTCCGTCATTTCTCGACCCTTCAATATCGCTAGGAGCCAGCCGGAACGGGCCATGTTCAAGGGGAAATAACCAGCAATGTACACCGGTGTGCAACCACAAGTTGATATCAAGCTCATTCACAAGTTGGCATCAAGCTTGAAGGCAGCTTGTGAATGAGCTTGATATCAACTTGTGAAACAGCTTGCTATCAACTTGTGGAATCTCTGTGGGCCCCGCGCTCCCTTACCCTTGTTTATACTCGTGTTCTTTCATGTTTTTCAGGCAAATCAAACAGTTTATCATGTAGAAATTTTTTACATGGTGATAGGGCATACAAAATATGATTCACTTCTTCTAAGTGGTGGTTCTTCGTATAGAAAGGACGCTGAAGTTATTGAAAAAAACGCCCGATATTCAAATATGAAATTTCGGCTGCTTCCTGAAAGGAATATTGTAGGAAACGCTTCACTCACCTTGAGTATCGACTAATTCTCCAACTTGATGATTAGAAATAGCGCAAATGGTCACGCCAATAGAAAGAAACAATGTATTAGAAAATGTATAAAATGGATCTGAAAAGAAGATTATTCTTCACTTACGAACCTTTTTGTGAAAACTGCTTAATGATCAGAAGCCTTCATTTATGGATGAGAACGTGTAGAAATTATAAGTATTCCACCAAATATCCATTTCGGACATCTTCACATTCTGAAAAGACGAGAGTTTCATAGGAACTCCGCAGTAAATAATACCTCAATGTGAATGTCGCCGTTCTCCACGATTCCCGTAGTAATTTTAGACAGAAAATACGATGAAATTCGATAAATAACAGTAGAAAATCGATAAATTGATTTGAAAATGAGACGCGGTGAACGCGCCCGTGCTTGAAGTGCACTGTCTGGAGTTGTTTACGAGTATTTTCCCCGGTTACGGCAACTTGATATCAACTTGTGAAACTGCTTGATATCAACTTGTGAAATCGGGAGCTTGATATCAAGTTGATATTCGCTCTAGGCTTGATATCAACTTGTGGTTGCACACCGGTGTATGTGCGATTTTCCGCGAGATTTTGTTTGTTTCTATTTTCTATTTGTGATCAAATGAAAATATTACTAACCAAGAAATATGGTAACATATTCTTCTGCAATTTGCAATCGGAATGTCGAAGCCGTATAGACTTTCGAGAATAAGTATTTCTAAATGAATATATTATCATACCTACTGTAGTTTTAACCGTATTTAACTTGTAGTGCACTTGACATAGCAATCGATATTGTAACCTAATTCAATATTCATCTAATGTATTTCGAAAAACCGGAAAATATCAACAAGGGGCGGACCCTCATTCATCTTCTTACTCTGTGAATCAAGCGGTCACGTCTCATTCACTTATTGGATTAGGAGTTGAGTGGTCTGGTATTGTGACATAGTGCCGCCTTATCTATTATGGAAGTTTTTATTAAATCGATACCATTATCACAATTGTCAAAAAATATTAAATTTACTAGTAAATTTCACTGCAGTGAAGTTTGAAGTGTATGCAAGAAAAATCAGATTTTGGAATCTCTATATATTATTATATTATTACTAAAATAATACGATCAAACAATATATCAAATTGATTCTTCCTGTGACGGCGAGAAAGCATACAAAAATGGGTAGAGAACGTCCCTATTTTGTAAAGATTGGAAGTCCGTGTTTTGTCTGGTTGGTATGGTAGTATCATTTTATAAATGTAATTTCAAATATGGTTTCCTTCAAAATACAGAGAAAAAAATAGGAGGGATCTATTCTAATTTTTGAGACCTTGTGCCCTATTGTGAAACTGGGAAAAGCGTATGATACCGTATTGATCAAAAGTATAAGCCCAAAATTTCGAATTATAAATGTTGGACATCTGTAGAATTTTTAGAATCTTTAGAACCGGGGATCAGCCATCGATTGGAATTGTTTAGTGGAAGGCAGTTAGAACCTAGTGCCTGTTTTCCGGTGATTTCTAAATAGATCGATTTTTCGTTATTGTGATGATGCAACACTACAATGATATTCCCGGGCGAGTATTTGCTCTGAGGACAATTGTTCAGCCGGATCTTGATGGCTACTCAAAGCTGTGTCAAACTCATTTTCGATTTTTTTTGCCCCACTTGATTCGATCCTTGCGCGACAGGCGTGATTTGCAACTTCAAAATTTGGGCAAATACTTTGTCGTGAAATTATCTTTTTTGATGTATTTCGTGAATTTATCTTAATTGATGCCGTTCTAAAACAATATATGACAATACATCAGTGCGTTCGCATAAGGAGAGCAAATATTTTTAGAAATGGCCACAGCAAAAAGTGGCCACTTATATATTTCATATATTCTGACAGCCCTTGGTATGCTCTATCGATTTATGTTCACTCATGATCTGATGTCTTTTTTTGCTTAATGTTAATTACATAAGGTAACAAGTAAGCTATTTTTAAGGTATTTGAACTGCAGCACGACAGGAAGAAGATTTATAGATTTGGTTGTAAAACCAATTTTGATCGCATTGAATTTTGACATGACCTCAATAAGTCAATGTTTCGAGTGTGGTACTTTACTCAAATGATGGAAATAATGGTTCTCAATCGAGAGAGAAACTCAAAACATTGATTCATTGAGCTCATTATAATGACCAGTGGCACATCACCAATATAGGAAACATATTTTGCATTGCTTTTTTTTCGAAATAAAAAAATAGAAACGATATTTAAAGGGACCAGGCAGTCAAAAAATAAGTTATTTTTAAATAAAAGAAAATTCTGTTCCCGGAAGAATGCTAAAAACCGCGTATTTTTGCGATTTTTTTGAAATTAGTTATGAATTTTCGAAGTTTCGCTTTTTCACCACAGCGGGATACGGTAGCGACTACACCACAATTAGTATCTCCAAAACCAGCTACTTTGACGGAATGTGATTGTGTTCATTCAGTCCGGGAGTGGTCAAACCCTCAACAATCCTGTTTTTGCAATAATATCAAATCATCAGAGCAAATTAAACAGGAAATAGGCGACACACCGTTCCAGAGTCTAATTTCTAATTAAAATAACTAATTGTAAAAAAATGCTAAGAATGTAATTTTTTCTTCATTATACATTAGATGATAGTGAGAAAAGCTGAATAAAAAATAATGAGAATTAAAAATCTATTTTTGGAGGCTGCCTGGTCCCTTTAAGAAAAATGAAAATTTGCATAAACAAATTGCATGATGATATGTAGCTTTTCAAGGCAGAATTGCTGTTGCGACCAAACCTCTATCTATTCTCCCTGTCGCGTAATTCCCTTCGAGAGAATCAGGGGATTGGCAAAATGCCAGCACACAGGCTCTCTCACTTTCTCTCCTCTCTCGCTGACCCCTTCCCATGACTCTCTTTTGATCTACCTCTCTCCTACACCCCCTGTAAAATGCCGTGCGAGTATGGTGCGAGCATCGTGAGTAGTATATATAAACCTGCCTCCAACGCACTTTCCCACCCACATTTAAAAACAATCTAAAATAGCGTTTATTCCATCAATGTTCAGCCAAATGTCTTTTCATCTCTTCACCAAAGCCAAATGTCTTTTCATCTCTTCACCGGGAGAGTAAACAACATTTCGCTGAACATTGGTAGAATAAACGCTATTTGGATTTTTTAAAAAATGTGGGTGGGAAAGTGCGTTGGAGGGTGTAAGTGGGGGATATTAGGGATTGTGAAATATCGGTTTTTGTTTGTTTTGGTGAAGAGATGAAAAGACATTTGGCTGAACATTGATGGAATAAACGCTATTTTAGATTGTTTTTAAATGTGGGTGGGAAAGTGCGTTGGAGGCAGGTTTATATATACTACTATCGTGTAATCGCGCGCGCACTTGGAATTTTGCCAACTTTTTTGAAAATTCGGACCAGTGTGTTTTTCTGTTCTATTTTTCTTTATTTATCGATTTGTTGGATCTTTGAGCGATGTCTTTGTTATTTATTTTGCTCAAAGTGAGATGCTGGCAGTTCTCTCGATTACGACGTGCTTGATAGGGGTAGCTCTTGTTTTGTCATCGCCTAATTCCGTTTTATCATTGTTGTTTAAATTCCTTGTTTTCGTTCAGTTTTGGAGGGATCTAGGCAACGACGAGGCCTCCAAGTCGGCGCGTATCACCGCCTTCATGGGAGTAAAGGCTGGAGCGAACTACATCCTCCGCCACGTAAGTATTTCGCAGACTCAGTGCATATTTTTCCTTCATTTTGACGTTGCTAAACGAGTTATTTATTCTTTTCATTTTTCAGCAGAAGCTCCTCAAGCACCGCAACAAGAAGGCCCACATCATGGAGCTACAGCGTAACTGAAGCGCCATCGCCGATTAGGTCGAATGGGCGCGTGGGCGTCTTGAGAAGCAGGTGAGGACGGAATCTTTTTTTGTTTCGCGTTTGCGATTATCAAATGACTCATAGATGGGCAATGGTTGTTGCTCGAAGGTCTAAAGCGGGAGGGTCGGAGATAAACCTGGTCAATTTGACCTCACCAGGTTTAGCTTTGAGCGAAAAGAGGGAGAGTCTGTGGCAAAAAGCGGGAGGGTACTGCTGCTGGCTACACCGTAGCCCATGCATGAAATGACTGTTCGCCTGTCCGATATAATTGACGAACATCATCCAGTCCACTGCTGCCTACCTTTATTAAATATTGTTCTACCGTATTTATTAGGGTTCCCTTATTGGAAACTATTGGAAATGGGAAATGTGGAGAACAAAGAAACGCAGACCGCAACGCGTGTGAAAGAGTGAGTGAAATGGAGAGACAAGAAGGCAAAGTCATTTCCAATACTTCCAATAAGGGAACCCTAGTATTTATATCGAATACGCATTCAAGCTTTGCCTTTTCAGGTCATCACCGATCAGGTTTTCGCCCAGGACGAGATGGTCGACATCATTGATGTTACCCGCGGAAAGGGATTCAAGTGTGTTACTACCATATAGCACACCAAGAAGCTTACTCGCAAGACCCACAAAGTAATTCATGTTGCATTTATATCGAAACTGCAATGCGTTAACAGCTGAAAGTAGCTAACATAATGATGCTCGTTGATAGAATAGTCGGTGTTGAGCCCACTCGGGCAAATGCTGATAAAATTTGGTTTACGCGTTTATTTATATTTCCTTTAATAGGTCGCGTCCAGTTCACGGTTGCCCGTTCTGGTGAGAAGGAATACCATCACCGTACCGATATGAACAAGAAGATCTACCGTATCCGCAAGTCTGCTCCCATCGCTGACGGCAAGGCTAACGGAGCCACCGATTTTTAGTCTTCGGAGAGATTAATATTGTCCACAAATTATTACTAAATGCTGAATCACTTATGAAAATCGATAAATCTCTTATTCCTGCGAGTTATGGGACAGGAAAATAGAATCGGGGGAATCTGTGTTTAGTTTTCAAGAAATTGGCAAAATGCCAGGGTTACGGTACTTGCAGTTCTCTCTCTTTCTCTATGCCCTCTTTCTCTCGTATACCTCCCTGTAGAACGTAGTGAGATCATGAATGAACCATAAATCGATAGAGCATACCATGGGTTATCAGAAAATGTAAAATAAACAAGTACTCACTTTTTGCTGTACGGAGGGATCGAAATGCTTATGCAATCGCACTGATAAGTTTTCATGACCATGCCCATCGCCAACTCGATTCTCCTCTGAAAGTGTTATTGAAGTCCACCCACACTCAATCGCGTTTCTTGAGTGCTATTGGGATTGGAAACGAGTGTGAGAGAACATTTTCCACGTCGTTTTTTTCCGTCCACGTTTTGCGAAGTTGGAATATGCGCTGCAAAAATACCGAATTATATATAATGGAAAAAGTAACCATGAAAACGATTTGCACAAACGGCGAGAGAGAGAAAAACGAAAAAAACAATTATTTTTGGATTTTTTTGCGAATGGGTATATTTTTCGATTGGGCACAGTTAAAAGTGCCGCCGAAAAAGACGTGATAATCATTTGTTTCACAATTATAATATGAAAAATATTTATTTTAGAAATTGATTTTATAATAAACAGCTATGATTGATGCGTTCTGCCAAAAGTTGAAAATTTCAGTTTTGGACATATCTCAGCCGCGTTTGATCTATGAAACTTTTCATAACCAATTTCTGTCTCTACGGTTAATGTTTACTCTAGGCAGAGGTGAAATAGGTACCATTCGTCAAATTTTCCATGTGTCCACAGCCCTTTGGAACCATTTTTGGCGATTTTCTTCTACTAAATGTTCTTCGATTGCTATCTAGGGAAGAATTCGACAAATGAGAGTTGCGTAAGAGATGTAGGGACCACCATTTTCTATCCGATCCCGTTTTCGATACTGATGTACGATTCGAAAGCTTGTTCCTCACGGTAGGAAAGAGGGGCGCGTGTTCTGTTTTTACTATCGTGTAACGTAATGCCGTGTATCAAAAATAAGAGAAATCGGCTAGTCCCGCCACTTGCTAGAGCAAGTGGAAGGTCAAAAGTGGGCATTATTCAGGCTACTTTCACAATTGAAGCGCTCCAGAATCCGTTCTGGAAGAGGGCCGCTTCTTTTGAAAGTTTTATCGAATAAAGTAGGTATCACCTCATAACATGTCCAAAAAAATGGCAAAAAAAATATTTGGTTGGTTATAAGGTAAATCAAATTCTGCCATGCCCTTTGACTTGGAAAAGCATGGATTCTAGACACATTTAAAGAACGAAAAAATGCTACTAGAGTCTTTACGACCGCCTATTCAGCATAGGGTAGTTTTTGCTTGTATGTCCTTTTCTCGATCGACTCAGATACTCTCTCTTTTATCTCAAACTTACATATTTTTGTTATATCATTTCCTTGAGCATAAGTTGTTACTTCCGTTGTTTGCGATAGACCGCATGACAGTAGTAGCGTGTTTGCCCACGTGAGCTAAAGAATATTAAGTGGTATATTGCTTTAGGATCGCAAGAAAACTGGTATCTACGCGCAAAAAGTGGGTGACAATACCGCAACGACATTTCCGCAACGGGTTATAACTAAATGCAACTTTGAAGAATCTTCGAATTTGTTTTCCTCACTTTCAATATGCACGCCCCCATCAATCGCGGCGCCTATTATATTTCTCCAATCACTTTGAGTTTTTCACTTATTAGTTAATTAGCTAATAATCGAAATTCGAATTATTAATTTTGAAAGGCCGTATAAAACTTCGATTGGCTAATAGGGTTAATGTAGAAAAAGTTATTTTAATTTTAAATCCCCGTTGCGGAAATGTCGTGTTTTGACGGAAAGTTTTGCATGTTTCTGTTCTACAGGGTGCTCAAAAAGTACGGCCCGTACTTTTTGAGCACCCTGTAGAACAGAAATTTGAAGTTAAGGATCTTGGTTTCTTAGTAGGGCAGGCCCTTACTGTTTCCAGTCATTGCACGGCCGTTTCTCAAAAGAGTACTACTGCCAGCCACATCATACTAAGAGCCCTACGCACCAAAAACGTTGAAATGGTCTTAAAAGCTTGCACGATCTTTATTATAACCATCCGCGAAAGTGCACAGCGTTTCACGAGTATGGGGAGAGTAGACCTAGGAAAATCCCCGTTTGAACTTATCTTGCGCATCAGACAACTGATATAGGAAGGGTTCTCGATGCGGCGCCACATGTACGGTAATTGTCGCACTATTGATCGAGCGCGCGCAGCTTATATAGAGTATTGAGAAAGCGGTCCTGACGCGAGCCGGGTTTGGCGATGGAGGCGAGAGGCGACATATAGCCCCGCCCCCTCGCATGATCGATCTCGATTCGTCCCGCCCGCTCGCTTGGCTGCGGCACAGAGACAGCTCTGCGTCTCTGCACCGCTCGAAGGCGGGAGAGACCTTTCCACCCCGTCTCGAGTAAAGCGCGTCATCCCGATATAAAAGAACCCGTTCTTTCGCTTCGCCGTCTGGCCTCTCTCTTCCGCGAACGCTCTCTAGCTTTTGTCTAGCCGTCTAGCCCTTATGTCTGCTCTCGAAATGCTGTGAAGTGCCTCTATGGTCTTCAACCCCTACCAAAAGAAGATCATTTTTGCCACATCATTTTGCTACTTTTCACTAGAAATGGAATGATTTTCAGAAATTGTTTGTCGGCATCGAACGACAGGCAACACAGTTTTTGCCCTAGAGCTTTTTTTCGTTTTTGCAAGGCTTTTCGTAAATTCCCGTAATTCGACCAGTTTCGCTCAGTGAACAACCCTCTCCCCCGATGTTCGTGTTTCGCTTGCTAAATTGCATTGCAAAATGTTATTGCTTCTTATTTGTAACTGCGTTTTTTCATGTGAATTGACATAAATATATAATAGCAGAGAACGTTTATATATATATATATAATGGCTATTTATAAATGAATGCGAACTTCACGAGCTCATCTACGCACTCGAAATCGGTTTCGGTAGGATACAAACCGTTAAAGGAGGAGGAACACGAAAAATAGAATATCGATTTGTTGGCATTAATCGCTTTCTCGTGTGAACGATAATAGAAATCCAAAATTGGAGATCTCTATCTTTCCTCTGAACTGAGATACGCGCGCGCAAAGAAACTACAATAGCTAAGGGAGAATCAGGGTCAAGTGCTGATTACGGTAGAGGGGGCGGTCTCTCACGTGCGCGAGTAAGCAAATCTCTCGATCAACTTTTACTCTCCTCTCGAGTTTGCGTGTACTCCCTTCCCTTCCTCTCCCTCGTCCCCCACGGGGAAGAGGTAATCGCCAAAAGTCTCACTGTGTATAGCAGCGCACTCAGTTTGCGATTATTATCCTCAACCTTTCCTTACAGTATAAACACCTGTCGCTAAGAAAATTCCATGCGGGGATCGGTGGTGTTAATCCTCCTTTAAAATGAATAGAAATAAAGAAAATCAGTAATGGCATTCTAATGCCGACCGAAACCGACATAGACATACGACATAGACATAAACCGACATACGTGGATGAGTTCGCAAAGTTCGAATTCATTTATAAAAGGCCTTAAATTGCATAGGGCGATCATCAGAACGATAGAAAATTAATTGCAATATGAAAAGTACACCAGTACACCGGCACCCGCTCGACAGCTAACCACACCACTTTTCATTACTGTACTTTCCAATCCATAATTGTCTTAGTTATGAAAACGCATTTCTGGAATTTCGATGAAACATAAGTGTTACAAAAATTGAACGATTTCGTTCACAAACAACGATTTGCCAGCCTGTCGCAAAAAAAGCGCCGAAAAGAGGCGACTTTCGCCGAAAATGTTCACTTGCGTCCGTTTTGAGGGTACTCATTCAACCACTTTTCGGTTGTGTACAGTATTAGAGAGGGGGTGAAAAAGGTCTCGTGATTTTGCACGCACTCTCGATCGATCGGTGAGTGAGAGGAGAGTGGGAGACAATTTCTGACCTCTAATGCGATGTTAAAAATCGAGGAAAAGATCAGAGATGTGATCTCTTGCTTGTTAAAAATTCCAAACAAAAGATCGACAAAAGATCAAATATTTGAATTCCCGCACTTTCTGTTTTTATCGATTATCTCGGCTCCCAGAGAAGGTAGAGACTCAATTTTTGGATCACGTGTTCCAAATAGGAGTGTCGATGGTCACCTAAGGTTTCAACATTCTAGCCCCACTGGAAATCGAGATATGCGCAAAAATCGATAAATGCGGGAATTCAAATTTGAGATCTTTTCGATCTTTTAGTCGTGAATTTTTTAACAGGCAGATGTCAACATTTGAGATCTTTTCGAAGATTTTTAACGCCATATTAATGACTCTGTTTCCAGCATTCGAATCTCTCGTGTTGTAAAGGAATAAGGGTGAGTAACTGAACCGTTAGATTCAACGTAAGAGCTATAATAACTAAACGTTTCAAGTATTATAGTTGTAAGACACGTCTTCTGATAGATTGCAGGAATCCGACCACCCCCGCGCACAGCTGCCAAAAGTTTGTTCGATCTTGATGAAATAATTATGGTGGATGTTGTTGGGGACGAAGATAAACATTTACTGGTTCATTTGGCCCAGAACCGGATATTAGGCAAAATCCGGCTCTAGAACCGGCTCCGGAGTATCTCAGCTTAAAATGGTGCTACAGTACTGCGGTAGGGCTTAAAATTTGTAGAATAATATTCTAAGCAACTTTCATGTTGAATACTTTACGATAAGAAGCCAACTTCAAGTTGAAAAATATTTTCAAATGAGAAAAAAATGTACAAAAAATTGGAAAGTTTACAAACACTAATTGTTGGACCCATTAGAAAAAAAAACTCAAATGGTTGCGCGATGCCCGAGGTGATTCTGGACGAAAACATTTTTAGTATAGTTTCCAGAATTCTTACGCCCGGAGTTACCGACTCTCAAATAAGCACAGCCTCAAAGAGGTATCGCGAAGTTCGCAGCCGTCTATCGTTGACAAGATCGATGTCTGGTATGCCCGTGCAACTTTTGAGGGACCCTAACGACTATTGACAACTGTAAGAACATTACGGATTTTAAATTTGCACCAGCTGATTTACTGCGGTACATGTATGACAAGTGTGAAATTATATAAAATGGAAACTCACCTCTATAAAGTTTTGAATTTTATCGTGCTGTCCCACCAAGGTAATTTGCCACTCGTAAGGCGATCTGTGAAATTCCGAGAATAATTTAAATTCATTTCCTTTTTGATATTTTCGAAATACTGAATTGACTCAAAACAATTCTCCGGTATGAGACAAAAACAATCACGAAGTAACTACAAGAAAGTTTCGAAATGAAAATAGTAA
This sequence comes from Pristionchus fissidentatus, assembly GCA_036245785.1. Taxonomy (NCBI): domain Eukaryota; kingdom Metazoa; phylum Nematoda; class Chromadorea; order Rhabditida; family Neodiplogasteridae; genus Pristionchus; species Pristionchus fissidentatus. The sequence continues at coordinate 21,725,500 of BTSY01000002.1, forward strand.
TATTTACTTTGAAATCGAATATTAGCCGTGTTCAAAGGTGTTAAAGAAGGTGTCCCACGAATATTTGGTCAGCTGAGTTCTCACTGTGGGGTAATGGAGATCGAATACCCGACGAGAGCCTCGAAAATCACATGTTTCAGTTTTTAGTTTGAAGAAAGTTATGTTTAATAAACTGTCCAAAACGACCAGAATTCTTACAATATTTCACATTGAACCTGCAATCTTTTCACGGTGGGAGTTGGAATTTTGGGAAAAGAAGTCAGAGAAAGGGAGAGAGATAATGGGAAAAGAGGAGGGTGCGCGAGGGAAACCGCGCGTGCATTTGTGTTTCACCATCTTCTGATAAGAGAAATGAAACGTCGAACATCGTGGGAAATAAAGGTTGTAATCATTCGTGGGACGCCTTCTTTAACACACCAAAAATGACCTGTTTTTAGAATTTCCAAAAAAACACATCTGCTTCTTGCGAATACCTTTTAAATCACTTTATAAATCACGTTAATTTTAAAGCAGTGAGCAAGCTTTTGTATGAATTGTTCAATGTGTTTATGTGGGAAATGATAGTCAGCATATCGACTAATTGCAGGGGTGATTCGGTAGAGGTTTATGGTTGAACTGGTATATCCTTGTGTGGAAGTGGAGAGGTAGGCATGGTACCTTTAGATCGAGATTGCCCGGTCGACATTGGTAAAGGAAAAAAGCTCACATAAAATCTATCATGACACCGTTCTCGCAAGTGTCAATTGGCTTCTTCGAGAGTTTTAGCTGCTTCTCTGGTCCACCATCACAAGATCCCGAAACGAAACAAGTTTTCTAAATTAATTATTGTATATCACGCTTCTCATTCTCAGGAGAGACTTGACTGGGAGTGGCATTTTTCAACCGGTCAAAAATCAAAGAATGAAAGTCGAATTCCTACATTCTTCTCTATCGCGATTGCGCGTAGTCCAATATCTGTAGGGATGTCGCTGTGCGGATGATCGCGTGATACGTCCTTGAATACTCTAGGGCATCTTCGGATATTCCACGTATGAATCCCTCCATCTCACTGGCGGCGTTCCTGGTGGTTTGCAGAGATCGGGAGGGGAGGGGAAACAATTCAGCGACTGTGTTGACCATCTGCCGTCGTCCCGTCGAAGCACGTGCCCGGCCAATTAATGCTCCGCTTGTTTAAAGGGACCTGGCACTGCCTGCAGACGTGCCTGCAGATCCACCCAACCAAGGGGGTTAAGAAATGTTGGTAGTGATTGGTAAATCACGATCCAAACATGCCTCGAAAGGGGTCCCCGATTCACGTGCACACAACACGAGAATAGCCTCGCAACAGGCCGCTGATCATCTCAGGACAGGCTCTCGTTGCCCCTCAGGCATAGGGGTGGTCGAGACCGCCTTGCGTGTAGAAGACCTAACACCTTTACTGTAAATGAAGTGAATTTCAGATTAAAGAGAATTTTATTTGGATTCGAACGCAAAAAATCGCATATTTTTACGATTTTTTTGAAATTAGTTATGAATTTTCAAAGATCACATTTTTGGCTGGAATGCCCCAGCACTACTGTGTTTAGCGGCTAAACACAGTAGTGCCGGGGCATCCTAGCCGAAAATGAGATCTTTGAAAATTCATAACTAATTTTAAAAAAATCGTAAAAATATGCGATTTTTTTGCGTTCGAATCCAAATAAAATTCTCTTTAATCTGAAATTCACTTCATTTACAGTGCCAGGTCCCTTTAATGTAGCGTATTGGGTTTGTGAGGAGTGAGTGCCGACGGACGTCCGAGCTGCGGCGCTTCTTCTGGTGCATCGTGTACAGATTCGTTCGAATCAACTAATTCTCTAGTAGTGTCGTCTGCATGTAGGAGATGCATGTAGGAAATAATTTGAGAGAGGTCACGGCTCGGCAGCTTAGTACAGAGCGGGAATGACGTGCGAGTCGAAGAGCTTGGTGTCCTTTAGCACGGATATGAGTTCTCTGATGCTCCCTTAGGCAGCCCTGGCTGCTTTCTTCCTCCTTCTCAGTTCCGTTTCGATGGATCTGTCGCCTCGTAGTTGCAGTTGCAAAAAATGATAAAGGTTGAAAAATTACCGAATTGAGTTCTAAACAACTAGTTCAAAAACGACCCGTACTAAAATAACCAATTCTAAAACGAAAAGTGCTAAAATGAGAGTGATAAAATGGAAAACCCTCAAAAGAAACTGACCATTTCGCATTCGGCCCAATTAATTTTGTATGTTGCGGGAAAGCGAAAGTCCATTTCTGAAGTTGTTTTGTTGTTTTATGAACAGTCTGTTAACCCTTTTTCGAAAAGAAGCAATACCTTTCTGGAGCTTTGAAGTGAACCCTTCGTATAACCGAAGCACAGCGCCTGCACATTCACAATATATTTCTAATTTTGAGACAATTTATTGCTCACCATTAGAGTCGGTGACTTTCAATCCCAACGTTGTAGAAGTGCTCGTGTCTTTGAACAGTGCCTCCTAAAATGATGAAAACTGTTTATGCTTTAAATGCTCTAAAAATGTCGAAATATAAATCAAACTAACAATGGAATCGGAGTTTGGAAATTCAAGAGTGTACGAACATTTCACTCTGCCGGTGATTTTAGTCGGCACATTGTCTGTAACCGAAATACACATTAAAAATATTTGAGAGGAATCGCGAGAAACTCGAGCATGACTGGGACGTAGAATTTTATGATTTTTAATTTGGCTGAAAATATGGCCTAAGGTATTTTAAACCTTCCTCTATCGAATGGCGTTTTCAGAATTTCGATAAAAAATTTCGCAATAGCGTGAAACATAAACAAACCTAGTGACTCAGCGAAAAAAATAGAGAGTGGCATGTTTGAAAAATCATAACATACTTCAAAATGAAGATAGCGACTCGTTCTTTTTAGTAAGATAGGAAATCACCCCGACTACAAACTACAACTATTGACCTCATTCCTGGCTGATGCACCGGTGCGGGGCCGTCACTTTTTTAAAAATTTAATTATTTTTCTTAAAACTAAAAACCCAATGGGTTAGTAGTAGCCGTAGTAGTTTTGTACGACTAGATAGCTATTCACTTTCAAAAAAAAGGAAAATGTTTGAGGCATTATGAGGAAACTCATTACCAAGTAGCGCCAAAATAGTGCCAATTTAAAATGTCGATTTCGATTACTGAATATGTAGGCAGAAATAACCCATTTAAAGCTCAACAAACATTGAAATCCAAGTAAATCAATGTCGAACTATCAAAACTTATTATATGGATATAGATTTGACACATTAGCGCATAATTGAACCGGGGTTTTTTTATGAAAAAAAAATTTCGGTCGAATTTTTTGGAAATTTTTTTCTTAAAAAATCCCGAAAAAGAATCGTCTCAAAACTAATAGGAATATTGTTTTTAGCTCATTTACGATTATGTTCATCACTAACTTGAATGATTTCAACAATTTGACCATGAGATGTCATTGGCCTGTCGCACGAAATCGCGGGCGTCTTTAAAAGTTCTGTACGGATTTGGCCCATTTTTTGGTTTTAAATAGTACACACAGTGACTATAATAAAAAGCAAAAAAAAAACCATTGCGTTTTTAGTTTTAAGAAAAATAATTAAATTTTTAAAAAAGTGACAGCCCCGCACCGGTGCATCAGCCAGGAATGAGTTCAATAGTTGTAGTTTGTAGTCGGGGTGATTCCCTATCTTACCTGAAAAAGAACGAGTCGCTATCTTCATTTTGAAGTATGTTATGATTTTTCAAACATGCCACTCTCTAATTTTTTCGCTGAGTCACCAGGTTTGTATGTATTTCACGCGATTGCAAAATTTTTATCGAAATTCTGAAAACGCCATTCGATAGAGGAAGGTTTGAAATACCTTAGGCCATATTTTCAGCCTAATTGAAAATCATAAAATTTCTACGTCCCCGCTATCCCGGATATGATCGATTTTCTCGCGACTCCTCTCATATTTCTCTATTTTTCTCACTTGTTAATGTGTAAATGGGATTAGCGTTGGATGGGACGGCTCCTGATGACTCAGTGAGAGAAGATGGATCACATTTCATCATAGGCAAAAAATTCCAGTCAAACTGAAATTATTTTTTGACTTTTGAATTTGAGAGTTTTGAATTCTTATTATCAAAATAAAATATCAAATCAGAGTGTTTCCGAAACTGAATAGGTTAGGCGATTCACCAATTTCATTCCGACTTTTCTCCATTTAGAAATTGAAAAATAAAGACCTTTTTTTCCTATGGTTCTCGAATCTTTACTGTGAGAGCTTTCTTTCGCTTACCATTAAAACGCGTTCTGACGGAGGGATGGCACAGGGACTCAAAATGGCCTAGGGGTGGGATACACTTCAGCAAAAAAAATTTACCCCAATTATCGATTTTTGACCTACCAAAATCGAAATTTTCATCGTCGTTTTTCACCCTCGTGTTATATATCATTCGATAGAGCATCAAAAGTTATGCGGAAATCTATGTTATCGTGTATATTGGATAAGTCCTGAAAAGTTGACCAAATATGTAAAAAGGGATGACGAATCTAATAAAAACATATCTCGAAACCAAACTCGATGCAGCATGGTTTTATTTAGCAAATACTACCACCCGAATCGACAAATTCACGTCGTAGGTTCGAGTCCGCCTGCCCACTTGAAATTTTTGCCAGATTTTTAAAGTCACCAGATGATGTTTTCTTTTTTCTCACAATCAACTTTGATGCACCTTCTGATGTATTGTGCATAGTTTTTATGTGATTGATTCATTCAATGTTGATCTAGGACAGTAGCCGCCAATATTACACGAAATTGGTATTTTTCAATTGCAACTTTATTCATTGTCGTCGGATCTCTCTAATTTGTTGAGAGGAATAATAATGCATGATTCCCAGCGATAATATCTTGTTCATTACATGCTGCAATGGTCGTACGACCTAGTGCTGCAAAGTCATGTTGTGGGGGCAAAATCGACAATAAATGGCCATTTAATATATGTTTGCACGATGTTTAAACAATTGTGCTGAAGCCGAGAAGCGTTCAAAATTCATCAAACTTCTTCATTTATCACAGCGAAAGTTCTGGATTGCATTCCACAACATAGTCGCTGCACGTCGAAATATTGTTCCGCAACAGTGACGTAATGTTGCTGTAACTTCTGATGTTCGCGGCATCCCGTCCATACTTACATAGTGGATGGGTAATGACTCCACGGTAATAACCTGCACGAAGCAGCCTGATTCCTTATTGTCAGCGAAAGTTATACTGGAAGATTCCAGAAAAGCGTGGCACAGGCAGTACGTGCAGCGCGGTTTGTACGACAGCTAACGGCATAATAAAAAAGTGAATTCATTCGATAGCTCAGTAGTGCATTTATTATCATGCATTATTATTCTTCTCAAAAAATTAGAGAGATCCGACGACAATGAATAAAGTTACTATTGAAAAATACCAATTTCGTGTAATATTGGCGGCTACTGTCCTAGATCAACATTGAATGAATCAATCACATAAAAACTATGCACAATACATCAGAAGGTGTATTTGCTAAATAAAACCATGCTGGGCATCGAGTTTGGTTTCGAGATATGTTTTATTAGATTCGTCATCCTTTTTTTACATATTGGGTCAACTTTTCAGGACCCGGAAATCATGGGAACAGAGGGAAAGAAATAATTGAATTTTTATTAAAATTTCGATTTTGGTAGGAAAATCGATAATTGGGGTCAAATTTTTGGCTGAAGTGTACCCCACCCCTAGGCACTTCAACCCTAAAGTTTGAAGTTCCTACGGCCATTTTGAGTCCCTGTGCCATCCCCTCCTGCGCTGTTATGGAGAACTCGTTTTAAATTGCTCTGTTTCAGTTTTTCCTATAGAAAAGGTTTCACAATGTCTAAGTCCAAAACAAGTTTAAAACACACAATGACTTGTTCAGTTTGTTGGACGTTAGCAACGATTGTGATAGCCCATGACAGCTTGCTTCTGAATCAGCGAATTAATTTTTAAATTTTTTTTGCCAATTATTAAAACTCACTCTATTTTTACAATCATTCCGATTTCGCAGTTCTCAGGAGGATATCTCATCAGATTCAGTTGTCTCTCGATACTTCCAGCACATGTCCCAGGAACGAAGCAGGAATGCTAAATTGATAGGGATCGATTTCGCTAAAAAGAATTCGAGAAATTTGAATTGGTGGAGAAAAGCAACCAGTTTTATCGTAACTTATCAAAGTCGATTTGTCATTATGTCAAGAGGAATGATAAAAAGATTCTCTCACAATATTGCATGTGCTCCAATCAGATTTTGAACCAACTGATACCACGGCGATTTGAATAAAGATATAGATGTAGATAAAGCATGTCCAAGCTGTAATAGTAAAGTTAAAATCATAAAAGAATCCAAGATGGGGATGAAAAGTCTTCGGAATATACGAGGGAAATAATAACTCACCCCGGCCGACCATTCCGAGCGATCGAAAATGGACGAAATGAAATGGAGAGACGTGAGAAATGGAAGATTGATATTATAATAGTAGTCAAATTCAGAATTAATTTGAACCTTTCATTATTGTTAGAAGTGTTATGATAATGAGCAAAATGCGCTTCTTATTACCGCGCGTTTCTCACAAATCCACTTTCACGTGTTCTTCGAGAACCTCGGCTTGTGTTGCCTCTGATTGTCAGCCGGCAACGGTATGCACCCCCAGCTTGTTAACAAGTCTTATGTTGATTTCCAAGGGGAATTTCATCAGAAAAAGTGTGCCAGAGTGAGAGCAGACAACGAGACAGAGCTTGTTACCAACTTGGGGGAACGTCAACTTGATTTCAAGTTGGGGAATTTTTGTCTCGTTATCTGAATTTCTCATATCGCACACTCTCTCATTTGATGCGCTCGTTCCCCAAATTGGTATCAAGCCTGGAGGTAACTTGATGTTAGCTTGATACCAACTTGGGGATGGATTATAGTAATAATAATAATTATTAGTGTCGTGTGTCAGGCGGTTTACGCTTCAGATGAGAATGGGCAAATATTCTTCTTTAGTTGCACTCCACCAACTAGCAGGATTTGTTGAGGTTAAACTACGTTATGGTAGGGTGCACACTACGCTTTCAAAGTATGGTGCAGGGGGCGTTCAGTTGCCGTGCACAGTTTGGTCCAGGGGGCGTTCAGTTGCCGGGCACAATTCGGACCAGGGAGATCTTTACATCCATATCATATATATATCATATATATATATATCGCCCCTCCATTCCACAAACTCCATCGATTTCATTGATATAAACCTTCCAATAGTTCACAAAATCTGCTCAAAACTCCCCGCACGATCATCCACTTCCCCTGATAATATACCATATATCTTTCTCAAGCACTGCGCCGATTCGGTAGCACTCCCCCTCTGCATTTTGTTCAATAGATTTCTTCTCCATGGAAATTGCCCAAAAATTTGGAAACACGCTATTATTAAACCAATTTATAAAAATAAAGCAAGTAATTATCGTCCGATAAGTCTCACATGCTGCACTAGTAAAATATTAGAAAAAATCATCAGCCATTCATTGCATAAATATTTTTCATCTAATAGTCTCCTCCACCCTGCACAACACGGTTTCCTCAAGGGAAGATCGTGCTCCTCTGCACTCTTAGTCTCGTCCACTTCTATCTATCGGGCGCTAAATAGGGGATCTCATGTATCTATATGTTTCATTGACTTTACTAAAGCATTCGATACCATACCGTTAAATTCTCTCATTGACTCTCTCAGAGACAAAGGTATCACTGGATCTCTCCTTAGATTCATAAAATGCTTTGTCTCTGGGAGAACGCAATGTGTGAAAATCGATAATGATGAATCAAAGATCTACACAGCCGAGAGCGGAGTCCCTCAGGGGTCCGTTCTCGGCCCCCTTCTCTTTTTAGTTTATATCGACTCTCTCGCTCGCTGCCTTCCCCCCGAGGTCAAGGTCACTCTCTGCGCTGACGATGCCAAGCTGCTGACAGTCGACGACCCTGATCTTCTGCAGCGTGCAATCGATAGCGTCGGAGAATGGGCGAAGACCAATGGATTGGCCATCTCTATATCTAAAAGTGCCATAATGACACTCGGCTCTTCTCATCCCCCATATATTTTCAAATTGAATAATTCTGATTTACCATCAATTATCGATTTTCGAGACCTAGGAGTTACCTACGATAATCACCTACGTTTCCGCCCACACATTGATAATATTGTACAAAAAGCCCGTTCTCGCTCCTTTCACATCCTTCGTACTTTTAAAACTAGGAACCTCGAATTACTTCGTCGTCTATTTACTACCTATGTTCGTCCTATTCTTGAGAATGTTTCTGAAGTATGGTCTCCCTCTGAAGTCGATAGTATCAAATTATTAGAAAATGTTCAAAAGATATATACCAAATGTTGTTGTAAACGTCTAGGTTACGATACCTCTTACAATAGGCGCCTTTCTATCATGAATCTATCATTATTATCTAATCGCCGGTTACAAAACGATCTCGTGTCTTGTTTCAAAATCTTCTCTGGTATTGTTAATATTGACCCATCGTCAGTTTTCTACCTCCCCCAAATATTCGCGTACTTAGAGGCCATCGTTTTCGTATGCAAGTTCCAAATGCTAGATTGACCCATTTCCAGTCTTCGTTAGGATACCGTGTCATACCCCATTGGAACAAACTTCCTGATTATCTATTTGACCTGTCAGTGTCAGGATTTGTATCATCCATTAGAAAAATGTAATAGTCTTGTAATATTGCTGTTTGCATTGAGCTACTAGTTTAGCTCTCTTAGGTCACAACACTGTCAAATACCCCGTTATATATTTGCTCTCTCACATTTAATAATTGAAGGTGTAATTGTGATAAATATTATTATTATTATTATCCAACTCCAGATTCGGTCCAAGGGAAGATCGGTAACTGGCTCCAAAATCCGGTCCAGGGGAGCTCGATAGCCGGGTCCAGATTCGGTCCAGAGGGAGCTCGGTAGCCGGATTGAAGTTCGGTTCAGGGGGAGCTTTTTAGCCGGCCCCAAATTCGGTCAAGGGGAGCTTTTTAGCAGGCACCAAGACCGGTCCAGGGGGAGCTTTTTAGCACGCTTCAAGTCCGGTCCAGGGGGAGCTTTTTAGCCAGCTCCAAATTCGGTCCAGGGGGAGCTTTTTTAGCAGGCTCCAAGTCCGGTCCAGGGGGAGCTTTGCAGCCAGCTCCAGATTCGGTCCAGGAGAAGCAAGGTAGCCGGCACCAAGTTCGGTCCAGCAGGAATGTTAATCGCTAGAAAGAGAACTGGCTCATTCCGTTGCAAAAGGCTCGTGAAACTGAGAGCGATCAAAAAAAAGTTGTCACTACGCCACTTCGTGGCAACTTTTTTTTTGATCGCTCTCAGCCTCACGAGCCGTTCACAACGGAAACGCAAGCTACAGTGCGTTCAGAACGTTTTCGAACGAGCTCAGGCACATTTCTGACATCGCAAAGTACTTTTCCTATGATCACCTACGCTCTCTGAATCATTTTCAATTCCTTCACTTATAGGAATTCATTGTGTCTAACTGAATGTTTTTTTTGTTGCAGCGTGACTGACATTTTTCCAATTTCACCATAAATCGCTTCAAATTTGCTCTATCTTCTCATAACCCTTTGCATATGTTAACTGCTCAGAAAACCATTTAAATTTTTAATAAAAATCCGCTAATTTCACGGTCAAGTTTCACGGTCAAAATCCGCTAATTTCACGGTCACGCCGGACTAGCAATCCGAGACCCCCAGATTCGGCCCCCGCCGCGGGCAAACCTTTTGCCAGAAAGCGCCCTGACACGTTTTTAAGTATCGTGATACACGTTTTCGCCTGTTTTGTACGAGTTTTAAAGTGAAAAATCAAAAATTTCGAAAAGTTTCCTTCTGGAAATCGATCGCCGCGGGCAGGAATCCAATCGAAACGCTTATTGCCCCTAGCAATCGGTTCACCCATAGATTCTCAACCGAATCCACTCCCCAACTAGATCTTTAGAGCAAGTCCTATAGGGGGCCCTCGGTGAGACCACAATATTTTTTTGATTGAGTTTCCGACCTCGATTTTGCAACATGGCTGCAGCCACGTAGCGGCACCGCAGCTTGGAAAAAAATTCTAGGTAGGTCGTGGCCATGTCTCAACACCGTGAAAGTTAGGCAAGCGGAAAAAAATCCATGTAAGAATAATGCCCATTCAAAAAAGTATGCGTTGATTGCGTCATCACTATGTAATAACTGGAAGGTTTCGCAATACCCCAATAGTGGCATCGTAATCTCCAATGGATTTCACTTACTGCCGTACCATTATCAGATCGAAACCTCTTCGGGTTTAAAAGTTTTAACAAAAAGAAAAAGTGTCCGGAAACTTTTAACCGCTACTGTAGGTATTTTCCTTTTGAGGAAAAATTGCAAAATCTGCTATAAATCACCGAATTTGCAATTTCTTGTATACATTTTCGTTTCCAATAAAGTCAGTTCCCAATCACTGATTATAAATCGTCGGGTTTTAAAAATTCCTTTATTCATATTCGTTTCTTTTGTATAAATTACAAATTATATTTTCAAATTTCATGACGTCTCAACGGTTGTAGACGAAGAATTACTATGCGTAAGTTGCAATTTGTGGGTCTTCAATGATGGTGACAAATTTATTTTTTATGATTACAAAGACATCGATAAAATGGATGAATTCTGTAGATGCAAATACCAACCGACTTGTTCTCTAGAATCGCAGGGCCGATAGATGCTACTGGACCTACCAACGGATGTTACTATATATTAGAAAATGCTAACGTCTGTCTGTCTGTCTGTCTGTCTGTCTGTTCGTTTTTTTTGTCCAGATGTCCGTCCAGATTTTTTTCTCATTTTCCTTATATTTCGCTTCAAAATCATGCAATCTTCTCAGAACCTTTTGAATATGATAACTTATCAAAAAACCTTTCAAAATTTAAAAAGAAAAATGCGCTAATTTCATGGCCAAGTGGGTAGCGCGACAGACTTTAAATCCGAGACCCCCAGGTTCGACCCCCGCCGCGGGCAAACCTTTTGCCGCATTTTTCGCAAGTGCCAGAAAGTGTTCTAACACGTTTTTGAGTACCGGGAAACACGTTTTCACTTGTTTTGCCGAGTTTTAGCTTGAAAAATCGAAATTTTCGAAAACTTCTCAATTGGTTCGCAGAGCGTAGGGGGTCACAGAAAAAGTGTTTTGCGATGTCAGAAACGTGTCTGAACGTGTTCTAACACGTTTTAACATGAAAAATCGAAAAATTCGAAAAGTTCCAAAATGATTCAGAGAGCGTAGGGAGTCACAGGAAAAGTATTTTGCGATGTCAGAAACGTGTCTGAACGCGTTCTAACACGTTCAGACAAGTAAAGGCACCGTTGAATTCCCGCAAATTTCAAGGTCTCGCCACGACTTTCGGCCCGCTGGAAGAAACAAAAGCATAGCGTGGGTATCGAACCCGCGACCTCACGAATGCTAGGCTAACGTTTAACCGCTGCTCCACCTGGGATGATATCAGATAGGGCGCACACTATCTCTATCCCTACGTCGCTCGTGGAAATTGGATCAAATGAACAAGAATTTGTGTGTTTACTGTCCCTTTAAGATGAAAAAATCGAAAAATTTGAAAAGTTCCAAAATGATTCAGAGAGCGTAGGAAATCACAGGAAACGCATCTGAAAGTGTTCTAAAAGTTCTGAACGCACTGTATCCTGCGTTTCCGTTGTGAAAGGCTCGTGAGGCTGAGAGCGATCGAAAAAAGTTGCCACGGAGCCACGAGGTGGCGTAGTGGCAACTTTTTTCGATCGCTCTCAGCCTCACGAGCCTTTTGCAACGGAATAAGCCAGTACTCTTTGTAGCGATTAACACTCCCCAACATACTGCGAGCTTTAATGCAGCCGGGAGCCAACTACCGAGGTCCCCCTGGACCGAACCCGCACCCAGAACTATGCATAGAGCGTAGTGTACGCATAGAGCGTAGTGCATTTAACCTCAATACAACCCCGCTAGTTTTAGAGTTGCTGACCCTAAAAGCATAAGTGGTGCGGATATATGTTTGAAAGAAATGTTTTTTTTTAAATTAGAAATGAAATGGGTTTAAGATTGTTAAGTGTTATCGAAACGAGGGGTGAAATGCCCGAAAACAACCAAAAATGAGTCGAATGCTGGACGACTAAGAGGACGAGACAATAAAAACGTCTTACGATTTAAATCCTCAATGACACGATTTCGCTGATATTCTAAATAAGAATTTCCTAGAATATTCGAAATATTTGATAACTAGAAGATTTTCTGCACTTTAACAATCATTCAATCAGATATGTTTATCATCTTCATTTCCTTAATAGGTTTTTGTTTTCGTTTCTATTGTTGCCCTCTTCTCAAGCTATCGCCAATGCCGCGGTTCTCTTTAGATCCAAATCTTTCGCGTCAACTGAAGTGGACGCGTGGATCTGAAAACAATTTCAAGTTTAAATATAATCGTTACAATATAATTTTATTATGAATCACCACAGGAGTGCCAGAGGGAAGTCCAACTGCTTCTTCTTTCTAAATTACACCATTATTTACAATTTTATTTGTATTCTCCTACCTTCACTTTAATCTTGCAGAAAATGAATGCAACGACAACAAAAACGAGGAGAAGCTGCAATATCGAATTTCAATAAATTTAATTTCTCGTATTCTTCTAATTTCTCACCCCAATTACTGCAGCCAAAGTGTAGGCTGAAATATTAACAATTGTATTGCGTTCTTCCTTCCTGTTAATATCCACCTGCTCGTCAGATTCAATTTTATCTAGATCTGAAATAAATAACTAGTGAGAAAATGAAGGTGATAATGAGTGACAACAACGAACAACTTAAGAGACCATCCACGAGAAGCCGGACATACCCCACACAGCCTGTCCCTTTTTGGACTTTTGGTTTTGAATTTCTTTGATGTGCCAGCGGGGATGTCGAAATTGAGAGCGAAGCGGACGCGTTGCGTGCGCTCCGGACAGGCCATGCAAAACTCGAGTGATAAGATGTGCCGATGAACCATGGAAATCAGAGACGTTGTCGCTAATTTGCACGCGCTGCATATATAGCATAGTTGGAGAGCGCGAGTTACGCGAAACGGGTTTGAGAGTAGGCAGACGGAGGGAGAGAAAGGGGCAGAGAGTGCGGGTGTCTCTCGTTTCTCTGCCGGCTCTACTCTCTCGCCCTCAATGTCTACCCGTGAAACGCTGTGCCCCACGGATGCCTTTTTTGCAACCTATCCCAATAACTTGGTGGTGAAGTCAGTATCACGAGTGCTGATATTAGGCAAAGTAACTAAGGTTCTGGGTCCCGCCCCGAAAAGTTACAGTAACCCCGGATTCCGATATTGATTTTTTTATTATTTTAAAAAAGTGCGTTTTTTTAGGTTTTCTAGGTGTATTTTGCGAAAAAAATAACAATGAAAATATTTTTAAAGCGATAGGACATCGATAAAAGGTCGAAAAATCGAATTTTCTGAGATTTTTGAGCGTCCTGAAAAAAAATTGCCCATTTTCAGTAAACGGTTTTACGATTTTTGGAATCCTCTTCAAAAACTACATCGGATAATCTACTTCATGGACTTCGAGTTGTGGTACCGATGTCCGTAAATGAGGTCTGAATGTTCAGATATTAGCGGACCTCGTCGAGTGTTTTTCGATATTTCTTACCCGAATTGAGAAATATCACGTGTATCAAGTGAAATATAATTTGCTTACAATGCGGTGAACATGAGTGACACAATTATTTCATCGCTAGGCGGAAAAATTTCAATTTTTTTTTCGACCATGAAAGTTCATGGAATTTTCGAGAACAATTTTTTCTCAAAAGTCGATGTACTTGTTTGAAATGTGATATGTGTGCACCGTATTTGATTATGAATATTGTAATAATTGACTGTCACGGTGCAAACTTCGAAAGAAAATCACACAGTAAAATTAAATGCAAACACGTTAATTCTGGACGTATCTAGCTCTTTTATAGTCAAATACGATGCACACATATTAAATTTTTAAGTAATGAACACATTTCAAACAGGTTCATCGACTTTTGAGAAAAAAGTTTTCTCGAGAATTCCATGAACTCATCACATAAGAAATCATGGTCGAAAAAATATTGAAATTTTTTCCACCTAGCGATGAAATAATTGTGTCACTCATGTTCACCGCATTGTAAGCAAATAATATATCACTTGATACACGTGATATTTCTCAATTCGGATAAGAAATATCGACAAACACTCGACGAGGTCCGCTAATATCTGAACATTCAGACCTCATTTACGGGCATCGGAACCACAGCTCGAAGTCCATGAAGTAGACTATCCGATGTAGTTTTTGAAGAGGATTCCAAAAATCGTAAAACCGTTTACTGAACATGGGCAATTTTTTTTTCAGGACGATCAAAAATCTCAGAAAATTCGATTTTTCGACCTTTTATCGATGTCCTATCGCTTCAAAAATATTTTCATTGTTATTTTTTTCGCAAAATACACCTAGAAGACCTATAAAAACGCACTTTTTAAAATACTAAAAAAATCGATATCGGAACGCGGGGTTGCTGTAGCTTTTCGGGGCGGGACCCAGAACCTTGGTTACCTGGCCTAATATCAGCACTCGTGATACTGACTTCACCACCAAGTTATTGGGATAGGTTGCAAAAAAGGCATACGACAATTTCCCCCAGCGCCCCGGCCTCTCGTGGATGGTCTCCTAATTAACATCAACTTACTGTAGTCTTTAGAGACACAAACAAGTGAACCGCCTTTTATCTTCTTTGTTTCACCCTTGGCGATAATTGCATTCCAAGTTCCTTGTGATCTACATATTTAAATTATTATTATTATTATTACTAGCCGGGATGTGTTGAGGTTAAATACACTACGCTCTATGCGTACACTACGCTCTATGCATAGTTCTGGGTGCAGGTTTGGTCCAGGGGGAGCTTGGTAGCCAATTTAAGGATCCGTCAAAGGAGAGACCTTGGTTGCATCGTCAGCTAGGGTTCAGGGGGAACTCGGTAGCCTACTCCATGTTCGGTCCACGGGGAGCTCGGTAGCCTACTTAAGGTTCGGTCCAAGGGAGACCTTGTTTGCATGCTTCAAGTAGGGTCCAGGGGGTCAAATCCGAACAGGAGCTCGGTAGCCTGCTTCATTTTCGGTCCAAGGGGAGTTCGGTAGCTTTCTTGACGTTCGATCCTCGGAAGGCGGCTCTAAGTATAGTCCAGGGTGATCTTAGTAGCCGGCTCCACGTACGGTCCAGGGGCGCTTAGTATGTTGGTGAAGGTTAATCGCTTGAAAAGGTACTGGCTTATTCCGTTGAGAAAGGCTCGTGAGGCTGAAAGCGATCGAAATAAGTTGCCACGGAGCCACGAAGTGGCAACTTTTTTTCGATCGCTCTCAACGTCACGAGCCTTTCTCAACGGAAACGCAAGATACAGTGTGTTCAAATAGAAAACGTTCAGACACGTTTCCGACATCGCAAAACACTTTTCCTGTGGTCTCCCACGCTCTGCGAATCGATTGGGAACTTTTTAAAATTTTCGATTTTTCAAGTTAAAATTAAAAACAGGTGAAAACGTGTTTCACGATACTCAAGAACGATAGCACGATAGCACGAGCACGAGAGCAAGAAGGGCTTCTGACACTTGCGAGAAATGCTGCAAAAGGTTTGCCCGCGACGGGGGTCGAACTTGGGGGGGGTCTCAGATAGAAAGTCTGGCACGTTATCCATTTGGCTATGAATTTGGTGAATTTAGGTTAGTAAACTTCAAAAAAGATTATAGTCTATTATCATATGCACAAGGGTCCGAGACGATTTTGAAGCGATTTATAAGGCTTCCCGATACATGATTCCGACTCTCCAGAAAGAGGTCAGGGGCGAGAGAGTGTGCTAAAGTGATAGAGTTCCTCTCGATCTCCCTTACTCTCTCGAAAACCCTTCCCGTGAGGTTTGCCGGCATGTGGACTGATTTGCAATGAAATGTACAAAAATTTCATGAAATCTCGTGAAATCAAGTGAAATCAATCGATATTTTACTTCGAAACTCTGCAAAAGATGTTCAATTATGTTTCTCGTTACATAAAAACGTGTTTGGACCACTTATGACACTTGCAAAAAATGCGGCAAAAGACCATGCACCGGCGGGGATCGAACCTGCGACCCTCAGATTTGAATACCAGCTCGCTACCGACTTGGCCATGTAGCCATGGAAACTTTTTGTAAATAAATTTCGATTTTTTTTCTGATGGGTTATCGTATGCAAAAGGATCTGAGAAGTAAGTTTGAAGCGATTTATAGCGAAAAAACGAAAAATGACCGTCACGCGGAAGGACAAAAAAACAAACGCACAAACCGACAGACATTTCAATTCCCTAGTAGTGGAGGAATTATTATTATTATTACTCAAAGATTTTGTGTCTGGTTTTGTGTATATTGTGTCCATAGAAGTGCGTCCAGACGTGCCCGCAAAAAAAACTCAAAATCAGGCACAGAACTAGGACCAGACACTTCAAACACAGGACTAGACACAACAGACAGATCGTGAGACACAACATCGCAAAAAAAACAAAACCAGACGTAATGGTCACAAAACCAGTCACGCAAACTTCGTGAATACATTATCATGATGAAATCAATAAACATACTTATCACAATTTACGCTCTCCAGTCGTTGACTTTTCTGCAATATTTTTTATTTTTATTTTTTTGTTTGAAATAATACCTTATTTAATGTGTGTACAAGTGAAAATCCATTTCCGCACAAATTGTTTGTGAATTGACTCAGAGACATGTCCATAAGCTGTAATAAAATTTCATTAGTTCAGTTAAAGATACAGTTGAAGAATAATTAAAAGATTACAAAACAAACCGGCTTGCACCAATCATCAGCTTTTCTACATTTCGATTTGAGTGGCGTAACAATGAGACAATCAAATTCTGAGAAAAAATATTAATTATACGGATAATATTCTATCAACAATAAGCCAACCTTTACTGCACTCGACACTCTCCAGATTATCAATTTCTCTCTTCCTGGTGCTAGATGTCTAAAATATATATTCGTTATAGTTGAATGCACGAGGCTGAAGTGCACTAGGAACACGCTTTGCCAAGGTTTCTTTTCTTCTAAACCGCTTGCCACTCTCCCCACTCGTGTGCGGAGTGAGGCGATTGGCAAATGTTCTCGAAGAAAAGAAAACCTTGACAAAACGTTGTTATTGCATATTTGCGCTTAGTGCAAGAAATAGACATACGAGTAGTTTCCATGCGTTATCTTCGCACAAAAGAATCGTGTCAATGAAGAATCGATTATTGACGTTCATTTTAGCCTCAGGATCGGAACACTGCGCAATAAGTGTTGTGACTAAAACACAAATATATTAGAGTTTCTACCGAGTAGATTTCGCATTCAGTGGCAGACGGAATAACTCCTTTTCCCAATTTGCAATTTGGAGCCACGCATGGCATACATCCAACACACTTTCTCGTTAATTTTTGGAAGTCGGCGTCTGCAATTTTTCTTAAATTTCAATATTTGTTGCATATTATAATTGACCTCTCCGAACATCTTCGATATATCCTTTGAAATTTGTCTTCGGTGCATTGTCGCCACCAGCTGATAGTTAAATACTCGTGGTATCGCTAAGATTTGAGAAAGAAAAAAGCACTCACGTTTATCGGTAATTCTCAGTTCCATCATAGCCTTTGAATTTGGGCGTATCCGACCGAAAAGGGTTTTCTGGAGCAAAAGTTTTCCCTAATTTTTTCATGGAGAAAATCCTCACGTGTAACATCATCTCGTTTGGTTCGGCAAGAAAAGTAAAAGTGCATTTATTAGTTCGCTTGTCGTCTGCATATTGCTGTATGGGAATGTGACCTGTGATAAAATAGAATGATATTTTTAAAAAGTAATTGAATCTGTCATTTCTACACCTCACTTATGGCTTTATAGCCCGTAAGGACTTCATGAGTGTGCTGTTCGTAGAAATGTGGACTACATCCGAAAATCACTCTTCCATTCCAAATGAACTGAATAAATATGTATATTAGCAGTAGAAATATCAGCCGAATATCTTGCACGACAACCCTGTCACATCGTTCTATTTCGAAAGAAAAGGGTTGGAGGCGACTTCTCTAGCTCACGATCATTTGACCATAGTTTCACTGCCGCGACAATAGGTGAGAGGGCAGGGTGGTGTAATGGGAATGTGCATTTTTAGAAGGGGTTGAGACATCTTTGAGAAGCTAGGGAGAGAGGAACGTGCCAACCCCAACTCGAGTAAACTGCAACTGTCGATCACCCTCCTACGGTATATTTACTTGTGTCAGTCGCACATAATACGGTAGATTGGAAAATCTGGATGTCATAACGGGGGGTGGAACGTTGTGGCATGTGGTTAAGAAGGAATACTATTAATAATAATTTATCGACGCCCTAGGCGCAAAAGGATTTGAAATTTTACTAGAAATAAGAGGAATATATCTCTCCGAATCTCCGAAAAAAAAATTGAGATGACGGATTGTAAGAAAAATAATGTAAAAAAGTCTGCGAATACCAATACGCAGCCCCTAAAAACAGCGAATTGGAAGAAACTGCACTCAAATTTGTTACGAGAGAGGAAATTGACAAATAAATTTGCTTAGTCACCCACAGCAAATAACGCCCGTTTTGCTCTGATTGTTTTTTTGAGCACGCACATTTCGGTTCGGAAGAAAGATAGACCTTCCAAATATAGAATTTAATTATTTCTTCAAAGTTCAAATTCAAGAAGGGCTGGGGTTTTTTTTAGTAAAAAACCCCAGCCCATAGAAAGCAATTATCAAAAACGCTCAATTTATAGTCATAATCACCCCTAATTGCAGCAATTAGAAGAAGGTGGAAAAGGTTATGAATATTGACTCACTCAAATAACTTACTTCGATATCTTTTGTGTCTTTTGTTCTCCCACTCATCGTAATTTGCCATTCGTGATTGTTTCTAAGTGAAGAGTAATCAATGTTTTCTTAGTGAAGAGTAATCAATGTAAGTGATCCGATCTGGGTTACATTTTTATTTTTATCAAAGATCTTTTATTTTAATTAATCATTTTAATTTTGTGTCGAAAGGACAGTCCTTCTATAGCTTAGTCTTTAGTGATTAATGTAGACGCAAGTATTTTTATTTTAATTCTAAACAAATTTCTATCGACTGACCGCGATCCGCCCAGGTTAAGCAGATCAAGCCAAGAAAAATTCTCCTCTTGTTCAACATTCTTACTCACCAAGTGGCCGGGACGTGTTGAGGTTAAGTAAACCCTGTATGCTTACACCACGGTCTCTGATTTTTCCGGTTCAAGTTCGGTAAAGGGCGAGCTCGGTAGCCGGCTCCTATTCATATTGAAGCTTTGTTGGGTAATGTCAATCGCAACAAGAAGTGCTGACTTATTCCGTTGCAATAGGCTCATGAGGATGAGAACGATCAAAAAAAGTTGCCACTTCGTAGCTTCGTTGACACAGATGCAGAAAAAAATTATTGGAGAAGGAAGGAGACCGGGTAACCAACTTTTTTAAATTCATAATATTCAAAAATGATCCCCTAGGAGTCCATTTCGATTGCAGACCTATTCCAGGCACTCGTTAATCTTAACGCAAACAGCGCGTTGGAGAAGAGGTAAGATGTCTGCTGTCATAGATCAGTGTTCGACAACTCGCATTGCGCTTTCAAATATTAAAGAAACGGAATGATTGTAGAGCGAAAGCTACAAAGCTTCTGTGTTATCGAAATCACGTGAATTCAGCCAAAAAAACCACGGCGATGAATCAGGGGAGTAGTGGCAAAAGATTTCTGCCCAGCTCGGGGTTCGAACCAGGCTAGAGAGCGTGGGGAATTTAGAGAGTGCTAGAGAAGTTAGAGCACTCGTTTTTCAATTTCGATTTTTGACCTGTTCCAGACCCCTGTTGTACCCTTTTTGATCCTAACGTAAACAGCGTAATATGACGCTGTTTGCGTTAGAATCAACACGGTCTCAACAAGAGACAGGAACAGGTCAAAAATCGAAATGGCTCAAAACTTGCAAAAAGGGTAACTTTGGACGCTGAAAACGCACGTGTCATCAATTTCACAATAGGGCTCCTCTGGGCGCCGGAATGGCGCCCCGCCATTTCCGCGCAAAACGTGTTTTTTTCTATTAAAACTCCTCGGAAACGCGACTAAATGGTCCGAAACATAAATATTTAAATCAAAATTTGACGCTCTATCAAATGGCACTAGTGCCGCATTATATGTTGCTCTCGTGTTCGCTAAAAATATTTTTTTTTCACAAAGGCATAAAATGTATACATATTGCTAGGAACTGCTTAATCGTACTCACATGATATTCAAAATGAGCCCATTCGCGCAATCTGGTTTCGGTTTTGAGTACAATTTCAATTGATTATCAGTGCCTTCTGCGCATTCTCCTGCCACGAAACAAACTTGCTGAAAGTGTTGATGAGTGTTTGATCGGAGAGGGATTGAGAATACCGTTTCGCACAAAGTCCAGTTCATTACATGAGAAGAAGGCAAGCGAAATTCAATTTCTGCAATGTCTCATCAGCGAAAATTTACGAATCTTCAATTATAATTTACGATTCGTTAATATCAGATATACAGTAGCGGACAAAAGTTTTCGGGCACTTTTTCTTTTTGCTAAAACTTTTCAACACGAAGAGGTTTGGTCGCGGTAGCCCCCAGGGCACGTATAAGTCTCTTTTTCGCATTATCGTGGTCTGACCGAGGGCCCCCCTACAGGACTTGAACTAGAGATCTGGTTTGGGCGTGGATTCGGTATGGGAGAACCGATTGCTAGCGGGAATAAGCGTTTCGATTGGATTCCTGTCCGCGGCGATCGATTTCCGGAAGGACACTGGTTTGACCACGCCCATTTTCTGCCCGTTGACAAGGTTCTGACTTTTGAATGTATCTCGGCACTGAGTAAAAGGAGAAGGCTCGCAGACCCATCAATGGAATCAAGATGGCTTGCTCTATAATCTCAAGCACATTACATCATCACTATGTAATATTGCATCATCCTTATGCAATATTCTTATTTTTGCGTTTTCTTAGCGGTAAGTGAAGGGATAACGGTGGAAGAAATGCCAATCAAATAAAATAGATCCTTCCGCCGCTCTAGAGCTTAAATTACGTCATCAATATGCGATATTTTATCATTCTGAAGAGTATTGCCTAAGGATGATGCAATATTGAATAGTGGTGATGAAATTTGTGGATGAGATTATAGAGCCAGCCACACTGATTCCATTGATGGGTCTGCCATCCTTCTCCGTTTACTCGGTATCGCCGCGGACAGGAATCCAATCAAAACGCTTATTGCCGCTAGCAATCGGTTCTCCCATAGATTCTCTACCGAATCCACGCCTAAACCAGATCTCTAGTTAAAGTCCTATAGGGGGCCCTCGGTCAGACCACGATAATGCGAAAAAGAAACTTTTACGTGCCCAGAGGGCAAACGGTGGGCTACCGCGACCATATTCTCTGGATCATCGGCAGTCATGATGGCGATCATTTTGGCGCTTTGATCGGATCAGTGGGACGTCTAAAAGGCGAGATATGATTTTTCGACATTGATTTTGCAGCATGGCTGTAGCCAAGTAGCGAAACCGCAGTAACTTTTAAAAAAACTTTTTATAGGTAGGCTGTGAGAATCTCTCAACATCCTGAAAGTTTGATGGTGAGGAAACAAATCCATGTAAGAATAATGCCCATTCAGAAAAGTATGTATCGATTGCGTCATCACGACGCAATAACTGAAAGATTTCGCAATACCCCTATAGTGGCATCATATTCTCCAATGGATTTCACATACCACCCTACCATGATCCGATCAAAACCTCTTCGTGTTGAAAAGTTTTATCAAAAAGAAAAAGTGCCCGAAAACTTTTGTCCGATACTGTAAATGGATCTTACCTTCCCTAATTGTTTCAGTGAATCCCTTGTAGACAGTTTCCTTACTAACATCTGAAATTGTAATGCTTGAAATTATATTCCTTGTATGTAGTACCTAACGGATCAGCAATTCTCAGTAGGAATGTAGTAGTCGTATTAGATCCTTCGAACATCTTCTTTATATCGTCCTATATGTATTTCTAAAATCTTTCAAACTTTTATCTACAGAAAAAAAACCTTCCAATCATGCCAAGATTTTACAAGCAGAGTAAGTTCATAAGTACATTTGATTCTAACTGAAGACGTGTCCCGTGGCGACGCTAAAAAAATATTAAAATATTTTTAATGATAAAATGGCGCGCTTGAGAAAAGATTTCATCCTGCTCTAAATTGTTAGCCAGTGAAGCCGATTTTTAAAAATGGGAGATATGTCAAGCTCATAGAGATCTCACTCGGTGGAAGTAATAGTGGAATACTGGAAATAATGAGTGGAGGGGAAACTGTAGACCCATTATTCCTAGTGCACGTCGGTTTTCAGCCTACTTAGCACGACAACCCTGAACTTCCGTTTACTTACTGTAAGACAAAGGTTGACATATTTGCGAGAACTCGCCCATTTACATGTTTTTTTCGCACTCTCTAGCTGTCTGCCTCAATTTGCATTGAGCCAGCAGAATGCCTCGGAATCAAAGATTCTCCCTCCCCCTCTTCCCCCGCGGGAGTAAAGTGCACGCAAATTCGACACGGGAGATAAAGTTGACCAAGCGATTTGTTTGCTCGTGCACGTGAGAGAACGCCCCTTGAGCGTGCGCGGCAACCTGACCCTGATGTCCCTGAGCCCTGTAGCTTCTTTGCGCGCGAGTATCTCGGTTCGGAGGAAAGATAGAGATTTCATGTTTTGGATTTACATTATCATTCATAGGTGTAAGCGAGAAATGACATTAGTTTGAGATCCTATTTTTGCTGTTCTTCCTCCTTTAAACTCCACCATGGCCCAGCGCCGCCTCCGACTCATGCCATGCTTATCTCACCAACTATTTTTTTTGAGATTGTCAAGGTTTATTCGAACGATTTAAAAAGTGTCTCATGCGAAGGCATTCGCAGGAGGCTCGACCGCTGAAAGGGCGGCTGGGAACTAAAATTATATACTTTTCCATTTGGCTCAATGCATGATCTAACAAGGAACCGGTCACAGGATAAGGTAAAACTATCACGAGTGACCTACTTAGGATCACATAGGCCCAAGACCGCATCAAGAATTCACTTTCAAAAAATTCCCTTATTAATCTACGAGCTGGGAAAATCGATGGAAGCTTTCCCGCACGCTAAGCCCTTGTGCCTTCCATCAGCTCTATCACTCCCCAATCAATCGCTTGCCTAGCGCAGCCGGTAAAGCGTTAGGCTCATATTTTGGAGGTCGAGGGTTCGATTCCATACAGAGAATACATATTTTGTTCATCAAATCTTTCATATTTATGATTTAAGACTTGGAATGACGTAAGAAAATACAGCACAAAAAGAGTAGAACCCTCGAGCTCCAAAATATGAGGATAATGCTTTACCGGCTGAAGTGAACTGTTGGAAGTCACAGGGGTTCCGCGTTGTGAATTTTCCCATCGATTTTTCCGGCTCGTAGATCACTACGGGGATTTTTTTGAAATTGGATTCATGATGTATCCATGTGGCTATGTGATCCTAGGTAGGGCACTCGTGATAGTTTTACCTTATTCTGTGACCGGTCCCATGTTAGGTTATGCTAGCAACCAAATTAAAATTAATTTTCTAGTCTTTCGCGATTCCCCTCATATAATTGGCATCATACTTACGTTTGATAGATAAATGAGGTCCAAAGTTGAAATTCGGCACTGCGGTATCTGATTGATCACAAGTCATCATAGACTCGTCCTTCCAATCAAACTAAAAATATATATTTAAAGTATTTTAGTAGCCAGTTTCTTTCTTAACTATGCATTATTTAAAGCATACCGTAACTTTTCCGGAGTGGACGGGGACGATGATGCTAACCGACCATTTTTGTTTATTTCTGAATTAACCAATTTATAACTTTCACTAAGATTATGTGCCACATGATTTGGACGATAACTCCTGTTGAACAGTTCTTTGGATATCGGACGATTTTCAGTTGGCTCTCGATGCTCCCATCACACGTTCCAGGAACGAAACACGAATGCTGCAAAGGAGATTTCTTCAGAAAGGGCCCAAAATGTCAATGAACAAGCGAGAAAAGGAGGATGAATGTTTTGAGTTGTTTTTTTATGAATTTTTCGCGATGCAAGTCATACAGATGATAACGAGGGCTGAGCTTGTTGATGTAATGGAGAGGATGAGAGAGATAGTGTTGAATGCAGCTCCCGGATTACAATGGGGAGTGACGATGATGCAGATGATTGAGAGACCAGCCTTGTCTCATGTTCTTGCAAATATCTGTCGCTGGAGATATCAAGTGAGAAACGATCGTATCATTCTTGTTACGTTCCTTTATCAGAGCAACGAAAGAAACTGCACTAGTGGCCGAAGAATACTCAGGAGGAATGATCAGACACTCGGTCGTTGCGCATACTTAGACACCGTATCAAATTTATTGACATTCCGTGTGACAGGGTGCACTGAAAACCAATCGCACTTATATCGTCTAGACGATTTCTACGTATTGTGTGTGAGAAGCTTTAAGAAGGCGGTGTATACCTAAATATACACAAGAAAGAAGGCTCTACGGGTCCCATCTTACTCTTCCTATCCATCTCACTCCTTCACCTTCGAAGATCTGGACGGTGTAGGCGAAGTGTCTTCGCATGAGAGATCCCTTTCAATCTCAGGGAGTGTGAGATCCACACTCACAAAGCTCGTCAGCATTGTCGTCGCACCTTCTTGGAACGATACATCGTTCTTCTGTCCGACTATTTGTCTACTCGACACTTCTAGAACTGAGCTTCATTCCATCCTCGTGCTAAGTGTTGATGCTCCTCGAGGGTAGTCGACGTAATCTGAGGCCGTATGCATCAAACCTTAGTTTTCCCTTAGATCGATAGTTTTCCCAGAAAACATGACGTACACAGGAGAGCGTTGATGGCATACACCCACTAGATAATGTAGATGATGTCGCCGCCTACTCGCAGGTGATCGCTTCCATCATATCTATGAGCGCCGACTATCGCGTATCACAAAATTGAAGGAAGTAGAATCAATCCGCTCGGAAGCGTCACGAATATCTTTCAAGTTTTCGCGAACTCGGGAAAAATTAAAGCATACCGTAATTTTCCTGGATTGGATGGGGACGAAGATGCAAACCGACCATCATGGCAGTAAACAAGGGGATCGATGGGGCGGTCTGGTTCTGGTATGATTTCTCTATACAGTACGCGCTTCTCGACAAATTGTGTGCCCTTCAGATGCATGTGATGCACTCGTTATGGGGTGGCGAGAGACACAGAGCGATCGTACGCCTTCAGAGAGAGAGGGGGGACAAGCCATTGACTGACGCTCCATCGGAGCAATGAAGAGTGGTCAATTACCGACACATTTCTCAAGCAAGTGGCCGGTGTGAGCGGTGGATCAACAATTTACTTCTTCTCCCCCAAATAGAAACATAATAATGAAAACAAAAATATAGATGACAATATCTAAAAATACATACATAGAAAATGGAGATCATAAGTGTGTTAATTTCTGAGCACGAAAAGTAGTGATTGTTTTATAGGAAATAACGATCAGCAGATCTACTCACCTCCTCACAATTCTTCCATTCTACGTCAAAAGGGTCGACAGTAGCTTGTATGATAGCAATTTGTGTAGATAGAAGAATGAGGAGAAACGATTTGAGATCTGTGAAAGTATAATATTAACAAAAAAAGGCCGCTTTTCAACTTTAAAAGGTGATGATATTTGATAAAAGAGTGAAAATGTGATAAATGAAAACGAGACTCACGACAATCGACCATTCGTCGTAACGAGAAAGAGAAGAAATGAAGTGGAATGAAGAGGGAATAATGACAGAACGTGACAATGGAGATAATTGAGTTTCAATTATTTGAGATGAACAGATCAATTAATGTATGATAATGCTTAAGGTATAGTTCCTTTTTGATTACCTGATATTTCGGCTATCGCTGAACTGAATTTCAGTCGAATCCTGCAAAATTGCAATCCCCAAAATCATGAAAATTAGCGTTTCCTTGAATGACTTTATTGCTTTTGTTATCCATCTATGTTTCGTGCCATTCTTTTAAAGGGACCAGGCAGCTGCCAAAAACAGATTTTTAATTTTATAACTTTTTAATCAGCTTTTCTCACTATGATCTAATGGAAAAAGGAGAAAAAACTAAAATTTTAGCATTTTTTTAGTAATTAGTTATTTTATTTTGAAATTTGCTCTAGGATCGGTGCGTCGCCTATTTACGAAAAGAAAGAAAGCAATATGACGCTGTTTGTGTTAGGATCAACAAGTGCCAGGAACAGGTCAAAAATCGAAATGGCTCAAAACTTGCTCCTAGGGGTAACTTTGGACGCTGAAAACGCCCGTGCCATCGATTTCACAATAGGACCCTTCTGGCCGGTATGGCGCCGCGCCCTTTCTGCGGAAAACGTGTTTTTTTCTATTAAAAATCCTCGGAAACGCGTCCGAATGGTGCGAAACCTACATGTTTAGATCAGAATTTGATGCTCTATCAAATGGCATTAGTGCCACATCATTTGTGTCTCTCGTTTTCGCTAAAAAGTCGATTCTTGACAAAGGGCGCATTACGGCCAGGCCCGTTGCCAGATTAAAGAGCGCATTTTTCTGATCATCTTGATATATTTGGTTAAGCAATAAAGTCTGGGCTCGGTTGTTTCCCACTGCTTCAAAGATTTTTCACGCGCGCGGAACGCGTGTACACACGCGGCATCCGCGTTGTCGATGTGGTAGTGGTCTAGAACTTCAATCCGAAGGTCACAGGTTCGATTCCAATCGGCTACCAAAGTCTTTTGCCGAATTTTTTTTTCATCGAAATTTCACCCCCTTCCACTTTTGCCAGTTTTTCAGAAATCTTGAAAAAGTGATTTTTTCGATGAAAAAAAATTTGGCAAAAGACTTTGGTCAGATGATTAAATTTTACTACACAAAGAGGAATGTGGGATTTTAACCACTCCCGGACTCAATGCGCACAACCACATTTCGTGACAATACATAGTTTTTGAGATTTGAATTGTGGTGTATTCGCTACCGTAACCCCACCGGTGTGCAACCACAAGTTGATATCAAGCCTAGAGCGAATATCAACTTGATATCAAGCTCCCGATTTCACAAGTTGATATCAAGCAGTTTCACAAGTTGATATCAAGTTGCCGTAACCGGGGGAAATACTCGTAAACAACTCCAGACAGTGCACTTCAAGCACGGGCGCGTTCACCGCGTCTCATTTTCAAATCAATTTATCGATTTTCTACTGTTATTTATCGAATTTCATCGTATTTTCTGTCTAAAATTACTACGGGAATCGTGGAGAACGGCGACATTCACATTGTGGTATTATTTACTGCGGAGTTCCTATGAAACTCTCGTCTTTTCAGAATGTGAAGATGTCCGAAATAGATAGTTGGTGGAATACTTATAATTTCTACACGTTCTCATCCATAAATGAAGGCCTCTGATCTTTATGCAGTTTTCGTCACAAAAAGGTTCGTAAGTGAAGAATAATCTTCTTTTCAGATCCATTTTATACATTTTCTAATACAATGTTTTTTCTATTGGCGTGACCATTTGCGCTATTTCTAATCATCAAGTTGGAGATTTAGTCGATACTCAAGGTAAGTGAAGCGTTTCCTACAATATTACTTTCAGGGGGCTGTATAATCTGTCAAAACTTCACCAAAAAACTTGCCAAGTTTTCACTGACATCGTTCAAAACTTCACCAAGTTTTCAATGACATCGTTCAAAACTTAACCAAGTTTTCTTTAGAAATCAGCCATCTACGTCATCAGCCTGTTTACATTTTTGTTTCTGTTGTTTATACTCGTTTAGTATTAATATTTTTGGCAATTTCTAATGCAATTACTATTGATTAACTGGCAGGATCATTCCATTTCATCCATTCCTTCGCTTCCAAGAACAAAATCAAAGTCTCTACAAAGAAAACAATTCATTTCATAGGAAGCGTTATAATGGAGTGATATATAAGAAAATGGGCTTCACAAGACGATAAGAGCATTGCGGATGTAGTTGTACGAGTAAAAGGAGCGAAAAAACTAAACAAACCATGCAAAATTGCAAAAATAAAGAAAAATGCGAAATTCGAATAAAACGTTCCGCTGATTCAGACATTTACACATGGCCGATTTTTAAACTCTACTTTCAACCCAATTTGCTACGTTGATTTAGAATTTGCTGGAATTTCATTATGAAAACAAGGATGCAACAGACCATCAGCACCCAACAATGCCAAAATTAGAATTTTAGCGTTCACTTCATTGCGCCTCAAATTCCACCCTAAAAAAAGGCTCACATACATGCATACTTTTCCCTCTCTCGATTTGCGTGCTATTTCTCTTTCTCTAACCAAACTTGGCCAAGTTCCGTTTAGAACTTCGCCAAGTTTTCTCGCACATTTCCGATTGAATTTTGGTTAGAGTGACGAAAATAGCATGCTAAATTGAGAGAATTAGAGAAAAATCTGCCATGTTTTAGCGATGTTTTTTGCCATATTTTTCTCGCACATTTCTGACAGATTATACAGCCCCCAGGAAGCAGCCGAAATTTCATATTTCAATATCGGGCCGTTATTTCAATAACTTCGGCGTCCTTTCTATACGAAGAACCACCACTTAGAAGAAGTGAATCATATTTTGTATGCCCTATCACCATGTAAAAAATTTGTGCATGATAAACTGTTTGATTTGCCTGAAAAACATGAAATAACACGAGTACAAACAAGGGTACGGGAGCGCGGGGCCCACAGAGATTCCACAAGTTGATATCAAGCTGTTTCACAAGTTGATATCAAGCTTATTCACAAGCTTGTGAATGAGCTTGATATCAACTTGTGGTTGCACACCGGTGCCGCTGTGGAGAAAATACGTAACTTTGAAAATTCATAACTAATTTTTAAAAAATCGCAAAAATATGCGGTTTTTAGCATTCTACGGGGATTAAGATTTTCTTTTATTCTTTCATTTGTTTTTCACTGCCTGGTACCTTTAATATATTTTTCTGCATGGCGATTACTTGAGGCTCGTTTAAATATTATTATTAAAATTAATGCCGGAACACATTCTTTCTTTCCCATTCGGGGCAAAACTTGGCAGCCAACAAGGGTGGCTAATAGCAGTAAAGTAGGCTCTGTTCGGGTTGAGGGGGATTTTTATACTTTAGGGGGGCGTAAATATTTGAAGGGGACGTAGATATTTGAGGGGGACATAGATATTTTTTTTTACTACATTAAAAAAGGCGGGGCTATGTTTAGCCTTCGCGGAAACCCCTCCGTACTTCAACAGGAACGCATTTGTTTAACTTGGAACAAATGAAACAAAATAAGAAGGTGTATGAGATATGGATGGATTCCAGCCGTCCAGAGTGAGTTCCAGAAGGCGTTCCATTTAACGCAATCAATGTGATTATGCAAACGATAATCCGCAACCAATCACTTCATGATAACACATACTACAGCGACGACTGGTCATAATGGGAATACGCATAACCTCATTTTATAATTCTATAATATAACGTAGTTTAACACAACACACACTGCGACTTTGATTTTTTTTTTGCAATTCAATCATCATTCAATCAGATATGTTTATCATCTTTTTCCTTTACAGGTTTTTGTTTTCGTTTCTATAGAGGCCCTCTTCTCAAGCTATCGCCAATGCCGCGGTTCTCTTTAGATCCAAATCTTTCGCGTCGACTGAAGTGGAAGCGTGGATCTGAATACAATTTATTTTTAAATATAATCGTTACAATTTTAATGATATTTTCACGCACCACAGGAGTGCCGGAGGGAAGTCCAACTGCTTCTTCTTTCTAAATTACACAATTATTTACAATTTTATTTTTATTCTCCTACCCTCACTTTAATCTTGCAGAAAATGAAGGCAACGACAACAAAAACTATGAGAAGCTGCAATGCCGAATTTAAAAAAATACTATTATCGCTCGACTCGCAGTATTTTAATAAAAGCCCCATGCATTTGGTGAGCCCACTTTATCTCTCGCCTTCTCTCTCCATTGGTCCCTTCAAGTGTCTTTCAAAACAGCTAGAGGGTGAGCTGACCTCTCTTATCACTATTTCGTCCCCTAATCCGGAGTTCAAAGGCACAAAACTCCATCATTTAGACGAAATCTTTCAGTTTCGAGCATGCAAAAATCAGGGAGTTTCCGTTTCGGAAAACCCCGTGCGCGGCAAACTCGTATACCATAATATTCAAATGAGTGGGCGGGGTTTATCTCCAGGTTTGTTCTTGCATTGGGAAATGCCTTTTCTAAATAATGTGGACCTATAATTTAATTTCTCGTATTCTTCTAATTTCTCACCCCAATTACTGCAGCCAAAGTGTAGGCCGAAATATTAACAATTGTATTGCGTTCTTCCTTCCTGTTAATATCTACCTGCGCGTCAGATTCAATTTTATCTAGATCTGAAATAAATATCCAGTGAGAAAATGAAGTTTCTAATGAGTGGTATCTAGATACCACTCATTAGCAGCAAGATATCTTAATTAACATCAACTTACTGTAGTCTTTAGAGACACAAACAAGTGAACCGCCTTTTATCTTCTTTGTGTCACCCGTGGCGCTAATTGCATTCCAAGTTCCTTGTGATCTATATATTTTTATTATTATTATTACATTTTCAACGATGAAAACAGACAAACTTACTTATCACACTTTATGCTCTCTATTCGTTGACTTTTCTGTAATATTTTTGTTTTCGATATTTTTCTTGGAATTATATTTACCTTATTAAATATATGCACTAGTGAAAATCCTTTATCTTTTTCACACAAATTGTTTGTAAATTCGCTCAGTGATATGTCCGGAAGCTGTAACAAAAATAATCAAGCTGTTTTAACATACGAGGATTGAAGGAGAAAATAACGAAATAATTTCGAAACGAACTGGCTTGCACCAATCATCATCTTTTCTACATTTCGATCTGAGTGGCGTCACAATGAGACAATCAAATTCTGAGAAAAAAATATTAATTATACGGTATATTCAGTCAAGAATGAACAACCTTTACTGCACTCGACATTCTCCAGCTTATCGATTTCTTTAATATCGTCGCTTAGTGTCTGAAGAATAAATTAATTTCCATAGAATGAGAAAAGGACCAACGTATAGGTTCCATGCGTTGTTTGAGCAGCTTAGATTTTTGTTCATTAAGAATCTATTGTTGACGTTCAGTTTAGCCTCAGAATCGGAACACTGTGCAATATTTGTTTTGACAAAAACAAAATTAGATTGTCGAATCTACATTGCAGGCTTCGCATTCAGTGTCAGACGAAACGACTCCTTTTCCCAATTTGCAATTTGGAGCCTCGCATGGCATACATCCAACACATTTTCTCGTTAATCTCTGGAAGTCAGCGTCTGAAGTTTTCTATTTATATTTCAAAATTAATGCCCGATTACAACTAACCTCTCCGAACATCTTCAATATGGCCTGTGAACAATTTATCGATGGAGGAATCTAAGATTATATATTTTGGTTGTAATTTAAAAGCAGTAATACACAAATGAATAGTTGTACTCGGTGATTCTCGGCATGGTTTAGATAGTTGATTTCGTTTATGTAAAGCCAAGAGATGATATCCACATATCTCGTCCCCCTCCTAGCCTTACATAGAAGAACTCAACTAAAAACAAATAAATTTTTAAAAAATCACCTTTATCGATTATTTCCAGATTCATAGCAGGGTCTCTTCCTCGAAATGCTTGATCGAAAAATAATTTCTATAATATATTGCCAATTATAATTTCCCCGAATAATTTGCAGTTCTCACTTGTAATTTCTTTTGGTTTGGAGGAGAAATAAATGTGAATGTGCATTTGTAAGTTCGGTCTGTCACAAAATATTGTATGGGAATGTGATCTGTCAAAAGAATTCGTGATAAATTAGGCTGGATGAGCAAAAAAACTTCACTTATTATTGTATAGCGTGCTTCTTTCTTAATGCTTTGTTCACGTTTATCAGTTTCACAATCAATCAAGGGGTTTTGAATACCCCAATGGAACTGAAAGAATTATATTTTTTAAACCTCAATTTGGATACTTCACATCGTAAGTACAGAAAATAACGAAGGTTGTTTTGGAACGTACGCAAAATATTCACTTTTTGTATCTTTGCGAATACTCATTATCATGACTTGTTTATGCTAATTCGATTAATCGACCTTGATTTACACGGACATGCTCGGAGATAAAAATTTAAAAGAAAGCAATTAAAATAGATTCCAAAAAAGGGGGAGAACCGGGAATAGCTGGTATTTCCCGGCTGTATACGGTAATGATGACGATTCGCTAACTCGATCGGGTTTCTCGTCGAATTTGTCGCTATACTTTACACATTTCACAGGGCATTTCGGTGTATTTCCCGGTAAATAAACCGGATCAAAAATAGGAGCATACTCAGGAGATGCGAATATTGCTATGCGCAAAGTTTAAAAAGTGAATATTTTGTGATAAGATGCGGGAGGGGGGGGGGGGGGTTAAAATACCTTGATGAACTTTGGATGTTTTGATTTACCACTCATCGTAATTTGCCATTCGCGATTAGATCTAAACAGAAAATCGACCGTTCACTATTGTCGGGAATTGGATTGTGGCCATTCATGATAAGTAAGAATATTGATTCGCAGTCATTTTTAGTATGGCCATGGAAGTATCTCACAAGTATCGATAGTAGAACGTTGCTTCGATGAAAAATATTATTATTTTAATGAAGGAGTGCCATGAAACCAACGTTGCCTAATTTGCAATAAACCAATACAGTATAGCGGAACACGAATATTGAGAGCGCACACTCGAAATATTAGTAATTTCTGATCGTTCTGTTGCGCAAA
The DNA here is from genome assembly GCA_036245785.1 of Pristionchus fissidentatus. Lineage (NCBI taxonomy): Eukaryota > Metazoa > Nematoda > Chromadorea > Rhabditida > Neodiplogasteridae > Pristionchus > Pristionchus fissidentatus. The sequence continues at coordinate 21,758,510 of BTSY01000002.1, forward strand.
CTGATTTATCTGGGGGCTGTATAATCTGTCAAAACTTGGCCAAATACTTGGCCAAGTTTTCACTCACATCGTTCAGAACTTGGCCAAGTTCTCAGAAATCGTCCATCTACGTCATGAGCTTGTTTACATTTTTGTTTCTGTTACTCTATTTTTGCTATTTCTGTTACAATTTATTAATTGACGGGATGATTTAATTTCATTTATTCTTTCGCGTAAATAATAATACCGAAATATTTACAAGAAACAACAATGAAATTCGTGGGAATCGACATTATTATGCAGTATTGAATACGAACACAGGCTTTACAATGCAATAAAAATAATAATGGTAGTCATGGGACGAATGATGGTGACCTATTTAATCGGCAGCGTTTAATCTACAGTAACCCACATCAGTCAATAATAAAGTCAATTCTTGACACGACGTGATGCCTAGTGTGGGGGCGGAGAGGGGATTCGTTGAGGGATAAGGTAAACACGATGCTTCTATTCATCGGTGGGTTACTCAACAAGCATCAACGGACAACAGAGAAACAACTGTGAAGAGTAACAAAAAAGGGGCTTATACTTTCGGCAATACGTTGCGAAAAAACGTTATCAAAGACGATACTCGATATACCGTAAACACTATTGCCTACCGTATCCATCTCTTCGACTACCGTACTACTTCATCACTCGAAGGTAACGCCCGCATCGGGATGGATGGACGTCATCGGCTGCGGATTCATTTGGACGACGAGGAGACATGGCCTGAGAGGCAACATTGGACACACCGGGACTGGGGACCAAGTTGGACATAACGGATACAACATGGCGAACAAATATAGGCGAAAAATGTAAATAAATAACTCAAAATTGAAAAAAAGAAAAAAACATAGGGACCACCGAACCGGAAATTCCAAAATCAGAGCCAACGAAAAGTACGAAAAGACAGAAATTCAAATCTGCACCGAAAAACAGTTTTTGAATGATATTTCGAATATTAGGGGGTGCGCATTCCAGTTTTCTTGCTTAGTGTAAAGTTCTTATGGCGAACAACAAGCAGAAGTAAAATAAGAAAAATCGATGTGAGCGAACATGTTTTAAAGGGATCCGGCATCGAAAAATAAGTAATTTTTATTTTAAAAATAAGAAAATCCTAAGAGTAACTGTGAAAACCGCATATTTTTACGATTTTTTATAAATTAAATATGAATTTTTAAAGATTGCAGAATTGAGGTATATGGTAGGTTTCGCATTCGCATACTTACGATGTTTAGCGGCTGTAGAATCTCAAAAAGGATGATGCTGTAATATTTGTGCGTTTATTTCTTCTGATTCGTCCTCACGGATACTCGCCATAGATCAAAATGATCAGAAAAATACGCTCTTTAATCTGGTATCGGGTTCGGCCGTAATGCGTAGTATTACAAAATTCGACTTTTTCTCGAGAACACGAAATTATCATGATGTGGCACTAACGCCATTTGATAGAGCTTCAAATTCTGATCTAAACTTTTAGATTTCCCGCCATTTTGACGAGTTTCTGAGAATTTATTAACGAAAAACGCGTTTTCCGCCAAAAAGTGCGCGGCGCCATACCGGCGCCCAGAGGGGTCCTATTGCGAAATCGATGGCGCCAGCGTGCTAACTACTAACATGTGGGACGACTGGGACGACTATTTTTTACTCACATAACATTCACAATGACTCCATTCTCGCAATCTCGTGTCGGTTCTGTGTACAATTGCAATTGCTTGTCGTGTCCTTTTGAGCATTCTCCAGCCACCAAACATATTTGCTGCAAGCATTGTTTGGTAATTTATGGAAAAAGGTTTAGGCATACCGTTCCGCACACCGACCAGTCCATTTTATGGGAAGAAGGGATGCGAAATTCAATTTCTGCAATGTCTTGGCTAAATGTATGAATTTCCAATCATTATCGGGATGCGCATATTCTCTTCATACCTTTCCGAATTGTTTCGGTGAATCCCTTGTAGGTATGTTTACCAGTATCTGAAATTGTTAAGCTTTAAAATTGTATTCCTTGTATGTCTTACCTGTCGGATCAGCAATTCTCAGTAGGAATGTTGTAGTCTCATCAGTTCCTTCGAAAATCTTCTTTATATCGTTCTATATTTCAAGAAAAATCTTATAAATTTTTCAACCACATAAAACAACCTTCCAAGACTGTTCCGTAAGAGTAATACCGTAACTACATTTGGTTCTAATTGAAGAAGAGTCCCGTGGCGATTCTAAAAAAATTAAATATTTTTTTCAAATAAAGATACAGTGGCGCGCATAGGTCGAGCTTTCATCCTGCTCTATATTTTGAGCCAGTTAAGGAATCGAGATAAAAAGAGGGGTGTTTAGGTATGTTAAATTCATCGATGAATGCTAGTTACCAGTGGACCACCCGTTACTTCCTTTGATCGAAGAAAAGGAAGATTATCAACGAAATAGACAACTGCTCTGAAAATTACTCGAAAAGCTTTGTTATCTTCGTTTACGACATATCGAGTGGTCATCTCTAATGAATTCGATGCGTGTAAATATGAGAAAGTAATCACAAAAGGCCTCACAAATTTAAATAATCTCGCTACTTGGCTACTGCAGTGTTGCAAAATTGGTGGCATAAATTTTTATATCGGTCTCTAAACATTCTAGAATCGTGCTAATAACCTTAGGTATGTACTAAAGATGTCCGTTCTGTATTATATGACGAAGTTTGCGTTAGGATCAACAAGGGTCTGGAACAGGTCAAAAATCGAATTCACTCAAAACATGCTCCTAGGGGTAACTTTCGATGCTGAGCACGCTGGCGCCATCGATTTCGCAATAGGACCCCTCTGGGCGCCGGTATGGCGCCGCGCACTTTTTGGCGGAAAACGCGTTTTTCGTTAATAAATTCTCAGAAACTCGTCAAAATGGCGGGAAATCTAAAAGTTTAGATCAGAATTTGAAGCTCTATCAAATGGCGTTAGTGCCACATCATGATAATTTCGTGTTCTCGAGAAAAAGTCGAATTTTGTAATACTACGCATTACGGCCGAACCCGATACCAGATTAAAGAGCGTATTTTTCTGATCATTTTGATCTATGGCGAGTATCCGTGAGGACGAATCAGAAGAAATAAACGCACAAATATTACAGCATCATCCTTTTTGAGATTCTACAGCCGCTAAACATCGTAAGTATGCGAATGCGAAACCTACCATATACCTCAATTCTGCAATCTTTAAAAATTCATATTTAATTTATAAAAAATCGTAAAAATATGCGGTTTTCACAGTTACTCTTAGGATTTTCTTATTTTTAAAATAAAAATTACTTATTTTTCGATGCCGGATCCCTTTAAAACATGTTCGCTCACATCGATTTTTCTTATTTTACTTCTGCTTGTTGTTCGCCATAAGAACTTTACACTAAGCAAGAAAACTGGAATGCGCACCCCCTAATATTCGAAATATCATTCAAAAACTGTTTTTCGGTGCAGATTTGAATTTCTGTCTTTTCGTACTTTTCGTTGGCTCTGATTTTGGAATTTCCGGTTCGGTGGTCCCTATGTTTTTTTCTTTTTTTCAATTTTGAGTTATTTATTTACATTTTTCGCCTATATTTGTTCGCCATGTTGTATCCGTTATGTCCAACTTGGTCCCCAGTCCCGGTGTGTCCAATGTTGCCTCTCAGGCCATGTCTCCTCGTCGTCCAAATGAATCCGCAGCCGATGACGTCCATCCATCCCGATGCGGGCGTTACCTTCGAGTGATGAAGTAGTACGGTAGTCGAAGAGATGGATACGGTAGGCAATAGTGTTTACGGTATATCGAGTATCGTCTTTGATAACGTTTTTTCGCAACGTATTGCCGAAAGTATAAGCCCCTTTTTTGTTACTCTTCACAGTTGTTTCTCTGTTGTCCGTTGATGCTTGTTGAGTAACCCACCGATGAATAGAAGCATCGTGTTTACCTTATCCCTCAACGAATCCCCTCTCCGCCCCCACACTAGGCATCACGTCGTGTCAAGAATTGACTTTATTATTGACTGATGTGGGTTACTGTAGATTAAACGCTGCCGATTAAATAGGTCACCATCATTCGTCCCATGACTACCATTATTATTTTTATTGCATTGTAAAGCCTGTGTTCGTATTCAATACTGCATAATAATGTCGATTCCCACGAATTTCATTGTTGTTTCTTGTAAATATTTCGGTATTATTATTTACGCGAAAGAATAAATGAAATTAAATCATCCCGTCAATTAATAAATTGTAACAGAAATAGCAAAAATAGAGTAACAGAAACAAAAATGTAAACAAGCTCATGACGTAGATGGACGATTTCTGAGAACTTGGCCAAGTTCTGAACGATGTGAGTGAAAACTTGGCCAAGTATTTGGCCAAGTTTTGACAGATTATACAGCCCCCAGATAAATCAGTTTGCGCAACAGAACGATCAGAAATTACTAATATTTCGAGTGTGCGCTCTCAATATTCGTGTTCCGCTATACTGTATTGGTTTATTGCAAATTAGGCAACGTTGGTTTCATGGCACTCCTTCATTAAAATAATAATATTTTTCATCGAAGCAACGTTCTACTATCGATACTTGTGAGATACTTCCATGGCCATACTAAAAATGACTGCGAATCAATATTCTTACTTATCATGAATGGCCACAATCCAATTCCCGACAATAGTGAACGGTCGATTTTCTGTTTAGATCTAATCGCGAATGGCAAATTACGATGAGTGGTAAATCAAAACATCCAAAGTTCATCAAGGTATTTTAACCCCCCCCCCCTCCCGCATCTTATCACAAAATATTCACTTTTTAAACTTTGCGCATAGCAATATTCGCATCTCCTGAGTATGCTCCTATTTTTGATCCGGTATATTTACCGGGAAATACACCGAAATGCCCTGTGAAATGTGTAAAGTATAGCGACAAATTCGACGAGAAACCCGATCGAGTTAGCGAATCGTCATCATTACCGTATACAGCCGGGAAATACCAGCTATTCCCGGTTCTCCCCCTTTTTTGGAATCTATTTTAATTGCTTTCTTTTAAATTTTTATCTCCGAGCATGTCCGTGTAAATCAAGGTCGATTAATCGAATTAGCATAAACAAGTCATGATAATGAGTATTCGCAAAGATACAAAAAGTGAATATTTTGCGTACGTTCCAAAACAACCTTCGTTATTTTCTGTACTTACGATGTGAAGTATCCAAATTGAGGTTTAAAAAATATAATTCTTTCAGTTCCATTGGGGTATTCAAAACCCCTTGATTGATTGTGAAACTGATAAACGTGAACAAAGCATTAAGAAAGAAGCACGCTATACAATAATAAGTGAAGTTTTTTTGCTCATCCAGCCTAATTTATCACGAATTCTTTTGACAGATCACATTCCCATACAATATTTTGTGACAGACCGAACTTACAAATGTACATTCACATTTATTTCTCCTCCAAACCAAAAGAAATTACAAGTGAGAACTGCAAATTATTCGGGGAAATTATAATTGGCAATATATTATAGAAATTATTTTTCGATCAAGCATTTCGAGGAAGAGACCCTGCTATGAATCTGGAAATAATCGATAAAGGTGATTTTTTTAAAATTTATTTGTTTTTAGTTGAGTTCTTCTATGTAAGGCTAGGAGGGGGACGAGATATGTGGATATCATCTCTTGGCTTTACATAAACGAAATCAACTATCTAAACCATGCCGAGAATCACCGAGTACAACTATTCATTTGTGTATTACTGCTTTTAAATTACAACCAAAATATATAATCTTAGATTCCTCCATCGATAAATTGTTCACAGGCCATATTGAAGATGTTCGGAGAGGTTAGTTGTAATCGGGCATTAATTTTGAAATATAAATAGAAAACTTCAGACGCTGACTTCCAGAGATTAACGAGAAAATGTGTTGGATGTATGCCATGCGAGGCTCCAAATTGCAAATTGGGAAAAGGAGTCGTTTCGTCTGACACTGAATGCGAAGCCTGCAATGTAGATTCGACAATCTAATTTTGTTTTTGTCAAAACAAATATTGCACAGTGTTCCGATTCTGAGGCTAAACTGAACGTCAACAATAGATTCTTAATGAACAAAAATCTAAGCTGCTCAAACAACGCATGGAACCTATACGTTGGTCCTTTTCTCATTCTATGGAAATTAATTTATTCTTCAGACACTAAGCGACGATATTAAAGAAATCGATAAGCTGGAGAATGTCGAGTGCAGTAAAGGTTGTTCATTCTTGACTGAATATACCGTATAATTAATATTTTTTTCTCAGAATTTGATTGTCTCATTGTGACGCCACTCAGATCGAAATGTAGAAAAGATGATGATTGGTGCAAGCCAGTTCGTTTCGAAATTATTTCGTTATTTTCTCCTTCAATCCTCGTATGTTAAAACAGCTTGATTATTTTTGTTACAGCTTCCGGACATATCACTGAGCGAATTTACAAACAATTTGTGTGAAAAAGATAAAGGATTTTCACTAGTGCATATATTTAATAAGGTAAATATAATTCCAAGAAAAATATCGAAAACAAAAATATTACAGAAAAGTCAACGAATAGAGAGCATAAAGTGTGATAAGTAAGTTTGTCTGTTTTCATCGTTGAAAATGTAATAATAATAATAAAAATATATAGATCACAAGGAACTTGGAATGCAATTAGCGCCACGGGTGACACAAAGAAGATAAAAGGCGGTTCACTTGTTTGTGTCTCTAAAGACTACAGTAAGTTGATGTTAATTAAGATATCTTGCTGCTAATGAGTGGTATCTAGATACCACTCATTAGAAACTTCATTTTCTCACTGGATATTTATTTCAGATCTAGATAAAATTGAATCTGACGCGCAGGTAGATATTAACAGGAAGGAAGAACGCAATACAATTGTTAATATTTCGGCCTACACTTTGGCTGCAGTAATTGGGGTGAGAAATTAGAAGAATACGAGAAATTAAATTATAGGTCCACATTATTTAGAAAAGGCATTTCCCAATGCAAGAACAAACCTGGAGATAAACCCCGCCCACTCATTTGAATATTATGGTATACGAGTTTGCCGCGCACGGGGTTTTCCGAAACGGAAACTCCCTGATTTTTGCATGCTCGAAACTGAAAGATTTCGTCTAAATGATGGAGTTTTGTGCCTTTGAACTCCGGATTAGGGGACGAAATAGTGATAAGAGAGGTCAGCTCACCCTCTAGCTGTTTTGAAAGACACTTGAAGGGACCAATGGAGAGAGAAGGCGAGAGATAAAGTGGGCTCACCAAATGCATGGGGCTTTTATTAAAATACTGCGAGTCGAGCGATAATAGTATTTTTTTTAATTCGGCATTGCAGCTTCTCATAGTTTTTGTTGTCGTTGCCTTCATTTTCTGCAAGATTAAAGTGAGGGTAGGAGAATAAAAATAAAATTGTAAATAATTGTGTAATTTAGAAAGAAGAAGCAGTTGGACTTCCCTCCGGCACTCCTGTGGTGCGTGAAAATATCATTAAAATTGTAACGATTATATTTAAAAATAAATTGTATTCAGATCCACGCTTCCACTTCAGTCGACGCGAAAGATTTGGATCTAAAGAGAACCGCGGCATTGGCGATAGCTTGAGAAGAGGGCCTCTATAGAAACGAAAACAAAAACCTGTAAAGGAAAAAGATGATAAACATATCTGATTGAATGATGATTGAATTGCAAAAAAAAAATCAAAGTCGCAGTGTGTGTTGTGTTAAACTACGTTATATTATAGAATTATAAAATGAGGTTATGCGTATTCCCATTATGACCAGTCGTCGCTGTAGTATGTGTTATCATGAAGTGATTGGTTGCGGATTATCGTTTGCATAATCACATTGATTGCGTTAAATGGAACGCCTTCTGGAACTCACTCTGGACGGCTGGAATCCATCCATATCTCATACACCTTCTTATTTTGTTTCATTTGTTCCAAGTTAAACAAATGCGTTCCTGTTGAAGTACGGAGGGGTTTCCGCGAAGGCTAAACATAGCCCCGCCTTTTTTAATGTAGTAAAAAAAAAATATCTATGTCCCCCTCAAATATCTACGTCCCCTTCAAATATTTACGCCCCCCTAAAGTATAAAAATCCCCCTCAACCCGAACAGAGCCTACTTTACTGCTATTAGCCACCCTTGTTGGCTGCCAAGTTTTGCCCCGAATGGGAAAGAAAGAATGTGTTCCGGCATTAATTTTAATAATAATATTTAAACGAGCCTCAAGTAATCGCCATGCAGAAAAATATATTAAAGGTACCAGGCAGTGAAAAACAAATGAAAGAATAAAAGAAAATCTTAATCCCCGTAGAATGCTAAAAACCGCATATTTTTGCGATTTTTTAAAAATTAGTTATGAATTTTCAAAGTTACGTATTTTCTCCACAGCGGCACCGGTGTGCAACCACAAGTTGATATCAAGCTCATTCACAAGCTTGTGAATAAGCTTGATATCAACTTGTGAAACAGCTTGATATCAACTTGTGGAATCTCTGTGGGCCCCGCGCTCCCGTACCCTTGTTTGTACTCGTGTTATTTCATGTTTTTCAGGCAAATCAAACAGTTTATCATGCACAAATTTTTTACATGGTGATAGGGCATACAAAATATGATTCACTTCTTCTAAGTGGTGGTTCTTCGTATAGAAAGGACGCCGAAGTTATTGAAATAACGGCCCGATATTGAAATATGAAATTTCGGCTGCTTCCTGGGGGCTGTATAATCTGTCAGAAATGTGCGAGAAAAATATGGCAAAAAACATCGCTAAAACATGGCAGATTTTTCTCTAATTCTCTCAATTTAGCATGCTATTTTCGTCACTCTAACCAAAATTCAATCGGAAATGTGCGAGAAAACTTGGCGAAGTTCTAAACGGAACTTGGCCAAGTTTGGTTAGAGAAAGAGAAATAGCACGCAAATCGAGAGAGGGAAAAGTATGCATGTATGTGAGCCTTTTTTTAGGGTGGAATTTGAGGCGCAATGAAGTGAACGCTAAAATTCTAATTTTGGCATTGTTGGGTGCTGATGGTCTGTTGCATCCTTGTTTTCATAATGAAATTCCAGCAAATTCTAAATCAACGTAGCAAATTGGGTTGAAAGTAGAGTTTAAAAATCGGCCATGTGTAAATGTCTGAATCAGCGGAACGTTTTATTCGAATTTCGCATTTTTCTTTATTTTTGCAATTTTGCATGGTTTGTTTAGTTTTTTCGCTCCTTTTACTCGTACAACTACATCCGCAATGCTCTTATCGTCTTGTGAAGCCCATTTTCTTATATATCACTCCATTATAACGCTTCCTATGAAATGAATTGTTTTCTTTGTAGAGACTTTGATTTTGTTCTTGGAAGCGAAGGAATGGATGAAATGGAATGATCCTGCCAGTTAATCAATAGTAATTGCATTAGAAATTGCCAAAAATATTAATACTAAACGAGTATAAACAACAGAAACAAAAATGTAAACAGGCTGATGACGTAGATGGCTGATTTCTAAAGAAAACTTGGTTAAGTTTTGAACGATGTCATTGAAAACTTGGTGAAGTTTTGAACGATGTCAGTGAAAACTTGGCAAGTTTTTTGGTGAAGTTTTGACAGATTATACAGCCCCCTGAAAGTAATATTGTAGGAAACGCTTCACTTACCTTGAGTATCGACTAAATCTCCAACTTGATGATTAGAAATAGCGCAAATGGTCACGCCAATAGAAAAAACATTGTATTAGAAAATGTATAAAATGGATCTGAAAAGAAGATTATTCTTCACTTACGAACCTTTTTGTGACGAAAACTGCATAAAGATCAGAGGCCTTCATTTATGGATGAGAACGTGTAGAAATTATAAGTATTCCACCAACTATCTATTTCGGACATCTTCACATTCTGAAAAGACGAGAGTTTCATAGGAACTCCGCAGTAAATAATACCTCAATGTGAATGTCGCCGTTCTCCACGATTCCCGTAGTAATTTTAGACAGAAAATACGATGAAATTCGATAAATAACAGTAGAAAATCGATAAATTGATTTGAAAATGAGACGCGGTGAACGCGCCCGTGCTTGAAGTGCACTGTCTGGAGTTGTTTACGAGTATTTCCCCCGGTTACGGCAACTTGATATCAACTTGTGAAACTGCTTGATATCAACTTGTGAAATCGGGAGCTTGATATCAAGTTGATATTCGCTCTAGGCTTGATATCAACTTGTGGTTGCACACCGGTGGGGTTACGGTAGCGAATACACCACAATTCAAATCTCAAAAACTATGTATTGTCACGAAATGTGGTTGTGCGCATTGAGTCCGGGAGTGGTTAAAATCCCACATTCCTCTTTGTGTAGTAAAATTTAATCATCTGACCAAAGTCTTTTGCCAAATTTTTTTTCATCGAAAAAATCACTTTTTCAAGATTTCTGAAAAACTGGCAAAAGTGGAAGGGGGTGAAATTTCGATGAAAAAAAAATTCGGCAAAAGACTTTGGTAGCCGATTGGAATCGAACCTGTGACCTTCGGATTGAAGTTCTAGACCACTACCACATCGACAACGCGGATGCCGCGTGTGTACACGCGTTCCGCGCGCGTGAAAAATCTTTGAAGCAGTGGGAAACAACCGAGCCCAGACTTTATTGCTTAACCAAATATATCAAGATGATCAGAAAAATGCGCTCTTTAATCTGGCAACGGGCCTGGCCGTAATGCGCCCTTTGTCAAGAATCGACTTTTTAGCGAAAACGAGAGACACAAATGATGTGGCACTAATGCCATTTGATAGAGCATCAAATTCTGATCTAAACATGTAGGTTTCGCACCATTCGGACGCGTTTCCGAGGATTTTTAATAGAAAAAAACACGTTTTCCGCAGAAAGGGCGCGGCGCCATACCGGCCAGAAGGGTCCTATTGTGAAATCGATGGCACGGGCGTTTTCAGCGTCCAAAGTTACCCCTAGGAGCAAGTTTTGAGCCATTTCGATTTTTGACCTGTTCCTGGCACTTGTTGATCCTAACACAAACAGCGTCATATTGCTTTCTTTCTTTTCGTAAATAGGCGACGCACCGATCCTAGAGCAAATTTCAAAATAAAATAACTAATTACTAAAAAAATGCTAAAATTTTAGTTTTTTTCTCCTTTTTCCATTAGATCATAGTGAGAAAAGCTGATTAAAAAGTTATAAAATTAAAAATCTGTTTTTGGCAGCTGCCTGGTCCCTTTAAAAGAATGGCACGAAACATAGATGGATAACAAAAGCAATAAAGTCATTCAAGGAAACGCTAATTTTCATGATTTTGGGGATTGCAATTTTGCAGGATTCGACTGAAATTCAGTTCAGCGATAGCCGAAATATCAGGTAATCAAAAAGGAACTATACCTTAAGCATTATCATACATTAATTGATCTGTTCATCTCAAATAATTGAAACTCAATTATCTCCATTGTCACGTTCTGTCATTATTCCCTCTTCATTCCACTTCATTTCTTCTCTTTCTCGTTACGACGAATGGTCGATTGTCGTGAGTCTCGTTTTCATTTATCACATTTTCACTCTTTTATCAAATATCATCACCTTTTAAAGTTGAAAAGCGGCCTTTTTTTGTTAATATTATACTTTCACAGATCTCAAATCGTTTCTCCTCATTCTTCTATCTACACAAATTGCTATCATACAAGCTACTGTCGACCCTTTTGACGTAGAATGGAAGAATTGTGAGGAGGTGAGTAGATCTGCTGATCGTTATTTCCTATAAAACAATCACTACTTTTCGTGCTCAGAAATTAACACACTTATGATCTCCATTTTCTATGTATGTATTTTTAGATATTGTCATCTATATTTTTGTTTTCATTATTATGTTTCTATTTGGGGGAGAAGAAGTAAATTGTTGATCCACCGCTCACACCGGCCACTTGCTTGAGAAATGTGTCGGTAATTGACCACTCTTCATTGCTCCGATGGAGCGTCAGTCAATGGCTTGTCCCCCCTCTCTCTCTGAAGGCGTACGATCGCTCTGTGTCTCTCGCCACCCCATAACGAGTGCATCACATGCATCTGAAGGGCACACAATTTGTCGAGAAGCGCGTACTGTATAGAGAAATCATACCAGAACCAGACCGCCCCATCGATCCCCTTGTTTACTGCCATGATGGTCGGTTTGCATCTTCGTCCCCATCCAATCCAGGAAAATTACGGTATGCTTTAATTTTTCCCGAGTTCGCGAAAACTTGAAAGATATTCGTGACGCTTCCGAGCGGATTGATTCTACTTCCTTCAATTTTGTGATACGCGATAGTCGGCGCTCATAGATATGATGGAAGCGATCACCTGCGAGTAGGCGGCGACATCATCTACATTATCTAGTGGGTGTATGCCATCAACGCTCTCCTGTGTACGTCATGTTTTCTGGGAAAACTATCGATCTAAGGGAAAACTAAGGTTTGATGCATACGGCCTCAGATTACGTCGACTACCCTCGAGGAGCATCAACACTTAGCACGAGGATGGAATGAAGCTCAGTTCTAGAAGTGTCGAGTAGACAAATAGTCGGACAGAAGAACGATGTATCGTTCCAAGAAGGTGCGACGACAATGCTGACGAGCTTTGTGAGTGTGGATCTCACACTCCCTGAGATTGAAAGGGATCTCTCATGCGAAGACACTTCGCCTACACCGTCCAGATCTTCGAAGGTGAAGGAGTGAGATGGATAGGAAGAGTAAGATGGGACCCGTAGAGCCTTCTTTCTTGTGTATATTTAGGTATACACCGCCTTCTTAAAGCTTCTCACACACAATACGTAGAAATCGTCTAGACGATATAAGTGCGATTGGTTTTCAGTGCACCCTGTCACACGGAATGTCAATAAATTTGATACGGTGTCTAAGTATGCGCAACGACCGAGTGTCTGATCATTCCTCCTGAGTATTCTTCGGCCACTAGTGCAGTTTCTTTCGTTGCTCTGATAAAGGAACGTAACAAGAATGATACGATCGTTTCTCACTTGATATCTCCAGCGACAGATATTTGCAAGAACATGAGACAAGGCTGGTCTCTCAATCATCTGCATCATCGTCACTCCCCATTGTAATCCGGGAGCTGCATTCAACACTATCTCTCTCATCCTCTCCATTACATCAACAAGCTCAGCCCTCGTTATCATCTGTATGACTTGCATCGCGAAAAATTCATAAAAAAACAACTCAAAACATTCATCCTCCTTTTCTCGCTTGTTCATTGACATTTTGGGCCCTTTCTGAAGAAATCTCCTTTGCAGCATTCGTGTTTCGTTCCTGGAACGTGTGATGGGAGCATCGAGAGCCAACTGAAAATCGTCCGATATCCAAAGAACTGTTCAACAGGAGTTATCGTCCAAATCATGTGGCACATAATCTTAGTGAAAGTTATAAATTGGTTAATTCAGAAATAAACAAAAATGGTCGGTTAGCATCATCGTCCCCGTCCACTCCGGAAAAGTTACGGTATGCTTTAAATAATGCATAGTTAAGAAAGAAACTGGCTACTAAAATACTTTAAATATATATTTTTAGTTTGATTGGAAGGACGAGTCTATGATGACTTGTGATCAATCAGATACCGCAGTGCCGAATTTCAACTTTGGACCTCATTTATCTATCAAACGTAAGTATGATGCCAATTATATGAGGGGAATCGCGAAAGACTAGAAAATTAATTTTAATTTGGTTGCTAGCATAACCTAACATGGGACCGGTCACAGAATAAGGTAAAACTATCACGAGTGCCCTACCTAGGATCACATAGCCACATGGATACATCATGAATCCAATTTCAAAAAAATCCCCGTAGTGATCTACGAGCCGGAAAAATCGATGGGAAAATTCACAACGCGGAACCCCTGTGACTTCCAACAGTTCACTTCAGCCGGTAAAGCATTATCCTCATATTTTGGAGCTCGAGGGTTCTACTCTTTTTGTGCTGTATTTTCTTACGTCATTCCAAGTCTTAAATCATAAATATGAAAGATTTGATGAACAAAATATGTATTCTCTGTATGGAATCGAACCCTCGACCTCCAAAATATGAGCCTAACGCTTTACCGGCTGCGCTAGGCAAGCGATTGATTGGGGAGTGATAGAGCTGATGGAAGGCACAAGGGCTTAGCGTGCGGGAAAGCTTCCATCGATTTTCCCAGCTCGTAGATTAATAAGGGAATTTTTTGAAAGTGAATTCTTGATGCGGTCTTGGGCCTATGTGATCCTAAGTAGGTCACTCGTGATAGTTTTACCTTATCCTGTGACCGGTTCCTTGTTAGATCATGCATTGAGCCAAATGGAAAAGTATATAATTTTAGTTCCCAGCCGCCCTTTCAGCGGTCGAGCCTCCTGCGAATGCCTTCGCATGAGACACTTTTTAAATCGTTCGAATAAACCTTGACAATCTCAAAAAAAATAGTTGGTGAGATAAGCATGGCATGAGTCGGAGGCGGCGCTGGGCCATGGTGGAGTTTAAAGGAGGAAGAACAGCAAAAATAGGATCTCAAACTAATGTCATTTCTCGCTTACACCTATGAATGATAATGTAAATCCAAAACATGAAATCTCTATCTTTCCTCCGAACCGAGATACTCGCGCGCAAAGAAGCTACAGGGCTCAGGGACATCAGGGTCAGGTTGCCGCGCACGCTCAAGGGGCGTTCTCTCACGTGCACGAGCAAACAAATCGCTTGGTCAACTTTATCTCCCGTGTCGAATTTGCGTGCACTTTACTCCCGCGGGGGAAGAGGGGGAGGGAGAATCTTTGATTCCGAGGCATTCTGCTGGCTCAATGCAAATTGAGGCAGACAGCTAGAGAGTGCGAAAAAAACATGTAAATGGGCGAGTTCTCGCAAATATGTCAACCTTTGTCTTACAGTAAGTAAACGGAAGTTCAGGGTTGTCGTGCTAAGTAGGCTGAAAACCGACGTGCACTAGGAATAATGGGTCTACAGTTTCCCCTCCACTCATTATTTCCAGTATTCCACTATTACTTCCACCGAGTGAGATCTCTATGAGCTTGACATATCTCCCATTTTTAAAAATCGGCTTCACTGGCTAACAATTTAGAGCAGGATGAAATCTTTTCTCAAGCGCGCCATTTTATCATTAAAAATATTTTAATATTTTTTTAGCGTCGCCACGGGACACGTCTTCAGTTAGAATCAAATGTACTTATGAACTTACTCTGCTTGTAAAATCTTGGCATGATTGGAAGGTTTTTTTTCTGTAGATAAAAGTTTGAAAGATTTTAGAAATACATATAGGACGATATAAAGAAGATGTTCGAAGGATCTAATACGACTACTACATTCCTACTGAGAATTGCTGATCCGTTAGGTACTACATACAAGGAATATAATTTCAAGCATTACAATTTCAGATGTTAGTAAGGAAACTGTCTACAAGGGATTCACTGAAACAATTAGGGAAGGTAAGATCCATTTACAGTATCGGACAAAAGTTTTCGGGCACTTTTTCTTTTTGATAAAACTTTTCAACACGAAGAGGTTTTGATCGGATCATGGTAGGGTGGTATGTGAAATCCATTGGAGAATATGATGCCACTATAGGGGTATTGCGAAATCTTTCAGTTATTGCGTCGTGATGACGCAATCGATACATACTTTTCTGAATGGGCATTATTCTTACATGGATTTGTTTCCTCACCATCAAACTTTCAGGATGTTGAGAGATTCTCACAGCCTACCTATAAAAAGTTTTTTTAAAAGTTACTGCGGTTTCGCTACTTGGCTACAGCCATGCTGCAAAATCAATGTCGAAAAATCATATCTCGCCTTTTAGACGTCCCACTGATCCGATCAAAGCGCCAAAATGATCGCCATCATGACTGCCGATGATCCAGAGAATATGGTCGCGGTAGCCCACCGTTTGCCCTCTGGGCACGTAAAAGTTTCTTTTTCGCATTATCGTGGTCTGACCGAGGGCCCCCTATAGGACTTTAACTAGAGATCTGGTTTAGGCGTGGATTCGGTAGAGAATCTATGGGAGAACCGATTGCTAGCGGCAATAAGCGTTTTGATTGGATTCCTGTCCGCGGCGATACCGAGTAAACGGAGAAGGATGGCAGACCCATCAATGGAATCAGTGTGGCTGGCTCTATAATCTCATCCACAAATTTCATCACCACTATGCAATATTGCATCATCCTTAGGCAATACTCTTCAGAATGATAAAATATCGCATATTGATGACGTAATTTAAGCTCTAGAGCGGCGGAAGGATCTATTTTATTTGATTGGCATTTCTTCCACCGTTATCCCTTCACTTACCGCTAAGAAAACGCAAAAATAGGAATATTGCATAAGGATGATGCAATATTACATAGTGATGATGTAATGTGCTTGAGATTATAGAGCAAGCCATCTTGATTCCATTGATGGGTCTGCGAGCCTTCTCCTTTTACTCAGTGCCGAGATACATTCAAAAGTCAGAACCTTGTCAACGGGCAGAAAATGGGCGTGGTCAAACCAGTGTCCTTCCGGAAATCGATCGCCGCGGACAGGAATCCAATCGAAACGCTTATTCCCGCTAGCAATCGGTTCTCCCATACCGAATCCACGCCCAAACCAGATCTCTAGTTCAAGTCCTGTAGGGGGGCCCTCGGTCAGACCACGATAATGCGAAAAAGAGACTTATACGTGCCCTGGGGGCTACCGCGACCAAACCTCTTCGTGTTGAAAAGTTTTAGCAAAAAGAAAAAGTGCCCGAAAACTTTTGTCCGCTACTGTATATCTGATATTAACGAATCGTAAATTATAATTGAAGATTCGTAAATTTTCGCTGATGAGACATTGCAGAAATTGAATTTCGCTTGCCTTCTTCTCATGTAATGAACTGGACTTTGTGCGAAACGGTATTCTCAATCCCTCTCCGATCAAACACTCATCAACACTTTCAGCAAGTTTGTTTCGTGGCAGGAGAATGCGCAGAAGGCACTGATAATCAATTGAAATTGTACTCAAAACCGAAACCAGATTGCGCGAATGGGCTCATTTTGAATATCATGTGAGTACGATTAAGCAGTTCCTAGCAATATGTATACATTTTATGCCTTTGTGAAAAAAAAATATTTTTAGCGAACACGAGAGCAACATATAATGCGGCACTAGTGCCATTTGATAGAGCGTCAAATTTTGATTTAAATATTTATGTTTCGGACCATTTAGTCGCGTTTCCGAGGAGTTTTAATAGAAAAAAACACGTTTTGCGCGGAAATGGCGGGGCGCCATTCCGGCGCCCAGAGGAGCCCTATTGTGAAATTGATGACACGTGCGTTTTCAGCGTCCAAAGTTACCCTTTTTGCAAGTTTTGAGCCATTTCGATTTTTGACCTGTTCCTGTCTCTTGTTGAGACCGTGTTGATTCTAACGCAAACAGCGTCATATTACGCTGTTTACGTTAGGATCAAAAAGGGTACAACAGGGGTCTGGAACAGGTCAAAAATCGAAATTGAAAAACGAGTGCTCTAACTTCTCTAGCACTCTCTAAATTCCCCACGCTCTCTAGCCTGGTTCGAACCCCGAGCTGGGCAGAAATCTTTTGCCACTACTCCCCTGATTCATCGCCGTGGTTTTTTTGGCTGAATTCACGTGATTTCGATAACACAGAAGCTTTGTAGCTTTCGCTCTACAATCATTCCGTTTCTTTAATATTTGAAAGCGCAATGCGAGTTGTCGAACACTGATCTATGACAGCAGACATCTTACCTCTTCTCCAACGCGCTGTTTGCGTTAAGATTAACGAGTGCCTGGAATAGGTCTGCAATCGAAATGGACTCCTAGGGGATCATTTTTGAATATTATGAATTTAAAAAAGTTGGTTACCCGGTCTCCTTCCTTCTCCAATAATTTTTTTCTGCATCTGTGTCAACGAAGCTACGAAGTGGCAACTTTTTTTGATCGTTCTCATCCTCATGAGCCTATTGCAACGGAATAAGTCAGCACTTCTTGTTGCGATTGACATTACCCAACAAAGCTTCAATATGAATAGGAGCCGGCTACCGAGCTCGCCCTTTACCGAACTTGAACCGGAAAAATCAGAGACCGTGGTGTAAGCATACAGGGTTTACTTAACCTCAACACGTCCCGGCCACTTGGTGAGTAAGAATGTTGAACAAGAGGAGAATTTTTCTTGGCTTGATCTGCTTAACCTGGGCGGATCGCGGTCAGTCGATAGAAATTTGTTTAGAATTAAAATAAAAATACTTGCGTCTACATTAATCACTAAACACTAAGCTATAGAAGGACTGTCCTTTCGACACAAAATTAAAATGATTAATTAAAATAAAAGATCTTTGATAAAAATAAAAATGTAACCCAGATCGGATCACTTACATTGATTACTCTTCACTAAGAAAACATTGATTACTCTTCACTTAGAAACAATCACGAATGGCAAATTACGATGAGTGGGAGAACAAAAGACACAAAAGATATCGAAGTAAGTTATTTGAGTGAGTCAATATTCATAACCTTTTCCACCTTCTTCTAATTGCTGCAATTAGGGGTGATTATGACTATAAATTGAGCGTTTTTGATAATTGCTTTCTATGGGCTGGGGTTTTTTACTAAAAAAAACCCCAGCCCTTCTTGAATTTGAACTTTGAAGAAATAATTAAATTCTATATTTGGAAGGTCTATCTTTCTTCCGAACCGAAATGTGCGTGCTCAAAAAAACAATCAGAGCAAAACGGGCGTTATTTGCTGTGGGTGACTAAGCAAATTTATTTGTCAATTTCCTCTCTCGTAACAAATTTGAGTGCAGTTTCTTCCAATTCGCTGTTTTTAGGGGCTGCGTATTGGTATTCGCAGACTTTTTTACATTATTTTTCTTACAATCCGTCATCTCAATTTTTTTTTCGGAGATTCGGAGAGATATATTCCTCTTATTTCTAGTAAAATTTCAAATCCTTTTGCGCCTAGGGCGTCGATAAATTATTATTAATAGTATTCCTTCTTAACCACATGCCACAACGTTCCACCCCCCGTTATGACATCCAGATTTTCCAATCTACCGTATTATGTGCGACTGACACAAGTAAATATACCGTAGGAGGGTGATCGACAGTTGCAGTTTACTCGAGTTGGGGTTGGCACGTTCCTCTCTCCCTAGCTTCTCAAAGATGTCTCAACCCCTTCTAAAAATGCACATTCCCATTACACCACCCTGCCCTCTCTCCTATTGTCGCGGCAGTGAAACTATGGTCAAATGATCGTGAGCTAGAGAAGTCGCCTCCAACCCTTTTCTTTCGAAATAGAACGATGTGACAGGGTTGTCGTGCAAGATATTCGGCTGATATTTCTACTGCTAATATACATATTTATTCAGTTCATTTGGAATGGAAGAGTGATTTTCGGATGTAGTCCACATTTCTACGAACAGCACACTCATGAAGTCCTTACGGGCTATAAAGCCATAAGTGAGGTGTAGAAATGACAGATTCAATTACTTTTTAAAAATATCATTCTATTTTATCACAGGTCACATTCCCATACAGCAATATGCAGACGACAAGCGAACTAATAAATGCACTTTTACTTTTCTTGCCGAACCAAACGAGATGATGTTACACGTGAGGATTTTCTCCATGAAAAAATTAGGGAAAACTTTTGCTCCAGAAAACCCTTTTCGGTCGGATACGCCCAAATTCAAAGGCTATGATGGAACTGAGAATTACCGATAAACGTGAGTGCTTTTTTCTTTCTCAAATCTTAGCGATACCACGAGTATTTAACTATCAGCTGGTGGCGACAATGCACCGAAGACAAATTTCAAAGGATATATCGAAGATGTTCGGAGAGGTCAATTATAATATGCAACAAATATTGAAATTTAAGAAAAATTGCAGACGCCGACTTCCAAAAATTAACGAGAAAGTGTGTTGGATGTATGCCATGCGTGGCTCCAAATTGCAAATTGGGAAAAGGAGTTATTCCGTCTGCCACTGAATGCGAAATCTACTCGGTAGAAACTCTAATATATTTTTGTTTTAGTCACAACACTTATTGCGCAGTGTTCCGATCCTGAGGCTAAAATGAACGTCAATAATCGATTCTTCATTGACACGATTCTTTTGTGCGAAGATAACGCATGGAAACTACTCGTATGTATATTTCTTGCACTAAGCGCAAATATGCAATAACAACGTTTTGTCAAGGTTTTCTTTTCTTCGAGAACATTTGCCAATCGCCTCACTCCGCACACGAGTGGGGAGAGTGGCAAGCGGTTTAGAAGAAAAGAAACCTTGGCAAAGCGTGTTCCTAGTGCACTTCAGCCTCGTGCATTCAACTATAACGAATATATATTTTAGACATCTAGCACCAGGAAGAGAGAAATTGATAATCTGGAGAGTGTCGAGTGCAGTAAAGGTTGGCTTATTGTTGATAGAATATTATCCGTATAATTAATATTTTTTCTCAGAATTTGATTGTCTCATTGTTACGCCACTCAAATCGAAATGTAGAAAAGCTGATGATTGGTGCAAGCCGGTTTGTTTTGTAATCTTTTAATTATTCTTCAACTGTATCTTTAACTGAACTAATGAAATTTTATTACAGCTTATGGACATGTCTCTGAGTCAATTCACAAACAATTTGTGCGGAAATGGATTTTCACTTGTACACACATTAAATAAGGTATTATTTCAAACAAAAAAATAAAAATAAAAAATATTGCAGAAAAGTCAACGACTGGAGAGCGTAAATTGTGATAAGTATGTTTATTGATTTCATCATGATAATGTATTCACGAAGTTTGCGTGACTGGTTTTGTGACCATTACGTCTGGTTTTGTTTTTTTTTTGCGATGTTGTGTCTCACGATCTGTCTGTTGTGTCTAGTCCTGTGTTTGAAGTGTCTGGTCCTAGTTCTGTGCCTGATTTTGAGTTTTTTTTGCGGGCACGTCTGGACGCACTTCTATGGACACAATATACACAAAACCAGACACAAAATCTTTGAGTAATAATAATAATAATTCCTCCACTACTAGGGAATTGAAATGTCTGTCGGTTTGTGCGTTTGTTTTTTTGTCCTTCCGCGTGACGGTCATTTTTCGTTTTTTGCACTCCTCTACTATCTTCTCGAGATTTCGACGTTTGCACTCGGATTCCTCTAGCTGAAGAAAAAGAATAATAATAATAATATCAGTACCTCAACGGAAAAGAATTCAATAATGAACAATATAATTATAAAGCCAACCTCACTCTCGATCGAATCCTTCTCATTGGTCATTTCGTTGTTCTTCTGAAACAATTTATTCTTGTCTAAAAACATTGAAATAACGAACTTTGTCGCACCGTGGATGATTCATCTCGCACATTTTTAGTTTTCTCTGAAAAATTTTAAGTTTTTTTCAAAAAAAAAAAAATTACATCGTAGTGACCGTGCCCGTCGTGTCTGTCTTTTCATCCGTGACCATATCCCCGTGTCTCGTATCTCCCTACCCAATTCAGTCTCAAGTGATGTCCTCATAGTCGATATCCACTCTCCCCTCACTCATGTCTCAACCCGATTCATTCTCGTTTATCGTCCTCCTAACACCACAACTTCCCAGAACAACGAACTATTCGCACTCATTTCTTCTATGATCTCAGTACAAAAGCAAGTTGTGGTGTTAGGAGATCTGAACCTGCACATAAATTGGCTTTCCCCTGGTACTCTATCCACGCAAGCCCAACTATTGCATGATTTAGCCGCTGATCTGGATCTCACCCAAGTAATTCCCGGTCCTTCTCTCAATAATCACTTCCTCGATGTCGTTCTCTCTCCCCCTCATGTCATAACCAACAAATTATTAGAAAAAAATACTGACGGAACAGTGGCGAGCTGGGCATTGGCTGTTATCAATTCGTTGATCTCCTTCTTCAATTTCTCATTAGAGAGTAGAACACCGGAGGCCTCGGCCAGTCTGTAATTGAGAAATAAATATTTTTTTCAATAGTTGGGCTTGCGTGGATAGAGTACCAGGGGAAAGCCAATTTATGTGCAGGTTCAGATCTCCTAACACCACAACTTGCTTTTGTACTGAGATCATAGAAGAAATGAGTGCGAATAGTTCGTTGTTCTGGGAAGTTGTGGTGTTAGGAGGACGATAAACGAGAATGAATCGGGTTGAGACATGAGTGAGGGGAGAGTGGATATCGACTATGAGGACATCACTTGAGACTGAATTGGGTAGGGAGATACGAGACACGGGGATATGGTCACGGATGAAAAGACAGACACGACGGGCACGGTCACTACGATGTAATTTTTTTTTTTTTTGAAAAAAACTTAAAATTTTTCAGAGAAAACTAAAAATGTGCGAGAAGAATCATCCACGGTGCGACAAAGTTCGTTATTTCAATGTTTTTAGACAAGAATAAATTGTTTCAGAAGAACAACGAAATGACCAATGAGAAGGATTCGATCGAGAGTGAGGTTGGCTTTATAATTATATTGTTCATTATTGAATTCTTTTCCGTTGAGGTACTGATATTATTATTATTATTCTTTTTCTTCAGCTAGAGGAATCCGAGTGCAAACGTCGAAATCTCGAGAAGATAGTAGAGGAGTGCAAAAAACGAAAAATGACCGTCACGCGGAAGGAAAAAAAAACAAACGCACAAACCGACAGACATTTCAATTCCCTAGTAGTGGAGGAATTATTATTATTATTACTCAAAGATTTTGTGTCTGGTTTTGTGTATATTGTGTCCATAGAAGTGCGTCCAGACGTGCCCGCAAAAAAAACTCAAAATCAGGCACAGAACTAGGACCAGACACTTCAAACACAGGACTAGACACAACAGACAGATCGTGAGACACAACATCGCAAAAAAAAACAAAACCAGACGTAATGGTCACAAAACCAGTCACGCAAACTTCGTGAATACATTATCATGATGAAATCAATAAACATACTTATCACAATTTACGCTCTCCAGTCGTTGACTTTTCTGCAATATTTTTTATTTTTATTTTTTTGTTTGAAATAATACCTTATTTAATGTGTGTACAAGTGAAAATCCATTTCCGCACAAATTGTTTGTGAATTGACTCAGAGACATGTCCATAAGCTGTAATAAAATTTCATTAGTTCAGTTAAAGATACAGTTGAAGAATAATTAAAAGATTACAAAACAAACCGGCTTGCACCAATCATCAGCTTTTCTACATTTCGATTTGAGTGGCGTAACAATGAGACAATCAAATTCTGAGAAAAAATATTAATTATACGGATAATATTCTATCAACAAGAAGCCAACCTTTACTGCACTCGACACTCTCCAGATTATCAATTTCTCTCTTCCTGGTGCTAGATGTCTAAAATATATATTCGTTATAGTTGAATGCACGAGGCTGAAGTGCACTAGGAACACGCTTTGCCAAGGTTTCTTTTCTTCTAAACCGCTTGCCACTCTCCCCACTCGTGTGCGGAGTGAGGCGATTGGCAAATGTTCTCGAAGAAAAGAAAACCTTGACAAAACGTTGTTATTGCATATTTGCGCTTAGTGCAAGAAATAGACATACGAGTAGTTTCCATGCGTTATCTTCGCACAAAAGAATCGTGTCAATGAAGAATCGATTATTGACGTTCATTTTAGCCTCAGGATCGGAACACTGCGCAATAAGTGTTGTGACTAAAACAAAAATATATTAGAGTTTCTACCGAGTAGATTTCGCATTCAGTGGCAGACGGAATAACTCCTTTTCCCAATTTGCAATTTGGAGCCACGCATGGCATACATCCAACACACTTTCTCGTTAATTTTTGGAAGTCGGCGTCTGCAATTTTTCTTAAATTTCAATATTTGTTGCATATTATAATTGACCTCTCCGAACATCTTCGATATATCCTTTGAAATTTGTCTTCGGTGCATTGTCGCCACCAGCTGATAGTTAAATACTCGTGGTATCGCTAAGATTTGAGAAAGAAAAAAGCACTCACGTTTATCGGTAATTCTCAGTTCCATCATAGCCTTTGAATTTGGGCGTATCCGACCGAAAAGGGTTTTCTGGAGCAAAAGTTTTCCCTAATTTTTTCATGGAGAAAATCCTCACGTGTAACATCATCTCGTTTGGTTCGGCAAGAAAAGTAAAAGTGCATTTATTAGTTCGCTTGTCGTCTGCATATTGCTGTATGGGAATGTGACCTGTGATAAAATAGAATGATATTTTTAAAAAGTAATTGAATCTGTCATTTCTACACCTCACTTATGGCTTTATAGCCCGTAAGGACTTCATGAGTGTGCTGTTCGTAGAAATGTGGACTACATCCGAAAATCACTCTTCCATTCCAAATGAACTGAATAAATATGTATATTAGCAGTAGAAATATCAGCCGAATATCTTGCACGACAACCCTGTCACATCGTTCTATTTCGAAAGAAAAGGGTTGGAGGCGACTTCTCTAGCTCACGATCATTTGACCATAGTTTCACTGCCGCGACAATAGGAGAGAGGGCAGGGTGGTGTAATGGGAATGTGCATTTTTAGAAGGGGTTGAGACATCTTTGAGAAGCTAGGGAGAGAGGAACGTGCCAACCCCAACTCGAGTAAACTGCAACTGTCGATCACCCTCCTACGGTATATTTACTTGTGTCAGTCGCACATAATACGGTAGATTGGAAAATCTGGATGTCATAACGGGGGGTGGAACGTTGTGGCATGTGGTTAAGAAGGAATACTATTAATAATAATTTATCGACGCCCTAGGCGCAAAAGGATTTGAAATTTTACTAGAAATAAGAGGAATATATCTCTCCGAATCTCCGAAAAAAAAATTGAGATGACGGATTGTAAGAAAAATAATGTAAAAAAGTCTGCGAATACCAATACGCAGCCCCTAAAAACAGCGAATTGGAAGAAACTGCACTCAAATTTGTTACGAGAGAGGAAATTGACAAATAAATTTGCTTAGTCACCCACAGCAAATAACGCCCGTTTTGCTCTGATTGTTTTTTTGAGCACGCACATTTCGGTTCGGAAGAAAGATAGACCTTCCAAATATAGAATTTAATTATTTCTTCAAAGTTCAAATTCAAGAAGGGCTGGGGTTTTTTTTAGTAAAAAACCCCAGCCCATAGAAAGCAATTATCAAAAACGCTCAATTTATAGTCATAATCACCCCTAATTGCAGCAATTAGAAGAAGGTGGAAAAGGTTATAAATATTGACTCACTCAAATAACTTACTTCGATATCTTTTGTGTCTTTTGTTCTCCCACTCATCGTAATTTGCCATTCGTGATTGTTTCTAAGTGAAGAGTAATCAATGTTTTCTTAGTGAAGAGTAATCAATGTAAGTGATCCGATCTGGGTTACATTTTTATTTTTATCAAAGATCTTTTATTTTAATTAATCATTTTAATTTTGTGTAGAAAGGACAGTCCTTCTATAGCTTAGTGTTTAGTGATTAATGTAGACGCAAGTATTTTTATTTTAATTCTAAACAAATTTCTATCGACTGACCGCGATCCGCCCAGGTTAAGCAGATCAAGCCAAGAAAAATTCTCCTCTTGTTCAACATTCTTACTCACCAAGTGGCCGGGACGTGTTGAGGTTAAGTAAACCCTGTATGCTTACACCACGGTCTCTGATTTTTCCGGTTCAAGTTCGGTAAAGGGCGAGCTCGGTAGCCGGCTCCTATTCATATTGAAGCTTTGTTGGGTAATGTCAATCGCAACAAGAAGTGCTGACTTATTCCGTTGCAATAGGCTCATGAGGATGAGAACGATCAAAAAAAGTTGCCACTTCGTAGCTTCGTTGACACAGATGCAGAAAAAAATTATTGGAGAAGGAAGGAGACCGGGTAACCAACTTTTTTAAATTCATAATATTCAAAAATGATCCCCTAGGAGTCCATTTCGATTGCAGACCTATTCCAGGCACTCGTTAATCTTAACGCAAACAGCGCGTTGGAGAAGAGGTAAGATGTCTGCTGTCATAGATCAGTGTTCGACAACTCGCATTGCGCTTTCAAATATTAAAGAAACGGAATGATTGTAGAGCGAAAGCTACAAAGCTTCTGTGTTATCGAAATCACGTGAATTCAGCCAAAAAAACCACGGCGATGAATCAGGGGAGTAGTGGCAAAAGATTTCTGCCCAGCTCGGGGTTCGAACCAGGCTAGAGAGCGTGGGGAATTTAGAGAGTGCTAGAGAAGTTAGAGCACTCGTTTTTCAATTTCGATTTTTGACCTGTTCCAGACCCCTGTTGTACCCTTTTTGATCCTAACGTAAACAGCGTAATATGACGCTGTTTGCGTTAGAATCAACACGGTCTCAACAAGAGACAGGAACAGGTCAAAAATCGAAATGGCTCAAAACTTGCAAAAAGGGTAACTTTGGACGCTGAAAACGCACGTGTCATCAATTTCGCAATAGGGCTCCTCTGGGCGCCGGAATGGCGCCCCGCCATTTCCGCGCAAAACGTGTTTTTTTCTATTAAAACTCCTCGGAAACGCGACTAAATGGTCCGAAACATAAATATTTAAATCAAAATTTGACGCTCTATCAAATGGCACTAGTGCCGCATTATATGTTGCTCTCGTGTTCGCTAAAAATATTTTTTTTTCACAAAGGCATAAAATGTATACATATTGCTAGGAACTGCTTAATCGTACTCACATGATATTCAAAATGAGCCCATTCGCGCAATCTGGTTTCGGTTTTGAGTACAATTTCAATTGATTATCAGTGCCTTCTGCGCATTCTCCTGCCACGAAACAAACTTGCTGAAAGTGTTGATGAGTGTTTGATCGGAGAGGGATTGAGAATACCGTTTCGCACAAAGTCCAGTTCATTACATGAGAAGAAGGCAAGCGAAATTCAATTTCTGCAATGTCTCATCAGCGAAAATTTACGAATCTTCAATTATAATTTACGATTCGTTAATATCAGATATACAGTAGCGGACAAAAGTTTTCGGGCACTTTTTCTTTTTGCTAAAACTTTTCAACACGAAGAGGTTTGGTCGCGGTAGCCCCCAGGGCACGTATAAGTCTCTTTTTCGCATTATCGTGGTCTGACCGAGGGCCCCCCTACAGGACTTGAACTAGAGATCTGGTTTGGGCGTGGATTCGGTATGGGAGAACCGATTGCTAGCGGGAATAAGCGTTTCGATTGGATTCCTGTCCGCGGCGATCGATTTCCGGAAGGACACTGGTTTGACCACGCCCATTTTCTGCCCGTTGACAAGGTTCTGACTTTTGAATGTATCTCGGCACTGAGTAAAAGGAGAAGGCTCGCAGACCCATCAATGGAATCAAGATGGCTTGCTCTATAATCTCAAGCACATTACATCATCACTATGTAATATTGCATCATCCTTATGCAATATTCCTATTTTTGCGTTTTCTTAGCGGTAAGTGAAGGGATAACGGTGGAAGAAATGCCAATCAAATAAAATAGATCCTTCCGCCGCTCTAGAGCTTAAATTACGTCATCAATATGCGATATTTTATCATTCTGAAGAGTATTGCCTAAGGATGATGCAATATTGCATAGTGGTGATGAAATTTGTGGATGAGATTATAGAGCCAGCCACACTGATTCCATTGATGGGTCTGCCATCCTTCTCCGTTTACTCGGTATCGCCGCGGACAGGAATCCAATCAAAACGCTTATTGCCGCTAGCAATCGGTTCTCCCATAGATTCTCTACCGAATCCACGCCTAAACCAGATCTCTAGTTAAAGTCCTATAGGGGGCCCTCGGTCAGACCACGATAATGCGAAAAAGAAACTTTTACGTGCCCAGAGGGCAAACGGTGGGCTACCGCGACCATATTCTCTGGATCATCGGCAGTCATGATGGCGATCATTTTGGCGCTTTGATCGGATCAGTGGGACGTCTAAAAGGCGAGATATGATTTTTCGACATTGATTTTGCAGCATGGCTGTAGCCAAGTAGCGAAACCGCAGTAACTTTTAAAAAAACTTTTTATAGGTAGGCTGTGAGAATCTCTCAACATCCTGAAAGTTTGATGGTGAGGAAACAAATCCATGTAAGAATAATGCCCATTCAGAAAAGTATGTATCGATTGCGTCATCACGACGCAATAACTGAAAGATTTCGCAATACCCCTATAGTGGCATCATATTCTCCAATGGATTTCACATACCACCCTACCATGATCCGATCAAAACCTCTTCGTGTTGAAAAGTTTTATCAAAAAGAAAAAGTGCCCGAAAACTTTTGTCCGATACTGTAAATGGATCTTACCTTCCCTAATTGTTTCAGTGAATCCCTTGTAGACAGTTTCCTTACTAACATCTGAAATTGTAATGCTTGAAATTATATTCCTTGTATGTAGTACCTAACGGATCAGCAATTCTCAGTAGGAATGTAGTAGTCGTATTAGATCCTTCGAACATCTTCTTTATATCGTCCTATATGTATTTCTAAAATCTTTCAAACTTTTATCTACAGAAAAAAAACCTTCCAATCATGCCAAGATTTTACAAGCAGAGTAAGTTCATAAGTACATTTGATTCTAACTGAAGACGTGTCCCGTGGCGACGCTAAAAAAATATTAAAATATTTTTAATGATAAAATGGCGCGCTTGAGAAAAGATTTCATCCTGCTCTAAATTGTTAGCCAGTGAAGCCGATTTTTAAAAATGGGAGATATGTCAAGCTCATAGAGATCTCACTCGGTGGAAGTAATAGTGGAATACTGGAAATAATGAGTGGAGGGGAAACTGTAGACCCATTATTCCTAGTGCACGTCGGTTTTCAGCCTACTTAGCACGACAACCCTGAACTTCCGTTTACTTACTGTAAGACAAAGGTTGACATATTTGCGAGAACTCGCCCATTTACATGTTTTTTTCGCACTCTCTAGCTGTCTGCCTCAATTTGCATTGAGCCAGCAGAATGCCTCGGAATCAAAGATTCTCCCTCCCCCTCTTCCCCCGCGGGAGTAAAGTGCACGCAAATTCGACACGGGAGATAAAGTTGACCAAGCGATTTGTTTGCTCGTGCACGTGAGAGAACGCCCCTTGAGCGTGCGCGGCAACCTGACCCTGATGTCCCTGAGCCCTGTAGCTTCTTTGCGCGCGAGTATCTAAGCGAGAAATGACATTAGTTTGAGATCCTATTTTTGCTGTTCTTCCTCCTTTAAACTCCACCATGGCCCAGCGCCGCCTCCGACTCATGCCATGCTTATCTCACCAACTATTTTTTTTGAGATTGTCAAGGTTTATTCGAACGATTTAAAAAGTGTCTCATGCGAAGGCATTCGCAGGAGGCTCGACCGCTGAAAGGGCGGCTGGGAACTAAAATTATATACTTTTCCATTTGGCTCAATGCATGATCTAACAAGGAACCGGTCACAGGATAAGGTAAAACTATCACGAGTGACCTACTTAGGATCACATAGGCCCAAGACCGCATCAAGAATTCACTTTCAAAAAATTCCCTTATTAATCTACGAGCTGGGAAAATCGATGGAAGCTTTCCCGCACGCTAAGCCCTTGTGCCTTCCATCAGCTCTATCACTCCCCAATCAATCGCTTGCCTAGCGCAGCCGGTAAAGCGTTAGGCTCATATTTTGGAGGTCGAGGGTTCGATTCCATACAGAGAATACATATTTTGTTCATCAAATCTTTCATATTTATGATTTAAGACTTGGAATGACGTAAGAAAATACAGCACAAAAAGAGTAGAACCCTCGAGCTCCAAAATATGAGGATAATGCTTTACCGGCTGAAGTGAACTGTTGGAAGTCACAGGGGTTCCGCGTTGTGAATTTTCCCATCGATTTTTCCGGCTCGTAGATCACTACGGGGATTTTTTTGAAATTGGATTCATGATGTATCCATGTGGCTATGTGATCCTAGGTAGGGCACTCGTGATAGTTTTACCTTATTCTGTGACCGGTCCCATGTTAGGTTATGCTAGCAACCAAATTAAAATTAATTTTCTAGTCTTTCGCGATTCCCCTCATATAATTGGCATCATACTTACGTTTGATAGATAAATGAGGTCCAAAGTTGAAATTCGGCACTGCGGTATCTGATTGATCACAAGTCATCATAGACTCGTCCTTCCAATCAAACTAAAAATATATATTTAAAGTATTTTAGTAGCCAGTTTCTTTCTTAACTATGCATTATTTAAAGCATACCGTAACTTTTCCGGAGTGGACGGGGACGATGATGCTAACCGACCATTTTTGTTTATTTCTGAATTAACCAATTTATAACTTTTCACTAAGATTATGTGCCACATGATTTGGACGATAACTCCTGTTGAACAGTTCTTTGGATATCGGACGATTTTCAGTTGGCTCTCGATGCTCCCATCCCTTAAGTAGACGTCACAATGCTTTCGTTTTGCATATTCCAAAAGCTGCCCGTGAAAACCTCAAGGTCTCTTTCGCTCATAGAACCGCTCGTTTTTTGAATAAATTACACTTAATTTGTAATCCCAAACTCTCCATTCCCACTGTCAAAAAGCATTTGTTGTTATCTCACGACCTCCCATCGTTGCTAGGCGTTCTTGTTCCCAATCTATAAGTCCCCTTCCCCTCACGAATCTTCCCAATATTCTCACCACACGGAGATCCAATAAGACATACATTGGATAAGCGGCCCCTCCACCGCTTCCGAGGTTCCTCCCTCACTTATCATTCCCGTGTGGTTGACAATATCACTCACTTCCCGCCCCCTTGAACCCCTTTTCTTATTAATTATTAATTTTCTCTTTTACTCGCACATTTATGTACATGTTGTCGCACCCTTGTGGTGTACGATAAATAAAAAATAAATAAATAAAAAAAATTCCTGAAAAGAGTATTCTTTTGAGAAAAATCAATATTTCAACAATTTCGGGGGAAAAAAATTTAAACCTTGGTTTCGTTGAGTTCCTCTCTCAATTTACTCGATTCATTCTCAACTTGTCTCGATCTTCTCTGAATCTCACACATCCGAGCAAAATCTTCCTGCAAAAAAGTGATTATTAAAATGATAAACTCTGCAAATGAAGTGATTTTCAGATTAAAGATAATTTTATTTTGATTCGCGTGCAAAAAAAACGCATATTTTTTACGATTTTTTTGAAATTAGTTCTGAATTTTCAAAGATCTCATTTTCAGCTATGATGCCCCAGCACTACTGTGTTTAGCCGCTTTTTTGCATTCGAATCGGAATAAAAATTTCTTTAATCTGAAAATCACTTCATTTGCAGTGCAAGGTCCCTTTAAATGTTATTCAATAAATTGATTTTAAATCAAACCTGCGCCTTCGCAATCGATGCCAGTTTGTTCTTGCTCTCCGCCTCATCCAGTTCGCAAATCCTTCTAGAAATACTCAGAATAATCGGAGGCTCTCCATATCACGCATTTCTTGGGACAATCGCACATTTACGTTGTATCCCTTGCGCATCAACTTTGTAATCAGCCATTTTTCCATGTTTCTTTTTTTTCGAAATTCCCTAACTTTGTGAAGTCGATAATCTTTAGCGTGACCTCGTGAAGAGATGAGCGATCTACCACCCCTCCCTCTAAGGTTCAAAGTTCGTCAATTTAGGGGCTATTGAAAACTTTGTTAAAGTGGGTGATCAAAAAATTGATGCACAAGGGGGGTCCGAGATTTTCTCGTGAAATGCGTGATGTTAAATATAATAAAAAGTGCTTAACTTGAGTACCTTCTGAGTGCCTCAATCTCCTTTCTCGACTTTTCTTTGTTTGTATCGATGATCTTCAAGGCGTTCTAAAAAAGCTAATTTTCAAAAATAATGAAACTCGATCATACCTGGTACATGTCAAACAGCTCCATCTCCCCGGGTTCGCATTGTGTCTGCAAATATTTTTATAAGCAACGATAGGGGGGAATAGAACCGGTTCGAATATTTTCTCAATTCTCACACGCAGCACGGGTAGAAATAAAAGCTATCTGAGTAAGCGATAAATCAAGCGATAGATACCGTACCTCACCACCCCGCGTTGACTTCACTGCCCCGCCGATTTGCATTATTGAATTCAGACTGCGAACATAACAATTACATGTGAGAGGTAATAATCGATTTTTTAAACAATAAATAATCAATTCCAGTAAATCTCACTCATTCTTCCCTTCAGCTCCCGCGAGTTTCTTTTTTTTCTCTGGAATCACCTGAAAACAGTTGAGTATTCATAGATTATCGTGGATAAAATTATTAAAAAGTGAAATTTACTCATCTTCCTTTTAAATTAGTCCTTTGTATCAATTTGGTACTTCCTTACTCGACATATTATCTCTTTATTTATTCACCTCGATTACTTGGATCTCTTCATCTTCTTCCTCCTTTATCCTCACTGTATTTTCCTCTCCTCTCTCCTCCCTTCTCTCAACTTTCTTGTGGTTCATCACTTCTCCAAACTATTATAACTGCAACAAAATGCCACAATAATATTTCCTGTGTTTACCAAAGAGAGAGCACATAAAAGTATCACGTGCCAGTTAGTAAACAACGGTAGTACGTGTTTTGACTTTTTTGAAATAATAATATCTACTAGCTAGACTTTCATTGACGCCATTTTTCAACCACTTTGCCCACCAACTTCCAGAAATAGAAGAATCGTGCATTTATAACACGTCTGAGCACCAGGAGCAGTATTATTCATAGCCAAACGCTCTTTATTATCTTATACGAAAACAGTCAAACACAAAAAAGGGCAATAACGTTTGTATTTACAACAACGAAATGCTACTAACAACGGGAACTATTAGCCTGTTGGTAATATCTGGGAGAGGAGATGACTTATTTCATCGAAAAATGGGTACTACCGCTTATAAGCAGCAAAGATTCAAATTGGAAAAGTAATACAGAGAGGGGAACGAAGAGGATCGAATCTCTCATCACTCAGTGCTCGTGTGGTATAGCTACTTCAGCTAGAATACAGAAATCCGCTAGGAAGTAGCTAGAAAGCAGCGCTATTTCAGCTTTACACGGCTGAAATATCTCTGCTTTCCAGCTTCTTTCTAGCTAATTTATGTCTTCTAGTTGAAATAGCATACCACACGAGCACTGATCATATCCATTCGAATCCCTGTTACATTCTTCCTCTCATTGTTGCTTGCATTCATTCGGTTTCTCTGGTCCCGAATCCTTGTGCATCTCCGACAGTCTGAACAAGAAGAAAAATTGTATTTTAAAAAATACTTTCACAGGTTCTGGCAGAGTAAACACCCCCTGATTTAAAGAGTAAATGAACGAACTCATTTTTAACACTGCTAGTACTTCTTCTCTTGCGTTTGTTCTCCTCCCATTCTCTCCTCACAATCAGAGGGTCGTTCCTTCTGTAGTAATAGATGGTAAGACAAGTACAGTTTATTCAAAAATCAATAAATTATTAACCTCTGGAGTCCCTCACAACGCGATCGATAATCTGCACACTTTCTCTCCTCTTCCATAAGCAGTTTATGCATGGCGCCCGTGCTATAAAATCAATAAAAATCACATTATTTTACTCATTCAATGCTCATTCAGTTATTTTCGGTATTTCCATTCATTCTATCGTGTTATTACTGTAATACATTACCAAAATAATTGTTTATAAATACCATATCAATTCTAACCTCGTTTCCGTCAGCAACGATTGATTTCCTTCACGCTCTCCAATTCGGCCACGAACATATCGAGACTCTCGTTAATGCTTCGCATCTGACCGACCCTGCCAAAATTGGCTTCACAAATCTCTCAAATAGAGAGTAAAAATAGCAGCTGCTGAGTATACTAGAGACTACCATTTAAACTCACATTTTGTCCCTCTCCTCCTTCTCCCTCTCCAATTCCACCCTTGTCTCCACCAACTCTGCCTCCAAACTGCAATTGAATTGTCGATTCGATTCTCCGACACCACTCTACACTAAACTACCGTACTTCTTTCGCTCTAAGTGTATTTCATTAAATACCGTACCTCTTGACTCGACTCTCCTCTTCCATTCTCTCATCAGTCAGTCCTCCACAGTCGGATGAATCTTCCTAAATATCGATTGTTTCCTTAGCTACAGTACTTAACAAATCATAATTACTCACCTGTTTAATTTGAGCGAGAATCAGCGCGTTTGGATAGGGGGTAGCCGCTCTCTGAAAAGGCAGTATTCAATCGATCGAAGAGATTACCGTATCTCACCCTGATCAGCGGTATCTCATTGTCAGCTCCACTGCGCACTTCTGCAAGCTCGCGCTGTAAAAAAATAATATTTCATATAAAAATAATAATATTTTATTAAATTATAATCGAGTTAAGTCTACTATTATAGCAACAATATTTCGTGCATCAACAAGCGGCGAAATGCGCAGATACAAGTAAGATAAGTGAAACAGCAATTCACCTTGCACTGCGCCATTTCCTCTTCCATCGATCTTCGCTGCTTCTCAGATTCGATCTCTCGCATCTTGCATCCCTGACATAAATTAAATAAAACCACATCAATTAAGAGCCTCCTTTGCCCCATTTATCGATGAAAGGCCGGCTACCGTACTCCAAAATTGTCAAACTACAGTACTCCCTCTCCTTCTCCTAGCCTACCTTGATCTCGTAAAGCAACTTCATCAGCAACTCTCTGTCGCCGTCCCGCGCCTGTACGAAATTAATTTGTTTTTTTGTAAACCCGAAATTTAGAAAATAAATTAATGTTGAACCTTTTCTACACTCCTCACTCTTGCTTCTGACTCGTCCAACTTCGACTCGAGAGCCGAGATGTGCCTATGAATGAAGTCCATGGAAAATAGACTTTGCCCACTTACAGTAAGAGGAAAATAAAAGTAGATCACTAACCTCTTAGCATTAGCGAGTTCTGCACCAGCACTATCAATCGACTTGTCGGCACTCTGAAATTATACGAATTTCAATATTATATTACACTAATTATTTTGTAAATATAAGGCAAACACACCTGAGATGCTCCCTGTCCGAAAGTCACGCCACTGGATGAATTTGCACGACTCATTGTTGGCGTTGCTGGGAAAAATGAACGATGAAACGTGAAATGAAACTTAGATTACGGTATAACCTTAGTATCAACAACTAATTTGACCTACCATGATCATCGTCGGCTCTTTCTTGGGTGATCGATCCATGTCCTCAGACTGAATTACAGATTTGTAAATTGTTTGAAATTTCGATTTTTTCTTCAATTCACAAAGAGTACGCTCTTTGTTGCAAAGTGCTATCACTAAACTTTGTGAATCAATTATGAAAGTACGTCAGTCGTGATTATAAACACGTCGTTTCTCGTAACAACAAAGCACTTTTTTCATGCAATCTTCATTTCAAAGAAACAAATGATATAACAACACAAAACTGATTCAACAGAACACACTACTTGTGGTACAAGAAAACAAACACAGACGGCGTTACTTCAAGGAGCTGGGAATCAATATTTACAACATCAGAGAAAACGAATAACAAAAATGTATTACTATATTATTACTATTTAATAGTTTACTAACAGGAAGGGCAAGTATAAAATTCTTCTATACCGGGTTCGTTAATGTACACGGGTGATCGGGTAAAAAGGGGGAAATTATTGCAACTTCTTAAATATTTCAGTACCAATTCTAGAGTCCTCAGTTGAATTTGGGGCACTTCTGCTATAACTTCTTAAGGCTTTGCAACAGAGCCGGAAGATTTGTTGGAATCAATAGAACGACGAGCGTGATTTCCAGCTACCGTTGTCGTCACGCGGGATATTGTAGCCTTCGGAGATTGATCGGAGGAGGAAGGAAGATCGGGTGGATCATCGGAGTGGGCGCGATCCTGGAATGGATAAGAATAGTTTCCATAATTAACTAATTCAAAGTCGTTCTCTGGATTATATGTCATACGTGAAACACAGATCACCCACCTCCGCGTTCACATTGTCTTCGTCTCCTCTACTCAATCGAATGGCTGCTCCTCTGTTCTCTTGCTGCACGACGGGCGACCATTGCTGCAGCTGCGGCTGCGGCAGGTCGGAAGACCCAGGCTGCAATGCGTAGAAATGAAATTGAGGATTCTATAAATACTGTAAACAATGTATGCATGGGAGCGGTACGTTTTGGGACAAATATTTTTTTAGGAAGCCGAAAATATACAACTTTCTAAATGTTCTGAAACGCGCGCACAAAGAAGTCCTAGAGAAATGTATTGAGCTATCCTAAACGGCAGTTCCAACACGACACATGCATGTCCAGAGTGTTCGGATACACATCACTTTTCTCAAATCGAATGGATCACTACAGATTCTTCTCTCCACTCTCCGCTCCATCATACTCATGACACGCAAATTTCACAATTGGAAAGTTAAGAATTTGAATTCCCACAATTAAAACAGCTTATCAAATCGGTAGCTCCTATAGGAGAAGAGATATCCAATTGCGGTAATTCAAATTTGAACTTCCTATCGGTGAAATTGTCATGGCCCACCTCTCTCTCCATCTCAGTTCCCACACTCATCATTCTTCTTCTCTTCATTGGTGGTTCTCCATTTGTCGCATCTCGTTCTTGTAAATCAGAGATCAGACTGAAATACCTCAATTATCGATCTACACTAATCATTGCCTATCACTCAGGGAACAGTAACTATGCTCGCACCTCTGCAGTTCCAATATCTTCTCCTGTAGTGCAGTCAACTCGCGACTCATCTCAGCACTGCAATAATCGAGATTTCAAAGAACAACGACCATATCAGCCATCGAAAGATCAAAGATCAACCCACTTTTCCTCAGTGAGCTTCGCCTTCTCCTCATTTAGCTTCTCAACAATCTTTTCCAGAACTCCCTGTGCAATCCATAGCATGTCCTCGTTATTTTTCCTGCAAGTACGGAAATTACTGCCCTTTCTAAGCAAGTGGGCATATTTCTCAAACGCTTACTATTAGCGCTTAACATAAACTTATAAGAATAATCTACAGGGTGGGTGAAAATTACCCGCACTCGAACTTTTATCAATATCTCCCCTTTGAATGCCATTTGAGCAACCAGTTTTATATAATCATTTATTCAATTAATTGCAACAGAAACATGCCCATGGATTTCGATGCGCCCGCTTGTTGATCTTATATAAACGCGGAGAAGCTTCACATATGCGATCGGCAATTTACGTTGGTAGTGATTTTCGAGAGTGTCCAACGCTCGGAGGAGGGCCGTTTTCAGGCTGCCCAGAATCTGTTGCTTAGTAGACAAGAGCTTGCTCTCTACAACTCTCCAGAAACTGGAATCCTGGGATTCAAGTCGGGGAAGTTCGGTGGCAATTCATTGATAGCTAAGTAGTCGGGAAAAATCCCCTCAGATCACTTGGTCGTGTCCTTAACCGTGTTGCTGGGTACGCCGCACTTCGGCAGCGTACAAAATCACCAACTTAAATGAGACTTGGGGCAGGGGACTAGTGTGGTTTTCAGAGTATGATTGGTTTAGTAGTTCGTGTTCGCATTCACGCATAGGGTGACAAAGACGAGAGGGATCCGACCGGTAGAGCGAAACCCCTTTCATACGATCACTCTTCGTAACTGGGCTACAGGTGTTGCGAAATATCGATTAGCAGCGATTGCGCAATCTGATGCAATCGAGTGCGGGTAATTTTCACGCACCCTGTACAAAAATTTAACAATCGAGTGAGGCGTTCAATAAGGACTTTATGGAACTGCTCT
Source organism: Pristionchus fissidentatus (assembly GCA_036245785.1). Classification (NCBI taxonomy): domain Eukaryota; kingdom Metazoa; phylum Nematoda; class Chromadorea; order Rhabditida; family Neodiplogasteridae; genus Pristionchus; species Pristionchus fissidentatus. The sequence continues at coordinate 21,796,146 of BTSY01000002.1, forward strand.
TTAGGAACATTCAACATATTTGTTTAGGGGTTGCTTGAGATGAGTTTAAGAATATTTAGAAACTTTTATTTTTTTGGGTTCCTAAAACGGCAGTTCGAAAACGTACCGCAGTTGAATCTGATCTACACCTCTTCCTTACACAAATGATTCACTCACGCAGATTCCAATGCCTTCTTTGTCTTATCGAGATTATCTTTAATTTCTTGTCATTCTCGTCACAAGAAGAGGAGGAAACGGCCGATTTGGAAGATGAACTCAAAAATTATTGCGTCATTCATAGGAAATACTTAGCTAAGAGATGTTCTACTAGTTTTTCATACTAATAGAGGTTGTATCCAATGACACTGTCAATGAAAATAATAATAATAATAATAATAATAATAATAATAATAATAATAATAATTAATAAGTAAATAAAATCATCGTCTCACGCATTCTGAATTTCCATCATAATCCCTTGGATTCTCTCATTCAATTCGCTGTTCTCCTTCTCCATCTCCTCACAACGGCTTATTTGAAGGGCCAGTTCAGAAGAACTGAATTAAAATTGCGTGTTCGAACATGTTGGTGACATCGAAAAATGCACTTTCCCGTGATTCCCCAGGCTCTGCGCATCAATTGGAAACTTTTCGAAATTTTCGATATTTCACGTTAAAACGTGTTAGAACACGTTCAGACACGTTTCCGACATCGCAAAACACTTTTCCTGTGATTCCCCACGCTCTGCGCGTAATTTGGAAACTTTTCGAAATTTTCGATTTTTCACGTTAAAACGTGTTAGAACACGTTCTGACATCGCAAAACACTTTTCCTGTGCTCCCCGACACTCACCGGTGCGTTTGGAGAAGGTTCGAAAATTTCGATTTTTCATGTTAAAACTCGGCAAAACAGGTGAAAACGTGTTTCACGGTACTCAAAAACGGGTTAGGACGGTTTCTGGCACTTGCGAAAAATGCGGCAAAAGGTTTGCCCGCGGCGGGGGTCGAACCTGGGGGCCTCGGATTCAAAGTTTGGCTCGTAACCCACTTGGCTATGGATTTGGTTAATTATATTTTGTAAAATTTGAAAGGTATTCTGGTCGGTTATCATATGCAAAAGGATCTGAGAAGATTGATTGAGTTTGAAGCGATTTATAGCGAAAACACGAAAACTTCTGTCACGCGGTTAAAACTCGGCAAAACAGGTGAAAACGTGTTTCACGGTACTTAGAAACGTGCCAGGAGCACTTGCGGCACTTGCGAAAAATGCGGCAAAAGGTTTGCCCGCGGCGGAGGTCGAACCTGCGTCGGTCGAATTTGAATGTCGCGCCCTTTAACCACTTGGCCATGGATTTGGTGATTTAAATTTTGTAAAATTTTAAAGCAATTCTGGTCAGTTATCATATGCAAAAGGTTCTGAGAAGATGCAAAAGGTTCCGCAATTTTGAAGCGAAATATAAGGAAAATGAGAAAAATCTAGACGGACACCTGGACAAAAAAAACAGACAAACAGACAGACAGACAGACAGACGTTAGCATTTTCTAATATACAGTAGCGCTCAAAAGTCACCGGACACTTTTTGAATCAGCTGTAATTTTTGAACCTGAAATGTTATCAAACTGAAATTTGTTGGCTTATGTAGCAAATCTATCGGCGGTTATGGCACTGCTATTTAGGTATGACGAAATTATCGATTGATTGCATAGTGATGACGCAATCGCGCCATACTTTTTCAGATGACCATTATTCTTACATGCATTTTTTCCTGCCCGTCATACTTTTAGAGCATAAAGATTAGTAGACGGGCTACCACTAAAAAATGTTTCAAGTTGCTGCAAATTTGTACATTGGCTGCAGCCGTGCTGCAATTTCGCTGTCGCAAAATTGTATCTCTGGTTCTAGGCAAGCTAGAAACTCGTTCTAAGAACCAAAATGATCCTAGGGAGGATTGATAATGATTCTGGGAATATGATTAGTCTAGGTCAGCAATTGCCCTCAGGGGCACCGAAAAATCGATTTTTTTCATGACCCATTTTCAGTCGATTTCAATTACAAGGGAATAAATGGTAAAAATCTAATCTTTGCGTAGGTGTATTACAAATGTATCGTATAACTGATGCCTAGCTTTTTGTAGGGGTGGCGTTTGTTTGCCGGGCGCGGTGATCGATTTTCGGAAGGACACACGATAGGCCACGCCCCCTTTTCGCCCGGTCGCCCCTACAGTATCGTAAACTTTATTCCGCTGGTTGTAACTTTTGAACCAGACGCGAAATCTCTCTGAAAATTTGACTGCATCTAGTACATGCATTACGGATACGATCACCCTTATTACGTCATAATTCGATTTTTCTTTATTGCGTAGTAATGACGCAATACTACAGTGGTATTTCAGAGGCGATTCTTTGCTCGGAGAAAAATTTTCCAGCGATCATACGTAGAGTGGTGATAAACTACATTGAGAGACACTCAAACAAAATTAGTACCACATTCTACGGTTCCATACCGGACCAGTGCAAGATCTCAAAGTGAGTGTCCGAAAAAAAAGTTTTTCTTTTCTAGACGTGCTATAGGCTCGTGCTCAACTTCAAATTGATCGCAGTAGTATTCTAGTAGTATCCCCAAAATTTGACAATGATCTGCCAACATATGCCTTCAGTGCATGGAAATGTATTTTTTGTGTGTTTTTTTCTCGTTTTTTTTGTTTTGAGGAAAAAGATTCATCCGAACATAGCATTATAAAACGCGAAAACGCAAGTTTCGTTATATCTTTGTAAATATTAAGGCAAAAAACCCCATTTGAGGAACTATCCGGGATAGACCTTGTTCATCAAAATAAAACGCAATTTTTTTTAAATTTTCATGTACTGAAGGCATATGTTGGCCGATCATTGTCAAATTTTGGGGATACTACTAGAATACTACTGCGATCAATTTGAAGTTGATCACGAGCCTCTAGCACGTCTAGAAAAGAAAAACTTTTTTTTCGGACACCCACTTTGAGATCTTGCACTGGTCCGGTATGGAACCGTAGAATGTGGTACTAATTTTGTTTGAGTGTCTCTCAATGTAGTTTATCACCACTCTACGTATGATCGCTGGAAAATTTTTCTCCGAGCAAAGAATCGCCTCTGAAATACCATTGTAGTGTTGCGTCATCACTACGCAATAAAGAAAAATCGAATTATGACGTAATAAGGGTGATCGTATCCGTAATGCATGTACTAGATGCAGTCAAATTTTCAGAGAGATTTCGCGTCTGGTTCAAAAGTTACAGCCAGCGGAATAAAGTTTACGATACTGTAGGGGCGACCGGGCGAAAAGGGGGCGTGGCCTATCGTGTGTCCTTCCGAAAATCGATCGCCGCGCCCGGAAAACAAACGCCAACCCTACAAAAAGCTAGGCCTCAGTTATACGATACATTTGTAATACACCTACGCAAAGATTAGATTTTTACCATTTTTTCCCTTGTAATTGAAATCGACTGAAAATGGGTCATGAAAAAAATCGATTTTTCGGTGCCCCTGAGGGCAATTGCTGACCTAGACTATCATATTCCCAGAATCATTATCAATCCTCCCTAGGATCATTTTGGTTCTTAGAACGAGTTTCTAGCTTGCCTAGAACCAGAGATACAATTTTGCGACAGTGAAATTGCAGCACGGCTGCAGCCAATGTACAAATTTGCAGCAACTTGAAACATTTTTAGTGGTAGCCCGTCTACTAATCTTTATGCTCTAAAAGTATGACGGGCAGGAAAAAATGCATGTAAGAATAATGGTCATCTGAAAAAGTATGGCGCGATTGCGTCATCACTATGCAATCAATCGATAATTTCGTCATACCTAAATAGCAGTGCCATAACCGCCGATAGATTTGCTACATAAGCCAACAAATTTCAGTTTGATAACATTTCAGGTTCAAAAATTACAGCTGATTCAAAAAGTGTCCGGTGACTTTTGAGCGCTACTGTATAGTAATCAAAATTGTTCACTCGAATTTTCGCCAATGCACAAATCTAACCGAGCCGTTCTCTTAAACCTCATTCTCACTATACTCAAATTATTTCACGATCGGTAAAGGTAAAGCGAAACAAACTTCTTCAGATTGTCTCTATTCTCTTTCGCAGAAGATAACTCGGATTCCATTTCGGCCAATCTGAAAGAGAAAATGTCAGATCAGCCCCCAAAAAATTCAGTAACGCCAGCTAACTGATAATTTCCCGGGAAGAAGAAAGAAAGAAACTAGCCTCGTCTTTAATAAATTATTTTCCTCCTTCGCGGTTTCACAGTCATTCTTGTGGGTGACGATCAATTTATTTATCTTTTCTTTCCTCTCTCTCGATTCCCTTCAAAAATACAATATGAATGAGATGTCGAAGCAAAGAATCGTTCGTTTCAAAAATTGCAAATCGTAAATACATAGCAAAATCACTTCTCCAAATGTTCGATCTTAGACGTCGTTCGTTCCAATTCAACTCTCAGAACATCAGATCTTAAATTAATAAAAATTTGGCCGGTAAATATTCATAATTATAATTGATTAAAAGTGTGACTCACTGTGCCAAAAGCGCGCTTCTCGATTCCCTCAGTTGCTCGTTCGTTCTGAATTGAAAATATTCAATCGCCTAAAATACAATCCAAAATAGTACCTTGTTAGGGTCGATTCAATCTCCTTCACAGAAAACAACTCAGTCGCGAGGTCGGACAATCTGGAACGAACAAAATGTATGAAAGCCAAATACATTTGTATCGCTCTTTGAGGTTCAGGCATAACCGACCTTCTTCTCAATTCCTCTATCTCTTTCTCCTTGATATCATAGCCATTCTTGAGGGTGAGGATCTCAGATAGCCTTGAATGAGGATTGCATCATCACTATGAAATATCTCTTTTCAGCTCACGCATCATGATTACGCGTCTTCGCTGCGAGCATAATCGTCTTCATCTCTGCTCCGAGTCTAAAAAAAACAAAATTAAACCTTCAAAATGACGCTCTCATCCCTGTAGCTAGTGTATAAACCCTTTTAAATGGATTATTGCGCATTTCGAATTTAAATAATAACTCAAATCATAAATAAATAAGCAAACCTCTTTATCGCCGCTATCCTTCCCCTCGCCGAGTCACAATCATCTTGCATTTCGACTGATCTAAAATTGAAATTCATATTTCAACTGTAAATATGTAAATTTGATTTTGAAATTAGCAAGTAAATACTTACTGTGTGGTCGAATTCGACTGCGACAGATCTTCATTCTCCCTGAATTCAAAATATTTCTTACTTACACAATGTCTTTCTAAAGTATACAATAGCACCACCGATAAATTCGGTTTCTGATTTGGCTAATCACTACTTACTTTGAATGCCTCTCGACCGCCACTTCGTCTCGCCTGAAAGAAAAGAGAATATTTCATCATCACTATGCAATCTTCCACAGTTGTCCAACAACACTCACTGCTCAGTTCGTAGATCGTTGACGCTATCGATTAACTGGCCATTCAGATCGAGCATCTCTCGCTGGTGCCTGTAAGATACGATTATATTATTATTATTATCACGCCCACGAAAGGGTCCGAATAAGTGAAATTCTGTAGTTTCTACAACTCACATTAGCTGGTCGTACAACTCCTGTCTCGTATCCAGCAAATCTTTCTGAGCGCGTTCCAGCCTGGAAAGAGTGAAATATGAGAGAGTAGAGATCAAAGATCACCCACTTTATCTTCAATTTCTGCTGGTCTTCATTCGAGACTTCCACGGTGTCTCTGGAAGAATAACAATATTTTGCTAACTAAAGAGCCCTGATATGTAATTACAACTATTACATCATCACTAGACAATATTGAATGAAATCACTGACTCGTTGGCCGTGGCGGCCATCATTTGTCTCTGTTCTTTCTCCAGCATTTCAATCTTCATCAATGCCTCATTCAACGCTTCATTCAACGCTTCTCGTAGACAGTTTTCATCTCTGTCAATTAAATACTAATTAAATTATGTCTATTAGACACTCAGATTGCGATTCGGAAATAGGAATTCGAATGAATTTCCAATAATTTATTAAATGGGGAAAATGAAAATGCTTTATAGACATATACGAAAATCGGGCCATTAACAAAAGACAAATAGAGTATTGAGAAACCATGGAATCCCTATTTTCACGGTCCTGTTTCTCTTTGCAAGTTGTGACTAACCTAATCGTAGTTGCTTTCATCTCTTCATTCTCCTTCTCTATCATTTCCATTTTCGTCCACGCTTCGTCCAACTGCTCCAGCAGTGAATTCTCACTGTTAAAATCATGGTTTTTTTACATTTATTTTCCAAGAAAAATCCTTACTGTACTCTTCCCTTCATACACTCAATTTCTTGATTCTTTTTTTCAAAAATTCTTGAAAGACGTAGTAATGGAAGTCCCACAAATGGACAAAATTGAGCTAATCAATCTCCCGCATGGCTTACATTGAAATAGATTCAAACGCATTTAAAATGAATGACTAACATTATGGTCATTTGAGCGATCCTCTTCGTCTTTTCGTCCTCGAGTATTTCAATTCTTGCCCTCGTACCTTCCAATTTCTTCCGAAGAATCTCGTCCCTTTTAAATAAATGACTTATTATTGGCCAAGATGCAAGGATGCAAGGGATTAATATGTAAAACTTGTTACTATTTTTACTATATATTAGAAAAAGCTAACGTCTGTCTGTCTGTCTGTTTTTTTGTGATTCCTTCCGTTCGCAAAATTTTCGTCTTTTCGCTATAAATCGCTTCAAAATCAAGCTATCTTCTCAGAACCTTTTGCATATGATAATAGACCAGAATTGCTTTAAAATTTTACAAAATTTAAATCACCAAATCCATGGCCAAGTGGGTTACGCGCTGGACTAGCAATCCGACCGACGCAGGTTCGACCCCCGCCGCGGGCAAACCTTTTGCCGCTTTTTTCGCGAGTGTCAGAAACCGTTCTAACACGTTTTTGAGTTCCGTGAAACACGTTTTCACCTGTTTTGCCTAGTTTTAACATGCAAAATCGAAAAATTCGAAAAGATCCAAAATGATTCAGAAAGCGTAAGGGATCACTACAAAAGTGTTTTGCGATGTCGGAAACGTGCCCGAACGTGTTCTAACGCGTTCTAACGTGAAAAATCGAACATTTCAAAAAGTTTCCAAATTATTCAGAGATCGTAGGGGATCACAGGAAACGTCTCTGAAATTGTTCTAAAAGTTCTGAACGCACTGTATCCTGCGTTTCCGTTGTGATAGGCTCGAGAGGCAGAGAGCGATCGAAAAAAGTTCCCATGGAGCCACGAAGTGGCGTAGTGGCAACTTTTTTCGATCGCTCTCTGCCTCACGAGCCTTTTCCACCGGAATAAGCCAGTACTCTTGGTAGCGATTAACATTCCCAAGAATACTGCTAGCTTTAATGTAGCCGGCTACCGAGCTCCCCCTGGACCGTACCTGGAGCCCCCTACCGAGCTCCCCCTGGACCGAACCCACACCCAGAACTATGCATAGAGCGTAGTGTACGCATAGAGCGTAGTGCATTTAACCTCAATACAACCCCGCTGGTTTTAAGACTAGAAATACTAGTCCAATAAGAAATCAGCGATTATCCAGTTATCGTACTACGACTATTAAAATTAGGGATGGCTTCGTGGGAAAAATGACCGAGTCAGGTCTTGAAAAAGTGGAAAATGATTCCCATTATTTCCTGGGTAGAGGGAGAAATGAGATGGGATCATTCTTGGGAAGCAGGATTCCTGAAACTGGCAGGAATCCTGCTTGGCACAGGATTCCTGACATGGGATTTCTATAATTTCGGTGTATTTTTATCACTGAGCCAACACAAACATAGATTAATAGTCTTAATAGTGAAATTCTCGGAATTCCGCTTCAGAACAATTTTTTTCCTCAAATCCATGTTTCAGTTATTTTACACTGCATGTTAGAAGATACTGAAAATAGCGCTAGCTGAAAGTTGGGCTTAATTTAGAATATCTGGACGAGGACGAATACTGTAGAATCGTTTAAAAAACTGAATATACGAATGAAACACAGAAACACAACCAATACACTATTCAGACAGATGAGGAATGGCTGTTCTTGCACCCCCGTAATTTCTAATGCACAATATTCTCCGAGATCATTGTTCAACCGCCATACTCTTCACTAGGAAGGGAAATAACAGGGCGGCAAGATTCCTGATGGGAAATGGGAATCTTCCTGATGGGAAATGCCATGTGTGAATCTTGCCCACACCGGGAAAGTTCCTGGGAAAATATGTAAATGATCAATTTCCCAATAGGATCCTGCTATCCTGCCTGCCAAGCCAACCCTAATTAAAATGACCCACTCGATGCAGTGATCCTTTTTCTCCCTCTCGAGATAATCCGAATACTGCTTCTGCCTGGCGAGATTCCCACTGCAACATCGTGATTAGACATCGATATGCAAAAAGCAGTTGCACAATATTTCCAGTTCAGAGATCAAAGATCATCTTACTTTAATTCCTCTTTCTCTTTCTCCAACTGCTCACATTTCTTCTTGTGCTCTCGACAATCATCGATCCTTTAAAATTTGAAGTTCAAATATCGAAATTATCACCGGGAACCAGTTCCAAGCTACAAGTTTTGTGTTTCGCACCATTTTTATTTGTAGCGATAAAGGAATACGGTACTTTGCACTAAGGTATTTGCTCAGTACATACTGTTGAAGTACGGTACGTCTAAAGGGTATGGTGAGAAAAATAGATAAACATACGCTTGCTTGGTAGCGTTCTCTGCGTATGTTCCCGTCAGTCTCAATTTCGTGTTTTCCCTTTCGATCGATCGCCAAACGTCGCGACCAGACGACAATTCTGCACGGCTGCAATGAAGAGCTTAGAGATGGTGAGATATAGAATAAAGAGACATAGCAGTTATAAATTTGAGAGATAAATGGAGTACTGAATAATCGAATATTTTAATTGTGTAATCGATAAAATATTTGATACGGTAGATGTACGGTAGATCACAGTTGATTATTATCGATCCAACTCACGTTTCCTGCAGAAGTCTCTCAGTCTCACGCAGTCTCTTCTCCAATTCCTCATTTGTTCTATGGCCGACGATTCTTAAGACAATTATAATTATTGGCGTATTTTCAGAATTTACGGCTTCATTATGCTATTAATTCATGATGCCAATACAACGAAGTCTCTTGCACACTGAATAAATAAAAAAGTGAGTATTGAGTAACAACCCTGCACTTTCTAGTTTCACACACCAATGAAAACTCACTCTTTCCGTATCTTCTCCTTCTCCTCCTTCAACTGGTCACACATTGACTGCAGCACGGCGATTTTGATCGTACTGTAACAAAAAAAAAATTGTAATAAAAATAGATGACTAATTCATTAAAAGGGAGGAAACACAACTTACGCTTGTTCCCGCGAGTTTTTGTTGGTTTCAGTGAGTGAGGCAGTGAGGCTGTAATGAAATACTCAAAGAATATTTCATGGATGCTAGATTGCATCATCACTACGCAACAGTTACTCCTTAACTCACTCTTGTAGTCGAGCTATTTGATGGCGTAGAGCAACTTGTTCCTCAGATAGAGCGGCACTGGAAATGAAAGATCAAAGATCAGAGGGAAAGATAGTTTGGCAGTCAGAGAAGAAGAGGGAGGGCAAAGATAAAATGAAATCACTAACTTTGTCTCAAGGAGTGCATCTATGGTCGTCCTCCTTTCTTCATTCTCTAATTCCAACACTTGACCGATTAACCCGTGCATTGTGGCTTCAGCGGATCTATAACAACAATGATTTGGGATTTTCGCTGGCTAACGCAATCAATGATAAATATTATTTATATTTTTCATGCATAAAAATATATTAATTAATTACTACTGACTGCATTCGTTCTCTCTCCATCCATCCTTCCATCGTTCCTCTCAATTCGTTCATTTCCTCTTCCAATACCTGGCGATTCGCAGCTTCACGTCCACTGTAAGACAATGAGCATTCGTATGAGCGTTTATTCGAGAGCATTATTCAATAGTGATATCTACACTAAATATGTTCCGGTGAGCGAAACTGAAAATGAGAGATAAAAGATAAGATGGCGGGAGAGAAAAAAGTGCAAAAACGAAAAGGAAAGAGGGTACAGTTCAAACTTTAAAAAATAGTTTACTTGATTTCTATGAGTGCATCAATTGTCGTCCTTCTCTCCTCATTCTCACATTCAAACAATTGTCCAATCAACCCGTGCATTGCGGCTTCAGCGGCCCTGCAAATACCATGATTTCGGATGAATCTCGATATTCTCCTTCAACATTCACATGATTTTTTTAAGAAAAAAAAAGAGGGAGGAGCTGTGCCAATTAATAAATTAGTAAAAACTAACTGCATTCGTTCTCTATCCACTCGTCCTTCTATCCTCTCTCTCAACTGTCCCATTTCCCGCTGCATTTCAGCCATTTCCTCTTCCCATGCCTCGTGAGTCGGTGCTTCACGTGCGCTATAAGATAAAGAACATTCGTATGATCGTTGATTTGAGAGAAGTAATATGGTAAGTACAACAAAACTACTCTTCTATATTTCTACTAACCATTTTCGAACGCTTGATCTGGGACACGTTTTCCTTTTTTACTTTACCCCCAACCCACCCTTCATTCAATCGATTCTCCATTTCATCCAATTGTTCTCTCAACTCTCCATTCTCCTTCTTCAATAAATCGGTGCATTCTTGATACTCAGCTTCTCTGAAACCCAACATTTTTCCAAGTCTCAAAAAAGAATCGACGATTTTTATTAGCTGATTACGGTTGTCTTGCGATTGCGAAAATTTATATTAAAAAATAATGTAACAAACTATAAATGGGCCAAAATTCACGCGTCCAGTATATTTAAAAAAAATATGATCAGGCTTATTGAAAAGATCAATACGTTTTTTTTCGAAATACAAAAAAAAAAAAGAGGAATAAACGTACAACTTTGAAGTTTGCATCTCAATCGAATTCATTTCTTCTTCCATTTCTTTCTTCTCTCTTCGCAACTCGATCATTTCTCTCTGCAGTCCACTCAATTCCCCTAACAATACTTGGCGATTCGCAACTTCACGTGCACTGTAAGACAATGAACATTCGTCGGAGAGTTGATCCATCAACAGTCTTCCGGTGATACATACTGTTTACACTAAATGGAAAAAACATCTAGGAAGCGGCAAAACAATGAGTTATTAAAGGTCAGATGGCGGGATAGAAAGAGTTCAAAGGTGAAAAGGAGGGAAGGCAAAGACCAAATTTATAAAAAAAAATCGCTAACTTGGTCTCAATGAGTGCATCTACGGTCGTCCTTCTCTCCTCATTCTCACATTCCAACACTTGACCAATCAACCCGTGCATTGCGGCTTCAACGGCTCTGTAAATACCATGATTTCTGGAAAACATCGATTCCTTGCAGGTAAGGCAAAAAATAAACCGAAAACTATGGGGGTTAAGATCTTATACTCTTAAATGCATGAAGTTCAATAGGAACCCTTGTTTTAAATGATTAACTACATAAATTACTAAAGACTAACTGCATTCGTTCTCTCTCCCTCCATCCTTCCATCGTCTCTTCCAACTGGTCCATTTCCCTCCTCATTTCTGCCACTTCCTCTTCCGATACTTGGTGAATCGCTGCTTCGCGTGCACTATAAGAGAATCTGCATTCATACGATCGCTAATTAAAGGCAACTCGTCGCTAAAGATTGAGAAAAAATCACATTTTCTACTAACAATCCCAATCGTCCATTTTGCAATCATTCCATTCGCTCACCTCTCATTAATGCGATTCTCCATTTCTTCCAATTGTTCTCTCAACGCCTCATTCTCCTTCTCAAGTGAATCGGCCCTCTCTTGATACTCCGCCTCTCTGAAATAAAATATGTTTAAGATTACAAAAACTACGATTATTCTTCATTGATTACGGTTGTCTTCCGATTAGGATATTATGATTCATTTTCAAAGCTAATATGCCAAACATCCACTCTCACTCGGCATTTCTGTATATTTCTGTATATTTCGTTTGCACTGTAAGACAATGAACATTCGTAGGAGAGTTCATTGGTCAACACTCTTCGGGTAATAAATACTATTTGCATTAAATGGAAAAAAATCTGGGAAGCGACAATAATAATAAGTGATTAAAGGTCATACGGCGGGATAGAAAGAGTACAAATGTGAAAAGGAAGGAGGGCAACGATCAAATATATAAAAAAATCACTTACTTGGTCTCAATGAGTGCATCTACGGTCGTTCTTCTCTCTTCATTTTCCATTTCCAACACTCCGCCAATCAACCCGTGCATTGCGGCGTCAGCGGCTCTGCGAATACCAAAATTTCTTGAAAACGTCGATTCCTTGCAGGTAAGGCAAAAAATAAGCAGAAAACTATGGGGGCTAAACTCTTAAATTCATGAAGTTCAATAGGAACCCTTGTTTTAAATGATTAACTACATCAATTACTAAAGACTAACTGCAGTTGTTTTCTCTCCCTCCATCCTTCCATAGTCTCTTTCAACTGGTCCATATCCCTCTGAAGTTCTGCCATTTCCTCTTCCAATACCCGGCGAGTCGCAGTTTTGCGTGCACTGTAAGGCAATGATCATTAGTAGAAGAGCTCATTCGAAACCACCGAAACTGTAATACTATTTACACTAGATAGAAACACATTTCGGGCTTATGTTAATGAAACGGATCGATAATAATTATATTAATACAATAAATAAATAGAGCAATAAACGTGCATCTTCGAAGCTTGGATCTCATTCGAATTCATTTCTTCTTCCATTTCTTTCTTCTCTCTTCGCAACTCGATCATTTCTCTCTGCAGTCCACCCAATTCCTCTTCCAATACTTGGCGATTCGCAGTTTCGTTTGCACTGTAAGACAATGAACATTCGTAGGAGAGTTCATTGGTCAACACTCTTCGGGTAATAAATACTATTTACATTAAATGGAAAAAAATCTGGGAAGCGACAATAATAATAAGTGATTAAAGGTCATACGGCGGGATAGAAAGAGTACAAATGTGAAAAGGAAGGAGGGCAACGATCAAATATATAAAAAAATCACTTACTTGGTCTCAATGAGTGCATCTACGGTCGTTCTTCTCTCTTCATTTTCCATTTCCAACACTCCGCCAATCAACCCGTGCATTGCGGCGTCAGCGGCTCTGTGAATACCAAAATTTCTTGAAAACGTCGATTCCTTGCAGGTAAGGCAAAAAATAAGCAGAAAACTATGGGGGCTAAACTCTTAAATTCATGAAGTTCAATAGGAACCCTTGTTTTAAATGATTAACTACATCAATTACTAAAGACTAACTGCAGTTGTTTTCTCTCCCTCCATCCTTCCATAGTCTCTTTCAACTGGTCCATATCCCTCTGAAGTTCTGCCATTTCCTCTTCCAATACCCGGCGAGTCGCAGTTTTGCGTGCACTGTAAGGCAATGATCATTAGTAGAAGAGCTCATTCGAAACCACCGAAACTGTAATACTATTTACACTAGATAGAAACACATTTCGGGCTTATGTTAATGAAACGGATCGATAATAATTATATTAATACAATAAATAAATAGAGCAATAAACGTGCATCTTCGAAGCTTGGATCTCATTCGAATTCATTTCTTCTTCCATTTCTTTCTTCTCTCTTCGCAACTCGATCATTTCTCTCTGCAGTCCACCCAATTCCTCTTCCAATACTTGGCGATTCGCAGTTTCGTTTGCACTGTAAGACAATGAACATTCGTAGGAGAGTTCATTGGTCAACACTCTTCGGGTAATAAATACTATTTGCATTAAATGGAAAAAAATCTGGGAAGCGACAATAATAATAAGTGATTAAAGGTCATACGGCGGGATAGAAAGAGTACAAATGTGAAAAGGAAGGAGGGCAACGATCAAATATATAAAAAAATCACTTACTTGGTCTCAATGAGTGCATCTACGGTCGTTCTTCTCTCTTCATTTTCCATTTCCAACACTCCGCCAATCAACCCGTGCATTGCGGCGTCAGCGGCTCTGTGAATACCAAAATTTCTTGAAAACGTCGATTCCTTGCAGGTAAGGCAAAAAATAAGCAGAAAACTATGGGGGCTAAACTCTTAAATTCATGAAGTTCAATAGGAACCCTTGTTTTAAATGATTAACTACATCAATTACTAAAGACTAACTGCAGTTGTTTTCTCTCCCTCCATCCTTCCATAGTCTCTTTCAACTGGTCCATATCCCTCTGAAGTTCTGCCATTTCCTCTTCCAATACCCGGCGAGTCGCAGTTTTGCGTGCACTGTAAGGCAATGATCATTAGTAGAAGAGCTCATTCGAAACCACCGAAACTGTAATACTATTTACACTAGATAGAAACACATTTCGGGCTTATGTTAATGAAACGGATCGATAATAATTATATTAATACAATAAATAAATAGAGCAATAAACGTGCATCTTCGAAGCTTGGATCTCATTCGAATTCATTTCTTCTTCCATTTCTTTCTTCTCTCTTCGCAACTCGATCATTTCTCTCTGCAGTCCACCCAATTCCTCTTCCAATACTTGGCGATTCGCAGTTTCGTTTGCACTGTAAGACAATGAACATTCGTAGGAGAGTTCATTGGTCAACACTCTTCGGGTAATAAATACTATTTACATTAAATGGAAAAAAATCTGGGAAGCGACAATAATAATAAGTGATTAAAGGTCATACGGCGGGATAGAAAGAGTACAAATGTGAAAAGGAAGGAGGGCAACGATCAAATATATAAAAAAATCACTTACTTGGTCTCAATGAGTGCATCTACGGTCGTTCTTCTCTCTTCATTTTCCATTTCCAACACTCCGCCAATCAACCCGTGCATTGCGGCGTCAGCGGCTCTGTGAATACCAAAATTTCTTGAAAACGTCGATTCCTTGCAGGTAAGGCAAAAAATAAGCAGAAAACTATGGGGGCTAAACTCTTAAATTCATGAAGTTCAATAGGAACCCTTGTTTTAAATGATTAACTACATCAATTACTAAAGACTAACTGCAGTTGTTTTCTCTCCCTCCATCCTTCCATAGTCTCTTTCAACTGGTCCATATCCCTCTGAAGTTCTGCCATTTCCTCTTCCAATACCCGGCGAGTCGCAGTTTTGCGTGCACTGTAAGGCAATGATCATTAGTAGAAGAGCTCATTCGAAACCACCGAAACTGTAATACTATTTACACTAGATAGAAACACATTTCTTGGGAGCAACACTGAAAAGATTAAAGATGAGATGGCGCGAGAGAAATAGTACAAAATGAAAAGGAGGGAGGGCAAAAATCAAATTTATTAAACTGAAATCGCTTACATGGTCTCAATGAGTGCATCTATAGTCGTCCTTCTCTCTTCATTCTCCATTTCTAACACTCCACCAATCAACCCGTGCATTGCGGCTTCAGCGCCTCTGTAAAAAACAATGATTTCGGATGAATCTTGCTACATTGACGAGAATCTTCGGCTAACGCGAACAAATAATAAATTCTATTAAACCTTTTTGATAATCTAAACGATAAAAAATATTGTTAATTAATACTAACTGCATTCGTTCTCTCTCTCTCCATCCTTCCATCGTCTCTTTCAACTGCTCCCTTTCCCTCCGCATTTCAGCCACTTCCTCTTCCGATACTTGGTGAATCGCTGCTTCGCGTGCGCTATAAAAGAATCCTTATTCGTACGAGCGCTAATTAGAGGCAACTCGTCGGTGAAGATTTAAAAAAAAAATTTCTACTAACAATCCCAATCGTCCATTTTGCACTCATTCCATTCGCTCACCTTTCATTAATGCGATTCTCCATTTCTTCCAATTGTTCTCTCAACGCCTCATTCTCTTTCTCCAGTAAATCGGCCCTTTCTTGATACTCCGCCTCTCTGAAATAAAATATGTTTAAGTTTACAAAAACTACGATTATTCTCCATTGATTACGGTTGTCTTCCAATTAGGATATTATGATTCATATTCAAAGCTGATGTACCAAATATCCACTCGGTGTAGTATATACAGAAATGTGTTCAGGCTTAGTGAAATGGATCGATAATAAGTATATGAATACAATATATAAATAGAGCAATAAACGTACAACTTTGAAGTTTGCATCTCAATCGAATTCATTTCTTCTTCCGTTTCTTTCTTCTCTCTTCGCAACTCGTTCATTATACTCTGCAGATCTTCCATTTCCTCTTCCAATACCCGGCGAGTCGCAGCTTCGCGTGCACTGCAAGACAATGAACATTCGTCGGAGAGTTGATTCGAGAAACGTCTTCATTTGTACTATTTACACTTAAAGTAGAAAAATTCTTGAGAGTAGAACCGAAAATGAAAGATCAAAGATTAGGGGGGGGGCAAAATAGAGATGAACAATGAAAAAAGGGAGAGATTGAAGCTCAAATTGTTAAAAAATCGCTTACTTGGTCTCAATGAGTGCATATATGGTCGTCCTTCTCTCTTCATTCTCTAATTCCAAAACTTGGCCAATCAACCCGTGCATTGCGGCTTCAGTGGCTCTGTAAAAATAACAATTTCGGATGAATCTCGATTCCATGATCAAAGCAAGTAATAACAATGATAAAACAGCTCTTGTACCCGTACATTTATGAACTCCTTGGCACATTATTGAACAATTTTCACTAATTAATTAGAACTAACTGCATTCGTTCTCTCTCCCTCCACTCTCCCATCGTCTCTCTCAGCTGGCCAATTTCCATCTGAAGTGCTGCCAATTCTCCCTCCGAGATCCGCTGAATCGACGCTTCATCTTCCCTGTAAGAATATCACATAAGCGTTGATTAGTACCCTTAGGGATGAATACATATTTATTCAAGATTCAAGGTCTGAGCCTGTTGAATGATGCAGTTTTTCCATGCGTGGGGGTCTCTTCTGCGTGGGGGTCTCTTCTGCATGTGCAGGGATGAAATGCATTACAAATATACAACCTTCTAGCGTGGTAGCTTATTACTGTAGGTTGTACTCCGTTATTCTCGTCATTGTTGAAATTAACTTGATTCTTCTATGTATGGCCAAGAGAGGGACGAGAGAGAGAACTTCAACTTTTTATTGAGACGTTTCGGGCAGACAGCCCATCTTCAGTCGGTTTACCACATGAAATAAGGCAACATTAACCGGGTGGCAGACAATAGAAAAACGAATCGATAATGGAGAAAGCATGAGATACGAGAGAGAGAGGAGGTTGATGAAAGAGGCGAAGGGGGGGGAGAGAGAGAGGGGGGGGAGGGGAGGGAGTAAGGCGGGCGAGAGCGACAGAGATGACAGGGTGGGGGAGGGAGAGAGCGCGCGGAATAGAGAGAGGTTAGAGAAAGAGATGAGAGGTGAAGTGCAAGGAAGGCAAGAGGGGGGAAAGAGGGAGGGGAGGGGGCGTTGAGTGAGAGGGAGGGGGAACGTCTAGATATGTAGGGTTTGGAGCATAATTGGGGCACTCTCCTTAGGGAGCTCCTTTCTGTTATTCAATATTGGTTTCAATTTGGCAATGTACAGAGCCTCAGCAATCTTACGGCGACAAGTGTTGGACTCACGACGAATGATTCTACCTGAGAGTGAAATAGGGGCACTGTTGTGATCACTAATTGAATGGGCAGAGAAGGCGTTCCTTCTGTAGCTGGGGCGAGTGGGGTTGCGAGAGGCTTTGTAATGGTCATAGGCACGAAGGTGAAGGGGTCTCCCCGTTTCACCTATGTAAGAATGGGAGCACAATGAACATTCGATGTGGTAAACGACACCCGCTGTCTGGCAACATCCAGTACCACCGGTCGGACAAAAGAAACAACGATCGCGTAGTGGGCAAGAGGGGGGATCAAGGTATCTATTGCGAGATAACAAATTTAGAAGATTCGGACCAGGGGTCTCAACGACACGAACGTCTAGGTCAACCTTACACAGTGCATCTCTAATGTCGCGGGTAAATTCGTCACTGATAAACGGGATAGTTAGCACAGGAGGGGATCTATCCACGCAAGGAGAGAGACGTGTGGGAGGGACTCTAGGCATCCGAGAGGGAGGCAGGTGTCCGTTACTACTGACAATTTGAGTGGCAAGACAACGAGATTGACTACGGTATTCATAAGAGGACACAGCGAGTGCAGTGCGGAGAGTGGATAAAACTATCGATCGCTTAACATGGGTAGGATTACAAGATGAACTGTGCAAGAGAATGTTCCTATTTGATGGCTTACGGTACCACTTGGTGCGAAACTCACCAGTGGCAGTGAGGGACAATTGAAAATTGAGAAACGGAAGCCATTGGTTAGTAGGGGATTCTCTAGTCAGTTTGATATTAGGACTACCGAGTGCATTGAGAGAATTGAACAATCTATTAAGGTGGTTATTTGACAGTGCAATAACGAGGAAATCGTCAATATAGCGACCTATCCAAACAATTCCATCTCGTACAGACTGTGACTCAATTGAGTGCATGAATATTACAGCGAGAATAGGGGCTAGTCTGTTGCCCATTGCTAAACCACGGTCCTGTGAGTAGAAATTACCAGCAAAGGAGAAGATGTTACAATCGAGGCAACACATGAGGAGATCCTCAACATCAATTGGAGACAAACCACGGAGATCAAGTGAGTGAGATGACATGAAAGAGACTGTGGCACGAACGGCATCATGATTACTAACATTTGTATACAATGCAGTGACGTCAAAACTCTCAAAACACAAATGGGGGTTTGGATCAATGGAGGAAAGGGCAGTAAGAGCGTCTTTTGTATTTGTTAGATGAGTGGGTATGTGCTGTAGAAGTGGAATGAGTAATTGAGACAGAAACCAAGAGACACGATCTGTAGGCCCACCACAACCCACAATGATAGGGCGGATTGGATAGAGAGAGGGGTTATTACCTATCGATGAAACATCAATCTTATGGGTTTTGTACAATACGTATAGCACTGGAACGTGGGGTACGCCACTCAACAGACAATTTACAGTGCGCGGTGGTAGGGTGAGCTTTGGAGAGACAGCCTTGAATTGGTCATGTATGCTATCACAAGTGCGATTGAAATTAGAAAGAGACGAAGGAGAGTACACAGAACGATCGGAAAGGTGCAACTTAACAACTGCAAGTTCGGTAGCCTTAGGAATGACAAAGAAATCACCGCCCTTATCAGACTTAGTGACTCGAATTGGGCCCGATGACCCTTGGGTACGTAAATCACGGAGAGCGGTAGACTGTTCACGTGAGAGATTGTGTACAAGGGGGAGAAGTCTATGGCGGGCAATAATGTCACGGAAGTATGTGGAGAGACGGGAAATCTTGGATTCAATGGAAGGAACTGGGGAAGGAACACCAGAACGAACGGTAGGAAAAGGCACTTTGGATACTAGAGGATCGGCAATGGTAGTGGAGGAGGAAGGGGCGCGGGGCTGAACTGCCCAACGAAGATTAATCGATAATTGTTGAAGCGAAATGGCGAGGAAGAAGGAGAGGTCACGGGGGAAGGAACGGGAGGGGACGAATTTTGGGCCAAGTGACAATACAGAGATCATTGCATCATTTAAATCCACACCAGGGGCAATGGTGACACGACATATCGGGGATGGGGAGGAACCACGAGAAGTAATAGAAGGACAAAGGAATTGCAACTTCTTATACAAACGGAGACGTTCCGATGCTCTTAAACGGTCGCCAATCTCACGGGAAAGAGTGGTAATGCGGGTGAGAAGTGATGGATCAATGGTGCGAGACAAATTAGAATCACTGATGGAAATCTCGCGTGTAAGGGAGAACATACGAAACGTCTCAATAAAAAGTTGAAGTTCTCTCTCTCTCGTCCCTCTCTTGGCCATACATAGAAGAATCAAGTTAACTTATTACTGTAAAATCTTTTGACATGGAATTTTTGCCTTTTTCTCCTTGCTTTGCTGCCTCTATCCCCACCCACCCTTCATTCATTCGATTCTCCATTTCATCCAATTGTCCTCTCAACTCGTCATTCTCTTTCTTCAGTGAATCCACACACTCTTCATACTCCGCAACTCTGAACTTACATATTTCCCCCAGAAAGTTAATGGTGCTCGATTAAAAAAAAAGTTTCAGAAAGTCCACGCGAACAACGAACAATTATGTTTTCAAACGTATCGGAAATGGTCGAAAACATTTTTAGTGCTGTATGAAAGAGAAAGACAAACGTACAACTTTGCAGCTTGCATCTCAATCCTATTCATTTCTTCTTCCGTGTCTTTCTTCTCTCTTCGCAACTCAGCAGAGGTCGACGCTGCAGAGGCCAGTCTAAAAGAATACTATTGATTGCATCATCACTAGATAATACATAGTTTCACTATATCTTTATTCTGTCATCACCCAAATGGGGTTCTCGCATGTATTACGTGCAGAAATGCCTAAAACGAGTGCCAATATATATATATATATATATATATAAACATTGTAAATTTGTATTTGCCGACACGGTCTAGGCGTCCAGCAAGGGGAGGGGGGGGGGCAATCGTCGCGTAGCGCGAACATTTGGCCTATGACTATGCAATAACATCAAGTACAACTAACGCTTCAGTGTGACTCGTCTCTGCTTGACCAATTATAATCATCATTTCGTGAATCTCCGACATGAGAGAATCGCATCTCGCATTGTGAGTAACCGCATCGGACTCACTGGAAAAAATCACTCCAATTAAACAAGCTGATTAAGAGTTGAAACCCCTTATACTTAAGAAACGAATACATTCCCTTAAACTTTGCCTACTTCAGTAATACTCTTTTTTTAAATAAAGAGACGAAAAAACTGACGCTTGTTTCTGGCGATCCTTTGATTCCTCAAGAGATTCTCTCAATTTCGTCATTTCCTTCTTCATTTCATCCATTAATTTGACTGATCTGACCAGTCTGCAATGTAAGAGTTAACGAATTAATAACAAACCCTCGACTATTTCCAGTGAGTCTCGATTTTTAGGGATAACTGCAACTAGCTTTACACACAGAATAGAACCTGTGTTGTAGATTCTACCTTAGTTTCTCCTCCCCCCACCCATACGTCTCTGAATTCCACACAAAGTGACTATTGGATTCGTATCGCTACGGCTTGAGGAAGTGACTAATGGGCGATCAAACACTCAGCTCTTATGATCACAGTGAAACACAATATCACCCTTTTGCACTCCCACATTCCCTTCATTTTCACTCACTCCTCTTTTGTCTTCTCTTCTCTCTTCAATCGTCCCTTCATATCTTCATTCTCTTTCTGCAGCTGTCGATTTGCCGCTACCGCCGTGCGTCTTTAAATAAAAAAACATTTTCCTTCTCCGGATTAGCCTCCTAAAAATAGTTCAGCTACAGTACCCTGTGCTATCCACGCCAAAAGCCTCTAAATCTATTGCTCTAGCAAAATATCTAAACGACAGATCATCCATGACAGTGACGAATACACTACAGTATCCCAACCAAATTATCAATTAGTCATCTGCAGTATCAACTAGAGATCAAAGATCACTCACTGTGCTTCGTTTGCTCTCCTCACATCGTTCACATCGACTGCCTCCGCGACTTTCCGACTGCAATCACAATCATATATAGTCAGGCAACTTGCAGTTTCAGAGCGTCATCAAAACCATAACCTGATAACTTTTCGCAATTTCGTAATCGCAGTCTTTGAACAAACAAATACATAGTATAACTAATGTCGTCCCTTGAGTAACTTACTCTTTCTTCTTCATCTTCTTCTCCTCATTCTTCTTCTTCTTCTTCTTTTCTGTTTTCTTCTCTTTCATTTCTTCCACTTCCTTCTCCATTCTCTCCATCTTCTCATGCTGTTTTGTCGCTGCGCACAATCTAAAATAGAATATTTCTGAAAACATCTCGATATATCGATTATAAATATTCACGTTTTCTAACAAACTACCCCTGGAGCATACCCCCAATCACGGCTTGTTGGCATTGTGACTGCACCTAACAGACGTGGCTATGATGGCCCTTTGGCTCTGCATTTTGGGGGGGGAAACCTGATGGCGGGGGACTGTTTATAATTAACTGCCCGCGTGTGGCACCAAATGTCCATTTATCTAGTCATAACCGATATCGATGTACAGCAATCAATGTAAAGACTAACGCAATCTGCTGCAGTGTCTTCGCCTCTTCCAATTGCTTTCTCAACTCTGCAGTCTCGTATTCTCGTTGATCTGCCAGGTGAGAGACGTTCTGGAACTCGGCCAATCTGTAAAAGTGCGCATTTGTTTAATGATTGTTATTAATAAAATTAAATCCAATCAATAATTTAGTCACTTCAATATAGCATAAAACCGTACACATTTTGGTATTCCATCATCGATTCAGCCAAACTTCCTCTCACTTCCTTCACTTCAGTAGTCAGTTGCTCGTTTGACTCGGAGGCAGTCGCCAGGCTGCAAAAACAAGAGAATTTTAGAAATCAATTAATCATTTATCATGCCAAACAAATTGATTAAGTTGAAGTAGAAAATAATATA
Organism: Pristionchus fissidentatus; assembly: GCA_036245785.1. Classification (NCBI taxonomy): domain Eukaryota; kingdom Metazoa; phylum Nematoda; class Chromadorea; order Rhabditida; family Neodiplogasteridae; genus Pristionchus; species Pristionchus fissidentatus. The sequence goes on from BTSY01000002.1 coordinate 21,818,605, forward strand.
ATGAAGCAACATGATAATTACGGTGACAAGGCCGGGTGACACAGACAATGTGCGAGTGAAAGAAGTGTAGTAGGTGAGAATACACAAAAAAAGGAGTTAAAACGAGTACGCAATTTCATCGTCACTACGTTATGCAGAAATACAACTCACGATGCTTCGGACTGCGACTTGAGCATGTTAAGTGCCTCCGTCAACTCCTCCTTCTCCCTCTCCAATTGTGCCAGTGAGATTGGCGTTTCAGGGGATCTACAACACGGAACTACAGGCTTCACAGGCGATTTCGCAGTATTTTCCCAAACTATAAAAGAAAACCTTCATTCGGGTAATGCGCAATGGATCCAACGAAAATGATCACTCTTATACCGGTAAAAAAAAGAAAGAGAGACTACTTACTCATTCGTCCTCTTTTCCTTCTCCCTCATCTCTTCTTTCACTTTCTTCACTCTTCTCTCTATTTCCTCATTCGCCGCCCGTAGATTCGCCGCTTCGTTCTCACTGGAAAGGCGCGCATTTTCACATGTTTATTGTTTTGTACTTGTATTACAGTTCGTCAGCTAAAATAGTAATACCGAAACTTTCCAGGCACCCTCCTGATACAGTAATCTACCGTAATACCCATCCACCCATCACTACCGTAATCCCCCATCCACTCACATAATCACTCTTCGTCCCTCCTCCTTCCTCAATTCCTCTCTCATTTCCTCAATTTTCTTCTCCGAGATACTCGCTGCCAACTGGTGGAACGACGCTTCGGCCACTCTGTAAAGAAGTTAACTGACATGGAGGAATTCAATCCGAGGTTTGAATCGACTGATAAAACAAAACAAAAGAGAAAGCGCAGAAGAATTTAAATAGATAGTGGCGGGAGAGTGATAATTACATTTCCGTCAGTCTCTCCTCCGTATTCGACAGGGATGCGATCACCTCGGCCAGTCTGGAAAATAAATTATGTGCATAGTAAGATGACCGAATCAGCACTGAGTGGGCAAGTTCATGTTTCAAGATATCTGGACATTGAAACGCTATTCTCCCCAGTCTATGGGGGTCCGGTCTATGCACCATCTTTGCACACACTCCATGTTTTAAAATAATATAAACCTTTAAAAGTGGTACAGTAATCTGGAACCGATCGATCAATACATCATAGATACCGTACTTCTCAGTCTGCAGTTTGCTCTCCTCACTCTGCTCACTCAATCGATCGTTGGCCACTGTGAGTTCTCGTTGCAGTTGAGTTACCCTGAAAGAAGAAAGTCGGTTGATTGTTGTTTCTATGCCAACTGAAAATCACACTAAAATTCTAATTTCAATCAGTGCAACGTTGCTAGGAGATTCAAAACATCGTCATTTTTTACAACTGCTATTCACTTCTTATTAGATACATATCCAGAAGGTGAATATCTCGTCTTCTGCAGAATTTTCTCTCACCTCTCTCTCTTTTCTTCCTCCTTCGCAAGCAGAAATTTGAGCTTTGATTTCTTCTCATTGAGTATCTTCACTCGCCCATTCGCCTCTGTCAATTCTCGCTGCAGTTTCGTGCATCTGAAACAGAGAAAAATATGGTCATATATTCAAAATAATACTACATTGTTAATTCATTATCTAATGTCTCATTGTCCCTCCATCTATTTTCCTCTCACTTTTCTCTCTCCACTTTCATCATCTCTCTCAATTCAGAATTCGCAATCGTCGCACTGCTCACATTGGCGTACGCGTCGTTCAACGACCGCTGCTGCTCCTCGAATCTGATCGATTATTAATCATTAATACGACATTAATTATTTATACACAGTGACTTTGATTTAAAAAAAAAAGATGTTATGGATACCAAGCGATCTCAGGTTACACATCAAATTTATTCGGATATCGTTTACCAAACGGTAGTACATCGAATACGGTATATTGTTTTCGGAACAAACTCAAATTATAGAAATACTTCATTCTCAATATTCATTAGGTAATCAATGAATATGGATACTAATCAATACTAATAATTAATACTAATCATACCTCGTTCTCGACACAATTCCTTCCACTATCAATTTCGAATTCGCCTCACTCAGATTGGTCATCGATTCGTTGGTTTCAGCCAATTCCCTCTCCAATTGTTCCGATCTGAAAAGCATATTTCGATAATAAGTGAATCAGCTTCTAACCGATCGATAAATGAGACGTCACAGAGGGGGAGAACCATGGTCACCTACATTTATCTACTCATTACAGGGGTATCATCCTAACAATAAGAACTCTGCTGGGAAATTTCTGCAATAATAATCTAGAGTAGACAGTTCTTTTGATCTTGGTGTTATACCTATGCAAATGGTATTAGAAACTACCGTACCTCTTTTTCAATTCCACACTTCCTTCTGTCAACATCGTATTCTTCTGATTCAAACTGGTCACTGATTCATTGGCATCGGCCAATTCCTTCTCAAGTTGCTCCAATCTGCGAGAAAGATTGTGATAATCATTAAATCTCCAATCCAAATCCATTTCTATTAGAGCTAAGCTACTTAGGAAGAATAGTGAGAAAGAAACGTAGGCGCCATGCATGACGCCATAGGCAGGCCCTATCTCGCAGTTACCGTACCTCTTTTTCAATTCATTTCCTTCGTCCGTTAGATTCGTATTCGCATCACTCAGAATCGCCATCGATTCACAGGCGTCCGCCAATTCCTTCTCTAATTGTACCAATCTGGAAATAAATATTGCATCGACCCTTGAGTTTGAGTTTGAGTATACTTCACGTATTTCCTAGATATACAGGGTGCGGCAAAATTACTTAGACTAGATTTGTTTCTTATAATTTTTCTTAGAGGAAATGTTTTGAAGTTGGAATTTATATATTTATTAACTAACTTTATAAGCAATAGGAAAACCACTGTACAAATAGAATCAAGCTCTTTTTACAAGAGCTGTAAATCAAAACTCTATGGGCAAAATCATTGTCGATTCCCGCGCATCTGATCTCATTGAAGTCAACTGTTCTCTAAGAATGTGAAGAATGAACTAGTTCCGAAAGGCGTATTTTGTAGAGGAGACTTCCCACTACAACATACGTACAAACTGAGGTTTGGGGTCTATTACTGGATGTACAATGCGAAGCGATATATGACGTGCCAGATCTACAATTCAAGCAAAAATTGGATGCATTTTTGTAATAATGTCACAGATTTTACAAAACCCATTAAATATCCTCGTCCATTACTGGTTTCATACTAGGGTAGAAGTACTTTCTTGAGAAGGTATTGGATCGTTCGCTTCTATGAACACCCAAGTGTTTTTGAGCATGAAACATTGAAAAATCGGAAAATCAAAATGACCTATTTATTATAAGCGTTCTAAGGAAGGGTTGAATGTTCAACGATTCTCCCGTGCCTGAAGATTATCAAAGACCAAGGGCATGTTTTCACTTCGTTTTCAAATGTTCATCTCCCCCTCACATCGTGCTGTCATCTTTCAATTTGATTATGCCGCGATGAGCGGCAATTATGCGTCCAACTAAAATATTACCTGTAAAATCTCGGTTCAGATAGGACTTCGAGATGTCTCAATTGTATATCATCCTCATTGTGATGTCTAGTTGCTACTAACTTAGGGAGACCACACGACGTGGAAAGCTCGCGGAGTTATGGAGCAAGGGAACCATCTCGATAGCGGTTTCTCAAAACGTATGTAGGTCTTGATTCTCAATCTCTAATGGATTGGTTAAAGGGAGCTGTGTTTCATAAATATAATCATGAGAACTGTACATCATGCTCTACCCGTTGGTACTGAGAAATGGTCAAATTCAGCGTGATCTTCGATACATTGAGCAACCGAAACTTGCTGAGTGATCTGACCCCCGTGCGTTTCAATTTGAACATACAGTGTGGGCCAAATTTTTTTCTGCCATAAACGATTGGACAAACCAAATTACTTGAAATGCCGAATAGTATTAGGACATAGGTCAATAGTCGCAAATATGCAATTGAGATCATACCTAACTCTTTTACTGTATTGGAATTATCTTGTAAAGTTTAGTCTAAGTAATTTTGCCGCACCCTGTATTGTAAATGCAGTAAAGTAGGCACCATTACAGTACTGATACAGTATGCCACAGTACCTCTGATCGGGCAGTTTGCTCTCCTCTTCCATTTTCTCCTTCTCCTCACTCAGTCTCTTCAGTCGCTCCTCGGCCTCCGTTAGTGAAGTCTGAAGTTGAGCCGCCCTGGAATACACAATTTTGAAGTTGAACCGATCCTGGTTGACTCCCGTTTCACATTTCCGCCAAGTAGATCTGGGACAACAAACAAAATGTTTCTATCTTTATTGTCAGGGGTTTTAATGTAAACGTGATTTTTCTTACTTGAAATCATGTGGGTATCCAAGAATAGTGATTTATACATGAAAGCCATCTTCATGACGCATTCAGAGTACATTTTCATTCCAATCAAACTCCCTCTTACCTTTCATTCGCTTTCTTCATTTCCTCATTCATCTCAATATTTGCCACACTCAAATCCCTGCATTTGACGTTCACACCAACGTACTCTTTCTGCAGCATCGACAATCTGAAATGAACTTTTAAATAAAAAGATTAATAAAAATCGAAATCGATATAGAAAATACAATGTGATTCTAGAATACTACAAACAAACATGATTATTATGGTTTCACAAAATCCTTCAGTATTTTTTTCAGTCTAGATTAGAAAATATGACTAAACTACCGACTTCTCAGTGAGATCGATCGTTTCCTCTTCCTTCTTTGCACTCTCCTTTCGACACTCTCCCATATCCTTCTGCACTTGCTTCACCCTTAAATGTTTATACAAATATAACTTTATTAATATTACTTTATTATGTCACTAACTTGGCCAGTTTGAGTCTGTTCTCCTCGACAAGCTTCGCATTCAATTCCTCTAATTCCTTCAATCGATCATTGATAGACACGAATTCAATCTCCAATTCAGCAGATCTGAATATAAATTTAGTTTTTATTAATACGAGCCAGGAAAGTTACCAGGAATCGAACCGAAAATTTTGAATTCCCGGGAGGACGAAAATCTGGTGTGGTGCGTGGGCCTATTCAGAAAGCTCGCCTAGCGTTGCGGTGTGCGTCGCGGTTATAATTTCAGCGCATTTTCTTCTCTTAATTACGTTACTTTCTAAGCACTGGATGATAGACATCCGTCGCCGGCACTTAATACCGACAAAATGAACTAGAATACAAAAAGTGATAATACTTAAAATTAAAGATCACAAATGTGACACAGCGCACTACCGTAGCAAAAAAGTCACATTTTGAATTTGTGCGCTTTGCCTGAAAGACAAGATTCTCGGTTCGTCCTTTCCGTCCTTTCCCAGGTCTTGATTATCGATTTTTGATATTTGTAAATATTTCTTCCTTTCTATTTCGACACTTCTCTATTCATTTCCGGGAAAAAATACATAGTGATTTTTTTTCGATTCCCGGTAACTTTAAGTTGAAATTGAATTCAATTTAACCTCTCTATGGCAACTCTTCTCTCCTCCTCAATTCCCGTCTTTGTCTCTTCCATTTCCACCCATCTCTCATTGACTGCAGTCAAATCGGCCTCGAGTGCGATCAATCTGCAGATCAAAGATCAAATTTAATAAACAGCAAACTATCGTACCTGTCATCCTTAATCGATCCCTCTAGTATTAGTCTCACATTCGTCTCCTGGAACTCGACCAACTCTTTTTGCACTTCCTCCATCCTGTAATCACCGTTATATTATATTTTCGAAATTATTTTGAAAAGGAAAAAAATGAGGTGGTCGAGAGGTTATGGCGCTGGGTCATGAGTTCGATACCGGCCTAGGTTCATCAAGCCCTCCACCTCCCTTGGGTGGCAGGATAGACCACAAACGTTTGTCCCCGAAAGTCCAAAATGATGTCTGGTTTATAGGGTGAAAATCGAAAATGATGTCTAATTATTCAATTTTTTAGGCGTTTTCGCGCCTCGATGATCCGAAATTATATCTGATTTTTCGACATTTCACATAAAAAAGTCGAAAAACTGTATGGGTTAGTTCCATAGAACAAACTTTTAGGTCTATGGGTGGCAGTAAGTAGCTGTGATTGCGCAAGATACCGTGCCACGGAAGCGCGGGCAGCAGGAGACAAACAAAAATCCACAGTACCTCTCATCCTTCATCTTTCCCTCTACTACGAGTGTAACATTCGTCTCCCGGAACTCGACCAATTCTCTCTGTACTTCGTCCATCCTGCAATCAAGACATGCTTACATTATATTTTCACAATTTTTAAAGGGATAAGCGGGATTAGATTAACTATCGGACTTGATTTTCTTGGATAGTAAATTGCTACTATGATAGGTATAAATAACTAGAAGACTTGATGGCAGGGTGGATGGTAGGGTGTAAGGCGCCGTTTTCCATATGAAGAGTACTGGCTGGGTGTTCGAAACAAAAAAAAGAAACACCGCTCAGATTCGCAAAATCACCGACAGCAACTTTACCTTTACTTTTTTTTGTGTAGAAAAAAAAGTTAACTAAACGAACTTTTCGAGAGTGAGTGTATTTTCCTCGACGAGTTTTGCATTCGTCGTCTCCAATTCATTCATTTTCTCATTGGCCGATGCGAGTTCCTCGGAGATCGATGCAGTTCTGAAAAGGAAAGACAAATTATACATATCATATTTGAATACTTATAATTACCAATTTTTTATTTGCATCAGCACGTCAACTCTTTAAAAAGACAACTCCCGGTGATTCAATGTTACACAATCAAATCGAAATATTATACTTCTACTCGCAGAAAACAGTGGCAAGAAAGTTCAATAATGGTTTCTATATCTTTCTATATTTTTTTCAGGGGCGAAAAAGATGAGCTATTAGTACACAACAAAAAGCTCCATATTTACTGGTCCATCATAACCTGAAATCAAGTCTTTCGATCCAAATCACTAATACCTCTCACTCTCCTGTCTTCTTTCCTCCTCAATTGCTTCCTTCGCATTTTTCATTACCATCAGTCGTTCATTGGTAGTAACAAGATCGCTCTCGATTTGGGCCGATCTGGAGATCAAAGATCATAAAGAGTCGTCCTACAATAGCAAATCTCCATTTCTCGTACCTTTCAGCCTGTCGACTGCTCAGCAATTGAATCTCTCTCAATTCCTCATGAGACTTCGCTAGTTCCTCTTGCATTCTATTCGATCTGAAAGAGTTTTCCTTCATTTCACTTCATAAACCAAAGTATCAATTAAATATTGATGAAATCTGTACGAACCTTCCCTTCTCCGTTTCAATCTCCTCTCTAATCTCTCCATTTTTCTCGATCATTTCACATAATTTCTTCTCAGCTACAGTCAACTTCTCCTGGAGTGAAGCAGACCTGAGACAAAGAGAAATTACTAATAGGAATCACTAATTAAACAATTCAAATAATTAAGGCTCCATTATTACGACGACTGATATAATCATTGATCAAGAGTAGACTTTGAAAAGTAACGATGCCAGTAATTGCTTTTCTACACATATTATTCGCACTCTTTCTCGCCAAATCGGTCCTTTTTCCAACCATGCTATACGTTTTCAAATAATCAGGAAGTTTGTTCCAATGGGGAATGACGCGATAACCTAACGAAGATTGGAAGTGAGATAATCTAGCATGTGGAACTTGCATTCTATAACGATGGTCGCTGAGTAAGGGTTGATAGCTACTTATAGTTAGTCCAATCAGGAGTTAGTCTAATAAGGTAGCCCAATTAAGGGGAAACCCCTTCTCCCTCTCACCTTTGCTTCTCTTCTCCGACCATCTCAAAGTATTCTTCACTCAATTTCTTCATTGTTCCAATTGCAGTTGCCATCTCTCCCTTCTCCAATTCACTTCTGCAACAATTCACTACCTTTTTATTTCCTTTTTTTTTCAATTCCAATCACATCAACATTAACTATAGAGCTCTGTCATCGAAATATCTCTTTCTTCCTCACGTGATTAATCATTCCCTTCTCCTACTTTCCATTTATTCATTCATTCTCATCGACTAACCTCGTATTTGCCTCCTCCACATTCTCTATTCGCTTTCTTGCAATACCGAGATCCCATTCCAGCTGGTTGCATCTGAACGAAACCAGGTGATTTCGAGTACCAGGATCTTCTCATTTTCAATCATTCACTCGATCTAATATTGAGAGGGATCTATTTGAGTCAAACAGTCATCCCTCGCACCTCTCATCCTAAAAACCAGGTGATCGAAAAAACGAAACCCGGTGATCTCGAGTACCATGACCATATTATATTCTAGCCTCGATCTAACATTGAGAATCTTCTTGCACAAACAATCAATCACCGCACCTATCATTATTCGCCTTGTTCTTCTCCATCAATTTCACATTCGCCTCCTTCAAACTCTTCTCCACTTCAGTATTCGATGACGACCGAGCAGTGGGAGTCTGTCGAAGGGCCGCATCCAATCTGAATACAGTAATCAATCAATAAAGTACTATCAAAGATTCACATTTCTCCATCACAGATTGCATCATCCCTATGCAAGATACCTCTCCTCCAGCAACTTCTCCCTCTCCGCTGCCGCTTTCTTAGTTGATTCGTTCTCTTCTTGTAGATTTTTCAGACGCTCAGCGAGTTCATCCGACCTTCAACGGAAGAAATACTTGATTTTTAAAGGAAAAAAGTAATGTATTTTGATTTTTATTATTTTAAATAAATTAACAAAAATGCCCACTTCTTCATCAGCTGCTCCTTTTCCTCCTTCAGTTTTGTGTATTTGAGAGCGGTCTTGGATTGGTTGCAAACAGAAAGGATGTAATCACTACTGATTAATTGACAAGTATCTGCTACCGTCGCCATTAGCAAGATGGACAATACTGCCACTCATATGTCAAATAGGTCTTCGCGTGCGAAGATAGGCACTTCTGCACTTTGCATATAAACCGGATTAACGTAGCGAGAGAGCGCAGGACAGACACATGAAGGTCTCTGTCTACATCCCCCGCCCTATGCTAATTGCGAACTTTCGAAAAACCCATTTGGCCTATGCTGCCACTACAAAAAAAGTTGTATCCTTTTTGTAGTTAATTACATTAAGAGACGTGATCGGTAAAACCCGACCACCCCCCGGACGTGGCCCCCCAAATTGAAAACTGAGGACCCATACTCGGGTGGGTGGAGGGTTCATGGTATTTTCTCAAAAAAATTTTTTTTTCAAAAGTTTCCAGACCAAGTTGATTTTTGCAGTGTAGGTGCTACATCATTAATGCAGCTTAAATTTGATAATATAGGAATTAGCGACTTTCAGAAATTTTCAGGATACAAAATTTCTTAGAAAATTTCAACCATTTTTAGCTTTCGATTTTTTTCTCCAATTTAATCAAAACGCAGTTTCAAACCATGCCAACAGTAAAGTTTTTCAGGGCAATTTTCCCAACATTTTGAGCTACGCCAGGCCTCTGTAACTCATCGGGGAGCTGAGATATGTGAGATCTAGTTTAAGAGATCTTTGGGGGAAACGTCTCTGATACTTTCAAGATGTCTCATCTGATAAAGGCTAGATCACTAATCTAACATGCTCAATAAAGTATTCTGAGAATGTTGCAACATTATTCGTTGGTATGTAAGCTGAATTCGGAGGTTGAATCATTGTGTTAAGAAACTGTCGTTTGAGACTGCACATGGAACACTTTTTCGAAGACAAATTTCGATAAAAGCGCAGCCGAGGACGAACCTGTCAATACGTGGAATGGATGTATACTAGTTCGGGTTACTAGGTGTGCTGAGAATTGGTTGGATTCAGGTCGGAAAATGGTACACTTTTTACGAAAATTCAAAAAGTTGAGCCAAAAAAGTGGTTTAGTAACCATGGCAATTTCGATCGATACAGTTGTTTTATAATGTCCGAACACCCCAAACATAACGCAAATAAAAAATAATGTCTATCTTTTCAATTTGAGAAATTTTCATTTTTAGATTTTTTCCGACTCAAAGCCAGTTTTCGCCAAGGCCAGAGCCGGCAAATAGAAATAAGTGATGTTTTGTGCAATCAAGTGTGGGGACCCTCCACCCACCCGAGTATGGGTCCTCAGTTTTCAATTTGGGGGGCCACGTCCGGGAAAGGTCGGATATGGTCGAGTCTTACCTATCCTGTCTCTTAATTAACTCACGCATCAGCCATATCCTCCAGTCTTTCGCGCTTTCTCGACAGTGACTGCTCCAGACTACAAAGGAAAACTTTGTTTCTCTGACAATCTTCCCCTTCTGAAAATGTCCTCGCCATTCATTGTTTCATATTCGTCTTAACATTCAATGAGCAGTCTCAATTTTTGTTAATATTTTCACTAATCGGTGCCCATTCGCCCCATTCGTCTCCTCACCTCTTAATCTTCTCTCTATCGGGGGCTCTGCTTCTCGCCAACTCATCACACGTGGACAGCGCTTCCTGCAAGACTTTATATTGAACCCCTGATTTATCAACGTGCCAGCATGTTTAGAACAAACAAGTTAAAGTATAACTACATGGTATCTAATAGTGCAACGAGATAATTATTACAATAATTATTTAATTAATTAGTCTAATTACCTGATACTTGGGCCGCCATTCCATCACCTGCAGCACTGCCGCTCTGCGAGCCTGAGAATTTAAATCGTAATTACCGTATACCTGGATTCATAGTTTGATCTTTGATCTTTCATGCACTTCAACTCGCCTTTTCTGCGTCCCTCAGTCGATTCTCCAGTGCTTCCATCGCGCCAAAGTGATTTTCGCTGCAACAAACGGGTTGAATTTAGCAAGGGGAAAAAATTCCGATCCTGCCCTTTCACGTTTCACTATCGACTTATCTTGTGAAGTATGAGTTTGTTGACATTTTACTGGTTATGATCCAACAAGGGATGAATTTCCCGGAAAAAATTCTGACCCTGTCATTCCACTGTTTCACTAATGACTTAACATGCCATGCGCAGTCGCAGTTTAATAGATTATTCAAGTACAACCTCACTCCACCATTCCCCTCCTCACCTCGAAGTCGACCGCAGAATCTCCGTTCCTAACTCCAATCTTTCCCTTAATTCTTCCACTTTCGCCTGCAGATTCGCCACTTCGACCGCCCTGAAAGAGGGTTAATTTATATGGATTCAAAGATAGCAATTCGCTATGTATTTCAAAACAACAACCTATTCCCTATTCATACTTTTCTGTTACAGCAAAATATCATAATATAACATGAGAAGTCACATAACTATTTAATCACTTACTCCTTTCACATTAGCACACTTTTACTAAAATTAAGTCTGATATTCAATTTAATACATCGGAGATTCAATCAATTAAAACATCAAATATTATCTCACATCTTCATATTCTCCATTTCCATCTTCTCTTTAGCCTTCACTGCCTCTTCCTTCTCTTTCTCCATCTCAATCGACCGCTGTTTAGCGTCTGCCCGATCTTTCTCCAACCTGCAGAACCAGTGTTTCAGCTGCGCTTCATTCATTCATTCATTCTTTATTCCGCCAGGGTAATTTAGTGGAGTTATAACTGTGAACTGGGGACATGAGACGGATGTCCGTCGACGTAGTCGAATCGGTGGTTTTGCTTTGACAGCAAGGGTATGGTGAAGGGAGGGACAGTTTGTTAGGATCTTTTTCTCCTCATCAATAATAGAAACTATTTTTCCCTTTTCCTTTCTAGGTCGGTGCACGAAATAATGCGTAAGATTCATTACAAAGATAAATAAATGCCTTGCATACCTTCTGACGTAGATATGAAGCGACTCAGCATTTCCCTCCAGCTCCTTGTTCAGCTTTCTCGTGTCTTCCACCTGTACATAGCGTTTTTAGTTTTAGACATTCACTGTCACCGTTCAACCTACCGTACCTTACTGTCTACCGTACCCTCGTCCATCTATCTTACCTCTTCCCTCAATGGCTCCACCTTTATTGCTACCACCTTCTTCGCTATTTCCACCTCCTGCAATTACTCATTAACAATTTTGCTTATAAAATCTCATTAAAATAGAGAGATGGAGGAAGCCATTGCCTTAACTACATAGATAACTAATTAAAAAATTAAATACCGTACCATATTGGTATTCAGATTGCCCTCGTTCGTTGGACGTTCGGCCATCTCGCACTGCCAAAGGAATTGATTAGTATCACCACATCCTATCACCTTTCCACCTCAAACTTCGCACTTTCGCTTGAAAATGATGATAGATTGTTATATTGCCATCCATAATTCCCGTTCCTTTCATAAAATTCCAATGTCCAACCCACCCTGTACTGCTCCAATTGTGCCATCAGACCCTCCTTCACTACAGCGAATTCGGCATCGCGTCTCTCAAGTTCCTGCAATAACAACATTCAATTCGTTGAAATAGAAGCTAAATGAAAACTGCGTAAAAAAAGGATTAAAGAAGCCAAAAAAACAGGACCACATGTCGCCTTAATTGTTAAACAAGGTGCAGCGATTTTTAAAGTCACTTAGAAAGAAAAAAAATATTATTAGTCACTCACAACTTCCTTTTGTACGATCGTCTCTTCGAGATTGGCGATCCAACTGCAAAACAAGGTGAATGTGCGTTTTGAAGTGATACCAAGTCAAGAATCATTACGGGTCGAACCAGTCCTCCCCAGTATATCAGCATAGCAAAACATTTCCAATCGTGCAACACTGTCAACTCTTGTGAACACTGCACGCAATCTACCGTATCCTCCCTCTCTCCTCCCACTCACTCTCTCGTTTGATTGACGTACGCCTGTGGGAAGGAGACCATCTGCTCCTCTTCGGCACTCTACAAATAACACAAATACGTATAATGCTACAAATAGCAAAATAAATAATGCATGATAATTACAATTAAGTCTCACTTCTTCATTATTCACTTCGATTTTTGGCTTCACGAGTCGTCTCAAACTGAGTTCTGAAGCTGCGGCTACCGTATGGACGGTTACGGTAGAATCTCAAATGTGATATTATGCAAACACAGAGGATGAAAGTCGTGGACAAATGTCTTCAGCTCTCTTTCGACCGCGTATGAGAACCACCTAACCGTTTACTCCATCTACCGGGAGAATACGAACTAGCTGCCCTCTAACAGTTTCCTCCCGGGTCTACCAAAGATATACTACCGTATTACATCGATTGGGTCTACAAGCCCTTGTCGGAATGGCAATCTTTCTCACCAGGAGAGTCGTCCTTGCAATCTTCCAGTGTCGGTTCGTTCACTCGTCCATCGCTGACGACACAGTCTCAAATATGTTTTTATGAAATCCGTGGACAAATTGCCAAGAGTATACATCTAACACTCCTCCAGTCACCCATTTATTCATTTTATACGTTCAGACCGGGTAGCGCAGTTGTTGTGTGCTAGAATGCGAATCGAATGGTCACAAGTCGACCCCCCCCCCGGTTCTACAGATCCATCCAACCAAGGGGGTTAAGAAATGTTGGTAGTGAGAAATCACGATCCAAACATGTCCCGAAAGGGGTCCCTGATTCACGTGCACACAACACGAGGATAGGCTAGCAACAGACCGCTGATCACCTCAAGACAGGCTCTCGTTGCTACTCAGGCTTAGGGGTGGTCGAGACCGCCTTGCGTGAAGAAGGCCTAGCACCTTTACCCATAACCCTAGTCTTTCCCGATTATCGCACACTTTTAATATTCTAATTATATTTAATATCGATTTAACAAAAGAAGGCATTGAGGATATCACAATAGTGATGGGCTAGAAGTATCGAAGATTTTTTTAGTTGCTGGCAGCCGACAAATATTTTTGAAAAGCGGGCCAACTTTATGGCCATGTTGCGGACTCCCCTCGATATCAGATATCTAGCCCAATGCTTATCACACTGTTTCTTCTCTCACCAGGTGGGTCGTCCTTGCAATCTTCCAGTGTCGGTTCGTTCACTCGCTCATCGCTGCCGCTCGAAAGAACCTCTCGCTTCGACGGCGAGTTCTGATTATAAAAGAACAATACTATCAAAATAATGAAGCTGATTATGCTAGTGCATCACTCTCATCAGGGAATCCTATTGTTAACTAAGCTGGTGAAAGATGCATTGTGCACACATTGTGAATGCGTAATTATAGAGTCACCGAAACTAGAATCCAACGGGTTGGTTTATTTATTGAATATTATAATAAACTCACCCCCATAACTCCGTCCTTATAACTGCTTGAGTGAGCAATACAATTACTGAAGATGAAAACTGAGACTCATTTTGAATAATAAAAAAGGTAATGAATGTGTTTCGAACACATGAAAGGGAAGAACATATAAATATCAAGTAAATTCTTTATCTTCGATTAAAAGGACGAAATAACGGAATCAACAAAAAAACACTCGAAGAGCTAGTAAAAAGTCATCATTTGATAACAAGGGAGGGACGGGGGCTAAATAACAAAGAAGATGGTCAATTGCCTGTACTATGATACAAGAAAATCTTCTAATCTGTCTAAAATCTTTTTCTCTCTCTTCAAACACAGTGGGCAAACGTAATGCAATGAAATCGTGTATAGCAAATAAAAAAGCTATTAACAAATAGCAAAACGAAAGCAATACATTATCACACATTAAATCGATTTAATAACTTCTTCGTACTGTTACATCTTGACTATTTATCACACGATGAATCAACAATCTTGCTGACTCCACGCTTCTCTGAGTGAACGAGCGGACGATCTTGTGAGTCTCGACTGAATCTGAGCAGGTACGGAAGTCGTGTCGAGAGACGCCGAGGATACGGTAGACGAGGCAGCGGATACGGTAGTCGTATCGATCGATGGCGACTGGTCGGATGTTGTGGTAGTCGCAGGTTCGGGACTCTGGAATATTAACTAGCTCGAAAGGCTCACTTATTGCTAGGTAGGTGTTTGTTAGGTAAAGATGCAGTGAAACCTAATTTCGCCAGCTGGTACAAGGGCCTCGAACTATCGCCACCCTGTTCAGTGGTATTATTTCCAACCCGAATATTAATACATCTTTTTAGCTATTTAAGTGTCTTAGATGAAATACGCGTCCCAACCACGCGCAACCAGGATGGATACTGACATGTAAGCACGAAATTCAATGCACACTGCTGCACCCCTATCGCCCTGCCCCAACGAATCGCCTGAAGACGACGGACATCTGCCAGCTCCTATATCAACAATCTACTATGAACTCACACGAAACCACTAACCATGGCGAGAAAAATACTTGTACTCGTCAAAAAATAGTAAAATTGACCCTTCTCCCCTTCATCCTCACTTTTTTCTCCTGCTCCTCTCCATTCTCATTCTCATTTGTCCAATTTCCTGTCCATCGATCGATCATTGATTTCAATTGCAAATTCTCAGCCGCCAATTGATTGAATCTGCAAAGCATCTGCTAATTTTTAAATATTTTTTTAATTAAAGATCTCCGCTTCACTCATTCTTCATTCATTGTCAGCATAACATTTGCAAAACCGGCTAATCGAGGTTTCACCGCATCCTTTAGTCAATGGTAAAGTATTGAATACGATAAACAGTCGTAATCCAGATAGTGAAGCAAACACAACCAATTTATAAAACCATATCGAAAAATAATCAATAAATCGCCTCGCCGTACCTCTTTTCCATTTCCTCCTTGCTCTCCGTCTCCTCCTCTGCCGATTCTTTCACAGTTACCGTAGTCATCAACGGGTCGGTTACGGTAGAAGCGTCAGTGAACGATCGGATATCGATTACGGTAACATCCGTCTGCGATTCAGCTTCACACAACTGGAAGATGAATTAGCAATTATTTGGTTGTTGGGACTTCTCGTAACGAGGAAGAAAAAACCAAAGAAACTAAAAGGTGAAGGTGAAGCACTAAAGCATGTGGAATACCGATAGCGGAGTGATACTGACCGATTCTCTTTTCCTCTTCTTCTCAACTGGTTCTCCATCACCTGCTGCAGCCGTTCCTTCTGCAGCAGCTGCAGCCCGCTCGGCCACTCGTCGCTCCGCCTCCTCACGTTGCTGCAACACACAGTAGCATTCACCCAGATGTCAGACGATCAAACGATCAGGTTACACATCCCAGAGCAGATGTTAGCCAAACATGATTTGATATCCAGCCGGCACCACAATATACAGTACCATACTGTACCCAAGTCTACCGTACCCTCCTCGCGACGCCGAGAATTGTTATCTCCAAGTACTCGATTCGGGCGTTGGCAGTCTTCAATTCGATGGATTGATCATCGCTGCAAATATAAACAATCTTAACGCGCTGTTGGAACAAAGAAATGAGTCTCTAGACCAGTCAAGAAAATATTACGCCAACATTTGGCAACGAAACAACAAAATGCAAACAGACATGCCTAAATTGGAATATGTATAATTAATATTAATAAACTAAAACGCTCCTCACTTAATCTTGGCGAGTCTCTCTTTCTCTTGTCGCATCGTCTCATTCTCCCTCACAATTTCTTGTAGCTGCTGCAGTTGCTGTAGTCTCGACGAACTGAAGCAGTCGGTATTTAACATTATTTTGTTAGCACACAAGAAATTGGAAACGAGCAACTTCGAGGTTTCACTGAGCAGTTAAAGCGTCATCAATTACAATCATGTTTGGATTGTTTTGCAAGACATAACGTTATCTAGAAATAACTAACGTCTTTCCCTCCATCTCCTTCTTCATCTTCTCGTATTCTTCCTGTAGTCGACTGCGATTGGCGGCACTGCAAATCATTTCATCATTTTCTTTATTCACTAGCTAACAACAGTCGTAATTTCGTTGGCCAAACACCTCAGAGAATTTGCGTTTGCGTAGTTCACCAAATAGACAGTAACTTGTTATACTAATATTAACTATTATCTAATAATAATTCCGACTCACTCAAGTGTCCATTCCCTCTTCTCCCTCTCCAACTCTTCACACTTCGCAGCCACGATTGACAACTCGACCAACCTGCAAGATCGATGTTACAATCTCACAATAAATGAAGAGCGAGACCCCACGCATTCAATAATCGCCAAGGGCTTTTCAAATATATATTAGTGTAAAACGTTCTGGAAATGTTTCACTAGTTCCAAAATAGAACATGTCGAAGAATGAAGGGTCAAATTGGCAATCAGATCAAGAATTGCACTCACTCCTTCCTCATCTTCTCAATCTCCTTCACTTGCTCTTCATTCTGCTTCTCATACGAGTCGATCACAGATAGTTTCGATCTCAACAGTTCGTCTCTTTCCAAACCAAGTCCACCTCACTCACTCCTCCATTTCCTTCATTTTATCACAAGCATCGGCCACTTCCTTCTGCAGAGAAGCCATTCTGACAACGGGCGACATTTGCTTTAGATAATCTTTAGTTTTTTTAAACAATCAAACGAAGGACGGTAAGTACCTAGTTACTGCCAATGATTTTGCGAAACACATAATGATTAAATAAAAAAATTTAAAAAAAAAACACTACTCACCTAACTTCGGCCCCTTTCTTCTCCCTCTCCGTTTCTTCCTTAATCTTCCTTATCTTATCCACCAATCCCATTCCCGCGGAATTGAGCGCCACGCAATGCCTGCATATCCACATCAACTTTTGATGAGGTTTTGCAACATAAATACACTGGCCACAAGTGACATCATTGCATGTCAATGCATCACTGACTCTGGACTTGAAATTCTTATTGGGTATTGTTGTAACAGATTAAATACCTATCTCGCGCAACGTCTAAACCACATGTTAGGACGTTAAATACGATTGAAGACCATGTGGTAGACTATTTTTGTTTCTAATTATGCCCAAAAATACGAAATATTAGACCATAATTTTACGGTACTTTTTAATCTGTGATTGTTGTTAATACCCACCCTTCCAGATACAGTAGTCTCTCCATATTCTCCCCTACTTTCTTCTCCTCCTCTGTCCCTTTCCCTCTTTGTTCTCCTTTGGCCTCACGTCTGAAATGATCAACATTCAGTCACAGTACCAATACAGTAATACGAATAACTAGTCGATTCTACTCACATTTCTTTCTGCATATTCTCATTGGCCTCGACTAGGAACGCGCTCGCTCTGAAATTATGATTGGCCTCGAATATTGATATTGGAGCAATCCAACTTGTTAACACCCTCAGCTGAACCTCAAATTCACCAAGCCCAAATAAGGGTTAGGGTGTAGCCAGCAACAAATCTTTTCGCTTTTGGCCAAATTCAAAGGTTTTCTCATTGTCTCTCCCGCTTTTGACCTATTACAAATTTACGAGCACTCATTCGAAATAAGAAAACGTTCCGTTGATAATCCGTGCTAAACAACAGATACGGCTGTGAGAGAGCATGACAAAGCGAGAGACAGGTCGAGGTATAGAAAGAGAGTACACCACCAGTAGTCCATTTCATGGACGTATAATTTTAAAATTGTAATACCAGCAACAACCCTTGCCCATCCATGACCAATCACGTTTCCAAAGTGTTCATCCACTACCAGAAGGGACACTCACACTCTCTGCTCCTCAATCTTCTCATTTGCTTCTGCCAATTCCTTCTGTGCCTGCTCCAGCCTGCAATAAAGCGACAATTACTGATCAATAATCGATGATATAGATTGAATACGGCAAGCTACAACATGCATCAAGACTCTATAAAGTAACTCGACAGATCATCAATTCCCACCCTCTCTACTCACTTCCTCTCCATTTCCTCCTTCTCTTTCTCCTCTTCATCAACCGTAATTCCTCCTCTCTTTCCAATCTTCGATCCCGCTCTTTCACTCTTTCTCTTCACGGACACTCTAAAAAGTGATTACATCATCACTAGTCAAGCGATAATCACAGTAAACTTACGTGTTCACTCGTAGTTTCTCAATCTCCGACTGCATCTTCGCCTCTGATTCCTTCCATGTTTGCTCGAGCCTGCAAGCAAACCTTCATCATTTCATCATCACTATGCACGCTTGCATCTCCTCAATCTTCTCTCTTGCAGCAAGCAGCATCGCACGTGTCTTGTCGAATCTGCGGAGAGATTGATCAGATACCAAAAGATATTGTAATACCGTAACCTACCGTTAGCTCTATCTACTAATCGATAATCACTCACTTCTTCTGCTGCTTCTCTTGCTCCTTGTCGGCGATTGAGCTGGAATATATGTATTTTTAATCTACATTTCAAGTTGTCTCAAGACTAACAAACAAATATGAGCAATTGATCTTCTCTTAGCTCGAATTACTCAACCGGAAACAGGTGAATCTCGGCTTCGTTAAATAGATCACTTCATGATACTCACCCACTCGACCGTAGTCTCTTTCCCTCTACAGTATCAATCACGAGCGATTTCTTCATCTTTTCCATCGTTTTCTCGTTCTTTCTCGCCGTCTCCGCAGCCAGTCTCAAAGAAAGCTTTTTATTACGTTATTTTGACGAGTGCGGTAGAACTAGAATCGATATAACATAACAATATATTCAGTTGGACTTTCCTATGTTTAGCAAGCAGATTGTACGTTCGTATAAAAGTATAAATGTAATGTCCCACTTGTTCAACTCGGCTATCGTCTCCTGTGCTCTCTCCAACTCCGTCCAAATCGATCCATTCCTGTAATTGCCTTTACTCGATATTATTCGCTTTGCTACTTTCGAATCGGCTAACAAGTAATTTCGAGAAAAAAAGCTCATACATGAATAGTAATGATAACTATCATAATGAATAATGACAATAATAAAATGGAATAGTAACAATAATAATTCGATAGTTATATTATATTTTCAAAAAAAAGCGTGCAAGTTGCACGGTGCAACTCACTCCTGCTCCACTTTCTCCTTCTCCTCAGTCAACTTCTCGTGCGCCGCCTGCGGTCGATCGAGTTTGCTGCAATTTGATATATGAGGCATGAAACTGTAAACTCTCAGGATCGCTTTCACACAAATAACACACGACTTGCAAGCATAATAACATCAATTACTTCGAGTGTCAAAGCATTTATTACAGAGATTAAATATACAGTGTAAGGGCAAACTAAGCACCCTCCCAGTCCGGTTGCGATTTTTCCCCAAATATGTATTTTGTTGAATGTTGTCCAATGCCCCTCTAGAGTAGCCTCCATTATGTAGAAATATATTCCAACTTGCCCAGGTGGGGTGACCCACTGTTAAATTTACAGTGGTATTTAATCTCTGATTTATTACAAAGCATCACTCACTTCTTCTCTTCATCCGACTTCATCTTGACCTCCAATTCTGCTAGCAATTCGATCTCTGATCTGTAAACAAAGAACAATCAAAATATCGAGACGGAGAAGCCCCAATCTCCTAGGCAAGCTGCATGTTTTCAAGGCTTTAACTAATATAAATAATATTTAAATTAGTAATGCGGTTACACTATTTTATCGCTCGTCCCCACTTAGAGAGACGGGCTCTTTTTTGATCTACCGATGTCCTACACCCTATGTAAAATGCATTGATTTAGTCAACCCGAACTTTGAATCGTCATATTGAGGAAGAAAAAGCGACCGCAAACTATGATAGATGCCAAGCGGGTGGCAGTAGCTGTTCAAACGAAGGAAAGCTACTGTGTCGGATTGTTAAAATGTAGTTAGAGAACGAACAAATGAAATAAATGGATGGACCACTCAGATCCCTTTTTGCGTTCTGCGAGTCTATGCAAATTGAGGCAGAAAGTGAGGAGAGTGCGAAAATAGAGTGCAAATGGACGATGAATAGGAATTTGATCTTGCAATTTTGCCGAGAACCCCTTGCAATCAGACTTCTGAATTAGCGCCCGCTCTCACCATCTCATAATTACGAACGGAGAAATACCGCATCCTAATCATGATTTGCACACAAGTATGGCATCAGTGCATCTGAACACTCTCATCCCCTCCAAGCAAATCAAAAGTAGCTTTATTCTGTATTATCTGTGATAGAAACTCGGTGAACAATGAAATACACAAACACGAATATTTGGGAGATGACATCTACGACGGCAAAAACAAAGACCTATTCAACAAGCACACTTACAAAAACTAGATTCTGAATCATCATAATTCAATTCGATTGAATGTATACGTGTAATTTACGAACAGGAAATTGGAATGGGGAGACAACAATGACTACTATCGTATCCTTAGGATCAATTCTATACACTACAGTACTCTCAATACAATCTCTTCGGGGCGGGATCCTTCCAGTTCAATTTGGGGGCGGCAGGAGGGGGAGGAGGGAGAGGCGTCTTTCCTCTGTTCATATTGCCCGACGACAGCATTGATCTGCCCTGGCTGGGCGGCGCTTCGAGAGCGGGGCGCATGGGAGGCGCCGGCAGGCGCGGAATGCGCGCCATCTGCATGACGCGACCGGGCGTGGGCGGCGCGCGGCCAAGTGCGGGCGCGGACGGGGCGTGAGAGGGAGGAGGGCGGACGGGCTGAGGCGCGTCGTGACAAATTGTGGTCCGCTGGAGGAATCGAGTGCGGACTGGTGCAGAAGAAGCAGCACGCGGAAGTTGAGAAGGAACGGAGAGGGAAGAGGGACTCTGAATACGGAATTATCAAATTCCAACTGGTACGTAGCCAAATAAGTCACTACTTGCACCATAAATTATATTGCATGATACCGTCAATGTCAAATATAACCAGTAGTCGATCGCTTCCGTTGCTTACAATACTCACCTGCTTCACAACATGCTCCTCCTTGGGTGACCACGTGCCCGTGTACCAATCGATCATCATGCGCAGCCGAGCGTTCTCAGCCAATAGGGCTTCCCTGCTGGAAAATTCAGCAATCTTAACTTTTTGGAGGGGAACACGCGACGCGACCGCAACGCGCTACATCTGGTTATCCACTACCTGAAGTCATCATCCGCTCCATTTCCAACAGCGACGAGTGCACGAGAAGACTCCGCCTCCAGCATCATCACTCGCTTACGAAGATCAGCGTTCCTGAAGGGAAAACGAATACCGTACTTTCCAATCGATAAAAAAACTACGGCACACTTCAGGTCTTAGGATACTGTATCCACTCACTCCTTCTTGAGTCCCTCCGATTTATTGTTCATCATGAGAACCTCGGTCTGCGATGCAATCGATCGATTCTGAAATGAAATGTGGTGTATTCTAAAAGTTATCCTAATTTGGAGAGGGATCATTGCACAATATCCTCTGTACATCAAGAATGACAGTGAGAGCGTAGCCAAAGTCTCGTCTCAAAATTGCTCTAACCAATTCGTGGAACAAAATCTTTCATACGCGCCAAATACTCCGCCACTTTCACGCACTCTACATCTGTTACAGTCACTCGTATCTTCTATTAGCATCATCCCTCACCTGCGACGATGACGTCACTGCTTCCATCATCCGACGCCTCTTCTTTCCCAGTGAGAGTGTCTTCTCTTCTTCCTCCGATCGCTCCTAAACAAGTACGGTGACATATTGTAAATGTGGCACCCAATGTGTGGGCACGATCACCAGAAGCATTTTCGAGAATCCGCACTATGAAAAAGTACAAAATATGATCAGATAAAGGTTTAGAGAGTTGATGAACGCTTGGGACACTACGCAATCGAGTGGAACTGGGTGGGAGCCCTTAGCAACAAAAATATCTATATGTTGCCCACATATGCTCCCAATTGCTACCTTAGTCCAACAGTCGGCCATTATTTACCTTATTAGTGCGCATCTTCTGGCGGACGAGCTCAAGTTCTCTGAAATAGTGTTGGTTACTGTAACCATAGAATATCGACAAGCACTTACTTCTCCTTCTCCTCCAATCTCTGAGTCGACCGCAGGAGATCTTGGATTAGCTCCTCCGACCTGCAAATTAAACCATTTACACGAGTCATTAGGGATTATTAAATAAAAAAAACTTATTTACAAAAATACGAACTTCTTGTTTAATTCGACTTGTTCTCTCTCGAGCACAGCGCACTTCATCTGATAGACAGTGAGCTCGGTCAGCCTTAAATATAGATAACTAATAAGATAATCAGTGAAAATAATGGAAAACACAGCAATAAACGGCACTAGTTTACCTTAGCGGACCATGAGAGGTGGCCGCTAGCTTCGCACAGTGACATGATGAATCAGGGTCCCACCCGGGTTAGCGGTTTGCTTGGTCAGGTAAAGTAAACTAGTGTCGCAATAAACAGCAATTGACAGGTATTTAAACAAAGTAGAAAAAGATAATATTGTACAAACTCACGCGTTTGTCTTCTGGTTGTTACAATCGTCGAATCTAGCGAAAGAAGCGTTGAGCGAGTCCTCCAGCCTCAAAAGGCACTGGTCACAGCAAGCCCATACATGCACGGTCAACGATAATCACACCGTAACCCCTCAGTTACAGTATTCTATCGAGGTATGGTAATTACCGTACATCTTGTTGCGCTCTTTGGCCTCCGCATTCGATCGTTCCAGCTCCGCCCATTTCACTGCTGCATCCTGAAGTTATAGAAGAGTTGATCTATTCGAAGGTCCATGATGACTTACGATAAATCATTGATTAATTAACTAGTAATCAATAAATAAACGAACCTGATTCTTCTTCGTCTTGGTCCCCATTGCATTCACGAGGGCAGCCACTCGGTCCTGAGCAAGGAAATAAGATAAATTAACATATATTACAAGTGTTCTCGAGGAGTAAATAATCGACAACTTAGTAAATATTGAGCTTGTGGTGGGAAAAGACATCAAACTAGCACGTTACAGATCGAACGAATTATGATACATAACAATAGATATAATAATAATACTAATACTGACGTCTTCAGCTTTCCTCGCGCGGCACTCTGCCTCCTTGACTTTCTCTGCTCCTTTCTCACTGAAAGATAAAGGAATTACAAGTTCTTGATCCACTAGTGTAGCAGAATAAATGGAACGTGAACAGTTATGTTGCCGCTCCTCCAAATAACTTACTTCTTCTCCTGCAGTCTCCTATTGATCTCCTTGATCATCTCGCACTCGTTAAACACTTCCTCGAGTCGATTGGCGAGTGCGATGTAGTCTGCCAGCCTAAAAACACGCGATAAAAGCCTACAATCACGAAGAAAGACGAGGAAAACAAGTGTGTACGCATTTTCGACGTTTACGAAGAAATCAGTACTTATTCAGATCAAACTCAACGAATAAGTGCTCAGAAAATGAGCCCGTTTGTCGAATCTTCTTCTCACCTGGCCTCGTTCATCTGTTGATTATCGGCCGTGAGTCGGTCGACCTCACTAACGAGTTCGTCCACCTTCTGTTGCTCATCGATAACCAGCCTGCAAAAATTGACATCACGAGCGAATGTTCAGTCCAAACGACTGACGAGCACGTAGCCCATCGCCTGCTGATCGTTTCTACATCAAAAAAGCATAAATATAAGAACAAAAACAAGCAAAATATGAAGTAAATCGATATTTCGCTAAACGCAGTAAAAATGTCAAACTACGGTATTATTAGCACTAGGTCACATTCATATCTAGAGAGTGAACTTTTTAAAAATAAATATTGTATTCGTAACGATTCGTCTTTTAAATAACTAATTTATTTTTATCAATTTAACCTTGGCTCTTCGTCCTCAAGCTTTATCATTCGTCCACCACAATTCAGGTCCGTCGTCCAGTCGTCCAACTGCTCTTCTAGCATCATTCTGGAACAACATCTTACATAAGTCTGGCCGCGATGCTCCGGCAGGTACAGTAATTCCCGATGTAGATGTCTAACTATCGATCGTCAATATGTATTCCACATATCTACCGTTATCCTACTACCATAACCCTCCTACCGTAATTCTTCTACCGTAACCCTCCCACCGTATCCCTCCTACCGTATACCTCTCACCTTCGTTCGTCCAATCTTTCCATATCTTTCTCCATTTCGCGCCGTTCCTTTCTCATCTTACTCAACTTCCGCTTGTGTTCCTCTGCCTCGGCATTCCTGCAACGAATGTAAAATCAATAACCCTCGACCTACAGAATCCCCTTGTTTGCCTCACTTCTCGTCGTTCAGTTTACGATTCGCCTCCCTCTCCTCCTCCAGTTCCTTCCTCAACTCGGCCTCTCTGGCGACTTGCTCAAGTGATGCTGATTGACTGAAATGAATTTGGTTTGCTACAACCAGCGGCTACTGTACTCGCAAACACAACATAATGTCGTCTAGACGCTCTACCGTAACCCCATGTGAATCGATGCTGTTCTAGGACTACTGTAACCGGAATTATCGCCCGGCGAATACTGTAATCCATCGTAATCACCCTGCTTTCTCCGTGTTCACAATCTCCTTCGATGCAGCATCCAATTGAATGGACATCTTGGTCAATTGCTCCTTCATCTCGGCAATTTCGACTCTTCTGAACATTGATTGCTTTTAAGCATTAAAATGAGAGGAGAGGTCGAAAGATCAAAGATCAAAGATCAAACTCGCCTCTTCTCGTCGAGCGACTTGGCAGCTTGCTTGACCATGTCTGCCTCCTCCTCGAGTAGTGCAACTTCCGCCCGCAGCTCCGACATTTCGCGCTCTCTGTAATCGATAATTGCAGTATGCCGATTGACGCAAAGCCGGCTAATACCGTAAACGTGAATAAGAAGCTACAGTACTCCTCGTGCATCGATGCAAATAAACTACAGTATCTGATAACTGCAGTACCCAAATTCCGAATGACGCAAAGCCGGCTAATACCGTAACCGTGAAAAAGAAGATACAGTACTCTTCGATGTACCTGTCCTCGAAGTCGGGCAGTTCTTTATCAGCGGTGGCTTTCACCTTCATCAGGTCAGATTCCAATTCCACTACTCTCGACTGGAGGCGAGCCAGTTCAGTGTCCCTGACACGAATATCGATTAGTCAAGGACTGGCTCTACATCAGTGTTGGGGACCAGTTTGCCTCGAGTGATTTCTATCCAAATCACTCGAAGTTGGTTGGTCCCGAACACTGCAGTAGTGTTCAAAGACTGAGCTGCATATCGATTAGTCATTGATACTGAGGGGAGGCTACAGTACTCCTATCCTACCGTACCTCTTCTCATCGGAACGACTCTTCTGCTCGGCTGCCAGCTGTGTCTGTAGACCGGTAATCTCCATCTTTCTGCAAAGATCAAAGATAACTAGACTTGAAGATCGATAATGATATTTATCTCGAAGGGAGAATTAATAGTCGAAACAGTTGGAGGAGAGCAAAGATCAATGTTAGAAGGTTGAAAAATCAAAGATCAAATATGACGTATTGTACCTCTCCTCCTCCATATCCTTGTGTGCCTGCTTGAGATAATCGATTTCTTCGAGCAATTCTTCCACTCGGGACTTGGCCAAATCGGCAGTCCTGCAATCAATATATACCTTAACCGATGCAACCATTGTCTGTGGAATACGGTATGCCGAGACTATAGTATAAACCAAAACGTCTTATGCTGCGCAAATTTCTTGGGGTGCAAGGTGCAAAACAGTTTTATGCGTCCTTTCATAACTTTCTTCCAAGTGAAGCTACCACTTCCAAACTTGATATAGGGATTGCAAGGCACGATCGGAACATTTTCATTTTTGATTGGAGAGATTTCGTTCAGTTTGAGCTGAGTTACACTCGTTTTCCACCCTTTGATGGGGAAATTTCCCCGAAGAAATTAGCGCAGCATTAAACGCCATGCTCCCTTACGTAATTCTAAATACCATAATCGAAAGCTATTCGGAGAGTCCCCCCTCCCCCATATCTTCCCTAATTGCTTGCCAAATTTCAAATTCTGTTGCGCCTCGGGCATAGATAAATTATTATTATTAAGCTACCATAGTTCTCCATTCTCCATTCTCCATTCTCCATTCTCCATTCGTGTTCGGCTGAGAGGCGGTCGTCTCCGTCTTTCCTCCCGCCTCGGAGGAGGGTCCCCCGACGTAGCTTGGACCCCCGTCGGTGGTATCTGTCCACGGATGCCAAGTTCCAACATACGAGTCGGAACTATCAATGTCCGAACCCTTCGGAAGGATAATCGAGTTACTGAGCTGGAGGACGCTGTAAGTCGGATACCATTTGATATAATCGCCTTACAAGAGACCAGACGAAAAGGCCACACCTCCATAACCTTAACAACATCGCAGCATCTGCTTGTTTGTTACGGTAACAGTTCCACCCGCGGTACTGGCTTTTTGGTCGCGAATCAATGGGCAGCCCTTTGCGCCTTCAATGCAGTCAATGAAAGACTTTCATATCTCGACATTCCCACTATCGGACTCCGGATAATAAATGGATATGCGCCAACAAGCTCGTATCCCGACCAAGTATACGACAAGTTCTTGAATGATCTGAGCACTCTCATAACCACTTCCACCCGTCGTGCACGACTACCGGGGGGTGGTCGGGGTCGTGTTATTGTACTCGGTGATTACAACGCGAAGGTCGGTTCTCGATTGACAGATGATGAAAGGTTTATTGGATGTCACGGACTTGGAGTGAGAAACGGGAGAGGTCAAGTACTTGCCGATTTTTGCGCGGAAATGAGATTACACGTGCACAATACGCGATTCCAGAAAAGAGAAACGAGAAAATGGACATGGCAAAGCCCGAACATGGAGACTAGGAATCAGATTGATTATGTGATGGGTCAAGAGCGTTCTCTTGTAATCGACACAACAATAATTGGGAACTTTGATTTTTCAAGTGATCACAGATTGGTTATGGCCAGAATTCGTATAAGATCAAATACACGAAAACGATATTACCAATCCCGACCACGCCTACAACTCGATCAGAGAAACTTTACTGCTGAAATCCACAAGATTTCAACAGCAGATGTTAAAAATTACGAGACTATGGCGAAAACAATGGTTAAAATTGCTGAAGAAATTGCCAATTCAAGCAAAAGAACGCTTTTCAAACAGAACTAAACAACTATTCCACGACAGACGACGACTAAGAGACAGTACTCCATCACCGCGAAATCGAATTCAGTTCTCGCTCTGTTCAAAAGCTCTTCGATTTTCCATAGAAGACGACATACGGAGAGGTCACCTGGAAGTTGTGAAGAGAGCAGTACAATACGGACACAGCACAAAGAAGGCATTGCAAGCTTCTAAAGTAGGTACAACAAGATTATTCCAACTAGAGAAGCCGGATGGAAGTGTGGCAAATACGAAAAACGAACTCAATGCTGTTGTCAAACATTTCTATAATGAGCTATTTGCGAGGACAAGAAGACCATCGAGATTAGTTTTGAAATCAACTGAACCTTTTTTACCGTTATTAAATAGTGAAGTGTCACATGCAATCTGCAAACTGAAAAATGGGAAGTCACCAGGACCGGACAAGATTACGGCTGAGATGCTCAAGTGTGGAAATGACATTCTAATAAAACCACTGTGCTCTCTATTCAATAAATGGATCTTAGAAGAGACCGTTCCATCGAATTTGCCTGATTCGGTGATCTCACTCATTTACAAAAAAGGAAGTCAATTGGATATTGCAAACTACCGACCGATTGCCTTGCTCAACTTGATATATAAAGTCTTCACATCAGCAATTGACAATCGTATTGAACAACAACTATCATCTAATCAACCACACGAACAGGCGGGTTTCAGAAGAAACTACTCAACCACTGATCATATTTTCACACTTTCGGAATTAATCAGCAAATCAACAGAGTATGACTTCCCTATATATTTCGTTTTCATTGAATATGCGAAGGCTTTTGACTCGGTCGAGTTTAGTGCAGTTTGGAATTCGTTATTTAACCAAGGAGTACATTCTAAATTGATCAATGTTCTGAGGAATATATATGAAAGTGCACGAGTATCAGTGAGAGTGGGCAAAGAACAAGTTCCAATTGAAGTTGAACGAGGTGTACGCCAAGGCGACCCACTGAGTCCCCATTTATTCAATTGTTTATTGGAAGAGATATTTCGGAAAATGAACTGGGAGAAATACGGAATATCTATCGACGGACGTAATCTCAACCATCTCCGATATGCCGATGATATTGTCCTTATATCGCACTCTCCAAATGAATTGTCTATAATGCTGAATGAATTGGTTAATGAAAGTAAGAAAGTCGGCCTTATTATGAATCGGAAGAAAACTGTGGCTATGAGCAATCGAACTCCAATCCAACTTCTTATTGAACAAGAAAAATTGATCTATGTTGAAAGCTTTATATACCTAGGCGTCAGAATATCATTCGATCAAAAACTTATGTTTGAAATCAATCGAAGAGTCGGAAGCGCTTGGAGAGCATTTAACAGATTCTACCATTTTCTTACTAATAGAACAGTTGAGATGTCACTCAAGTCAAGAGTATACCGAATGTGTGTTGAACCCTGCCTGCTCTATGGATGTGAATTATGGAATACCACGAAGAAAATACGAAAAAGGCTAGTTGTTGCACAGAGGAGTATGATGAGAAAAATGGCAGGAGTAACTCGATTTGATAGAAGAACAAATGAATGGCTTGAAACCAAAGTACCGCTGCCAGACGTTCGTGTAAGAGCAATGCATAAGAAGTGGAGTTGGGCTAGAAGACTTGCTGTACTTAATGATGATAGATGGGCGGTGAGAACTGTTAATTGGACACCAATCGACCGAGAGCGGCTTGTCGGAAGGCCGAAGATGAGATGGCGAGATGAAATAGTAAACCGAATGGGATCCAGATGGGCTAATACGTGCAGAAGATACCCCGATTTGTGGAACAGAAGCATCATTCAACAGGCTCACGACCTGAGGCTTGAATAAATGATTTGATTTGAGTCCCGTGGGCACAGTGGCCCTCAACACCGTAGCCGGCACGCAACTGTAATCTCGCGCCTACAGTAATACTCAACATCGTAACCACCATACTACCGTATCAACCTGACTACAGCCAACCTCAACACCGTAATGGTTGTACTACATTATACCAGCCCCAACAGTAATCTTCACCACCTTAATGATTTTACTACCGTATACCCGTGACTACAATAACCTTCAACCCCGTAATCACTCTACTACCGTGTCTCCATGACTACAGTAACCCTCAACCCCGTAATTGATATACTACCGTATCCCCGTGACTACAGTAACTCACTCTTGTAGTGCTGCATTCCTCTTCCTCAGTTGATCAGCTTCTTCCATTGCTGCATCCACTTCAGCTTGCAGCTGCTGCATGGGAGAGTCGTCGCTGCAAAGGATGAAATAAGATACCATCGATGTATATCAGGGAGATGAAACACGAATGAACGGGGAGGAGCGAAATATGGCCAGCGAAGGAAAGGAAACGAGGGGTCTTCACTAAGTTTTCCCACTTTTTAGGTCACTTCCCGGACTTGCAATTGAATGAAACCACGCTACCACATTTCGGTGACTAGACAGACCCACAAAACCGTTAAAAATGAAAAAAAGATCAAAATTCGCGCGCGCTTTCGAAACAGATCCGGCTATCGCGAAGCGGACAGAGAGACAAAGAACACAAAAATGACACGTGTGACGAGAAGGGAAGGAAGGAGGTAGATCAAGAGGACTATAGGGAACAAAAGGAAGGGGTAGATCACTGAGGAGAGGGCAACACCGATCGATACTACAATACCTGTCTATCTGCAGCATTCCGCCCTCGTCGACGGTGTCTTCTGCCATCGATCGACCGATCGATATTCCTGCGACGGAATAGGTCAGAGAGGTACGGTAAGACACGCGCGAAGACCGACAATCGATTGGGAAAGGGGCGCGAAGTGGAGGAAGTGGAAATGATGACTCGTCTCACACCTAATCTCATGCAAATCGGCCGCGACTCACACTAATGAAGAGATGGAGACATGCAAATGAAGAAGATGAGAGTGAAGGGCGATCTATTTGTTTCTTCACGGTGTGTCTATGCAAATTGAGACAGAAGAGAATGCGAAGTCAATGGGTGACGGTCTCACCACAAATTCAACTTTGTCTCTATCCCACATATCTCAGCGATGCGCCATTCAAGCTGTGATCTTTGATCTCCCTTTCGAATATTTTACGTTTCAGTTCGAGATTGTAGTTTCGATGTTCCGTTTGTGTGAGATGGAATGATTCACTGCGTTGGCAAGTCGTGCGTAACAACGATTAAAATCAGTTCTCGTTTATCAATTTCGGTTTACTATACTATACCCGTATACGGTAAGGAGATGAACAGCGATTTGCGTTACTGTTTTTTGGTGGAAAGAGAGGGTATCAGTACAATTCAAGTGGTGTACTATGGAGGAGTAAGGCGTAATTCATCTATTATTAGACGTCCGTGGTGCAGGTGGTGTGGGCTACTGTAGTGGTGTAATCGGAGGACTACGGTAGTGGTGTGACTGCGGGCGACGTTCTCGTTCCATCCGTATCCGCTGTCGCTACAGTAACTCGCACGACCGTGTCACCGGAGATTGGCGACTGAATTAAAAGATCAAAGATCAGCTATCTTAAATGTTCATAAACCGGATGATAAAAAAAGTGTATCAGTGATCTCAGTCATAACAAAAACTAAAGAGCGGAGTCCCCAAATGTGTGAGATGAAACAACAAACGACGTAGTTGATGGGATGGTGGAATCCGTCAGAGATTGACGTCCGAACTGGTACCAGCCACAACGACCAACCCATTACGATCTGAAAAAGATCAAAGATTAAGCAACATAATGAGAAGATCGAAGATCAATAGCCGCGCACCTCGATGTTCTTCCATCGGCCAATGTCGTAGTTCGCTTTAGGGTCGCCGCTGCAAAAGGCCAAAGATCAACTTACACATGAATGAGGGGATCAAACTACAAAGGCCAACCTACAATCCTCACCGTATATTGGGAATCTTTGCCTGTTCGCAAGTCGTCTCGTTGAGTGAAATGAGCTGCCAGTGATATCGAAGCAGTTCGCCCAATGGCCAGATTGAGGAGAGAAACTGGAAATGATCAAAGATCACTAGTGATGATATAAGGTGAGGATCAACCGGCACTGGTTTACTTTACCGGACCTGGCAACCGCTGTAAATAAAATCCAGAGGCCACTTTATTAGAACGGTATGCCCGGTACGGTAAAGTAAACAAGCACCGGGAAATATAACGAGGTCAAAAGATCAAAGTTCATCTGCTCTCTTGTCTAACCTGCAATACAAATAGACAACAGAGCGGAACGATCCAATCCAGATGCTTATTCGCTTCATACGCCATAAAGTAGTGAGTTATCGCTTGGATGGCCGAGATGACGTTCCTGAATGAGCAAATCAGAGATCAAAGGTCAGTGTCTCGAGATCACGTTCACCATATCAGCCACATCTCGAGGTAGAGCAGGAAGAGGACGAAGAACCTGAGTGAGTACAGTAATCATGCGTGGGAAACGTCACCCACACCGCGCACCACTCCTAATCGTCGTCCACTCACTTGTAGTTGTGTGCCGCCACACAACTGTTGAGGTAAGGACAGTGGTGGTCGAAGCGAACCGCACAGAAACCACAGGAAGAACAGTGATGAGAACGATCAGGCTTGATCGACCGACACTCGTAACAGTATCTGGATTACGGTAGATGAGGATACGGTAGATGGGGATACGGTAGATGGGGATAGGGTAGATGGGGGATACGGTAGATGAGGATACGGTAGATGGATTATGCGGTAGATATGGGTACGGTAGATGGGAGTCACGCTAGATAGGGTTACGCTAGATAGGGTTACGGTAGATGAGAGACACGGTATATGGGGATATGGTAGATGATACCGTGAATGGTGGATTAGGTAAATGGGGATAGGGCAGATGGGGGGCTGGGTCTTACCGTAATCTGCCCTGCACATCAACCTCCACCATCGTGATGCCTCGCGCTGCCGCAAACTCGTCCATTATCTGACGCTGAGTCGTGATTTGCAGCTCTGGAAAGGGATACGGTAGAGGATTACGGTAGCTGCCGTACTCCCAGTCTTACCTGTGCTCGAATCAAGCATCGGTCGGCCTTGTGGATTGAAGGGAGTGACTGCTCGCAACTTGGCGTCTGTAGTCTCGTCCATCTCAATTATCTATTTCAGTTATCGATTACTCAATTCCGCCTAAAGTATCCTACCGTACCCCTCCTCACCTCGTACTCTTTTGGAACTCGCATGGGAGAGGCGGTGATAACTCGGAAGTACGCCCATAGCATCATGAAGGTTATCCAACCGTAGAAGACCATGTAGCACGATGCCTGAGGATACGGTAGAGATAAAGTAATCTTATACTCAGTACGGTAACGTGCATTTGTGGGATTGTTGGAGAGGTACCTGTATATCATTGGCGATGAGACGACCGGTGATATAGTAATAGACGAATGACCTGAGATTCATACAGTAATTCACGAATCAATCAATCGACAACTGACGATAATGAGAGCACCGACAGCTCAATTAGCACACACACATAGAAAGACCATTGAACGAGCGTTCCCAGAATTAAGTTTTGTGATCTGAAGAGTACGGTACATTACGTGTTACCTCCTACCGTAGGAACTTTAGGTCAGAACTCTGAAGTACGGAAGGACGTGCAATCGATAACTGCTGGGATACGGTGAGAATGGGAATAGTGAATTGGAATTTGCTGCAGAAATTAGCACATTTCTCCT
This sequence comes from Pristionchus fissidentatus, assembly GCA_036245785.1. Lineage (NCBI taxonomy): Eukaryota > Metazoa > Nematoda > Chromadorea > Rhabditida > Neodiplogasteridae > Pristionchus > Pristionchus fissidentatus. The sequence continues at coordinate 21,852,041 of BTSY01000002.1, forward strand.
CATTTTTCGACTAATAAGCGGTTATCGATCTGATTTTTGAATGAGATATTGACAAAGACTAACTTGAATTGCCGAGCTCTTGTGTATATAACTGAATACCACGACATGATTGAAACGGAAGGAACGAAATTGTGCAATCAGTGATTATCGTAGCACCTGTAGAATAGAGGGCTTTTGAGGTCCAAGGGAGGGCAAAAATTTTCAGCAGTCCTGATTTCGCAAATTCACTCACCGGATAAAGAATATGAGAGAGCTTACAAAATCGAGAAAGCGGAAAATTGTTCGCCCATCCCTTGTGATGTCAATATCCTTTCTACCTATTAGTAACGTCAAAGCTAGTGCTGAGGGTCAAGTAAAGCAAAAGTTTAATCGATTGTAACGAATCAGTCGATTGATCTAGAGCGCAAAGTCTGAGACATACCGTACCCAGTCGAGTTGCGAGTTGTACAGATTGGGAGTACGGTAGGTCAGAGTAGATCAGAATCGATCAGTCAGTAGAAAAGAGGAAAAGAAATGGCGCGAACCGCACGAGAAGAGAGAAAACGATGAAAATGAGTGAAGAAGGGGAGGAAAGGAGAGGGACAAATAATAAAATGAGAGATTTACGTGCAGAGTGAGAATATAATTTATGTATTTCCATAATCAATTACTGGGAGCAGATGAAGAGTTCAATTATCATCGGGTTCTTTGTTACTGCTATTGTCACTGTGATTTTCGATACGTAGACAACTACTGTTAGGGATGGCTTGGCAATGTGCCAGCAGGCAGACTCTCATTCCCTCTCATTTCTCATTCAACCAAACATAACTACTTTCTTTGATCTGCGTTCTCTACTCCATTCCCGTTGAATGTTCATTTGAAATGAACTTATATTGAAACTAGAACAATACAGATGAGATTAGAATCAACCGTGTCCAAGGAATCCCGTGCTCCGAGGTAGGAGGTGAGAGAGAGAGAGAGAGAGAGACTGACCCGAACTCATTGCCAGCTGCGTACTAATTGTGAGAGTTCACCGTACAACTCGAGCAGAATAAGGGGGTAAGATGATTTTTTTCGCGTCATTTCGGCGACTCGGCGTTCTCCCTTCTCAGATCGAGCATTTATTCATTTTTTTATCCATTTTTTTCTAATTATTATTAGGTTGTGTTTTCAGAATGAGTGACGACCTTCAGATGCATCGTCAAACATTCTTCGATCATATACAAGAGAAATGGAAGACTGGAAATGTGAGCTTCCCTTATTGGCTCCAAATTTACAGGGTGTTCGCTGTCTGTGTAATCTGAGTAGCACAGACTCATATGAAGGCAAATAAATTGTGGATTCATCAGAGAAAAAAAGGAATCATTGACAAAGTTATCGTACTTTTCATAATTTATATATCACGGTCCCTTTCATGCTGTTAGAATTGATAGATAGGGGACGAAATTTCACGCTCACTGCTGATTTGACACCTTCAAGGATATGCAGCGAGACTCATTCTGGATGGCCATATTTGAACTTTATCGATATGTACTGTACTGGATCACTGCTGAAAATGTGAGTGAAATTGAGAAACAGGTATTGTGTTTCAATAACCCAAATGTGGCGCCAAATAAATTTCTTGAGCGGTTATTTGATGTAGAGAGACGAGCCTTTAAAAATGATGAACTAGCGATTGCATATTTTTCGGCAATGAGTTTCCTTTTCACAACCTAAAACATAATGTTTTTTTTTTAATTTTAGAAATACTTATTAACAATCCCAAAATATTTTCCTTCAGTTAATTCTCAATACTTCTTACACCGTCTATGAAATCAGTTCTTTTGCCAGTTTTTCTGAATCCGAATGTATCAGGTAAGATGGGTGTGTGAGAACGTTTAATTCTCAAACTTTGACAGGGAGACTCTATCAGGTCGAACGTTTTTTCGGACTGAGATCGTTCCACAAATTCATAATATTTGTGAAAAATATGGACAAAAAGTGAGAAGTTCATTGATTATTATATGAGAGCAGTGTCGATAGAGCCGATCAATATAGAAATAAACATATGCATGCGTGACGGCTTTAAAATCCGGACAAAAGTTTTGCATATTTAATCTCCAAGAAGGGGTGGGTCAATAACAAAGTAAATGTTTTTGCTGCGCGTTTTCTCCATCGCGATCACGACTCGGAAAGAACTTTCGCTTCCTTTTCCCCGTTACGAACAGGGAAGGTGAACTTTGTGCTCCGCGTAACCAATTTGTATGTACGCTTGCGCATGATCTATATTCGCTCAAAGAAAAATGGGGCTTCAAGGGTGTTGAAACTTTCAATAAAGTGGATTTATCATTTTAGAATCATGGAACCGATTTCCCAGTATTACTCGATTACGAAATGAGTGCAAGGATTTGCACGAAAGATTATTACGAAAAACGAAGACAACAAAATATTGTACATTATCTATTTTACAAATATGCAGCATAAAGCAGTCGGTCAAAATTGAATAATGTATAATTTCGATTTACGATCATTCTTACCTCCGGTGGCGTGCTGTGCAAATAGACACAAACGCCTTCACAAACAGAAAGTAGGGGTCCGAAATTGGAAAAGGGAGAATCTGAGTGTATGTATTGTTTGTGAAACAATAACTTCAGGTAGGGAGTAAGTAGCAAAACGATCGGAGATCGACACGTTTAAACGTTTATTCTTTCTTTGATTATCAAAAATCGATTTGCAGATTCCGATTCCGTTGGAAGGTCCGACTGATCACTTTTGGCTTCGAGGATTCGACAGAGACGAATTTTTTGTCGACGTAGAATATGAATTGTACGAACGAGATACCGAATATACAATTGAATGGAGAGCAGAATATGTAGCGAAGGGAGAATACGGCGATTGGAATCTCGGATGAAAACAATTCCATTTATGTCTAATAACCATCATTTGAATAACGTTTGTCTTTATCTCTCTTTATATTTGTCTGTATCACTGAAGTTCGACAATTTAAAAAAAATCCAAAGAAGCCAATGTTGATTCATTTTAACTAAGAAATCCCTTGTACGGAACAAAATAAACTGACGTTACTAATATGAGAGCGATCGAATCCCCACTGGTCGTTTGGTCTGAAGAGCATCCTTTGGCGCGCTCTCTCTTCATCTCTCGCTTTCTCTAAGTCATTCTCGACGACTCTGCTTCGAATGCTGTGTATTGTTTGTACTTATGTACTTGTGTACTTGTGTACTTATGTTCTAGAGTTTGAGTTAAAAGTCCGGATCTCACTATTTCAAACATTATCTTTCTCATTGAGGTTTTATACAAGAAAGAGTGGCTTTACTGTACTTCTCATTTCTCATTACCATTTTCCAATTACCGTTCTATTGCGTGTCTAGTAGAATATTCTCACCGCCTTTGTGGCCATGCGAACTCGTCTCGATATAACAAGAAGAACTGAAGAGCGAATGCGATCGAGAACTGACTACTCTCATACTGTTTCATGGTTTTTTATCAATGATAATATCGTCTTAAGAAAGCCAGCTTGAGATGGAGAACTGATCACAGGTAAGATGCTAAAGAGATCAAAGATCAATCACCTCAAGAAGCGTCTAATGGGCGACAAATCAGATCAGACGCCGCATTATCTTTGATCTTTCCGTCCAAGATATCAAAGATCAAAACTTCGCGTTCACTCTCGTTCAGGTATTTCTCGTACTACATTCCCTCCAGCCCAGTTCGAAACCGATCTTGTTCTGTCAAATAAAGAAAATGGGCAGTTCCAAGCTTGGCTCGTTCTGTTTTCTTTGCTGTTTCTATGCCACCTCTTCTATCATATATTGACTTGCGAGTCAATGAAATTGAGTTTCAATAATCAAGATCAAGAAAAGTAAATAAAATGAGACTCATCTTCATTTGCTTCGTTTCAGTCCAATGAGAGATTTCCACAACAACGATTTATCAACCAGTGGAAGAGCAACAAACAACAAAACGGAAAATAACAAGTATGCAAATTTGTTGAATTGCATGAAGGAAACAATTGTTTTATGGAAATAGCTAGGGAACTCGGGGAGAGATTCACGAGTAAGTCTCAGTGTAGATATGTCCGAATGTAATCAGCTTTCTTCTTCTCTTCTCCTTCTCCACATATTTATTGTCTCGAAGGGCGAAAGCGATCAAATGCTCCTCCTGCATTTCTCGACCTAAAAACGGAACTGTATCAACGAACCATCGAAAAAAGCTCGCCCGAGCCAGAAGACCAAGCCATCGACACATATCGCTTAATCCCTGCCCGTCAATGCGTTGGTGATACAGTACAAGTATAAGTATAAGTATGAACCTGAGAAATTCTGCGTAACGACGAATTTCGTCTCGAGATTCGAATCGAAGTTGGATAGATCGAATTCGCATGTCCAAGAGGCCGAAGAGTACAGCTGAAAATATTTTTTTCCTAGTTGTATTACTCAGTTTCGTTCAACAAAATTATTTATCACATTATTTGACATCGTAATTCATGTTTGCCGTTTGTTTCCCAGTCTAACTACTATTTCTCCTCATACATTATCCTCAATAAATACCATAATAACAATATTATATAAAATGTTTAGAAGAAATCAGAAGGCGGTAAGCAACAATATTCCACAGGAATTGGATTTGTCGATGCTTAGAAAAGGATGATAACAATATTATTGTTAGGAGGAGCAGAAAGGACCTGGAGAGCAGCATTAGCTGAACTGCAGATTCTCATGCGAGCCCGATCCTCAATCTTGACTCCAAAACATTCTTTGAGGAACGAAATGTGAGCTTTCTTTCCGACCAGAAGTGAAATTGATTCCATCTTGCACTGTCGACTCGCGATCAACTGTGATTATAAAAAGTTAAAAAAATTTGGTTCAGTTTATTCTAATAAATTTCAAGTAGCACAATCAACGCACTGGTAAGAATATGTAGTATTACAATATTAACATGATACATTCATGAAATGTACTACTTATTGTTTAGGAGCCGAACATTTTATTATTTTGGCCGAGTGTTCGTGAATTTATAATATGCGGACGAGCAATTGACCCTCCGAGAGTCCGAATACCGTTAACAAAGTCAACATCTTATTTTACCTCACGTGTTCTGCACAGATCGGATGCAGTGAGAGATACGCACACCATTCCCTTCATCTCAACATGTTTAGTATTATCCGAGAGATTTGAGAGATAAGAGAAATCGATAAAAGGAGCATCGATGAGCACGATTTGAGAAGGAGCGGTCTCAAAACTCTGAAAAGTACCATTATTGGTTTTTCAAAAATCTAAATGAAATTTTGTAACCGTCGGAACGAGGTACGTTGCCATGCAGAGTTTCTCCGTATTGAATTTCTGCATAAATTCAATAATCGAAGTGTGACGGTAGGAAATTTCCTTAAAAAATATACAACCTTGGAAAAAGTTTATCAAAGAACCATAAGGAAGCGAAAAAGCAAGGTCTCTTAAAGTTTGGGCTATAATTTGATAATTTCTTTACGCCTAAAAGTAGACGTATAAATTATGAACTGATTCAATGCAATTCAAATACCTCCACATGCATCTCCCTGACTACAGTATTCTTAGCCAATCGATTAAGGCTTTGATTCATTTGACTCAAATCTCGAGTGTGCTGACGAATTTCTCCACGTAAAGTCGATAGAATGAATTTACGAGCCTCAAAGTAGCATGATTAGTGGAGATGACCACTCGAATATTCGAAAATTAGAAGAAAAAGCGCTTCAACTCAGTTTCGGAACAGTTGGATGTTTGAATGTTCACCTTCCTTTGTTCTCAAACACACGTTATTTCGAGTGGCCAACAATAATGGATGTTTGTGAGAGTCGGATTACTCAAAGAGAAAGTGAAAAGATTATTTTAAAAATACCTTCACGTCGATCTTATCCACTTTATTCTTCATAATCAACTGCAGTTGGTCTAATCTCTTGGTCAGTCGAAGTTTGAATTGACTCGGAAGATCGAGATATGAGAAGATTTGAAGTAGAATCTCGTTGGGAAGATCCATCAGGGACTTAAATCAAAGATGTTTTAAAGTTTATTTTCCTGGAATTTATGTATTACCTTTCCCATACGTTCGATTCCATCAGCAAATTCTTCCATTGAGGAAAGAGATAATTAGGACTGAAAAACAATTAATTATTGTATTTCATTCCTGGGGGCTGTATAATCTGTCAGAACTTGGCCAAGTTTTCGGCGATCTTTTTTCGTAAGTTTTTGACTTAATCTTAATTTCTTTGCAATGGGTCAATTAAGCACGATGAAAAAACACTGCCAAAGAAATGAACATAAAATATAATATTAGAGCCTAGCAAATCCGTGTTAAAGATGTACGAAAACGGAACTTCGCAAAGTTTTGTTTTGGGCGAGCTAGACAGTGAGAGAGCACGTAAACAAGAGAGAGAACGCAGAGTTTCGCAATAAACGTAAACAACACATGCATACTTTTCCCTCTCCTCGATCCCCATGCTCTCTCGTCACTGTCTAGCTCGCCCAAAACAAAACTTGGCGAAGTTCCGTTTTCGTCTATCTTTTTCACGGATTTGCTAATTGCTATCATTATATTTTATGTTAATTTCTTTGGCATTGTTACTTTTTCATCTTGCTTAATCTACCCATTGGAAAGAAATCAAGATTAAAGAAGGAGTTTCACGAATCTCCTGCTCCCTCATTCCTCATCTCCTATGTTTCAATGGAGCGGTCGCTTTCTCCTCGTCCCCCCTTATCCCTCCCTCTCATTTTTGAATCCCTGCGCGTCAAGGTCAGTTTGGCACAGAGCCAAACACGAATAACTTTGTTCAAACTTATCAGCTGAACATGCGGTTTGCGGGGCTCTTATCGGGAAACCGATTACCATAACCCGATAATGAGAACTCAGTTGACCAAAAGTTCGTGGGACACCACCTTTAAGTAAAAAAACAGACGAAAAAAGATCGCCGAAAACTTGGCCAAGTTCTGACAGATTATACAGCCCCCTGAAATCTATTTTAACTACTGGAAAAACAGAGTGAATAATTAAAAATTATTATGTAAAGAGAAATGAGTGATGGTACGGAAAATTTTAAATAACTAATTTTTGTTAGAAATATCATGAATGGTTAGGAACCATTACGGACGCTCACTTTTACATTCATGTATGAACAACAGTTTATTATACAAGAAATAGTTACCAAAACGTCGACAGCAATAGATGTATCTCTTCAAAGAAGATTCAATTAAATAAGATAAAACATCGAAAAAAAACGACAATTTCTGACAGTCAAGAACATTTTAAAAAATCAGTGAAGAGATATACACCAATATGTATAAATTCGATCGAACTTGCAGAGAGAATTCGCTCTCAATCTGCATAGAAACACTTATTAATAGGGTTGCGAATCCGGACAATTCCGGACGCCGGACAGTGAAAGTGAAAAATGAAAGGGGCCTTGTCCGCCATTGTCCGTGTCCGGACGGACGTCCATCTGTCCGGATTTGTCCGGGAATACTGTACTCTGTCCGGATAAAATGATCGCAAATTGGTTTTATTTTTATTTTTTTTGTAACAAATGTTATTTTTTCAAACATTCAGTTTACATTATTTTGCTATGTTTAGTTAAGTTTCAACTCCCCACGAATCGTCAATAGTATTGTTCTGCTCTTGGCACAGCCCTTACTACTGAAGAGTAATCCTCTCAACTGGTGGTTCACTCATGGCCGCCGTTTCCCCATTCTCTCTGTTCTCGCTCGTAGATTCCTCTCGGTGCAGAGCACCAGTGTGAGTTCAGAGCGTCTTTTCAGTCGCTGCGGTCTCATGTTTAAAAACACGACCCGCAACAGATTGAGTGGAGAGATGGTAGAGAGATCAATGATCGTTGGCTGTTGGACAATGTCGAAGATAGCTCGTACTTGCCTCGCTGATCCCGTGCCTTGCATCTCGTTGAGAAAGGATGAAGAGGAGTTGAAGGAGAATGAGAAAGACGGGCTCAGTGGCGAAAATGTGGATTGAAATCACCCTATTATGTGTATTCATTATTGATAAAAGCAGTCTTTGTTTCATCCTAAACAAAATCAGTGAAAAATCATTTTTAAAATACAAAAGTCGAGAAAAAATCAATTTGCGATCATTTTGTCCGGACAGAGTACAGTAATCCCGGACAAATCCGGACAGATGGACGTCCGTCCGGACAGACAAAGAAATCCGGACACAATGAAAATGAGTTCGACCGGAATTTTTCCGGAATGTCCGTCCGGATTCGCAACCCTACTTATTAACTGTCTTTCTGGCCACTCTCGACTCTTGAAAACGCACTACTTTCATTTTGATGATTGCATCGATGTTGGAGTCCAAGTTGCGTCTGATGAGTATAACGAATGAAACACGCTATTTAACAGAGAGAAAATGCAAATTTCACGAAATATTAGCTGTTTTTTTCACTTTGAGATATATTTAAAAAAGAAAATAATGAAAAAGTCATCACACCTGAAGGTCAGCATTCCTTGAGCGATAGATTCTCTTGTTAATATTAAAGAGTGCAAAGCGCCCTTTTCCTGTACTCCAATTGTGAAATATATTTATGTGTAGTGCATGTGTAGCAGAGGGATTTCATTAAGATTGGAATCTCGGATAACATCAGTTCAATTAATTCTGATGACTATCATATAAAGAACTTCTGTCTGTATGTCTTTATGTCTCCTTTGAAGTTGTTCGATAAAAAAAATAAAAAAAAATATTTATCTATCAATAAATTCCTGTCTTAGAACACACTTTTGTATGTTCCAGAAATGAGCACAAAACACGAGGAGCTCGTGGATACGATCTTGAAATAATAACAAACAACTAGTAAATATCTCAAACAATTTTAAATGATTTCACAGATATACTTCAGATATACAGATGCAGAGTAGCTAAAAATGCAGAGTAGCTAAAAATGGGTCGGGATAATTCACAAGCTTATATAAAAAGGAGGTCATCATTTGGGAAGTGGGAATACGCAAGACACTTTTACTCAAAATATCGCGACAGTGTGTAGCAAAAAAGGGAGTATACATATGGGAAAATCAATAATAATATTGAGAGAATCTCATTTCAAAGAGGAGTAATCTAGTCCATGAAGTGTCCACCAGGAGGATGACGTGGCTGTGGCAGTCCCTGCAAGATGTACCGTAATCCTGCATCCAAGACTACCGTATCCATCAATAATCGATCGCTTTACATACCATATTCCATCCGAGATTCGTCGTGGGACAATTGACGTTGTGCTGTCGCAGTTGCTCAAGCAGATTGGCATTCTCACTGATCAAACTATTCCTGCAATGACAATATTCCATATATTGATCTTCTAGCATAACGTAGTACATTATTTATTTATCGAATATCTCACTTCTCCTCGACGAGTTCCTTCAAATCCTTCTGAATCTGTACCAAACAGCATCGGATTCTCTCAGATTCCATCTCGAAACCAACCAATTTCGATCGGAGAGGAACGATCTCGCTCTTACTGAATAGACTCTCGGCATTCATAAGGAAATCATTGTAATTAAGAGACCCTCCACGAGAAAACGGGAAGGGGTCTCGGATGTGCGAAAATACAACCTACGCTCAAACTTTTTTCTTGTAATGAGGGTCACGAGTGCTGATCGCCGCCACATCTCTTTGAGCGCCAAAAAAATTTTTGACCGAAAAAATATTTTTCAAAATTTTGACCGTTTTTTAGACCCTAAAATAAAGTTTCCTTTTTGATATTCGAAAGTATTTAGTTATGCGTATTTTTACGCGTAGATTCTAAATTTACTAGATAGAACTGCTGAAATTTCAATAGAAAAAAAGTTACTCTCGAAAAATCACTTTTTTGGATTAAAAATCAAATATATCGTGATTTTATAAAATTCTGTTCGCGCTCTCACTATGATTTTTTGAATCTACATGAAAAAGTAGTACTATACTGAATATTTCAAATTTTTATCAACACAGATCTTTTAGATATTTGTTGTCTCTTTTAGATAAATCTACATAAAACTTGTTTAAACTCCTTAATTTAGCTCTAATATTTTTAAAACCATACTAGAACATCATTAATACAAATAAAAAGTAATTACAGATCGATATGCCGAAGTTGAAAATTTTTCGAAAATTTCCAATTTTATTTTTTTGCCGATTTTTAAAATTTCATCTTAAACTGAAGTGGATATTGAACAACTTACATATTTAGTGATGATTAGTCAAATTTTAAGAGATAAATATCAATGCGACCATCATTCACATCGCCCTCTTGATTTTTAAAGTCCAATTTTTTGAACAGTTTTCTAAATTTGGTCAATCATTACAGAGTTTTTGGATTGGTTTGTGAATTATGAACAAGCAATTTTTTATGACTTTCCGATTCAGGATTCTAGGAGTCAATAATTATCATTATAGTATACTTTCATTAAAAAATAATTAATTTTCGAACCCACTGTTTATTTGAAATTTTCGCAAAATTTTCGATTTCTGCCTAGCCTAGCACATAAAGTCAGTCCTTGTATTTCGGCTCAAATCTATGGAAATAGTGTAAAAAAATGATTTTAAAAAATGACTGCGGTCGGATTGTTTGCATAAAATATAACATATCATGACGAGAAGTTCATAGCAATGTTGGATTATTCTCATTTTCTCGAAGAGTCTATCGTCCAATATCGATACTACAATTGACCAAGGAAGCCAAGCACGATTCATTCCCTTGACCCAGTTGCCTCGAGTTCGAAGATCCCGACCACCTCTATCCCGAATGATGCATCCTGCAGGCCCTTTGCCTTGATGTCAGGATAAATATGTAATATGTCTCGAAGAGAATACAAAAACAGTTTGATTCATAATAATGTTTCATATCTTTGATAATGAGACATGAAGATGGTCTGAAAATTAATTCTCCCAAAGGTTCATAGCATCCCTGAACTTTTCAGTAAGCAGATTTTGTCTTCTCTTCGAGAAAATGAGAATAATCCAACATTGCTATGAACTTCTCGTCATGATATGTTATATTTTATGCAAACAATCCGACCGCAGTCATGTGTTAAAATCATTTTTTACACTATTTCCATAGATTTGAGCCGAAATACAAGGACTGACTTTATGTGCTAGGCTAGGCAGAAATCGAAAATTTTGCGAAAATTTCAAATAAACTGTGGGTTCGAAAATTAATAATTTTTAAATGAAAGTATACTATAATGATAATTATTGACTCCTAGAATCCTGAATCGGAAGGTCATAAAAAATTGCTTGTTCATAATTCACAAACCAATCCAAAAACTCTGTAATGATTGACCAAATTTAGAAAACTGTTCAAAAAATTGAAAAAAATCAAGAGGGCGATGTGAATGATGTGATATTTATCTCTTAAAATTTGACTAATCATCACTAAATATGTAAGTTGTTCAATATCCACTTCAGTTTAAGATGAAATTTTAAAAATCGGCAAAAAAATAAAATTGGAAATTTTCGAAAAAATTTCAACTTCGGCATATCGATCTGTAATTACTTTTTATGTGTATTAATGATGTTCTAGTATGGTTTTAAAAATATTAGAGCTAAATTAAGGAGTTTAAACAAGTTTTATGTAGATTTTCTTCTGGGATGGCATTTTAAGAAGGAAAAAGCGAAATTTGTGCAATAACTGTATGACAGCAATCCTATAATTCAGTATATTTGTTTCCAATATATCAGTTTTGACATACAATGAAGTTTTAGAATGATAGTTCGAATGAGTGGGACTTATTTTTGTAGATATTAGGCAGTGATATATCTGCAAAATCCATGTGTGCCCAACTTTGGCAACAAATATCTAAAAGATCTGTGTTGATAAAAAATTGAAATATTCAGTATAGTACTACTTTTTCATGTAGATTCAAAAAATCATAGTGAGAGCGCGAACAGAATTTTATAAAATCACGATATATTTGATTTTTAATCCAAAAAAGTGATTTTTCGAGAGTAACTTTTTTCTATTGAAATTTCAGCAGTTCTAGCTAGTAAATTTAGAATCTACGCGTAAAAATACGTATAACTAAATACTTTCGAATATCAAAAAGGAAACTTTATATTAGGGTCTAAAAAACGGTCAAAATTTTGAAAAATATTTTTTCGGTCAAAAATTTTTTTGGCGCTCAAAGAGATGTGGCGGCGATCAGCACTCGTGACCCTCATTACAAGAGTTTGAGGGTAGGTTGCATTTTCGCCCATCCGAGACCTTTACTCATTTCTCCCGTTCTCTCGTGGAGGGTCTCTTAATTATACCACAGTGGAAAGATTAATGCACATCAGGGAGTTACAACGTTGTACGAGTGAATAACCGTCCACAACAATCATAATTTGAAGATCGATAATCTTACAGAGTGGTAGTCTCGTTTTCGGCTGATTTGAGTGAGACAGTGAGAACATCTATCGAATGCATCAATTTACGATTCTTCTGAGCCTGTTCCGACAACCTGAAACAAATAAGAAATTATTAATATAATTAATAGGGAAAATAATATTAAAGAATAATGTCGTAACTGAAACGGAAATAAGAACACAATATTGAATTTAAAAGAAATTTAAAAGATCAGATTTTTTGTTATAGTACCAACTAACTTGAAAGGCCTAATTTTGCTATGTGGTTAACTCTACTGACTTCTCTGAAACGCCCGTCTTCTCTTCCTTCATTTCTGCCAATTCCTTCTTCAATTCTTCCACTTTTTCATTCGATTCCTCCAATTCAACACGATGAGGAGCCCATCTGAAGAATTAAAATTGACAGACAACAATTATTAATTTGAATTATTAGATGCCTTCAAAGGAGATAAAAACTAACAAACACCTCATCGTCAAGAGAATGAATATATTTATGAAGAAAAGATAACACTGAAACCATTCGACGTTTACTCACCCATTCTCCAGTTTCCGATTCGTTGACACAAGTTCCTCATTGAGTTTCTTCAACTCGTCGATTCTCTCATTCGAAACAGTTATTGCGTCCTGAAGCACCTTCGAACTGAAATGAGTTATAATAAGATCATTTATATGTTTTAAAGAGAAATAAGAGCCTACAATGGCTGACCTCTCATCGAGTAACTCCACTTTCTTCTGCAATTCCTCACACTTTTCCTTCCATTCTCCGATCGAAATTGAGTCACTCCTGAAACGATTTAATCAATTACAGTGGAACTTTAATAAAATTACTTCGTTATTCTGGATAAGTATAGTATGCGTTTGTTTGAGTTGTTTTTGTTTGAGGAGGAAAAATAATAAGAATATGCACTTATCCGTCGACCAATATTGTGATAATAATAAACTAACTCTTCCTCCTCTCCTCTCTCATTTCTTCCTTCCAATCTCATCATCATTTCCTTATTCTCTCTTTCCAATCGACTACACTTCATCTGTTGCATCGTCAATTGAGTAAATCTGAAAAGATAGTCAAATATTCCAATTTTTCACAGATCGAACAAACGCGTCGACTTTCTCCTTCCGAGCCTTGTCCAATTTCTCCCATGCATTACTCAGATCATCGTAGATTCTGAAATAACGCAATTTTTAAAATTTCAAAATATCTCTCATTCCCGCGTATCTAAGCCCGTTTTCTTCTTCACGCTATGCACATGAATTAATTTTAATTTCACTTTGGATTATAAAATAAAGAATCGTACCTCTCTGCACTTTCCTTCGCCTCTTTGCATTTCTTCTCCATCTCATCATTATTAGACGTGTCGGCCAACTTCATAGTCAGTACCTTACAATACAAATAACAATACAATATTTATCAGTACCGCTTTAGGGGCGCTGATCAAGATGTTTTTTCGTATAGGTTTAAGATGTGGTCGACGGTCTTATCTAACAACCAGTATTATGCGTCTACTCAAGTTAACATACATCACACAAACTCACCTCGCATTCCGTACGAAGTTTTATCATTTCCAGTAGATGTGTCTGAATAAATATTTTAAATATTATCAGAATAATTTGTAACTTCTCCTTACCTCATCCGTTTCTTTCTCCGATCCAATCTTAACAACGGAAGGAGGAGCACTGGAAAATCGTAATTTAGTTGAATATTACAAAATATATATTATAAAATCTTAGAAAAAAAGCGTACCTCTTTGTCTGCATCTGCCGCTCCAACTCCGAATTTCGTTCCGACAGAATCTCAAAAGTAAATATATTGATATTCTCTATCTTTGTGTAAACTCACTTTGTACTCCTTTTCCCACCACGCCACTTGATGTCGAATTACATCGAGATTCTGATGAAATAGAAATACATCAGACGGTTACAACTAATTATTTTAAAAATAATATAAAAAGCAAGTAATGTTAGAGAGTCGCAAACCTCCTCTGCAATCAAAGCTCGCTGCTTGAAACTGAAAATAGAACAATCTAATGGTATTTATTGACAGTGTTTCAACGGTAAGAACTCACCCGTCAATCTCATTGATTATCTCTCCAATTCCATTTTCTTTCTTCATCTTTTCAATGAGAATTCTCAATTCATCGATCGTTTCACTCTGTTTCTTCATTCCACAAAGACTGCAAGTATTTATAATTTTTTCCCGGAAAAAAATGAAACTCACGTAATTTCCTTCTCTTTCTTCTCTGCCACGACTTGTTCTTTCTCCTTCTTCAGTTCTCCTTCCAGACTTAAAACATTGTTCCTTGCACACAATAAATTCAATAATCCTATAAGAATCCCCACTAAGATCGTTGCCCAAACTCCATCGAGGATTACTAGAGATTATCTCCATTATTTTGTATTGATTACCTCCATTATTTTATATTGCATGTACTTTTCGCTTCTCTGCTGGATTTTCCCCGAAGAATTATTTTGTTCACCTTTGAACATAGAGCTTAGTTGCAAACACTTCGTGCTCGAGTCTACATGAAGACGCCAGGAATTCACAATCTTTCTGAAAGATGTGTGATGAAGAGACACCTACCGTTAAAAACTGGTCTAGTATATCATAGTAATAATACTATATTCATAAAAAGGGAGAAGAAGGAAGATCGTACCTCATTTTCACATGGAGATTTCTTCGCATTGATTCTCCTATTGTGTGGACTGGCTGCCTCCTTCATTCTCTCCACAATATCGCCCTTCAGCGCCTCTATCGTAACCTGAAATAGAGAATTGTGGAAAATTTTGAAACCAAGAAGTCATCCATGGCAATGATAGTGAAGATTTGAAACGCAATTTTTGAGAACAGAGAAGTGCACCGGAATATTTAATGACACCATTTGCAATATTCATTCTCTACTTGAGCACTAGCCAATAAACTCACCTTGCAATAATCGACTTCTTCTCTCAATCTCTTCTTCTCTTCATCACTTTCGCTCAATCCTTGTTCGAACTCTTGACGAGTCATCTCCAACTCCTTTGAAAAATAAAATTAATTACGACGTTTTACAGCTTTTTTTTTTGTGACACATCACCGTTTAACAGCAACTGTTCTTTATATTACATAAAAGCACGACAAAATAACAAACCCTTCCGCTCTCGTTCATTTTCCTCTGCAGAAGCGATATCCATCTAAAAGAATAACATTTTAAATATTGAAATACAACATAAAACTTCGCACAGCGAATTCAAAGGAGAAAACTCACTTCATTGCCCTTCAATCTCATCTTTCGATATAAGACTAGTGCATCTAAAAAAAGTACCAAAAATAGTCATTCAGCGTGTTTCTCCATTTTCGCTTGCTACTATGATTGTTAAACTTACTCAACCAAATATATACGTACTCTGACAATTTCGTCGCAACATGCCACTCAGTACACATCTTAGTTCATTCTAATTTTGTCATTATCACGAATAGGAGATTCTGCCATTCTCACACGGAGGAGATTTGGCAGATTCTGCCATTCTCACACGGAGGAGATTTGGCAGATTCTGCCATTCTCACACGGAGGAGATTTGGCAGATTCTGCCATTCTCACACGGAGGAGATTTGGCAGATTCTGCCATTCTCACACAGGCAAGATTTGGTAGTAAGACAAACAACAACATTTATTTCATCAATATCTTTGTAAAATTGATAACGATTGGGCAAATTGGGGGCAAAACAGACATGAAACTATGAATGTTTCAGGGATATTGTGTCCTACATTTCTACGAAAACAATCGACTAAATTTGGTCAGAATTTTTCCTACCGCGTAAAAATCAATTATATAGAAAAGGTTACAGCCTATCGGAAAATACTTGAAGGGTTCGTCTAAAGCGATGGGAAGACTATCAAAGGAGGGTTCTTCGGCCATGCCAGTTCTTCTCCAGTCGTTCTTCAGCTGTCTCCCACTGAAGATCGCCGAACTTGGATAAACCTGAAAAGTACACCTATTTCCTCGTTTATGCGAAAATCATCCCGAGACTAATCACTTTTCTCGTGAAAGCATTCAAAGAATGACAGTTTCTCATTTATACGTCACAAATATACTGATAATGACGTGTCAAGTAATTACGTTTGATAAATCGTTTCAAATGGATCAAACTAACCAGTGGAGTCCTATTTGAAACGGAGTAATTGAAGAAACATAGAAGAGCAGAAGAGGTGTCGACCGCTCAGAATGAGCGAAGAGAGTCAGTGTGAAGAGGACAATCACAATTGTTCCAGGCAAATTTGGTAATTGGACTATGCAAAATCATCAATTACACCCATAGTTCCATTATCCTCTTCACACTGACTCCCTTCGCTCATTCTGGGCGGTCGATACCTCTTCTGCTCTTCTATCTTCCTTCAAGAACTCCGTTTCAAATAGGACTTAACTGGTTAGTTTGATCCATTTGCGACGAATAATCAAACGTATTTACACGTCATTATCACTATATTTGTGACGCATAAATGAGAAACTGTCATGCTTTGAACGTTTTCACGAGAAAAGTGATTAGTCTCGGGATGCCTTTCGCACATATAAAACGAGGAAATATGTGTACTTTTCAGGTTATCCAAGTTCGGCGATCTTCAGTGGGAGATAGCTGAAGAACGACTGGAGAAGATGAGATAAACGGAGGAACTGGCATGGCCGAAGAACCCTCCTTTGATAGTCTTCCCTATCATCGCTTTAGACGAACCCTTCAAGTATTTTCCGATAGGCTGTAACCTTTACTATATAATTGATTTTTACGCGGTAGGAAAAATTCTGACCAAATTTAGTCGATTGTTTTCGTAGAAATGTAGGACACAATATCCCTGAAATATTCATAGTTTCATGTCTGTTTTGCCCCCAATTTGCCCAATCGTTATCAATTTTACAAAGATATTGATGAAATAAATGTTGTTGTTTGAACATATCTTACTACCAAATCTCGCCTGTGTGAGAATGGCAGAATCTGCCAAATCTCCTCCGTGTGAGAATGGCAGAATCTGCCAAATCTCCTCCGTGTGAGAATGGCAGAATCTGCCAAATCTCCTCCGTGTGAGAATGGAAGAATCTGCCAAATCTCCTCCGTGTGAGAATGGCAGAATCTGCCAAATCTCCTCCGTGTGAGAATGGCAGAATCTGCCAAATCTTGCCTGTGTGAGAATGGCAGAATCTATCAGATATGGTTAAATGAAATTGTCATTACTGATAACTGCTAAACTTTAATCCAAATCATGGCATCTGTCATTCTCGAAGTAACTGTGCCAATTTAATTCCCAACTTCGTGGTAAACGTGATAAATTTGTATACAAAAAAATAAAAGCCAACTTCAGCAAAAAATTAGAAAAAATGAATGAATTTGGTACTATTTTTAGATGCACTAGTCTTATATCATTATCGGTCCCGAGCCGACATTCTGAAATTATCAGACCCATGAGATAATCACCATGAATTCATTCAATAACCCCAGAATATTTCTACTTTCTTCTAATTTCGTCATATCTCGAATGCACTCATAAACTTCTTCAACTGCTCTTGTTCCTCCATCGATAGACAGTGTTCAGTGGAAGGTTCATGGGGCGTAGGGACAACAACTGACGATATAATCCCGTTTTACAATTTCCGCTGTATGCATAATCGATAAAACACACAAAAAAATTGATTACGATCTAGGTCTCACTCGATTCCTCATCGTTTCTCATACCAGATTCGTCTTTATTAGTCACTTCCCAATCTACTTCCTTCTTTATAGATGAAAGGAAGGAGTCCTGAAGAAAAGATACTTAGTCTTGGCGTAATCTTGGCGGGAAGAGAAACATTGAAGTATTAAAATAGAATGCACTCCTCACCTTCATTCCTGTACACGATCAGAACTATGGCGAATCTAGAGAAACGAAATAAAATAGAATAAAATGATTTAATAAATAGATATATCACTCGTGCTGGCAACACGTTGTTGTCTGTAAAAAAGGCTTTCAAAAACTAAAAAAAAATCATATATTATCAAAGTATTTCAACTGTATCACAATTTCGTACGGTAAAAGAAATAATTCAATATAGCGATGTAGGGAAAAAATTGTTTACATCAAAAAAAGTAATATTACATCATAAATTATCACGAAACATATAATTCACAACTCATGTATAGCAACTGTACAGAATTGCTTTGATACAGATCATATCTTGATAAAACATAAATAAGTCAACATGAATAATATGTCATATTTTTACTATTCAGTCTCAATCTTGGGAATATCGATCGACGGCAGAGAAGTTGTCGACTCTGATTTGGAAGAAGGAGCATTTCTCCATTGTAGTCGAGAAATCGGACGAGGTGTACGATCCGTCTGAGAAGTTCCAATCGATGTTTGACGATACAGTAACCCACATATTCATCATTAGTATCGTATCGTAACAGTTTATATTTAAAATCGATCATTAGTTTGTACCAGGAAATAAAAAAAAGGTAGCGCAGAAGAGTAATCTACAGTACACCTACCGTATCCACGAAGGTCGCATCTCCAGTGTACCATTTGATCATCGCACGCAGTCGATCGTTCTCCGCCGCATAATGGTTTCTGGAAAGAATACTAAGAACTAATAATTTCGGGATAGATAATCTAATTCCGAGTTGAGACATCACATTTATTTTTCCTCTTGAAACATAACCATTATGAATTATACCTTTCTATTGACAATTGATGCAATACATTCACATCAAATTCTCCCTCCTCTCCAACTTTTCTCCTCTTCCTTCCATCAACTTCCAAATTCGATTCATCTTCCAATTTTCTGAAATTAAAAAAAAATATTATTTGAAAATGTGCCCCAATCTGAAATAAAACAATATTCCAGAGAGACTATGAATATATTTTCTCTTGCTTACTTTTCCTTCTGAGTTTTGATCTCTTCACTCAGTTCTCGATTAGCATCATTCAGCACTTTTACTTGTTGAACTACTGCCTGATGCCTGGGATAAGAAGAACGTTATGTAAGCAGGTCGGAAAAAACATATGAGAAGAAACGAGAAAAAAAACATACTTGGCAATCTCGTTAAGTTTCTCTCTGAGTTCGTCCTCTTTCTTTCTCAATTCTTCTATCTTCTTCATTTTTTCGCCGTTTCTAACGCATAGCATTGCGAACTCTAAAACTAGAAGCTGATTGAAACTGGTCCAAAGTGAGGGACATTCTTACCGATCTCAACATATTTTAGGCTCAAAAAATTTGAAAGAAAAATGATCAAACATTGTTACCGAGATTATTAGTTATTGAAAATGTCTGAGTTAAACTTTAAAAAAGTAAATTTAAAAAAAGTAAAAATAAGGAAGTCCTTCCTTTTTATAAATGGCCTACGCGCACCTCTCCCTTTCTATCTTGATTTCCTCACTGAGTTTGACACTCGCCGCTACAACTGAATTCACTTGATGAGTCGCATCCTCACAACTGAAAAATCGATAACAAATTGATAGCGCGAAAGAAGAAAATAGCACTTTATGAAATTTAAAAAAAAACTCTTACTTTGTCTCCAACATTCTAATCGTCTCTTTGAGTTTCCACTCATTCTTTGTCAATTCTTCAATCTTCTTTCTCGATTCTTCCAACTTTTCAGCACTAAAAGGACCGTGATTTGTTGTTCACATTTTCCACAACCAACCTCTCCCCTTTTCCCTCCAATTCTTCAATCAACTTCGAATTCTTTTCTATCAGCTCAACACCCTTCGTGGAATATTTCGATAGAGTAATTTCGAGAGATTCGGATCTGAAGAGCACCAAATATAAAAATTGTATCGTACATATTTGCATTACTCGCACCTCTTCCTCTCCATCTCGATTTCCTCACTGAGTTTTCCATTCGCAGAAACCATTTCGTTTAATTTTTCAGTCACATCTTCACACCTGAGAACAACATATTGAAGATAAACTCCGCAAAAATTCAAACTTGGTCTCAGTCATTATATTCAACTTCAGACGCACGACAGCAAGTTCAGTCATCCTGAACACAACATTTAAGTTTTTTCTCCAAATTCACAATTTCTCACATTTTACAACTTTCTGTTTATCTCTTCTTATTTGTCTGGAATAAACTGAAAAGCCCCATTACTTCTTTTGTATTGTAATCTTTCTATTTTCTATTTTAAAAAGTATGGACTGACGCTTCGATTTTCTCCTTCTTGACTGTCTCCAATTTCTCGCACACACCCTTTAGTTCCTCTTCCAGTCTGCAAAGTTTTGATCAAATATCCACGATTAAAGTTATGATAAATTATTTTTTTTAAAGTGGAAGACTTAAAAGCACCTCTCGATATTCCTCTTGTCTTCATCCTTTTCATTCTCCAATTCGGTAGATCTCTTAGTCAGTCTCTACAAGATTATGGGTAATATAAATGATATTAGTTTTTTAGTTTTTTTTTAGTTTAGAAGTCGTTTATCAAGAGCTATTCGGGTTCACGGGGAATCGAATGGGAGCTCTGACGACGTTGAAAAGAAATGATATTAATTGTTTAAAAAAAATGACGTAATAATAAAATAACCAATCACCTGACAGTTAGCTCTCAATTCCATAACTTGCAGTACAGCGGTCTTGCGAGCCTGCAAAGTCAAACGATCAATATCTTTCGAGCTTTAAGGGTCTTAACGATTTTAATGATGATTTTCATTCAAAATATAAAGTCGCAAAATATGAGACCACGGTATCTTCATTTCGCACACTCTCTTCACCGGTCGGTAGATGAGAGAGCGTGTGAAATGAAGAGACCGTGGTCTCATATTTCCCTCTCTACCACGAACCTCTTCTGCATTCTTGCCCAATCTCGCCAGTTCCTTCATTGTTTCCAATTCGATTTCACTGAAATCAGTAATTTTCAGAAAGAACATTAATCGATACACCGTACTTGTCTCTTTCATTCGTCGATTCGATCGATCTACCATACTCCAATTCCTCATTACGTGAATTCATCAATTGTAGAGCGCAGATGGGTCATTCCGGCGAGGCTATAATAAGAACCTACAATTTGCATAAATATGCAATTGAAAGGGTACATGTCTTTCTTCTCTTCTTTCTCTTGCATAATCTTCTATCTAACTCGTCGCACTTCTTCTAATAATCTGCAAACACATTGGGTAGTTACACAACAAAAAATATTTAAAAAAAATAAATCGATCAATACCTCTGGTTCGTTTCTTGACAAATCGTAAGTTCTTTCTTCAGTGCCTTATTCGATTTTTCCTCCTCAAATTTTCATTAAAATTATTTTTTAGATATAAAATAAATTGAAATAAAGTGACAACAAACCTCATCATCGCTCACAACTTCTTTCTTGCATTGAATGAACTCGAAGTTCCCTGTAGTTCGTCTTTCCCTTTCACTACGAAATTGATTGATTCTCTCCTCAAATTAATGTTGTCTGCACTAACTATCGTCTATTATCCAATTGAATTAGATTTTCATCTCACTTATTTTATAAATTTAAAACTTACAATGCATTCTTCGATTTCATCTTGAGTTTCTCCTTTTCCGCATCGTTTTTTTCAAGTTCCCTCTCAAAATCGTCCCGCTGCGTTAAAAGATCCTGCAAATGCCCAAAATTGAGAATCAAGAAATCGTCGGTGAACATCATTTACGACTGATTTTTCATTAATAAAATAACTAACCAAATCAGCAGTCAATACGCGCCGTTCTAGATGAGAGATCCATCTACAATGTTATTCAACATAATCGGAATAAATAAAAGTAGTGTATTGTAAATAAAAATCCTACCTCTTAGCCATCTCGACTTGCTCCTCCGTAATCTCAGTTGAGTCCTCATCGATTCTCTGCATTATATATTTTTTTACAAATAACTTTTTAAAATTAGCATTTCTCCTAAAAAAGAGCAAAGCCGCAGCTCTATTTACCTCGAATCCATTCATTATTTCAACGGTTTCGATTCTGTCAGAAAGTGTGAGTCCATCGTCGGATTGAGTAGATGAGATTTCATTCTGAAGGAAAGAAGTGATTATAAAATTGTAATTTCGTAGATTCTGTGAGTAATACTAATACAATCGATATGAAGTCCAAAAAAACGAAAAAAATCACTTACACCCATCTCTCAGAGGCGTTGACCCACTCTGCTTGACTTGCTTCAAATAAGTTTATAGACTACTGTAACGATAATGGTAAGTAAAGATACGGTAATCGTGCAGCCGAACACGTCCTATAACTAAAACTAGAATATTTGATAGTAAAAGATTTATTAAAATTAGCTTACGTCAGCGAAAACATTCAGAACTAATAAATTCAGGTAAACTCAGGGAACATTCTAAAACGGAGAAAAACAATAGGGAAAGCGAATAGAGGGAAGTCGGACAACGTACACTTTTGCATCCTCTGAATAATCTAAAAAAAGGAAATTTCCAAATAAACATTCTATGTGCTTATCCGCAATACGAGATTGCATGGCTGTACTCTAACACTATCAACAAAAATACACGGAAAGTCACGCTAAAACAAGAGCAAACATCGCAGAAAATAGAATTATTAATCACAACTAATTACTCTGGATAAGGGACGATACAAGTTTTACAAATCTTTAAACAGCAGGAATGATGATTCAGAAATCATCGTCTGGATTCCACGAGGGAATAGAGGGAGCGTCAATAGAGGGGAGGAAAGGCATAGAGGGAATATCAATCGATGGTAGTGAACAACTCGGTTCAGTCTTGATAGTCGAAGCATTCATCCATTGTAATTGACGACGAGTAGGTTTCACATCTTCTACTTCAATGGATTCATCGATGGCACAGCAATCGAGAAAATTACCCTTGAACATACACATATCACCAATGCATCTGAAGTCCATTTTATTTTTTCGCATGAAAGTGAACTCCCAAAAGCGTGTAAAGAAAGGGTAACATTAAATTACAGTATGCCTACCGTATCCTCTACCGTCCAATCTGCAGTGAACCATGCGATCATTGCTCGCAGTCGATCGTTCTCGATTGCGAAGTGATCTCTGGAAGGAATATATCAATAATGTGGACGATATGCCACAAAATTCAGACAACCAACCAGGGAATTGAAATCTCTTTCGGTTGCATGAAACATAATATAATATGACTGGAACCTCGAAACTGCTAGCTGATCGATAGCCATAGCCTGGCACATTTCCATCTCCACATCAAATCTTCTCCTCTTTCTTCCCTCCAGTTCAAACTTCACCGCATCTTTCCTATAATATTCCCGTTTATGTGGAAATTTTAATGAACTACCGGATCCCTTTTTTTATGGGAGCCGGTTCTATATTCTACGTATCTGATATTATCTAATTCTTTGATTGCAACAAAGTCTTGTCCATACCTCTCCCTCTCCTTCTCGATTTCCTCACTCAATTTCGAATTCTTCGTTACGAGATCCTTCACTTGATCGTTTAAGTGTGAAACACTCGTCTCGAGAGATGACGATATGAAATGAAACAAAATGTAAGATATCCCACAGAAACGGTAAATATACATTCTCTTGCTTACCTTTCCTTCTGTGCCTTGATCTCTACACTCAGTTCTCGATTAGCATCATTCAGTACGTTTACTTGTTGAACTACCGCCTGATACCTGAGACAAAAAAAAACGTTATGTAGTCGGAAAAAAACGAAAATAAAATGCATACTTGGTAATCTCTTTAAGTTTCTCTCTGAGTTCTTCCTCGTTCTTGCTCAATTCTTCTATCTTCTTCCTTGTTTCGCCACAAAAATAGTTGTATCCTCTAAGTCAATGTGTCAATTCCATCTCACCTCTCCCTCTTATTCTCTTTCTCCCTGTCCAATTCCTCACGCAACTCCTCATTCTTTGTGGTCAGATCATTTACTTGTTCACAGCAGTGCGATATACGTGTCTCGAGAGATGCGTATCTTAACACATATTCGTCGCACTAAGAATTGCTCGTTTTGAACGCATAGCATAGAGAAATCTAAATTAGAAGTGGATGGAAACTGGTCCAAAGTAGGGCGATTCTTATTGATCTCAACCTATAAAGAATCAACATTTTTGTTCGAAAGAAAAAAGAATGATCGAACATTTTTCCTAAGATTGTTACTCGAAAATGCCCGAGTGCAAAAAAAATGAAAAAAAGTAAATAACAATCAATATACCCTCTCTAGCATATTATAATTCACGAACACTCTTCCAAAATAATGAAATATTCCGTTGCTATTCCGTTCAAAACGCACAAATTATAGGCGTGAGTGCATAGCAAAGCAAGATACACACTGAAGTATAGAAAGGAAGTACACACACCAGTGGTCCAGTGGTGTTACGATCGTATCAAAAAAATTGGAAAAAATTGTAATACCTTTCCTTTTGAGCCTCGATCTCTACACTCAGTTCTCGATTAGCATCATTCAGTACGTTTACTTGTTGAACTACCGCCTGATACCTGAGACAAAAGACCATAACGGTATTCGAAAAAAAAAAGAAATGAAAATGCATACTTGGCAATCTCGTTAAGTTTCTCTTTGAGTTCTTCTTCTTTCTTTCTCAATTCTTCTATCTTCTTCTTTGCTTCGTCACTAAACTCGTATTATTGTCTATTCCAATGGTTCAATTCGCTGCGACTCACCTCTCCTTCTTATTCTCCTTCTCCCTCTCCAATTCCTCACTCAACCCCTCATTTTTCGTTGTCAGATCATTCACTTGCTCGCAGAAGCACGATATACTTGTCTCGAGAGATGCGGATCTTAATACTCACGGGGAAATAAGTCTACAACTTCGTAAGTCTATGCTGGACAGCGGCGACTTCAAAGTCTAACTTCAAAGTCGCAGGGGAGCGGGGAGGTTAGACTGAAAGTCGTCGCTGTCCAGCCGATAAGTCTAGAGTCGTAGACTTATTTCCCTCTGAGTACATATTCGTCGCATAAACAATTGATTATCACTGATCTCAACTGTTTTATTAGAAAAAAATAAGGCCAAAAATTGATGATTGTTAATTATCGAACCTCTAAGTGCACAAACAATTGTAAATAAAAAGTACATTTTCTTCACTTTCTATAACAGGCGTCACCTCTCCCTCTCCATCTTGATTTCCTCACTGAGTTTACCATTAGCCACAACAACAGCATTCACTTGGTGAGTCGCATCCTCACAACTGAAAAATCGATGAAAATGAATAGCTACATGAAAGAAGAAAGGAACACTTTATAAAATATAATATAATTTATAATAT
Source organism: Pristionchus fissidentatus (assembly GCA_036245785.1). Taxonomy (NCBI): domain Eukaryota; kingdom Metazoa; phylum Nematoda; class Chromadorea; order Rhabditida; family Neodiplogasteridae; genus Pristionchus; species Pristionchus fissidentatus. The sequence goes on from BTSY01000002.1 coordinate 21,877,554, forward strand.
AATTTATTATTCGATAAATCAAATAATAAATTGCTTACTTTGTCTCCAACATTCTAATCTTCTCTTTCAGTTTCCACTCATTCTTTGTCAATTCTTCAATCGTCTTCCTCGATTCTTCCAATTTTTCAGCACTAAATGCATGATTCATTTTTCTTTATATTTCTTTTTTTCCACAAACAACCTCTCCCCTTTTCCCTCCAATTCTTCAATCAACTTCGAATTCTTTTCGATCAGCTCAATCCCCTTCGTGGAATATTCTGATAGAGTAATTTCGAGAGATCCCGATCTGAAGAGCACCAAATTAACAAAAAAAGTGTTTCATTGATATTTGCATTACTCGCACCTCTTCCTCTCCATGATTATTTCCTCACCGAGTTTTCCATTCGCAGAAACCATCTCGTTTAATTTGCCCGTCGCATCCTCACACCTGAGATGAAATATTGAAGATAAACTCCCAAAGATGCAAACTTTATCTCAATCACTCTAATTGTCTCTCTGAATGTTTCCACGCTCTTCGTCAATTCTTCTATCGTCTTCCTCGCTTCTACCAATTCCCCAGTGCTGAAAAAATATTTCAAAATATAAATGCAAATATATCTAAAAACGTGTGTGTGATGCTGCACTATTCACAATGGAATCCTACTGACCTCTCATTCCCATTCTCGATCTCCTCACTCAGTTTGTCATTAGCAGCAATCAATTCACCGACTCGTTGAGAACTCTCCTGGTATCTGAAAACGGAAATCAATAATTAGCGGTTCCCATGTTAAGCGAATAGAAAACTATAATATAATATAGAAAGAACAAAATTAGTCTCCGACATTCTAATCTCCTCTCTAAGTCTCCCGTAATTCGTCGTCAATTCTTCGATTTTCTTCCTCGATTCTTCCAACTTTTCAGCACTAAAAGAAACGTGATTTGTTATTAGTTTATATCTCTACATTTCCCATTTTCTCTAGCCAACCTCTCATTTCTTTCCTCTTTCAGCCTCGCATTCTCTGATGTCAGATCATTCACTTGCATGAAGTATTTTGATAGAGGATGATTGAGAGATGCGCATCTCAAGTATATTTAAAATAAGACTTTGATTCCAATGGTTTTCCGATTCCTCTCCCCTCTCCACCCAGATGACCTCTCATTCTCATTATCGATTTCCTCACTCAGTCCATTATTCGCATCAAGCAATTCGTCCATTCGTTGAGAACTCTCATCGTATCTGAAAAGAAAAATCAATAAGTAGCGATTCCCTCGATGAACGAATAGAAAACTATAATATTTAACAGATAATTAATAATTTAATCGTGTGTAGTTCTGATACGAAGGATACCATGTGCCGAATATTTAGTATTTTGGACGTGTTTGAATACGTTTATGGCGTCGCAAAATGCATTACCCGTTATTCCCTACACTCAACGGTCCGTTCGGCAGAAATAAACACGTTACAACCTTACTGTTGAACACGCCTTAACCGATCCGCCAATTAATTATATTCCTAATTTTGTGGCGCAAAGCTGACGTTTGCACCACAATTCCGACCCAGATGCTGTTTTTTGGACAAGACGCATCTATCGAAAAACAATAAACATAATATAAATATCACTTGGTCTCCATCATTCTCATCGTCTCTAGGAGCGAAAATTGATTATTCGTCAATTCATCGATAGTTCTCCTCGCTTCTACCAATTCTTCAGCACTGAACAATTTGTGGTAAATATTATGGGTTAATAAAATCAAATAATAGGCAAATAACTCGCCTATTCTCGTCACCACCGATCTTCGCATCTTCAACTGGCACTACCGTCTCTTTTTCTTTCTTCATCACATTTAACTTGTGCCTCACGACCGTAAGTTCCGTCATCCTAAAATATAATCCATCTTATCCGTTGAAAAATGCAAGTTAAACTCGTTCTGTTGTGTATTCCATCAATTTTTCACAGAATTCTTTAGTTATTCACGATTATTCACGAATGTAATAATATGAACTAACGTTTCAATCTTCTCTCTGTTCACATTCTCCAGTTTCTCAGATGAACTCTTCAGTTCCTCTTCTAGTCTGAATTTTTTCAATCAGGGGATAACCAAGAAATAAAGTTTTTTTTTCTGTTGCATCAGAAATGTCAAAATTGTCAGAAGGATATTTTGAGTTATTGTGAAAGAAACCTGTCGATTCTATGCTTTTCTTCAGTCAATTCCTCCTCTACTTCAGAACATTTCTTGGACAGTTTCTGAAATTTTTGTTTATTTAAAAAAATCAACTTCTAGGTATTACACGCTGTAAATGAGTGTTCACCTGGGAGTTCGCCCTGAGTTCTATCGCTTGTAGTACTGCAGTCTCGCGAGCCTGCAAAATAGATCAGTATAATTACATTTTTGAAAATATTAGCAAAGAAGTACTGAATAAAACTTAAAAGAAGAGATAAAAGTATATCAAAATAAAGGCGACACAAATCGATATCAACAAACATAACAAAATGTCGTTGATCTAATATTTATTCTCCAAATATAGTTTTTTCCTCGATATTTTGGTCACACTTCACGAACCTCTTCTGAATTCTTGGCCAATTTCTCTAATTCTTTTATAGTTTCCGATTCGACTTCACTGAAATATGTTAGTTACAGACAACGAATAAGTTAAGTCAGCGTACATGTTTCTCTCTATCCCTACGATCGATCTACCGTACTCCAATTCCTCGTTACGTGCTCTCAATTCGTCAATTGTAGTGTGCAGATTTGACATTCCGGCAATCCTGCAATTAAAAAGGTTTAAAAGATGCACTTGAATACTACAATACATGTTCATTTTCACATAAAAACCGTACATGACTGTCTTCTCTTCCTTTTCTTGCAAAATCTTGACTCTGACTTGTCGTATCTCTTCAAGTAGACTGCAATTCAATTAACACATAATCCACAGTTGTGCTCTAGAAATACTGAAAATCTAATAAGAAGTAAAAAAAAAGTTAATACCTCACGTTCCTCGTCTGAGACGCTTCTAATTCTTCTTCCAGTGCCCTTTTCGATTCGTCATCCTTAGATTTCCACTATTAGTAACATCAGTTTCGAAATATATAGATTTATGGCAAAATTTTAGAATCTCTCTCAATTTGCGAATGAGTTGATCGAGAAAAAAGAACGATCTCTACAACGATTTACCTCATTGTCTTTTCCACTTTCTTCATTGCATCGAATGCATTCGAAATATTTAGATGTTCTTCTGCTTCCCTCTTTACGCAATTTGTCGATTCTATGCTGAAATTATTACGTACTAGATTAGCGTCCATTTTAAATTCTATTTCATATTGCCTCTAAAAATAATTAAAATGTTACGATGTACTCCTCGATATTCTTCCTTAATTTCTTCTTTTCCACTTCATTCTCATCAATTTCTCTCTCAAAATCGATTCGTTGGTTGCGAAAATCCTACAAAAATTCCAATAAAATAATTTAAAGGAAACATCTTCGAATTAAATAAAGAACACGAAATACGCGAAAACTTACGATATCAGCATGAATCGCTTGTTGTTCCAAGTGCGCGATCCATCTAAGATTTAAATCGATTAACAGAAATTAGCATTACATAAAGAAAATAGTGACCTTTTTGCGTATTCGACTTGCTCTTCTGTGATATTCTTTGCGTCGATTCTCTATAAAGAGGCAGAATATTAATCGATGAAAAATAAATTATCGAAATAATCGAAAAATATTAATATAACTTCTACGTGTTCGCTGGAGTGAACTACCTCTGACGAATGATGTTTCCCGTTATTCAGATGATTCCAGAAAGATTCTTTTTTTTAGATTACGCGATATGAGTGGGGTTGGGTTGCTTTAAAGTATGCCTATTGGCTCAAAAGCCAAAAAAAGCAGTCGAATCACCTCGAATCCATTCATAATCTCCACATCGTCATTTTGGTCCCGAGAGGAAGTGTTCTGATAAAAGAATTATTTGTTCAAAAATTTAAAATTAAATATTTTACACCCCACTTCAAATAAAAAAAAACTGTGGTTAAAGTATATAATTTGTGGGTATTGAAAATTTTAATATAAACTTTACAATCATATGTTCTAAAGCACTTACCCCCATCCCTCAGAGACGACGACTGACCCGTATGAAAGAAGTAAACGTAATTACTGTAATGATCACGATATACAAGGTACGGTAATCGTGTTTACGAACACGTTATTGACCAATAGATCTAGACGACGAAAATTAATTATTTAACAGAATTGTTTTGTACATCCATGAAAATGAACGTACAGAACTTAAAAATTTCAGTAAAATAGCGAAAACTATTCAAAAGGAGAGATACGAGAAGGAAAACACAAATTGTTGTGCAATATTTATGTACAGGTGGGGGCAACTAACAATATTACAGCTACTTAATGCAAAGGGAAACGATATTTTAAGAAATCTAATCTGTCCATATTTATAATTTAAAAAGGTGGGGACATTCTGAATAATATGCACTGTATTCGTAATGGTGTTGAAAGGTGGAAAATCGATAATTTGACTCATTTCTGTCTTACATCGAGTTAATATTCTCGAGTGACATCGTATCCCTCGCCACTCTCACAGCATCTTCTGCAGTCACTGGCTCACTCGCAAAGTTTCGGAATTGCCAGGGAGTCACAGGGAGAGAGATGGAAGAAGAAGGAGGAGGAGGAGAGGGAGAAATCGAAGGAGGGGGAGGGGGAATAGGAGAAGTAGAGGAAGGAGGAGGTGGAGGTGGAGGAGGAATGAAGGGAATCGGAGGGTAGAAGGGAGGAGTCGGATAAGATGAAGGGAGGAGACCATAGGGAGAGGCAGACTGAAATGGAATATTATATTTGATCTCTATTCCCGTTGACTGGTCTCCCGAACAGAGACGTCTATTTTGCACCTCGTATCAAACCGAATCGCCAAAATCAGCACCAAATATATTTCCTTATATTTTTTTGTGAATTGAATGAGATTTTTTTAATTCAACGAACCTCATTCCAATCGGGGCAATTCTGCATCATTTTATCAACGAGAGTATGAGATTGAAGATAGAGAAGCTGTTGAAGTCGAGCGCACTCATCCTCCAGTTCACGCCTGTCAGAAGAAAGATATCGATGGGATGAATCATTGACCGCGACGCAACCGCAACGCGTCGTTCTCACCTCTTTCTGTCGGCCTCGATGCGCTCGTTATTAGCGTTGGTTCCACTGCTCCTGCAAGAGATGGTACAACTTCTAATCGTTGACGCAAAGAAAGGAGAAGAAATTTTTAATGTTTTTTAAAGAAAATTTTTAAGAACATGCTAACGATACATGATACATTTGGAGATATGTGCGCCAAGTTTAACTGAACAAAAGGCATGCAATACTTGACAGGCCGAGTTTCAATTCTACTTAGATTGCGAAACCTGGAGAGACGACCAAAATGGATCGATTGAAACTCACTTCATCCACTCCAAATGGCCCGCCCTCATTTTAGCCATTTCTTGCGTCATGTTGAAGTTCCTACACATTTTAACAATTATCGATTTGAATTTTAAAAATCGAAAAAAAACATAAACGTACACAGATCGAAGTTGCTTCACCTCTGCCTTTGCAGCTGTGCTGAAACAAAAAAAATCAATAATATCGCCTGCTCGTCTCATTTAACAATGGTGATAGAGTAAAATTTCTTGTAGGTGGATCAGTACCTAAACACATAAAGAAAGGAAATATAATGAAGGAACGGACCACTCCTCTTCCAGCTTCTGATCTTTCTCAACTCGATTCTTCTCCTTGTCACGCATCTTATCCTGCGAAATAAGCAATAAGAGAGAAGATATCACTCGAACGACAATAGAAAGATTTGGAATCGCCGATTTGAAACAAATTTTACAGGATTTATTTGGGATAAGTTTCAGCATTTGGAAACTTTTAAATGTTCGTGTTCTAAACGGCAGCTCTAAAACATAACATCACCACTTTAAAGCTTCGGAATCATCACAAAATGACCAACCTCATCATCCTCATCGATGTTATTTTGTTTCACTCTTTTCGCCCCGGGAAATCGTGCTGGAGGCTGTATAAACTGTAATTGTTTGAATGATTAGTTTTTTTAAAATTAAAATTAACTGAATTAAAAAAAGATAAACCGACCCCATTTGTCCGCTTCATCATCATCTGCAGCTCTCTGGAAAAAAAAGATTGCATCATCACTACATTGTACTCTCACCCCTCCAACTGCTCGATTCTCCCATGGGCGCCAGTCAATTGACACTGAAGATTCGTGATCCTGCAACAATGGTATTTTCGAATTTCATCATCACTGCTTACTTCTTTCTGAGAGTCTCCTTCACTCCCTTCTGGTAATCTTCCATTTCCAACTTTGACTGCGCGTCTTCCAGCGCTTTCTCCAGACTGAATATGTTTGTTTGTGAAATACGAACATGGAAAACGACAATTCCACAAAATGTGAAAAACGACAATTCAAAAAAATTGAAACATATTGTTAGAATAAATGTGCGAACCCTTCGATTCGCCCCTTGTCTGTCTCTGATTTCTCCTCCAGTGACGTCACTCTGACGGTCGCCTCCTAAAATTGATAATGCTAATGACGAATAGTTCAACGACCGCTATAAGGAGGGGAAGGAAATTGAACAATACCCGAACCTGACACTTGCTCTTCCACTCTTGTACTTTGTTCAGTGCAGTGTTTCGAGCCTGATAATATCGTATATCATAAGTAATAGATCAAAGATCAATCTCTGCCACAACAAAAAAAACAATTACTTTATCCAAGGTGGCAACTCCGTTCTCAGCGTCTTTCAGCTTGTCGAGATATCTGAAGAGATCAAAGAGAAAAGATCATCCACTAATTATCGTTTCTCACTCTTTCACAGTCATCGATTTGCCTCTGTACGAGTAGGTCACAGATGGGTAGAGCTCCTAAATGAATTACTTATTTACAAGAATCAAAAATATGGGAGTATTTTTATTATTAATAGTAATCTGCAAAAAAGAAAAGGAGTATGTTGGGACATGGAGTATAAGACGTTAATTGGCATAGAAAAAGAGTTGACCTCATTCCGCATCGATTCTGCAGAATTCCTTACCTGTACTCTGTTGTATTCACTCGAACTGGAGACCAGGGACGATTCCGTACGATCTTCAAATATGGAACAATCAATAAATGCATTCTACAGTAATGTCCTTCCTTCTTTAATCTTCTTCGTCCTCTTGGATTGCTCTTTCTTCTCTGTCTTGGGAACGACTCGTTCCGACTTCGTAGGGGAGTTCTGTAATTTGTTTCATAATTACAACGAAGAAAAAATATCGCTGGAACAGAAAAAAAAACAGGGTTCAACTCACCCCCATTGTAGATCCAATTGACTAACGAGACTGCTGTAAGCATAGAGGTTGGAAAGATATAAAAGAAAACATATATAAAAGATATATGGGTTTCATGCATGTAAACACGTAGGAACAAGTTATTTTATACTGGTAATTAATTCCTGAAGAATTTATCAACATATTAGCAAGTTGACCGCACTTAAAATAATCGGCTTTTTGACGAGGAGACTTGAAACTCAAAAACAAAACAAATGTTAAAAACAAAATGACGACAATAGTGGTTACTGTACCTATAACCGGGCTATCAATAAATCAATAACATATCAAAATATTGATGAAATGTACAGCCATAAATAGGCAGAGGGCTAAAAAGGGATAAGTTATACTCTGGGGAAAATATCTTAATATGTATACATTTTTACATATTTTCTAGTAATGCCATCAAAATAGGTGACAAAATAAAGCAAATTGTAATCTAAATGGACGTTCCCAATTCATTCTAGGGGTTCTATTGGGGGACTGGGAATGGAATCTTCATCGTTATTGCCTCCAAATCGATGAGAATTAGTGAAGGAAGCGAATGAAGGGCGAGAGTTGGCATGAGAAGGACGAGAGGAGAGATGGAAAGTAGAAGGGAAGAAGACAAGAGGAGGCTGTGATTACGTCATCATTAGGTAAGATGATACTGCCTACTTTTCCTACTCTCCTTTGCAACGACAAACTAATTGGGCTAGAAATTCGAATTATAGATAGCTGTGGTAATCATAAAGCAAATTTGAATCTCAATGACTCACCTTCTTTTTCTCAGTGGTCGCACCCTTATCCTTCTGATTCTTGCCTACAAATACTTTCAGTAGACCTCGAAGATCACAAAGCTCCGCCTCCAATTTCTCACTGTAAAAAGACAAGAGTAAAGTAACTGTTTGAAATTCTATCGATATCTTGCTTACATTCTATTATTCGCCTCGTACAGTTGCGGCTTCGTGTGCGCATGCTGAAGGGATACTTGATCACCGCTGCTCCTGAAGAGAATACTACCGTAATCGCCATATCGACTCTTATGGACATTGAACTTTAGTGTTGCTCAATAATCTTAATCGAGAATAACAAAGGTTATTCGCGAATATAATTATTCGATCTAACAACACTATTGTATTCACGAGAACGAAAAAGAAATGGTCTAAACTGGACCTCATGAAGGCGAGATGACGTGCCTTCATGTATGCCATTTCATTGAGCAGATTAGCATTCCTGGAGTCAACGTTTTTAAATAAACAAAATTTAAAAAAAATAGAAACTTACGCTTCGCGTAGTCTATCGATTTCTTCCTTATCCTCTTGATTGAATCTGAAAGCATATATTGTAAATTATTTAATATGGAGCAGATCAGATTCCGCAAATAGTCCATACCTATGAGAGACATCCTCATCTGTCTTTTAACTTTTCTTCTCTGCACTAGAGTCAGACTCGCTCTGTGATAAATACTTTTAAGTTCCATGAATTCGAGCCGAAAAAAAAATTTAAAAAAAAATTATTACTCACCTCAGATCCGTCATTCTCGTTTCTCCTTCTCTTCATACTCAAGATGTAAGGAAGGTCATCGACCTGCAAATGTACGCATTTCTAGTGAGCTGATCGAAAGAATACAAGAATTCGAAGGCCACAGTAGAGAAGTTCCTCACTTGCTCACATTTGGTGCATGTCTTGGTAGTTTCGACCTCTCTGCAAAGTAAGGATAGTATTATAGCAAAGTAGCAATTGATTCACCTCTCCAATTCTTCAATTCTTCTTCTGGCAGAAGTCACATCTCCATGCAGCAACCAAATGACGTCATTGTATTTTTGATTTGAGCTTGAGTCGTATTAAATATTTTAGAGTTAAGTATATTCCATTGTACAAATACATATTCATAATTATGCAATATCTAATCGTCTCACTCCCTTTCCTTCTGTGCCAATTCATGATCCTTCGTCGTATCTCTCAGATTGAGACATCAGAGATTGAGACATCAGAGAAGCCAGGGATTCCTCCAGACTGCAAACATTCGAATTGTGCAGGTAAACACAGCTAACTGCACTAAACAATCATGTATTCCTTTGCTGTTTGAATCATCAAATCAACGTGGTCTCAATAATGGAAACAATTGTACCTCTCGATTCTTTTCTGTTTCTTGTCCGCCGTCTCTTCGAATTCGATCACTCTCATTGACGCTTTCTGCAGTCAAATTATCGATTTTGGCATCTAGAATATTCGAAGGGTAACATATACAATGAATGTATACGGTAAAAGAATCAATATCTAACCTGATACTTTGTCTGCCATTCTGCAGTCTTCATCACTGCTTTCGTGCGAGCCTCAAATATCAAAATAGCAGGAAAGTTCAAAGATCAATCGACATACCGTATCTGCCATTCTCGCACTACTCTCTGCACTCTCCAGCTTGTCGAGATATCTGGAAAGATCAAAGATCATCTCCGCCTCTCTTTTCATACTCACTCTTTCACACTCATCGACTTTCCTCCACTCGTAAAACACTGATTCGGGTCGATTAACAGAGGTACATTTGTATTCTGGAATTACTGAGTCTCAAATTCGGATATTTCTTTTTCGAAGATATCTGAACAATACCTGCGCCGTGTTCGAATTCTTTCTTGTTTCATTCACAGAGCAAATTGATCTGGAGACTTGCAATGAATTATTACGATCTGAAACAAATAAGTTAATTTTATAAGTGAAATCAATATAAAGACCGCCACCGTAACCCTCACCTTTTCTGCCGTGCTCTTCTCTTCACCGTTTCACCACTTGTTGATCCAATCCAGAAGCACAATTATTCCACTTTGAAGGAGAATTCTGAAATCGAAATACAGATTTCACATTTTAGATTTCAAAAGGAGGCTTATTAAAACAACTCACCCCCATATCGCATAATATATCGAAGCAGAAGCTTTCTGGAATCATCTGAATATTTTGGGGAAAGATCAAAGATCAGATGTACATCACTCGTGCAAGAAAACACGTTGAGGCATAACATAAAACTATTGTTGCGAAAATGTATTTATTTTAAAACTCTCTCTGTTAACAAGCACAGATGTTCCTTAGAGGTAATAGAATAAGGTGACATTGAATGGATACAGTAGATGACTGATACCGGATAGATTATGAATAATCGCATCGGATACTGATTTTCATACTGATCATACAATAATAGCTTCTCTGGCAATGCATCTAGAATAATGCTCCAATAGATTTTCAAGGCTAAATTTACGTATGAATTGTGTTTTAGCATGCGAATACTGGATGGATTGTATCGCAGAAAATATCTATTCATATTCTTCCTATATCAAAGTCATCTGGGAAAAGCAAAATTGTATACATCGATAAACCTCACTGATACTGATACTGATACTGATACTGATACTGATACTGATCACTGATACAGTCATTGACCAGGAAGAAAGAAAACAAGTGAAGCAATTAATCAGCTGAATATTTTTTTACGACAAACGTATCTATGAAAAGAAATTATACGTATACTCTATGTGATTTATACTACAAACACTAATACTTCATAGAATATGCAGAAATCGACCGGGTGATTCCTTATGCAGAGATCAATCAATATCTGTTCCAGTGCTGTGGATTTGGCTGGCTCTGCAATCACAAAAAATATCGACTGTTTTGATTGTATGAGAATACGAGCAATTTGTTGACCTCGAATGGAGGGGTAGGAGAAGGGTTGAATCTGCCAGAGGAAGCGATAGAAGAAGTTTGCGGCCTCATTGGATATCCCGATCGACCTCTTGAAGGACGTCGATAATCGTGAGGATGTCCTCCGTCGTTCCAATTAGCTCCCAGATTGAGATTGAGATTGACATTTGAGTTGTACTGGCGACGAGTATCTTCCATTGACATTGCTGAGCTCGTATAGTAGTGAACACCGTTTCGCGCCACGTTCATTGGCGCCGGATGGGCGCCCGCGCCACGAAGATCCGGAGCAGGAGGGGGAGGAGGCAGAGGGATCTGTACGATTGCATTGTATCATATATCTTTCCGTACTACAGTGTCCTACAGTAACCTTTCTCTCTCCTCTACTGTATCCCACCTGGCCGAATCCGTTGAAACACTGCTCAGACACAGCCATAGATGCAGTTCCACCATTCATCTTCTTCCAGTTGTCAAACTCCGTCTGCAGTCGATTTCTGAAGCAAAATATGGATGTTATTTCGAAAGAACCGCGACGCAGCCGCAATGCGTCACCACCACCCACTTCTGATCTAGGATGATATGATGAGCTGCCTTCGATGTGTCACGCTCCTCTCTGCAATTACGATGGTCCCAAAAATATCAATCAATTTATATCACCACAATCTCGATCTGGAGTACGGTAGAAAGGTAGAAAGGTCACTTACTCTGCCTTCAGCTGTGATTCCTTCATGGCCACGTTGTCGTTGAGAAGTTCTTCGATTCTGAAGAAAAAAATCAATAATGGAGAGACTACGGTAGTCACTTTGGGTGAATATCGATTGAATTTCTGCTCACCTCTTCTCTTGCTTCTCTGAAGATGAAGAGTGCGATCTGATAAGTGCTCAGTAATTATCAATTGTATTATTATTACATTCTACACAAATGAGCTAAAAACATAATGGATATTACCTAGAGATGATGTAATAACCCATTTCTCACTTGATAACATCATGCTGCTTCTTGCAGAGCTCCCTCAGCTGCGCCAATTGCAACTGCGTCGCGGAATCACAGGGGCTGCAAAATAAATTGTGACAACGGTAGTACAGTCAAACAATCACTTCATGTTTAGATTATCACAAAAAAACATCTCTCAACGATATTGAATGTCGAGTGTTCTCTCACCTTCCATTGACCGTTGTTTCTTTCCTCTTCTTCTCCTGTCTCAATTCCTCCTCTTTTCCTCTCAATTCCCCATTCATTCTCACACAATTCTGACGTGCCTCTTGCAGTTTCTTGTTTGCCCTGTAACATTTTTTTAAAAGAAAAGGACAACAGAAATATTTACATGAAGTGAGATCAAAGATCAAATGTCACAAACGTTGTATGATTCTGCTCGACCTCACGTAGTGCAGCCTCAAGTGAATTGATGCGGTTGTTGAGGCGTTGCTCTCTAACAAATATTTAGCAGTTATTAGACGGAAAGTTTTAAAAAGACATTTTTTGCCTTAAAACGTTTGTTTTTTTTCTTTAAAAAATGATTCTGGAATATACGAAGCTATCACTGAAACATAATTCCATCAATTACCGTACACTGTTGCAGCCATTTTCTTCCATTCTGTCAATATCTTTTTCGATTTCTCGTTTTCTTTCTCCATTTCCTCCAATTTCTTCTTACATTCCATAAAAGAAACGGCGGGAACGGCAACTGAATTCACATTCCTATTATCCAATTTTCATGCATTAAAACATGATCAACAGAAGATGATATAAATTTTCAACAACACAAGCAGAGTAAAAACTGACTGAGTTCCTGAGCCTCCACCTTGATTCGTTGATTGTTTCTCGTGAGTTCGGTGACCCTACATTAATAATTTATATGAAAGAAAATTAAATTATGACAGACAAATAGAAAATAAATAAAATTAGCTCACTTCTTGTGCAGTTCGATGTTCTCCTTGACCATTTCCGGTACTGCGAATCGTTTCGACTCTGAACATAACAAATACTATGCAGTAAGTCTTCAGTTATCGATTGGAGCGAGAAGCTAATCTACCGTACCCAGTTGGTTCTCTGCCGCCTCTGCTCGAAGCTGTGCTGTATGAGCCTCTCTGCACGCGCCCTGCAATCACAATTCTTTATTTATTTATTTTCGAACGAGTACGAAAGCGTGGCAAAATCGAGTAAAAACTATTTATATAAAGGACGATAAATAAAATAAGTGACTACAAACTTCGAAAAGCCTCGTTAATCTCGCTTGCTCTGCATTCAATTTGTCCACTTCGGCCGACTGCTTCTGAAAGGAGGAAATGCTTGCTAAAATATGAAGATCAAAGATCAGAGCTTGATAGACGCAACCCACCTCCTTCCCATCCTTGATCTGCCGCCAGAGCTCAGCTTCCCTGAATGAAAATATTGATTTTAACGGCTCTCACACTCTTCATCCCCAAACAAATGTCAGTTAGTACAAAAAAAGGACAAAATCAATTGAAGCTTCTTTTAAAAAATCAGCAATGTCTCGAATTTTCAATGACGTTTCAATAATAATCTGATCACACTAACTTCAGTTTCGCCTTTCCAATCTTCTCTTCCATTTTCTTCAAATCTTCAGTCACTTGATCGAGATGAGAACGAGTGGATCGAGCACTCAAAAAGTGGAATTATTATTATTTTTTAAAAAATACAGTTATTTGTTCTAGTCACCCATTCACATACTAAAAATAAGCTTTTAAATCGAATGAAAGTGCTTCATAATGGTTCATAATCAATAACATGCAAAATACCGTACTCAGCCTGTGCCTCCCTCGTTTTCTCCCTTTCATCTCTCAACGCGACTTCCATCTCTTTCTTGAGGCGTTCTATAGAAGCAGTCAAGTCAGCGATTCTGCAGTAGAGAAAACGTTGGAATGGATGAAATCCATCAATTAATTCAGTTCGTCTACCGTATTCTGAGGAGGAAAAGGGTACCGTAACCCGACTGAGATACGGGGGGGGGGCAGGTAATACCAACTCACTTCTCCTCCAGCGCTTCCTTTATTTTCTGCTGCTTCGGGTCGGCAACCATCACAATGGGCTTCATTTCTGCAAGAGAAGGACGCTCATACGGTAAATGACTCAGCCATAATCAATAGGAACATAGATAAAATTGCAAGTTCAGTAATCAAAAATCAATAAATGGCACTAACCAAGTGAGGTCTCAGCGAGTTCCGCTTTTAGTTCGGCAGCACGAGTGGCACTATACGCTGCCTGAAGTAGCAATCAAGATTTCTTCAAAACCCAGACTGGATCATTTCCCCCCCTCGTCTCATATCCCCTATCTGAAACTCACATCCAACTGCCTCTTCAGCTTCGAAATCTCCGTCACCGACTCGTCCAGATCATCGGTCAGCTTCTGCAAACAATTTATTAGATTTACAATTTTATATTTTAATTTTTACAAAATAAAAATTAATTGACCTTCGACTTGTCTCGTATTTCATTGACGTGTCGGGTGATTTCGTTCTCTCTGTAATCAATCTGGTATTGCATCATCACTAGTCAATCATTTTACATTACTCAATACCTCTCACATGTAAATACCAATATGCAGATTCTTTACATCGCAATTCCCTAAGCGAATATCACCCGTAAAATCGAATTTGTAATTCAAAGATCAAAGATCATTCTCCTCACCTTTCCTTCGCCTTGTCCAATTCTTCCTTGAGGAATCGAACCTCTCTCACCGATCGATCGAGTGCCAATTTGTCCAATGCCGGACTGTAATAATCACGTTTCACGCCAACTATAAGTTCCATATTTAGTAACACTGTACATAGATAATTAGAATCCGAATATATTAAAACAACAAACTAACGAGGTCGGATTTGACAGTGTCGAATTCTTCGTGGAGCCATCATTGAGTGAACTATCGAAGACAACCTCAACAATATTGATTTCTTCATGGTCAGCTGATCTCGTTTCCTAATTGACTGCAATACCTGTATCTCATCTTCGTCCTTCACTTCTTCTACTTTCTTCTGTCTTCTCTCTTCTTCTTCCTCCTCTTCTCTCTTCTTCACCCTCCTCATTCCATCTCTTCTATTATCATTTCTTCTCGTTTCTTCTTCACTGAACAATGGAGAGGAGGAGAGAGATTCGTCAGAGGAGACAGGGATAATCTCAAATGCAGCTGGTTATTAGAGTCTTAGTTATCCACTAAGCAGCTCTCACAAGGTGGCCTTACAGTTTTATCACCAATTCTACTCCTCGTAAAAAACAAATGGTTATGCTTCAATGTTCGATATACAGAGTCCGTTATTACGGTTATTATACAACCTTCTCCCATCAGGCTTGCCCCATCTAGCGTGGTATCTTGCTACTGTAAAATCGCTTGACATGGAACACCTTTGCTTTATACAACCTTCGAATTACTAATCACTAGTTACAGAGTCGCTAGGTTTGCAGAACAATATGGAGAAATACAAGATCACCCTCACATTCGAATGTCTTCTCTGCTGTCCTCCATTATTCCTCTGCTTCTCTTCACGTTTGATCGAATTCTCTGCAATTCTCTCAATCAATATTCTGTCACTACGGGGATACGGTAGAAGCGGAAATATGACGTCATCACTACGCATCTCACCTCTATTTTCTGGAACTTTAGAAGCCGTTTCTTCATCATCCGATGATTCCTCTACGATCACTCGACGTCGTTTCATCATTCTACAATCGAAAATTCAATTTTAAAAATTATATTATACAAAAAAAGTTAAAATATCAGAGATATCAATCCGGATATGAACAACCGGTAGGATCTAATACATACAAAAAAATTTAAATTAGCTTTATCGAACAAAAAAACATTGATAGAGGCATGCATTCAAACAACGTAACAACTCTCGAAACAATAGCTGTCAGAAAAATCGACACAATTTTACAGAAGGCAAAATTTATTTAGGGTATCATACTCTTAATGGTATTAACGGGGAAGAAAGGAGGTGGAACGGAAGGATCGAAATTAAGAATTGGTCGGATAGGTACGGTATTTGGAGGATTGATCGAAGAATTCGTGGGGATAATTAAACGAGGAGGTATAGGAGGAGGCGGTAGTATCGAGGTCTTCATTGGGAAGAAAGCTTGTCGTACCACAGGACTAAGGACCTATATCATTGATTATTTTTTCACCGTATTGCATCGTTCAAAAGCCTTCGAGTCCGTATCGTACCATCCCCCTCCCCTTTACCCACAGCATTCGAAACACATTCAGCGAGATCGAGTTAGAGAAAGAGAGATGGCAAGAGAGGGCGCCAAACGAGAGAGACAGACAACGACATACACTTTTGGCATGGTGCCAACTCGATGATGTGCTACCGTATCTCACCGTGCCTCCATCATGCAGATTGCTGTTGTAGTTGTTCGTGTTGCTTCCGTTCCTATCGTTCATTTCCTCCAGTAGTCGATTCCTCAAGGGATTCTTTCAAGAGAAGATTCTAGCAGCCGTATGAGTGGTGATAAAGTACAAGTATAAGAATATCGTAATCGGCACAATCTTCTACTAACCTCTGTCCATTTAGCACATCAACTGTATTCTTCATCACATCTCGTTCCTGTCGTAGTTCATCGATTCTGAGAAGGTCACAATCAATAAGCGCACGTGTACGGTAGCCACTATCGATTGCATTCTTACATACATTTGATTCTGCTTGGCTGAAGACGCCGAATGAGAGCTGAAATATTTTGTTTTCATTACATAGTCATCATAGCCTATACCCATTCATAAAAAAAGAAAGCATAAAAAAGGAATGCAAACGTTCACGCGAAGGATATAAAAATATATTATTTAGTAATGCGGTTGAAATGAGATGGACTCACTTTATCAATTCACGTTGCTTCTCACAGAGATCTCTCAGCTGCTTCAATTCCATAGTAGTCGCATCAAGACTGAAAAGATCAAAGACCATCTTGAATATCTAACTGCTCACTCTCAATTTATTCATGCAATTCTCATTTGTTTCAGATAGAAACGTTCACAAATAGACTCCAACTCCCACCCACTACCGTACACCTTTTTTTGACGTACAGTAGCGCTCAAAAGTCACCGGACACTTTTTGAATCAGCTGTAATTTTTGAACCTGAAATGTTATCAAACTGAAATTTGTTGGCTTATGTAGCAAATCTATCGGCGGTTATGGCACTGCTATTTAGGTATGACGAAATTATCGATTGATTGCATAGTGATGACGCAATCGCGCCATACTTTTTCAGATGACCATTATTCTTACATGCATTTTTTCCTGCCCGTCACACTTTTAGAGCATAAAGAATAGTAGACGGGCTACCACTAAAAAATGTTTCAAGTTGCTGCAAATTTGTACATTGGCTGCAGCCGTGCTGCAATTTCGCTGTCGCAAAATTGTATCTCTGGTTCTAGGCAAGCTAGAAACTCGTTCTAAGAACCAAAATGATCCTAGGGAGGATTGATAATGATTCTGGGAATATGATTAGTCTAGGTCAGCAATTGCCCTCAGGGCACCGAAAAATCGATTTTTTTCATGACCCATTTTCAGTCGATTTCAATTACAAGGGAATAAATGGTAAAAATCTAATCTTTGCGTAGGTGTATTACAAATGTATCGTATAACTGATGCCTAGCTTTTTGTAGGGGTGGCGTTTGTTTGCCGGGCGCGGTGATCGATTTTCGGAAGGACACACGATAGGCCACGCCCCCTTTTCGCCCGGTCGCCCCTACAGTATCGTAAACTTTATTCCGCTGGTTGTAACTTTTGAACCAGACGCGAAATCTCTCTGAAAATTTGACTGCATCTAGTACATGCATTACGGATACGATCACCCTTATTACGTCATAATTCGATTTTTCTTTATTGCGTAGTAATGACGCAATACTACAGTGGTATTTCAGAGGCGATTCTTTGCTCGGAGAAAAATTTTCCAGCGATCATACGTAGAGTGGTGATAAACTACATTGAGAGACACTCAAACAAAATTAGTACCACATTCTACGGTTCCATACCGGACCAGTGCAAGATCTCAAAGTGAGTGTCCGAAAAAAAAGTTTTTCTTTTCTAGACGTGCTATAGGCTCGTGCTCAACTTCAAATTGATCGCAGTAGTATTCTAGTAGTATCCCCAAAATTTGACAATGATCTGCCAACATATGCCTTCAGTGCATGGAAATGTATTTTTTGTGTGTTTTTTTCTCGTTTTTTTTGTTTTGAGGAAAAAGATTCATCCGAACATAGCATTATAAAACGCGAAAACGCAAGTTTCGTTATATCTTTGTAAATATTAAGGCAAAAAACCCCATTTGAGGAACTATCCGGGATAGACCTTGTTCATCAAAATAAAACGCAATTTTTTTTAAATTTTCATGTACTGAAGGCATATGTTGGCCGATCATTGTCAAATTTTGGGGATACTACTAGAATACTACTGCGATCAATTTGAAGTTGATCACGAGCCTCTAGCACGTCTAGAAAAGAAAAACTTTTTTTTCGGACACCCACTTTGAGATCTTGCACTGGTCCGGTATGGAACCGTAGAATGTGGTACTAATTTTGTTTGAGTGTCTCTCAATGTAGTTTATCACCACTCTACGTATGATCGCTGGAAAATTTTTCTCCGAGCAAAGAATCGCCTCTGAAATACCATTGTAGTGTTGCGTCATCACTACGCAATAAAGAAAAATCGAATTATGACGTAATAAGGGTGATCGTATCCGTAATGCATGTACTAGATGCAGTCAAATTTTCAGAGAGATTTCGCGTCTGGTTCAAAAGTTACAGCCAGCGGAATAAAGTTTACGATACTGTAGGGGCGACCGGGCGAAAAGGGGGCGTGGCCTATCGTGTGTCCTTCCGAAAATCGATCGCCGCGCCCGGAAAACAAACGCCAACCCTACAAAAAGCTAGGCCTCAGTTATACGATACATTTGTAATACACCTACGCAAAGATTAGATTTTTACCATTTTTTCCCTTGTAATTGAAATCGACTGAAAATGGGTCATGAAAAAAATCGATTTTTCGGTGCCCCTGAGGGCAATTGCTGACCTAGACTATCATATTCCCAGAATCATTATCAATCCTCCCTAGGATCATTTTGGTTCTTAGAACGAGTTTCTAGCTTGCCTAGAACCAGAGATACAATTTTGCGACAGTGAAATTGCAGCACGGCTGCAGCCAATGTACAAATTTGCAGCAACTTGAAACATTTTTAGTGGTAGCCCGTCTACTAATCTTTATGCTCTAAAAGTATGACGGGCAGGAAAAAATGCATGTAAGAATAATGGTCATCTGAAAAAGTATGGCGCGATTGCGTCATCACTATGCAATCAATCGATAATTTCGTCATACCTAAATAGCAGTGCCATAACCGCCGATAGATTTGCTACATAAGCCAACAAATTTCAGTTTGATAACATTCCAGGTTCAAAAATTACAGCTGATTCAAAAAGTGTCCGTTGACTTTTGAGCGCTACTGTACACCATCATTTCAATCTGATGTTCAAGCCATTGTCAGGTAATGGCTGATTCAAAAGACTCCCATAAAGAATTCCATCACATCCAAATTTTCTTTTTTCCCAAACCTCGACACAAACTTTCTGACTATAATATGGATTTAGCCATTTGAATGAGCGATCGAATATTTTAAGAAACAGTAATATATTACCTCTCCTTAATGATGTTATCGATTGCCTCGTTCTCATCATCACGCTCCTTTCTGCAAAATATGGAATTATGGAATAATCGATAATTCTTCAAAATAGGTCAAAGCTGATGTATTAGCATTATACTTTGAAAAGTATCGGTTCCACTAGATGCACAATAGGCAAAAATAGGGAAAATCGATTCCACGAGAAAGGGTGTAAGAAATGCTTGATTGGAGAGAAACAACAAGTTGCATTGTTACTTTACAAATTTTAATTAGCATACGATACTCACTCTGTCTCTGCATTAATACTCTCCATCGTCTCACGCTCAAATTCCACTTCATTGATACTGAATAAAAATTATTTTTGAAAATCAATAAATATAAATGCGACACTGATAGATTGAGATGAGGGAATTCACGTGAAGAAACGATCGAATGAGAAAGATGGAAAGGCGTCAAGTGGAACGACTTGGGACACGATGGCCTTATGAGCTAATATCCATTCAATTCCCCCACTCACCTATAATGATGATCGACATCGGATGACTCAGTTTGCATGTCCTTCATCGTGTGGCATTCCAGTTCGAGTTCGATAATTCTGAGAAGACAGCAATCGATTAATCAAAGAATACGGTAATGTCTCATTTATCGATCTCACCTCTTCTTCTGCTCTTCAAACAACGACGATTGCGAACTGAAAGTATTGTATTATCAAATATAATAAACTGTGATATTAATTATGGACATTTTTGATGGGATCGATAGAACAGAATAAAAGGTAAAAGGTAAAGGTAGTTCCGTCTTCAGCATGCTTTCATGCGCGGAACAATGCGCTTTTCAGTGTGCACGCAAACTAGGCATATACGGCATAATCAGTCACTCAGTTGCCAGTCGGCGACCACCGCCCTTTGCTCCTGGTTTTAACACCAGTACCAACTTGGACCAGGCTTGGTAGACCTGTTGGGGTGGTCTGATCTTTTGCGGGAGTCGAACCCGGGACCTTGCACCGCTCAGTCGAGCACACTACCGACTGAGCTATGCCCCACTATAGAACAGAATGCTTGTGTACAAATATCTTCGAAAAAATAAAATGGCTTCCACACATTCACCACCTCTAATATATTCACTCCAAATCCTTATATAATCGCAATGACCAAATAACTCACTCAATCACTTCGCGTTGTTCCTTGCAGATGTATCGTAACAGCGCCACTTCATCCTCCGACTCCCCGAGACTGCCAAAGATCAAAGATCAAAATTCAAAAGGTCACAGGTCATTTCAGTTTAATCACTCCTGATAGAGCCTTCAATTGATATTGATGATAAATCAAACAAAATAAAAGTGAACAATATTAACCTCTTCTTCAGAATGATATCCAATGCCACCTTCGCAGCCTCACGCTCTTGTCTGCAAATATCAAACTTATAAAAAGATTCTGAATGGGGATGGAACTCGTGAAGATAAATATTGCTATTATAAATTCACAAACACTCGTCCAAAATAATATAAGTTCCGCTCCCAAACAACAGATATGGCTGCGAGAGAGCATTCCATAGCAAGATACACGACGAGGTATAGAAAGAGAGTACACCACCAGTAGGACATTTCATGAATGAACGTATCATTTAAAAATTGTAATAGCACTACTATCTAATGACATGATAAAATATTTCTTGCAGACACGTCGACAGATATTCGCATTCCCGATAAGTGGAGCAACTACAGAAATATTACCTCTCCCGACCATATTCGATTTGTTGTCAAAGATCAAAGATCACGAACTCGTTGTGTTTGTCCTTCTCTGCTTTGATTTCTGTCTCGAGTGAGCTCACATGTTCCTTGAGGCGACGCTCTCGGAAGAAGGAAAAAAAAACTAAACAACTTTGTTCGTCACAATCAGGGCTGCGATTTTTTGACTCATTTTGAATTTTTTTTTTGAATTTCTTGATCAAAAAACTTTTCTGAAAATATTGTTTGATCCGAGCCCTGGTGGCAATAGTTAGTTTAGGTACCACCCCTGTTGAAAAGGTGCCTTTTGACAAACAAAATCATAATATCAACTGACTCTACAGCAGCAATTTTCTTCCATTCCTTCTCCCTCCTCGACAACCTCTCATTCTCCTTCTCCATCTCGGCCGATCGTCTCATCAAAGTTGCATCTACGACAAGCACAATTCAATAGAATGGAGTATTCCAAAATACATCAAGCAGTATCGGAACACACAATATTAAACATTTGAAGCAACCGTGAAACATAAATCATCCAGGTTACTCAGCTCCACGAAAAAGATCCGATAAAAGATAAATTCACCGGATTTCGCAACTTCTTTCTTGAGTCCATCGATTTCCATCATCAGCGCTTCGATGCTGAAAAGTAAACGAATGATCTATGATGAAACCATTCAATTTGTGCACACGATCAAATCACTCATTAACGTCTTCTATCATTACACTGATTTTTTCTCGATCCATTTTCAACCCTATTCAAGTGATAGATCAGATATCAAACTCGTGTAAAATACCGTACTCGATTAGTGCTTTCCTTGTCTTTTCCTTCTCTTCTCTAACAGCAGCTGAAGCTTTCTTCTCGAGACCTTCCAGACGCTTCGTCAAATCGGCGATTCTGAAAAAACCGAGGTTATTCAAAAAATATATAGCAAGTAGGGGAAACGAGGAACCATATAAATGCTATGAGAGAATAAAAATACTCACTGCTTTTGAAGATTGATCTTGTCCAGGCTCAATTTGGACGACTTTTCTGCAGTCTCCCTTAATTAAGCAAATTTTTTTTCAAATTAAGCAGTTCATTTTTTAAAAAAGTTTATCATCTTTCACTACATACTATACCAAATTGACTATCAAATAGTTCTTACGTCATCACTACTCACATCTCCACTTTTCGCATCTTCTCCTCCGCCGCTCGCTGAGTTTTGTGTGACTCCTCGAGAAGCCAACGGGAACATTGAGCACTGCAAATAAATAAATAACTAAACAACTTGTACAGTTAATGAAACAGTCCTCAAATAGTATTCTGATATCAAATATTGAGTGAAACCGGTTCGAAAGCTAAGAATTACTAGTCAACAATTAAGAAGAGATGAAAGATAAGCCTTAAAGAAATGTGGATCAGTGTTTCGGCCCTTGGTCTAGACACTGACCACCTTCCTGGATGCGAGCCTCGTCAATAGAAAAGCCCCCAGGTACGCGTTTATGTGCAAAACACTATTGCAAAAGGTGTATAAAATAATGCGTAGAGAAACTAGCATAGGCCCCTGCACGAACCATGCACTAACAATGAGACCACGATATTCAAGTATCCAAAGTTCAATTGCAACTTAGACAGCGTAGGATCGATCAATAATATACATATAGAGAGAAAGAGAGAGAGAGAAAGAGAGAGAGAGAGAGAGAGAGAGAGAGAGAGAGAGCAAGAGCGTCCTCTCAGGAGGAAAGAGAGCATGATAGGAAGGGGGAGGAGAGGGGAAGGAGAGGTCAGTAGAGTAGACCAGTGGACGTGGAGAGAACAGTGTGTCTAGTTTGATCGATCGATAAGTGCTATTGTTGAATCTCCCTATCAACACTTACGATATATCGATTTTAAGCGATCAAATAACTGTAAATAAATAGCGTACTCTGCATCGGCCTTCTTCGTTTTCTCCTTCTCTTCTTTCAGAGCCGAAGATTTCCTCTTGATTCTTTCGTGGGAAGTCGCAATTTCGCTCTTGAGACAATCGATAGAAGACGTCAATTCGACGATCCTGAAGTGTGCAAGATCATTGAAATGGAAGAACTTATTGAAATTAGGTCAAGAAATCTTTTAAAAAAAAGTGTTACTATAAGTTATTATATAACACTATGAGAGATTTGATTGTCTGGTGGGGACTGATAAGGTTAGGCGCAAATTTCAAGGGTAAGCTGAAACCTCCGATAGACAACAGTAGCCTTAATTCCCGAGAACCTACAGTAACCTTATTTCGAGACTAAATTAACCTTCTTTCCCGATAGCACTACAGTAACCTTATTTATGCAACAAAGTCGACTCACTTTGCTTCCAAATCTTCATTTCCTCTCTGCAACTGAGCGTATGGCAATAACACGATGCGTTTAGTGTCTGAAAAGGGACAATATTGTGAGCATCGATCATAGATCTGAGTATACTAATAACTAGTAGGATTTGAGCATACGAGTTGGTCAAAAATATAAATAACGAAATAATCTTTTATAAAATTAATTTAAGCACTAAAAAGGTAGAAAAACTATCAAATACTCACCGTTTTTGTCGTTGCTCTTGAATCGATCGATTTGCCTTTCGAGTTCGCCAACTCTCAAACAAATTCAGTAAGTAACTAGCAGGGATGTGTTGAGGTTAAATGCACTACGCTCTATGCATAGTTCTGCAGGTTCGGTCCAGGGGGACCTCGGTAGCTTGCTTCAGGTACGGTCCAGGGGGACCTCGGTAGCTTGCTTCAGGTACGGTCCAGGGGGAGCTCGGTTGCCGGTTCTAAGTACGGTGCAGGGAGAGCTTAGGATGTTGGGGAATGTTAATCGCTACAAAGAGTGCTGGCTATTTCCGTTGCAAAAGGCTCGTGAGGCTGAGAGCGATCGAAAAAGTTGCCACTACGCCACTTCGCGGCTCCGTGGCAACTTTTTTCGATCGCTCTCAGCCTCACGAGCCTTTCACAACGGAAACGCAGGAAAAAGTGCGTTCAGAACTTTTGGAACAATTTCATAGACGTTTCCTGTGATCCCCTACGCTCTACGAATCATTTGGAAAGTTTTCGACATTTTCGATTTTTGACGTTAAAACGTGTCAGAACACGTTCAAACACGTTTCTGACATCGCAAAACACTTTTCCCGCGATTCTCCACGCTCTCCACGTTCATTTGAGAGCTTTCGTTCGATTCTCCACGTTCATTTGAGAGCTTTTCGAAATTTTCGATTTTTCACATTAAAACTCGGCAAAACAGGTGAAAACGTGTTTCACGATACTCAAAAACGTGTCAGGGCGCATTCTGGCACTTGCGAAAAATGCGGCAAAAGGTTTGCCCGCGGCGGGGGTCGAACCTGGGGGTCTCGGATTCAAAGTCTGACGCGTTATCCACTTGGCTATGAAATTAGCGGATTCATATATTAAAATTTTGAAAGGTTTTCTGAGCAGTTATCATATGCAAAAAGTTCTGAGAAGATTGAGCAAATTTGAAGCGATTTATGGCGAAAATGGAAAAATGTCCGTCACGCTGCAAAAAAAACAACATACAGACAGACAGACAGACACAATCATTTCCTATAAGTGGAGGAATCAGTGATGGGAGAAAAACGCGATCAATAAACAATCAATTATCACTGTCACCCTCATTATACTAGATTAGGGGGACAAAAGCATAAGTGAAGAAAGGCCAATAAATAAGAAAGGACAAAGATCAAACAAGACAAGTAAGTAGGTACCTCGATAGCAACTGGACGTTCTCTCGTCGAACATCAGGAGGAGGAACGGCCAATTTGACGTCTGAGATGAAGAACAACTCATTGTGAGGGGAAATTAGCATGCAAATCGAGCCAGACACCACATGATAATGAAGACTGATCCATGCTAATGACAATGGAGTAGACATGGGAAATGGGTGCAAATGCAATGATCAGACTACACCAGAACAGCGACGTCACAGGTACCCCGTTCTGCTTCACTACATCTCCGATACCCTACCCAATCTGCTCTAACTACCGTAATCTCCGATACCGTACCCAGTCGGCTCTAACTGCCGCAATCTCCGATACCGTACCAATATGCTCTCCTACCGCAATCACCGCTACCGTACCCAGACTGCTCCAACTACCGTAATCTCCGATACCGCACCCAATATGCTCTCCTACCGTAAACACCGATACCGCACCCAGTCTGATATAACTAGCATAATCTCCGATACCGTACCCAGTCTGCTTCGCCTATCGTAATCACCGATACCGTACCCAATATGCCCGCCTACCGTAATCTCCGATACCGTACCCGTCTGCTCTAACTACTGTACTCTCCGATACAGTACCCAGTCTGCTCTAACTACCGTAATTTCCGATACCGTACCTAATCTGTTCTAACTACCGCAATCTCCGATACCGTACCCAATCTGCTCTAAATACCGTAATCTCCGATACTGTACCCAATCTGCTCTAACCACCGTATTCTCCAATACCCTACCCAGTCTGTTCTAACAACCGTAATCTCCGATACCGTACCCAATCTGCTCTAACTACCGTAATCTCCGATACCGCACCCAATATGCTCTAACAACCGTATCTCCGATACCATACGCAATCTGCTCTAACTACCGTAATCTCCGATACCGTACCCAGTCTGCTTCGCCTATCGTAATCACCGATACCGTACCCAATATGCCCGCCTACCGTAATCTCCGATACCGTACCCGTCTGCTCTAACTACCGTAATCTCCGATACCGCACCCAATATGCTCTAACTACCGTAATCTCCGATACCATACCCAGTCTGCTCTAACTACCGTAATCTCCGATACCGCACCCAATATGCTCTAACAACCGTAATCTCCGATACCATACGCAATCTGCTCTAACTACCGTAATCTCCGATACCGTACCCAATCTGCTCTAACTACCGTAATCTCCGATACCGCACCCAATATGCTCTAACTACCGTAATCTCCGATACCATACCCAGTCTGCTCTAACTACCGTAATCTCCGATACCGCACCCAATATGCTCTAACAACCGTAATCTCCGATACCATACGCAATCTGCTCTAACTACCGTAATCTCCGATACCGTACCCAATCTGCTCTAACTACCGTAATCTCCGATACCATACCCAGTCTGCTCTAACTACCGTAATCTCCGATACCGCACCCAATATGCTCTAACAACCGTAATCTCCGATACCATACGCAATCTGCTCTAACTACCGTAATCTCCAATACTGTACCCAATCTGCTCTAACCACCGTATTCTCCAATACCCTACCCAGTCTGCTCTAACTACCGTAATCTCCGATACCATACCCAGTCTGCTCTAACTACCGTAATCTCCCATACCGCACCCAATATGCTCTAACTACCGTAATCTCCGATACCGCATCCAATATGCTCTAACTACCGTAATCTCCGATACCATACTCAGTCTGCTCTAACTACCGTAATCTCCGATACCATACCCAGTCTGCTCTAACTACCGTAATCTCCGATACCGCACCCAATATGCTCTAACTACCGTAATCTCCGATACCGCACCCAATATGCCCTAACTACCGTAATCTTAGTCGAGTCGTTGTCAGTCGTCGTGAGCGGTCCCTCTCCATTTCGCTCTGATGGAGAGGCGGAATTCCCTCCCTAGTTCTTCCATCTAGTGACCCCGATTCAAGAATCCCTCCCCTGTCCCTGGCAAGACTTCGGAGGTACCCCGCCACGGATCTCGATCGATGGATTGGAGGAGTTTCACGAAGGTCTGGTGAATCGAAGATTGCCTCTTTATAACTTCTAAGGAGGACGGGCTGTCCGGGTCAGTGCGTGAAAAGCGACTGGTACCAGTAGTGACTCGTTTACGGGAAGAGCGGCAGTCTTCGATAAAAACTCAAGGAGTTACGCGTGTCCTAAAGAGGAGAGACGGATCGACACCTAGGCGAAGAACAAACCTCTTGCGCTGTGGAGACTCGATGTATGTTGCTTCAAAGAAGAACTTAAGTTGTGCAGTATGAAACCTACCTCAAAGATGACAGAAGACACCAAGATCCTACTCGTATCCCTTCCCTCGCCCACTCACGCGATGGCAGAAGGCGCCATAGTCCTTCCCTTCACTTTGCACCCCATTCACCCACAATTTTCCCTTTGTGTGGTATAAATATCTATCTATCTATCTCCGATACCGCACCCAATATGCTCTAACTACCGTAATCTCCGATACCGCACCCAATATGCTCTAACTACCGTAATCTCCGATGCCATACCCAGTCTGCTCTAACTACCGCAATCTCCGGTACCATACCCAGTCTGCTCTAACTACCGTAATCTCCGATACCATACCCAATCTGCTCTAACTACCGTAATCTCCGATACCATACCCAGTCTGCACTAACTACCGTAATCTCCGATACCATACCCAATCTGCTCTCCGCGGCCTCCGCTCTCAGCTGCTCCGTTCGCGCAATTTGACACGCGCGCTGAAACCAACACTTTCATTTTCGCTTTTTTCGATTAATTTCGAAGAGAAAGTTAGGCTTGAAATATTCTGATACCTCTAACTTCTTGTTTAGCTTCACTATTTCTTCTCGTGCAGCTTCCAGCTCGGAAGAATCGACAAGAGTCACCTGGAGATATCGATATATTTTATTTTTAAAAGATAATTAACAAAATTTTATCAGGCGTCGTCACAAATTACGCCCATAAACATGAAAAAATAACTGTGAGTTCACCACCTTAGATTTGACATCGACGAAGTCCTTCCTCAACCGTTTACCGGACATTTCCTTAACTGAAGATTATCCAATCCGGAAAATCGACGATGGTGATAGGTATCAAATCGGATGAAAAAACCGATTGGAGATATAACGCCATAAATTAATTTTAAAATCTTTCTTTATCATCAACAATAACAACAGAGTCATGAACGACTCGTTCATAACGAGTATCTACAATAATCTTCTACTCTTCGATTTCTTTTTTCAGCTTCTTAATCTTCTTTCGAGCCTTTTCCAACTTCTTCTGTAGTGTCGACTCACTGAAAAGCATAATTTCGATGGTTTCAGAGCCGGTATAGATTCTCGATCCATCCCATTTAATTATTCTTTGTCCAACCAAAATATAATTCGAATCTGCGGTTACATTGGGCACACTACATCGAAACGTCCAAATGCAAATTCGTGCAAACACATTCGTGCAAACACATTCCCTAAATATTTTTTAAAAAATATTTTAAAAGCACATTAAAAAGTACTTCGTATTGCTCACCTCTCAGAGTTCGCTTCCTTTACCTTCTTTATCTTTCTACGAGCCTTGTCCAACTTTGTCTGCAGCTTCGCTTCCCTAAAATGCATAATCAGATTTAAAATGGCAAAAATGGGTTTAAAACATATATTTATTACAAATTATTACTCAGAATTGTGTTCCTTCTTCTCCCTCTCAAGATATTCAGACAGCGTCTTGTATGTCTTTGACTTCACCCTGTAAATATTGTTGCGTTTTGATGAAATGATCGGCACTGTCGGGAAAAGATAAACACAATAATTATTTTAGGCATTATTAAGATTTTTTTTTGTTTTAAAAGATCAAAGAATATGCTACCTCCACTCTTCATTCTCCTTCTCTAATTGCCGGCATCTTTTCATGCGCGCCAGAGAAGTCTCCTCCTCCTTCTTAAGTATTTCAACTCTCTTCATTTCTTCATTCTTCATCTGCGATTTCTCCATATACCATTCTGCCGCCTTCCTGTACGAACATTCCAATCACACAAGTCTAGACTATGCATCACTCTCAATACAGTAGATTCAGAGAAGAAAAGATCAAAGACCACCAACTCTGTCAGCCTTTTCCTGCAGGATTTCAGTTCATCTTCGAGAGAGATCACTTGATGCTTGAGCGTTTTCTCTCTGGTGGAAACATTCTTCTCTTCAGAACTTCCATTCCTCTTTGCAATCTTTCGTTCTTCTCCTTGAGGTCCGAATGAGAGGCAATTTTGATTGCTGTAATAACATATTCACAAACAAAGCAATTGATAAAGAGGACTGATAATTCAATTCAATTATACTCAACCATTCTAAAATTTTGAAGAGCATTGGCGTATGAAGAACACATATTTACAAACAATATTACTAGAGAGAACTGAAAATTCTATTAAATTCTTGTGAGCATTTTGAGAGAGAAATGCGGATACATTTTTCTTTGGTTTTACTGAAAGACATTATCCCTACAACTCACTGGATGCATTAGACTTCCGATCGCTTTTAATCTTCACATTTTCTTTTCGAAGTAAATCTATCTCGTTTGTGAGTTCGCTCACGCTGGAAATAAAGAAGGATGAATATTATTCTTCATACGAATATCGTAGATGTAGACAATATCTTAATTGAAATCTTAAGATATAGTTTAAAATACTAACCGAGAGTATAACTTGAAGTTCTCGCGTCGAAGGTCAGGTACGACATTTCTTTCTAAGAAAGAAACTTTTTATGCAAAAAAAGAAATCTATAAAGTTTTTATAAAAGAACTATGCTTTTACTCTTTGAAAACCCCCGCCCTCTCTCCTATTCTTGAGCATCCGTGTTCATTCCCCAAATATCCCCCTCACAACAATAATAATTTTTAAAAACCAACGCACCAATAACTGCCACTTTCTTTTCATTCTCCTTGATACGATTGATTTCTCCCTTCAGTTGGATGATTTCTCTCTTGAGTTCGCCCACTCTGGAAAATGTTAGAACATTTGCGTATCTACAATACGTATTCATAAACAATAAAGATAATTGAATAACTAAATAACACTAACTGAGTGTGCAACTGAATGTTTTCTCGACGAACGTCCGGTGCTGTCGCTCTCTTCGTATCTGAAATATCGAACTACACATAAAACAAGTAATCCGAAATACTAAGATTACAATGACGGTACTTGTTACCGTACCCAGTCTGTTCTCAGCGGCGTCCGCTCTCGCCTTATCTTGACCAGCCAATTCAATCACACGCTGAAATCAATAATTAGGCTTTTGAAAAATAATAATAAAGACAAATATCCACCCCATTTATGGCCTAATGGAGTAACTCAAATGTTTGAATATTGGCAAAATATCACTTTTTTTTTCTGGCGGGAAATTCAATTTAATTTACCTTCAATTGTTTCTGCAGTTTTGCAATTTCCTCTTTCGCTTCTACCAATTGAACAGAATTACTTGCTTTATTTCCAGACATAACTGAATGGGTTATTATTGAATCCAAATAATTACCACAAGTTTACAGATATCGATTCGGATGAGCACAACCGATTACAGTAATCAGACAAATAAATCTGGGAGAATCTTCTTTATTCTTTATTCTTGAAATGAGAAAGTGACAAACTTAAAATAATCATAAAGTTCACGTGTGGTGTGAATGTTAACTAATAGCATCGTTCTTTCAGAATAAAAACAACATGTTAATGCAAAACAAAAATTAACTTCACAGATTGAATAAGGTTGAATAATACATGAATTCATTCATTCTTCCTTCGCAGTCTCTCATACAGTACTTCCCTTGCACTCTTTCTCCTTATCGATTGGGAAGATTCGAGATCGACGTTGAGGGAGGAAGAGGAAAACGGGCTGAAAAGATCGAAATTATACAAACGAAGTAATACTACGCGAAAACGAATGTGTTATAAAACATTTTTTGCATTTCGAAAAAAAACAAAAATGGGGGTAAATTCTCACTCGAGTATCAGCTTCTTTGTAGACAGATCCTCCAGATTCTCCATCACCCTTTTCTTCTTCTTCTTCTCATCCTCCAAACTTCGTTCGAGTGACGCATTAGCTGTAAAAGATAAATTGGAGTAATATTATAGTCATTATCGAAATATAATTGTTTTTTTAATACTATAACATACGGAAAAAACATCAGAGAGAGTAACCAACCAGCGTGATCCGCTTCGCTCTTGAGTTTATCGATTTCCCTCGTAAGTTCTCCGACTCTGACGATTTTGAGATAGATTAGAGATCAAAGATCACTCACTCCTTCCGATTGTTTTCCTTCTCTTCTTCAAGCTGATCTTTGATCGATTTGTTCATTTCCTCTTCTCTCATTCTCAATCTCTCATTCTCTCTCTCCAATTCCTCAATTCGATTCGTTGATTCCAAAGCGGCTGCGGCAGCTGACAATGATTTAGTTTAAAGAAATACCATTCTAAATATAGTCAACAGTGAACCACGAGAGAGCTTATTGTTAGAGATAAGGGAATATGTTAATTATATAACTAACCGAATTCCTCAGCTTCTCTCTTCGCTCGACAGACTTCATTCGTGAGCTCGAAACTGAACGAAATATCGACAAATAAAAAAAAACAAAGTGGTAAAGCAATATTAATTTTATAAAATGGTACAGATTGCTTTGTTATGCTGCTTTAAATGAATAAAATAATTATGTTCATAAATGATAACCGTATCTGCAAGCTACGAAGATTTGATTATACAGAGGAAAGAAGATAATAAAGAAAATGTTGAATCCACAAACTTCTTCTCTTTCTCCTCCTTCTCCCTCTTCAGTTCCTCTTCAAGTTGTTTCCCTCTCTCACTCCATCTCTCGCCTCTTCCTTTCATTGTCTCAATCTCATTTGACATTATCTCCAATCGCTTCTTGTTGTATTGATCTGAACAAGAATCTGATTGCTTTCATTTATTCATTCATTATTTATTACGTCAGAGTATCGCATACATGAGAGTTAACTGTGAATGGGTAAGAAACGTATTGCATCAACAGAGGCGATTCGGTTTTATAGCGAAATAATCACGAGACATTACACGAAATATTTAAAATGTTTACAAATGTCTGATTGTCAATACAAGTAAGAGGCAAGGAAATTTCAAAGGAATAATGTGGAACTCACCGGAAATCTCTGCTTCCATTTTGAGCCGATTTATTTCCTTCGAAAGATCCTCGATTCTGTAAAAAAGAGAATTAAATGTTAAAAATTGAGATTCCAAGCTGTCGATTCTATCGGATAAATAAGAAATAATTATTTCTGAATCACTCACTCAATCTTTTTCTTATACTTCTCAGCATCGAATTCTCTCTGGAGTTCACCGACTCTGCAAAAATGGAATAATTCGGTGGACAATAAATTATTCTGAACAAGGTTTATTTAAAATTCATTTTCTCACTTCTCATGCAGTTTGATATTCTCCTGTTGCATGTCCAGAGGATTGTCGAGCTTCTTGTCTGCAAGAGCAACTAATGAAATATTAGAAAGTCGAATGGGACAAATTGAAGGTGGGCATTACTACCGTAACCCTCTCTCACTACCGTAATCTCCACTACCGTAATCTCAACCACCGTACCCAATCTGCTCTCTGCTTCCTCCGCTCGCAGTTGCTCTTCGCGTACCTTTGCACACGCAAGCTGAACAGAGGGAATGAGCACTTTAGTACCTGCATCTATTCCAGTCATAGTCATTTTGAGATTATAACAGTAATTAAAAATCGATAATCGCGAACTCACTTTGAATCTCTTCTCGAGAACCTCAATCTTCTTATTCGCTTCTTCCAATTCATCGCAGTTCGAGAGAGTCTGCAATTAATTTATTTTAATCTATATTTTAATCCAATATCACATTCTGATATGGCAAAACACTTGTAAATTAAAGGGAAACATTTTAAAAAATGAATAAATATTCCTACCTCCATCGTTCCTTCCGATTTCACAGCCCTGCTTCGTTTATTCGGCTGAGTTTTCTCCATTACAATAAATCTGTAAATGTACACACAAAATTAGATTATAACTATATATTTTCAGGTATACCAACGGACAAGTGCACCGGTAGAAGGCTTTTATGTATTTCAAAACAAATAAAAACTTCTTTATTGACACAAACATTCTGAACGATGTGAATACACTTCAAGGGATGCTAAAATATTATTGAGAACCAAACTTCACAATCAACTAGCAAAATCAACAATTCTAACAACATCAATAAAATGGATCTGTGGAAATCTTCGTTTACAATCAAAATTCAGCCCATCAAATGGTACTCGAGTCAAACTCAGAGCCAAGAAGCGGCATAAATGTTATCACAGATTAAAGAATCGGTTTTACCGTGCATATACTGTGGAGTGGATGGGGCTACCGTATGCTCTGGCGTGAGTACTGTAGCCACGTCATCGTATGTGGGAGGATTTTGCGATTCACATAGGCCGACAATCTTGTGGGATCCACTCGCACGAGGCATCGAGGCAATTGGCGAGCTCTGAACAACACAGATTTTAGAAATTTTGAAACCGTCTACTTATTTTGGGGACTTATCTCAAATAAACAAACAACTGTAACTGAAATAAGCTACCATATCCCTGCCACCCGGGATCCTGTTACAGTGGCTTTGCCACTGCTGATTCATTCTCTTATACTCTGCTAATTGCTTGTGGAGTCCCGCGTTCTCCTTCAGAAGGTTTCTCCTGCATAGTAAATATAGCAAAACAATGAGAAAAAATGCTTAAAATAAGCGGAGCAAGTTGATTACCGATGATGGGAGATATGTTCCGCCTCTTCGTGTTTCCGATTCTTTTTCTTTTGTAGTTCCTTATTCTCTCGCATCAGTGCCTCACTAGAATATTCACTAATTCTTCTATAATCATTGCTAATTTCGGGTGCGTTACTTCAAGATGTGATGATCACGGTTTAGATTGGGATGGCTTCGCAATAAATGCCCTCATAATTCTGCATAATATCTGATCGGTCGCAGATTGGTGTAAGAGAGTGTTTCATTTCTTATTCAAAAAAGTGAGATTTCTTCCGAAACCGTCCCTAGTTTAGATGTTAAAGTCACTCACATTTTCTTCTCACTTTCTTCCTTAATTTTCTTCTTCTCATTCACAATTTTCTCGCAATTCGCACGAGAAACCGTGAGTGAATTCTTCAATCTGCAATCACAAATATACATTTAAAAATACGATGCAACTAGATGTTTTTCCTCCACACACTACACTCCTCATTTTTCGCCATCTATCTAGCGAAATTAGTCGATTTTCCTAACTAGTTCAACCTTTACTTCTAAAGTCGAATCACAAATACTTCATGTAATTTAAAAATCAAAGGAGAATGTAGGGGATTCAAATAGATATAGGTAAAAGGTAAATATAAAGGTGGTCCCGTCTTCAGCATGTTGTAACAGAATATTGCACTTTTCAGTGTGCATGAAATCTAGGCATATGCAGCATATTCAATCACTCACAATTGCCAGCCGGCGACCGCCGCCCCTTACTGCTGGTTTTAACACCATCACCAACTTGGACCAAGATATATTGCAATATAAATAAGACGACCAATCACTCACTCAGTAATACTCTTCTCTTTTTCCATCCGTAGCCGCGCCTCTTCCATCATTCGCAAGTCCACACTATAATTTAGAGAATAAGCCTGTTTATCAAGAAATGATGTTTAGATCTTTAAATTTACTTTGCTTGCAATTCGAAGACTCGATTCTGCAATACTCCCACATGCAGCTGCGACGCTCTGAAAGAGAGGAATAGGTAAAACAGACATACACTTGGTCCTATCATGAATTTTTTTCGTTATTTGGCAATCTATAATGTAAAAAAAATTCCCTCAGATAATGTTACCTCTACCTTGAATAATGGTCCGTTCATAAATTACGAAAAGCTTACTGGTTGCTGTCCCTGTACCAGTTCAGCTCCACTAATTTTTCGTTAATTGCCATTTCGAGTTGCTCCCTGAAAACATTCACACTTTTGAATCGCTCTTTCACATGCATGTATGTGATGTAATTAGATATGGGAAATCAGCTTCTCATTTCCAGAAGTTTAGCACATCATGTATAATTTTATGAATACTCACGATCGTTTGTAATTTCTATCCGCCACTTCCATCGCTGTGTTCAATTGCATGAAGAGATTGTCCCTCTCTTGAATGAGCGTATCGTAAACTTCAGGTGGAGCCCAACTAGAAAGAGGAGACAATAAGAGATTTAAGGAATTGTGGATTCTGTAGGAGCTTTTATTGCTGAAAACTCGGTTTGAGAAACTTGAATAACAGTGCTATTGGCAGAATAATTTTCTAAGAGAAAATAGATGAATTACCAACCCAGGAAGAGGAACACATTGGTGTACGTGTTGAGGCGGAGGTGGAGGTTGAGGTGCGACTGACCTTAAAGTATTTAAAATTAAAATAACAACAATAAATCATAAAATGAAGTAAATTTTTCGGGAAAAAACCTTCCATGAGCACGAAATTTTGTTGTACAACTCTTTCATTCTTAGAGCAACTTATAGTTTCAGAGTAAATTCCAATGCAAATTCTCACCCGCCAATCTTCGACTGCAAAGCTTGATTGAGTGTCCTCAAATCCTTCAGCGATGCCTTGAGTCTTTTCACTTGCTCGGTCAGATTATCGATCCTGTAACAGTTACCACTTTAAAAACAGTTACCACTTTAAAAAATAAGAAATTCTAATAATTTTCCGAGAAACTATTGCAATCTTTAGCATCCCAATCGATCAAACGAATAAGTACCGACGTAGTTTGTTGCTGCGACTCGGATACATCAGTGTCTGAATACGGTAACTCAACAGGGTCTCGTCCGGCCGATTGCAGTGCTGCAAATATCGATTGATTTTTTGGTAGCATTTCGAAAATTACCGTTTAACTAAAAAGAAAGACAAGAATATGAAACGCACATCTCTCCTCTTTATCCTTCATCAATCGCTCGTTCTCTCTCGTGAGTTCGCCGACTCTGAAAAGTGAAAACAAATTCATCAATTACGTCATAACTACGCAATCAGGAGAAGCAAAAGTATGAATTCGATGACCTACTTCACGTGTAGTTCGATATTCTCACGCTGAACGTCCACACTCACAATGGGCTTCGAATCTGCAAACTTATCATACATCTTGTATTTCCATAACTTTGCAACAATTTCCCTACCGCTAAATACCACTAAATACCGTACCCAGTCTCTGTTCCGCTTCCTCTGCTCTCAACTCTGCCTCTCGTGCCCTCGAACATGCACCCTGTAATCGATAAATGGATATTTATTCAGTTCAGGTTACCGTATCTCACCTTGAAAAGTTTTCGCAACCTCTCAATTTCATTCTTCGCATTTTCCAATTCACCCGAGTCACACAGATCGATAACCTCAATGAATTATAGTCCTCCCAATATCAGTATATTTATCTTATTTATTGATTATATTCCTTATGCAGTATCATTGTACACTAAATAATCCGATACGGTAGACACCGATCGATATTTCATAATTAAAATACCTCATTCTTCACTTCGATCTTTCCTCGTTTCCCTCCATTTGATCGTTTCTTCGACATTATCGAACTGAAGGCCATATTAAAATAATGAGTCGATTAGAATTGTGAGTTAATACAACTGTGCTTTCAAACACATTTGACACATACGACATGAACAGGGAATCTCTTTGTAAAAATGGTCTTCATCGATAATAAGTTGAGATAATAAGTTGACACGGAGATAATAGATAACAAACGGAATTCAATTCGAATCATTGACATGCATTGAGTACAGCGAGGTATAAAACGATAGCAACTATCACGATAAAAAGGGTACGTTTGGCACAATGGAGTGGAGACTGACAAGGGATGACCGCATAATCGATAAAGTTTCAGAATTTGGGTCGCAATCAGTGGGACCTATTTCAGTCAGTATAAAAATATATTCTATAGTGCTCGAAAACGGGTGGAGAAATCAATATCAACCATGCGTTCTTCCCTTGTAAACTCATATTATCAATCAAATATAAACAATTTAGCACTACGTAATCTACGAGGAAAATACATTATAAAAACAGAGAATCATATTGTGAATTTTATAATTTTGGCTAAAGTATCATAAAATGAAACCAGAAATATCAATAAAAGAATCATATTCGTATTCTAATATGAATGAATGAATAAACAAAAACCGTACGCTCGACCGAAGTTCCTATCAGCGTCGTCTCTCGCCACATTCATCTCATTGTAAAGATGGTCTCTCTCTCGAACGAGAGTACCGTAGACTTCAGGCGAAATCCATCTTAAAAGAAATACAGAGGTTAAAGATTAAACACTCAAAGTGACTAAAGAGTAGTCAATTTGCTAAGAATTATATTACAAAAAAAAAGAGAAATATTCTACTAATTAGTTTGAAATGAAAGATCAAAGATCAAAAACGAACCCGGGAGGCGGCGTGCAGCGATGGTCGAGTAGTCTAAAATATAAGTTAGTAAATATTGTGGAAGACAGATGGGTAAACACATCCTATTGGTTTAAATGAAATTCGCATATTTTATAATAATGAGAAAAATTGAACATTGAAAATTAAACGTACGATTTTCGAAGGAACTCAACTCAATGTATTCCTTTGCACTTGTCAGCTTATTGGAGATTTGATCCCGATTTTGAACCATTACGTTGTAGAAATAAATCTCGATGTATCTACAACACGTAGACCAGAGATCAACGATCAAAGGCGACACAAACTTATTATTAAGAGACCGTCCACGAGAGAACGTAACAAGGGGGTAGGGGTCCCGGATGAGAATTCGACAACCTACCCTCAAACTTTTTTTCATGGAATGAGCATCACGAATGCTGATCGCGATCATATATATTTAAGCTTGAAAAAATTTTTCGAGGTCAAAATTTTTTTTCAAAATTTTCAGACATTTTTTCGTCGAAAAATAAAGTTTTTTAGCAACAAGTATTATATTATACGCATTTTTACGCGCTGGTACCGAATTTGGTAGTTAAAACTGTGGAAACTCACTTTTAAGAAAGTTATGATCGAAAAATCAGATTTTTTTGTGAAAAATCGAAAATATTTTTTTCCCACCCCCCTTTAACGTAAAGCCACTTATATTTTCGGAATCTACATCAAAAAGTATGTTATGGGCCTTTTGGCTTAATTTTAAAAATAAGGATTTTGATCGAAATTTTGTCTCAAACTTGCATAATTCCTTATTTTTCGGTCGGCATTTTCTTACAAGTTTCTTACAGGTTCGTGTGTGTACCAAATTCCGATGTCAAATAGACAAACATATTCGGAAAGTATGAAAACATGTCTATATAGATAATCGAGAGTTAAAAAAAGACGTTTCAAATTTTTCCAAAATTCGTACAATTATCATAATAAAGTATCAAAGATCTGGGTTCTATGACGAACTATAGTTTCGACTTTGGGCTCAAAATGTTTGAATTGCAATATTAAATAAGTTTTCTGTTGGCACTCTTCGATTTCATACATTGGTTCATGTCGGAAAAAATTAAGACTCGGAAATGGCCAAAAAATGATATTCATAAAATATTTCTGAAAGTACCAGTAGCGTGGATGATGAAATATCTTAGCTGTGTAGTACACTCACAGAGTTGCATCAACTGACAAAAGGACAAGTTGATCCAACTTCTTCGAAAAAAATTGTTTTTTCTCGAAAATCACCAAAAATCAATAGTCCAAAATCCAAAAATATTTTTTTCCTGAAATATCTCCCCAATTCATCCATAAGTTACGTATAGCGCCCTATGTTACTTTATTGAGTATAAAGAAGCTTGAGTAACAGTTAGTTCTCCATAAAATTAGAAAATATTTTTGGATTTTGGACCATGACCCCGGGTTCATGGTGATTTTCGAGAAAAAAATTTTTTTCGAAGAAGTTGGATCAACTTGTCCTTTTGTCAGTTAATGCAACTCTGTGAGTGTACTACACAGCTAAGATATTTCATCATCCACGCTACTGGTACTTTCAGAAATATTTTATGAATATCATTTTTTGGCCATTTCCGAGTTTTAATTTTTTTTCCGACATGAACCAATGTATGAAATCGAAGAGTACCAACAGAAAATTTATTTAATATTGCAATTCAAACATTTTGAGCCCAAAGTCGAAACTATAGTTCGTCATAGAACCCAGATCTTTGATACTTTATTATGATAATTGTACGAATTTTGGAAAAATTTGAAACGTCTTTTTTTAACTCTCGATTATCTATATAGACCATGTTTTCATACTTTCCGAATATGTTTGTCTATTTGACATCGGAATTTGGTACACACACGAACCTGTAAGAAATTTGTAAGAAAATGCCGACCGAAAAATAAGGAATTATGCAAGTTTGAGACAAAATTTCGATCAAAATCCTTATTTTTAAAATTAAGCCAAAAGGCCCATAACATACTTTTTGATGTAGATTCGGAAAATATAAGTGGCTTTACGTTAAAGTGGGGTGGGAAAAAAATATTTTCGATTTTTCACAAAAAAATCTGATTTTTCGATGATAACTTTCTTAAAAGTGAGTTTCCACAGTTTTAACTACCAAATTCGGTACCAGCGCGTAAAAATGCGTATAATATAATACTTGTCGCTAAGTATTTCGAAACGTTATTCGACGAAAAAATGTCTGAAAATTTTGAAAAAGAAATTTGACCTCGAAAATTTTTTTCAAGCTTAAATATATATGATCGCGATCAGCATTCGTGATGCTCATTCCATGAAAAAAGTTTGAGGGTAGGTTGTCGAATTCTCATCCGGGACCCCTTTCCACTCTCTCGTGGACGGTCTCTTAAATTTACCGAGCGTTGGCAATATATTGGAAGCACGGTTTAGCGCGAGGTAAGAGATAATTAGACTAACTCGGTGTGTATCTGTGTACCCTTGTCGGAAAAAGAGGAACGACTGCTGCAGATGCTGCAGCCCACGACCGACTCGTTAGGACTAAAAAAGCGTTCCACGCCTCAGTAATATGCTGCATCTTGATTACCTCACGGGTTTATTCAATCGAAAATTGTTAAATTGACGTAGTATTCTGTTTCAGCAGTTCTTGATTGCGTTCAATCAATTCCTTCTCTGATTTCCTCAATCTGTCGACTTCCTTTCCATAGATCTTGATGCTGCAACGAATACATATACTCAGCGATGAAATAATCCACGAATACAGTAATATATGTGAAAATCAAATTTGAAGAGTATG
Source organism: Pristionchus fissidentatus (assembly GCA_036245785.1). Taxonomy (NCBI): domain Eukaryota; kingdom Metazoa; phylum Nematoda; class Chromadorea; order Rhabditida; family Neodiplogasteridae; genus Pristionchus; species Pristionchus fissidentatus. The sequence continues at coordinate 21,917,872 of BTSY01000002.1, forward strand.
AGAAGTGATAGGAAGGAATATTAGGATACCCACCGTTCTTTCAACCTCTTTGTCGTATTTGACTCTTCAAAAGGATTATCTGCAGCCCAGTCCGACTCATACAGCAAGATAGCATCCTGAGTGGAGTGAGCGGCTGAAAAACCACATTAATAAATAAAATAAAATAAAGAATACAACTTATAAAAACATAAATATAGACGTAACACTGCATTTTCTTATAAAGTTTACAATAAAGAGAAAACACGGAGAGTATGCACTGACATCTTTCCTGTTCAATCTTCGTGAGTCTCTCTACTTCCCTCATGAGCTCGCCCACTCTGCAAAAGAAACATTATTTTTAACTTTTCATTTCACATTTTTTTGTTGTTGTGCTTTCCTTCGTAATTTCCCAAAATAAGTGGAAAGCAAAAATATTTAAATGAAATACTTGGTATACAACTCGATGTTCTGCTTCTGAATGCCAACATAACACGCCTGCCACGTAAGGATCGAATAAACGCTGGTACATTCAAAAAGTCGAAAATGAGTTTGACACAGTTTTGAGTAGCCATTAGGGTCCCTCAAAAGATAGCGTCGCGCTTTTTCCCCAGAGATCGATTTCCTCGACGATAGACGACGTCGAAGTTGGCGGGGGCAAGAAGGAGGGCCTCTTTGGAGCTCTGTATCTTTCTTCAAAATGAGTATACCGGAAAATTTCCAACAGATGATCTGTGCAGGCTCATCTGCAGAACAACTCTATGTAATTGGGCCCACGGTATCACCTAAACTAATTAGTCCAACTAATTAAAACTTTTAATTTTAATTGTGTTTTCGGGCCCAGGATAATCTCGGCGTCATTTGGTAGAGCTCGTCAAGACGAATCGAATGATATGCTGAACTACGTGATTAATTTTGCATCTCTGCCTTTCATGGCCGAAAAACTATTTCGCACAACCCCACGCGTGACCTCTTGTTGTGTGAGAGAGAGCGAGAGACGCGCCGTCCCACAGTTCATGTGTCCACGGGCTCTTCCCTCATGTCCACAGCATAGCTCAGTCGGTAGCATGATAGCCCGTCTTTTTAAAAGTAGTGGGTTCAATTCCTTTTTTCGTCCAGAAGTTTTGTACATTTTTGCTAAGTCTCGATCGTGTATTTGTTGAAGAGAGAGAAAGAGGGAATTAAGAATGAGAAAACGACGAGCTCTAATAATGTGATTAAAATATATTTTTTTTACGTCTGAATCAGGAGACGAACAAGATGTCCGTCATTTTCCTCTTTTGTGCACAAAATGCGGATCAGTGACTACTCAAACACCTCGGGCGTCAAGCGCTCATCCAGCTGTGCAATTTGTAAAAAAAAGTTCGAAGTCAATAACAATGCCTATTGGGATTCAGCAAAAAATGTGCAAAACTTCTGGACGAAAAAAGGAATTGAACCCACTACTTTTAAAAAGACGGGCTATCATGCTACCGACTGAGCTATGCTGTGGACATGGAGGGAAGAGCCCGTGGACACATGAACTTTGGGACGGCGCGTCTCTCGATCTCTCTCACACAACAAGAGGTCACGCGCGTGGGGTTGTGCGAAATAGTTTTTCGGCCATGAAAGGCAGAGATGCAAAATTAATCACGTAGTTCAGCATATCATTCGATTCGTCTTGACAAGCTCTACCAAATGACGCAGAGATTATCCTGGGCCCGAAAACACAATTAAATTTAAAAGTTTTAATTAGTTGGACTAATTAGTTTAGGTGATATCGTGGGCCCAATTCATAGGTCACCACGCCTGAGGCTCCACCCACGTATCCCTATACGTGGATGCACGCTGCCCCAAAGGATTTCTTTGGGGCACGGTGCAAGCATGTATAGGGAGGGGATCATGGTCCAAAATGAGTTTTGGGTTGGTCCCACCAAAGTCAAAGTGGCATACTGTAACTTCACCGCCGGGGTCCGGCAGTGAAAACAGACTACCGTAACCCATGCTACCGTAACCCGGAAATACGAAATTGACAATACAGACCCCTGGTATGTTGCATGAGGTAGACCTCGAGTTGTCATTGTCTGAGGGGGATACCGTAATCACCCTACCGTACTCTCGACTACAGTAACCTACCGTAAGACGGATTTGCAAAAGTGTCCCAATCGGTTCGGGATTTTTATAGAAGATGCCCCTCGCGTAGGCAAAGCGTGTGTGGCATACCGCACCCCATCTACAGTACTCCAGGCTACAGTAACCTACCGTAATACCAAAATACGAAAATGATCCAATCGGCTCGGGATTTTTGTAGGAGGTAGACCTCGAGTAGGCAAAGTATTTGCGGCATACCATTATGTTCCTACAGTATCTACGGCTACCGTAACCTATCGTACTACGAAAATACGAAAATGACCAATTCGACTCGGTAAGGTTACTGTAGCCGTGGATACTGTAGGAACATAATGGTATGCCGAAAATACCTTGCCTACTCAAGGCCTGCCTTATATAAAAATCCCGAGCCGATTGGATCATTTTCGTATTTTGGTAGTACGGTAGGTTACTGTAGCCTGGAGTACTGTAGATGGGGTGCGGTATGCCACACACGCTTTGCCTACTCGAGGGGTATCTTCCATAAAAATCCCGAGCCGATTGGGACACTTTTGCAAATCCGTCTTACGGTAGGGTTACTGTAGCCGAGAGTACGGTAGGATGATTACGGTATCTCCCTCAGGCAATGACAACTCGAGGTCTACCTCATGCAATATACCACGGGTCCGTATTGTCAATTTCGTATTTCCGGGTTACGGTAGCATGGGTTACGGTAGTCTGTTTTCGCTGCGAGACCCCGGCGGTGAAGTTACAGTATTCCACTTTGACTTTGGTGGGACCAACCCAAAACTCATTTTGGACCATGACCCCTGTACATGCTTGCACCGTGCCCCAAAAATCACCATGAATAGGGGGTCAGGCTTGCACGCTGCCCCAAAGACTGCCTCCACGTCTGGTGAGGTATGGCCCAATTACATATAGTTGTTCTGCAGATGATCCTGCACAGATCATCTGTTGGAAATTTTCCGGTATACTCATTTTGAAGAAAGATACAGAGCTCCAAAGAGGCCCTCCTTCTTGCCCCCGCCAACTTCGACGTCGTCTATCGTCGAGGAAATCGATCTCTGGGGAAAAAGCGCGACGCTATCTTGTGAGGGACCCTAATGGCTACCCAAAACTGAAATAATATTGGGGGGTCACAAAATGTACCAGGCCCCCTTTGATTTGACTCGATCCTTACGTGACAGGCGTGATAAACGTCTCGTTTCGAATCTGAAAGTGTGATTATTAGCGAGAGAAATCAATTTCTAAACTACTCTAATCTTGCAATATTATACTATACTCTTAATACCGTACCTAGAAGCCTCTCCGCAGCCTCAGCTCTCAACTCTGCGTTTAGTGCTTTCTCGCATGCATCCTGTAAATCGATATTTGTATTGTTCCACGTACCGTAATCTCACCTTCAACAGTTTGTTTAATCTCTCAATTTCCTTCTTCGACTCCTCCAATTTATCAGAATCACTCAACGTGATCATCTGAAAATAATACCTCTTTCATTATTATATTTGATATTTCATGTTTGAAATTATATTATAATTTTTTTACTAACAATAAGACTCAAACTGCACACTGGAAATGCCAACTGTTAACTGAAGTCGATCATTTTCTGAAACTGCCCACCTCCTGTTTTACTTGTTGTCCAGAAGTCGCTCTTCTCTTTGACATACCGAACCTGCAGGCTCAAATTATGAAATAGAAGATTGAAAGAGTCAGATAATGTTAATGTGCAGACAAACACATTTCAGAGCAAACACCGTACAGTGTAAAAAATATTTAGTTATTAAATTATTTCAGATAGTCTTCAAAAAAAGAAAAGAACAATAACGATAATGTATGGATTGCAACAAAACGAAACATCATACTATTAGCTCCGGAAAGAAAAGCAGAAACTTTCAGTACTACCCAATTATTACTGATATAATTTACATCATTGATTGTTGCTATGAACATAATTCTCATCTGTTGGTATACTTAAATAAGCTCATAGGGAGGGGGCTTCACGGCCTCTTCATACTCAGGGCTCTCCTTCTTGAAATGTACGGTAGGGCAGTGGGTAGGAGGGATATTAGATCTGTGGATGTGACGTACGGTAGATCTGAGAGTGGAAGGTACCGTAGGTCTAGGGGTGGGAAGTACGGTAGTGTTGAGAGTGGGAGGTACCTCAGGTCTAAGGGTTGCAAGTACGGTAGGTCTAAGGATGGGAGGTACGGCAGAATTGAGAGTGGCCGTTACGGTAGGCCTGAAGATTGCAGGTACGGTAGGTCTAAGGATGGGAGGTACGGTAGGCTTGAGAGTAGGAGGAACGGTATGATTGCGAGTGGGAGCTAAGTTAGGATTGAGAGTGGGAGGTACGATAGGACTGGCAGTGGGAAGTACGACAGGACTGAGGGTCGGAGGTACGGTAGGCTGGGTAACGGCGGTAGGGCGTGGACTTCTAGGTGCGGTTTTTCCAAATGCTGTAGTAAGTGAGGTGGAGGGAGGCATCGGAATGGGATTGACCGGCTGATTACCCTGGAAGAAAAATAAGAATGCATATCAGTGCGTTCGCGTAAGGATTTCAATCCCTCCGTACAGCAAAAAGTGACTAGTTGTTCATTTCACATATTCTGATAGCCCTTGGTATGCTCTATCGAAATATGATTCATTCATGATGTGATGTCTCTAATTTGCATAATTACAGCAGGTCAAAGTTGAGCTATATTCACTGTTTTTGAACTGTAGTTCGTTAGAAAGAAGAGATAGGGATTTGGTTGTTTCAGCACTATTGACCGCCTTGACGAGCTGCATCTACGTGTATAATTTGTTTATGCAAACTTTTATTTCTAAAAAATCATGAAAATTTTAAAGACGATTTTCTCGAAAACTAAGCAAAAGATGATTCCTATTTTTTTATATGTCGTGGCCATGGTCATTAGCTATCGAACAAGCACAACCAAACACGTTTTGGAGGGTGGGTATAGACTCAAATCATGGAAATACGGATCGTTCCTAATCGAGAGGAACCCCTCATTTCGCCCTCATTCCACCCATTCGACGCGGATTGCGCGGTCTAAAATGGCAGATTCACGTGCATTTCAGCCGATTCTCTCTCCATTCCTCTCATTTGAACCTATTTAGACCGCGCAATAAGTGTGAGGGGTTCCTCTCGATTAGGAACGATCCGTATTTCCATGATTTGAGTCTATACCCACCCTCCAAAACGTGTTTGGTTGTGCTTGTTCGATTGCTAATGACCATGGCCACGACATATCAAAAAATAGGAATCATCTTTTGCTTCGTTTTCGAGAAAATCGTCTTTGAAATTTTCATTATTTTTTTAGAATTAAAAGTTTGCAAAACTTATTATACACGTAGATGCAGCTCGTCAAGGCGGTCAATAGTTCTGAAACAACCAAATCCCTATCTCTTCTCTCTCTGACGAACTACAGTTCAAAAACAGTGAATATAGCTCAACTTTGACCTGCTGTAATTATGCAAATTAGAGACATCACATCATGAATGAAGCATATTTCGATAGAGCATACCAAGAGCTATCAGAATATGTGAAATAAACAACTAGTCACTTTTTGCTGTACGGAATTTTGCCAATATCTGCGCTCCTTACGCGAACGCACTGATATCCGGGATTACGTTAGTTTATTCTTGACGTAATTTCCTCATTCCGCCGTCTGAATTCGCAATTAGTAGATTACACTCCTCACCTCTCTTTCCATATTCTCCTTGGCGTACTCGTGGTATGCCAGCCAACTCTTCTTGTAGAAATCAAGCTGCTCCCGTAGAATTCGGTTGGACACAGCATATTGACCACTGAAATGTATACTTGCAGATTACCTATCGATGACGCAATCCGATGAACTCACATTACTACAGCCTTCTGTTTCTTCGACTCGTACACTTCAATGAGCTCCTCTTTCATTTTCTTCTTCTTCTCACGAAGATGATCGACTTCTTCCTTCTTCTCTTTCAATTTCTTCTCAAGACTGAAATACCTTTGATTAGCTAACCCTTCAGAAAATAAAGTACATTTTCAAATAATTTTAAAAATATTTTAAAGCTCGTAAAAAGGACACTATGGTAATATGAATCTCTTCGTTCAAAATAAGCTAAATAGTGTGGTTCATGAAGAAACGTTGAACGGGAAGAGAAAAGGAAAGGCGCAATAACTAACTCGGTGGCGTCCTTATTTCCCTCCTTTTCCTTATTGACTTCAGCAGTTAATTCCTTGATTCTCTTCCTCATCTTTTCTCTCTCTTTCAGTTGACACTCAGGCAGTCCCTCTCTCAGTATCGCATCCAACTTCGCCTGCAGATCCTCGCTGCAATTATTATATTTGTATAAGAAAGTATTTTCCACGTCATTTACTAATCGATATTTCAGTCTAAAATACATAATTAAAACGCGTTCTCCGTAAGAGCGCAGTGAAGGGTCGGGTAAAGTTGCACAACTCGGCCAAAATGATCGCCCTAGGCTCAAACTTTGGTAACATGGCCCCTAGGGGTAATGTATACTACAACCACAATATTGACCCGAAATCTCAAGTTTTAACCTACCAAATCGATTTTTTTCAAACTTTTGATTTTGATGTCGTGTTATATATCATTCGAAAGAGCATGAAAAGTTGTGCCAGAAGCCATGTTTTTGCTGGATTCGAGTCCAGGAGAAGACAGAAATAAAGCAAAATCGAAATTTTTTGGCTGTTTTAGCGAAACATTGATCTGGCTACCCCACTCATAATGCCCGCCAGGAAACCATTCTTCTGCATAACATATTAGGGGCATATGTGATCAAATTTCTGGTTTGAAATTGGCACATTTTCGGTGCCATCGTAGTGAGATCACTGCTCGTTTGACACATACTCATTTTAAATAATTTAGTACAAATGTAAATATTTTATGAACCATACCTGCTAGGCCTAATTTTCTTTCGGAAACATCTTCTGCATGTGCGGCGAGCTCTAAAACTCCAAATATGGATACATTTCTTCAATTTATCAAACAATTTCAAATGTTTTCATCTAGAATCTACGACTCTAAAATTAGGCGTTGAAAATCTCGTTCCTACGAGAACCCACTCCTTCGAGAATAGCCTTAAAATATGCGTATGATATTTTTAAGCAAGTTTACTGTTCACAATATTTTGATTGGCCCACAATTTCAAGGCGAAATAATCAAAATCACTGAAATGGTTGAAATTTTTTCGTTTAATAATTATTTCTGAAACCATGAGCATTCAGTTTGGCGAGATATTTGTCACATATGATACACTTATGGTACTACATCAACTGGCAAAAGAATAGCAACTTTAAGAAGAAAAATATTGTTCGAAAAAAAACCATGAACCCGGGTTAATGATCCAAAATTGAAAATATGTTTTTGCTTATTTATGCTCAAAATTACGTCACAGAAGAAGTTTTGAGACCAAAACTACATTTTATACCATTTGCTACCTAGTGGCTATCAAATATCGGTTGTATTTCATGGTTTTTTTCGAAAAATATTTTTCTTCTTAAAGTTGCTAAACTTGCTTAAAACTATCATACGCATATTTTGAGGGTATTCTCGAAGGAGTGGGTTCTCGTAGGAACGAGATTTTCAACACCTAATTTTAGAGTCGTATAAGGGTGTCCGGAAAGTTTTTTCACCTTTTCACGGAAATGCACCTCCCTCTTTTCCTATTATCCGCATGGACTATTGCTGTAACACGTAAGTGTGAGATAAGGCAACAACATAAGAAATTTAGCCTATTTTTTGTATTGATATAACTAATGAAAAATAGTGACCAGGAGGTGCAAATTTTCTAAAATTTTCGAAAAACGAAAAGTGAAAAAACTTTCCGGACACCCTTATAGATTCTAGATGAAAACATTTGAAATTGTTTGATAAATTGAAGAAATGTATCCACATTTGGAGTTTTAGAGCTCGCCGCACATGCAGAAGATGTTTCCGAAACAAAATTAGGCCTAGCAAGTATGGTTCATAAAATATTTACATTTGTACCAAATTATGTAAAATGAGTATGTGTCAAACGAGCAGTGATCTCACTACGATGGCACCGAAAATGTGCCAATTTCAAACCAAAAATGTGATCACATATGCCTCTAATATGTTATGCAGAAGAATGGTTTCCTGGCGGGCATTATGAGTACCGTTACTTGATAAAAAAGCGCGCGCGAGATGACAATTTGTCCAAAAATGTGACAAAAAACGACAAATGGATGAAGCTCGTCGTTGTGTGTCTCTACGGTCACAATTTTATGGAATTTTATAGTTTTCATTGTGCTTTTTCATTCTGTGTTTTTAAAATAATAATTTTAATTAATAAATAATGAAGGAATACGCTAATTTTGATTTGAGTACCTCCCCGCTCTCGCTGGCGGAATTGTGGTGTGGCGCAAATCGCGACGGTGTACTGTAAATCAAATCGTCAAGCTTTCCTGTTTTTTGGCAAGTAGCCAACTCTCACGGCTTCTCTTGAATTTTGTTTTATTTATTTAAATCTTGTTTATTTATTCATTTTCATTATATTTCTTGTTCTAATCGTGAGCCAGGTCAGTTTGACCCCTATGAGAGCTGGTTCACGGTTGCACCACCTCGCGTTCTGTTCCGAAACGAGTCTGCCAGTTTGTACACTGCAAAACCATCATGTTTCCTCTCATTTCTTTCAATATTTTTGGGCCTATTGCTTGCGTTCCTTGTTTCCGACCGTTTCCCCAGCTGCTTGCGCAACTCTGTCGCTGTTCTGATTGTGCGCCGTTGTTTTTCGCACACTTTCAAATCACGTAATTCCGCGTAATTGCAGGGTCGGTCGGGGACGAGTGCGCGGCTGGCTCGACTACGTCAAATATGGACCGCCGCCATATCAGATGGGTCCTTTTTATAAGGACCGTTATACAAATAATGAATTTTAATTTTTCTTTGGACTGATTAGGTTTTGAGTTCCTAAAACTACCTAGAAATAGGTGGTCGAGCGTGTCTAGATAGGAGTCGCTCTCTATCTTAACAGTTTCCCTGAACTTTTGCCAAAGATATTACAAGTATAATGAATAATTTTACCAGTTCTGGTTGTGAAGAAAGGAGGGTTTATGAATGGGGCTAAAAATAGTATCTTTATAATACTTATTTCGGTGTTGGCTTGTGCGGAACTTTGCAGTTCCCCCGGTGTCCGCCCGCCCCCTTCCGTGCTCGTTTCTCTCTCTCTCTCTCTCTTGGACCTTCCGCCTGCTCTCTTCATTCGTCACTGTTTGTTTATTTTGTTTGTGATTTCGAGATTTAAAAATGTGATTATAAATCTTTATTTGGTTTATGACAATCGATAATGCAAGGGTATTTCAAGTTTGATACATGGTACTTTAGTCATGAATGGGCAATCCCCCCTTATCCACAATTTGCTGCAGCTTCGTCTGCATGTGCTTGATGAGGTTTTGGCACAGGGGAATAGTCACTTTCTCGGCCCAGAATTTCTTCACTGCTTCCTCCAGTTCCTGAATTCCGCTCATCCTATCCGCGTTGACGTGTTTCTTCATCAGTGCCCAGATTGTTTCCACAGGATTCAAGTCTGGGCTCTCTGGTGGCCACAACTCAGTCTAAAATATGTCTTTTTTGTCATTGCAGATTTCTTTTAAGAGCTATATAGCTTTGGCGGTAGAATAAATTTGTATCCATACCAGGATATTCTCGTTCTTCAAGAATCGCTTGGTAGATTTCGAGATGTGAGCCGGTGCCGAATCTTGCACCAATATCCCGATGGGTCCGTACACTTGCCTAAGATAAACGTGAATAACAGTCAGTAAAAATGAGAATAGTGTTGATTATATATCAATTTTCGTACCACGATACGTAGTAAATTATGTTCGGAACAAGAGGAATAAATTAATTTGAAATTTCCTGACTTTCTCCACTCGACATAGTTGTGGTAGAGAATTCGCTGATATGTGGGAGAGTCGACACGCGCAGCATCATCACCAGTTAGAATGATGAGATCGGAGGCTCCGCGCCACGAAATCGATCCCCAAACGAGCAACTGGGAAGATTAGTGAAAAACTGTTAGATATTGGAAATCACACCTTCACTGGGTATTTGGGTGCACTTTGAACTGCATGGGCTCGGTCACGCACGAAAATAGTTCTGGAGGTCTTTTCCAAGTAGATCCAACTCTCGTCACTGAAGGAGTGAGTCAAAAACTGCTCGTGGTTGTCGAGTGCCCTTTGACAGTAGTCCACTCGAACTAATCGATTTGCGAGACGGACCATGTGGCCGTACCGCAATCGAAACCTGCGGAATCCCAACTCATCCCTCCACACGTGTACAACGTGCTCACTCACCTGGAATACAGTGGTTTAGTAATTATCGATTTTTTATGAATAGGGAGATTTAAGAGCGATTTATTCTCTTTGCAGTACGATAGTTATTGATTTTCTATGGACTACGGTAGTTATCTATTTTCGTTGCAGCACGGTAGTTATTGGTATTCGTTGCAGTACGGTAGTTATCGGTTTTTGATGCAGTACGGTAGTTATTGATTTTCTATGGACTACGGTAGTTATCGATTTTTGATGCAGTACGGTAGTTATTGATTTTCAATGGACTACGGTAGTTATCGATTTTTGATGCAGTACGGTAGTTATTGGTATTCGTTACAGTACGGTAGTTATCGGTTTTTGATGCAGTACGGTAGTTATTGATTTTCTATGGTCTACGGTAGTTATCGATTTTTGATGCAGTACGGTAGTTATTGATTTTCTATGGTCTACGGTAGTTATCGATTTTCGTTGCAGTACGGTAGTTATTGATTTTTATGGAATACTGTAAACGCCTCACTTTGAGATCTGTTTCCGTCTTGATGACCTCGATGATCTTAGTAACAGTGATGGTTCCGTTCTTCTCGTACAACTTCTCGATGAGTTGTCTCACAGTGGGGTGCAAGTCTTTGGGTACGGTAGATGGAGAGTACGGTTTGGGACGCTTCTCCTTCCGATTCAGTTGGCGACGCACAGCGGATTCGCTCAATCTGATCTTCTTTCTTGTCCACAGGAGTCGCGAAATCTGCTTACAGGTAAGCCCGTCATCTCTCCATTGTTGAATGTCGTCACGAGGGTGGTACCCCATCGAAATTCTGAAACAATAGGTTTCTGTCGAATAGAAAAATCAATTGTGCGATAAAATACGGATAATCAATAATGAGTAAGGCAGATCAAAGATCAACACGAAAGATCGAAGATCAACACGAAAGATCAAAGATCGACATGGTAGATGATTGATGGATACGATAGATCAATAATAGATACGGTAGATCAATAATGGATACGGTAGATCAATAATGGATACGGTAGATCAATAGCGGGTACGGTAGATCAATAATGGATACGGTATATCAATAGCGGGTACGGTTGATCAATAATGGGTACGGTAGATCAATGATCATAGAAAAGAAGCACAATGATCAAAAATATTGATTAAGTCATTCAAGATTCATTAAAAAGACAGTTGAATCTTAGCCGATGTTGAAACAGTTGGAATCGATGCAGACATATCCCCTATTTGCATGCGTCTGTGCATGATAATCTACTGTTTAGCATGCTGATTAGAGTCATTTCCACTTACAATCTTCTCCGAGATCTGCCTTTATTGTGATTGCTCAGTTCTTTTTAATTTGTTTTTTTTTCTCACAATTTCGTTCAATCTATTTATTCAATGCAGAATGTGGTGGCTCGTTCTTTTATCGACCACGGCTGGACCAGAATGGGAAGTTGTCGATGAGGACCTCATTCGGGGTCCCGGGCAAGTGGGACAATCGATTCGAGTCATGCATCCGTCCAGGGATCCGACACTTGAGAGACTCGGTATCCTCAAGTACTCAGATAAAGGCAAGAAGAAAGTGGAGGCAGAGAGAAATCGAAGATTGCAGCCAGGACAAAATACCCCGCCCCCTAAAAGGAAAAGCAAAGTAAGTGCTGACCTATAATCTCACAATATTTTGAATATTATTAACTCAGGTTCGATTTGCCTCCGGTCCTGCTGCGTCCTCTACAACCCCTTTCCTCCCGATTACGGTAGCGCTGCCCACTATGACTACCGTATCCCCCTCCTTCCCGATTACGGTAGCGCCGCCCACTATGACTACCGTATCCTCCTCCTTCCCGATTACGGTAGCGCCGCCCACTATGACTGCAGTATCATATCCCGCCAATAGCTCATTAGCGAGTTTGCCTGGTTCGGCTTCTCTATCTCATACCTCTTCTTCCGTTGCCCCTTCTGCTCTCCCTACCTTGTTTCCCACTCTGTCCACTCCGTATCTCCATCCTAGCAGCACCCAAATACCCGCTCAACTAGCTGGTCCACTACAATCGATCACTCCTATCAGTGCTCTCACGCAACAGGCAGCTACTGCAACAACAGGTAAATATATTGAAGTTGATTATTACGTTGATACCATACAGTACTATGCGCCTAACTTACCGTACTATGCGTCTACCGTACTCGTAGGCGCGTATACCGTGCTTGTAGGCGCGTCTACCGTACTCGTAGGCGCGTCTACCGTACTCGTAGGCGCGTCTACCGTACTCGTAGGCGCGTCTACCGTACTCGTAGGCGCGTCTACCGTACTCGTAGGCGCGTCTACCGTACTCGTAGGCGCGTATACCGTGCTTGTAGGCGCGTCTACCGTACTCGTAGGCGCGTCTACCGTACTCGTAGGCGCGTCTACCGTACTCGTAGGCGCGTCTACCGTACTCGTAGGCGCGTCTACCGTACTTGTAGGCGCGTCTACCGTACTTGTAGGCGCGTCTACCGTACTTGTAGGCGCGTCTACCGTACTTGTACTCCACCCCTACAGTATCGGCAAAAACATCTACCGTATATTTCAGATCCCGCGGTGTTTCTTCTCATTCAGTCAGTCAACGAGATGCGTCGTGACGTCTCTGTGCTGGCCTCAACACTGAGCAACTTCATCCTTTCCTACGGTCCACTACTCCATACTGCAGTAAACGAAGCGCGATCAGCATCCAACGAGGTACTAAATATAGATTTAGCAATTTGATCGTTTGAAAAATAATCGATAATTACAGGTTTCGGGCATTGCATTAAAATTGGACAAGATTCAAAAGCAGGGTGAGGCGACGGCGATCACACTGGACACACTCGTAGCTACAGCACCTGGCCAGAACGGTAAAGAATTAATTTGAAAGTAATCTAAATACTATCCGCATACAGTAACCAAATTCGGCTACCGAATGTTAAGCTCAATCAATAAAGTATAGTTAATTAATATTCATCATTCCGGATCATTTTTCTATTTCAGCCTTCGTCTATGACATCTTGACGAAGGAGCAAGTCGACCATATCGACATCAATCAAAAAGTGGAAAACCTGGCTACATCAATGGAAGTGCTGCTATGGAAGCACGACAAAGCACAGATGCTGCTCAATCTCAAGTTGAGGACCGACAAGGCGCGAGTACGCTTTCTCATTGAGGTGAGACAATCATATTCTTAAAAGGAGTAATTGGATTTGAAAGCCTTATTTTCTTCAAAATAAATTGATTATCGATCGATATTTCAGGCTAGCTTACACCGACGTTCGTACTCAACACGTGACTGTCGCGACAGCGCACGGAAGAGAATCGTCCACAGAGTCAACTCCTACGCAGCGACAAGGGCACGTGAGTTGCACTCACGTGACGATAGTGGTGCAGTCCCACCCTCATCAGCACCAGCGTGTACCGTACCCTCTGCTCTGCCTACCGTATCCCACCATGTCTCCCTACCCATGACAATGCCCAATCCATACGCGTCCGTTGCTTCATGTGTCCCTAATTCACCTTCTCATGCTTCTCATAATACCGTAACCCAATCGATTAACTCTATGTCTCTGCCCACCCTGAATCCGTCGCAAAATGTACTTCCCTCTATTCAAATCTCTGCATCCCCTCATCAGTTCTTGGCTCAGTCCCACTCCCTTCTCTCTTCTAATAGACCTCTGACTGATTCATCGGACGACGGCTCTGCTAGTTTTATCCCAACCAAGAAGATAAAGAGCGAACATGATTAGACATAACGATATTACCAATCCCATCTCATAACCCGTCTTTTGAATTGCCATTTCATGCGTTAAATACTGTTGCATTATCGATTGTCATAAACCAAATAAAGATTTATAATCACATTTTTAAATCTCGAAATCACAAACAAAATAAACAAACAGTGACGAATGAAGAGAGCAGGCGGAAGGTCCAAGAGAGAGAGAGAGAGAGAAACGAGCACGGAAGGGGGCGGGCGGACACCGGGGGAACTGCAAAGTTCCGCACAAGCCAACACCGAAATAAGTATTATAAAGATACTATTTTTAGCCCCATTCATAAACCCTCCTTTCTTCACAACCAGAACTGGTAAAATTATTCATTATACTTGTAATATCTTTGGCAAAAGTTCAGGGAAACTGTTAAGATAGAGAGCGACTCCTATCTAGACACGCTCGACCACCTATTTCTAGGTAGTTTTAGGAACTCAAAACCTAATCAGTCCAAAGAAAAATTAAAATTCATTATTTGTATAACGGTCCTTATAAAAAGGACCCATCTGATATGGCGGCGGTCCATATTTGACGTAGTCGAGCCAGCCGCGCACTCGTCCCCGACCGACCCTGCAATTACGCGGAATTACGTGATTTGAAAGTGTGCGAAAAACAACGGCGCACAATCAGAACAGCGACAGAGTTGCGCAAGCAGCTGGGGAAACGGTCGGAAACAAGGAACGCAAGCAATAGGCCCAAAAATATTGAAAGAAATGAGAGGAAACATGATGGTTTTGCAGTGTACAAACTGGCAGACTCGTTTCGGAACAGAACGCGAGGTGGTGCAACCGTGAACCAGCTCTCATAGGGGTCAAACTGACCTGGCTCACGATTAGAACAAGAAATATAATGAAAATGAATAAATAAACAAGATTTAAATAAATAAAACAAAATTCAAGAGAAGCCGTGAGAGTTGGCTACTTGCCAAAAAACAGGAAAGCTTGACGATTTGATTTACAGTACACCGTCGCGATTTGCGCCACACCACAATTCCGCCAGCGAGAGCGGGGAGGTACTCAAATCAAAATTAGCGTATTCCTTCATTATTTATTAATTAAAATTATTATTTTAAAAACACAGAATGAAAAAGCACAATGAAAACTATAAAATTCCATAAAATTGTGACCGTAGAGACACACAACGACGAGCTTCATCCATTTGTCGTTTTTTGTCACATTTTTGGACAAATTGTCATCTCGCGCGCGCTTTTTTATCAAGTAACGGTAGGGTAGCCAGATCAATGTTTCGCTAAAACAGCCAAAAAATTTCGATTTTGCTTTATTTCTGTCTTCACCTGGACTCGAATCCAGCAAAAACATAGCTTCTGGCATAACTTTTCATGCTCTTTCGAATAATATATAACACGACATCAAAATCAAAAGTTTGAAAAAATCGATTTGGTAGGTCAAAACTTGAGATTTCGGGTCAATATTGTGGTTGTAGTATACATTACCCCTAGGGGTCATGTTACCAAAGTTTGAGCCCCGGGCGATCATTTTGGCCGAGTTGTGCAACTTCACCGACGTTCTTACAGAGAACGCGTTTAAAGTACTTCCTGATAGCTGGATCAACCAACAGAAAAATCACCAAAATTCATTTCGCTTCCAACAATATCACGATGCACTGTGTTCTTCTATGTTTCACTCAGTGCTTAAGAGAGCATCCACGAGAGGCCGGGGCTTAGGAGGAAGGGCCACGGATGGCTTTTTTGCAACCTATCCCAATAACTTGGGGCTGAAGTCAGTATCACGAGTGCTGATATTTAGCCAAGTAACTAAGGTTCTGGGTCCCGCACCGAAAAGTTACAGTAACCCTACCTTCCGACATCGATTTTTTTACCATTTTAAAAAGTAGGTTTTTATAGGTTTTCTAGGTGTATTTTGCGAAAAAAAAGAACAATGAAAATATTTTTAAAGCGATCTGAAAAAGAGAAAGGCTCGAAAATCAGAAATTTCTCACTTTTTTTACTTTCCTGAAAAATAATTCCACACGTTTTAAAAAGTCACTTATATTTTTGGATTCTACATCAAAAACTACGTATAGTACTATATTTCATATGAGGTTTAGTGCGCATTCCCGACTATAGCAAAGTGAAGAAGATCGCGTCTTCAGAACTATTCAGATGCAGGGATGATGAAATCGAAATGATTGTAATTTCCTTTGCACTGATTTCGCACAGTATTTCATTCTAATCATAATTACTATAATATGGAAAGTGTTGAACGTCGATCTGAGCAATTTCGAAATTTTAAAAATATTTTTCCGATTTTTATATCGTTTTTAAATATTTGTCTTACCCTCTTATGTGTACATAAATGTGACCTATCTATTTTATTCATGTTTTATAATTAGTTCAGAGTGATATCTACTCTAAAAGAACATAAATTTATCGGATATTACATCTGGCGAATTTTTAGAACTTGATGCCAGGAATCGCCAAAAGTTGATAAAATTGAATTTTAGTAGACTTTTATTTCGTTCGCTCAATTGGTGTTAAATGCGCTGGGGATATGTTTGTTTTTGTTTATTTGGCATGCTAAAGGTTTGCTGGTTTGCGTTTTTGCTACCTGAGATCCTAGAAATGAAGTCCCGTTCTCGAAGACTCTCAATAAGGGTGGACTAAACCTACTCCAATTTAGAGTTGACCTCGTGAGAAAAATGATCGATTTTTTTCACTGAAAATGAGATATTATCGGAGATTAATTGATTTCGAGATCTCGAAATTCGTGTGATATCTCGAAATTCTTTAGAGAACTCGAATCATTTTCGATGAAAATTGATAGATTTGGCATATTTTGTAGATTTGTTAGTAAAGTGCAGACTCTATAGCTCGATATTCGACCCCTTTGTTCACTCTTTCTCGAGAATATGAGATAATTGAATTAGTGAATTTCGAGATTCTCATTTTCTCTCTCACGACTCGTGAGTCACGAGGGTAACCCTAGTCCAATTTTGAAGTACCCGAATGCTGATATTTCCCGGAGCAGCTTAAAATCGAAGAACTCTACTCGCATGTTCCTGGTTCCTGCGAGGAGCAAATTGTATTCGCTGGTACTGCGAAATTTTCCGAGAAACGGAGAGAAATGCCAGGGGGTAAGCGAGAGTCCGTTTCGCCGTAACAAATTCAAACAGTAAACTCTAGTTCTTACTGAGCAAATCATTTTCAGCAGCAGCGAATACAATTTGCTCCTCGCAGGAACCAGGAACATGCGAGTAGAGTTCTTCGATTTTAAGCTGCTCCGGGAAATATCAGCATTCGGGTACTTCAAAATTGGACTAGGGTTACCCTCGTGACTCACGAGTCGTGAGAGAGAAAATGAGAATCTCGAAATTCACTAATTCAATTATCTCATATTCTCGAGAAAGAGTGAACAAAGGGGTCGAATATCGAGCTCTAGAGTCTGCACTTTACTAACAAATCTACAAAATATGCCAAATCTATCAATTTTCATCGAAAATGTTTCGAGTTCTCTAAAGAATTTCGAGATATCACACGAATTTCGAGATCTCGAAATCAATTAATCTCCGATAATATCTCATTTTCAGTGAGAAAATCGATCATTTTTCTCACGAGGTCAACTCTAAATTGGAGTAGGTTTAGTCCACCCTTATTGAGAGTCTTCGAGAACGGGACTTCATTTCTAGGATCTCAGGTAGCAAAAACGCAAACCAGCAAACCTTTAGCATGCCAAATAAACAAAAACAAACATATCCCCAGCGCATTTAACACCAATTGAGCGAACGAAATAAAAGTCTACTAAAATTCAATTTTATCAACTTTTGGCGATTCCTGGCATCAAGTTCTAAAAATTCGCCAGATGTAATATCCGATAAATTTATGTTCTTTTAGAGTAGATATCACTCTGAACTAATTATAAAACATGAATAAAATAGATAGGTCACATTTATGTACACATAAGAGGGTAAGACAAATATTTAAAAACGATATAAAAATCGGAAAAATATTTTTAAAATTTCGAAATTGCTCAGATCGACGTTCAACACTTTCCATATTATAGTAATTATGATTAGAATGAAATACTGTGCGAAATCAGTGCAAAGGAAATTACAATCGTTTCGATTTCATCATCCCTGCATCTGAATAGTTCTGAAGACGCGATCTTCTTCACTTTGCTACAGTCGGGAATGCGCACTAAACCTCATATGAAATATAGTACTATACGTAGTTTTTGATGTAGAATCCAAAAATATAAGTGACTTTTTAAAACGTGTGGAATTATTTTTCAGGAAAGTAAAAAAAGTGAGAAATTTCTGATTTTCGAGCCTTTCTCGTTTTCAGATCGCTTTAAAAATATTTTCATTGTTCTTTTTTTCGCAAAATACACCTAGAAAACCTATAAAAACCTACTTTTTAAAATGGTAAAAAAATCGATGTCGGAAGGTGGGGTTACTGTAACTTTTCGGTGCGGGACCCAGAACCTTAGTTACTTGGCTAAATATCAGCACTCGTGATACTGACTTCACCCCCAAGTTATTGGGATAGGTTGCAAAAAAGCCATCCGTGAGGTACCCCCGACCTCTCGTGGATGCTCTCTTAAGTTCAAGAGAGTCTCTACACACAATGATAGTGAAAACACTATAAAAAACAAATAAATAATATATTTTTAAAAAAAATGAATGAACACCCGTTTTTTCTTTAAATTGCGTAATGGTGACGCGATCTTCTCACCTTTTCTTCGTCTCTTCCTTCTTCTGTGCTTTCAGAATGGTCACGTGTCTCTCCAGTCTCTTCTTCTTTTCGTGCATTTCGGCCAACCTGGAAATATCACGTAACTTCATGTTTTAAATGGGATATTTGTAACTTATTAGAATTTCAAAGCCGGAAGGCACTTAGGAAGTGTTCCCTCTAAATACTCACTCCTGTTCCATTTTCTCTCCTTTTTCTTCCAGTTCTCTCAACTTTTCGTTCTCTTCTCTTCGCATTTCCATCGAAACCCTTTGCTGTTCTCTATCGAGACGAGACTCTGAAAGGGTACATTGGCACCATACTGAATACAAATCGATTTGGAACACTAGATTCTAAAAAAATTTTGTGTTTGTTTGATACAAGATCAATATCGGACCCATCTATGAATAAAATGGAGAATGAATTTTGGGATAATGGTCACAAAATGCAACCTCCAGACTCCTTCTTCATCTGCTCCATCTCCGCATTCAATTTACTCACCCTGCAATCATATTTAATCAAAACTATTCAATAATTACGGCTGCCAAATGAAAGAGGGTTAAATGTTCTGACATCTCCTTCATTTCTCTGTTCTCGTTGTAGAGATCGGATACAGATATGATGGAAGAGGAGGGAAGAGATCGAGGAGAGGGCTGAGGAGAACAGGAGGAAGAGGAGCAACTGTACGATACTGCAATACATCATGGTCATCGGACGATCGACAATTGACATCAATTCATTATCAGGTATTCGTGGTTCAATGGTCAGAAACATCGCCATACATTGCTCTTGAGTTTTCGAAAAAATCGGGGAATTTCAATAAAGTTGTTCAGGACAATAAATTATTATCGTTGGGTGGATTATTGTCAATAATCCACCCAACTCCGCCTCAAACATTTCCGAGTTAAAAATGATCTCGACTACTGCCGTCTTTTTCCACCCTACCGTACACCTCTAGTGTCACCGTACCCAGTCTGATCTCCGGTCTTTCCACAAGCTTCGTGTCGCGCGCGTCGAAACTCGCTTCCTAGGAAACAATTATTGATTTGTTTTATAAACAGATAAACAGATTTCATATACAGTATAACGCACCTCCAGCTCGGGGTGTTTCATATTCTCGTCCCTCACGTGCTCTACATCCTCCTGATTCATCGACTGGAAGAAGATTTCGTCATTCATAGGCAATATCAAGTGTGATATACCAACCGTTCTCTTCACTTCCACTGCATTTTCACCGTCGTCGATCGATCTCTTGACCATCGCCTCCCTGAAAAAAGAGTATTGACTACTCCTGTTCCCTCTCCAGTAGGGCACCAGGCTACCTCCCAATGGGGCAAATATCAAAGGTTCCGTTGGACACAAATGGGGACTTCACCATGCACACGTGGGCGGTCGTTTACGGAGAGAGATAAGAAGATATAACAGATATTCGGCTGGATCATAGAGACCAGTACACGAGATTCGCAATTTCTCAATTCACATTTAGCACAGTGAGATTTATAAAAAAAACAACAACGAGGAAAACAATGAAACTTTCAGTATTCAACAGCATAACACGGGGACAAAACTAGCTAGCTATCCCAAATTTGAAAAAAAGTGTCAAGTATCGTCAAGGTATAATTCACAAGAGAGAATCTGGTATTCCTGTGTCACTCAAACGTGTGCACATCATTCGCAAAGCAGTTGTGATCAGCAGGTGAAGCAAATTGGGGATTAAAGAATAACGAGCGACCGAATACACCAGAATCATGCACAAGAGACGGTAGCTGAGGACAATGAGAAGTGAGGGCGGATCGATAATTGCCGGGTACGGTAGTCGGGTTTCCACGAGATACTGTGGGAAGGAGAGGAGTACGGAAGCGATCGGACGGCGAGTTCATTCCCAAGTGCACACTTTCGGGCGATGACGAAACGATCTGAAATTTTACGTTATTCTGATGCAAGATACAGGGACTTACTCTGGAAGTGCGCCAGTCTTCTTTCTGTTCATTCCTCTGTCTCATTATTCCATCGACGACTTTCTTGAAATCTTTAGCCATTGTCTCTTCGTGTTCTCTCACAATTTTCAATTCCTTCTTGCATCGATCCAATTCTTCTACCATATTTCTCGCCTTCTTTTCCGATTCATCCCTGAAATACGACCAATTCACAGCAATACCGTAATATTTTTTAAAAAAATGTTTAAAATTGTCGCTTGCAAGGCTAATACTACGAGTACAGTACACTCACAGTTGTCCATTGAGTTCCTTCCTGATATCCAGTGACTTCTGCAGTTCCCCAATGATTCGCTGATTATCTCCATTCAATCGATCGATAGTCTCTCCAGCCTCCGCGAGATCTTTCTTATCCGCACTAGAAGAAAAATAAATATTAATAACTTGAACAAAAAATGATGACATCATTGAAACGACCACAAAAATATGTATTCAAATGAGTGTTAAACTTCAGAACAGGATGTAATTTTATTTTAAAAAATTGTAAACTCACATCTGTTTCATGCACAGATCGATCTCCGCTCGCAGCGCCTTATTCTCTGTCTCCAGTTCAATGCTGAAAGATCAAAGATCAATCTTCACAGCATCAGAATGTATATTTTGACGAGTTCCTCTTACTTCTTCTCCTTGAATTCCCTCAATGCTCCCTGTAGTCCGTCTCTTTCGTACTCAAGCACGTCGATATGCGTTCTCTTCTTGTTCAGCTGACGACTAAAACGAGGGGTGTCATAATAAACTATTATTGTTGAGATACAGACAACAGTGATTTGGAGCTTACCAAATAGGAATAAAAGGGGTTTCTAGATCCGATCTGACGTAAAACAAAATCCCTCACTATTTCTCCTCAACCTGCGCCACTCTCCTCTTAGTAAAGTCCAGGTCCGATTGCAGCTTGGAGATCCTGATAAGCATATTACATTTCAGACATTCGTTGTATAATCAAAGAAACAATTTTTTTATCAAAAATACAATCTGCCGTAATTTTTGTTTATGAAATGGGACAAAAACGAACTCTCTGTCTTTCTTATCTCCTTCTTCTTTCAATCTTTTGTTCTCGGCAGTGAGGATTTCGTATCTCTGCTTCCTCCATTTGTCCATACTATCGGACGACGCCGCTCCATTTTCTGTATGATTGAGATCTCCGCCCGACTTTACCTGCATTGATAAATCTCACCACTACTTTTCACCATATCTTACTATCAGAATGCTCAGTGATTTTCACAGTTTCCTAAATTTTCCAATGCCGAAATATTGACACCGTCGGATCGACTAGGTGACTCTTAATACAAGGAACAGTCTTCACGTTATTTTCGATGGAACCTATAGAAAACAGTGTAATTTTCGCTTCCGACCCTTAGAATTCGGTTTCCGACTTTAGGGAACTGAGAATAGTGGGATATACTCTCACCTTTTTCGCCTTCTCCTTCACGTAGTCTTCGAGTGAACGACGCTTCAACATGTTCGCAAATTCTGAATTACCTAATATTTAATTTTCCTAAAATTTGAGCCATATACACTGCCGGAATGGTGATACCGGTGGAAGATTCAATAAATAAAATAATCAACAAAATCATTTATATATTATTATATTTACAAAAATTATTATATTTACAGCAAGAATAACAAAGTAACAAAAAAACTACAGAAATATTCCTTCAAGAATAAAAATCAGTCAAGAATGAACAAGTAAAAGAAGCCAACTTCTATATTGCACACAATTTGATTCTAGTAATACAAATCTAACAAAGTAACAGATGACGACTATCTATCGCCCACCTATCTGAAAAATCTTATCTGGTCAATAGGGGGAGGCGGAATGCTAGGCGTATTGTTCAAGGGAACAAAATGTGTGGCAAACCCATTACCCATCAACGGCGGGGATACGGTAGTCGACATAAGAGAGAATCTCGAATAAGAAGGTCCGACCGGAAGGCCCAAGTTGATAGTTTGAGGGCGGTGTACGATAGGCGGGAGGAATACGGTAGCCGTCGAGGTCAAATTCAAGTCGGGAATGAAAGAAGGCGGAGTGGGAGGATCGATGTCCTGAACACAGTATTATTCCTGATTTGTGCGAAACAGTTGTCAGGCAAAAATACTCTTTATTACATTTATAATATATCATACCAAAAAGCCAAAACACGGACTTCCATTGTTTACTAAGTGTAAGCAGGAAGGTTTTAATTTATTTGATCGTATCATTTTATAAATGTAATATCGGCCTCGTCCAGCCGTCACTTAAAATAATGGTGTGATTACGGTAGAAATAATCTGATTAGTAATAACTAGGGTCTGCATTTTGACTCTTTCAGTGAATCTTGACTCATTCCTCGAAGATTCGAGCGGTCGAAGAGTCAAAGTGAATCGTTTCAAATCAATCGGGATTCATTTGAATCTTCGTTCTGTTTTAGCCATTTCTGATCCGATTTCGACGCGGTTTTCACTTATTGGTATCAACATTGGATTAGGTACTCCCCTAAGACTACTACTTGTAATTTTACTATAAAATTTAATCCTCACAGTTCAAATTTGGTTAAACTATGGCACAAGATCTAGCCAAATAGGAATACAATAAGTAAACTTGAGGTACAATAAGTAAACTTGAGGTGTGTGTTTAGAAATGATAGAGTGGCAAATTACACCACCATCCGATGTTTCCCATGACTCTAACGATGCGTAAAAAACAAACGAAAATGTTACTCCATTACTGCATTACGCTTCGTAAAACAAGGAAAATTCATATGGGTCTTAGTGAAGATTCTTCTCATTTTGACTCTCTCTCTCACTCTGGATTCATTCCAATCTCTCCAATCACCGCTCGCGCGGTCAACGAAGATTCAAAATGCAGACCCTAGTAATAACGTACCATTTCCTTCTCCGTTCCCTCCTCCTCTCTCTTTATCGCTTCCGTCAATTCTCCAGCCAACTTTTGATTGTCCTTCTTCATTGTCTCACTGTATTCTCTCGCACTTTTCCACTCCTTCCATCCATTCGCGAGATTATCACGGAGTCGATCGACCAGCGACTCCAGATCATCACTGCAAATAATGGAGATGGATTACGGTAGTCATCCTTCAATCAATCGATTATTGGTTTTATTGGCATAATCCAGTTCCGTTATTTAAATGATGTTCCGGACATATGAAAGTACCTAGAATTGTGAGAACAATTTCCACCTTACACAAACGACAAAAATGCAGCACGTAAAACCAAGTGGAAGAGTGGAAACTGACATGTCTTCATTCAATTTCTTCCTCACGGCAAGTGAAGATTCGAGTTCGGCAATCAATTTGTTGTTGTCGGCAGCTAGAATCTCGCATTGTGCTTGGGTGATGTCGAGAGAATCGGCCAACCTCAAAAATCGATAATTAGTAACAACAATAGGAGTCATTAGCGTAATCATCATTATCGCTAGAAATTAAAGTTACCGACCAAGGAAAAATTTCGATATTTTTTTTTATTTTTATATTCGATGCAGATGAGACTGCTGATTATTAGTACGCATAAGAAAACGCCTGAAAATAAGCTCCAAATTTAATATACGCTCGGAAAGGGTGTCCCTGATCGGCAATATTGATTGGTATACTGTAGCAGCTCAAAATCCTTCTTTTCGTTTTTTTCTGCGATTTCACGGCACAAGTTCTTTCAAATTGACATTCATGCAATTGTAGCTGCATGCTGCAGTGGATTGCATGCAAGAAATCTCAGTTTTAAATAGCAAAAATATGAACAAACTCGGAAAAAAGAGAAAATATTTTTTAAAAGTATACTGTATCTTTTTTCTATTTTTTTCAAGTTTGTTCATATTTTTGATACTTAAAACTGAGATTTCTTGCATGCAATCCACTGCAGCATACAGCTAAAATTACATGAATGTCAATTTGTAAGAACTTGTGCCGTGAAATCGCAGAAAATACTAAAAGAAGAATTTTGAGCTGCTACAGTATACCAATCAATATTGCCGATCAGGGACACCCTTTCCGAGCTTATATTAAGTTTGGGGCTTATTTTCAGGCGTTTTCTTATGCGAACTAATAATAGGCAGTCTCATCTGAATCGAATAAAAAAATAAAAATAAAAATATCGAAATTTTTCATTGGTCGGCAACTTTAACTAAACAAATCGATTTAAGAACCAACTCCTCCTTCTTCTCCTCGGCACTCGCGAGTTGTGCAGTGAGAGAGGCGATTTGAGAATGGAGGCTGCAGATTACGTCATCACTATGTAATCATCATAACTAGAATCACTCACTAATCCTTCTCTCCCTCGTCATTTTCTGTAATCACCAGAGACTCGACACTAGAGAAGTCGACACTGCAAGTGCATAGATTCTGACACGCGAGTCTACCTTTTTTCTCCGTTGATCCCCCCACTCCCCACCTTTTCTCACTAACATTTCATCCCTGAAAACAATTATAGAAAATGAATATTACCAAGTAATGATGCAATTTCTAACCTTCTCTCTCTCAATTTCTTCTTCTCTTCCTCTACTTCTTTCTGATTGGATGCCAACTCATCTGCAATATCTTTCTCTTATTCACTCGTTCGGCACTAGGTAAAATATTCATCGGAAAAATCGTCGCCATAACTCCACCTAAATAACTTCTGTAATTACCGTACCCAGCTTGCGCTCCGCCGCTTCCGCACGCAACTCAGCCGTCATCTTGTCACAGCATGCGGTCTGCAATTGTAAATTCAAAGAAAGGTCGAGAATACATTCAATATGGCGTCCTTTCGATGTCAATAATGTATTAAAGTTAATCAAAATTATCCAAAGCAGTAGAAAATGGTGAACTCACGTGCAGCAACTTCTGTAGTCTCGCGATCTCTTCGTTCGCCAATTTCAAGTTAGTCGAATGGCGGATCTGTAATTAAATAAATTGAAATATAATTGAAATAACGACTCCCAGACATGAAAAATAATTACGTAATTACTACTCAATTAAGTTGTCTCTCACCTCTTTGTCACCATCTAAACTGCTTCCACTTTCGGACATCCGACGTTTGAACATTACTGAAACTCATTTGAAAGATAAATAAATTATTTAATTAAATTATGAATAAATCATCAAATATAAATCCGGGACGAAACAACCGGTGAATAGACAAAACATCTCCATTTTGAAAAAAAAAATTATTTACACACGAAACAGAAGGAACAAAGGTAAAACACAACGAAACAACACAAAAAAACGATAACAACACAATTTGAGGTTAACGTGGACAATATAACAAAACAATTATGATTAGGACTGGTGAAAGAATCTTCTTGAGGGTGAACCGTGTCTTCTAGTGAAAAATACCGTATTGAAACGGAGAGTTGAAAGTAAACCGAATTAAAATGACAGACGAACATTATGGTTATGTACAAGTGAAAGTATGGTAAGTGGGATAAACTTCATGGATATTCAAGGGTCAGGGGAAAATTGAGGGGTGAGGGGAATCACATTCCCGGGAAGAACTAAGTCATCGGAGGGAATCTCGATGAAGATTGGGGCCATGGGGAAGATGAGTAAGGGCTGGTTGGTGGAATCGGGAGGGAAAGTCGGCTGCAGAGAAAGCTGCTGCAGCTGCTGCAGCTGCTGCATAGGCTGAATCTGCTCTGCTCCGTGGCTGTTGTTGCTGGAAGAAAGAAAATATGAAAATAGGTTTCAGATAATCATCGATAGGACCCCTTATTCCATTGAATATTTCCAGTAACATAAAAGTCTATTAATTGACCAACTTACTTGATCATCTTATCTCCGTCCCCATTCTGTTCACTGTTCCTCTTTGTTCTCTCCTTCGAATAAGTGCTTTCATAGGTGGCAGGAGGCATTCTTCAAAGCTGGTCATTAGTAAATTTAAAGAAATTATTGATGAGAACTTAACATCAATAGAAAAAAGATAAGCAATTATATTCGACGAATTTCTCAGTTTCAGTGTTGCTATTGTCGTTCAGGGGACGTTATCTACCACGTTCTCACCTTGAGTAGGCATCTGCGTCATTCTCCACGCTGTTGATGCAACTCTCCACTACCCTTTCCGTATCCGACCATTGCATCCTCAAGTTAAGATATTTACCACGATTCATCCAACAATACTTTGATTCACCATTGTGTTTCACATTGCGCATTTCATTCAAGAGGTAATTGTTGGACGATTTTGCGTTGTCGGCGTACTATAAAAGAATATGCAAACAGAAATAGATGTCTTATCATTTTCATCCCATTACACTAAAAAACTTACTCGGTCATTTCCTCCAACTCTTCTCTCTTCTTTTCCCTCTCCTCTATACTCTCCTCAGTCTCACGGGTCAACTCCTGCAGTTGTCTCTCCTCCTCCGCGACTTCTTCAGCAGCATAAGCTGCTGGAACAATTTCGAGGCAGTAGTCAGTGCGGAGACGGTGCTGAAGTGATTGTTGATTTATTGAATGATGTAGGGACAAGGAAACTAATCACTTTCTTTATCACTTAGTCGTGACATTGTAAAAATATGATTTAGCTCAAATTACAATTTCCGCAATTAAATCAAGTTTTTGGCATGATAAATGAATGATTGATGAATAATAAAGACTCTTCCCCCACCTCCTTCTTACACATGGGCTGGTCTCGTCCAGTGGTTGAGGGACGCATGGACATGGCTGAAATATTGAGGAAAATTAACTAGAAATACCGGAATATAAAAGGAAGTTGAATAATCAATTAAAGATATCATCATGGTCACTGAACCAATGCGAGCGAAAGTCGAGTCGACTCGATAAGAAAGATAAACTTCTTCATACTAGTTATAACAATTAAACAAGGAATTATATCAAAAGCGGATGATAGTCAGGATATAATAGTAATTCTATCTCTGGATATAATAGCGATACTATGCGATATATCAGTAACAAAACGGGTATAATATTACAGAAACAAAACACAGCTAAAAAACATTCATTTTAGAGAATGCAACATTGGGAGAACAATAAATTTCGAAATTTTGGTGAACAATTGAATAAGGAATCTTAATTCCTCTTCCACTACAGAAGAGAATGAAGAGATCTGATACAACTATTTGCCCGAATCTCAAACTCTAAGTAAATACATACAGTATCTCCTATTCAAATTGACCAGTATCATCTACTGAGGTTCCTCCTTCTTCACAATCGGAGTTTCGTCGTCTTCGATTGTGATAAATTCAGGGGGACTGCATAATGATGACGACACAACATTGGAATTGTTCGACGAATCTATGGGAACAGTATTCGGAAGAGATACGGTAGCTGGCTGGTCAGGCTCAGCGGACACAGTATGAGAAATCGGAGGGTATACGGTAGTCAGAGATGGGAATACGGTAGACGACGATGCTGTAGTGTTGAAGAACAGTGCGGGAGTCGAGTAGGGCTGAACTGCCACCTGACCATTATAGATATATTATCAAGTGACAGAAATACCCGACTAGAATTGTCAAAATCACAAGTTATCAATTAAATGCACTACATCAGACTACAAGGGCACCGTATCTGTTCAATATAAAATCGATAATGCACTCACCCATCCACTGCTCATCTTCAGATTCATTCAGACTCTTCGTCTGCTCCTGTCACATTTCTGCACTTTTCTTCCACGTTTCCACCTGTTCACTCAACATCTTGTTCATCCACTGCATCCGTTCACTGAAATAGGGGCGATTCAAAACAATTCAATTTATGAAATTCGCTATATCCGTCAAATTTTAAGCTCGCAGATTATATTTCTTAGAATGAGAACACTTGCATTTCTGCCTTGGTCCGTTCATTCGATGCCTCATTGTCCTTCATTTTCTCCTTCATTCGATCCAATTCCTCTCTCAAAGAAGAACAGCTCGCTTTCGTCTCTTCAAGAGCACTTGATGACCTGTATGAGATCAAAGATAAATATTCTAACAAGAGATCAAAGAACTACTCTGAAATACAATTTGTCCACCTCTTCTGCAATGATAATTGTCCTCCTCCATTCTCTCTCTTCTTGATCAAACCCATTTCCTTCTTCAACTTCTCATTCTCCTCCATGCAGGCATCGAGACTGTAAACAGAATTTAAACCATTGTTATCAGGATTTCTAATATCTATTTTGCTCCTTAAACCGTCTAAATTCGCCATTACTCTGTTGCAGTTCATTCACCTTCTTTGTCGACGAGAGTACGGTAACATCCGGGCTAAACGATTATTGTTCTCTTAAAAAGGAAATCGGGATCACACTGTATCGCGATTGCCAATTCATTCTATTTCGCAAACTCCATAAGGTTTCAAGACTCTGGACTATAAAGTCGTACCATGTTTTAGCTCCCTTGGCTGACGGTGCGAGATTTGCATTCGATGCGCTGCAATAAAGTGCATTGAAAAGTGATATAGAGATGTTAATTTTTATCATTCCTTACCCAGTGAAAAATAGAAATACAAACAAACGCACCCCTTCATTGCATTTACTTGTCGAGTCAGCGTGAAATTCGTCTCGTGCAGCTTATTCCTGAGGACAACGAGTATTTATGTTGTTTTCGTAATCTTTATGGAAAATTAGAAGCTTGAAAAAAGCTTGAACAGAGGGGACAAGCATGAACTCTAATTAAACCAATTTAAAATGTTAACGAACAGTTTCCCTACGATCTCGTTCTCATCGAAATCCGGATCGGGCTCATTTTTCAGTTGCCGCTTAGCAGATATTGACATGCCTGTAAACCAATGCACTGAAACAGATTTGAGAAGGGGAAACAGAGATAAAGTCACGGATCAGAAGAACCGAAGATCAAACAGAAACGAATGGGGTGCGATTAAATCACTTTATTAGGTCACAACGAAAAGGCTTTAAAACGTGCGAGAAAATTATGAAAACGTGTTCTAACTATCAATAGAAGTTTACATATGGATATTTCATACTGTACAATCGCTAATTGTAATATGGATGAAAGATGAATTAAGCATCCTCTTAAACAAACATATCTTCATCGTCATCGTCAATAGTGATCGAAATATCATTACAAGCTACCGTACTCCCGTCTGCTCCAACTACGGTGGCCATACGATCCTCGGCTACATCGCCATTCATAACTTGAATCGGAGACGACACGGATGGACCAACCTGACAAACATTATGCTATATCGATTTATTTATCTAAATTTGAACCTTCTGATACTTTTATCGATTAGCCGTAGATTCGGGGGGGGTGATGGGGGGGGAGGAGTAGTTTATGAACTATACTCACCTCTCCTCCTCCTCCTCTAGCTCTGGTCACATCCCCGACTCCATCTTCCCCTTTATCACAGCTCTTCTCACGCAAATCGAGGTGCTCTGAGATCATCGGGCTCGTCATCTCCACATTTTCCCTTAACGCTCTTTCATATATTATATTTTGAAAATTATTATCACAATCTTGGAGTTTCCATTTCATTGAATATTCAGATTCGATTATGAATAATGGGTTAGGGCCATCTTTGGTAATATCGGGAATACTTTTAAGACGTATGTTTTTAATACGCCCTTAATTTATGTGAATCTTACATCTAGTAAACTCACACTTTCACTGTCTTTGTATGCTTGTTCTCCATTGCTTTCATCAACAATTCCTTGATTCCAGCCGTCTCAAGAGTGAGATTCTCTAATCTACAAATTTTACAGTCTATATTTATTATTTAAATAAATATTATAGTTATATGCGCAGGAACGAACTTCTGCAGTGCTTCTTCCAATTCCAATTGAGGAGCGAATTTTGTGGCATCACAACCAGTCTCGACTGAGTATTCGATCGATAACTGAGTTACTCTGAAATGTGCAATTCATTTTCTAATATTAAAAAATCATTTTAATAATCCCCACCTCTCCTGTAGTGTCCTCAGCTGTTCTTTCAATTGAGACTGCGACTTCTCGTGACCGGAACTGAACGAATTTTCATAAAATCTCAATCTCCTGATAGAATATTGCTCAATCGATTCACGACTAAACTCACATAAGTTTGGTCTGAAAGTCGACAGTTCTCGTGAGCGAAATATTCTCCTTCTCCATTATCTCCCTGTAATAAAAGAAAATGTTTTCAAATATGGCAATTACGCTTTGCCTATTAAAAATAACGTGTAAAAACGCAACAACTTGTCCTCCAACTCCTCGCACTTCGCATCAGCTTCATCTATCTGTCTGAACAAACTTAGATTATGCAAATAATTAAGTAATAAGAATAGTAACAAATGAATGCTGAAATAACGTACTTTTTCGCGAGAGAAATCGATGACTCCAACTTCGAAACATGCTTCTCTCTCATATCCAATCTGAATGGAACTTATCACTCAAAAATATGTCCAACCACTCAAAGAAGAAAAACATTTTGGCACAACAAAACTCACTGTCTCTGAAGATGTGCTGTCTGTGGACCTCTTCCATCTTTCAGGTCTTTAATCCGATTTTCAAGATTCTTGATTCGAGCATTCAATCGATCCGTCTGAGCTTTTGCAGCTGCAGCATTGGTCTCAGCCGCTCTCTTCAGCTGCTCATTCTCCGATCTTGCAGCAGCCGTAGCAGCTGCAGCTGCTGCAGCCTTGGGAGCTACCTCATTCATCAATCGGTCGGACAGCAACTGCGAGGCTGCAGCTGCTGCAGCTGCATCGGCTTCCCTGATAGCTGCCTCCTTCTTCAGTCGATCGATCTCGTTCAATAGTTCGGCGTTCCTACAAGATTGCATAGTCTCGGTGAAATTTCTAAGAAAAGTTGGGGGGTGACATTTGAGCAACCGACATTTGAGCAACCGACATTTGAGCAACCGAAACTTGAGCAACCGAAATTTAAGCAACAAGCCATAACTCACCAAGGAGTGAGCCTAGCGCTATGGGAGTGGTACCATTGTGACCAGCATCAGAAAAAAATAGATTTCGTAATTAATTAATTAATTGGCATAATTAATGAGATATTAATTAATTAATTAATTATGAAATCTCAATTACCTGATGCTGATCACAATGGTACCACTCCCATAGCTCTAGGCTCACTCCTAGCTGAGTTATTACCCGTTGCTCAAATGTCGGTTGCTCAAATGTCGGTTGCTCAAATGTCCGTTGCTCAAATGTCACCACCCCCCAGAAAAGTTAATCAAAATTAAATTACTTACTTCTCCGACAGTTCTTCGTTCTTCTTTTGTAGGCTCACAATTCCCAATGGCTTAGCGTCTGCAAAACAGACGTCCACACAGCATCTCAACTAATTCTCAGCTATTTTTGCTATAGTAAAATAAAGAGAATTTTTTTAAAGTACAGTAATTACCGAGATCTTAATTAATCTACCGTACCCAATCTGCTCTCCGCTTCCTCTGCTCGCAACTGCGCCTTCCGAGCCTCGCGGCACGCACCCTACAATATAGGGAAAGTTTAGAGATGACATTTAGTAAATAATGGACCACTGTCTAACAATGTTATCACCTCAAACAGTTTCTGCAATCGGGCGATTTCTTCTTTTGCTTTCTCCAAATCCATTGAAGCTTCATAGTAGACAATCTGAGGCAGATTGGATCATTTTTATGGATAAGTAATCTAAGTATGTACATTCCATCATTAACCTGTTTGACCCAATAGTCAAAAAGTCAAATAAATAAATAAATAAAAATATCGTACTTCCTTTTTGATAGAAGGTTCGTCTCTTCCGCCCGAGCATCTCTTAGACATTCTGTAACAGACAGACTTACCTGAAAGACTGTTACAGTAAGACAGATACCCTTTCGGATAAGGATTACCGATAATAAAACGACAGAACGAACAATAAATTTCAAAACATATTTAATCAATAGCATCAAACAAATTTGCACAATCTATAACAACCATAATTAGGAGACACAATCAACAAGTACTAATTAATAGCCCTAGTAAAATGGTACAGGCGGTCGTTACACGCGCACAAGTGGAAACGATAAATTGCCCATTTTATGGGATTTCCTCGATTTTCACCTCACATCCGAAAGGACTTGTATTAGGATTCACATCTGAAGGAACTCCTGGAGTCCCGAGTACGGTAGCTTCACGATCCTTCATCGACGCTCCCTTCAACTGTGACTGCTCGCTCGACATACGAGTCATTCTATAAAAAAATAAAGTTTTATAAAATACAAATGAGCATCGAGATATCGTCTATTTCCTTACCTTGCCTGCAGTATCAACTGGTCGAGTAGCTGCAACTGCAGAGTTTGCAGAGAATTGGAGTCATCAGCTCTGATTTTATCAAGAATTACGATTGAAATAGAGGCCACATATATCTTCTAAATATTACGAAATGTAGATTTCGAAACTCACATTCTCTTGGACTGCGAATTGACTTTGATCGAGAGCAAATTCTTCTCTTGCTTCATTTTCTCTCTGAATTTCCAAATTTTTCCCTAATTTAAACACGTACCTAAGTAAAAATAGTAAATAAAAACTCACAACTCCTTCTTCCACCACTCGCACTCCCCACGAACGTCTTTGAGTTGCTGAGCGAACGGGCTGAGCAAGCAAGATCATTCAAAGATCAACGATCAGAAAGAAGATGTTAAATATACATTTTGAAAGATTATGTTCAAATAAATGCTCACGCGGTCATTTTCGAGATTTGCATCTGAGCAGCCCGGAGTCTGAAAGTAAATTAAATTTGATTACTTTTTATCAAAGAATAGTTCTTGTAATCTTTTGTTCATTGATTTAGAGGTGAGAAACTAACTGTGCCTGCAGCACACTTGTCTTGGGATTATCTCGTTGTCTCAATGCGTCGTTCTCCTTGATAATCTTCTCCATTCGAGTATTCAGTCTCTCATTCTTCGCTTGTGCACAACGTGCCACTCCTTGAACGATCACATTCTCATTTCTCATTCGCAGCATCTCCTTGGATGATGTCTCCCTAAATCACTTAATCATAATCAAACATAATATTATAGTTATAAAATATTATAATTGTTATAATATTAAATCTCAATGTCAGCACTAATAATTGTTCTATATCACTCACATCCTCAATTCGTTTATTCGATTATTCAGTTTCTCAATCTCTGCCTGTGCAGCTCGTGCGGCTCCTCCAGCAATCACATTCTCATTTTTCAGTCTTCGTATTTCCTTCGATTGCTCTTCGCTAAAGAAAGTAATCATAAACCCTCTCACGTTTGTGTGCCTGCCTTCGGTAAACACTAGAAGTAACATTTTGTGTGATATCATTTTTTAAAGTATAATTTTAGAAATGTAATATTAAATCTGAGGACTAATCGTTCTCACATCGTCTTTGCCTGTGCCATGATAGTTGCAGTGAGTGAGTTCTTCTCTATCGAAGCATCTGAATCAATCTTGCTTATCGTCTCACACTTCACCCGTTCCAAATCCGTCGTAGTATGCTCTGCAGCATCTGCAGCATCTGCAGCAACTGCAGCCGCTCTCTTGACCATCGACTCGGCTCTCAGTTGAGTTAACTCATTCGTCAGCGCGTTTCTACATTGAGAATATAAATATATCTCAGCATTTATTCTTAAACCCTAAAACTCCATTGTTGTATTACTCAGTTTTAACAGTTAAAACTACAACAAAACTCTTTGTCGACATCGTAGTGTCGACACAGTGACATCGTATTTCATGTTTTCCGTTTGTTTACCAGACTAACATAACAGAAGAATAACATTAATACTACTCTTTCATTCGCCAAAGAAAATAGTATGATAAACATAGTACAAACTGACATTGTCTTGACGTGCGTGTTCACTATTGTAGTGAGCGAGTTCTTCTCCATCTTCAACAATGCAATATTCGTTTTGCTGCTCGCCACTTCACTCTTCAATCGATCGACTTCATTTGCAAGATCGAAGATCCTAGGAAATAATTCTTAATCATTTTAATTTAATTTAAATGAATCATCGTACTTCTCCGACAATTCGTCGTTCACCTTCTGCAGCGCCACAATTTCAAACGGCTTCACATCTGAAAAAAAAACTTTTTTTGAACTGTGACTGAATTAAATAAAATTTTAATGTTTTTTATCATTCACCTGCCATTTTTGAGGAACATACTCTATACAATCTAGTTTCTCGCAAGTCATGTACGATTAAACCACCGTAATCTACCGTACCCAACCTGCTCTCTACCGTAATCTACCGTACCCAATCTGCTCTCTGCTTCCTCTGCTCGCAACAGTGCTGATCCAGCCTCGCGGCACGCACCCTGTGTTGAAAAGGGATTGATAGGTTTACTTTAGACCATGTTCTGGTAAAAAAAGATGGAATATACTACCTCAAACAGTTTCTGCAATCTTTCGATTTCCTTATTTGCCTTCTCCAACATAGCAGAATCAACAGAGTCCTCGGCCATCTGAACTAGCTTTTACAAATATGTAATCCCAAATTTTATATAATGATTCCATATTATGGATTCGATTATGGTTCGATACCGTACCTCCTTCTTCTGGGCGGGACCGTCGTTCCCATTCAAACATCGCTTCGACATTCTGTAAACGACATAATTATCTGAAAGGGCGTTAGACTACAAAAGATACCATTCCGGGTCAAGGTAACCGTTGAACATATATAGAATTTTCTCGCAGTGAACATTATTTTATCTAAAAATCCAAGAAGAAAATCACAATTGCAGAACGAAAACAACAAACTCTAACAAGGGAACAAGATCGGTGAAATAAGACGAGTAGAAATTGATATTTACGAGTATTTTTCACACGAGTACTATACAGAAGTTCTGAACAAACGAAATAGCGCACACCTCAATTAATAAACGAGAACTCTATTTAATATTCATATTCTCATTATGAATCATCATCATCAAGAGTGATTACAATAGGACTGGCGTCTACCGTAATCGCCGGTGTATTGATTACGGACGATTCGGGAGTCTCGGTCGGCATGATCTTGCACACAGGAGTGAGAGGCGGCGTGCCCTAAAAACTTATTTTTTGTGAATTTCCAATTTCTTTAAAAAGTAAAGATGTTGGCGATATCGATATTCTTCGTAATATCCTAACATCAGTCAATGCCAAACCTCTCCTCCTCCCCCTCCTCCTCCTCCTCCTCTGATCACATCTCCGACCTCCTCTTGCCATTTCTTGCACCATTCGAGATGCTTCGACATCATAATTTTACTCATCTTCTCCCTATAATTTAATATCATTAAACCGGT
Source organism: Pristionchus fissidentatus (assembly GCA_036245785.1). Classification (NCBI taxonomy): domain Eukaryota; kingdom Metazoa; phylum Nematoda; class Chromadorea; order Rhabditida; family Neodiplogasteridae; genus Pristionchus; species Pristionchus fissidentatus. The sequence goes on from BTSY01000002.1 coordinate 21,953,792, forward strand.
GACGAGAGTAAAAAATCACGATGGTACTCCATCCAGAAACAAAAAAGAGGTAGGTCAAATTAATTGAATACTGACAAGTCAATGCCCATTTTCTCCCTGTTTTCCACTTCTTTCGCTCGCTCGTCCTGTGTCTTCACCACTCTGCAATATCATCAAACATTTATGAAATACGAAAATATTTAAAAAAATATATGCAAATTCCTCACTTCTCGAGTGCTTCTCTCAATGCTCTTTTCATGATCGTATTCTCATTCATAACTGCGTCAACCCTAAATAATAAATTCATTTTAGCAGGAACATATACTTTCTAAAATAAAAGCCAAGTTTATAAAAACTGACTTCTGTAGTGCCTCTTTCAGTCGCTCATCTCGATCATAATCAGTGGCTGCAGCAGCTGCAGCAACTGCAGCAACTTCAGCTGCAGCACAACTCGCATTCGTTATCTCGCTCTTCAAGGCTGCATTCTCTTCAGTGAGAAGAGCAACTCTGCAAATTAAAATATTATTTATCAATTTATTTAACACTTCTTCTATCCGTGCATTCTACTATTGTCGCATTGCAATCATCGAAGCTGACAGATCTTAAATCGATACCATATGCCTGACTATACTGTATCCCCCTCGTCTCACTTGATGTGCAGTTCCTTGTGCTGCAGCTCGATTCTCTCCGCCTCCTTATTGATTCTCGTCTCGCATTTTCTATCTTTCTCTGAGATTACCTCTGAAGCAGCCTCTTTGATCTCTTCTTCTACCATCTTCAGTAGATTTATCTCATTTGAGAGCTCAGCGATTCTGCGATTTGGCCAATTCAGTGATCATATTCACATTTAAATTAAATAAAACAATATAACGTACTTCTCAGACTGCTCTTTGTTCGTCTTCAGCAACTCGACAATCTCAGTGGGCTTCGTATCTGCAAATACAGAAATCTAATTCCTAAAGACTATCATTTCAGAACGTCTGTGTGTGTGTGTGTGTGTGTGTGTGTGTGTGTGTGTGTGTGTGTGTGTGTGTGTGTGTGTGTGTCTGTCTGTGTGTCCGGCGGTCACGCTAAATATCTCGCCAACGGATAGAGCTATCGACTCAGTTCCTTCGCCATCACATGCATCACCACAAGAGTAACTTGCTCAGTAAAAAAAATTAAACAAAATCCATGACCAAGTGGGTTACGCGCTTGACTAGCAATCCGAGCGACGCAGGTTCGATCCCCGCCGCGGGCAAACCTTTTGCCGCATTTTTCGCAAGTGCCAGATTCTCAAACGGTTTTGAGTACCGTGAAACACGTTTTCACCTGTTTTGCCGAGTTTTAACATGAAAAATCGAAATTTTCGAACTTTCTCCAAACGCACCGGTTAGTGTCGGGGATCACAGGAAAAGTGTTTTGCGATGTCAGAAACGTGTCAGAACGTGTTCTAACACGTTTTAACGTGGAAAATCGAAATTTTCGAAAAGTTCCAAAATGATTCACAGAGCGTAGGGGATCACAGGAAAAGTGTTTTGCGATGTCGGGAAAGTGTTCGAAAACGTTCTGAACGCACTGTATCTTGCGTTTCCGTTGTGAAAGGCTCGTGAGGCTGAGAGCGATCGAAAAAAGTTGCCACGGAGCCACTTCCCCAACATAAGTCGAGCTTCAATGTAACCTGGAGCCGGCTATCGAGCTCCCCCCTGGACCGAACTTGGAGCCGGCTGTAAAGCTTCCCCTGGACCGAATTTGGAGCCGGCTACAGAGCTCTCCCTGGACCGAACTTGGAGCCTGCTACCGAGCTTCCCCTGGACCGAGCCTGGAGTCGGCTGCAAAGCTCCCCCTGGACCGAACTGTGCCCTGCAACTGAACGCCCCCCTGAACCATACTTTGAAAACGTAGTGCGCACCCTACCATAACGTAGTTTAACCTCAACACACCCTGCTAGTTTCCTTTTTCTTTTTTTTACAAAAAATCATCCATTTTTTTCCTTTTTCTTCATTTCTAACGCCTCAATGCACAATTTCCCTCAAAAATTATAATACGACGACTAATATACTCAATAAACGATCGAGGCAGAATGCATAATACTACAGTAGACCATGATACCGTACCCAATCGCCTCTCCGCATCCTCAGCTCGCAGTTGTGCTTTCCGCGCTTCGCGGCACGCGCCCTGAAATTAGAGTGAATGAAGCAAAGTACCGTATCCGAACAGTTCCCCTATACTTCGGCCAGTACCTCAAATAGCTTCTGCAACCTGTCTATCTCAAGCTTCGCTTTTTCCAACTCATCCGATCCCTCAGTGTCAACCTGAGCAATACTCCATTACTATTCTGCGCTACTACTGTATTAACCAAATCTGCAAGTGACCCGTGTCAATAAGCAGTCGCCTACAGTAAACGCAATGAAATCTACCGTACCTCCTTCTTGACAGCTGGCCCGTCATCTACTACCGCGTGTCTCTTAGACATTGCACTTGAGGAGAGGGAAGACATTAATTAATGCTTAGGCACCGGATATCACCCGACGCACAACGGTACTGTTACGGATCAAAAGAACCGACAAAAGCGAAGCAAAAAAATCAAAGAACAAAAAACCTTTTATTCTCTTATTACACAAATACAGAAAATTATCAACAAAACAACAAACATAACAATATTCTATATCAGTAATTACTATTCTATTTCAGAATCATTACATAACATTAGTGAGTACCCCTTGCATACTACAGTCCGTCATACAATGCGTATCCAGTCTTCACTGCCATCTTATTCTCATCGTCACGAGTATGGGAAGCTACCGTAGTTGAAGCTACAGTACTCTTCCGCGGCTTGGCTACTGTACGTCTCTGATGCTTAGTGGACTCGTTCTTGATTACAGGAACGAGATTCGACTGACGAGGAGCAGGCTGAACATGTACAGTTTTTTTTTAAATTCTACTTTCGAGTAATGGTCAATTCTGCATGCTCAATGGTGCTGTCTTATCGATGAGAGAGCATGTAGCATGAGGTGAGTCTGGTCATTACTCCCACTTTCCGAAAGATTCTTAATTTTGAAAGTTACGTAAAATTAAAATGAAAATAGTCGTAGTCACCTTTCCTTCTCCTCTTCCGATAAAATCTCCGTCCTCTTCCTCCTGCCATTTCTTCAATTGATCGAATGAGTCAGAAAGTCGATCTACTTCCTTTGCCGTCGATTTCCTGTATGTGGAATATGTATTATCGATCAGTCAGAAATACATTCCATGGTAACTTATTCCCAGTGGATCTTACTCACAAATGAATTTCCATTGCCTGCTTGAAATCCATGGCATCCTTCAGTTCTCCTTTCATTTTCACATTTTCTTTCGACAGAATCTCCAATCTGCAAGATTAACAATCATTGATTGAAAAAACGAGAGAGAAAATTAGGTTTGCAAAAGTATAAGCAACCCGTTCAGGAAGTAATCAATAAGGCAGGTTCTTTTTTAAAATATTTTTTGTGTGCACTATTTCAGAAAGCTACCAGTTTGACATGATAAGTACAACTAAAAATAGCTCACTTCTGCAGCGCATCATTGAGATTCTTCCCAGTTTCTTCTGTATTTGCAGCATCTGCAGCAGCTTTTGTCGCATTCTCATTCTTCAGACGACTCAGCTCACTGTTGATAGCCTCATTGTCGCTCGTGAGAGCATCCACTCTGGAAACACATTAAAGTACTCATAAGCGGTAAAATACTACGGTACAGCGGCAAATGAATAATCTCTCGCCGTTCTTTCATCATCTTCAGCTGCTCGTCCAGTTCCTGCAGCAGTCGAATGTCGGCAGCACTCAATTTATTCGTTAGAATTAGTAAACAATGATAATGATCAGCCCATTCCCGCTCGTGAAACTTACATCCTCTTTTTCTGTGAATCGACAGTCGAAGAGAGCAAGTTCTTCGCCGTCTTCATTTGCTCCCTGAATTGTAGAAATTTTTATTGCACTCCAAAACAGCAACAAAAACTCAATGCAACAAATGCAACAAAGTCAGAAAAACTCACAACTCGTTATCGAGCATACTTCTGAGTTCATCCCTTTCCTTCTTCATCTCTTCACATTCTTTTAGAGCGGCCTCGTGCTGATGTTGGTGTCTACAAAAATTATTAATCAAGGAATAAGAATAATCAATTTTAGATATATTCTCTGACAATTGGACAGATATATTCTCTGACAATGGGGATGATATTTTAATTAAAAAGACATTTTAAAAACGCACTGCAGTTGCGCCGCATGGGAATCTCTTTCCTGTTGCAGTATTTTATTTGTCTTCTGTAGATTGGCGACTTCGCTGTTCAATCGATCCAATTCAGCCTTAGCTACACGAGCATTGCATTTATTTGCCTCGGCCTTCCTCCTCAGTCGATCGTTCTCCGATCTTGCAGCTGCTGCATCTGCTGCAGCTGCAGCAACATCTACATATTTGGAACGATGGCGAGCCATCGCTTGTCCCTCTGCAGCCTTTCTCATTCTGATCGCCTCACTCTTCAGTCGATAGACCTCGTTGCACAGCTCGGTGTTCCTGAGTTGAAACCACGTGAACGAGAAAAAATAAATAAATTCAAAACTAGTGAAACACTCACTTCTCTAACAGCTCGATGTTCCTCTTTCGCAAAGCTACGAGTTCAACAGGCTTCTGGTCTGCAAAAAAAGAGTCGTCTAGTACCTCGTAACTACCGTAATCCCCATTTCACCACTAACTACCGTAATATCCACTACCGTACCCAATCTGCTCTCGGCTTCCTCCGCTCTCAGTTGCTCTTTTCGAGCCTCACGACACGCGCCCTGCATGAAAATTTCATGAAAAAGATACCGCAGAATTTTCATGTTTACAAAAATGGCTATTGATTTCTCACTGCATTTGTCATTTTAAATATTGTTTTACCTCGAAGAACTTCTTGAGTCGGGCAATTTCCTTCTTTGCGCTTTCCAATTCGTCATTTGATTCCTCCTCGCAGACCACCTGAGTTGTGATTGTATCAGCATTATGAAAAGCAATCGGAACAAAATATCCTTGCCCAACTATCAACCACCACTACACTAATTTCTACTGTCTAACATCGATTTGAGTATAAAGATGGAGCTTTGACCTACCTCTTTCTTGACTGGGGGACCTCCATCTCCATCCGAACCTCTTTTCGACATTGCTTAATACAAAGATTAATCAAACCGTAGAGCTAAAGATGTATGAAAGTCATGATAATAATCCGGATCTAAAGAACCGACAGAATACAATACATTTTTTAAAAAGTTTTAAAAATTTATCTGGCCTAAAACCAAAGACAACACATGCTTAGCATGAAACATACACCCACACCATGTGTACAGAACAAGTACAGTCTTCGAGCTAGAGCTTACTTGCGAAATCAAAACGAAACAACAACAAAAACACTTTAAACAGCCTACAACGATGGAATCTTGCAGTGTTAGAAATATTAAAACACTGTCACTGATCTAAAACATAGGAAAGAGGAGTAAAATTGAGAGTAAACAACAACAACAAAAACTTGACAGTTAATGGACTTGGCAGGAATAGTACCTCACTGAGGCCTATGATGGAATCCAGGCGGCATCGGGAGGTTCTTATATGAATTGCCGGACGGAAGGAACATATTGTTGGATTGGGAGGTGAGTGGCTTCCAGCCGTTGTCATAATAACCATGATTGGGAAGGGCGGAAGGAGGAGGAAGAGGGTGGGGAAGAGATTGGGGAAGAGGGTGGGGAATAGGGTGAGGGGAAGGAGAAGGAGAAGGATGAAGAGAGTGCATTGACTGAGGGGACGGGGAAGGCGGAGGAACTACCTGCACAAAGTATTTTTTCCGCAAATGTTTTTTTTTCTATTCCTTGCCCCGTCTGTATGCGTGGAACAATTATCTCCCTTTATCGATTAAAACTAAATAAAACAAATGCAATGGTATCCATACCTGCCCCCCTCCTCCAGCTGCCCTTATGAGACCTCCGACCTTATCTTGCCATGTATCAGCACCTTTCCTGTACCAATCGATCTGCTCCGACAAGACCTCATTCCTTGACTGAAGTCTCTCTCTGAAGAAAGGTACCTTCACCGTTAAACAATAAATCAATAATTTAATATACAAAAATCATGCTGATTCGTGAAGCTCTCTGGATTATTTCTGGTGCTAACATAAAAACTATGATTTTACACTATGTGAGAAAGTGAAATATTTAGGTTAAACACCAATTTTCTCAAACATGGATGTCACTAACACTCGAATATTCAGTTCCTGCAGTTTCTTCTCTTTCTCCTTCTCGGCACTTTCGATTCTCGAGTAATCGACGCTCAGTATCTTCAATCTGAAATACCGTGCCCTTTTTACCTTTTTATAACAAAAAAAAGATAAAACGGAAGAAAAAAACGAACTTCTCCGTCACAAGCGACAGTTGCATCATGAGATCGGCTTTCTCTTTCGTCAGAGTATTCATTCTGCAATACATCATATTACATTTATAAAATGATACGATCACACCAAAAAGTCAAATGACGGAATTCCGTTGTTTACCACACAGGCACGTACGCGACCCTCTCACTTTTGCCCGCTCTCTCGCTTTGGTAAACACAGGAAGTACCATTTTGACTTTTTGTGTGTTCGTATCATTTTATAAATGTAATAGTATTGTAGACAATAACGCTAATAGTGCCTCTATCCATTTTTCCATTTCACAGTTGAGAATAAAAGATTTGTTTCAAATAACTAAACGCCAACGAAGCTAATTTGAATCACAAACTTTTTTTGTTTTAAATTTTCAATGCAAATAAACATTAAAAAAATGTTCGTTTTAGCGGCCATCATTGTTAATTAAATAAAAATCCTTTTTTTAATGATAAAACAATCTCGGACCTCTCGAGTGTCGCTGACTGCTCCTGCTTCATAGCTTCCACTCTGAAATACCACCATAAAATCCCCGAAATCCGGCAAAGAAATTCGGTAAGAAAAAAAAAAATAAAAAATAAAAATATAATGAAGAAAAAGTGTACTTCTGGAGTGCCTTTGTAGCTTGTTCCTTAGCTGTTTTGACCGTCTGTGCATCCCTCAGCCGACTCCTCTCACTCACATAATAACCCCCTTTATCACCATCGGAACGAGCGGTTCTGCAAATATGATTTTTTTTAAATTTAACACAAAACAGATTTTACCAAATTCAAGATGATATACAGTAAATAGCTAAAATATTAGTCACGAGAGAAGTTGAAAAAGGTTAGACTGAGAAGAAAAAACAGAGCACTCAATACGCCGCGATCTCTTACTTCTCTTTCAGCTTCTTCAGCTCCTCTTGGTGCAAATTTAGAACCACCATGTAGTCGAGGCTGAATAGAGATTGAGTTACGAGAAAATTTGATAATCAATAATTTGTAATTTAACGATTTGCATAAAATGGCCGTAAAATTCACAATTAAAGCAAAACTCACATCGTATTTCCCTGTTTAGCGATTTGCATCATGAGCGAGTCTTTTTCTCCGTTCAATTTCAGCCTCAAATGATAATTTGATGGTATTTAATCTGAACAAAACAATGGAAAACGTCCACATTTACAATTCCATCTTCGCTATATCAAGGGGTTCCCCCAAAACATTTTCTGGAGGAACAGATAAAAAGAAGAAAGTATGTATGCAAAATAACAGAATACACATAATTTTCGCCAATCTGAGGTATTAAAATAAACTCACAGATTTTTAACGGCACTTTCATTAGCTCTCTTCATAACCGATGTGAGATTGTCAACCTCTCTTCTCAATCGATCGCATCCCTCACATGAAATGTCCAGAGTTGTCGACGATGATGAACTGAGTCAACGAAGATGACATAAAGATAAAATATTGAGTGAATTTGTTATGTAAGGCTAAATATAAGTAAATGTACTAAAGATCAAACATCGAAAGCTATGCTAGATTCGTAAAACAGAACAGTAATGAACACATTGAATCCAGAGAGTTCAAAGATCAAAGACCAACTATCTCACCTAGTTGATTCATCGTGATTTGGGGGAGGCGGCGGAGGTATCGTAATCATGTTCGAGCTGTAGTGACAAACGATTAGAAATTATCGAAGAAACTACAAACTTCATGTACAAAATTATTATTGAAATTATTGAAGAAAAAATGAAAAAAATGAAATATCAAGTGTCTCACTCAAGGGTTGGTTGGAATACGAATACCACTAATTTAATTTTTTTTAAATAAAAATTTTACAAATTCTTTAGAAATTATTAACACTGGAAAAGATTCAAAAAATAAGTACCTCAAGAAAACCCTGCAGCTTCTCGATTTCAATCTTTGCTTTCTCCAATTGAGCCTTCAATTCTTCAGAGTCATCGATCTAAATGGGAATTGCATCATCAATAGGTAATAGGGCACAAGCTCATCCGTACTCTCTCTCTATCTCATCCTACATAACTCACACTCTTCTTGACGGGTGGTCCGTCGCCTTCATTCAATTCTCTCTTCGACATGATTCGTCGAGAAAGAGAGTCGCAACCAGATTAATTGAGATAGACAGATTAAATCATTGCAGATATATGAATCGTGTTGCAAACACGTTAAATTTAAGAAAATTGACAAACTAAAAAAAAGAAATCAGCTTTATCGAACACATAACAATATGAATCATTTCTAGTATTCTGGCATTATTACAATTTCAACTAAATCAATTTGAGAATCGATTAGGCACAAGGATACACAGAGCTTCTGAACTATTTTCAGGGTAAAAATACATGAGGAACCGAATCTTCTACTATCGTTCACCAACTATGTAACAATTACTTCAAATTAATCATCAATGGCATTCCTGTACATCTACAGGCCTTTTTTTGTACTCAATCGTCACGTCTTTCTCATCTTGATCTTCGTCCAAAGCGATGAGAGAATAGGAATTGGTTACGGTAGTCTTGTCATAGAGTACGGTAGTCTTCGTATCAATGGATCGCGTTTGAGGAGACACGGAGGGAGTCATCAACTGAAGAAGGTCAGTCTGAAATATTAATTTTAAAAAAATAACGTTGTCCATTTCTCATGTGTACTTATCAATTGTATTGCTAATCTACAGTGTAAATGACAAAGTATTTCTCGGTGCCATTCCCAGTTCCAATTGTGAGCGTAAATGTTCACCAGAAGTGTTCCTCAACAAAAATCTGACCTCTTTCCCATCACCTCTTCAACTTTTTCTTGCCATCTCTCACATCCATTCTTGTACCAGTTCAATTGCTCCGAGATCAGAGCTTCCAGTTTCTCCCTCAAACGACTCATAATTACGCACACCAGATTCCGTCGCTAAGTAGCCAAACTACAATTGCTAACAACGAAAGCTTATTTCGTGACTACGCAATAATTCAGGTCTATTGAAAACTAACACTTTCATTCTCATTGCATTTTCACTCTCCACTGCTTCCTTCAATTCGGTCTTCACTCTCGTATACTCGGATGTGAGAATATCCACTCTGCAAAAGCGTTCGATTCATAGAACGCATTATAATCTACAAAAGCAAAAACTAAAACTGTATCGATAAAGTCCATAACTGTATAATTGAATTGATTTTTAAACTATTACTCTAATTCGACGAGTGGAATAATCGCTCACCTCTCCTCGAGTGCTTGCAAGTTTTCGTCGTCAGCACTGCAATAAAAAAAGTGATCAGCAAACGCAATATTAGCAACTCACGCTTTGCTCTGAAGAGTGTTCACTTTGGTCATCAGCGAACTGTTGAGATGCTGTAGTTTCTCCCTGCAAAGAGATGCGATCAAAGAAAGGGCAACAAGGGGCTACCATACGTTCGAAACAGTCGCTTATGCTAAATTCTACCGTATTCTTTTCTTCATTTCTTCACTCACACCAGGGCATCTTTCTGTGCTCTCATTTCCTTCTCGGCACTCAATTGAAACGCGACGATGTCCCGCTCAGACTTCATATCGATCCACTTCGTATGAGTTTCTTGTAGCCTACATGGATCCAATAACTATGAATTATGGCATATCACGACATGAATATTCAACACTAGTGTACTCACGAAGATCGCAATTCGATGATCTTCTTGTTTGACTGATTAGATAAGGCTGTATTGAAGGTCTTGTTCGTCTCCTGCAGTCGCTGCATCTTCGCCTTCAATCCCGCCACCTCAAAATAGAGTTTGAAATTCGGGAAAATAATTGTATCAGACATCTTCATTTCGCATACTCTCTACGCCGGTCGATTGGTGAAAGACTGAACGAGATGGAGAGAGAGCTAATTTTTTTTTCTTTTTTTTCTCTACCTCAAACTGGGCTCCGGCCGTAGCGTCCGTTGCTTTCTGCAGATTGGCTGCAGCTGTTGCTGACACGTCGACAATCAACTTTGTCAATCGATTCTCCTCCAACTTAGCAGCAAGAGCAGCTGTTGCAGTTGCAACTGCATCGATATTAGCCTTCTTCTTTAGAGCTTCGACTTCTCCTGTGAGTGCAGAGATCCTGCAGAGCAATAATTCTTTTTTAAATGATATTATAAAATATTTAAATTTATTTATTTTATATCTCTGGGAAATAACTAAACCCACTTCTCCCACAGCTCATTGTTCCGTTTCTGCACTTCCACAGTCGCGGTCGGCTTCTTTTCTGCAATCAAAATTCTTTTTTTCTCGAGTTACTCATCACAATATTCTCTCCCGTATCCTCCTCACAAAAAGAGTATCGGATACCGTGTCCATTTGACCTCTGCCTAGCATTACAAAACGAGCTTCTGACAACTTCCCCATTTGACCCTTGTTTACCGTAATCTCCCTTATCGTATTCTCGACTACAGTAATACCGACTACCGTACCTAGTCTGCTCTCCACTGCTTCTGCTCGCAACTGCGCCGTTTTCGCTTCGATACATGCTCCCTGACCATTATTTATCTCAATTTGTAATATTGTCGAAATCTGCTCGTTATACCTCGTACAGCTTCTGCAGTCGGGCGATTTCATCGTTCGCCCTCTCCAACTCCTCAGGATCGATCACCTGGCAGAGATTGCGTCATGACTAGGCAACTGACGTTCACTAACCTCTTTCTTCACTGCGGGACCACCGTCTCCGTCAAAGCATCGCTTCGACATGCGAAGAACTCTAAAGAGAAAATTAGAAATGGACAAGATCGCATCAAAGATATGATCCGTGCAGTTAAACACGTGAATACAATTAATATTTGCAATGAGAAATAATGTTTTATCAAACATATAAAAGAGTCTAATTAAAAAGCACAACAAGACAACACATTGAATGTATTCGTAAATGCAATTCTTCCGTAGAAACATTCCAAAATTCTTAAACAATGATAAAAAATATCTATTCTAATTTTCAATCTTCTGGGACTACTGTGATCTGTACACACTTCTTTCTTAATATAAGGAGAATTTTAGAATACTGTATCATTAAAATCCGTAGTTTAAAGTGATAACCTGGCTAGCTCTCAGAGGGGTCTTCTAAACGGGTGGGCGGGTCCATTGAAGTTGGGTCCGAAATGGTGCATATTGGGGCTACCGGGTCCCATATAGGGGCTACCGGGTCCCATATTGGGGCCGCCGGGTCCCATATTGGGGCCACCGGGTCCCATATTGGGGCCACCGGGTCCCATATTGGGGCCACCGGGTCCCATATTGGGGCCACCGGGTCCCATATTGGGGCCACCGGGTCCCATGGTGGGGCCACCGGGTCCCATGGTGGGGCAGCCGGGTCCCATATTGGGGCCACCTGGTCCCATATTGGGGGCACTGGGTCCCATATTGTGGCCACCGGGTCCCATGTTGAGGCCACCGGGTCCCGTGTTGGGGCCACCTGGTCCCATATTGGAGCCGCCGAGTGGGTGCCAACCCTCATTCCGAGGGGAGAAGCGAGGCATCTCCTTCATTCCAATCATTGCAGAGGCAGGACGGCACACGGAAGGACTCTGTAAGACGGATTTACCCTCTATCACAATGGATCAATGAGTAAAAATGGTGGGCATCACAATCGCGCACAGAATATTTCTACTTTTAGTGCGACTTTCATCAAACTATTACGCTTAATTATTAAAATGATTTTGGTTACTAAGATCTATCCTGTTTGTACACAGATAAATGATAATCAAAACCGCTGTAGGGACGATTCTTTTGCTCTCTTAATCACATTCTAATGAGTCAATACCTGTCTATTTCCATTCCACTGTGCATTCATTCCATCTATTCTTCCTGCCAAATCTCCAATAATTCCTTCCTGTTGTCTTATCGTATTCTCCATTTGCTTCATTCTGCTCTCCATAATTTCCCTGCATTGATTACATTCGTTTCTGAAGAGTCAAAAAAGTGAAACAATCACACTTGGAACAAAGTGTCATCATTGTGACATTAAAAGCGAATTAACCAAGCAGATAAACAGTTTCGTATTATAGATTATTTATTGCTAGAAATATGAACGCGTACCTCTGCTGCATCAAATCGTTTCCTCTTCTTCTCTCGACTGCCAACTTCTCATTCAAGTCACCGATCTCCTCCTTCAATCTAAAATACCACAATGACCAACTAAGTTTCAAACATCAAAACCCTGGACACACCTGTTGTGAACGAGCATTTGTTGTTGATCTTTCGCGTAAAATTGATCAACGAACAGCTACTTACTGTAATCATGTACTATTCACTACACATTTCTACCGCTCCAATCATTCTCAACTCACTCATTCATCCAATCTTTCTTACTTTCCTCTGTTTCTATCGTCAGTTCTTCAATCCTGAAAGATTACATCATAATTAGGCAATATGCCAGCAAAAGACACGTACTTCTTTTTCAACTGGGCGTTCTCGTTGAGTAAATATGATTCCTCCTTCATCTCTGAAATACCAATCATCAGACTGCCTTCTATATTCGCCATGCAAGGCAACAGTAACCCAAAGTATACGGCTACAAATGATAGCCTACCGTAAACCCAAAAAAACCCGAATAACGAATAACAAACCCAGTTTCTGCTCTGCTATATCAGCTCGCATTTCTGCTGCTTCACATGCTGCCTTAAATAAAAAGCACTTGGATATTTCGCAAAACTAATCGATACCTCCGCCTCCTCTCTCTCCTTCCTCGCTTCTTCCTTCACTCGCTCCATTTCACGTATACGGTCAGTAATCCTGCAATTGCATCATCACTCCGAAATAGCCAATTGGATCAGTCTCACTGTATCTGCAGCTCCAGGTTTTTCTTCTGTGCTGTCATTGCATCCAACGTAGGATATCGATTAGATTCATCATTCTCGTTCCCCATCATTGTCTTATACACATCCAATTGTATCAAAAGCTCGTCGACCCTGCGATTGCGTCATCACTGCAGCAACCTTTTGCAATCTCACCTCTGCTGCAGCTCAATGATCTCCTCCTGTGCAGCAGATGCAGCCAATGCAGCAAGTCTGTTAGATACTGCAACACCATTCTCCGACACTTTCTTATATCGATCCATTTCCATCGTAATATCGTCGATCCTAGAATTTTACAAGTAATTTTTATAATGGCCTTTGCGTGCACTAACAGAAAATGGAAATGTCTGTCTGCGTGCTGTCTGGATTTTTAGCCGACCACATGACGCTCTCTTCCAAGATCCTTTTGCAAGAAGTAAGTAACCAAAATATCATTAAAATTTCGCAAGAATTGAATATAAAAAAATTGAAACAAAATTACTTTTGTAAAGAATGATCATCTAATCGTTCGTATTCTCACCTCTGCTGCAGCTCGTAGTTCTTCTTCTGTGCAGCCGTTGCAGCAAGTGCAGCAAGTCTGTTCGCTCCAGCAGTCACATGCTCCGCTTCTCTCTTGAATCGATCCATTTCCATCGTGAGTTCGTCCACCCTTCAATTGCATCATCACTACAATAACCCTATGCAATTCTACGTCTGCTGCAACTCCACAATTCGTTGCTGGGCAGCTGCTGCAGCAAGTTGATCCGCCTTCTTGTTTCTCTCGAGGGAGTTCTGGTGTCTGAAATGGCAACATTGCAGGGCATTCTCTTTTTCTTTATGAGTGATTGTGTACTCTAACTTTAAGGTAAAGTTCTAGAGTAAAATTACAGTAATACTCACTTCTCCTTTTCCTCAGCCGCTCTCTGTATTCGTGACAATTCCATTGTGAGTGTGACCACCCTGAATACAACAAATATCCCGTCATAAGGAATAAGGTCAGTTGAGAACCCAAAATCTGGTTATGCATACTACGTTCATTCCTAAATAAGCGCTTTCTTAAATAAATAATGAAAAATAAATAGATTAATTAGTTGATACTTTCTCTGCAGTTCTCCATTGGTCTCTTTCGCTGTTGCCCCTGCTTTGGATGCTTCATCTATAGCAAATTCCAAATTCTCCTTATATCGATCAACTTGCTCCTTGCAACTCTCCACTTCTTCCTCATAATGCTCCAATTCTTCAAGTAATCGCTCCTCGTCTTCCTTATATCGTTCCACATCTTTCGTTAGTGTTTCCACTCTGAAATTACACCATACGTCATCACTACGCAAGTTTCAGTTAGAAAAAAACAGTGAAACTGACCGATCCAACAGCGACGTATTCTCCACCATCACTGAGAGACTCACGGCTTTCTCATCTGCAGAATAGAAAGAAAAACTATTTATTAACCAATAGAAATTGCCCGGAAGGAGAAGGAGTACCGTAATCCTAATCAAATTTGAAGTACCGTACCTTGCAATTGCTCAGCATTGACCGCTCGTGATTGGGCCGTCTGCAATGATTGGGAATCGATTGACTAATCGTATTTATAAAATGACGTCATTTTCTGAATTAGCTAAATGTCACTCTCACTTGCAATCGCTCCCTCAATTGTTCAATCTCTTCTTTTGCCTGATTGAGAAGATTTGCCTTCACCTGAGAAGAAATATGAATTATATTGCCGCTTGTTTGTTTAGTGTTTCAGCATTGAAATATTATTGCATCTCGCATGAGACTCGTCCTTCGCCAACTCCACTGCTCTCGTCAGTCGGAAGATCTCCGTTCTTGCACGAACGAGAAAGACGGACTTGACTTCGGGACTGAAAAAGAGGGGATTGCGTCATACCTAAGTAATTCGTTTAAGCACTGACCAGCTTGTTCGGGAGACTTTTCTCGTTCCACGCGAATTTCCAATAACTGGTCGTACTAACCTGAGACTGTCGATATCGAGTGGACTTTCTACCGCACTGCTGCAGCTCGATTCACTCGACAGCGATAGTTCCTGCTGCAACTGCTGCATCGGCTGCTCATCGAGTGACTGCAATCGATCAATTGTGAGGGAAGATCTATCAAATCAATCGATAATCACTAACCATTCTTGCCTTCTTGCAGTTCTGCTCACTCTCTACATCGTCCGGTTCTTCTAGTTTGATATCTGAAAAGAAATGTTGCGACTTGCTTGATCACTACTAGGGATGCAGGTACGGTATTACAAATTTACGAGCACTCGTCCGAAATAATAAAACGTTCCGTTGATTATCCGTGCTAAACAACAGATACGGCTGCGAGAGAGCATGGCAAAGTGAGAGACACGTCGAGGTATAGAAAGAGAGTACACCACCAGTAGTCCATGTCATGAACGTATCATTTTAAAATTGTAATAATCATTTTACGGTTTTTTTCAGACGATAAGGCGAAGAGAGAGCGAAGAGAAGAGAGATAAAGAGACTGTCAGAGGGTTCGACAACACGAACCGACATCCCTAACAAGCACTACACATTCTTACTTGGCGCGTTGCAATTGTGTTGATCATCTTCCTCATCTTCTTCTTCCACTTTCAAAGCCTTCACATTTATCCCCGACATAAACTGAAATATACAGTTACGGTAGACATTACTATATCGACGAGTATGAAAAAGAAGAGGTACGCTATTCGGATGAGGAACCGAATGTTCTCCATGATAAACTACGATTCTTTTAAAACCCTTTATTCAACAACAAAATTGTATGCACATTAATAACAAATACGGCATTTAACAGCAGTGAGGAAGAAGTCTTCAGGAAATCTTCTGGGAATGATTTAATCTTCTGAAAATGTTCAAACAATTCTTAAAGGAGGAGGAACACGAAAAATAGAATATCGATTTGTTGGCATTGATCGCTTTCTCATGTGAACGATAATAGAAATCCAAAATTGGAGATCTCTATCTTTCTTCTGAACCGAGATACGCGCGCGCAAAGAATCTACAATAGCTAAGGGACAATCAGAGTCAAATGCTGATTACGGTAGATGGGCGGTCTCTCACGTGCGCGAGTAAGCAAATCTCTCGATCAACTTTTACTCTCCTCTCGAGTTTGCGTGCACTCTCTTCCCTTCCTCTCCCTCGTCCCCCACGGGGAAGAGGGAGGGGGAGGGAAGAGAGTACATGCAAACGAGGGATTAGGGAAGAGGAGGAACAGGTGGAATCGCCAAAAGTCTCACTGTGTTTAGCAGCGCACTCAGTTTGCGATTATTATCCTCAACCTTTCCTCACAGTATAAACACCTGTCGCTAAGAAAATTCCATGCGGGAACCGGTGGTGTTCACCCTCCTTTAAAACTGGAACTTAACAATACGTACAACAATTTACTGTCGTTATAATACGGGGGTCAATTCCATCTTCTCGGTGGTCCAAATGGGCCAGTCGGCTGGTGCTCATAGTTGGTGCCAGGAGGGGGGCCTCCGCCATAAGACTCGGGACCAAACGGGTTCCCAAAGAGAATCGTAGGGTGGGTAGGAGGATTGGAGAAAGCAACGGTTGAAAAAGGAGACATGCTCGGAGGGCGATTCGAATTGATGGAGAACAATGGAGGTGTCTGTAGAGATCTCATATTAATTACGGTTACTACTCACATTCAGGCCAATTCCAGAAAGGTTAATAATTAAGTTCTCCAATTTAATATTTTTCATTTAAAAAAATAGAAAAAAGTTATTTTACATGTCTTGCGTGTTCGACCCATATTCCATTCGACAGCTGCTGCTCCGCTTCTCTCCACGACGTCTCAATTAGATTTCTGGAAGAGTACGGTAGTCACTACACATGTGTAGCTACAGTACATACCGTTGTCTGGTCACATCGGCGTAGTTTCGTTCCGTGATTTCGAGTTTCCGTCTCAGTTCGAAGCAGTCGCTGTCAGATCTGAAATCGAATTCGATAATTAATAGTTATTACCGTAAACCTTAGGCTGAAATCATTTTTTTATAAATTGAATGTAATAAATAAAAATGGAAACATTTTATTTAAACCGAACAGAGAATTCACACCTTTACATATTTGCGATTATTTGTTCCTGCTTCCGTTCAAGATTCTTCATTATGGCTTCCAACGAGTCGTTCCTACAATAGTACAAAATTTAAATGAAAATATGAGCATCACTCACTTCTCCTTGAATTTCTCAATATTCACTTTTCCTTCTTCCTTCAGTCGCTCAATTTCGTTCGTCAGTTCACAGACCCTTCAAAAATGTTATATCCTCATGATATTTACAACACCTTTTCACTCACTTCTCCTTCAGTTCCCTGTTCTCCTTCTGCACAATGGAGGTGGCTTCTTCACTCTTCGAATCTGATCATCCATTTCAATATTAATACCGGCGATCCTAATAATGTCTAATACAATACCGTCCTCTACCGTAAGAACTGCTATATTCTAAACTACGGAGAACCACTAAAGATGTCTCGCCTCTCAATTGTTCAGCCATCGCTGCTATCTTTTCGTCCGTTTCCACTTTGCTACACGTTTTCTGAAATTTGATAATTCGCAACGCAATTTAGGCCTCAATGTATTTGTCTCAAATCAATGCGACAAAGCCTCACCTCCAACTGTTCCTTCAATATTGCAATCTCCTCATTCGCTTTCGCCAGTAACTCGCATTTCTCCTGAAAGATATAGTGCGATTTACTTATATGACGCTGTTTGCGTTAGGATCAACAAGTGTCAGGAACAGGTCAAAAATCGAAATGGCTCAAAACTTGCTCCTAGGGGTAACTTTGGACGCTGAAAACGCCCGTGCCATCGATTTCGCAATAGGACCCCTCTGGGCGCCGGTATGGCGCCGCGCCCTTTCTGCGGAATACGCGTTTTTCGATTAAAACTCCTCGGAAACGCGTCCGAATGGTCCGAAACCAAATGTATAGGTCATAATTTGACGCTCTATCAAATGGCACTAGTGCCATATCATTTGTTGCTCTCGTTTTCGAGAAAAAGTCAATTTTTGACAAAAGGCGCATTACGGCCAAACCCGATACCAGATTGAAGAGCGCATTTTTCTGATCATTTTGATATATTTGGTTAAGCAATAAAGTCTGGGCTCGGTTGTTTCCCATTGCTCCAAAGATTTTTCACGCGCGCGGAACGCGTGTACACACGCGGCATCCGCGTGGTCGATGCGGTAGTGGTCTAGAACTTCAATCCGAAGGTCACAGGTTCGATTCCAGTCGGCTGCCGAAGTTTTTTGCCGAATTTTTTTTTCATCGATTTTTCACCCCCTGACAATATTGGCACTTTTTCTGAAATCTTGAAAAAGTAATTTTTTCGATGAAAAAAAAATCGGCAAAAGGCTTTGGCAGCCGACTGGAATCGAACCTGTGGCCTTCGGAATGAAGTTCTAGACCACTACCGCATCGACCACGCGGATGCCGCGTGTGTACACGCGTTCCGCGCGCGTGAAAAATCTTTGAAGCAATGGGAAACAACCGAGCCCAGACTTTATTGCTTAACCAAATATATCAAAATGATCAGAAAAATGCGCTCTTCAATCTGGTATCGGGTTTGGCCGTAATGCGCCCTTTGTCAAAAATTGACTTTTTCTCGAAAACGAGAGCAACAAATGATATGGCACTAGTGCCATTTGATAGAGCGTCAAATTATGACCTATACATTTGGTTTCGGACCATTCGGACGCGTTTCCGAGGAGTTTTAATAGAAAAACGCGTTTTCCGCAGAAAGGGCGCGGCGCCATACCGGCGCCCAGAGGGGTCCTATTGCGAAATCGATGGCACAGGCGTTTTCAGCGTCCAAAGTTACCCCTAGGAGCAAGTTTTGAGCCATTTCGATTTTTGACCTGTTCCAGATTCCTGTTGACGCCTTGTTGATCCTAACGCAAACAGCGTCATATTACACAAAAGCAATTCCTATTTGTTTCTGAATTTTCACCTTTAACTGCAGCTGCAACTGTTCGATGTCTCCACTCGCCTGCCCGAGAAGATTCGATTTCATCTGGAAACAGAAAACCATGTTCTTCTTTGTTTCATTTTCCCCATATTCATTTTCCATCCCATTTTCCATCCCCATTTTCCTCGACTTTACAATAATGTAAATCCTCGCAGCAGGATGTGGACCCCCTACAACTGGAAACGAACCCAAGGCCACCCCAATACCCGATGGAGAGATGAACAGAAACAAGTAATCGGGTCCCAATGGTTGAATGCAACTAATGAAGGATATCGGACCATCCTCATCTGAGCACTATTTGTACATGATAAATAAATGAATTGACATTGAAATCCTCACCGTGCATTCTTCCCTCGTCGCTTGCATTTCCGTCGATAATCGCATGATTTCTGCCCTCGCCCGATAGATAAACGCCGACTTCACCTCGGGACTACAAATAATCACCGTTCATTGCACCATTCCAAGGGAATCCAGCCGAAACACTATGTCATTCACATTATTTTGTGCGTTGCACTCAAGTCACGTCGTAATCTCCTCTAGACAAATCACATTGACTGACCTCAGAGTGTCCACATCCACTTTGGGTCTTCTCAACCCACTGCTGCTCCCCGCTACACTCTGCTGCAGCGACTGATAATCGATCGACTGTAATGAAGAATATAAAAATGATCCAGTTTTCCAACACTTATTCCGCTCATCTCGATCGATAACTAACCGTTTTCGCCCTCTTGGAACTCTGCTCAGTTTCCGGATCGTCGGGCTCTTCTACTTTGATATCCTCTGCAAAATGACCTACATTATTTCATCATCACTATGCAAATCACCTAGTTTCACGCTTATGTTGCCTGCTCGGGCAGTCGTTTCTTCGTCAACTCTCAGCATCTTCGCGGGAACATCCTGCAATGAGATCGATATTAGGGAATACGGTATCTGCTCAATTAGAATCCACAACAATCTCAATAGATAAATATTTCATCGGATGGCCAACCGAATGAATGGGAAAAGGGTAACCATTACCTGAAGAAGAAAAAATATTTATTCGAAATTGAACACCAACAAGAAAGTTAACTGCAACAACAAGCTTTTGCACATAACGAATAATGACTATATAATTACGATGCGATACATTAATAAACGTACGCTCGTCGACAATGATGTTACAAGGACACTATTATGATCATGATAAAACATTGGGCAAAAACTTTATTATATTTCGATATTTAAAAGAGGGGGAAGAGGGTAGGCACACATGCATTTCCAACTAAACCACTAAACGTTTCATGCGTGTATCTCATGTGTGGGTTGTAGGAATTGGTGGATACTAGGTTAATTACAATAGTCAGGGGATTAGACAAGAAGATAAAGATAAAGACTAATAACAAAAATGAAAAGAAACAATGAATAAGCTGACTAAAATAAAGGTCAATCGATAAAAGACATTTATGAACCATAATAAAGTGTTCTTCTACTCATTCTTCCATCTGAACTTCCTTCTTGATCTTCACCCCATTAATCAATGCATTGTCGGTCTACAAGGAACATGCATTTCGAATATCACAGAAGAAAAAGTGTGGAATAATGGACATGATTTCGTTATTTTCCTCTCACTTCTCTTCTTTCCTTTCCATTCTCAGTCGTCTTCTCCTTCTCTGCACTCAAAGTGAATCGAGCGAGCTCCTCCTGAATAATTGGATAACGATGACGTCATAAGTCAACTACGACTACAATCAGAGGCCAATACCAGCGCTGCATTTGAAAAATCGAAGCGTCAATTAGGATTATTTAGGTGGAATTCATATAAAGAATGGAATACCCACAAACGACAGATGGGATCATACTTATGTCATGTTTTGCTATTGTTCTAAGAACATGTTTCCACTAATGAAACTCGAAAACACCTAAATAGAAGACTGAAAACGGACCCTCATCTTCTCCATTTCTTCTCCCTTCTTCTTCTTATCCTCTTCCAGATCTCTTATCTTCTTTTCCATTTCCACCAACTGCGAGTCTCTATCTGTTATCGTCTTGTCCTGCCATTATATCATTTTAGAAATACATTTTCGCCCGGCCGAGATTTCTCATTTTCACACACTCTCTCGCCTAGCATAAACACGTCAGATATTTCATAAACACGTCAGATTTCTATCAGAAGTTCGAAAAAAACAGGTCAGATAGGGGACAATTCTTACTAAACTCGACATTCTGCGCATTCCTAGATATAAATAATGTATAACCTTGAGAATGTTGAGCTCCTCTGCTTGTTTCTTGTTTTCAGCTTCGAGGTTGATTCTTGACTTCTGTGGTAGGTGGTTATTACACTTTCGCGCTCTTCAATAATTTGAATATTCCGTAATTACAAACAATGTTTAATAACTAAGATAAGTAATTAAATAAACGAACGATGCATCTGGCCAATTCCTCTTTTGCTTTGATTCTTTCACTTTCTGCCACAGCGAGATTGTGAGTTAGATGGATGCAATCCAATCTCAATCTGTCAATAGAAAAGTCATCACTTTCATTAAAATTCACATTCATTAGTCATCACTTCCATTCAAATATGTCATCCAATTCGCTCACTTTTTCATATCGTCTTTCACTCCCCTCACAATCTTCTCTCTTTCTATAGCGGACAACGCAGCTTTCCTCCGCTTCAGCTTCCATTTAATCTCAGCTTCCATTGCTGTCTCTCTGCACATCACTTACTCCTTCCTAATTGCTGCTCTTTCTTCTTTTTCCTCCTCTTCTTTCTTCATATTCATCTCCTCCATTTTCTTCTTCAGTTCCTCGGCCCTGCAACGACGATTGCATCATTACTAGGCAATTCAGTTTAAACCTACATCGCTTTCAGCTCCGAGTTCTCCCGCTGCATAAGAGTCAATTCATCAGTTTTCTCCTCTGAACAATGCAATAATTAACTCATTTATCGATCCATACAAGCAGTTTACAGTACTCCTTTATCGATTCACTCACTCATCTGCTTCTCAAAAGTCGATTCCTTCAATTCCATCGCAGTCACCTTCGCCTGTAATTAAACTGTGAAACAGCGAAAAAAAGTTACTCGATGGTCTTGGAAGCAGAAGTAAATGTGGCAAATGTTACGGAGGGGAGACAACTAAAAATGACCGTACCTCAAACTCCCTCTTCATCTCTGTCAGCTCCTCATTCACAATTTCAAATAGCACCGATTTCTCCTGCAAAATTCACTTCCAGTTCAACTTGCGACGTGTTATCTCACCTTGGCTTCTGCTCTGGCGGCTCCAAATTTACTTGTCAACTTGAGAATCTCGATACGAGCTTGTTCGAGAAGAGTCAACTCGGGAGTGAAACTGAACAAAGATTATTAATTACAACTTACTTATGAAATATCACCTCCCCGCCTCACTTAACTCTGAACTTTTCTTTTACTACAAAACGACTAAACAGGACATAACCTTATTCCCTTGACCACTTGGATGATTCTCGTTCTTCTCTCCTCCTCATTCGACGTCCCTTTCTCGACAGACTGCATTATATCCTTCGGCTTCGAAATATCCGGCTTGTTCACTGCATTCTGCAATCGAAATTTATATTAAAAAAACACTACCTCACATGAGAAAATGCGATTGTGTATAACAAAGAAATTGTTTTTGTCTCAAAGAGTATACTGCATACAAACTAAGCCATGACTCACTTACCATTCTCGGTTGCTTCTTTATCACTTCCTCCTTCCCTTCACCGTCCTCAGAATCGCCAGCTGCAAAGAAAGAAAGTTCATTTCGTCACCACTACTCTATCTCACCCAATCTCTTGCTCCTTCGACGAGTTTCTTCTCCCTTCTTCCCCATCGATTAACTAGTCACGCCTTTGCCTGCGGAAAGAATATAGCGTACAGTACAGTAATGATTCCAAAGCTATTACGCAATCAGGTACATCGCCGGATTAGTAACCGACTGAAAGAAATAAAAATCAGAAGATGATAAAAAGATTTTATCGATTTTCAACAGGTCACACGATTGTCACGACAACTTCTAAATATTCTGAACAACATGCAAGCGATGAAAATTCCATACAATAAATTAATTAATGAACAAAAAAGAAACAAATAAATGCCACAGAAGAAGATAACTCAACTTGAGAAGAAATCGACGTACCTACGTTTGTCTACAATGCCTACCGTACTCCTAGCCCAGTCTCGGATTGTAATTGATCGAGGGCGGATTGACGACTACGCCGGGGAAGCGCGGCGGCACTCTCGGTTTGGTGGGATCATCGGGCGCCGGGGGGACGCCAGATGGCGCCTGAGGGGCGTAGATGGGAGGAGGGACGGGAGGAGGGACGGGACGTGGCAGTGGAATAGCGGGGAGGGCCATCGGAGGATGCGCAATGGCTGAACGAGGTCCACCAATGGGAGGAGGCGGTATGTTGAGCACCTGATGTTATGTTATTATACATTTTTTGTTGTGTTCCCTCCCCTCTCAACTACTGTAACACGCAGAATCAGGATCGTGACCCACCGGTCCCTGCATGAAGTAATTCCAGTACTTCTCGTAGTATTCCACCTTGGCGCGCATCTCTCGATTCTCTGTCGACAGCGTGTCTCTGCAGATATTTGAATCAATACAACGACCGCACGCGACGCCCCTCTCAACAATCGATCACCTCTGCTGTATGATTGCGTCCTGCTTGATCTTGGCTGCTGCTTCTCCGGTCCTGAAAATCAATCACTACCGTACCCTGCCAATCGCAAAACTTTCACAGGCAACGGATTACGGAATTCATCTGAAACAGTGTTACTCACTCCTTGGACAGTCTTTCACTCTTCAACTGAAGATTGTCTTGCACGAGCTGATTGAGTCTGCAATGAAGATATTGACACACTAACCTTTTTCTCAACACTCGACGCCCATCTTAAAAAATTCTCGTGATTACTCCAACCTCTTCCTCATTTCATCCATATCCTTGCTGGGTGCGCCGTTGTCTCTGAAATTGTCACCTCGATATTGCGTAGTGATGACACAACTCACTTGCTGGCCTCCTCTAATATCTTGTTCTTCTCCTTCATCAACTGCAGTTCAGCCATCGTCTTGCCCACACTGGAAACTAATTACTTTGTAAGGAAGAGACAAAATGCAAGATTTTTCAACAATGGGTCTGGAAATAACAGCAAGAACTCGTGAAAAATGAACTGATTGATGACTCAAAGTCATCCAAGGATAACTGGTAAGAGTTCTCGTCCTTCCTAGGAAAGAATATAACACTTTTAAAAATCCGAACTTTTAAATATCCGTTTCAATTATCCCATCGATGACGTAACCACCCTCGCAACCCTCACCTCGTGTTCACAATTTGTCTATTGATCTCTCTCGTCGTCTCCAATTCTTCCTTCGTCTCTTTCAATTCTCCATTCAGAGTGAGCATCTCCTTTCGAATATCGTCCACTTCGTCTTCCGATCTGCACAAAAGTAGTGGTCTATCAATCGCATTATTGATGAAATGCTTTCCATTAATATCTAAATGCTCGACAGACGTGTGGCTCTAACTCATACAACCAGCACCTTCCCAGTTTCAAAAAGTCCACAAAAGCAAAATGTGCATCGTGTGAATGATTTCTCTCGCCGTAGCATTTGCATTCACTACTCACCTCCTCCTTGTTTCCTTCTCCTTCTTCAGTTGCTTCTCCACAGAGTACAACTCGTCTTTCACTTTTTCCAGTTGACGATGAATGCTACAACAGAAATGCCCACATTTAACACAACCATGAATCCAACGACGAATACCAGTGTTCTTATTGTGGAAGCTAATGATGATTCTCCTTCAAGATCAAAGATCAACTTACTCGTCTCTCTTCCTCCTCTCGTACTCTAAATCCTTCTTCAGTTTGGTCTTGTCCGCTTCAAGTTCATCCACCCCACGAGAGCTTGTCTTGTCTATAGTACACGATAATCATCATCAATCAGTATATTATATTATTAATAACTACAGTAATCTACAATACTCACATAGTTCGGGCGCCGGTGTTGGCACAGGTTCTGGGGCTGCCATACGAGCTGCTTCGGCTGCACGCAACTGCTCGATTTCAACAGTGAGTTCGGAAACTCTGAATTGCATCATCACTACGCAATCTCACCCCATCCCCTCACTCACTTGCTCTTCAGTTCTACATTGTACTTCAGTGACTCGAGCGGCTTCTGATCTGCAATAAATTTAGATCGTGACCTACCGTACTCATGCAACTCCACCATACCTATCATGTTCTCAAGATACTCGACGCGCAGCTTCGACTTGCCCGCTTCGACGATCGCCATCTGGAAGAGGGATCGAGATTACGGCAGTTCAGGGGAGGGGGGCAACCAGATTACCTCGTACATCTTATTCAGTCTTGTGATTTCTCTGTTCGCCTTCTCGAAATCATCAGAAAGAGTCTGAAAGAAACTAAAAAAACTGATATTTGGCTAACACCGGGATGGCTCACCTTGGTTTTGTCCAGTTTCTCTTGTAGTTCGTCAGCTCTGCAATTGATTCGGCTCATTGCATCATCCTTACTCAATCACTCCAATTTCTCACCTCTCCGTCGCCTTCTTCAGCTCCGCTTCGAGTGCAGAAGTGGCGATCGACATCACTCCGACCAAACTACAAATACAACTAATTAAATGTTGTATAAACAATACATTTCGCATACTGTCCTCACCTTGTATGCCACAATATCTATGATTAAAACAAATCAAAGATCACCCTGCTTTCGAATCCTCCTGTTCCTTCCTCTGCTTCTCCTTTTTCTTACCGGGAACGACGAACACGACCTTCATAATTAATATTTATTAAAAACGATTTTTTTTATTAAAAAAAGTATCAGAATCATCTGTCTTCATCCCCATCGATCTATATAATCACGATATCTGATTTGGCTAGCTGCATCATTCTTACTCAATTACTTAGTCTCACCTCAATCTCATCTTCTTCTTCTACAATCTTCTCCTCTTCCTCCTTCCTCTTCTCTTTCTCCATCTTTCTCCTCTTCTTTCTCTCTCTTTTCTCCTCCTCCTTTTCCAATTCTTCATCCTTCTCTTCGTTGTTCTCTTCACCGTCGACTTCGATCTGGAAAATTTGGAAAATTCTGTTTTAATTTCATAAAAGAAACAATACCATAGGATGCAACTGCAAAATATCATCTGCTGCATCTATCGCTATGTTTCATATAACATAAAGTTGAAATTACATTTTTCTTCATCTTCTTCTTTTTGTTAGGGGTCTCTGGAATCTCGCCCTCTTCCATCGATTCGACTGCAGCTACCGAACCTGCAACCTGCAACTCATCTCTATGCAATTGTTAAACAGACACGTTCATTATCAACTGTATTACAAGTAATTAAACAAAAAGAAAGGTCTCAATTTAGAAATAACTAATTAACAATTTAATTTTTAACATTTTTTTGCTGAAATTTTTTTTCTCCATTTAGCAATGAAAATAACTAACTTTTTCTTTTCTTCTTTTTCTTTTCTCTTATTTCTTCCCCAACTTCTGGCAGTTCATCGTGTGGTTCTTCCACAATCTTCTCCTTGTTCTTCTTTCCCATTGATCTGAAAAGGAGTGGAAAGATCAAAGATCACTCCATCGACCGAAGTCGATTAAAGATAAATCAAACAATCGAAAGACTGCACTACTCCAGTGTTTGAGACAAGCAAATCTCTACTCGTTCATTCTTTGCAGTCAATTTATACACTCATTATTTTGCTGGTCCCAAACACTGCAGTAGTGCGCGAAAAACCGCCACAGATATTCACATCGTTTTTTTCAACGATTACATCGACATAAACGTGGAAATATACATAAATAAAGATATTCATTGATCAATCAGATAATCTTTCCTTAAAATCAGTTTACAATCACAAATAGGCCACAATCAGTCGCAATCAATTACAATTAATTTACAGATAAAACAAATAGCGGTTCAGGTACATCATATTAGCAAGTAAATATATAGCAAGTAAAGTATATTGTGTACATCGAGTAGAGATAGATAATCAATAATCCTTCCTTAGAATACCGTAATCTACTTGGAATTTCTCCAGTTCATTGACGAGCTTCCATTCTGCTTCTTCGCAGTGTGGGTGCGAGATCCGGTAGAAGAGGAAGGGCGAGAAGCCGAAGCACGACGCGACGAAGATACGGTAGGAAGAGGAGGGAGTGCGGTAGTCTTGGTCAAAGGGGCGGGAAGTAAGGTAGTATTGGCGAGAAGCGGAGGGATTACGGTAGGCACGGAGGGAGGCTGAGGAAGTACGGCAGTCGGGGCTGGAGTGGAGAGTACGGTAGCCTTGGCGATAAGAGGAGGGAGAGCGATAGTCGAAGCGGGGATGGGCTGTACGGTATTCTTGGCCAGAAGAGGGCGATGCATGGCTGCCTTGACGAGAATGGAGCGAGGAACTGCAGTGAGAGTGGGCAGGGACTGGACGGTATTGAGTGGAAGAAGAGAAGGAGGAGGAGAGTCAGTGAGAGATGAATCCGAGTGTGCTGTAGTGAGACCAGGCGGAGGGGCAGTGGTCACATCGGGAAGACTGACTGAGGAGAGACGAGGAGGAGGGACGAATGTGTGACGGAGACGGCTGAAATTGAAAAGTTTTTTTATATAATTAAAATTATTAGTTAATTTTTTCTCAGTCGAAAAAGAGAAAAGAACGGTATAATCATTGTATCAAATATTAGCCGGGGGATCTGCCTTTCATTACCAATTGAAATCATGCCTTCTAAGTGGAAAATCGATGAGTTGACATTTTAAAAATATTAATAATCTGACTCGGTCTCCTCCTTCTCATCCACAAGATCCTTCTGCAGACTCGCCACTTTGGCCATTAAATCGTCCCGTTCCTTCTCGAATCTAAAGAGAGAGAAGTAATACAGAGTCAAACAACAACGGAAGGCACTTCCCACTAGTGTTGTTAGATCGAATAATTATATTCGCAAATAATCTTTGATTTCGCGAATACTTCCCACCATAGGTCACCACGCCTGAGGCTCCACCCATGAATAGGGGGTCGTGGATGCACGCTGCACCAAAGGATTTCTTTGGGGCACGGTGCATGTATGAGAGACTATCTGACTCGCTCGAACTAACCTTGGCATTCTGAAAAAAGTGAGTTGTTGAGATAATGGTGGCATGATGTACTGTGAACCAGGCGGATATGATTCGTGCGAAAAAGAAGTGTTGAAAATGCTTCTACGCCTCAGGGCATGACGTCATAGAAACTTCCGGTTTTTGAAGACGTTGCCGTTGGGCTTCAAAAGTGGCACCAATCGATTCCTAATAAAATTATAAGACTTTTTTGACTCTATGCATTTTTCGATAAATATCGATCTACGGCCGGAAAAGTTTAAAATGTGTTTCACTTTTTTGTTTTTAATTTTTCTATATATTTTGCCTTTGGAAGGGGGCAACTTTTATTTTAGCAAAATGATCCTTCAACAATGGTACGTAAACCATGTTAATATGGAAAGTTTTTATTTCCCCCTAAAATACGCGCGAAGCAGAAATAGGAGGTAAAAATATTTATTGTGTGCCTTACAGTATGCCGCCAAGATTTCTCACTGTCATTTTCCGAGTTCGAAATGCAGCACCCGTACATGGAAAGAATGTCATGTTTCCACGATGAGAAGTTAAATCGATTATCCCGCGCTCATGTTGCATTTAAAGATCGGAGAAAGCCATTGAGAAATCTCGGCAGCATACTGTAAGGCACACCATAAATATTTTTACCTTCTATTTCTGCTTCGCGCGTATTTTAGGGGGAAATAAAAACTTTCCATATTAACATGGTTTACGTACCATTGTTGAAGGATCATTTTGCTAAAATAAAAGCTGCCCCTTTCCAGAGGCAAAATATATAGAAAAATTAAAAAACAAAAAAGTGAAACACATTTTAAACTTTTCCGGCCGTAGATCGATATTTATCGAAAAATGCATAGTCAAAAAAGTCTTATAATTTTATTAGGAATCGATTGGTACCACTTTTGAAGCCCAACGGCAACGTTTTCAAAAACCGGAAGTTTCTATGACGTCATGCCCTGAGGCGTAGAAGCATTTTCAACACTTCTTTTTCGCACGAATCATATCCACGTGGGTCACAGTACATCATGCCACCATTATCTCAACAACTCACTTTTTTCAGAATACCAAGCTCCTGAACAAGTATGTTGATCCACTCAGATAGTCTCTCGTATACAATACGGACCCCTGGTATGTTGCATGAGGTAGACCTCGAGTTGTCATTCTCTGAGGGGGATACCGTCATGGTCCAAAATGGGTTTTGGGTTGGTCCCACCAAAGTCAAAGTGGTATACTGTAACTTCACCGCGGTGGTCCCGCAACGAAAACAGACTACCGTAATCTTACCTACCGTAACCCGGAAATACGAAATTGACAATACGGACCCCTGGTATGTTGCATGAGGTAGACCTCGAGTTGTCATTGTCTGAGGGGGATACCGTAATCATCCTACCGTACTCTCGGCTACAGTAACCCTACCGTAAGACGGATTTGCAAAAGTGTCCCAATCGGCTCGGGATTTTTATAGAAGATACCCCTTGAGTAGGCAAAGCATGTGTGGCATACCGCACCCCATCTACAGTACTCCAGGCTACAGTAACCTACCGTACTACCAAAATACGGAAATGATCCAATCGGCTCGGGATTTTGGTTGGAGGTAGATATCGAGTAGGCAAAGTATTTGCCGTATACCATTATGTTCCTACAGTATCTATGGCTACCGTAACCTATCATACTACGAAAATACGAAAATTACCAATTCGACTCGGTAAGGTTACTGTAGCCGTGGATACTGTAGGAGCATAATGATATGCCGAAAATACCTTGCCTACTCGAGGCCTGCCTTATATAAAAATCCTGAGCCGATTGGATCATTTTCGTATTTTGGTAGTACGGTAGGTTACTGTAGCCTGGAGTACTGTAGATGGGGTGCGGTATGCCACACACGCTTTGCCTACTCGAGGGGTATCTTCTATAAAAATCCCGAGCCGATTGGGACACTTTTGCAAATCCGTCTTACGGTAGGGTTACTGTAGCCGAGAGTACGGTAGGATGATTACGGTATCCCCCTCAGGCAATGACAACTCGAGGTATACCTCATGCAACATACCAGGGGTCCGTATTGTCAATTTCGTATTTCCGGGTTACGGTAGGTAGGGTTACGGTAGTCTGTTTTCGTTGCGGGATCCCCGCGGTGAAGTTACAGTATACCACTTTGACTTTGGTGGGTCCAACCCAAAATCCATTTTGGACCATGACCCCCTTATACATGCTTGCACCGTGCCCATACGTGTCCAAGCCGCAGGCCCGCTTGGGAGGCAGAATGCACCCATGATGGGGGTATCATGGTCCAAAATGGGGTCGGGGTCGGGTCCACCGAACCCAAAGTGGCCTATGGTATCTTACCCGCCGGGGTCCCGCAACGAAAAAAAACTACCGTAACCCATGCTACCGTAACCCGGAAATGAAATTCAGAATATTGACCCGGTATACGTTGCATGAGGTAGGCCTCGAGTAGTAATTAATCGGACGGTATACGGCGGTCTCGACACGACATTGCCGATACCGTAACCGTCTACAGTATGCTGACAATTCAAATAGATCAAATCGACCCGGTATACGTTGCATGAGGTAGGTCTCGAGTAGAAATTTATCGGACGGTATACGGCGGTCCCGGCACGCCATTGCCGATACCGTAATCAAGTCTACAGTATGCTGAGAATTCAAATTCAACCAATTCGCTCGGGATTTGTTGCATGAGCTAGGCTTGAAGTAGAAATTAATCGGTCGGTATACAGCGGTCCCGGCACGCCATTTCCGATACCGTAATCAAGTCTACAGTATGCTAAAATTTCAAATTGATCAAATCGACTCGGGATTTTTACAGGAGGTGTGTCTCGAGTGGCCATTGCTTGGAGGGTATACCGTTTCTCCCCTACCGTACCCAGGGTTACTGTTGCGGAGTTACAGTATTACGAATTTTTAAATTTGATCTATTCGAGGTGTGATTTTTTCAGGAGCTAGACCTCGAGCGGGAAATGCCAGGGGGGGGTATCGTATCGATTCCACCGTACCCAGGGTTACTGTAGCGGGGTTACAGGATGACGAATTTTTTTTTAATTGATTTATTCGATTCAGTATTTTTGGAGGAGCTATACATCAAGCAGGCAATTTCTATGGGGTGTACTCTATTGATTATACCGTGTCCCGAGGATATTGTAGCTGGTTATGGTATGAGAGGGTTACGATATGAGTACATTTACAGCATACCGAATTTTTGAAATCGAGCATACCGAGACGGAAATTTAGGAATAGATAGACCTAGTTCAGTTATTGTTTGCGAGGCATACCTTTTTTTTTAGAATATTGCTATATTATGTCGGATGTTCAGATGAAAAGAAATTCAAAAATTAGTGTAAATATTATTTATGTTCAAAGAAAAGAAACAATAATTAATTTTTTTACTTTCGGTATTCCCGGTTGCAGCAGAAGCACCATGATGTGCCTCGTAGACAATAATTGCACTAGGTCTACCAACTCCAAAATTTCCGGCTCGTTATGCTCGATTTCAAAATTTCAGTATGATGTAAATGCGCTACAGTATCCACAGATACGGTAGAAGTTATACAGTAACCTCTAAAACATTACCTGCTGGATATCTGACTCCTGAAAAAATCTCGACTCGAAATGATCGATTTCATAAATTCGTCATACCGAAACCCGCTCCAGTATCCCCGGGACACGGTAAAATCAATACATCATACACCTCCGTCATTACCAGCGCGATGTCTAGCACTTACAAAAATCCCGAGAAGATATTATCAATTTCATTAAATGGTCATACTGTAATCCCTTTACTTTTTTTACTGTAACCCCCTACAGTAACCCTGGATACGGTGGAATCGATACGGTATTCCCCTCTGGCTTTTTTTCCCGCTCGAGGTGTAGCTCCTGCAAAAATCCCGAGCGAATTGGTTGAATTTGAATTTTCAGCATACTGTAGACTTGATTACGGTATCGGCAATGGCGTGCCGGGACCGCCGTATTCCGCCCGATTAATTTCTACTTGAGGCCTAGCTCATGCAAAAATCCCGAGTCGATTTGATCAATTTGAAATTTTAGCATATTGTAGACTTGATTACGGTATCGGAAATGGCGTGCCGGGACCGCTGTATACCGACCGATTAATTTCTACTTGAAGCCTAGCTCATGCAACAAATCCCGAGCGAATTGGTTGAATTTGAATTCTCAGCATACTGTAGACTTGATTACGGTATCGGCAATGGCGTGCCGGGACCGCCGTATACCGTCCGATAAATTTCTACTCGAGACCTACCTCATGCAACGTATACCGGGTCGATTTGATCTATTTGAATTGTCAGCATACTGTAGACGGTTACGGTATCGGCAATGTCGTGTCGAGACCGCCGTATACCGTCCGATTAATTACTACTCGAGGCCTACCTCATGCAACGTATACCGGGTCAATATTCTGAATTTCGCATTTCCGGGTTACGGTAGCATGGGTTACGGTACTTTTTTTTCGTTGCGGGACCCCGGCGGGTAAGATACCATAGGCCACTTTAGGTTCGGTGGACCCGACCCCGACCCCATTTTGGACCATGATACCCCCATCATGGGTGCATTCTGCCTCCCAAAGGTGAGCCTTCGGCCGTGGACACGTATGACCGTGCCCCAAAAATCACCATGAATAGGGGGTCAGGCTTGCACGCTGCCCCAAAGACTGCCTCCACGTCTGGAGAGGTATGCTTCCCACTAACCGTTTTCGCTCGTCTCCCACTTTCTTCAACTCAAGCTTCATCGATGCCAGCTCCTCCGACAGGCTGACGTTAATTAGATGTTATTAATTAAGATGCTTAATCTCGCACCCCTTCCTCATTTTCCTCTCCTTCAAAGTTTCCTCTTTCCACTCCATCATTGCTTGTCGCAGCAACTTCGTTTCCTCTTCCAGCTCGAGTGCCCTGATATCGATTGGTGAATACAACACTAATAAACAAACAAAATCACATTTAATCGTTGCCAGAGTAGTTCCCGTATATTAGACGTGGTTAACCCGAATCACTATTATATTCAGTGCCCATGAAGCATAGCCAGAAGTTACTACAAGATCATTGAGGAATATTGAAGCAAGCAGATCACACTAGAGTGTATATCTTTCTCACCTCTTAGTCGATTCCACATCACTGTTTCCACTGTTCGAGAGTGCTTGCAGCAGCGACGACAAGCTGTAGCAACAATTAATTAACACGATCAAATATAAATTCAATTCTGAATAACTTGAAATAACATCGGTAAGTAAGAGTACACATCTCTTCTTCGATAGAAAGGACATTGTAATCTAGGTATGCAAGTTCGGCACTCGTATCGCGGCCGTTTGGACGAGGTATTACGGCTGGCAAGGCGAAGACTATTTGAGAAAAGATATTGTTACAGGGTATCACAATACCGAACCGGCATCCCTACCGTAATCCATCTGAAATGGATACCGTAATCTTCCCTCACTCACTCGCTATTCTTTCCACTCTCCTCTTCTGCTTGTCGCTTCCATTCGTTCCTCTCGAATCTCATCAGATTGAGTGCACTCGTTTGATGGCCGAACCTTTAATATCAAATTGTTTTACAATTGAAATGCCAACCTTACTGATAATAAATCTAAGAAATCCTATGTAAGAGCGCATAGAAACTTCAAACAGAGTGATCCTGATAACTATGGATAAATAAAGAATAATACATCTTACTTTTTCTGCAGCTCACTACACTCCTTCCTCAGATCATCCATCATGTTCTCATCTGAAGAAGTCATTTTACAATCGGACACTTATCTACCTACCGTACCTGCATGATTCAGCCTCGAAGTTTCCGCACGGTTTTGTGCAGTTTTCGCCTCGAAAGTCGCTTCCTGGGAAATGCAATAGCTTTGTTGATGCAAATAGAAAGATGGTTGGAGAAAGCATTAAGTACCGAGCGACAAACTCCGCCTAACTATCCAGTGAGAAACAGCAATCCTACAGGCAGCTAAAAAATATTTATAGATATTTTATGAGAGCCGGAATAGCTCAGCTTGCCATATCACCATCACCTTCCCCGTACTTCTCGACCCTTTGACCAATACTACCGTACTCCCACCTCTTCCTACCGTATCCCATCCCTCTCACCTCCAATTGTCCCTTCAACTCTCCAATCTGCTCCTTGGCCGATCTCAATTCATCTCTCAGTTGCTGTGTGAATTCGAGTGAGAAGGCGCCCGAACTACGGAGGAGCGACAGTTGACTGCGAAGATCCGATTCCCTGTAGGAGAAAGGGAGTGGACCATGAATAAGTAATCATCTAGACTTCTTGTCTTTGTATATCCAAAATATCATATGCTTTTCCAAAATTATAAAGTGTCGATTCATATTGGGTAGAATAGGCATGTGCAGATCATCGACCACTACAAAATTGGTCCTACTCATTCTATGGGGTCATCACTACTCCATCATCACTTTCTTCTCTCTCACCTCTCGTCGGCTGCTTCCAACTGCGTCTTGAGGCTCTCCATCTTCAGCAATGAAATGGGCGTCTGCAAAATGCAAATGTGAAGTTAATCAATACGTAGAGCATACAGAATACCGCTCACAACATTAGTCGATCAATCATGTCGACTATCCATCGATCCATCGTGCCATCATTAGTACCCCACTACCGTACCTCTGTCTCATTTCTGGCACAGTCAGCATTTGCGGCCGTCGAGACATGGCTGCCCTGAATCAAGGACAGTTAGTTGCTAGAGTGATACAGTACACTGGAGGTGTACGGTACGTTATACAGTACCCTGGAGGTGTACGGTAGGCGGATTCCTCACCTTTCTTCTCTTGAGTGGTGACTGCAATACTTCGGTGGTGCCACCCGCCATACTTTGAGGACTGAAATATCTATTAGCAGTGTGAAATTAAGAAAGTGAAGATATTCAAATGGCTCGGAAACCAATTTAAATATAAAAACAATTGCGTCATTAGCAAAGGTTTATTAATTATGTGCATAATATCAAAGCACTTCTGGCAAAACAACAAAATCTCGAACATAAAATTATGAATTACTTCGCGAGAAATCAATTGCATTAACAAGTAAAAAATGGGTGACAATTTAGTATTTTATTGCATTTTCGGGTACTTGGGCGTATTGTACATAGGTTGCTGGAAGTAGTTGTTACCATGGGGAGGAGGGGCAGGATGAGGGTGGAAATGGGGCGGGTGTGGCGGAGGAATGAAGGGACCTTGGAATGGAGGTCCAGCATACGGATTTCGGAATAGACCGGTCTGCATATGCGGTCCTCCCACTTCTCTGGAAAAGCATTATTTAAAAGATATAGAGATAGTGTTCAGTGAGGAGAGGGAGTTCTCTCTACAAAACGGTATTCTCCGAGTGCTTTAATTCACCTCTCATATCTGTCCCTCCAATGGTCTCTAGCTCCTCTCACTACCATTAGCTCGTTCGTCATATTCTCCATCACTCTGAAATGGCTTAATTTTGTTTCGTTTATAAAACGCGTGTAGCATATTCATGTCTATCCATAAAAAGTTAACATAGTGTGAACGAGTGAAATTGAAAAAGCATCATCAATGGTGCACGATGATTCCCCATATACTGCCAGCCACCCGCTGGTTGCACATCTCATCTCTCTCCATCTCTCGTTTTCAACTCACCTAGTTGTTCTCTTCTTTTCCCATTCAGCCTCAGCCCACCACTCGTCGCGCTCCTTACCCAATTGATCCATTTCTTTCCTTAGTTCGTCCAACTTCCTCAAACATGGAAACAATCTGACACAATCAAGAGACAAATGTGAAACAGAACGGCATAAATACACACATTCTGGGTTCAACATTTTCAAACTGTTTTCCTCATTTTTAACCAACTTACTTTTCATTATTCGTCTTCTCCACATCAAATTTCTTCCTCCAATCCTCTGCTTCCTTCTGAGATATTTCCCTTGCTCGAGAGACGATTTCCATCCTATAATCAGAATTCCTCAGTTTTCAACAACTTCTCGGAAAATAGAGACGCCAGATCGCTCACTTCTGCTTAATCTCCGTGTTCTCCATACGAAGCGCGAACCCGACGGGCTTTTGGTCTGAAAAGGGTTTGTTGGGAACACTAATCCATCTATGAATTGACGAAAGTATTTCAACGCATTTTCCTCCAATTTACGACACCATTGGTTTATAGATATTCTTCACCCACCTACAGCAACTTCCAGCGACTTCTCTGCGTACTCTGCTCTCAGTTCGAACGAACGTGCCTCTCGACACGCTTTCTGTAAAATGAAGAATTTACTACCAAAAAAACTATATAAAACTAACCTCAAACTGCCTCTTCAACTTCTCAACTTCACTTTCGTTCTTCGCAGAATGTTCCTGCAATATAATATGGATACCACGATATACCATTATTACGAGTTTGTTTCTTTACATGACTTATCAAAGATATCTTCTCTCAGACCTCACTCACTTCTAATTGCTTCTTCAACTGTCCATTCTCCTCCCCAATCTTCTCTCGTTCCCTTCCAAGTCGATCCACTTCTTTCTTCACTTCATCCAATTGCCTAAGCACAGATAGCATATAGAACTGACATATCCAGTCGACAACTAACTTTTCAAGATGACTCTTCTCCGACTCAAAGATCCTCTTACAGTCTGATGCCTCGTTCTTCGACGTCTCCAAGTTCCTTGAGAGAATTTCAACCCTACAAAATTGTATCGTCATTTTCAAAATTTCAAGTTTATTTGAAGAAAAAAGATCTTTTATCGTATGCGATGGCTAACTCACTTCTTCTTCATTTCCACGTTCTCCTTAACATGAGCAAGTCCAGCGCTCTTTTGATCTGCAAAAAAAATTATTAAGACATTTCAGCATACGTAAATTAATTGTTGAAAATTGTAGGATTGTATCCATAGGTCAAAAAGTTGGTAGAAATCGGCATAACCTGTCCGCCGAAGGCGAGCACGAAAATTAATTCCTGATGAATTAGACCCCTAAAACGAAACCTGCCCAAGAGAGTATCCGAAAACACCCCGAAATGTAGAAACCAGCCCGGTACACCATCAGAAATCGAAAACCTGACCGACCAGTTCTTCATGCTACTTTACTTTTTGACCTCTGATTGCATCCAAATTAATTAATGTTCGATCCTGTACATCTACTCTAAGACCCACCTACTACACATTCCAATGAATTCTCTGCGTATTCTGCTCGCAATTCGAAGGAACGAGCCTCCCGACACGCTTTCTATAATAATCATTATGATAACTTATACAAAATTTCTTTTTTTTAAATAGCAACAATAATAAACGTTTTCGCTCCAACCTCAAATTGCTTCTTCAACTTTTCATTCTCCTCTCCCATCTTCTCTCGTCCCTCTTCTACACGACTCATTTCTCCCTTCAGTTCCTCCAATTGTCTGAACAATACAATTGACCTATTTCAATCGATAATGTGAACTCACTGTTCAAGTCTCCTTTTGTTCATCTCGAACATTCTCTTCCAATCTTCTGCCTCTTTCTGCGATTTCTCCACCGTTCGTGTCATGTTTTTCACTCTGAGAATATTAATCAATATTGCCATCTGATAATAAGATGTAAAAATAAGATCGATATCTAACCTCTCACTCCCATAGACCAAAAGGTATGTTCCAGGGAACAAACCCTGACATCATTTCGGATTTGCGCCTGGTTTAATATCTCTGCTGCAGATTTTTACCAAGCGCCTGCAGATTTTTCTGATGTAATCGAACATGGGCTTTCGGCTAAAAATAAAATTGAGAAAAAATATTTTCAAAAATATTTTCGAAAATATTTTAGAAAATATAAAGTTTTGAAAAAAAAATTTTTTTTCCACATTTTGAGCGCAAGATGGGTTTGCAAGCACCAAAATGTGATAGTTGATCCGTTTCAAGAGTGACAGACTTAAAATAAAACATTCTAAATTATGGAACATACGATTTTGGTCTATGCTCACTCCAGTCCTCTTTGTCATGAGACTTGAGTCCGGCGGAATTTCCTTTTTGTTCCTTCAGTACTCTGTTGTTCTCCTTGCACATCTTGTCAAATTCTGCCAATTTCCTCTTCTTCTCATTTAGTTGTGATTTGAGATTATCCATCCTGGAACAACAGAGAGACTGTCGAATATCGATTTTCCACCACTACCGTACCTCTGCTCTACAGTACCACTATATGACTAGTAGGGTAGTGAGAAACTGAGCGCATCGGGAGCAACTCATGTCAGACTGCCAATAAGATCAGCAGACCAATTTTTCTAGCACACCATGCACTTTGGCTGTCAACAACCCATTTTCGCTACCGTAATCACTACCGTACTTCTTATTCGCCTTGTCCAGCTTCTCCGTCAGTGTGTTAATGTCTTCGAGTGCGTCGTTCAGCTTCATTCTCGTCTCATCTTTCGACTCCTTCGAGGCCACAGCCTGCATTTTGAAGGCTTCAATTCTCAGCAAAGACAAGCGACTCGGACATTACTCTATTAGTGATATACAAAATAAGAACTGTTTGCAACTAGCGGGCTCTAATTCAATCAATATTGCACATCTATAGTACCTGTCTCTTCTTCTGCGGCTTCTTCTCTTCGAGACTCGATTCTCCTCCCGCACTATCCTGAAACCAAGCTAGTTAGCAAGCTCGGATCAGTGGATGCACTCACCGTATTCTTCCTTGACGATGATCGCGTAACGCGTATCATTCCTTACTGAGACGGCTGTTGACAATTTATTAGATATGAGCGATCGATCGTATAATCTGAAATTGAGATAAGCGGAGTAGGGAAGATGTGAGTTGATTAATATGGATCAAATAATCTCATGGTCCAAGAACCACAAAACAAGAAAACGCAATAACATATTTAACAAGCATATTTATACAGTAAACATTCAATAAAAAATAATTACACATTCTAAACGACGCAATTTTATGATTGCAGAGTCTTCATTTAGATAAATAAGATAATTGAGTCAGCATCGTACAATGAAATAACTGTGGTGCTGTGCAAAAATGAAGTTTTCGAGGAAAAAACTGGACTCAAGTTCTACTACTTTCTACTTCTGGACACAAGTTCTACTACAATTTTCAATTCTATATAGCAAGAAGGTTATGAACCACTTGAAACTAAGGATACACTTCAGGAAAACAATAAAAATGCGTAAATAATTCCGGAAAATTTGTAATTGGGAACTGGATAATGATTTTTTTTTAAAAACAGCCCCAGAGATCCTCGGTGGGTCCGAATTTGTAGACAAGAGAAGCAGCGAATAGCATGAGATTGTGAAGAAAGAGACGACTCCGAGCCATACAGGATGTTCGCCAGTCTACAGGGCGTAGTCAGAGAAGAGGAAGCGTTTCTTTTGTTCTAGTGGGAAATTTGTGTCAAAGAGCTAGCTAGTATACGGGAGGACGGGGAGAGAGGGTGGGGTGATAACAAAACTAAGCAATCACACTTAATCTGATACTGTATTTGGACCGGGAGTGCAGGGGGCGGGGCTGGAGGATCGAGATTTTGATGGTGCCATAGAAGAGCACGGTTGCTTCACGTAATCTTCAAACTTCCTCTGCTGCTCTAGAAGTTTTGACTGACTTCTGCAAGGAGGAACTGCATGAGATAGAAGAGCAGGCAAAAGTGGCCAAGTGGTCAATAAAATATATTGTTCCTCGGTACATTTCATTCACAACTTTTGTATCACCCACTAATTCAAATTCTGCATCGCTCGAAGTCAAAATGATCATTAGGTCTCGGAATTTACACTACTTCCATAGAACTAATTAGTTGACTCCTTCTCCTCTCCACTTACGTCTCATACTTGTCCCTCCACTCGTCTCTCTCTATCCACAGTCGATTATAATCTTCAGTAAAACTGTTGTATTCCCTGAAGAAAGATTGCCGAAATTAGTCCGCGCTACGAATCAATCGCTACATCGTTCGTAAGAAGTATACTATAAATGGCCAGTGTGAGGATGTCGTTTTAGGGAGAGGGTGAGAAAGGAGTTAAGGACGAAAGGGCAACGAGTAAATACTCAGTTGGTTAAATTATGAGTGACCTTATGAGTGAAATCCCTAATAATGTGAAATCTCAATTAACTTATGCAGATCACAATGGTACCAGGCTCAATCCTACTGAGTTATTCGCCGTTGCGCTTTCGTCGGTTGTTCTTTTGTCTCCTCCCCCCTTCGTTCTATAGTCAGTAGACTGAACAAGTATCACTCCTCCTTCCCCTTACCGATCTCTCTTTCCTCTTTCATATCCTGCTTTGTACATCCACTCATTTCTATCCTCCGTCAATCGATTCACGTCACTCTTCAGATCGTCCAACTCCCTTAAAGATCACACTCATAGGTGTCCAAAGCCCCCGGCCCCGCAGTGCCTACCAAGAATTCTTGGTAGGCACTGCGGGAGCCATGGGGTCATGGTCCAAAATGGGTCCGAGGTCGACTTTGTCAAACCCAAAGTGGCCTATGGTAACTTAACCGCCGGGGTCCCGCAGCGAAAAAAAAGTACCGTAACCCTACCTACCGTAACCCGGAAATACAAAATCGAGCAATCCGACTCGGCATTTGTTGCATGAGCTAGGCCTCGAGTAGAAATCAATCGGAAGGCATACGGCGGTCCCGGCACGACATTGCCGATACCGTAATCAAGTCTACAGTATGCTGAAATTTCAAATTGAGCCAATTCGCTCGGTATTTGTTGCATGAGCTAGGCCTCGAGTAGAAATAAATCGGGCGGTATACGGCGGTCCCGGCACGACATCGCCTGTACCGTAACCCATGCTACCGAACCAGGAAAAACTGAAATGGAGAAATTGGACTCAGTATTTGTTGCATGAGCTAGGCCTCGAGTAGAAATCAATCGGACGGCATACGGCGGTCCCGGCACGATATTGCCGATACCGTAACCGTCTACAGTATGACCAAATCTCAAATTGAGCCAATTCGCTCGGTATTTCTTGCATTAGGTAGGCCTCGAGTATAAATAAATCCGACGGCATACGGTTGTCTCGGCACGACATCGCCGATACCGTAATCAAGTCTACAGTATGCGCAAATTTCAAATTTGCCAAATCGAGTCAGAGTTTTTGTGGGAGGTAGGGCTCGAGCAGTAATTAATCGGGCGGTATACGGCGGTCTCGGCACGACATCGCCGGTACCGTAATCGGGTCTACAGTATGCTAAAATTTCAAATTGAGCCAATTCGCTCGGTATTCGTTGCATGAGCTAGGCCTCGAGTTGTAATTACTCGGACGGCATGCGGTGGTCCCAGCACGACCCAGTGAGAGAGATTGAGAGACAAAGAGAGAGGAGAAGCGATGAGATTTTTTTGCTTACTTTTTCGGCCGGTTTTGTCATTCCCATTTCGTTCGACTCATTTTGCAACCTTTATAAAGTCTTTTGCTCCACTACTATGATATTGTATCGACAAAGGCATATTTATAATGAACACTAAATGAGTAGCGTATCAAGGCTACGATATCTCGCACATTGCAAACTCGAGGTCGACCACATACGAAATATCCCCGATCTGTGATATTTCAAATTTCATGCGTACTTAAATCCCGCAACAGTAACCTCAAGCAATGCTACATACCACTCCAATATTACCTACTGGAGATCTACCTCCTGTAAAAATCCCCAGTCGATGTGTTCATTTTTATTAAAATTCGGGTTACTATAGTCGGGGAAACAGTTACCGAGAAATAATACACAGTCCGATAAATTACTGCCCGTGGTCTACATCATGCAACAAATAACGGGTTCAATTTCTCCATTTCAGTTTTTCCTGGTACGGTAGCATTGGTTACTGTATCGGCAATGTCGTGCCGAGACCGCCGTATGCCGTCCGATTTATTTCTACTCGAGGCCTAGCTCATGCAAGAAATACCGAGCGAATTGGCTCAATTTGAAATTTGGTCATACTGTAGACTTGATTACGGTATCGGCAATGTCGTGCCGAGACCGACGTATGCCGTCCGATTTATTTCTACTCGAGGCCTAGCTCATGCAAAAAATACTGAGTCCAATTTCTCCATTTCAGTTTTTCCTGGTACGGTAGCATTGGTTACTGTATCGGCAATGTCGTGCCGAGACCGCCGTATGCCGTCCGATTTATTTCTGCTCGAGGCCTAGCTCATGCAAGAAATACCGAGCGAATTGGCTCAATTTGAAATTTGGTCATACTGTAGACTTGATTACGGTATCGGCAATGTCGTGCCGAGACCGACGTATGCCGTCCGATTTATTTCTACTCGAGGCCTAGCTCATGCAAAAAATACTGAGTCCAATTTCTCCATTTCAGTTTTTCCTGGTACGGTAGCATGGGTTACGGTACCGGCGATGTCGTGCCGGGACCGCCGTATACCGCCCGATTTATTTCTACTCGAGGCCTAGCTCATGCAACAAATACCGAGCGAATTGGCTCAATTTGAAATTTCAGCATACTGTAGACTTGATTATGGTATCGGCAATGTCGTGCCGAGACCGCCGTATGCCGTCCGATTTATTTCTACCCGAGGCCTACCTAATGCAACAAATACCGAGTCAAGATTCTCAATTTCGTATTTCCGGGTTACGGTACCATGGGTTACGGTAGTCTGTTTTCGTTGCGGGAGTTACAGTATACCACTTTGGTGGGACCAACCCAAAACACATTTTGGACCATGACCCCCTATACATACATGAATTCCCGCAGTGCCTACCAAATCCTCTTGGTAGGCACTGCGGGGCCGGGGGCTTGGACACGTATGTTCACGACTAACTTTGAATACAATAATGCATTACTCCCGTACCTCTCCCTGGCCATCTCCAATTGTTCTCTTAGTGTCGACACATTGCGTGCCTCGTTGAGTCTCCTCCCATTGGCTACCATCGATCTCGAAACTCTCGGCTTTGCGGGAGTCTCGAAGACGACCTGCAAAGTATTTGTTAGAAAATCCATCAAACACGCAAAGCCCGGCTATGGTGACAAGCAGAAATGGATAAAATTAGTGAAGATAAGCTTTCGAGGTTCCTCCCCTCACTCCTTATTCCCGTGCGGTTGTCCAGATCACTCCCTAGCCACTCCCCTACTCCTCTGAACAATGCACAGTGAACCCTTTTCCTATTTATCCTTGATACTCGTCGATAAATAAATAAATATACGACGTGTACGATAAATAAAAAAAATAAGCGTTAATAACGTACCTGAATCTCATCGTTCGATTCATCCGTCTCTTCGTTAGCTGCTGCTGCCATCTGTAACAATACATTCTCCACTTTGGCATCGCATCTGCCCGAGAAGTTTATTTATTACCCCATGATTCGCTTGTTATCCCGCCCCTAAGAAATCTTCACTATCTCACCTTTCTTTTCCTCAGCATGGCGGCTGTTTTAATCTTCTCTACACTCATGTACAAACGAAAACTGTAACAAAAATATAAGCAGAAGTTAGAGAGAAGATATCACGCCACTCACGTGAACTTCGACTCAGAACGGCATAATTATGACATAGACCGGTATTTGCGTAATCGTGTATTATATAGACACGCACGCACGCAAAGGCTACCTTTACCTTTGCGTGCGTGCGTGTATTTGCTGGTTTTGGATCACATTGGGCCCAACAAAGATCCCTGTGAGCTAATACGTCACAAAATTCATTCTCGCAAAGATGATGATACTATGCAGCCAGCAAACTTTGAGCCTCTTTTTGGGGTGTTCAACGCAAGTTACGTGAAAACTTTTTGCTTGGAGCTAGACTTAGTTGTCAGTGATCTTTCGATGAGTGTTGTTCGGATGTTCTCATTGCACGAGAGTCTGCGAATCGTGAGGATTAGAATGGTATGTCTATGCTCCCATAACTCGGGATATGAAATAGTGCACAGAAATGTGAAAATAGAGCATACCCAAATCATTCGAATCCTCACGACCTTCCTCTAATGCAATCAGAACATTTTTCAAACAGTTTTTTTTATAAAATCAACAAAATATGATTCTATGCAAATTAGTAACGGAATCTAATAAACGAAAAACTCGATAGAAATAGCACTGACAATTAAGCATAGTATGAAGCAGAAAAATTTCACATAAACTGCGTTGAACACCCGAAAAAGAGGCTCAACGTTTGGGGACTGCACCAAACTGTAGCAACATCTCGACGAGGAATGAATTTTGAGACGTATTAGCTCACAGAAATCTTAGTTGGACCCAATGGGATCCAAAACCAACAACAACACGATTACGAAAATAGTGATCTGTTCCAAATTCAAACCGAGCCTCC
Source organism: Pristionchus fissidentatus (assembly GCA_036245785.1). Lineage (NCBI taxonomy): Eukaryota > Metazoa > Nematoda > Chromadorea > Rhabditida > Neodiplogasteridae > Pristionchus > Pristionchus fissidentatus. Next base: position 21,998,222 of record BTSY01000002.1, read on the forward strand.
AGTGCGTGGAGTGATAAGACCTACTCTAGAATCGCCGGTTGTCGGACTAGTAAGCAATCCAAAATTAAATTGTTGGTGGTCGGACAAGTGGTGGCCACTATGATCAGTGGTCGTCGCTGGTGGCCGCCCACTAGCCGAACACCACTGGCTACTAGTCCGACCACCTGCGGTTCTAGAGTAGTGCGGGGAACTCCAAAACATTGTTTTTAAACAAACGCAGATACTCACGTGGCTCAATAACCACGAATGGTATAGAACTTCAAACTAAAATAATAACGCGTTTATTCACATCGAGAAAATTAGGAAAAGGGCAAATGTGAAATAACAAAAACGTGCAAATTAATAATACATGCTTAGTTAAAGACTACCATATCACTTCAAAACAATCGAGGGTGCTTAAGCACACCATGCAACGATACGGAAGGTTGAAGGGGCTCATAAGTGGGGCTGGAAAGGGGCGGGGCATGGCTGTCCGATTCATGGGGTACTGTATACACGGGTACCGTAGCCAATGGGGAGTGATCCGTACGATGGACGGAGCTGGATCTAGACAGAGAAGGAAGCTGATCTCCTCTCTTCGCCAGTTCATCGAGCTTCTTTCGCAACTCAGATTTGGCGCTGAAAAGAATACATACTTTTCCACATATTTAGCACTTGTTATTTGCGTCAAATGAGCGTATCCAGAACCATCGTTGTCCTTTACTCACTTTCCATACTTATCCCTCCACTCGTCTCTCTCCTTTCTCAGTCGCTTCGCATCCTCAGTGAAATGGCCAACATCGCTGAGAAAAAAAAGGTAAATGTAAAATAATGCAAAATCGCAATGACGCCACACTAGGAAAGCTTTATGGCATGTTTCGAAGTGGTTTGTCCACTACAACTCTAATGCAATAACAAGAAACTAACCGTTCTCTCCTCTGCTTCTCACTATTTGCTTTATCTATCCACTCATTTCTATCCTTTCGCAGTCGATTAACGTCCTTCTTCACTTCTTCCAATTTCCTCAACACAAATGTTGCTCGCAATAAATAAAATCAATGTATTGCATTCAAATCTTCGGAGATCCATTCCATCGAACTTATTGACCTCACGTCTCCACTCTTTCATTGTTCTCGTATTTGGTGCCCGATGGAACGAATAGTTACCGTTTAATATCGATTATTGCCATCAAAACTCACTTCTCATTCTTGCTCTTCTCCATTTCACACTGCTGTTTCCATTCCGTTGCTTCCTTCTTCGCTATCGTCGATTCTCTCGACAAATTGTCCACTCTGCAATCAACTCACACATTCCACTACAATATAACTCGTAATGATCAAATTTATATAAGAGATTCGAGGGAAACTGAGCTCACGCCTCATTACAATAAATAGCTCCGTCTCGCGCGAGTCACTTTCGCGGAATTCGCAGAGGCCACGTTTTTGTTTTTGGTGTATGGCCACGATCACAGATTTGCGAAACAAATATACGTATGAAGCCGTGCTGAATGTGATTCATGACTCACTGCTGCTTCAATTCGGAATTCTCCTTGGAAAGAGGCACTATTCCAACGGGCTTCTGATCTGCAAGTTAATTCTCGTTTAAAAAATGATAGTTTGTTGCAGCGTTTAAATATTGATTAATCGCTTCAACCGTAGCCTACCCAGTGTCTTCTCTGCGTATTCTGCCCTCAGTTCGGATGAACGCGCCTCCAGACATGCTTTCTGCAATATTTTGAAGGAATTATCGATTAAAAAGTACGCTATCCTATCCGTTGATTTCTAAATGTTCTACCAACCTCAAATAGTCTCTTGAATCTTTCCTTTTCGCTCTTCTCCGATTCTAATTTATTTTTCCACTCTTCTGTCTCCTTCTTCGCTTCTTCTATCTCCTTTGTTAGATCGTCCACTCTGCAATTGTTTATCGTGGAATCGACTACTCCCACAGGTAAAAAGGTGTTCTCGCCAGTACTTCGTGCACTATATTGCACTATTTCTGGTAACTCATCTCTATGTGTCTCTTCCCCATCACTCACTTCTGCTTCAACTCGGAATTATCTTCATTCTCGGCACGTAGCAACGCGAGTCCGACAGGCTTCTGATCTTAAAGGGAAAAAGTTCATGTCAAATAAATATTAGAACACATGGTTATGTCCGAGTGATCGCGGTTTGAAAGACCCCCAATTATAAATATTTCATTGGTGATATATCCACGGCATGACAAAATTTTAACGAAATATCGACTCACCAACTTGTGCTAGTGACTTCTCTGCGTATTCTGCTCTCCGCTGAAAGGTACGCGCTTCAAGACACGCTTTCTGAAGAATTAGATGAATTATTATGCACAAGTACAACTTCTCTAGTAAAATAAACGAATAAATGCATTAAACATCTAAACATCTTACATTAAACATCTTTTCCGACTTCTCCTTCTCCTCTGCCGATTTCCTCATCTGTTCTACATTCTCCTGCAATTCTTTTTTTTTAAATCAAAAAGCGAAAATTGTGTTACAAAATCCCTATTTGACGTATGACCCCGAACTCACCTCTATTTCCATCTTCAACTGCTCATTCTCCTCTCTCAACTTCTCCAATTCCACTACACTCTTCTTCACTGCCGCCAATTCCTCTTTCATACGCGCCTCCCTACAACAACTGATTGACTACCGTAGTACTCACTATCTACCGTACCTCTCATTTGCTGTCTCCAAGTGTTTCGTCAGCATGTCAACGCTGTTCATGGCTTCAGCTAATTTCTGATCGAGCACCGCATTGGAATCGACTCTCTCCACTTTCGCGTATAATATCTGGAATAAGTTCTAGTCCATTTACCTATTTATAATACATCAAATATCGTATCTAAATCGATAACCTCAATTTACCGTACCTGCACTTCTTCATCCTCTCCCTGCTGCTCCTCAACATTGATTGTATCTTGTGCTTCTTCAGGCTGAGCTGCAGTCGCCTACAAGTTTGCATAATGCAGCTCTTTTTACCTCTCTACAGAACAGATGCAAGTACAGCACAGCTCATAAACCTACGATATCTAGAATCACCGGTGGTCGATCCAGTAGCATATATAGGCTGGCAAGCGCTAGTCCGTCGATACATGCTACTAGTCCGACCAGCCGACCACTAGTCGGACCACCGCCGAATCAAGATATATTCCCTATTTGCCAAAATAGACATCCATTGCTCACAGCGAAAGGGGAGCACAGCAAGTAATAGACAGTTTTTGCATGGTGCTCCCACTCCGATTTAATTAACTTACATCGTGCCCCGATCACTGACCAACTTCCCAAACTTTCAACTTTATCACTTCTCGAATTTTTGCATAATGCCCCACCAACAAGTCTCCCGAAAGTGCAGAGTGTCCCCGAGTGAAGGGATTTTGGATGAATCTAACCTTTCTCTTCCTGGCGGACGATCGAGTGATCCTTCCTTCTTCATCTCTTCGCGTCCCGCCTGGAGTCATGCCCCCTGAACGGAGATTACGGTAGATAGTAGACATGCCCCAGGAAGTGTCACAATTCTCTGTGGATATTTTCAATATCCTATCGGAAATTGATAAAAACGAGAGAATGAGCAGCGTTCCTGTGAAATCTAAATCTGTCAATAACTCCAGAGCTCAGATAACCACATGGGTCGGTCAATAACCACAAGTAGAAGCGATAAACAAATTCGAATATCTTTTTTATTCAGCCTTACAATTAGAAAACAAACATCAATTCAAAATGAATTGTACACAATTTCAATATGCAACAATTAATTTAATATTATTCTTCTGGATTTATTACAGAGTGAAATTATAAAAAAAATTTAAAAGGTATGAACGACTACTATAATGAATGCTTAATCTTAGAAGGTGTACCTTCTACCGTATTCAAGTATCTATCTACCGTATTCTCTCCATTACAAATTAATCAAGGATCCATCGGCGGACCTGCAGCACAGCTAGTCCCACGGCCCTTGTACCGCTGTTCCCTGAAATTCATTGAAAACTCATTATATAATCCTGATTTTGAACTTCTACCGTACCTCTCCTTGTATCTTGCACAATCCTTGGCTGCCTGGGCGTGTTCCCTCTTCCAGTAGTCTCTGTCCACTCGCAGTTGATCAGCCGTCGCTCGCAAACTGCAGCAATTGCATCATCACTAGGTAAATTTCCTCGTCCCTCCCCTCTTCATTTACCCTATCTCGTCACCCAAGTCAACTCACAAGAGTAATTCAAAGCTGGTCGCCTTCTTATCACTCTCCTCTGGCTTTTCCCTCCAACTGGGGGATTCGCTGAGGCCCCAGCGGAGGCGGCCGTTTCCCCCACTTGAGACCCTGCGAATCCTCCAGCAGAGCCTCACGGAACCTTTGATCGTTGCCCCCATTGGGAGCCAGTCTGGTGCCCTATTGGGGGAGAAAAGCCAGAGTCCCACTCTCCCCACTCACTTCATATTCTCCACAATCATAGCCGAATTGTTAGCAGTTCTCGGTGCAGCAGCAAAAGGCGCAGAAACTGATGGCACAGCCAGCTCCATCGCTGTCCTGCAAATCCTACCGTAACCTCCTACAACGTTAATCTCTTCTCTCCAGCCCGAGGCATCATATCCCCTCAAGGAACATAACTCACCGTGCAGCTTCTGCAGCTCGCCCCGCCTCTTCTGCAGCCAGTTTGTACTTGGCTGCAGCAGCTGACGCCACTTCCTCTTTCTTCCTCTCTTTCTCCGCCTCTTTCCTCGCCCGATCGGCATTGGCCTCTGCAGCTGCAGCAGCTTTGCTCGCCGTTTCTGCAGCATCATTGGCTGCAGCTGCGTCTTCATTTGCAGCAGTCGCAGCTCGCTCCGCCTCTGCGAGCTGTGTCGACAACTGGAAGTTCCTGAACAAAGGAGGAGGCCATTTCTAGTCACTCCGTAATCAGGAAAGAGCGTTCTGCAACCGGAAGATAGCAAGCGGGGCATACGGTATGGGTCATACGGTATACGGTAGTCAGTCCTTACATTCGATTGAGTGTCTCCACTTCGCCCTTGAGCAACTTGAGATCCGCCTGCAGCTCCTCGTTTTCCGACACTGCAAAAGGGAAATAAAAAAACGTGTCATTGCATCATCATTACGCCATTGTTCCGATGGGAATGAATTGCTCACACCTTTCTGCTCCGCTTCCATCACTTTAGCAGTCAGACCACGAATCCTGTGAAAAGGGGACATCGAAACGATTTAAATTAAACTAAACTTACTCCTCGGTCAGCCGCAGATTCGCCGCTTCGAGTGTACCTTAATTGAATCGCATTGGGATCTATGACCAATAAGGTCAATCATACAATACCGTATCCATCTACCGTATTCCCTCCTCACCTCTCGTCTTCTCCGTCTTCATTCTCGAAGCTGCCAATCGTTCGGCCGCAAATATTTTCTCGCTGAGTTCGGCTACTCTGAAATAACTTGCAACTCAACCAACACAGACCGTAATCGTCTAAAAAGATCATAGTTGATATAAACACGGATATTGCACACAAAAGATAGCGAACCAGGTAACATTCATATTTTCAAACAACAATAGGGAAACTGACTCCTTCTTCAGTTCTCGATTCTCCTCCTTGCATCTTCTGTAGGTATCCACTATCGATTGATCTCGACTGGCCAGTGGCGACTATAATGGATTTATATCATTTCTGCAATCGCTCGACGATATACTGTCCAATAGTACAGGCGCTTAGATATAAATTCAGTGTGAAACATAACTCCTCCTTGTCTCATACCCGTCCACTCCTATTTTCCCGTACTCTACCTCGATTGTTTTCTTCTTCTCCATTTCCTCACTCGTTGTCTTCCACTTCATAGCACTCAATTCCGCGTCCACGAGTCGCTTCTGTCAACAAAGTTCATTAAATTTCGATTAAAAAGTATTTGATAGCCACCAGCAGAATTTGCGATTCATCGACGCTCAAAGAGGCAATTATATCATCGCTGAATTAGCAATTTAAAATATACGTTATTGTGCTCACCTTGACATCATATACTTCGCTTCTATCTCGTGCTCGTTCCTCCTTCAGTCGATGCAGAGTCTTCTGAATAGAGGACAAATATGAGCATTCTGATCACACCAATGCATCAATCCGCCCAACCCATCGCTCTTTATTTATTATTCCGTCGTATGGTTAAGAAACGAGACGTTTCTTCTCACATAACAAGCGAATAAATATCACCATGACGAGAATCGCGGAGTACCATTGTTGTTTCATGTTACACCACTGTCATATCTTCTTGTAATACACTACTCTACGATTAGTCTTCGCAACTGACGCTAGACACACAATTATAATCGATATTCAGTGGTCAAATAATTGTCTCACCTCCAATTCCTTGATCTTCTCTTCTCCTGCAATCCTCTGTTCCTTCTCTATGGCCACTTGTCGACGCATTCGATCCATTTCACTGCGGACAATACATTTAATATCACATTAAAGTGATTCATTCTCGGTCTTTTATTTATATTCCTACGAAAATATTGTGTGACCCAGACTACTCGGAGTAGGAAAAGTTTTGCATAATCCGAATTTATCGGAGTACAATTGGCCTCATCATCCCCACTCACTATTTCTGCTCATGATCCACACTGCCGCCTCGAGAAGATTTTGCAGCAACAAAAACAGCTGCAGCCGGCCCAGCCATCGATGCAGCACGACGTTTCTCTTAATGGAGCAACCGTATACTAAACCCTCTCTACCGTAACTCACTTCTTCTCTCCTCCTCTTTCTTCTTCTCTTCATTATCTCTCCTCTTTTTCTCTTCTTCATCCCTCTTCTTCTTCTTCTCTTTCTTCTCCCTCTCCTTTTCTCCGTCCGATTTTCTTGCCTTCTTCGGTTCCGAAATCTCGAGTATCTGAATCTGAAAAGCATACTGGATTGCTTACCATATAATCGAACCGCTACTTAAAATTTTTCAGCTACTACGCTTCTCTCACACGCACATTGTCTTTGTCACCTATCCGTGACATCGTAAATGGCATAATTCTCCATAGCATTGCATTTTCAGCTATTCAATCAAGTATATAAATTATTGATTGATCGTTTTTCAGTAAATGATAGGAGGCTACCGTACATCGGGATCATCGAGTATTCAGCTACGAACTATCGCATTAGGGGCTCAAAGATGGATAAAAACGTTGTGACGAGAATCAAATGCCGTTACTACGGCAAAATGCCTTATGCAGCCGCAAGTTTTATAGCAATACAATAGTTGGAAATGGGAATCCACGTGCTACGGTCACGCCCATCTCTTTTACGGAATCGCAATTTTGAGTCCCCGTTGTTCCCCTCACAATCAGCGCGCTTCTTTCATTTGCCGGACCAAACAACCTATCTGGGGTGTGAATGAGAAGTGGCCGCTAAAATCACCGACTGACAAGATGAATGATGGTCCTGCGCCGAGTTGCTTGGTTCGGTAAAGGGAAGAATTGTCTCCCTCCTAGTCGTTCATTCTCTCTCACCTCATCATCGCTCCCTTCTTCTTCTGCTTCAACCCTCCTTTTCTGCTCCGGTCGAGACGAATTGCCGCTTTCCTGAGAAGCACAACATTATATTGGATCATAACAAAAATAATAGGCGAAACCCCAATTCACCATCCTCTTTCGCCGTTTCTTTCGTCTCCTTTCTTCTTCAGAGTCGCTCATCTCGCCAAACAGATCTGAGTAGTTCAAATTAGATCAGATATCCATCGAATAGCCTCTCCTCTAGAATCGCCGGTGGTACGACTTATGGTCGGTTGGTTGGTCTTCTAGCGCGTTGTGGCCGGACCAGTAGCACGTGTCAGCGGACTAGTGGGCGGACAAACCCTACACTACATTTTAAAACACGGAAAATGAGCGTGAACTAATTTTTGAAGGAGACAGTTTCGACCATCGACATCTATCTCAAAATACGCGGGATGATGAGTTAAGTATGAAATGAGATCTGACCAGATTATATATTACGCAACAAGCATGTAACAAAAATGTCTTATAGTCATGCTACTCGTTGGACCACTAAATGCTACTTTTTTTCCGATTACCACATGCTATTGGACCGACTACCGGCGATTCTGGAGTTACAGTACCTTCCACTTCATCTCCACCCATTGCCGTCGCCTTTACAGTAGGAGGGTGTCTGACTTGGAAAACCTGAAAGTGAAGAAGGTTGATTAAATGGAAACAATATCAGAGATATTGACTCTCCTGCATCAAACAGGTTTAGAGAAGTTTGCGTAAAGTCCTTATTAAAACGGCTTTATTAAAACAGCAAAACAAACGACCAATGGTCGAAGGAGGGCGGTTCAATAAAGTAAGAGAAACAGACACGATCAGTCATGCTGTTGGATGAATCTACGCAACAATACTATTTGTATCGTCTATAGAAGCAATACCAATCAGCGATCTTCAACGATCAACTTACATAAACAGTACGATAAATGGGGTAGAAGTAGACGAACTAATTTCGTTAAAATGATTACTGAAATGACGGTGGAAAACGCAAAGATGGATAATTGACAACGAGTAAATTGTCATTAGTACCAACAAAACAGTGATTATCTTCCCTCCTCTCTTCAATTTATTCCCCGTCCTTCATATCCTCATCGGAAGTCACCTGTAGAGAATAGAACCGTCGATTAGTCGTAATATCCACTAATTATGAAAATTATTGTAAATGAATCATCGATACTACCAGTAAAGTTTAACCTCCGTCTCACCACTGTTCTCTTTCGTTTCGCTCCTTTTCCATTCTCTCCTCCACTCAACAGAAACAACGAGAACTCACGCTGAAAAGCAGTATTGATTGGATAGATCAATATACAGAACAATATACCAACCATATCTCATAGTTAGAAGTTGGAACTGGAAGATAACATCTCTTTCATGCAGCTCAAACACCGCAGGAAGCAATTAGGTGGCTAATATTTTTATCAAATAACCGATCCTACAGGTAAAAAGTGTTCCAACATCTACAATCAGGTCTGTTTCTACTCTAATCTCCCATTCTAACCTTCATTCTCTCTATTTCATCCTTCTGTGTCTTCTTCTCCTTTTCTATCTGTTTGACCTTCCTTTCCAGTTGTCCAACACGCTTCGCGCGCGCGCAAATTTCTTCGTCCTGAAGAGATTTATTCGTCATTTTGAAGGAAAAAAATATGCATTTAAACCAGATGTTAGAGATAGGCAATTAGTATGTGCAGCCAACATTTTAAAAAAGAGTATAGGGGCACTAAATAAATGAAGGACACATTTCACTGTTTCTTCTCATTGAATGGCCATTTTTCACTTTCGGAAAGAGATGTAGATAACACTTGCCGCATCCCACTTTGGAGTCAGATGACACGTATTGCACCATTCAAATATATTCGTGTTTCTTTCTTTCACCTTCTCCTTCATTTTCTCCTCCATTTTCTGCTCCTGAATCTGCAACTTTAGTAGTCCCTTCCTCATTTGTTCCTCGACGGTCTAAAGAAACGAAATTAATAACGTCATTATGCAATATCCGACCCTCACCTGGAGATCGTAAAGTTCCTCTGCCTGTCTCTTGCATGCAATATCCAGCTTGTCCCTCTCCTCCTGATATTGACAATGGATTAGGGCAGTTGTGCAATAAACAATACATGATTCCCTCGCAAATTACAGAGACTAATTACACTACCGAAAAAAGCACTTCTGCAGTTGCTCCTTTCTGCTCAACTATAGTTAGTTGTATTACCGTTGTAAAATCTCCATATATTTTCAACAGGACTGTAGTATCTACCTGTATCATTGACATCTCCTCCTTGTGTCGAGCATCGAGATCCTCCTCAAATCAATCAATCAATATTATCATAATCCCTTCTCCCCATCGAGAGATCAATGTTCGACATCCCCCTCATTCATACCCCCCAAACCCACCCTTGTCTTGAAGTGGTTGCTAGTCGCTTCTTCGTATTTGTGTGCAGCACTCAGAAGTTGTTCCTGCAAAGATCAAAGATCATCCATCAACTCGACGATTCTTGATCATTCTTCGCTATTCACCTCCAATTCGACAATTCTCTTTGCATCCTCTCCCAGTCTCAATCCCAACTCGCTAATCCTCTCCGTGTCTTTCTCCAACCTGCAAGACAAACACACTCTTAGTATTATTATTACTATTATTATTACATCGAACGTATTATTATTACATCGAACGGCATTTTACACCGTAACATCAATCACAAATTGGTCAATCCAGAGTGAAACTATCAAACTAGACTACTACTACACAATCTTAGACGTACTGTGAGACTAGTTCTGCTAATGAGTACACAAACTCTATGTTGCTCCCTAATATTCCATTTTCAGCAATTCCCTCCAGTTTTTGGCACGATACAATATTGAAGAAATATCTGTACTCACTTCTCCTTGATCCGTTCATTCTCCTCTCGAATCTCCTCATTCTCATCTGTCTTCTTTCCATTTTCCTTCCTCAACCATTCATTCTCCTCCTTCATATTCTCATTCTCTCCCTCCAATTGTCCATTCTGATCCTCTATCATCAAATTCTTTTCCTTCACACTTCTATTCTCCTCCCTCACTCGTTCATTCTCCTCCTCTATGCGTTCATTGTCCTCCATCAGTCTTCGATTCTCCTTCTTCCCCTCTTCATTATCCTCTCTCATCCATCTATTCTCCACAATCAGTCGTTCATTCTCCTCTTCTAGCCTCACATTGTCCTCCTCAATTCTTCTCATTTCATCATTCACTCTTCCATTCTCCCCTTTCATCCTTCCATTCTGTTTCTTCATCCATTCGTTGTCCTTCTTCATTCTCTCATTCTCGTTTCTCATCCACTCCATCTCCTCTTCATTTCTTCTCTTCTCATCTTCCATCATCCCCATCTTCATCTTCATTCTCTTCATATCCATTTCCTTCTCCCTCTCCCACTCCGATCTGCCTCCATCACCATACGAGGGTCTTCCCTGCAAAGCGGGATTAAGTTAAGGAATAGACGTTGAAATTCAAAGTTTATCTACAGAGCCTTTGTAAACAATTCAAATCTCACCATAAGCTGGTCGTGAAATTGCGCGTGCGTAGAAGCCAACGGACTGACTAAGACCGAGGTTGAGTACCGATCAGATCGTACGGTAGTCGATACTGCTGGAGACGTGAGTACGGTATTCCTCTCGTCTGCGGCACCGTAGGAGGGAGAGGGCGGATACGGCGGTGGTGGATGCTCAAATGCCCCATTGCATTGGCGAAATGCACCAGCTGACTGAAGGCAAATAAGAAAATAAATGTAACAACATCACAAAACTTACGAAAAGTTCCCTCGATCTCGACCGGCTTTGAGTCTCTCTGCGGCTTCTGAAAATAGTGGCATCTCTGTTTGAAATTAGAAGTTACTTTAAGTAGAATATTCAAACGAGTTCAGAAAATCTACAAAAAAGAAGTATTGTAAAATATTGTAAAAGTAATGTAAAATGTCCTGATGGTGGATAATCCTTGAATAACCTATCCTCCTCATCGTTTCTTCTTCTTCTACCGTAATCTCCTCGTTCATTCGATGCACTTCTTATTCTTCTTCTTCTTTCTCCTCCATCAATCTGTGCACTCCAACTGGCCGCTCCCGCATCTCGCATCTCAACACAATGTAAATTAGTCAACTAAGTTTAGTTAGTTAGCTAATATCGCAACTTTTCAAAATTGTTCCAAGATCCCCTCAGGGTTCCACATCCATCTATGCCAACGAATTTCATCGGGAGCGCCCGTGAGTTTTGCAGTTACCTAGTCTTTGTCGTTGTCGCTATTATCTAATTACATTTCTCCCTATTTTGCCATTTTGTGAGATGTGGTAATAAGTCATGTCTCGCCTAGCTGTTCATTAATCGATTCCATAACTTTACAGGTAGCATACCGTAGTCATCGAGTCCTCATCATCAGAGATGGTCACGGTCTCGACTGAAGGAGGACGGTCCGAGTTCGAATGGGGAGAGCGTCCGACAGACTTCTTAATTACATTAATAAACGTATTTTACAGATATTTATATTATTAAATGTGGATACGCAATATAAATGTTGGTAGCATATGCCATATTCAGACTGTTTCTCAAACCAATTTTTTCCAAGTATGTATCACGCCTGCCACGTAAGGATCGAATAAACGCTGGTACATTCAAAAAGTCGAAAATGAGTTTGACACAGTTTTGGATAGCCATTAGGGTCCCTCACAAGATAGCGTCGGGCTTTTTCCCCAGAGATCGATTTCCTCGACGATAGACGACGTTGAAGTTGGTGGGGGCAAGAAGGAGGGCCTCTTTGGAGCTCTGTATCTTTCTTCAAAATGAGTATACCGGGAAATTTCCAACAGATGATCTGTGCAGGATCATCTGAAGAACAATTCTATGTAATTGGGCCCACGACATCACCTAAACTAATTAGTCCAACTAATTAAAACTTTTAATTTTAATTGTGTTTTCGGGCCCAGGATAATCTCGGCGTCAATAGGTAGAGCTCGTCAAGACGAATCGAATGATATGCTGAACTATGTGATTCATTTTGCATCTCTGCCTTTCATGGCCGAAAAACTATTTCGCACAACCCCACGCGTGACCTCTTGTTGTGTGAGAGAGAGCGAGAGACGCGCCGTCCCACAGTTCATGTGGTCACGGGCTCTTCCCTCCATGTCCACATCATAGCTCAGTCGGTAGCATGATAGGCCGTCTTTTTAAAAGTAGTGGGTTCAATTCCATTTTTCGTCCAGAAGTTTTGCACATTTTTTGCTGAATCCCAATAGGCATTGTTATTGAATCGGAACTTTTTTTTACAAATATCACAGCTGGATGAGCGCTTGACACCCGAGGTGTTTAGTGGTCACTGATCCGCATTTTGTGCACGAGAGAGGAAAATGACCTTGTTCGTATAAAATATTTCTTAAAAAAACACATAAAAATTTTTTTTATGTGTTTTTTTTGCACATTTTTTGCTGAGTCTCGATCGTCGTGTATTTGTTGAAGAGAGAGAAAGAGGGAGTTAAGAATGAGAAAACGACTAGCTCTAATAATGTGATTAAAATATATGTTTTTACGTCTGAATCAGGGGATGAACAAGATGTCGGTCATTTTCCTCTCTCGTGCACAAAATGCGGATCAGTGACCACTAAACACCTCGGGTGTCAAGCGCTCATCCAGCTGTGATATTTGTAAAAAAAAGTTCCGATTCAATAACAATGCCTATTGGGATTCAGCAAAAAATGTGCAAAACTTCTGGACGAAAAATGGAATTGAACCCACTACTTTTAAAAAGACGGCCTATCATGCTACCGACTGAGCTATGATGTGGACATGGAGGGAAGAGCCCGTGACCACATGAACTGTGGGACGGCGCGTCTCTCGCTCTCTCTCACACAACAAGAGGTCACGCGTGGGGTTGTGCGAAATAGTTTTTCGGCCATGAAAGGCAGAGATGCAAAATGAATCACATAGTTCAGCATATCATTCGATTCGTCTTGACGAGCTCTACCTATTGACGCCGAGATTATCCTGGGCCCGAAAACACAATTAAAATTAAAAGTTTTAATTAGTTGGACTAATTAGTTTAGGTGATGTCGTGGGCCCAATTACATAGAATTGTTCTTCAGATGATCCTGCACAGATCATCTGTTGGAAATTTCCCGGTATACTCATTTTGAAGAAAGATACAGAGCTCCAAAGAGGCCCTCCTTCTTGCCCCCACCAACTTCAACGTCGTCTATCGTCGAGGAAATCGATCTCTGGGGAAAAAGCCCGACGCTATCTTGTGAGGGACCCTAATGGCTATCCAAAACTGAAATAATATTGAGGGGTCACAAAATGTACCAGGCCCTCTTTGATTTGACTCGATCCTTACGTGACAGGCGTGGTATTACATTATGGTGCATTAGTGTGACTGGACCAGACGAGATTTCCCTCTCAGAATCTCTCGTTTTAATGGTAGTCGTGAGCTCATTTCATTCGAAGAGTGCGGTGTGCTCTAGGTAGACCACTGGGACTAAATATACCACAATGCCTCAACTCCTTACCTCATAACCCCTTTGTCGCTCCTTCTCCATTACCGATCGATCCCATTGCACGCGCGCCCTGAAGTCGACCCTCTTCGTACAATTCCAATCTTCGCGGGGAGGACGACTCATTCGCAACTGCTATTGACGGAAGATAAATCCTAGACAGTATTTCCGTTCGATAAATCTTGGACAACATAAATGTTGGTAGCACACACATGACGATACTCGTTCACAACTTCTCAAACGCGAATATAAACATACCACTATTTTGCTCTACAATTGCACAAATGGGATAAAGGGAGAGAGGCGTCGCAAAAACTAATTTCACACTAATTGAAGCAACTGCTATCAAGACCGGAGAACACAGAGGCCTCACGGCTAAGGACACTCAAAGGCGCAATCAAGAGATCACTAAAATTCCAGTTTAAGCATTTTTGAGTACTACCGGTCTTGAAAATCATTGTTTTCATAATGAAATTCCAGCAAACTCTAAATTAACTTAACACATTGAGCTACAAATTGGGCCCCTTTCTGCCGTACGTGAAGATCTTTTAGCGAGACCGCTGCGCGCTGTTCGCTGCGTCATCCAGACTTCACTGAGTCAGATCAGTAGTTTTAAAACGTTTTTGTCTCCCTATCATTTAGTTTAATTTCAAGATTTGGTTTTTTTTCCATAACTGGTAGTCTTCTACAATGCATCAAACACGCATATTTCCATATATTCTGTTTGAACCACGATCAATAAGGGTAAGCGAGGGATTACTGAATGTCCGATCTAGTTTTTATTGCACCCTGTCGAAAACGAAACATAGACCCTTACTACATCCATCGACAGTGGAATTTCGTTGAATTGCGCAAATTCCAAACAGTATTGATGTAGAATGAGGATCCGAATAGATAATACTAGTCCCGGAGTCTGGAAAGAACTATGGCGCGCCGACGGAAAAGAAACTGAAAGTACCCAAGTTTGGAAGTTCTTAGCAAAAAAAACGGGCAGGGGGATATTCGAAATATACCCACACGACGATGCGATATTCGATGCATCCTTTTCTAAATACAGTTTTTTTTTAAAACAAGGTTCGGTGGTCGCTACTCACGTCTATCTAAATATCCAAGATCCGCGACTGGTTGGTCGGTAACAAAAATAGTGATGTGTTTACAGGGATTTCAACAAAAAAAAATTGAGCGAGGGGACTGCAATACAAAGAGGTTCGATATTTATGGACGTTTAGAACCATTGGAGGCAAATACAAATGTGAGGGATTCGAATAGTAAGAAGATATCGTCTTGCCTGCTACGAACAGGTAGAGAACACATCGAAACATTAATCAACTGCACCTTTCAATGCTTTATCAGAAATTTATTTTTAAAAGCGAAGGAAACAACACAACTATTTTAGCAACTTCTGGACTAAAACACAAATTTTATGTTCAAGTGAAAGTTACTCTACAACTACGACCTTTACAGACGATGTCTGTCTTCTGAAGGACCATAGGTAAACTAACTTGAATCTTCTATGTAAGGCCAACAGCTAAACTAAGGGATTAAGGAACAGCAACGGGCATATACAATAATCTATTATTACACATTCTACACAAATTAAAAGGTGAGCTAATGCTCTTGATTTGATGCTTCTTCTAAGTGGTCAATAGACTGCACAATCGACATTGATTGGAGGCAGAAAGAGGGGGGGGTGTATAAACACAACAAAGGGTATCACGACTACAGTATCCAATCGGGTTACTGTATCTACAGTTCCTGAGAGAGGACACTGTCATCCTCATCAGCCTCGGACTCTGCCTTGATCTCGTTGACGTCATCGACCAGTTCTTGATGGAGAAACTCTTCAGCAGCTGCTGCACCCGCGTGATCGAAGTTCGCAGCATTCTGTAAAATATAATCATCTATATACCGTCACTTTTCAGTTTCAGAAATCACTGATAGACATGGCAATTGCATGACAACTTCAATTCCTTTATCAACGACACTTTATGAATCGAATAACCCTCTGGCGGAATAAAGTATTGAATTGAATTCAGCTCTATCATTCCACACCCTCCCTCTCCCTTCATATTCACCTGTCCCACTCCTCCTCCATTATCTGCATTCGCCTGTCGTCCTCCCGTCACTTGCTGCGTACCAACTGTGATGAATCTCCTCTCGGGCAGGTAATTCTCCTGCGAAATAAGTTACCACAACATCACGGAAAACAACATTGCTCTACGAAATGATTGGAACGAGCAAAAGTGTTTCTTAACAAGTGATCACTGTTTTCAGAACGCTTTTTTCCTACCTCTCTATCTACCTCCTCGATCTTGACAACTTCAATTAGCTCGACATCATCCACCATTTCAGTTGTGCCTTTATCCTTGTCGCCTGCAGCCGATTCGGTTGCTGCAGGTGCTGCATTGCTGTCTCCACTTGCTGCACTACCCACATCCGTCGTCGTCGCACTCTTCAAATATTGTAATCGAGAGTTATCCAAATCCGACACTTCTTCCCTTTACCGGACCAAGAATCTGGAGGTGAATTAGAGATGACAGCTAGATGCACGAAATGAGATGATGAATGAGGGTACCACCCGGGGTTGGTTGGTACGGTAAAGGGAAGAAGTGCCATCAATCTTTATATCTAGCATGACAGGTTTTTAAAAACACTCTAATTTAACGGCCATTTGCTCAATCTCATCTCTCTCAATTTATCTCTCCTCACCTTGGTCCTTTCGATCTCTTCTCCCTTCTTCTCCACAGTCAACTTGAGGAATTGCGCGAGTAGATTGTTGTAATCCTTCTGAAAAGTAGCAGTGTGTGACTCCATCACCCAATCGATAGACTAACCTTCTGCTGTTCCAGCTCATCCGCCTTCTTCTTCATCACCCTCTCGTGCTCAACCTCAATTAAATTAATTAAGTTAATTAATAAATTAGTAAAATACTGTAGTACACAGTGAGCAAATATTGATTAGAAAACTTTCACATAATATCATGCACCGCCAACCTTCATCGCGTCATTCTCGTTTTGGAGTGCGAGTAGTTGTTCCTGAAAGGAATCAGCATTTCGCAGACATAATATCAAAATAAAATATGAATTAAAAGTAGTAGCATCATCAGCTCACCTTGCCTCTCTCCGTCTCCTTCTTCTTCTCTTGGAACGCACCCACCAATACTCCGTACGACTTCTCAAATCAGAGGATATCATCTTTTTTTAAATATAAGCAATAGTGAATAAATAAAGTAACCTTGAATTTCTTGAGCTCCTCAGTTTGCTTCTCGAGCGCAGTGTGCACGTGCTCAAACGCCGCCTCAAATAAGAAAATTCAAATATTTTAAAATACAAATAGTAAACGAACCACACTCTCCTTCAACTCTTCCTTCACATGCGACAATTCTTCATCGTCCTGAATAAATATTGATTAGAACCCTTCGGCTCATTTCACGCATGAAGAATCTGACGAGATCCTACCATAAGCAATCGAACCTTCATCACGTCATTCTCCTTTTGGAGAACGAGTAGTTTGTCCTGAAAAGAATCAGAAATTAGTACGTTTAGTACGTAATATCAGTTTTAGTACGGAATATCAGTATGATTTGTGTCTACCTTCAGCTGGGCTTCAGTCTTTCTCTTCTCCTCTAGCTCCTCTTTGAGTGTGGCCTGAGCAGGAATTTAAATTATTACGGTAACGGCTCTCTAATTCATCCGAATTTTTCATCTCTCACATTGAATGGACCTTATTACGCAATTGCTACAAGGCTCTATACAAAACATCTCAGAATCAGAGTGAATAGTATGAATATGATCACTAAAAGCTCGCCTCAATCTCTTTGAACTCCTCCTCTGCCTTCGCGTGTGCCCTTACGAGTCGCTGCTTCTCTTCCTTCAGTATCTCTCATTATTTATTTATTCATTCAATTCCGTCTCGAGCCCAGCACTAGTTTACTTCACCGGACCACTAGATGTGGTCGCTAGATTAGCGAGATGATGAATCAGGGTCCCACCCCCGGGATAATCCTGCTTGATTAAGCAGTCCGGTAAAGCAATCTAGTACCCTCTTGACGTACCAGTGCCATCGACAACTTGGACGAGTCCACCATTATA
This sequence comes from Pristionchus fissidentatus, assembly GCA_036245785.1. Classification (NCBI taxonomy): domain Eukaryota; kingdom Metazoa; phylum Nematoda; class Chromadorea; order Rhabditida; family Neodiplogasteridae; genus Pristionchus; species Pristionchus fissidentatus. The sequence continues at coordinate 22,016,291 of BTSY01000002.1, forward strand.
TCCTGATTGCTCTTCTGCAGCTCACAGTTGGAAAACTCGACGTCTGTCTGAAAATAGATAAAAGATCAACTCTCTCAAATCGGTATTTCCACTCCTCACCTCCAGTGAGCGAATCTGCTTCTCGTTTGCAGCCAGACTACAATTTGAAGATACAAATTACGATAGTCGATCAATAGATGTCCGTTAATAGACTAAGAGTCAACGATAATGCTCACATCTGGTTCATCTTCGTGTTATCCATTCTCATCCTCATATTTTCCTCCTGCAATCTCTTCAATTCCTCCGAATTGTTCCTCTCCCAGATCCCACGATACTTCTCGAACAGATCAAAGTTCTCCTGCACAGTACACACTTTCAATCATTATGAAACATTGACACTTCTAACTTCTTCCTTAGTATATATATTCCTCTATAGCTAGCCGACTTACTGTCAACTAATTGTCAAGACCACATTATAATTTCAAGTCGCAACCCCGAATCACCAGGATCATACATTTGCTCAAAAAGACGAGGTTTTGTCATTGGCCTTCCCTGTTTCGATCTACCAGCCCATCTATGATCAGGATCCTATTTGAATTCTTCCACTCACCGCCATTTCCTCTCTCCATTCTGCCAGCTTCGCGCCGTACTCTTTGTGATGCTCCTCAATAACATTATTTTATAAATTTGTTTTTCAAATTGCCATAAAACAATGAATAAAGTGCTCACAATGAGAGGGCAGCAGGTCATCTTGCAGGGCGATGGAATACGCATGGGAGGCGCATCGGGATCCCGACGAGATGGGGCAACTGTGACTGTAGAATCGCCGGCAATGGAAACGGTAGGGATAGGGCGAGGCTCGATTACTATAGGAGCAGCCCGGTGACCGACAGGTACGGTAACAGCCGTGCGTGGGTCGACTGCGATAGGAGCTGCGGGACGACCGCGGGGTACGGTAGGCTCCAGGCGCGAATCGCGTATGGAAGCCAAGAGGCCGGCGAAAGGAGGCTGATAGGGTACGGTATCTCCTCTGTCGTCACTTCTCTGGTCCGACTGAAGTCCGCTGTTGTCGTTGAGTGGATGAGAAGGAGCCATCGGAGTGCGCTCAAGAAGAGATAATTAGGAGAGACTGTCAGCACGCATTGCCATCAGTTGCACGAAGGACGAAGGAAGGACATTGTATACGCACACAATCCAATATTGGACAGGGGATATGAAACTTACAAACTCCTTGCTCAGATTCCTCACTGCTCCTCTTCTCTCTCTTCTATCAATCAGCGGCTCCCTCGAACGACTTCTCTCGCGCATTCCTCCACTACTAGGGAATTGAAATGTCTGTCTGTTGGTCCGTTTTTTTCCTTCCGCGTGACGGACCTTTTTTCGAAATAATTTTCTTCAAAGTTTATCAATCTCCTCAGATCCTTTTGCATATGATAGCCCATCACGAAACACATCGATATTTATATTTGAAAAATCGATATTTTCATGGCCAAGTTGGTAGCGAGCTCGAATTCAAATCCGAGGGTCTCACGATCGATCCCCGCCGGTGCATAGTCTTATGCCGCATTTTTTGGAAGTGTCAAAAGTGGTCCAAACCCATTTTTTAATAACGAGAAACAAATTTGAGCATCTTTTGCTGAGTTTAAAGTGAATTATCGATTGATTTCACTTGATTTCACTCGATTTCGTGAAATTTTCGCACATTTCGTTGCAAATCATTCCACATGCCGGCAAACCTCACAGGAAGGGATTTGGAATGAGAGAACAAGTGAACTCGAGAGGAACAAGTGAACTCACTTTGTCATGTTCTCTCTCACCTGACCCCTTCTGGAGGCTCGGAATCGTGTATCGGAAATCCTCCCAGATCTTTTTGTGCACGATAACAAACCAAAATACCTTTCAAATTTTACAAAATTTAATTAACCAAATCCATAGCCAAGTGGGTTACGCGCCAGACTTTGAATACGAGACCCCCCAGGTTCGACTCCCGTCGCGGGCAATTTCTTTGCCGCATTTTTCAAAGTGTCAAAAAGCGTCCTAACGCGCTTCCGAGTAGCGTGAAACACGTTTCACCTGTTTTGCCGAGTTTTAACGTGAAAATCGAAAAGTCCCCAATTGGATCGCAGAAAGTGGGGTCACAAGAAAAGTGTTTTGCGATGTCGGAAACGTGTCTGAAAGTGTTCTAACACGTTTTAACGTTAAAAACCGAAAATTTCGAAAAGTTTCCAGTTGGTTGGGGGGCAATTGGTTGGGGGGCAGTGGAAAAGTGCTTTGCGATGCCACAAACGTGTTCGAACACGCCAGGGAAATTAACATACGGTATCCTGCGTTTCCGTTGAGAAAGTCTCGTAAGGCTGAGTGTGAGAGCGATCGAAAAAAAAGTTGCCACGGAGCCACGAAGTGGCGTAGTGGCAACTTTTTTCGATCGCACTCAGCACTTTCAAGAATGGGCATGAAACACTAAAATCTGGGCTGGTTTTTCAATTTTTTTCCCCTGAAAATCCATAAATGTGGGTTGGATTTACAAAAATTGGCTTTGAAAATGCCAAAATGTGGGTTGGCTTCGTCGTTTTTCACGTACCTTTTGGCCTATGAATATATTATTACTTACAGTTTGTTCTCTGAATGTAATTTCATATTTTAAAAGTTTTAAATAGCAATGCCGATCATTCCTTTAGCACCTATGACTACCCTCCATAACACTAACCACCTCCTTCCTTTCTTTCCCTCTCACCTGTTTCTCTCCTCATATCTTCCTCTTCCACTCTCCACTCCATCAACTGGTTCCATCCATCTCATTCTTCTTCTTCCTCTTCCATCGTCATCCATTCCACCATCACTGCTTCCTCGTCCCGAATCTTTCAACTGAACACAAGTCATAGTCAATATTCGAAATCCCGGCACATTAGAGTTTCGGGGTTCGTTTAACACCAGAAGCAAACAACCACGTGGTTACTATTCGTACGATACTGTATATAACGCCCGTGTCACCGAAAGATCAGAACATTCCATGTGTTTGCTTTGATCGGCATTTCAGTAAAAACACTTTTGGGCGAACACACAAAACCATGAAACATATATTTTAAATTGCGTACATCCTACCCATGAATTTGTCCCCCTTTTTACGTAGAACGCGTGATAAAAAAAGCCGTTTACAGGAGCCATCACCACAACTGAGCAAAAAGTCAACACTCGACAAGGCGGCACATTCGGGTTGCACGCTACCTCTATAACCAGCATGGATCAACGGTGGCAGTTTCATTCAGCAGTTGTCTTTAAAGTTACCAGGAATCGAACCGAACATTTTGAATTCGCGGGAGGACGAAAATCTGGTGTGGTGCGTGCGTGTTGCGGCGGGTCTACCGTAGTAAAAAAAGTCACATTTTGAATTTGCGCGCTTTGCCTGAAAGACAAGATTCTCGGTTCGTCCTTCCGTCCTTTCCCAGGACTTGATTATCGATTTTTGATAATTTTTAATATTCCTTCTTTTCTATTTCGACACTTCTCTATTCATTTCCGGGAACAAATAAATAGTGATTTTTTTCGATTCCAAACTTTAAGAGAGACTATCTGACTCAGTCGAATTAATCTTGGCACAGCAGGAAAAATGAGTTGATGAGATAAACATGCCACATTGTAGTATGGCCGAGGCAGAGTTGAGTCATGACATTCAGAAAGTGTAAAAACGTTTCTACGCCTCAGGGCATTACGTCACAGGAATTTCCGGTTTTTCAAAAACTTCATCGAATGGCTTAATGAGTGGTACCAATCGATTCCTCATAAAATTCTAAGACATTTTCGACTCCATGAAGTTTTCGCTAATTTTTTATCTAAGCCTGAAAAATTGAAAAATTGATTAAAAAAATATTTTTTTAAAATTAAATTATTTTTCTATTGTTTGCCTGTGCAAGTGAGAAAATTTTATTTGTGATATGAAATGCTACAACACTGATAGTTCAACTGTGTGAAGGGTTGTTCATACGAGTTCCATCAAGCATGTTCAGTAGGCTGAAAATGCACGTGTTCTTTGAATTATGGTGTACTTACAGTAACCCGGAGTGATTTTCCAGTAATATCCGGCAGGTTCGGGGATGTGTCCGACGAAAGCCCCAGTAACCTACTATTGCATAGTTACCCTACAATAGACACTGTGGCTTCCAGCTCCGTTTTGATAGCATTGGGACTTTTTACCTTGTCACTGTAAGTACACCATAATTCAAAGAACTCGTGCATTTTCAGCCTACTGAACATGCTTGATGGAACTCGTATGAACAACCCTTCACACAGTTGAACTATCAGTGTTGTAGCATTTCATATCACAAATAAAATTGTCTCACTTGCACAAGCAAACAACAGAAAAATAATTTAATTAAAAAAAATTTTTTTTAAATCAATTTTTCAATTTTTCAGGCTTAGATCAAAAATTAGCGAAAACTTCATGGAGTCGAAAATGTCTTAGAATTTTATGAGGAATCGATTGGTACCACTCATTAAGCCATTCGATGAAGTTTTTGAAAAACCGGAAATTCCTGTGACGTAATGCCCTGAGGCGTAGAAACGTTTTTGCACTTTCTGAATGTCATGACTCAACTCTGCCTCGGCCATACTACAATGTGGCATGCTTATCTCATCAACTCATTTTTCCTGCTGTGCCAAGCCTCTGAAGAAACATGTCGATCCACTCAGATAGTCTCTCTTAATATGACCCAAGACCACTTACCGTATCACGGCGGTGGTCCCTTCCTGTCCTCTCTTCGTCATCAGATGACAATGTGACGACTTCGGGAGAGGGACACATGGCAGGAGGAGCGAAGGATGGACGGTCACGACCACCCTCCCAATCCTGCAAATGCATTGATATTGTAAACAGTGTACCAAAATAGTGGGAGATGATAGAATAGGACGGATAAATGTAGAAGTCTGAGCCTTGACCAATGGAAGCATATAAATTGCCTAAAATAGAATGTAATATATCAGTGTCGAGTTATGCGTGCTGATCAGATTAGTCTGACGCAAAACGCAAACCAGGATTGGAGAACATTGTTATTACACCCCTGCAGTTATTAACGATCGCGCAAGGCAAATAGTAGAACTTTGTAAAAAAAACTGCATATGAGAATCGGGAATACATGGCTCCCCAAACGATCGAATAGACGATAAACATGGAGAGGAGCATGCTATTGTACAAAGTAAACATCAACTAGACTTTATCACCGGACCTACATCTGCACAAGTGACCTCAACTACAGTGATCGTGACTCGAATACGACACTTCTTCACTTTACTGGGCTAATTGTAAGCAACCAGAAATGACACTCATGCATAATCTCACTGTGTGAATCTTCCAGTCACCTCTCCATAGGTCAAAAGGTACGTAAAAAACGACGAAGCCAACCCACATTTTGGCATTTCCAAGGCCAATTTTTAAAAATCCTACCCACATCTTTGGATTTTGAAGGAAAAAAAATGAAAAACCAACCCACATTTTCAATTTTTCATGCCCATACTTGCAAAACCCAGCCCACATTTTCGAGTTTCCCCAACGCACCCTTTTGACCTATGCACCTCTCATACACCCCCATATAGCATGCTTCATCCGGAAAAGGAAAAAAATGCCCTCGAATACGACAGTGACCGGCAGCCAATCACATCATTCCACAAGCCGGAAAATCTTACAGAAAGAGCTTTGGGGTGAGAGAGCGTGAAATCAAGAAGGACTCTCTCACTATTGCACACTCTCTCACCCTGTCCCCTGACTGTCTGTTTGGATTCATGTGCAATAAGAAAGAACGAAGGATAACAAAGATAATAAGAGATGGAATTCCAGCGATTACTCATCAAGGACCCGGCAACCGGATATTAATCACAGAAGGAGACGGGAGGAAGACAACTGTGAATGAAAAAAGTATCGTAAAATTTCCTCGGCATTTCGTTCCCTGAAAAATGGCCGCTCTGCGGGGACGCCGAACTACCCATAGGTCAAATGGAAATCTCGCAGGTGTTTCGTGCAGAAATGCCTAAAATCACGTGCCGAAATGTATGTTGCCCAATTTTGGATAAATTTGTCAAAACAGCGGTCAGAAATGCATGAAACATTTAAAAATTTCGTTCGCCGATATGATCTGGACGCCACGCAGAAGTACCTATCATCGCTAGCGAGGACCTATTTGACCTATGGAACTACCTTGTACGTTACGGTTATCATCCTACCTCAAATTCCGCTTATTATGAATGACTTGCTATGAGGAAATGTAATTCCACATGATATGATGATTGTCCAGGTCCAACTTTTCACAATGGAGGAGACGCCAAGGATTTCGCCAACTTCAGACCTACTTCTATCTGAGACATTGAAAGTTGTAACGAAAGTTATTCTCAACATGACTTTCCCTTCTCCAGAACTGCACGAAGATCAAAGTCAACAGTGATTTAGAAGCGCATTCAACACCGCGACCACAGTCAGACGATTTGTCAATTGTTGGAGAAAACTCATGCATACATTATCCCCGTTCAAATAGCGTTTGCAGACTACAAAAAGGTTTTTTTACTAGAATAAATGGCTTTGTACGGGACTTCCCAATCGTGGTATTCACTCTCAATTAATTGGCCTCCTAGAAACAATGTACGCGAAAACAACTAGAATACAAGTAAATGAAAGGACGGCCGAAGATAATGTGCAAAGAGGTGCCAAACAAGTTGATGCAAGCAGACCAAAATTGTGCACGTTACGGATGGCATTTGACAAGATCTATTGGGGCGCTGACGGCTTGCGAGTGATCGGTTAAATGTTGACTACGTTAACATATGCTGACGAAGCATTTCAATTTGCTAAAAGTCAAGCAAAATCAAGAAGTACGTTGCAAAAAGTGACACGAACCAACAAAAAAGGTCGGATTATAAATTCACATTACAAGCTCATCCTGGACAGTCAAAGATGCCGACTAAACATCCAACCAATCGACAGCCAATAACAGTGGAAGATAAGAAATTCGAATATCATGATGAATGAAAATATCTATGAAGATGGATCTCAGTCCCCTCGGATAAGGATGGCTATCGTACAACGAAAGACGGAGAAAAATGCACGGAGTGGGATGGAGAGATATGTGGATGAATGAACGAGTGAGACCAGAAACTGGAATGAGGTATTGGGTTGAAGAAGCAGAAAGCAGAAAGTTGAAATGTGCAAATAAGATCAGATGAATGGAGGATCATAGATGGGCTCATTGCATGCACCATAGATGGGCAAGCTCGGATGCTGGAAGGTAAGAAACGGGAGGGGCGGTGACAATCCTGGCGAATTTGAGCAAAAGCAGGAGGGTCTGATCCAAAAAAAGAGAACAGTGACAAGGAAGACCTCGTGAATGATAGAGGAATGGATCAAAACGAATAATCGGATAATGATGCAATTCCTCTCTTACCTCATCGTGTCTCCTCTTCTTGGAGGTGTTGGAGGTGATAGAGTGCGGCGCGTTTCGCCAGTTCATATCTATTCGACCCAGTCTGCAATAGTAGGCATTTGAAAACAACAATGAGTCGACAAGGTGGGTAGGAAAAGGTAGGGATGACCGTGTTATTTTTTGGAGTACGCGATTTATCAGTACTATTGTGCCATTCAAGAACTCAGCAGTCTCCGCCCACTTCTGGCGATCCTCTGGTTATTAGAGAATTAGACCAAGATTAGCTTCGGACTATGTGTTTCCCGCCATGGTTCCTCGGCATATATCATGTGGTCAGAGAGCGCGCGCTACGCGAGCCGGGTTGCCCCACCGGGAGAGGGAGCGGGCGACGTTGAAGTCAACAACGTCGTAGGGCGCCAACCCGTCTCGAGTAAAGCGCGCCGGGCCATGACCTAACCCGAGTTTCGAAGCATGGCTACCCCAGTCGCCAAACTACGGTAAAGGGCTAGTATCGACCTCTACCGTAATTTGGTATAGGTGCAGTGGGCGGAGCTTGAGCACAACAACTTCGCCGCAGCTGCACACCTTTTGGCGACACGGAATTCTTAGGTTGGAACTGAAAATTTTCGCACAATACCTTCGACGCCCCTGGGATGAAAATACCGTATACCACAGTTGTCAACACCGCAATTACTTTTCCGGCATTTCGGCAGTTTATTTCGAAAAAATATCAATGCGATTGGATTGTGGAACATCAAAAGAATCGACAAATCACGCGATTATCACGGAACACTCTATCTACAGAAACATAAATAAACGACTTCGAATATTGGAGTTTCATTTTTTTTAAGTTGAAGGTTAATTTTTTTTGATCAGTAGAGTTTGCAGTACAAGGAATGGATATCAAAACAGAAAATCGATTAGAGCTGCTGATTTAAAAAAAGAATTCAACAAAATTTCGCATATCATAACGGGAAATTCGCTGCTCTCGCATTTTCCCGAAAACCGCAGAATGTTAACTCGAATAATTTGATTATGATACGAATTATAGAATGTTTGAGCGATGATGAAAAGGCTAAGAGTGAACACGCCGCGGATATCGAACAATTCATCTTTGAAAATAGCTCAATGGAGGGATACTGTGGCCATGTTCAATCCATTTCTATTTATTCGATCTGCGATTTTTAGTAGCATATCTTATGTTTGCATAATTCATTTTTTTTTGATTTACTACAACATTCTGAATTCAGAAATACGAAGATGGAACTGTATATAAAGCATAAACTGATTTTCAGTTTGCGATAGACGACTCGTGCGAAATAGGGATCTAACGGAAACGAATCTAGATCGTCTCGGATATTCACTCATTCACTGACAAAAGACGCATCCTCACTGGCAAAACCATTAAAAACCAAAACCAAAGCCACACGCTCTACAGAATAAAATCAACCGAAGATATTGAGCCGTTTCGACGTCGTCAGAGATCGCAATCGATTCCTCTGCGAACCCGATCTCCCTCTTGATAAACAACTAATAAAAATAATTTTAAAAAGTCACTGATCCACTTGAACCTATGACGTTGCGCAAGTAGTCACTCTATCCAAGCATATTTCTTTTTAATTATACTTAATTAGCTCAAATGAAGTTGAGAAGTCGAAATGCGGTATAATCGGCTATCGAATGATCATAGTCTTGTAATTTTTTTCATTCGTACCCGTCATTGGAAAAAATCGATGGAGAAGGTTTTTTTTTCTTGAAAATTAGCCATTAAATTATCGAAATGCGGATTGTCTTTTCAATTTTTCACTCAAAATCCAAAATTTTTGGGTATTTCAAAAATTGGCCTTGAAGTGCCAAATATGGGTAGGCTTCGCCGTTTTCTACGTACTTGTTGACTTATGAAAACAACTGAAAAGGCGTGGATTGTGGTTGGGGAGCTGGTATGACTGGGCATTTGGCACTACTGCAGAGAATAAGTGATCTCAACAGAAATGGTAAGGAAAAGTGACTCATTTTTGAGGAGTGTCCCAAACACTGCAGTAGTGCCCGGCATTTATACGTAAATTAAATGAAATCACGAATAAGATATTGCACACTGTCCTCGACAGGTCGGTAAATCAAGAGGGAATTGTCATCAGGAGGGAATTGTTCCACAAATTTATTCATTATCGATATCTAGAGAAACGAGAATGTGTCTTAGCGAGATAACAAAGTGAAACAAATAATTTCGAAACCTACTAAACAAGACAATATTACAGTAACCAACGACTGTTCACAGCGGATAATTTGGATGCATCTCGCTCACTATCTTAAACCAGTAGTCGACATCCGATTGATAAATGGGATGCACACGACGATTCTGCAACGAACAAGGTTAATTATAAGGGAAATTAATATAATGCTAATTAAGATGGATCAATGTCTATGGACGCTTGCCCTATCAATCTCGTAATGTATTATTACCTCGTGTTTGCTAGTGGCGAAATGAGTAACGACCGACACTCCAGTTTGAATTCCCGCGCCGCAGATGCACACGAACTTCTGCAACAATGAAATAAGGTTGCCGCGCCATTTTTTTTAAAGTATTGACAAATCATAAGTGACAGATGACTGAATTACGCTCGAAATCCGATTCTGACCATAAATCAGTAATGAAACTCAAAATCCCCTTGTTCAACCCCCCTTACCGGATTGTCCATGAACTGCGTGAGTCGACCTCCTGTAGTCCCTCTGAGCGTACGAGTAGCTATCTCCGCCAGTCTCTGCTTGCTCTCCATCGAAGCTGCAAGAAATTGAGGAGGAAACGACACTTAAGTTCTGCCCAGGGGGAGCTCGGGAATCGGCTCCATGTTACATTATGTTGGAGAGTGTTAATCGCTACAAAGAGTACTGGCTTATTCCGTTGCAAAAGGCTCGTGAGGCTGAGGCCGTGAGGCTTAAGTTCAACCTTTTAAGGATTCCATCGATAACTGATTTTATTTTTACTTTATATTTTATTTTTATTTGCTTTCTATCCCATTTTCCGAATAACAAGATTAATTTATATTTTTTAAAAACAGTTTAATTTTTACCCATCGCGAAATTAACTACTAGTATTAGTGCTCGAAAATCGACAGTTTCAGAGCGTTTCCTTGCACGAATTCCTCTCAGTTCCACATGTGATCAAATGGTAGTTTTTTCCACAGTTAACTTGCACAGCGAGCGGCAGACTCTGTCCATTACGGATTCCGTAATCACCTACAGCATCTAGGAATTATTTGGGTAAGATTGTCGACTGAGTACCGTATTCCCGTGAAGTATCTAGGAGTTTATTGGATCAGATTGTTGACTGAGTACCTCAATGCTGGTACATTAATCCCTGTTAGGATTCTCGGTCTCACTGCCCATGTTCGTGACCCGAAATATTGAATTTTGTAAAGGATAACGGTATCAGTGCTCAGTCATGAACATGACACACTGCACTAGAAGTTGACCCAAAAATATTGCTGGACACTGCAGGGGATTACGGTAGCCTCATTAGCATGCACAGTCATGAATGTGACCCACCGCACTATAAGATTGACCCGAGAGACTGCTGGATACAGTAGGGGATTACGGTAGCCTCATTAGCGTGGACAGTCATGAATGTGACCCACCGCACTAGAGGACTGACTCGAACAACTGCTGGATACAGTGGAGGATTACGGTAGTCTCATTAGCGTGAACTTTTGAATCTGACCCACCGCATCATTAAACTTACCTTTATTTTACTTATATTCTCGCGTATTACTTATTCGACCATATTTCGTGTACTTGTCAAATAGTCCGACCAACTCGACTACTAGTCCGACTATCGTCAGCCACTAGCCTTCAAATGTCCAGTAGTCCGACCAACTCGACTACTAGTCCGACCATTGTCAGCCACTAGCGTTCGATTGTCCAATAGTCCGACCAACTCGACTACTAGTCCGACTATCGTCAGCCAATAGCCTTCAAATGTCCAGTAGTCCGACCAACTCGACTACTAGTCGGACTACTCTCTTAGCCGACATTTCAGATTGTCCACTAGTCCGACCACAACACACCACTAGTCCGACCAACAGTCTACTAGCCCGACCACAACCTACTACTAGTCCGACCAATAGTCCAATAGCTCTACTAGTCCGACCACAACTCACTACTAGTCGGGCTATTCGCGGTTCTAGAGTTCTTCCCTTTACCGGGACAAGCAACATATCAAGGGCTGAATGAGAGGTGACGGCTAGATTTGCATAGTGAGATTAGGAATGAGGGTCCCACCCCTGGTTAAGTGGTCCTGTAAAGAAAAGAAGTGCTGGGGAAACAACCTTTCTTCACATCCAGACGCTATCGTATAAAAGACTTTCATATCCTTTCCAACCGATTTGCCAGCAACATTTCTCATTACCACCGAAAAAGACATAGTATACAATAGGTATGCATCAGCTCACTTCACCGTACCCACTCGATCTCCCTGCTCCCTCGATTGCTGCCGTCCATAGAGCAAGGCCGACATCCGGTCACCGATCGCGGGCTTTCGATGAGTGTGCTGCAGCTGCTGCTTCGGCTGCTGCAGCTGCTGCTTCGGCTGCTGCAGCTGATTCTTCTGCAGCGAGTTGCTGCTGCTGCTGCTGTTGCTGCCACCAGCGGACGACCACTGCTCCGGAGAGCTCCAGTTCTGCAACCATCAAGTGTATTTCTAATTTATCGACGCCCGAGGACAATTCAGAAAACTATGAAGAATTTGCGTTCACAACACACCAATTTGGGAGAATTGAGGACTGCTTGCTTCACGCCAGTGATCAGCGTCTGCAATACACAAAACACATTAATTAATTAACAAATTAATAACTTAATTAATTACCGACGGTTAATCAATAGTAATACCCACCGATGGAAGACGAGAGGAGTCGTCTGGCAGCTTCGACTTTGACTCCAGCTGTATTGCTTTTATTAATACTAACAATTTTAAAACAATAGTATTAAACTAAAAGTGAAACACGAATTGACCTCCTTGTTCACCTCCTCAATCGACTCGCTCAGATCTCGATTCCGTTCATTCGCCGCCAGCAGAGTGAGTAGCTGAGAGTAGCGACTGTCCACCAACTGCAATACGCCGAGTGGTTGCATCATAAAGACGCAGCCAGCTGGCCATACAGTATGCCCCTCCAATACCGTACCTCCATCTGCTTTCTCAAGAGTGCCTCCCGATCGAACAACTTGATCATCTCTGCCTTGTACACAGCGATGCTGAAACAAGATATTAGGGATGGACATTTGTTCACGCGTGATTCAGCACTTCACAAACAGGTGATTCCTCGTTTCATGAGAAGCATATCAATGCATGTATGGAGTAATTCAATAGACGTTGCAGGAATCACTATCATTATCGCATCTAGTCAATCCCCATAGACCAAAATGTTCCAGGGAACACTAGCAGCAGTTTGACTTTTTGGGATTAAAATTCAAAAAAAATCAGACTACATCTCACTGTCGCAAGGCAAAAAATAAAATAAAAACAAAGCCCTTTTATTTTTCAGCAAAAATCGCAAAGACAAAATTTTGGACTTTTTGGTGCATAGGTCTCCCCCACTTCGTTCCACGCCCCAGCAAAATCTCCTGAACAAGGTGGCTGGGGAGGGGAGATTTTAACTAGAGAACCCAGTTCCTGCACGCAATATAAAAGAACTGCCCCCTCCCTCTCCTCCTTCTCTCTCTCTCCACTCACTCTTCACTCTTCTGCTGCAAGTCCTTGTGCAGTGTCTCCGTTGTCTCCCTCAACTCGGCCACTTCCGGTTCGTGCAATGTCGTCCCGGGAATCTGCAATTCAAGATATTCAGGATACGGAATATCACATCGATCGATTCCGGTCTCGTACCGTACCCCCGTGTGTCCGAGTGGCGACCGCTTGGCGAAGAAGACGAACGATTGCAGTGCCCTCACCATGCCTTCTTGCTGAAAGACAAAATACTTTGTTTAAAGACGAGACTACAAACTACAGCACACACACACTTACCGCCTTGACTCGCTCCTCAACGTTTGCCATCCGAAACCCGAGCGAGGTCACTCTGTAATCGATAATTGCATACCGTACTCGTGTTCACCCTTCAAACTACCGTACCTGTGCATGAATGTCTCTGCACCGGCCAGCAGTCGCTGCTGTTGCGTGTGCTCTCGCTCGATTGCTGCCAGTCTGCAAAACAAACCAGCCCAAATTAGGGATAAGATTAATTTGCAACAGAACAAGAACGTGTTTTGTTTTGTTTCGAGCCAAGTGTTGAGGTCACGGCTCGTTGTTTTGCTGCATGATTCCAGTCCACTTGGATTGCGTATAGCATGCGGAGGTCACAAGTTACAGATACACATTTTCCTTGCCCACCAGCCTCCTCACCTTTCCTGTAGCGTATCCATGTAAGTGATCAATCGGGAGACCACTGAACGCAGATCTTCTGTTGATTGGGGAGGTTGAGACGATGAAGAAGAAGAAGAAGAGGAGGAGGAGGAGGGAGAGGAATCCTCACTTCCTCCCACCACATTCTCATTGACGTCAGTCGATGGACCTCAACACACAAAAGATACAGTCTTTAACGAGCATACACTAAATTCACATTTATTGTCATCTCAGAACATACACGGACAGGGTGTTCCTATCAACAATATCCTTCCGCTTTTTTTGCCAAAAGTGATCGAAATTGAATAAAAATCCGTCGTCTTACGAAATTTCTTACAGTAACCCAAGCAGGACTTAGTGCACGGCAGCAGAAACACCGACATTCCATTGAAAAGCATTTGCATACGTGGGCGGGAGTGTTGCTAGCGATCGGACCCTCCCGCTTTTTGGCTCCGACCCTCCCGCTTTTGGCAAAAATTGGTGAAAATTCGACTAAAATTAGCGACTCGATGCGAGCTTGAGGAACGGCGTTACGACTACTTAGAATGAGAAAAGACTATTTCGTTGCCTGTTTGTTGTATAAAATGTCTGTTGCAAAAGATAAAGTATTGTTCCCCGGTAATATAGCGTGAGATAATTCGAAACACTACATGTGCGAGGAAGAGAAGTATTCATACGACAAGCACATGAGAATATGAATGAGAATACAGCAGGGAATACGCAAAGTAATCGAAAAACTGGACGAGAAGGGAGAGTTGAGCAAGGCAGTGAGTAAACCGCGCCGATTGACGAAATGTCTTACAGTATATAAAAATTAGCGTTCTACTGCCTCGCCGGGGCACGGTTGTGATTTTCTCGTGTTTGTTTAAATATTTGAAAATAATTCATGAAATGTCTAAATTGAGATAATTTCTTCTAGTTTTTGGTACACCCTCATCGATTTCCACTACCAATGTTCTCATATACTTCGTTTGGTCATAAGTTGTCCCACTTTCGCTGCGGGTGCCTCGGTCGCTACGCAATTGCTGGCGATGGCGTAGCGACCGAGGCACCCGCAGCAAAAACTACTCGTCCGATTCCTTCCAAACTTTTTGTGTGACTCAAAAGCAATAATCGGTTAGGGTGTACAAGAAATTGGCCAAATCAAACGTCGGCTAGTAGTTTGCTGGTGTGGGAAATGAAGAGATACTTCGAATACCGTATACCAAATGCTCTAATTAGCAAATGTAGTCACACAATGACCCCCCTTCAACAAGTTCGATGTCACAGAGTATGAAAGGATGTGGTTGAGGAGAAGAGTACCCACGGACGACTATTCCGGAAGCACCCTCTCACTTCAAGACGCCCGTGAGATCGAGGAGCCGCCGAGAGACGACTATGATGATATCGAAGAATCGGATCTCGAGGAGCTGATCAATCGCCACTTCAAAAATCCCAATCCACCTCCGTATATTTTGTAAAGAATCCGGAAATTAACAGGTGGATTGGGATTTTCATCGTTTCTCCCCATTTCCCACACTTTGTGATATAGGAGAGACTATCTGACTCGATCGACATATTTGTTCAGAGACTTGGCACAGCACGAAAAGTGCGTTGATGAGATAAACATGCCACGTTGTAGTGCGGCCGAGGCCGAGTTGAGGCATGCTATGGAAAAAGTGTGAAAACGATTCTACGCCTCAGGGCATGACGTCATAGGAATTTCCGGTTTTTCGAAAACTTCATCAAGTGGCCTAATGAGTGGTACCAATCGATTCCTAATAATATTCTAAGACTTTTTCGACTCCATGAAGTTTTCGCTAATTTTTGATCTAAGCCTGAAAAATTGAAAAATTGATTTCAAAAAAATTATTTTTTAAATTAAATTTTTTTCTGTTGTTTGCCTGTGCAAGTGAGAAGATTTTATTTGTGATATGCAATGCTACAACACTGATAGTTCAACTGTGTTAAGGGTTGTTCATACGAGTTCCATCAAGCATGTTCAGTAGGCTGAAAATGCACGAGTTCTTTGAATTATGGTGTACTTACAGTGACGAGGTAAAAAGTCCCAATGCTATCAAAACGGCGCTGGAAGCCACAGTGTCCATTGTAGGGTAACTACACAATAGTAGATTACTGGGGCTTTCGTCGGACACATCCCCGAACCTGCCGGATAATACTGGAAAATCACTCCGGGTTACTGTAAGTACACCAATTTCCAAGAACTCGTGCATTTTCAGCCTACTGAACATGCTTGATGGAACTCGTATGAACAACCCTTAACACAGTTGAACTATCAGTGTTGTAGCATTGCATATCACAAATAAAATCTTCTCACTTGCACAGGCAAACAACAGAAAAAAAATTTAATTTAAAAAATAATTTTTTTGAAATCAATTTTTCAGGCTTAGATCAAAAATTAGCGAAAACTTCATGGAGTCGAAAAAGTCTTAGAATATTATTAGGAATCGATTGGTACCACTCATTAGGCCACTTGATGAAGTTTTCGAAAAACCGGAAATTCCTATGACGTCATGCCCTGAGGCGTAGAATCGTTTTCACACTTTTTCCATAGCATGCCTCAACTCGGCCTCGGCCGCACTACAACGTGGCATGTTTATCTCATCAACGCACTTTTCGTGCTGTGCCAAGAACAATTCGACTGAGTCAGATAGCCTCTCCTAGGCTTCACTTAGGTCGGGCCAATACCAAAAAGGTATACAGTATCGGCACTTCCAAATTAGCCCAGAACGTAGAAGTAAAAGATCTAGGGTTCATAATTGAGAAAACACTTACTTTCTCTAAGCACTGTAGAACAACTGCAATGAAAGGTAAAACAGCCTGTCACATTATACTCAGAGCGCTCAGAACGAAAAATGTTGAAATCCTCGTGAAACCCTACTCGATATACATAAGACCCATCCTAGAAAGTGTGTCCACTGTGTTTAACCCCTACATGATCCAAAACAAAAAGGTACTCGAAAAAGTCCAGAATTATTTTACTCGTCGACTTTTCATGCGTTGCTACAATATGACACGGGAAAACATCCCTAAAGTAGCGGATAGGAATAGGAAATTAGGATTAGACAAATTAGAAAAGCGTAGAGAAGCGATAGACTTGAAGACAGCCATGAATCTTCTGATAGGCAAATACAAAATCTCTAAACTCAAACCACATCATTTCAGTTATTATTACACACGAAATGGAATAAATTTCGCAAATGCTGGCTCTCATGCGAACTATAGACACAATAGTTTCTTTCCCAGAGCGGCTCGGCTTTTCTCAAAACCCGGTAATCAAACCAGTTTCCCTGTATGAGCGACGCCTACACCCATACATTTTCGTTGGCCGAGATTCTCGGTTTACACTTTTTTGAACTAGGCAGTTTCGAGACTCGAGACCCATCTAGGAATGCGCAGAATGTCGAGTTTAGTAAGAATTGCCCCCTATCTGACCTGTTTTATCGAACTTCCGATAGAAATCTGACGTGTTTATGAAATATCTGATGTGTTTATGCTAGGCGAGAGAGTGTGTGAAAATGAGAGATCTCGGCCGGGCGAAAATGTATGCCTACACCCCGACCTTTCATGATCTCACTCTGTTATGCTGTATTCGTTTTCTCTTTCTATTTGTAACCGCGTTTCCATTGAACACGCATAAATATATATATATATATATATATATATATATATATATATATATATAGGCAGTGAGCGAACTACTAGCCGACGTTTGATTTGGCCAATTTCTTGTACACCCTAACCGATTATTGCCTTTGAGTCACACAAAAAGTTTGGAAGGAATCGGACGAGTAGTTTTTGCTGCGGGTGCCTCGGTCGCTACGCCATCGCCAGCGATTGCGTAGCGACCGAGGCACCCGCAGCGAAAGTGGGACAACTTATGTATGACCAAACGAAGTATATGGGAACATTGGTAGTGGAAATCGATGAGGGTGTACCAAAAACTAGAAAAATTATCTCAATTTAACCATTTCATGAATTATTTTCAAATATTTAAACAAAAACGAGACTGAAATCACAAACGTGCCCCGGTCAGGCAGTGGAACGCTAATTTTTATATACTGTAAGACATTTCGTCAATCGGCGCGGTTTACTAACTGCCCGTGCTGCCTTGCTCGACTTTCCCTTCTCGTCCAGTTTTTCGATTGCTTTGTGTATTCCCTGCTCTATTCTCATTCATATTCTCACATGTGGTGTTTCGACTTATCATCACGTCTCACGCTATATTACCGGGGAACAATACTATATCTTTTGCAACAGACATTTTATACAACAAATAGGCAACGAAATATTCTTTTGTACACGATAAAACCTGAATTTCTGCGTTAGCTGCAAAAAAATTTTCTTCATCTTTTTTCCTTGATTTTCATGGTCCGACCCTCCCGCTTTTGACCGGCCAGCGATGGAGGCCGCCCATGTATGAGCATTTGAGTTACGCAGGCTGAGTATCTGCCAGCTATTGATAATCAGGAAATGCTTACAGTAGAAACAAAATAAAAATACATGTCTCTCGCAGCGAAACGCCTGATGTTCACTAAAACTACGGTCGTTTATTGATGTGAGTGGGCTATCGCGGTAGGGCCTAAGTAAATTTCTGGTTTTACAACAGCATAAATCGAGCAGCTCTTTAAGTACGGTAGTTTTGGCCAGTTTTTACCGCGATAGTCTAAAGTCTGCTGCTGGGCCGTATCCTTGTGCCATGTTTACAAATCGTTTTTCGTCAAATTTTCAAGAAAACAACATTATAAATTGCTAAATGAAGTTCATTTCTACTCATATTTTGTGGTTTTGTCAAGAGTTTATCCGATTTCGCTGCGGTAGTTTCGGTCGCTACGACGATGCTAGCGACATTTTAGCGATGGAGCAGACGTGGGCACAGTCACCTGGGACACTCTGGTGCTCTATGCAAAGTTCTAGAGGGGACATGTTGATGGATTGAGAAGTTGGTCAATGCTGAGGCCCTCAGCCTGAGGGAACTATCATCTCTCATATCAGGCACATGAACGGGGCGGTGGTTGATTGGTGCTTGGGCGAAGAGGAGAAGAGAAAGGGTTGGATAGATGGGGGTAGAAGTGACGAGCAGAGATGGAGAGAGAGAAATAGTGGGTGGACATCGGGAGTACTGTAGTGGACAGAGCAGACGATATGGAGAGGAGGCAGACGACGGGCGAAAGAAGATACGAAAAAGCCGAGGTAGCACGACTGTCCGGTGCGGGGCTTGGTGACTCCAGAGGGGGAACACTGATGTTGTTGTTGCTAGAACCGGAGCTGCAGCCACCGCCGCCGCCGGCTCCAGATCCGGGGGCTCCCATGTAGGTGGATTTATCCATATCGATTGATTCAGGCTGGCACTGGCACTATGTAATTAAGTGAAACCCGGGCGAGAGCACTGTGGAGAAACTGTCTGTAATGTACTGCCCACGTGTGCGATGGACACTCACCATGAAGATTGTTAGGTGTCCGATTAGGGATTTAATGTTTACTGATGAGGTCATTTAAATCAACATCCTCGATGTCTTCATAATCATATCTTGGCTCCTCCTCCTTTCGTGCATCTGCCAGCAGACATTTTCAATAGCTAATAATGTTAGTGACAATTTCTGACAAGTTTTCTGACGAAGGAGGCAGTTTTAAGATTCAAACCCTATCTAAGAATACGCGGAAGGTTCAGATGAGTAAGAATCATCCCACTTCGGACGAGTTTCCATCCACTTGCGGCATGCCTCGGGGCAGTGAGTCAAATTTTCTGACCAGTTTGAGATTTCGCAAAATAAACTAGTCCTCGGTGGCCACGAGGGTACGAAGAAACATAAGTTCGTCATTGGTGACATCAAAATTCTTGAGTTCGTTAAGTAGAGTAGGTCGCATCAACACGCAGCAGTTGATGGATTTCGCACGGGTTCTGGTTCTGCTCCTTCGTTTGATCCGGAGAGAGTGCAGTCAGCAGTGATTGGCATCCCCACATTCTCCTTGATTACATCATGCTAGTAAAGAAACTGATGCATCCTTCTTTCTCTGGATATTGTCGTGCGAAATGGCTGCTTCGACGAAAGCCGCGTCGGTGAAACAGGGGAAATTTGACGAGATCGTGCTCTTGAAACGTCCTTCCATTTTCAGATCAACCCTCAAATTTTGAGCGCAGTGCTGGTCTTTGAACAAAACAAAGTAGAAAGTGGACCCCAGCCGCACAACATTCCATCAAAATTCAGCACAACGTTTTTTTCGCGTTTTACCACTTTCCCGCCTTTGACCTCTTCGCAACAATACTTACCCATGTGTCTCAGACCCTCTCTCTATCCTCCTCCTTTCTCTTCCCTTCTCCCTCGCCTACTCACCCTGTCCATCTCCATCTCCTCCACTCGATCGCCTTGTTTCCCTTAGTCCTTCTCTCCTCTCAGGAAACGAGAAGTCCGCGAACGGGCATTGCACGCCGTTCCAGCTCAGCAATGTAGCTGCAATCGATCGATATTAATGCAGCAATAAATCAATAGTTACCGTACCCAGAGTGCGCGGTAAACCCTCCTCGCCTCGCTTGAATCGAGTCGCGGCGGGAATCTGAGAGGCAGCGAACGCCGCCAAAACCTCCGACTCGGCCATGCAACTGAAAGAGAAGACAGTATATTGTTTATATTGTATTCATTATTATAATTGTATTATATTTACTTATCTATATATGATATCCTGTAAGTTCTACAATAATGTGCCGCTATTCAGACTAAGAACCTCCACACACCGTCAGGATAATGCTGGCAAATTAATGCGTGTGTTTTTCATACATTACTCCACCCCTTTTTTACCTGTTCATCGAAAATGCTGTAATATGCACTTCAGTTCGTGATTTAGGCATTACGGCCCGACTTTCGAGCGAGAACTACATTTTTTCGTTCCTACGAGGGAACTATGTACTCATCTGCAACGGCAATCAGACCTCAGTTCGAATCCTCACACGAGGCAGTATGAAACAACGCTTACACTCCATAGCTGCAGAAGTGAACCAACTTGAGTTTTCTGGGCGCGAAATTCGCATACAACTGGATACCGCGAGAGCCAAACGAGGAATCAGACGATGCCAGCAGATTAATCGATAAAGCTGACTGGGAAATCAAGAAAGAAATTTTCCGAATATGCTCACGTAAATGGGGCATGCCCATAGGTCGAAAGGTACGTACAATAAGACGAAGCCAACCCGCATTTTCAATTTTTTTTTGGGTTAAAAAATGAAAACGCAACTCGCATTTTCGGGTTTTCATGCCCATATTTGAAAACCCCAACCCGCCTTTTTGAGTTTTCATGCACATTTTTGAAAAACCAACCCGCATTTTCGACTTGCCGCAACTTACCCTTTCGACCTATGGGCATGCCCAAATGGGACGCTTGCAGACTCGCAGAATACCAAGTGTTCCAGTTTCATCTCGAAAGTACACGATCCCTGTTCGTCTCTTATCGACGCCCGGATACAGCGCCAAATATGGAGAAAACAATCTTTTTATGGCCCGTTCACCCCTCCTTCTTTGAATCCCGATACACTAACTATGGCGAGAATAGCAGGGATTCGCATGATCCTTGGAATTCCATTATGGACCAGTCTTCTCAAAAGGCCGCAAGGCGCCATTCGTAAAGAGCATGCTCAAATTCGGAGTGGGATCCAAGATACTGATATTCCTTTTCAATACAGCCACAGTCCCTTCGCCCAAGAATCCCTCTCTACCCCTTTCGCCTTCCTCCTTATCCAATTCTAAACCCAATCCTACTTTACCCTTTTCTAATCTGCAATAAATTCACTTTCCCTGTAAACACAATTCAAATCAGAGTTTTTATCGAAGGAAACAATAAATAAGATAAAAATGTTTTAATTGGCGCCGTGGTGGCCACACCACGCAATGGTTACGGTATAAATCTAGGGACCGCAGCGCATACAACGAAATCGACTGTTAAAAAAACTAGCTTCCTCGTGAGTGATACTTTTGATTGCGCTGATTCGACTAAGTAAAATTAAAATAGTCAATAAAATAAACTAAAGTGTCAAAACATCTTCGAAAATGTCTATCAAAATACATGAAAGTGGGCGGGGTTTGGCGAGTTCCGTGTGTCAAATTCATAACTCGAAATAAACTTTCGAAAAATTTTCATGAAATTTATTGTTTCCTATGTTTATACTTCCGATTCTTGATATTTCCTGCAATTAAAGTTATCATCACCCTCGCCCTTCCATCTGTTCCGTTATCCTCGACAGTTCTGGCCCCGTGCTAATCATACAAATAATCACAAGTGTACAATGGTTCGAAGGCTATAACTTGCTAACGAACGAACGCCGGGCTTAGCTGTTCAGCTGTGGAGGAGCGCAATAAGCTGTTTTGTCAGAATGCGTAGAGAAATTAGAGGGGACACGCGAAATAAATAGAGGAGAGAAGAAAGTTATTTGAAGTCACAAGAATATAGCAAGTTTTCAATGTCTCAACGGTTGCAGCAATCGAACGAACGAACGCCGTGCTTATCGGTTGCACTGTGGATAAGCGCCATAAGTTGTTTGATCAATAGGTGAAGAAAAATTGGAGGGGACACGCCGATTTCGAAGACTATACTAGGGAACGTGACAAAAATTATAAACACAATTTACTAAAGATGAAAGTTCAACCGGCACGGGCATCGAATCACCATGAATCATTCTGTAAGCAATAGAGCGAAAGAAGGGCTATCGATTGAGCAAAAAAATTCTTCATAAGTTGCATTCCACCAGTTCGCGCCGATTGCTCTCCTTAGGTCATCTCTCCATCTTGCTCTTGGCTGGCCTGGGGGACGAGTTCTGCTTTAAGGGGTCCACACAGTAGTCGCTCTGCACCATTTCTCCGTATCCATACTCCTCACTTTCAATGCCCATTGAGCTTTTCGTTTTAGGCTTTCCTGTACCCAGTCTTTCACTTTGGTGATTTCCCGAAGTCTTTCATTTCTCCAGCGATATCTCAAAGTCACTCCAATCATTCTTCTCTCCATTGCTCGCTGTGTGACGTTCAGCCGATTTCTCTCATTCCCTCTCAAAGCCCACACTTCACTCCCGTAGAGTACTGTAGACGTGATGCAGCTTTCAAACAGTCTTCTTCTGGTCTTCAAAGGTAAAAGACGGGACGAAAGAAGGTGAGACAGTTTGCTCCATGCGAACCATCCGAGTCGAATCCTATGTTCCACTTCTTCAGAGATATTTAGGGGAAGACTAATTGTCCCTCCTAGATAGGTGGCAGATGGAATGAAGTTGAACTTGTTGTTCTCGATCACAATGGGAGCTCGGGTCGTCGTGCATGAGGTGAGCAGATTAGTCTTCGAAGCATTGACTTCGAGACCAACTCGAGAACATGCATCCATAAGTTTCTTCAGCATTCTTTCCAGCTCTGGACGTGACTTTGCAATGAGTGCCACGTCATCTGCGTATTCCAAATGGGTCAGGTTCCTCCCATCGATCCTAAGTCCATCCTTCTCCCAGTCGATGTCGTCCATGGCGAATCGAAGCACAACATTGAAGAGGCGAGGGGATAAAGTGTCCCCTTGGCGGACTCCTCTTCTAACGTCGACATTCTATTATGCGGATGTTGATTATACAGATGTGACACTAGTCTGCGGTCCCTATATAAATCCCGAATTCCCAAAATCTCTCCACATTTTCCCACTCTAGGTGTTTTTCGTTTGATTAGGATCACCCCTTAGCTGGTCCCGGAGCGAATAGAGAGTACGGTAATCCAACGATCAGCATCAATATCGATTCAGGCAAGAGAGCAAAGTTCGTCTCCAAGACGACCCGCGCCCTCCAAGCAGTAGGAGAAGAAAGTCTCAGTCAGACGTTGGAAAGATTAGTCCTCGATTCGATTACAAGCGGTACAAGAAGAAACTACCAGTCGGCAATGGGCAGACTGTGAGAAGAAGGGATTCGCATCGGGTTAGACCCCGACGCCCCCGAGACAGTCATAGTATCAGCACTAAGGGCAGCTGTGAAGAAGCGGTCTGTATTAGAGTAGCGAGAATGGATCCCCGCTCCGTGCTGTTTTCGGCCCTTTCTAGCGCAGAGCGCAGTGGGGGTTGTAAATGCCTCTCTCGAGCAGGGAGCGCTAAGAAGGGAAAGAGCGCTCTCAAAGCGCCCTTTCCCATGAAATGAGTAGAACGAATTATTTATTTATTTTTTATTAATATGCCTATCTTTTTAAATAATTGATTTATTTTCTGTACTTTTTCCACGATTTTACATGGTAATGTTGAGAAAAGTCATGAAATGGAAAAAAATCACGAATATGCTCATTTGAGAGATCTCGTCGCGCTGATTCCAAATATATACTTTTCATAACAAAAAACTATAGCTCTCTCTAGGCAGATTGCCAAAAAGACGCGGGAGCGCTGTCTCTAGCTCTCCCCGCGCTTTGGTCATAAACAAGCGGTAGTGGGGATTCATTCTCGCTACTCTAGTCTGTATCCACCCTCAAAACGCAATCCGCGGCCTATCTGTACCGAGTCGGTACTACCGACCGTTCCCAGAGGATGTCTCAGGGCTGCATCGAGATCCATCCCCGTCAATCGCACTACTTCAATCTCCAGGTTAAATTCAAGGTTCACAGCTATTTTCCAAAACAGGGAGAGTTACGGTAAGAGAGGAACTATCAATTTTTGCATGAAGGATGTCACGGAGCTAGCAAAGTCGAGAAAGGCGCCTCGTTCGGGGAAATCCGAACCGAGCAGCCCTCGCATTCGGCTGGATCCCACGAAAGTCGGAACTCGTCCGTCTACAATGGGATGACTTATTGATCCAAGGTCTCGAGCTGCAAGTACGCGTGCGACGTTCCAAGACGGACCAAGCAGGAGATGGCAAATTCTCTCTTTCCCCCGATTCCCCCTTCGCCAGCTGTTTCTCACTTACCGTAACCTGCCCCCATCTGCCGCTCTTATCCAATCCCTAGTCCCAACACGCCCCCTCTCGACCGATCTCTTCGGAAAGGATCTATTATACGTATAAAAACTTCCGACAATACCACCCCACACATCTGTTTAAACGCGCACGCTGCGACAGCGCGAATATGAAAAGGAGAAAGTGCGCGGCAACGCGCGTTGCGCAACCTCTTTAACGCTCAATCAATATTTGGCGGTTTTTGTATTTCTTCATGATTTGATTACTTTTTTTCGATTCGCTAATAATTGTACATACTCCAGTGCATGTTTTGCGGCCGAAGGGAATGCTTGGCGCGTCGCCTGTACAAAATGCGATCTGTTTCAAGGGATTTAGGTGAGACTATTTCCATTTGTGCCTTCACCAACAACTTTTTGTGTTTGTTCCCTACTTCAGGCTTTCGGGACTGGTGGTCCCTGCCGAAATTGAGTTCGAGAGCGGGCAATGAGGCACTCGGTGAGTCAGTTTTCGCTTCATAATTTCTTTTCCTGTTGCGGTCAAAATCGGAGTTTGTACATTTTATTTCATTCTGAATACCAAGTAAAATGCAACCAGAAACAAGTATTCACAGGATGCTTCTCCGTCGCTCTCGTCCACCTTCCTCTCTCCCTACCCTTCGTTTCTTCGGCAGGAAATTTGTTTCATGTATCGTTGTAATTATTCGATAAACATCATTTCACACGGTTCATTGCACAGTGGTCTTGACAGTGGGATGAATGGAGAGCTTGTTTGAGAAAGCATAACCATCAGAAATATTATTTTAAAAGCAAAATTAATAATATACAAGTGTTTGAAAAATAACGGTCTGCCTTGGGTGCAGTCACTTAGTGTGTTTTCCGAAATTCAAATCCATCTTTTCCCGCGCTCGAGAAATAGTAAGTGGAACGATTTATTCGTGGTGTCGGACAAGTTTTTGTAATCTTATAATATCTAAGTGGTCCCTGAAACACTAAGCGAGATCTCTCCGCCCCCACAGTCTCCGGGCGGGACGAGTACACGAATCCCTGGCTCAAGGAGCGTCACTCATAAGGGCATAACCTCACGCGCTGAAGTGCATATTACGTACGTAATATGCACTTCAGTTCGTGATTTACGCATTACCTCGCGACTTTCCAGCGAGAACCGCATTTGACCTATCGAAAGAGAGAGAGAGAGAGAGAGAGAGAGAGAGAAAGAGAGAGAGAGAGAGAGAGAGAGAGAGAGAAAGAGAGAGAGAGAGAGAGAGAGAGAGAGAGAGAGAGAGAGAGAGAGGACACGACACATCTAGGGACCACCACGTAAAATTGAATATTATGCCTAAAAATACATTGTTCTTGCTTTCCAGGCAATGAGGAGTGCAGAATCACAATAGCGTTTCCAGATTTACCAAATATTTCAAGTTCAGCGAGTACCAGATGACCTCTCTAAGCCCCGCCTTTCGTGGTGTAGTCGAGCGCACGCGCGCATGATAGACGCGTAGCGGCAATGGTTCGGTGGGGCGAATAAATTTCCGTCGAATCACATCTGTTGCGGCAGTTTTCTTGTTTC
This sequence comes from Pristionchus fissidentatus, assembly GCA_036245785.1. Lineage (NCBI taxonomy): Eukaryota > Metazoa > Nematoda > Chromadorea > Rhabditida > Neodiplogasteridae > Pristionchus > Pristionchus fissidentatus. Next base: position 22,042,506 of record BTSY01000002.1, read on the forward strand.
TCTTGCTTTTTGTTATGGCATTTACCGTTAAACATCATGAAGAACAATGAGGAAAACCAGCAGCTAGAGCTGCAATGGTCAAATGAACGACCAATAAAGTGAAATCGATAAAATGTATTACACTGTTTTCAACTCCTAAAGCGAAAACTACCGTAAATGACTGTTTTTCTTGTGAATCTTTGAAGCCAAAATAAAGAAGGTTCGCTAATACGGATTTCCCTCTTAATTCCTCTAAAGATGCATCGGACTACCAAGAATAAATAAATCAATTACTCCCATAGGGGCAACTCCTAAAACAAATTCTATTGAATATAAGGTGAAATCGCTGATATTCGCACAAGAAATTTAACACATTCGCTAATACAGACTTGTTTTATTTTGTTTGTGCTAGTTCACAGTCACCTTAACTTCATATAAAGAACAAATCCTGATAGGGGCACCCCCAAAAACTCGAAATATACCAAGAAAACAGTTTTACTGTTCATATTTATCATTAGGATATATAGGATATCATTCACAACATTTCTCCTTCTCCCCCAATCAGTGATCATCTCAGTGTGGTCTTTGATCTCCGCATCCCTTCCCCTCCCTCTCGTAAACATACCCCGTCTAGAATGTACAGATTGGCCAACTGGCAATCGATTAATGATTCTATTTTTCACCACAATTGGACAATTGCTTTATCCCATCTTGATGTAAATCAGTCTTACGATTACTTTCTCAAATGTATTAATAGCTTGCTTGAAATGTTTGTCCCGCTATCCAAGCCATCACCGTTCTCTAGATATCCCCGTAATGTTAGAATACTTTATGGTAAGAGTAGGACTCTAACCAGGATTGCACCTAATAGTAATGCCTGTATTGTTATGACCAAACGATTTAATTCTGCCCTTCATCGATTTCACTGTCTCTTAGAGAGCAGAGTTGTTGCCTCATCCGATTCCAAAGCATTCTATAAGCTCTGTAGTAGTAGACTTAATGCCCCCAAATCCACGCCTTCTGGAATTATCGATCCTAACGGTAATTTGCTTCTGTCCAATGACGATAAATGTAGGGCATTCTCTGACTTCTTTTCATCCGTGTTTACCAATCCCATGCATTCCCCTCTCCCTCCCCCTTCTCCTTCAATAATCTTTGATCTCCCCACAATCTCTCATTTACATATTATAAGTGCTCTCAGTAATCTCTCACCTAAGATCAATATTACTCCTGACAATATTCCCAGTATTGTTCTCACTAATTGTAAATTATCGATTATCGCCCCACTTCTTATAATCTACAATAAGTCTTTGCTCACTTGCACAGTTCCTTCATTGTGGAGACATGCACTTGTTAAGCCCATCCCTAAGAAAACTAGTAACTATATATCCGATTTCCGCCCCATCTCTTTGACCTCTTCTGTTTGCAAAGTCTTTGAGAAGATTCTTATTAGTGAAATCACGACTTTCCTCGACCAAAATAATCTTTTCGACCCTCATCAAACAGGGTTTAGGTCTTCTAGATCCACTTCCACTAACCTGGCTGCAACGCATGCCCATTATCTCAGAATTTTGCATAAGCATTCCCCTTTCGATACTGTATATATTGATTTCCGTAAGGCATTTGATAGTATCGATCACCGACTCTTGCTCTTTAAAATGTCGCAATTAGGAATATCCTCTCATTTAGTATCCTGGTTCGAAGCATATTTATCCGATCGCACCCAATCTGTTTTCATCGATGACTCATTCTCGCCTTCAACTGTAGTTAGATCCGGTGTGCCACAGGGCTCTTGCTTAGGTCCACTCTTGTTCATCCTATTTATCACTGACATTTCATCACAATTCCCGCCATCTATTCGCTATTCCGTTTATGCTGACGATTTAAAGCTTTATGCGGAAGCTCCACTCTATTCTGATGACTTACAATGTGCCCTCGATGTTATCTCTACCTGGTCAGTACAATGGAATCTCGGCTTATCCGAGACCAAATGCTCTATTATGCACTATGGCCTTCACAACCCTTGTAGACAGTTCCATATCAATAATGTCGCCCTTACACCCAAAAAGACTGTTAAGGACTTAGGAGTCGTTTTCACCCCTTCTCTTTGTTTCTCTGAACATATCAAAGAAATTATTAAGAAATCAAATTCTAAAATGCACTTCCTTTTCAAAGCTTTCCGTAGTAATTGTATCGATATTTATGTGAAATCGTTCACAACATTTATTCTTCCTAGTCTAGAGACCTGTTCCATTATCTGGAACCCCATTAATTCCGTTGAAACTACCAAAAATATTGAACGTGTCCAACGCGACTTCACTAGGAAGCTCTATTTCCGTTGTTCTCTGCCTTCAGTAAGCTACTGTAATCGTTTACGCTCCCTAAATCTAACAACTTTAGAACGCCGTAGATTTGTCACCGATATTGTCTTTCTCCATTCCATTCTTCATAGGAATTATGAACTTGATTACTCTTCCCTCCTCACTCGTTCTCCTCTTACTAGATTTGTCCGTAATTCACATCACTTCCGTATCTCTCTGCCTTTCTTCCCTCCCAATTCCCACACCACCCTTGCCTCCAGAACCATATCAATTTGGAATTCCCTCCCTTCCCCCTCGGTTGATTTATCCCGAGATTCCTTCCGAAAATTCATCCGCTCCCAGCCCAACTCCTTTTTCCCTGAATCAATTGTTAAGAATTGGCTCTAACCCTTCTTCCCCATACCCTTGCTGCCATGCACAAAACCGATTCGACTACGTCGACGGACATCCGTTTCTTGCCCCTATTCACAGTTATTTTTCTTGTATGCGATACTCTGACGGAATAAATAATGAATGAATGAATGAATATTTGAATTCCCGGGCCGTTTCTGTCTTTTCGTACTTTTTGTCGGCTCTGATTTTGGAATTCCCGGTTCGGTGGGCCCCCCATCTCAAGGCAGTGCACTGATAAAATCGCGTAAGGCATGGAAGAGACGTGCGTAAGACAGCGGAATTCATGCTCCACAAATAATATAAATATATTTGTTGTCTCTTGATACATCAACCCGTGTCATTCATTAAGCTCTAGTAAGAAGGTGAATCCGATCAGGCCGGGCACACCAAACACTAGCTGGATATTCCTGCCGATCTTTATCTTCTATTTTCATTCCTCGTCCTCAGACTAACCTCCATTCATCATCTCCGGGTACTTGGAAGTACAGTGGCTTCAGTGCTTCACCGTCCAATGAGCTCGGCTGAGCCTCACTCACAGACATCGGAAATCAATAACTAATTACCACCTGAAACTTCAAACAAGGTCTAAAGGTATCTCTGAAGGCAAAGGAACCTTCCCGAGCACATTGCAACATTCACATTACGGAACAAATTGCTTTATCCGCGGAACATTAGCATGCACTACTCTTTGTAACTCAGAATCAATTTAGATGGAGACAAAATTATTCGAAGATGGGGGCAAATCAACACAACTTTACAGTACTACTCACTCTCCTCACAAGTCATCTCAGCACCAACATTTCTACATTCACAACACTTCTCTCCTCACACTTACTCCTCTCTTCTCTTCTCATCTCCACTCAACATCATAACCGGATAAAAATAGAGCAAATTCAGGCAGTACATCTAGGGAACGGTAAAAAAGGGTACATACTTCTTGGTACTCTACACAACACAAATCACGAACAAAGAGAATGTGTGGAACAAATAATCTACCGTAACTCGTCACGTGTGCACACTATTACGTGTGGCGTTACGATTTCGGGAAATGTTGCACCTCACTTCACACAACTGTGTGAAGACTCTTCTTCTCACTGGGAAGGCGAGTTCTTGCAGTACATCGCGAGATGACCGACCTGAGAAACAGAAAATCGATATTGATTGATTGTCTTCTACCGTACCTTTCTGCAGTGGAAGCAGCGACGAGTTCCCTGCTCCTTGCACTCGTAGTGACGATGGCCAGTCTGCAATCGATCGACCGTTGCGATACCGTACCCTTTCTTCCTCTACCTTGTTGCAGTTGTAGCAGCGCTTGCTGGGGAGACAGGCACTGGCAGCATGGCCTCTGCCACCACACAGATCACACATCTCCTCACTGCAAACAACCAATTAGTTCTTTAATTGAGGACGGCACTTCCATCTCCCGTTCAAACCAGTCTCGTGTAAGTCTCTCCCTCGTTCCTCCCTCACCTCTTGGGAGATCCAGTGCAGTCCTTCGAGTGGTGGCCCTCCTCGTGACAGTAGAAGCACAGATTGAGCAATCTGTCTCTGGCTGCTACTGCAACAATACTAGTCAATAAACGAATATAACTTTTTGGTCCTAATACATAGGTCGATTGGAAAGAGTCGAAAATGTGGATAGGGGGCTTTTTTAATTCAGTCTTGAAAATGCTAAAAAGCGGGTAGGCATCGTCGATTTAGGCACCTGTCGACCTATGCCCAATCGATATTGATCCGTGTTTAAACCGTACCCGATCCTCTGAATACCGGCGTCTCCATGAACGGCGCCCCTCCTCCACTCGGAGTGTGCACTCCCGACGAAGGGGTCTCCGCGTTCGCCATCTGAGACAGAAATCAATCGATAAATGTAATCACCATAGCGTCACTACCCTTCATTCAACCACCCATCTGTCACCCCCCCCCCTCTTCTCGCCTTCTGCAACCCCTCTGACCTCCTTCTCCCCTCCTTCCTTCTTCTCAGTCTTCTCCTCTTCCTCCTTCTTCTCCCTCTCCATTGCTTCCATCGTTAACTTCTCCTCCCTCAGCGCCTGCTTCGCTCTCTCCTCCTGTAATACAATACGAATGGTTATTAATTAACGACCGAAACCAGCATATTAATGGCGAGTGAAGCATGTATCCACCATGTCGTCCCCAAGACGTCTTCCCACCTCATCAAATCTCTTCACCACAATATCCCTCATTGCCTGCTGTCCCAACTCGAGACGAGCTATCGCCGCGTGCAGATTAGCACATTCCTCCTCAAAATAAATAAATAAATAGTTAAATATCTAAAAAAAATATCAAGTTAGTATAAATGCACACTCGCTTCTCATACATTTATACCCTTCCTAATACAGAGATCACTACTTTCCTAGGCTAATAAGAACCGTCTGCTGAGACAACAATTCACAGGTTCATTATTTGATACCTCAAATCACCTTCCCCGTCTCTATCACAAAGCAACTATAGCGTTTTTTTCTATTTCCTTCACTGCCACAACTACGAACGTCCACTATTCGCGCGGTATTTGTTTTTCAGCTCGATCACGGGTGCATGTAATCCTTACTCCAAGACTGAAACGGCCCACGTCAACTTGTAGTGGCCTAGAAGAGTCCGTTGACCGCATTTCAGGCCACAGCAAATCTATCACGACTAGGAAATAGCGGTTAGAAGGAAACGTGCACGAAACAGAGTGGTTTTGGCCCCGCAGCTGCACGAGTCCATGAGCCATAACATTGATGCGCTGATCAATTCCATTAAACACGCCACCATATCCTTTTAATATATGCGGTAAGGGAGAAAGATCGTGTGAGTGAGGTAGAGACGTATGAGAAGCGAGTGAACATGTCGAGGTTGGATGAATGGACACTTCTTCCCTTTACCGGCCCAAGCAATCTTTCTGGAGGTGAATGAGCTGACAGTTAGATTTACACAGTAAAGTGATGAATGAATGTCCCCCTCCGGGTAGCTTGGTCTGGCAAAGCTGAGTAGTGCCGGACGAATGAAAGTGGAAGAGGGGAAGAACCGATGAGTGAACGTCGGAGCGTCAATCGACCGACCTGGACTCTCTTCCTCTCAGCATCAGCCTTCCTCGTCTCTTCTACTCTTCTCGCACGCTCCTCAATCTCCAGCTTCTCCTTAGCCACCATAACAGCCATCATATCATCTCTGCAATTCAAATTCTCTTTACTGAATAAAATAAAGAAATTTGAATCTGGTTATTGAAATAAGTAGCATGTTCTGTGTGTACCACGAATATAGCGTTATGGGAATTGAGGGGAAGTAAGCAACCGACCTCGCCCTTCTCTCCTCACCAATCGCGGCCCTCAACTTGACCAACTCGATCGTCGCAGCTTCAAGCCTGCATTTATCGATTAGTTCCTCCTTCTTAGACGCGGCTCACTTGATGTGCTGCGCCTCAGCTTGCTGCACGATCACGCGCATGTCCATATCGCGCTGCATGATGATGGCCAGCATGTGCTTCTGAAAAATAGCCTTTTTTGCGCAGTTCGAGTGACAAGGGGAACCCAACCTTGAACTCATCGTTTTCCGTCGATCTGTAGTCGCCAGCAGCGGCGTTCTTGGGCGCGGCCGTCGCCGAACCGATTGTTCCAACTCCGGATGCTGAATAGGCACCGTGAGACGCCCTCACGTCATCTAAAGCGAACAAAAACAAGTTACGAGCGAAAGTGGCGGGAAAACGAACTGGGCGAATGCGGCGATCCCCCGGCTCGTATCGCGAGATCCGGCACGTTGAACCAGTTGTCCCTGTACCATCCCTGCATGAATTCAGGCGGCACACTGCAAAACGAGCCGTTTAAAGTGTGGAAAACGAAAGAAACAAAAAAAATCCACCTTATCGCTTCCATTCTCGACGATTTCCGTGCTGGAATCGCTCGAATATGTGAGTAATACGATCCTGCAAAGATAAACTTCTCAATTGACACAAAAATTATCCACTAAAGTCATGAAAACGACGAAAAACAAAAACAAAAATAGGAAAATACAAAAATTCGTGCGTGCCCGGTCTCCCGCACAGAAAGTTCCCGGCTGACGCACGTTTGAATTACCCACCGTGGCATACATCTTATTGATTAAAAATAGCTTTCCTTTCTTAACTTTCGTTGTTTTAGTTTTATTTAAAATCACATTTTTTCACAATTAATCAATAAGTTAGGAGTTCTAAGCTTTAGTATTCATTCACTGAGTATTCATTGTCAATCCTCAATTCCCAATGGCATACAGTATTTTGAATCTTTTGCCCAACAATCATCGCTCTTTCACTTAACTCTGTTGCACATAGTAATGAAATAGTTCATAGTAACACTACTCCTACAATAAGTGCATAATGAAGTTCTAACACGGTGAATATTGTACTGTTAGATACTGCCTTGTAATGCGATGTAACTAATATTCATATCATTAAATCTTTATCTCGACAGGCGTCGAATAAGGGGAGGGTAGTGTGTTTAGTAGCGGCCTTGACGGAAGCGATCTGCCTGCAATTTATCGATTGTCATTCATCCACAGTACCCAGACACCAAACCTAAGTCTGAGTGAACGATCTCGCCGTGGAGACATCCTCGATGGACGGACAGCCTCTGCAATTATCGATCGTTATCTTCCCGTCAGGACCCAGATGATCTACCTGACATCCTCCATTGACTGCCACGAGAAGTCACGCATGCGACGGCTGAGCGGCTGCAAACATCAAGCATTGCATCATGAACCAAGAACCCAGTACCAAGTACCAAATCGGGCACCCAGCATCGGTACCACAAACTCACTCTGATGCGCAAGTAGGGATTGATGTTCTCGAAGGGGCAGGGCATCGCATTGAGTTCGTGCTGAGACTGAGACGACAGAGCGTACTTGTTGAGAGCCTGAACAAGTAATCTTTGATCTCTGATTGGTCTTTGATCTCTGCCCTCACCTTAGTCGGTGTACCGGGAGTAAGCAGCATGGGAGGAAGAGGCCGAGCGGCAGAATCGAATTGATCAGGCAAAAGTCTCACATCCATCACAGAATCACGCGTCAGTGCCCGTTTGTTCTGAGTCTGAACAATCATTGATCTTTGATCTTTGTACTTTGATCTCTCTCACCGACTCGTCCAGTTCGATATTGCACTCGGCGGAGTTCATCAGCTGCTCGAGGGGAGTCGGCTGCAATCAATCGATAGATCTACCGTAATAACTCGACAGATACAGTACTCCTACCGTAATCCTCACCAGATATCCCGTGGGGGCGTCCGAGTATGCACTACCGTAGCTGCTGTTCGAGATGGAGGGGACGACGCCGCGACGCGTGAATGGATCCGGAAGGGAGCGGATGTCGTATGCAGACTCGGACGAACGCGCGTTCTTGTTCAGCGTCTGAAGAGTACGGTAGTTCAACGGGTCAGATAGTCGATTCGCTCACAGCCGATGGAGGAGCCAGAAGCAACAGGCGGTGATCGATACCGGAATGATCCTGCAGAAAACGGTAGTTGTCATGTGAGAAAGAGTACGGTAGGTCGGACGTTCTGTAGGTCGGATCGCCAACTCACCGATCGAAGGGAGTAATTCGAGTAGTTCGAGGCCAGAGAAGTGTTCGAAAGAGATGAAAGCGGCGTCTGCAGAGAAGAAGAATATCTTTCGAGAGCAACCGTATTCCTACAGTATCCGCTTACAGTACCCTACCGTATACCTGAGCACCGTAGACGAAATTAGGGAGAGCTCTGAGATCCGCCTGCGATTGCGAAGAGAAGGCACGCTTGTTCTGGGTCTGGAAGACGATTTTATGGAACTGAACACTTTCGTCTGGGTACTGTACGAATCTTGTCGGGTACCGTACCTCATCGTTGTACGCGAAAGGATCGGGCATCGAGTGGATGTTGTAGAGGGAACGACGAGAGAAGAGACGCTTGTTGTGGGTCTGAAAAGGGTTGGGATGGGTACCGGAACCAAGATCATCTGGGGCATGGTACCATCTGGGTTCCGAGACACCGATACCGTACCTCACTATCACGGGCGAAAGCATCGGGCAGAGAGCTGAGATCATAGTGAGATGCAGAAGAGAACGCTCGCTTGTTTAGAGTCTGTAGTAGAGTAGGATACCGTCTCAAGTTGAGATTACGTTTGTGAGATTACTGTATCTTTGAATACAGTAGACAGAAATACGGTAAGCTACCGTACCATTTCATCGAAAGGCACAGCGTGAACACGCGCGTCGCGAGCACGGTAAGCGCGAGCGTACGGGTTCTGGCTGGAATGGGGAATACTGATCAACAGAGTACTATAAGAACTCTGGTTTCATACGGTATTTGAAACTGAAGAATAACAGTCAGAAAGTGGAGAGAGAGGAGCAACCGACCTTTCGAACATGGCGAGTGAGTAGAGAATGAAGGGGATGAGTGGTCTCAAGTCTTTTATAGGCATTATAATTTGATTGATTGCAGATACTCATTGTTCTCTGAGAATTGTAGAATTGTAATTTGCAGGCAGTTTGAGAAATGTGTACCTGTCTGCACCAGCAGTTCAGTGGGATAAATGATTTATTTATCGCAAAATACCGTAATCCATCCTGCGGTAGATAACCCGGAATCCGTAATCATACCTGCGATAAATAACTAAGAAATCGAGAAAATTCAAACGAGTTGTATGAGGTAGAGCTTCAGTGATAATTGCCTGGGGGTATACCGCTTCTCGGATACTGTATGCCAGGCTACCGTATCCAATCTTACATTCTACGGTAAATAAAACTTGATAATGCGACTCGGGTCTTTTTGCAGGAGATAAATCTCGGTAGCTTATGTAAAAAGTGTGCTTCGTATTGCTTCTATGTATCCGGGGTTGTTGTAGCGGGGTTACATGTGGAATTTATGGTAAACTGAATTGATCTAGTGAAAATGATCAGGCCGTTGATTGCGTGCAGTGAAAACGCACTTTGTGGCTATTTGAGCAGTCATATCTCGATTTGATAACTACGGTAGAATTTCGGAAGCTCCGCTTTGTTTCATTATTTTTCTTCGTCCCCTCTTTCTCTTCATAAAACGATGTGTGACCCATTTATTAAATGAGAAGTGTACACGTAAAAAGTTCCAATTCGGAAAACTTTCAATGAAAGTTATGCAGAATACTTTTATCAACGTAGGACAATTAATGGATTAGTCATAAAGAGATACAGAAATTAGATTAAGTAGAAGAAGTAAAGAACACGCGTGTCTTCACAGTGTTCTGGTGAACTCGATGGTGAAGAACTGGACGGTCTTCACACTCATTCCTCTCGCTTTCATCTTCTTCTAAAATATCATAAATGATTACAGACTGACAATCTCAAAGAAATTGTAACGGTACCCCTTCCTTCCTATAAAATACCTGTACTAAAATCTCTTCGATGATGGCTCAAACATCGGGAATTGTGAGACAATTTTTCACACTCCCTGCGATAATTTGCGCAGCGTAATCCACTCACCACATGAGCCTTTCCTGTGAAATGAGAGACGTAACTCGCCGGGTCGCCTCCCATAGGACATTCGCAGATGTTGCATGTCTGTAAATGGAAATCTGGCCATTTTTATACAAGTTTTTTTAGCCTTCTCAAAAAATCATTCAGTCTATTTAACAATAGCTATAGAACAAATTAGCCACCAAAGAATAGGCAATACCAACAGTGATTTTCACTGTTGGTATGGCCTTTCGTTATCGTGGAATTTTTCGATACCGAAATATTGCCCCCTCACAGTCTCACGGGAGTGCAATAAAAGCAGCATTTGAGAAATAGTACTGAAACTCCGCCCACTCATTTGAATTGCTGAAAATCGTGATGAATTTTCTCCCACACAGAATTTTAGCGTACTGTAGCTATTACTCCCCCCAGTGTCTAGAGGAATCCACTGAGAGGCGATTCCTTGAGAATGGGGCGAGCTAAGTTGATCAGTGTCACATCGGCCTACTTGGCTCAGAGGTAAGTTTCTACAGTATCAATCTAGGGGACGGGGGTTCGACCCCCGCTCCATGCACCTTCTCTTGCTGATTTTTGGGGAGACTGCCTTTGTTTCAATCATTCTTTCGCGCATACGGTAGATAGGCACACCACGCGTGCATGGAGTGCATTTCTTTCAAATGCAGTGGCCATGATACTGTGCCCTGGCATCGACTAGGCTTGCGGAGAGATCCTGAATACAGGGAACGGGACCATCAGCCATCACATTATTTTCGATGGAATCTATCGAAAACATTGAAATTTCCACTTCTGATCTTACGAGACCCCTCGCGAGCGAGGGGGGTTCTCGAATTTAGGGAATGTGGAAAACATTGCATACCGATGATTTGAACGATAAGAATTTGATCCATTCATCGAAGAGTTGCATCTTCTTGTCGCTTTTCATGAATTTCTTGGCTGCTTCGACTAGTTGCGTATAGTCTTCATCAGTAGCTGTAATAGCAATCCTTGTCATCCATTCATTCCCTTCACTGATCTTTGGCTTCCAGTTGTAATATGCAGTGGCCATGATACTGTGCCCTGGCATCGACTAGGCTTGCGGAGAGATCCTGAATACAGGGAACGGGACCATCAGCCATCACATTATTTTCGATGGAATCTATCGAAAACATTGAAATTTCCACTTCTGATCTTACGAGACCCCTCGCGAGCGAGGGGGGTTCTCGAATTTAGGGAATGTGGAAAACATTGCATACCGATGATTTGAACGATAAGAATTTGATCCATTCATCGAAGAGTTGCATCTTCTTGTCGCTTTTCATGAATTTCTTGGCTGCTTCGACTAGTTGCGTATAGTCTTCATCAGTAGCTGTAATAGCAATCCTTGTCATCCATTCATTCCCTTCACTGATCTTTGGCTTCCAGTTGTAATAGACAACAAATAAAATTGCTGGATTGCATCACAATCCTTTTTTCTGAATTCATTCTAAAACAGGCGAACTAAATGTTCAATAGATAACATAACAAAAAAGTTATTCACCTTTAGAATTGTCATTTGCCAGATGATTTCCGAGAATTTCGTTGCAATATCTGCAATTTATTGTGTGGAACTAAATAATGTATTGGGACATTTTAAATGGGTTAACGAGCACTTCCCACATCATTCCACATGCCGGCCAACATTACAGACAAAGCTTAGGAGTGAAAGAGTATTTACAATAGTGAGGGACACTCTCACTTTTGCACACTCTCTCGCCCTGACCCCTGTCTGTCGGTATGGAATCATGTGTTCCGTATACCTTTTCAGCTTCTCGGCATCACTTTCTTTCTTCGGCACAGTGGCAGGAGCGATCTTAGCGACAACCTATACATACAAAATAATAAGAACTTTTATTCATTCACTCATTTCTAACCTTTTCAGACTGTTTCTCACACGAAACTAGCTTTGCCGCAATAATCGAATCGATTCTGGCAGTCCTGAAATCGAGCTGATAATGATAAAGAACCATAGCCATTGTGTCTCACTGTTGATCGATCTGCTTATTCATCTGAACAAAACTTCGTTCTATTCCATCGTTCTTGTTCTTTATCGCCCTGTACTTCTCCTCAAATCCATCGATTCTGAAACATTTATCGACAAGGAAATGATTTATTTTTCTTTAAAAAAAATCTTTTTTTAAAAAACACAGTAGAAGGCAAACAACACCGTCGACAACAGAAATCTGACTAACTCACCCATTCCTCATAATTCCATTCTGTTCTCTGGTATTGGCGATTTCATCTTCCATTTTGATGCATAAGTCCTCCAGTCGAGAAATTCTGGACAACGTTTTAAGGGTACTGTATGATGTTCCCCATAGACTCACTCTCGTTTCATCTCTCTATTGTCTTCTCCGAGCAGATCGAATCGTTCCTCAGTCTTTCTCAACTGAGAATAGACACGATCCAGTTCATCACTTCTTTTCACGTGTGAGAACGGGCATTCAGTACCATTCTGCCTACGAAGATCTCCTGAATTCAAATTTGTCTATGTTACGTTTAACCAGATTTATTTATGAAAATTAGATGAAACCACAGCTCACCTAGAGTACAGTAATCATTATCGATTCCGAATCGAATCTGAACTCCCGAGTGGAAGAATCCTTCTCGGTACCAATTCTGCATTTTAAACTCATCGAAGGGGCCTCTGAATAATGTTTTAAAACCCGATTCGCATAGCGATACGGCATGAAAAATCTATCTTTTACCGGAAATCCTTCATTACAGAGAGGTCTCGATTAGAGTAGGGAAAATGGATCCCCACTCCCGCTTGTTGACAACAAAAATGCCCTGAGTGGCGCAGAGCGCACTCCCGCGCCTCATTTACGACCTCTCCCCTCGCCATAGCACTGAGTGCAAATCGCACTCAGTGAGCACTCACCAACGTATTTTCGCCTGATAATCACAATTTCATTTTTTGGGAGACATATTTCTGGAATCAGCTCGACGAGATCTTTTAGATGAGCGCATATTCATGAGTTTTCTCGACATCGCCCCAGGCGGTCCACAGGCGAGAGAGCCTCTCTCACTTTTTGCACAGTCTCTTACCACAATCCCCCTTTCAATGTAAAAAAGATTTAAAATACATAATGTAAAAACAATTAAAATTACAGAAAGCGAGTGAAGGTGTGAGGCTCGCACTCAGGGCGTTTCTCGAGAAAATCGCACTCAGTGAGCACTCACCCCGCCCACTCGCACTCCCTGCGCGAGAGAGAAATGCATTTACGACCCCCCTCGCACTGAGTGCTAGAGAGGGGGAATATCAGCAGGGAGTGGGGATCCATTCTCGCTACTCTAGTCTCGATAGTAAATTCCATTGATTCTTTCTTTCGGAGAGGTCTCATTAGCGTCCCAAGTGTCGACTTTGGATGAGCTCAATCCCATCTGATAATAAGAGAGGAATTTGAAGTTCAAGTTAAATATGAATGTATTAATGATGATGCGAGATAGTCAGTACTTGAATCAGACAGTTTGGTACACAATAGACGATATAATTCGTTAAATTTCTTTATCAGTCTTCTAAAGATGCGAAAGGAGTTTTGTAGTGAACACGATTATCGATAGTACTTAACAATGCTTCGAAACTAATGTGAGAACGAAATTCTGCGACACTTCTTTTAGATTTGTGTGGAGTTAGATGAACATATTAAGCAAAGTCATGGGCGATCTGGTCTAATCAATATGAGAAAAGAAGGCAGCTTTCAGCTGTAAATTCCTCAGTGTTCTTCTTCGTCTCAGCCTGATTCTCAATGCCCAAATCGTGTTTGTAGCGACTGCAAGCAAGAGTACATTTTTAAACTACGGTGCCTGACATACTACCCATGCTATCTTCTGTTTCATTAGAGCAAACTTAATCAATAAATCGATACCCATTACCCTTCATGATCACTATTCAACGCTCTGCATTTTATTTCATATCATGTAGTGCAAAGCAATTAAATTCACCGGAAGTTTTTGATGTTGCCGGAATCGCGGTGATCGACTACATCGTTATTCATCTCTAATTTGTTCTCGCCATTCGATCTATTTTGCTTAGAGAACATTGATTCCATCTCAAACGGGGAAGTCGGGAAAAAATAGGAATATACAACGATACGGATGAGTATTTCGAGGTAGCAAAAACGTGCAGCTAACAGCTTAGGAAGAATTATATTTGCAGCAAAAAGGGTTTACTCCAATTATTTATCAGTACCCTCCCCCCGATAAATTTCAACGATTTTGAACAAAAGAAATGGATCATAGAGCGGGAATATAATTATGAATGGAAAAATCGAGTAATCGATGAAATTTACATAAGCACTTCAAAGCATTCGACAAATGAAGACGAAAATTAAGTCGGCGAGCATACTATACTATGTAACTCAATCCAATAACAATAGATTCAATATCGAATTTTCTCCTTTGTTTTAGACATTTCACCGGGCATGTCCGGGTAGTTTACGGTAAATCGAGGTGGACAAAAAATATGAACCTACTCACGAGTCGCAAATAATTTTCTTCGCAAAGTTACAAAAATTGAACATTTTGATCACGTTCCGGTAAACGTTCCGATATTTTCAGTACGTACGATACTTCACTCTTCTAATATCTATATCTCAGTCGGATTGCATAGACACAATTGGCGTGTGCAAATCTTTTCAATGGGACTGTTGTATAATTATTAAAGTATGTACAGTATAGAATCCGTTTCAGACTCATCCATGAGATTCTCGGGAATACCATCACTCGTTCGTGTTCGAAGTGTTCACCCAAGGGTGAGACCCAATTACGTACTAGAGACCTCCAAAACTATATCCGTTATAAATTTTTGATCGCCATCCCCTAGTCCTGAGACTAATGTACTTTACTTGGAAACAAGATCGACCCTTAGTAGGCATCACTATCATTCCGTTCACAAAAAGAGACCGCTCAATTTGCTCCCAAAATGATGTAAATGACCGATATATGATTGGCCAATCCTATATTTAAATGAGCCCAATCCTATATCTATACGTATATCTATAGGAATGATATAGGTTTGGCGGTCTCTATTACGTACTTTTGTCAAAACGAATTTCGAATTGAAAATCTCTTTCATGGAATGTGTTTGTTTGCAGCCACGGAAGATGACTATGAGCAGTTTGTCACAGCAGTGAAATGCAAGAATTGGGAATTGTTGGAAATGAGAAGCACACTTGCAAAGTGGTGGGAAGGATTCGACAGAAGAGAGGTATTACACATATTTCAATCATATCTATCGATCTATCGATACGCAGGGATGTGGTATGTGTGGTTGTTCACCTTTCTTATCTCGTCCGTCTTTCATCGTCCATTTGGCTGAAAATCATCATTTGGTGAGATATCTTGCTCATTCCCACCCTCAATTAATTGACTTCGCAGGAACTCATGAAATCGAAGGGAATGTGCAAGAAGACAGTAATGTTCTTCACGTATGAGTTGAGAAGACTGGCCTTCATCTGAATACTTTCTTCTTATCTTCACCTATTTCACTCCTCGCCCAGCAATTTATTCATTATTGATTATTCATGATTATTATTAATTACGTCATTTTTCATTTGCCTCGTAATTTGTTGAATGAATGCATTTCTTTTGAAACACTGCCATATCTGGAATTAAAAGATGTTTGAAACGTCCTGAAGTCTAGCGACGAATATTTTTGGAAAATTATCGTACCGAAAGTGATATAAGTGGAAATAAGTGGTGTTTTGTTCAATCCGGTGTGGACACCTTCCACCCAACCGAGTATGGGCCCCCAGCTCTCAATTTGGGGGCCACGTCCGGGAAGGGTCGGATATAAGACTAGTGCATCTAAAAAAAGTACCAATTTCGTTAATTTTGCAATTTTTCAAATTTTGGGCAACCTACTAGAACTTCAAATGCGGCCCTCCAAATACACACATGCGCTGACGTAACTCGACAAACTATTTTGTTTCTGAAACAAATAAATGACACTACGACGACATTGATTTTTTTGCCATAGCCGTTTCGATTGGAAGAGCTCGCCATTTTCGAGTGTTCAAAATTGGCAGATACAAACTACAATCTGCCATTTTCGAGCGCTCGAAATTGGCAGCTCCTGTATTTTGCCAGAAGCTGCCATTTTCGAGCGCTCGAAATTGGCAGATACAAACTACAATTGCCATTTTCCAGCGCTCGAAATTGGCAGCCCCTGTTTTTTCCAGGCTTCGGGTTTGCCAGAAGCTGCCAATTTCGAGCGCTCGAAAATGGCAGATACAAACTACAATCTGCCATTTTCGAGCGCTCGAAATTGGCAGCTCCTGTATTTTGGCAGAAGCTGCCATTTTCGAGCGCTCGAAAATGGCAGATACAAACTACAATTGCCATTTTCCAGCGCTCGAAATTGGCAGCCCCTGTTTTTTCCAGGCTTCGGTTTTGCCAGAAGCTGCCAATTTCGAGCGCTCGAAAATGGCAGATACAAACTACAATCTGCCATTTTCGAGCGCTCGAAATTGGCAGCTCCTGTATTTTGCCAGAAGCTGCCATTTTCAAGCGCTCGAAAATGGCAGATACAAACTACAATTGCCATTTTCCAGCGCTCGAAATTGGCAGCCCCTGTTTTTTCCAGGCTTCGGTTTTGCCAGAAGCTGCCAATTTCGAGCGCTCGAAAATGGCAGATACAAACTACAATCTGCCATTTTCGAGCGCTCGAAATAGGCAGCTCCTGTATTTTGCCAGAAGCTGCCAATTTCGAGCGCTCGAAATTGGCAGATACAAACTACAATTGCCATTTTCGAGCACTAGCAAATGATGATTCGCGGTAATGTGTATCGACAAATACAGCAGAAACGTCATTTTTAAACAAATATATTGGCATGCAATAATTAAATTCTTGCGTGTTTACCTGCCATTTACAATTCCACTAAATTTTCGCCTGATTCGTCTCATTTGATTCACAATTAGACATTTCCGAATTCAACCAACTGACAGGTAAAACACGCAAGACACAATAGCAAAGGGAGGGGTTGGGTTCTTCGAAAATGCCACTCTTCAATTTCCTTCAATGAAACCTCCAAATTGATGATGACGCCTGAAAATATTGACAATTTATTGGATTTCAGATTAAGGTACGACACGGGAGCGGGATGTGCGGGTGCCGTATCATGGTTGTTCAGGGCGGGATTTTGGATGATGGGGAGACCTCGATAGAGCAGACTAATGCCGCGTCACTACAGTAGATAAACGACGATGGCAATTAGCCGAGGTAGCGAGACTGGTCGGTGCGGGGCTTGGTAACTCCGGGAGAGTTGTGGGACTATCATCCAGATCCGAGTCCACCGCTGCTTCCTCCTGAATAAGATCCTCACCTAGCGTACTCCACATTGGCGTATCCAGATCCTCCGGCTCCAGACTTCATTGTAAGCTGACCATTTTTTATGTCTAGGAATTATGAAAATGACCATTCTGCATAAGTCAATTATCCAATTTGACTCGACTATTTTTCATTATCCCTCTCATACTCAATGTTCGCGTTCGCTCTGATCGGTCGACTGCTCTCTACTTCGCCTTTTCCGTTCTCCTCTGGAATCTATTGGTTCGTTTTGCTACTTCACGGCTGATTGATTAACCTGATTACAACTTCGATCGATTACGTCTGGCCACGGGAGCGGTAGAAGGATTAATCAGTGGAGGATATTTCTTATCTCCGCTTGAAAATGGCAGCTTCTGGCAAAATACAGGAGCTGCCAATTTCGAGCGCTCGAAAATGGCAGATTGTAGTTTGTATCTGCCATTTTCGAGCGCGCGAAATTGGCAGCTTCTGGCAAAACCGAAGCCTGGAAAAAACAGGGGCTGCCAATTTCGAGCGCTGGAAAATGGCAATTGTAGTTTGTATCTGCCATTTTCGAGCGCTCGAAAATGGCAGCTTCTGCCAAAATACAGGAGCTACCAATTTCGAGCGCTCGAAAATGGCAGATTGTAGTTTGTATCTGCCATTTTCGAGCGCTCGAAATTGGCAGCTTCTGGCAAACCCGAAGCCTGGAAAAAACAGGGGCTGCCAATTTCGAGCGCTGGAAAATGGCAATTGTAGTTTGTATCTGCCAATTTCGAGCGCTCGAAAATGGCAGCTTCTGGCAAAATACAGGAGCTGCCAATTTCGAGCGCTCGAAAATGGCAGATTGTAGTTTGTATCTGCCAATTTTGAACACTCGAAAATGGCGAGCTCTTCCAATCGAAACGGCTATGGCAAAAAAATCAATGTCGTCGTAGTGTCATTTATTTGTTTCAGAAACAAAATAGTTTGTCGAGTTACGTCAGCGCATGTGTGTATTTGGAGGGCCGCATTTGAAGTTCTAGTAGGTTGCCCAAAATTGGAAAAATTGCAAAATTAACGAAATTGGTACTTTTTTTAGATGCACTAGTCTTATATCCGACCCTTCCCGGACGTGGCCCCCAAATTGAGAGCTGGGGGCCCATACTCGGTTGGGTGGAAGGTGTCCACACCGGATTGAACAAAACACCACTTATTTCCACTTATATCACTTTCGGTACGATAATTTTCCAAAAATATTCGTCGCTAGACTTCAGGACGTTTCAAACATCTTTTAATTCCAGATATGGCAGTGTTTCAAAAGAAATGCATTCATTCAACAAATTACGAGGCAAATGAAAAATGACGTAATTAATAATAATCATGAATAATCAATAATGAATAAATTGCTGGGCGAGGAGTGAAATAGGTGAAGATAAGAAGAAAGTATTCAGATGAAGGCCAGTCTTCTCAACTCATACGTGAAGAACATTACTGTCTTCTTGCACATTCCCTTCGATTTCATGAGTTCCTGCGAAGTCAATTAATTGAGGGTGGGAATGAGCAAGATATCTCACCAAATGATGATTTTCAGCCAAATGGACGATGAAAGACGGACGAGATAAGAAAGGTGAACAACCACACATACCACATCCCTGCGTATCGATAGATCGATAGATATGATTGAAATATGTGTAATACCTCTCTTCTGTCGAATCCTTCCCACCACTTTGCAAGTGTGCTTCTCATTTCCAACAATTCCCAATTCTTGCATTTCACTGCTGTGACAAACTGCTCATAGTCATCTTCCGTGGCTGCAAACAAACACATTCCATGAAAGAGATTTTCAATTCGAAATTCGTTTTGACAAAAGTACGTAATAGAGACCGCCAAACCTATATCATTCCTATAGATATACGTATAGATATAGGATTGGGCTCATTTAAATATAGGATTGGCCAATCATATATCGGTCATTTACATCATTTTGGGAGCAAATTGAGCGGTCTCTTTTTGTGAACGGAATGATAGTGATGCCTACTAAGGGTCGATCTTGTTTCCAAGTAAAGTACATTAGTCTCAGGACTAGGGGATGGCGATCAAAAATTTATAACGGATATAGTTTTGGAGGTCTCTAGTACGTAATTGGGTCTCACCCTTGGGTGAACACTTCGAACACGAACGAGTGATGGTATTCCCGAGAATCTCATGGATGAGTCTGAAACGGATTCTATACTGTACATACTTTAATAATTATACAACAGTCCCATTGAAAAGATTTGCACACGCCAATTGTGTCTATGCAATCCGACTGAGATATAGATATTAGAAGAGTGAAGTATCGTACGTACTGAAAATATCGGAACGTTTACCGGAACGTGATCAAAATGTTCAATTTTTGTAACTTTGCGAAGAAAATTATTTGCGACTCGTGAGTAGGTTCATATTTTTTGTCCACCTCGATTTACCGTAAACTACCCGGACATGCCCGGTGAAATGTCTAAAACAAAGGAGAAAATTCGATATTGAATCTATTGTTATTGGATTGAGTTACATAGTATAGTATGCTCGCCGACTTAATTTTCGTCTTCATTTGTCGAATGCTTTGAAGTGCTTATGTAAATTTCATCGATTACTCGATTTTTCCATTCATAATTATATTCCCGCTCTATGATCCATTTCTTTTGTTCAAAATCGTTGAAATTTATCGGGGGGAGGGTACTGATAAATAATTGGAGTAAACCCTTTTTGCTGCAAATATAATTCTTCCTAAGCTGTTAGCTGCACGTTTTTGCTACCTCGAAATACTCATCCGTATCGTTGTATATTCCTATTTTTTCCCGACTTCCCCGTTTGAGATGGAATCAATGTTCTCTAAGCAAAATAGATCGAACGGCGAGAACAAATTAGAGATGAATAACGATGTAGTCGATCACCGCGATTCCGGCAACATCAAAAACTTCCGGTGAATTTAATTGCTTTGCACTACATGATATGAAATAAAATGCAGAGCGTTGAATAGTGATCATGAAGGGTAATGGGTATCGATTTATTGATTAAGTTTGCTCTAATGAAACAGAAGATAGCATGGGTAGTATGTCAGGCACCGTAGTTTAAAAATGTACTCTTGCTTGCAGTCGCTACAAACACGATTTGGGCATTGAGAATCAGGCTGAGACGAAGAAGAACACTGAGGAATTTACAGCTGAAAGCTGCCTTCTTTTCTCATATTGATTAGACCAGATCGCCCATGACTTTGCTTAATATGTTCATCTAACTCCACACAAATCTAAAAGAAGTGTCGCAGAATTTCGTTCTCACATTAGTTTCGAAGCATTGTTAAGTACTATCGATAATCGTGTTCACTACAAAACTCCTTTCGCATCTTTAGAAGACTGATAAAGAAATTTAACGAATTATATCGTCTATTGTGTACCAAACTGTCTGATTCAAGTACTGACTATCTCGCATCATCATTAATACATTCATATTTAACTTGAACTTCAAATTCCTCTCTTATTATCAGATGGGATTGAGCTCATCCAAAGTCGACACTTGGGACGCTAATGAGACCTCTCCGAAAGAAAGAATCAATGGAATTTACTATCGAGACTAGAGTAGCGAGAATGGATCCCCACTCCCTGCTGATATTCCCCCTCTCTAGCACTCAGTGCGAGGGGGGTCGTAAATGCATTTCTCTCTCGCGCAGGGAGTGCGAGTGGGCGGGGTGAGTGCTCACTGAGTGCGATTTTCTCGAGAAACGCCCTGAGTGCGAGCCTCACACCTTCATTCGCTTTCTGTAATTTTAATTGTTTTTACATTATGTATTTTAAATCTTTTTTACATTGAAAGGGGGATTGTGGTAAGAGACTGTGCAAAAAGTGAGAGAGGCTCTCTCGCCTGTGGACCGCCTGGGGCGATGTCAAGAAAACTCATGAATATGCGCTCATCTAAAAGATCTCGTCGAGCTGATTCCAGAAATATGTCTCCCAAAAAATGAAATTGTGATTATCAGGCGAAAATACGTTGGTGAGTGCTCACTGAGTGCGATTTGCACTCAGTGCTATGGCGAGGGGAGAGGTCGTAAATGAGGCGCGGGAGTGCGCTCTGCGCCACTCAGGGCATTTTTGTTGTCAACAAGCGGGAGTGGGGATCCATTTTCCCTACTCTAATCGAGACCTCTCTGTAATGAAGGATTTCCGGTAAAAGATAGATTTTTCATGCCGTATCGCTATGCGAATCGGGTTTTAAAACATTATTCAGAGGCCCCTTCGATGAGTTTAAAATGCAGAATTGGTACCGAGAAGGATTCTTCCACTCGGGAGTTCAGATTCGATTCGGAATCGATAATGATTACTGTACTCTAGGTGAGCTGTGGTTTCATCTAATTTTCATAAATAAATCTGGTTAAACGTAACATAGACAAATTTGAATTCAGGAGATCTTCGTAGGCAGAATGGTACTGAATGCCCGTTCTCACACGTGAAAAGAAGTGATGAACTGGATCGTGTCTATTCTCAGTTGAGAAAGACTGAGGAACGATTCGATCTGCTCGGAGAAGACAATAGAGAGATGAAACGAGAGTGAGTCTATGGGGAACATCATACAGTACCCTTAAAACGTTGTCCAGAATTTCTCGACTGGAGGACTTATGCATCAAAATGGAAGATGAAATCGCCAATACCAGAGAACAGAATGGAATTGTGAGGAATGGGTGAGTTAGTCAGATTTCTGTTGTCGACGGTGTTGTTTGCCTTCTACTGTGTTTTTTAAAAAAAGATTTTTTTTAAAGAAAAATAAATCATTTCCTTGTCGATAAATGTTTCAGAATCGATGGATTTGAGGAGAAGTACAGGGCGATAAAGAACAAGAACGATGGAATAGAACGAAGTTTTGTTCAGATGAATAAGCAGATCGATCAACAGTGAGACACAATGGCTATGGTTCTTTATCATTATCAGCTCGATTTCAGGACTGCCAGAATCGATTCGATTATTGCGGCAAAGCTAGTTTCGTGTGAGAAACAGTCTGAAAAGGTTAGAAATGAGTGAATGAATAAAAGTTCTTATTATTTTGTACGTATAGGTTGTCGCTAAGATCGCTCCTGCCACTGTGCCGAAGAAAGAAAGTGATGCCGAGAAGCTGAAAAGGTATACGGAACACATGATTCCATACCGACAGACAGGGGTCAGGGCGAGAGAGTGTGCAAAAGTGAGAGTGTCCCTCACTATTGTAAATACTCTTTCACTCCTAAGCTTTGTCTGTAATGTTGGCCGGCATGTGGAATGATGTGGGAAGTGCTCGTTAACCCATTTAAAATGTCCCAATACATTATTTAGTTCCACACAATAAATTGCAGATATTGCAACGAAATTCTCGGAAATCATCTGGCAAATGACAATTCTAAAGGTGAATAACTTTTTTGTTATGTTATCTATTGAACATTTAGTTCGCCTGTTTTAGAATGAATTCAGAAAAAAGGATTGTGATGCAATCCAGCAATTTTATTTGTTGTCTATTACAACTGGAAGCCAAAGATCAGTGAAGGGAATGAATGGATGACAAGGATTGCTATTACAGCTACTGATGAAGACTATACGCAACTAGTCGAAGCAGCCAAGAAATTCATGAAAAGCGACAAGAAGATGCAACTCTTCGATGAATGGATCAAATTCTTATCGTTCAAATCATCGGTATGCAATGTTTTCCACATTCCCTAAATTCGAGAACCCCCCTCGCTCGCGAGGGGTCTCGTAAGATCAGAAGTGGAAATTTCAATGTTTTCGATAGATTCCATCGAAAATAATGTGATGGCTGATGGTCCCGTTCCCTGTATTCAGGATCTCTCCGCAAGCCTAGTCGATGCCAGGGCACAGTATCATGGCCACTGCATATTACAACTGGAAGCCAAAGATCAGTGAAGGGAATGAATGGATGACAAGGATTGCTATTACAGCTACTGATGAAGACTATACGCAACTAGTCGAAGCAGCCAAGAAATTCATGAAAAGCGACAAGAAGATGCAACTCTTCGATGAATGGATCAAATTCTTATCGTTCAAATCATCGGTATGCAATGTTTTCCACATTCCCTAAATTCGAGAACCCCCCTCGCTCGCGAGGGGTCTCGTAAGATCAGAAGTGGAAATTTCAATGTTTTCGATAGATTCCATCGAAAATAATGTGATGGCTGATGGTCCCGTTCCCTGTATTCAGGATCTCTCCGCAAGCCTAGTCGATGCCAGGGCACAGTATCATGGCCACTGCATATTACAACTGGAAGCCAAAGATCAGTGAAGGGAATGAATGGATGACAAGGATTGCTATTACAGCTACTGATGAAGACTATACGCAACTAGTCGAAGCAGCCAAGAAATTCATGAAAAGCGACAAGAAGATGCAACTCTTCGATGAATGGATCAAATTCTTATCGTTCAAATCATCGGTATGCAATGTTTTCCACATTCCCTAAATTCGAGAACCCCCCTCGCTCGCGAGGGGTCTCGTAAGATCAGAAGTGGAAATTTCAATGTTTTCGATAGATTCCATCGAAAATAATGTGATGGCTGATGGTCCCGTTCCCTGTATTCAGGATCTCTCCGCAAGCCTAGTCGATGCCAGGGCACAGTATCATGGCCACTGCATATTACAACTGGAAGCCAAAGATCAGTGAAGGGAATGAATGGATGACAAGGATTGCTATTACAGCTACTGATGAAGACTATACGCAACTAGTCGAAGCAGCCAAGAAATTCATGAAAAGCGACAAGAAGATGCAACTCTTCGATGAATGGATCAAATTCTTATCGTTCAAATCATCGGTATGCAATGTTTTCCACATTCCCTAAATTCGAGAACCCCCCTCGCTCGCGAGGGGTCTCGTAAGATCAGAAGTGGAAATTTCAATGTTTTCGATAGATTCCATCGAAAATAATGTGATGGCTGATGGTCCCGTTCCCTGTATTCAGGATCTCTCCGCAAGCCTAGTCGATGCCAGGGCACAGTATCATGGCCACTGCATATTACAACTGGAAGCCAAAGATCAGTGAAGGGAATGAATGGATGACAAGGAGTCGATGCCAGACTGGCCTTCATCTGAATACTTTCTTCTTATCTTCACCTATTTCACTCCTCGCCCAGCAATTTATTCATTATTGATTATTCATGATTATTATTAATTACGTCATTTTTCATTTGCCTCGTAATTTGTTGAATGAATGCATTTCTTTTGAAACACTGCCATATCTGGAATTAAAAGATGTTTGAAACGTCCTGAAGTCTAGCGACGAATATTTTTGGAAAATTATCGTACCGAAAGTGATATAAGTGGAAATAAGTGGTGTTTTGTTCAATCCGGTGTGGACACCTTCCACCCAACCGAGTATGGGCCCCCAGCTCTCAATTTGGGGGCCACGTCCGGGAAGGGTCGGATATAAGACTAGTGCATCTAAAAAAAGTACCAATTTCGTTAATTTTGCAATTTTTCAAATTTTGGGCAACCTACTAGAACTTCAAATGCGGCCCTCCAAATACACACATGCGCTGACGTAACTCGACAAACTATTTTGTTTCTGAAACAAATAAATGACACTACGACGACATTGATTTTTTTGCCATAGCCGTTTCGATTGGAAGAGCTCGCCATTTTCGAGTGTTCAAAATTGGCAGATACAAACTACAATCTGCCATTTTCGAGCGCTCGAAATTGGCAGCTCCTGTATTTTGCCAGAAGCTGCCATTTTCGAGCGCTCGAAATTGGCAGATACAAACTACAATTGCCATTTTCCAGCGCTCGAAATTGGCAGCCCCTGTTTTTTCCAGGCTTCGGGTTTGCCAGAAGCTGCCAATTTCGAGCGCTCGAAAATGGCAGATACAAACTACAATCTGCCATTTTCGAGCGCTCGAAATTGGCAGCTCCTGTATTTTGGCAGAAGCTGCCATTTTCGAGCGCTCGAAAATGGCAGATACAAACTACAATTGCCATTTTCCAGCGCTCGAAATTGGCAGCCCCTGTTTTTTCCAGGCTTCGGTTTTGCCAGAAGCTGCCAATTTCGAGAGCTCGAAAATGGCAGATACAAACTACAATCTGCCATTTTCGAGCGCTCGAAATTGGCAGCTCCTGTATTTTGCCAGAAGCTGCCATTTTCAAGCGCTCGAAAATGGCAGATACAAACTACAATTGCCATTTTCCAGCGCTCGAAATTGGCAGCCCCTGTTTTTTCCAGGCTTCGGTTTTGCCAGAAGCTGCCAATTTCGAGCGCTCGAAAATGGCAGATACAAACTACAATCTGCCATTTTCGAGCGCTCGAAATAGGCAGCTCCTGTATTTTGCCAGAAGCTGCCAATTTCGAGCGCTCGAAATTGGCAGATACAAACTACAATTGCCATTTTCGAGCACTAGCAAATGATGATTCGCGGTAATGTGTATCGACAAATACAGCAGAAACGTCATTTTTAAACAAATATATTGGCATGCAATAATTAAATTCTTGCGTGTTTACCTGCCATTTACAATTCCACTAAATTTTCGCCTGATTCGTCTCATTTGATTCACAATTAGACATTTCCGAATTCAACCAACTGACAGGTAAAACACGCAAGACACAATAGCAAAGGGAGGGGTTGGGTTCTTCGAAAATGCCACTCTTCAATTTCCTTCAATGAAACCTCCAAATTGATGATGACGCCTGAAAATATTGACAATTTATTGGATTTCAGATTAAGGTACGACACGGGAGCGGGATGTGCGGGTGCCGTATCATGGTTGTTCAGGGCGGGATTTTGGATGATGGGGAGACCTCGATAGAGCAGACTAATGCCGCGTCACTACAGTAGATAAACGACGATGGCAATTAGCCGAGGTAGCAAGACTGGTCGGTGCGGGGCTTGGTAACTCCGGGAGAGTTGTGGGACTATCATCCAGATCCGAGTCCACCGCTGCTTCCTCCTGAATAAGATCCTCACCTAGCGTACTCCACATTGGCGTATCCAGATCCTCCGGCTCCAGACTCCATTGTAGCGCTCGAAAATGGCAGCTTCTGCGCTCGAAAATGGCAGCTTCGAGCGCTCGAAAATGGCAGCTTCTGCCAAAATACAGGAGCTGCCAATTTCGAGCGCTCGAAAATGGCAGATTGTAGTTTGTATCTGCCATTTTCGAGCGCTCGAAATTGGCAGCTTCTGGCAAACCCGAAGCCTGGAAAAAAACAGGGGCTGCCAATTTCGAGCGCTGGAAAATGGCAATTGTAGTTTGTATCTGCCAATTTCGAGCGCTCGAAAATGGCAGCTTCTGGCAAAATACAGGAGCTGCCAATTTCGAGCGCTGGAAAATGGCAATTGTAGTTTGTATCTGCCAATTTCGAGCGCTCGAAAATGGCAGATTGTAGTTTGTATCTGCCAATTTTGAACACTCGAAAATGGCGAGCTCTTCCAATCGAAACGGCTATGGCAAAAAAATCAATGTCGTCGTAGTGTCATTTATTTGTTTCAGAAACAAAATAGTTTGTCGAGTTACGTCAGCGCATGTGTGTATTTGGAGGGCCGCATTTGAAGTTCTAGTAGGTTGCCCAAAATTGGAAAAATTGCAAAATTAACGAAATTGGTACTTTTTTTAGATGCACTAGTCTTATATCCGACCCTTCCCGGACGTGGCCCCCAAATTGAGAGCTGGGGGCCCATACTCGGTTGGGTGGAAGGTGTCCACACCGGATTGAACAAAACACCACTTATTTCCACTTATATCACTTTCGGTACGATAATTTTCCAAAAATATTCGTCGCTAGACTTCAGGACGTTTCAAACATCTTTTAATTCCAGATATGGCAGTGTTTCAAAAGAAATGCATTCATTCAACAAATTACGAGGCAAATGAAAAATGACGTAATTAATAATAATCATGAATAATCAATAATGAATAAATTGCTGGGCGAGGAGTGAAATAGGTGAAGATAAGAAGAAAGTATTCAGATGAAGGCCAGTCTTCTCAACTCATACGTGAAGAACATTACTGTCTTCTTGCACATTCCCTTCGATTTCATGAGTTCCTGCGAAGTCAATTAATTGAGGGTGGGAATGAGCAAGATATCTCACCAAATGATGATTTTCAGCCAAATGGACGATGAAAGACGGACGAGATAAGAAAGGTGAACAACCACACATACCACATCCCTGCGTATCGATAGATCGATAGATATGATTGAAATATGTGTAATACCTCTCTTCTGTCGAATCCTTCCCACCACTTTGCAAGTGTGCTTCTCATTTCCAACAATTCCCAATTCTTGCATTTCACTGCTGTGACAAACTGCTCATAGTCATCTTCCGTGGCTGCAAACAAACACATTCCATGAAAGAGATTTTCAATTCGAAATTCGTTTTGACAAAAGTACGTAATAGAGACCGCCAAACCTATATCATTCCTATAGATATACGTATAGATATAGGATTGGGCTCATTTAAATATAGGATTGGCCAATCATATATCGGTCATTTACATCATTTTGGGAGCAAATTGAGCGGTCTCTTTTTGTGAACGGAATGATAGTGATGCCTACTAAGGGTCGATCTTGTTTCCAAGTAAAGTACATTAGTCTCAGGACTAGGGGATGGCGATCAAAAATTTATAACGGATATAGTTTTGGAGGTCTCTAGTACGTAATTGGGTCTCACCCTTGGGTGAACACTTCGAACACGAACGAGTGATGGTATTCCCGAGAATCTCATGGATGAGTCTGAAACGGATTCTATACTGTACATACTTTAATAATTATACAACAGTCCCATTGAAAAGATTTGCACACGCCAATTGTGTCTATGCAATCCGACTGAGATATAGATATTAGAAGAGTGAAGTATCGTACGTACTGAAAATATCGGAACGTTTACCGGAACGTGATCAAAATGTTCAATTTTGTAACTTTGCGAAGAAAATTATTTGCGACTCGTGAGTAGGTTCATATTTTTTGTCCACCTCGATTTACCGTAAACTACCCGGACATGCCCGGTGAAATGTCTAAAACAAAGGAGAAAATTCGATGCGATAACCGACTAAGTTAGCGAATTGTCATCATTACCGTATACAGCCGGGAAATGCCAGTAATTGCCGGTTCTGTTCCTTTTTTGCAATCGAATTTGTCGCTTTCTGTTACACATTTCACCGGGCATCACCGGGTAGATTCCGGCAAATCGATGCGGATTAATCGAATTAGCATAACACAGATCTTCTGAGAAAGTGTAGGAAAATTCGAGCGATCTGCAGCAAAAAATAATTTTTGTCTCTGATTTCTATGTAAGTTGAAATATATGTCTATATAAAATTAAGAAATTTTTTATGAACTTCGTTTTTCGAAATTTGCATATTATCGATTTTTTTTATCTACCACTTTGGAGGGCCATATCTCAGTCAGATTAACATATTTTTGCTACTTCTTTTTTTCCAAATTGTTCCTCACGGCATGATCTACATTTTCTTCAATTAGCACAAACATCTATCTTCACTTGTTTTAGAGATATTTGTCAAAAACCAAGTTTTGATATACGTTTTCTTCTTTTGCTCGAAAATATTGGTCAAGCACAATCGGTTTTATTCCAGAATCTGAATCAGCATGATCGTTTTAATTTATCTGCATATTTCGTTTAGCATAACTCTGGGAACTTTTCTGCGCACCCCCAGTGAGTTTTCGGACTTGTACGAAAAAAAACGCTCGGAAACGGTTTTGTACATCACTTCCTTCAAACTCATCGCTCAGAGCTCGCCCGGTGTTCAATCGATAGCTGCTCGGTTGCTCCACAATTAACTTTTAGTACTTCTAGACGTCAAATTTACTGGTTTTGGAGTTATGGTTGAAAAACAAAAATGAACAATGAGACATTGAAACAGTTCAGTATCGTATACAACCATTTGACCCTTTTATCGTTAGCTGTAACTAGGGAAATGTGCAATTAGTCTGGAATATTAACTAGGTGTAGTAAACACTGTAGATGCTCGTTTTGAACATCTCTACATAGGAATATCACTCGTTATTGCGAAGTGATGACGTAATAAACTAATTTTGAGATGATGTAATTGTGCACTGATATTATAGGCGCGATAATTTAGTGGGAGAAAAATTTTCCAGAAAGAATATTATACTGTGATGATTTTTTCCGCGTGTAGAGATGCTTCAAAAAATCAGTACCTCATTGCACGAATACATAGCGAAAAAACAACAAAGTTCTAATCGGGGACCCGAAAAAGTGGATTTCCGTTTCTAGACGTGCTAGAC
Source organism: Pristionchus fissidentatus (assembly GCA_036245785.1). Lineage (NCBI taxonomy): Eukaryota > Metazoa > Nematoda > Chromadorea > Rhabditida > Neodiplogasteridae > Pristionchus > Pristionchus fissidentatus. The sequence goes on from BTSY01000002.1 coordinate 22,072,187, forward strand.
AGATGTGATAGAGTTTAAAAATACCGTAATTGTAATTTAATAAAATTTACAAGAACAATTTTGTAATATTTTCCGAGTATTTGTCTCTATATGATAAATGCAAAGTTACGTCATCACTTCGCAATAACGAGTGATATTCCTATGTAGAGATGTTCAAAACGAGCATCTACAGTGTGTACTACACCTAGTTAATATTCCAGACTAATTGCACATTTCCCTAGTTACAGCTAACGATAAAAGGGTCAAATGGTTGTATACGATACTGAACTGTTTCAATGTCTCATTGTTCATTTTTGTTTTTCAACCATAACTCAAAAACCAGTAAATTTGACGTCTAGAAGTACTAAAAGTTAATTGTGGAGCAACCGAGCAGCTATCGATTGAACACCGGGCGAGCTCTGAGCGATGAGTTTGAAGGAACAAAACCGTTTCCGAGCGTTTTTTTTCGTACAAGTCCGAAAACTCACTGGGGGTGCGCAGAAAAGTTCCCAGAGTTATGCTAAACGAAATATGCAGATAAATTAAAACGATCATGCTGATTCAGATCCTGGAATAAAACCGATTGTGCTTGACCAATATTTTCGAGCAAAAGAAGAAAACGTATATCAAAACTTGGTTTTTGACAAATATCTCTAAAACAAGTGAAGATAGATGTTTGTGCTAATTGAAGAAAATGTAGATCATGCCGTGAGGAACAATTTGGAAAAAAGAAGTAGCAAAAATATGTTAATCTGACTGAGATATGGCCCTCCAAAGTGGTAGATAAAAAAATCGATAATATGCAAATTTCGAAAAACGAAGTTCATAAAAAAATTTCTTAATTTTATATAGACATATATTTCAACTTACATAGAAATCAGAGACAAAAATTATTTTTTGCTGCAACGGTTCCTACACCTTCTCAGAAGATCTGTGATAAACACAAGTCATGATAATGTGTACTCGCAAAGATGCAAATTCTGAACATTTTGATCACATTGCGGTAAACGTTCCGATATTTTCAGTACGTACGATACTAACTCTGTCACAATTGAGTGCTCGCTTGGCTTCGTCTGCAATTTCTGCCCGGATTTGTCGAATGCAGCCTTCAAATACCTGAAAAATTGATGTATGCCCCACATACCCCCCAGCTCACTAACTTCATCTTTCTCACACGCTCGATTTCCTTGACCGGATCATTCGGTTCACATCCGCATTCTGTGCAGACAATCTGGGAAAAAATATTGTTCAAATAATAAATCTAGAAAAAAGGGAAAACCAACTAACCAACTTCGGCGGCTGAATTTCATTCGTAACTGCTGACGTCGCTTCAATCGATTTCAGAGATCTGAAAATTGAATCTGAAACATTGGCATAGATTAAACTTCACGGTTTCCAATATTTTCCGTGAATATTACACCCAAAAAAATAAGAAGAAGACTCGCTTGGAAGAGGGCGTCGAAGACGATTTATTGCATGCCTCATTCATCTTTCGAACACGACCACACGCAATTCGAACCAGATCATTAAACCTGAATATTGATCACGCTCCGTTTCATCAAATACTCATTTCTTGATTGAAATTAACGTTAATTCACCGTTCCGATAAATCAGCGTCGGCCGCACGCAGATCATCGATTTCTTGTCGAAATTCACTCATTAACTTCTTCTGTTCGAGGTCAGCCAAAATCGGATCGAACTTTTTCGCACTGAAGACGGGAACATTGGAATCAATTAGATGTCTAATCTCGTAATGTCTAATGTAAGCAATCTCGTTCTTATCTCAGTGAATCCGAGAAAAAAATGCGATATTGTCCCAAAAATTCAGAACAAATGCTAACCGTTTCAGTGCCCGTTTGCCAACTTTGGAGAACTCTTTGAGTCTGAAAAAAGAAGATTTGATTGCATCATCCATATCAAACCGACTTCTCTGTGAGATCAACGTTGATGACGCCGTCCGTTTCATCTTCGTCTAACATTCTGAAATTGATCTTTGAAGACTGAAATTGAATTGTAAACTGAAAATTGAATTATAAACTGAAAATTGAAATTGTAAACTGATATTTAAATTCATCTCACATCTCTGTCACAACTGCCACAGACTCGGTGAATAGCGACAATCTGAAATGAGAGTCGTAAATTAACGCTAAGAACCTAGGAAATAAGAATCCATAGTGTTCTTCAGCTAAATTCCACCAGAGATGTGCCAAAAATGTGAGAGTAGCTCACTTCTCTGTTAGAAGCGCAACGGATTCGTCGCAATGAACAATCCTGCAGTCATTCAGAGACAATATATCCGCTATTTCTACGTCACTCACTTGTCCTTGAGACTCTTGTTCTCTTCTCTCAGCGTCACAACCTCCAACTGGGCAATCGATATTTCTCCTTTCGCTACCGTAAGTTCGTCTCGAAATTCATCGATTTTCTTCTCCAATTCATTTTCCTTCTGAGGATCGACCGGAAACGAGAAGGGGCAGGCAATTCCGTTCAATGATCTCAGACGCTCTGAAAAGCTTCGGTTTAGGAGATAACCACATCATCTACCAAGTCACTTAATTTTGAGTTAAATTTGATAGGATTGCACTAACCCAGACTATAGATTTCATCAGTGCCGAATGTGAAATCGACCTGGGAATTGAAAAATCCATCACGATACCACGACTGAATTGTTCCCTCATCGAATGGACCTCTGAAAGAAAACAAATTTCAATAACTCAAGAACCTGCAACTCTGTAAAAATAACCACAACAAATAAGTCTTTTTTTCTAGCAATTCTCTAGCATACATACTTCCGAGAAAGGTCAGAGGTGAGAGCGTAAAATCGAAGAGGATCACTTTCATTTGTCTCACTCCTGACTTTGGAGATTTAGAAAGAAGACCTACACAAACTGATTGTGCGTATCCCGATAGAAGATGTACTCGTTCTTGACTACGGTATCTTAAATCTCTTCCATCGATTCCATCTATAACTGCAGTTTACGATTTAAAAAAAAACTCCAATAGATCAAACGGTGGATTGATGTAGATATATTGCACTACGCTACGAACGCTGTTGTACGTATAATAGAAACATTATTGAAAAATATTCTTTATCCCACAATTAAACGTTCCAATAAGAGAACAACAATACAATTGAACAGGAAAATCATTATGAAATCATATAGTGAATTAGTTCTATTATACAAATATGGTGAGAATAAGAGATTTTTCAAGTCCACGCGAGTCTTCTCAATTCATTCGTGATGAGATGCACTGTCTTCTGACTAACTCCCTTCGCATACATCGCGTCCTGCCAAATAAAATGTTGAAATAAAAAAGTGCCTTCGATACCTCACCAGATGCTTTCTGTACAAGAAGTGATTGATCAAGATGTTCGTGTTGTTGAAGTGACGATTGCACATTTTGCACTCCTCAAGAGATTTGATGAAGTAATGAACTCTCTTTGAAACCTCAAACCTGCGGCTTCGATAGGAGGCATTTCTTCCACGTGTCTTTCCCATTCTTCTTCATCGTCGCCTTAGTGACGAGCTTAGCTGCCGAGAACAATTCTGCATAGTCGAATAGTGTTCCTGCAACGACATTTTTGCTGAAGAGAATCAAACCTTTAGAATAACATTTAAATGCTGAGATAAATATGGGCTGGACAATAAACGAGTGACTAAAATTATCCACCCTTTCTTCATTTTTGATCAAAGAAGCAACTAAAGTGGAAATGAGTGCGATAAAGCTCGAATCTTGAGACAGTTTGACAAAGATTGACGTCTCTAACCTCTCTCTGGATCGGCAGGGGGAATTCGTCCGAGTGCCTCAGCCAGAACTCTAAACGATCGAAAGCTGTTTAGTTGCACACTGAGCATCGCACACAATAAACTCACTTGCATTGAGAAAAAAATACAAATTCATTTCTAATCATCATCAATGAAAAATCGTAATATTTCAAATATAAACATTAATTAAACTAACTCTTCCAGTTTCTCAGGGGTGTCGATGATTCGAGGGAGCGGCTCGAATTTCGTCTTTGCTGCTACAGCCTCCTTCTTCACTGGATTCAGCGCCGCTTTGCCCTTTTCCTGCAAAGTATTCGATATTACCCAAGCATGGAAACCGCAGTCGATCGAACCTCCGGAGTCCGCGCCCAAAGTCGACTACTGACACTCAGACTGGTATGTGCCGTCTTCGGTGTTGCTGCAAGTGCTGCAGCAGGAGGTTCAGCTGCACTTGAAACGGATTCGTGCGGATTACAATTTTCAGAATGCTTATCAAGCCATAAGAGCTATTTCAATTTCAATTTCAAGCATGAATTCCACGGGTTCCTTCCTGTGTCAACTCACGTTACTGAAGGTTTCATTGCAGATTTTGTGCTCGCAGTGACCATCTCACGAGTGTCAGTTGAAAACTTTTGAATCAGATACTCCATCCTGAACAATATACAATTTTTTTTGAATTTTAAAGAAAACGAACTTTTCGAATTCCATCTTCTGAGCTGCGTCCAATTTATCCATTCTGAAATTTAAAAAAATCATTGCAAAGTCAGACCAAAAATCAGTCCCACTAACCTACCGATCGTCCGTGTTTGCTGTAATTAGACAAGACGGAGACTGAAATGGAATTGGAAAAAAAATGAAATTGGAAATGAAATGGAACTATTTATATTGATTGCGCTCGATTGAAGACGCTAAGCCATGATGGAATTAAGAGAAGTCGAGAACTCACTTATCGCCGATCCTTGTCTGAGTTTCATCGAGTTCATCGAGTCTGAAAATTGCTGAATTTATGAAGTGCTTATACAAACAAATCGTTCTGACCTCTGTTGATTCTCTTCGTCGACCGCCCTCAATTCCTTCATTTCCTTCGTTTGATTCCACAACGAACTCGTCGTTTTCTGCTCGAGATCGACTCGATCTTGTTCCAGAAGTTGCAAACTGAATGAAATGCATTATAAGTAGGTAGAACTCACTAGGGATGGCTTCGCAGGAAATGTCGGTCTGACCGACGAGAGAGAGCAACGAGGGCATTCTTGCGAAGCCATCCCTACTGAAAACAAGCCACGACTAACAAGAAAACAAGAAAAATAAGACGACAAACCGTCCCAGCAATTCCGAGAGCGCCAGAGAGTGCATCTCAGCATCGGAAAGATTGTTCAATCTGCAAAAAGAATTACAATGTTCATGCAAGCGGTGTTAGTTTTCCGGAAAAGCTAAAAGGAGTGTTAGTTTTTACTTTTCCAATTCTCACGTGGGCCACGGAAAAGCTAAATATTTGAATTCCTGAATTTAATTATTTTCGCCCATTTCGGCTCGCAGTGGGCTTACCAAAGTTGGACAATGAAGTCTAAAAGTAACCCTAAAACAAATTTTCTAATTGCTAGCTTCAATAGAAGCCGAGATACAGAAAATGTGGGAATTCAAATTTAACTACTTTTCTGGAAAACTAGCGGAAAACTAACACTCTACATCGTTTTTCCAAGAGCTTTTCCGGAAAACTAACGCCGCATCAACGTGTTAAAATGTTAAATTAAAGTGATCAACTGACTTCTTCATCAAATTCTTGTTCTCTTCTCTCAAAGTCGACATTTCCAACTGAGCATTCGATATCTCTTCTTTGACAAAGTTTTCCATCCTAAAACATCGAAATACTTTTCAAATTACCATTATTCAAAAGAAAAAAACAATGAAAGTGATAATAATATGTTTAATTTACTTCATAGTGGGCTCACTTTTCCATTAGACTCTTGCTCTCTTCTCTCAAAGTCGATATCTCCAACTGAGCATTGAACATCTCATCCCTTACATCCGAAAGATTGTTCATCCTAGAATACTACCATTTTTTTTAAAAATTACAAATGCTAAATAAAGAAGATTAATGAAAGTGGACTCACTTTTCAGTCAGACTCTTGTTCTCTTCTCTCAAACTCGAAATTTCCAATTGAGCAGTCGATATTTCATCCCTTACACCCGGAAGATTGTTCATCCTAGAATATTGAAATATTTCAAATGTCAATTTTTTTTTAAAAATAGTAATGAGAGTGGACTAACTGTTCAGTCAGATTCTTGTTCTCTTCTCTCAAAGTCGAAATTTCCCTTTGAACATTCGGCATCTCTTCTCTTACAAGGTTTTCCATCCTAGAATTTCAAGCTATATTTTGCACTCATACTGCCAAAAACTGAAACTATGATGTACTCACTTTTCAGTCAGACTCTTGTTCTCTTCTCTCAAACTCGAAATTTCCAATTGAGCAGTCGATATTTCATCCCTTACACCCGAAAGATTGTTCATCCTGGAATACTAGCATGCTTTTCAAATTAGAAATACTATAGAAATAAGAATAATTAAAGTGGACTCACTTTTCAGTCAGACTCTTGTTCTCTTCTCTCAAACTCGAAATTTCCAATTGAGCAGTCGATATTCCATCCCTTACACCCGGAAGATTGTTCATCCTGGAATATTGAAATATTTCAAATGTCAATTATTTAAAAAAAAAATAGTAATGAGAGTGGACTAACTGTTCAGTCAGATTCTTGTTCTCTTCTCTCAAAGTCGAGATTTCCCATTGAACATTCGGCATCTCTTCTCTTACAAGGTTTTCCAGCCTAGAATTTCAAGCTATATTTTGCACTCATACTGCCAGAAATGAAACTATGATGTACTCACTTTTCAGTCAGATTTTTGTTCTGTTCTCTCAAACTCGAATTTTTTTCAATTGAACAGTCGATATTTCATCCCTTACACCCGAAAGATTGTTCGTTATATTGAAATAAATTTCAAATTTATATTACTAAAACAGAATAATTATATTTTTAAATGTTAAAACTCACTTTTCAGTCAGAATCTTGGTTTCTTCTCTCAAGCTCGACATTTCCCATTGAACATTCGATATCTCTTCTCTGAGTAGGTATTCCACCCTAGAATGTGCAGATACATTTCAAATAACCACAGTCCACAAAAAGTAATGAAATTTGACTCACTTTTCAGTCACATTATTATTCCCTTCTTTCAAAGTCGAAATTTCCCTTTGAGCATTCGATATCTCTTCTCTAACAAGATAAACCCTAAAATCTCAAGATAAATTTCGAACGTCTACTGCCCAAAAATGAGAAATGAAACAGTGCGAGAAAAAAATGAGAAATGAAACACTTTTCAGTTAGCATCTTGTAGTCGTCTCTCATAGTCGAAATATCCAAACTCCCATTTGATATCTCATCCCTCACATCCGAAAATTGCGTCATTCCAAGATCCGAAAGATTGTCCATCCTAAAATAAGGAGTAATATCTTACTATCAGACTAAAATTATCAGAAAACAGAGAACTCGTGATGCTCACTTTTCAGACAGGCTGTTGTTCTCTTTTCTCAAAGTGGAAATCTCTCCTCTTGCTATCGTAACTTCCTCTAGCAATCGATCGATCGTCTTTGCCAGCTTCTCTTCCTTCTCAGGATCGATTGGAAAGGAGAAGGGACATCCGATTCCATTCAAAACTCTCAGACGATCTGCAATTCGTGTCAACAAAGATTTTGAACAACATCAACTTCTTGTGAATTTCTGGGTCTGATTTGATTCGCTCAGATTCAAATATCGTCTGATGAAATTCAAATTTGCGAAAACTTCTGATGAGATCCTGGGGGCTGTATAATCTGTCAAAACTTCACCAAAAAATTTTTCACTGACATCGTTCAAAACTTCACCAAGTTTTCACTGACATCGTTCAAAACTTCACCAAGTTTTCTTTAGAAATCAGCCATCTACGTCATCAGCCTGTTTACATTTTTTTTCTGTTGTTTATACTCGTTTAGTATTAATATTTTTGGCAATTTCTAACGCAATTACTATTGATTAACTGGCAGGATCATTCCATTTCATCCATTCCTTCACTTCCAAGAACAAAATCAAAGTCTCTACAAAGAAAACAATTCATTTCATAGGAAGCGTTATAATGCAGTGTTATATAAGAAAATGGGCTTCACAAGACGATAAGAGCATTGCGGATGTAGTTGTACGATTAAAAGGAGCGAAAAAAACTAAACAAACCATGCAAAATTGCAAAAAAAATGCGAAATTCGAATAAAACGTTCCGATGATTCAGACATTTGCACATGCCCGATTTTTAAGCTCTACTTTCAACCCAATTTGTTACGTTGATTTAGAATTTGCTGGAATTTCATTATGAAAACAAGGATGCGGCAGACCATCAGCACCCAACAATGCCAAAATTGCAATTTTAGTGTTCACTTCATTGCGCCCCCTAAAAAAAGGCTCACATACATGCATACTTTTCCCTCTCTCGATTTGCGTGCTACTTCTCTTTCTCTAACCAAACTTGGCCAAGTTCCGTTTAGAACTTCGCCAAGTTTTCTCGCACATTTCCGATTGAAATTTGGTTAGAGTGACGAAAATAGCATGCTAAATTGAGAGAATTAGAGAAAAATCTGAGCGATGTTTTTTTTAGGGATGGCTTCGCAAGAATGCCCTCATTTTTGAGCGATGTTTTTTGCCATATTTTTCTCGCACATTTCTGACAGATTATACAGCCCCCTGATCGAATTACATGAGGAGAACCAAATGAATATTTTCAAAATTGGAGAAGCTCATCGTTTAAAGTCACACTCACCGAGACTGTACACGTCCTTCCCTATCCGGAATTCCATTTGGGAATGGAAGAATCCCTCTCGATACCAACTCTGAATCTTCTCTTCGTTAAATGGACCTTTGAAACAACGATATCTCATAATTCCATAACCCTAATTCGCAAGAGGTCACAACAATTTGCCAATGGATGTGTATATTCTTCTATAAAATATAATAAATATATACTACAACTTACATGAAGTTCTTGTTAGCTTGTGGGTCTCGATAGAAGAGAGGACCTTTCCTGAGTACCGTACCTCCACTGTCTTCAATCGATTCCATCTCAACAACACAATTACCGTAGTTTCTCTGTTATTCAATCGATTCCGTTTAAGTATTTACTGCACGCTACAAACGTGTGTGTGCTTCCAAATAAGGATTCAAGATCTTCCAGGAAATAAAATTTATTCAAAACTGATGTTAGCGATAGGGACGATTACAAAAAAAGCAAATAAATAAATAGTAAAATCTAATGAGAAATTAGTTGTTCACTGCGATTAAGAAGAATTGGTTTAGAATATGGTAGTAATCAAGTCCATGCGAGTCTCTTGAATTCATTGGTCAGTAGTTGCACCGTCTTCTGACTGACTCCCTTCACATACATCGCATCCTGAGAACCGAAATTACAGGTAAATAGAGGGAGTGGCGCATACAATTTTCATTGTCGATTGTCACTAGTCCGGAAGCAACTATGCCAGCTTTCATAACGATTCTGAGATCCCCTAAGAGGTGCACATCCGTATGTGCTAACGAATTTTTCTGTCACATTTTTACTTTTGTCCAAAAGAGTAAGAGCTTTGAAAAGCTAAGATACCTGATGCTTCTTGTGCCTCAGATGTCCAATCAATGCGGTCGTATTGTTAAAGTGACAGCCGCACATGTTGCACTCCTGCACACGATTCGTATTAAACCGTACTCTGAAACATCGAACCTGCGGCTTCGCAAGGAGACATTTCTTCCACGTCTTTCGTCCATTCTCTTTTATCTTCTCAGCATTTGGAAGTTTAGCAGCAGCAAACAACTGTGCATAGTCAAGCCTCCTTCCTCTCTGAGAATCGACCGGAGGAATTCGACCGAGAACCTCCGCCAACACTCTCAAATGGATACATTCACTCACAAATAATGTTATGCAAAACATTTTGGAAAATAGAAGTCTGAAACGGGCATTTCAGAAAGTTTTATTTTAGAAAGGAACACTTCAGAAAGTTTTTTCGGTTAAAATATATTTAAGAAAGTTTATCTGTCCTACTATTGTTTATCTAACGTTTATCTGGCAGCAATTTCTGAAATGTTTTTTTCTTTAAAATTTTTTAAAACGAAAAAAATTCCTATTCTCATCAAAAACCAGAGTCTGTAAATAATGATTGCTAACTGACTCTTCCAATTTATCAGGAGTATTGAGGATGAATGGAACAGTTTCAATCGCCTTTCCCGCACTATCCAACATCTTCTCTTCTTTCACCACATTATTCACATTCAGGAAAATATTGGATACACACAGTTTGAAAGAAGAATATGACAAACCACATGAGTAGTTGACGTTGCGGCAGTTGCTGCAATTGCAGCATCTGCAGCAATGGGATCCGTATTCTGCTGCAGCGGCGCTGGACTGAAAGAGGATGAATTTCGTCTATTATTGATAATCAAGTTTACCTATTCCAACTGAAAATGGATTCTGTTCATTTTAATCTCTGATCCTGATCACACACCGTAAGTTGACAATAGTTCTTCGCTGTTTAATATGCCTCTTTCTAACGCCTACCCTTCCTATCCACAAGACCCCATTTATGAACCTCGGCCACACTAATCTTCACACTTTGTATATTTACATACTGACTATTACCTTTATACTTTATAAACATGTTGCTACACTCTTTAGCGATCAAGAAAATCTATATCGTATATGCTTAAATAGAGACTCACTAGACTGACGACTCGGCTGCAGATTTTACGGTACTCGCAATCATCTCACGAGAATCAGAAATCGACTTTCGAATATGAGACTCCATCCTGAGAAATGAGGATTCTGCTCTCACTGAGAATTAGCGAGAAAACACTCACTTTTGGAATTCTTTCTTCAGTTCATCGTGTATCCTTAGCCTACAAAGGATACATTATCACATTATTCCAGAGCCCGCCAAACATCCAGAGGGGGGGGGGTCAGGTGTCTTACTATCTTATTAGAATGTGCAAAAGTGGGAGGAAATATCTTTCACATTCTCTCGTACCTGACTCCTTTCTCGGGGATGGTGAATAATGCGATACTAACCTGTCTACCGTATCTTCATGTTCCAATTCGAATCGGCGGACACTGAAATTTTTTTGTAACCTGGAATCTGTTCTATGTAACCATTTACATAAAATCTGCCCAGCATGATTCAGAAGGCTGCCATAGAACATCGGAAACACTCACATGCCGTTCATTCCTCCATGAGATGCCTCGAGTTCGTCAATTCTGAAATCAATGGAAAGTACTTATATAATCACGAAAAGTAATAAAGAAAAGGAAAAGGGTATGTGGTTCGGAACGTTTCTGCTCGTTTCTTCAAAATCTTTCCAATAGAAATACTCGATTCCACCCCATCGACGGACATCCGTCTCTTGCACCTCATCCTCTCAGCCCCCTCCCCTGACGGAAAAAAATGAATGGATTAATCAATCGATTATGACCTCATAGCCAGTTGATTCCTTTCTTGGACATCCCTGAATTCCTCCATTCTCTTCGTCTGATTCTCTAGTCCAATCATCATTTTCTTCTCAAATTCCTCCCGATATTCTTCCAGAACTTGCACACTGAACAGAGTCAATGTACTCGATACGCACCGTGCACGGCATAATTCGAAGGAAACCCCTAATGCAGCAGTAGCAATAATGGAAAGGGCATGTGTATCGTTTCAAATATATTAGTACTCCCATAAATCAATAACCTCACAATACCGTAACATCTGTATTACAGTAACACTAACCGTCCCAGGAGTGCCAACAGTTCCTGTGCGTCATTCTTCGATAACTTGTCCAGCCTGTAACAACAATTTCACCCTTTAATTTCCTGTAAATTCATGTAAACTATTGATAACTCACTTCTCAGTGAGACTCTTGTTCTCCTTTTTCAGCGATAAAAACTCCGATTGGGCTCTCGCGACGAAGTTTCTTGCTACCGTAACTTCGTCTTGCAATCGATCGATAATCACAGCCAACTTCTCATCCTTTCCATATTCGATTGGAAACGAGAACGGACATCCGATTCCATTGACTGATCTAAGATGCTCTGAAATGCAGCTCATTTGTATTTTGCGAAGAGATACTTCAAAAATAGTGTTTGATCAATAATCTTTGCTATCTTTGTATACTTTCAATGCTCATGTCAACCGTAATATGGAAATGCATACCGAGATTGTACACGTCCTTTCCAATTCGGAATTCCATCTTCGAATGGAAGAAACCGTCCTTGTACCAAGACTGAATCTTCGCTTCGTTGAAAGGGCCTCTGCAAAAGCCCCTCCTTTTAATATTGTGATACAACGTTCAATAGAAGGCATACTGACGAGGATGTAACTATGAAATTAGAGATTGCAATAACCACATTTAAAGTAGCGATGATGTCACGATAAATTCAAGCTTCGCCTATTTAATGCTAAGATTTTCACTACTCACATGAAATGGTCGCTCGTTTCGGGGTCTCGATAGAAGATGGGCGAATCTTTCTTGACTACCGTACCTCCATTGTCGCCAATCGATTCCATCTGGAGGTTAAACTTTCCAACACCGTGCACAGTCGATAGATAACATTCTACGTCTCGAACGTAGTTGAAATTTCAGTAAACAAAAGGAATCATGGATGACGAGGAAACACGATTTATGAAACGCAATGAAACTTATGTACAATGATAGTTATAAAGAAAACAACAAAACAAATAGATATTATGAGTATTCAACAAAAACGACACAATGCAAATACCGATATTGTAAACCTATTGGAATGAGTGTATCAGAGGAGTGGGACTTGTCGATATTTGTTGTAAATATGTTCATTGTATTTCTTGATGAACTCATTGGTGAGACACTTCACTGCTTCTTTGCTCACTCCTTTCAATTTCATCGTTGCCTGCAATAAAAGTCGTTTTCCATATAATCGGTATTTCACAAACAGAGCGGCCTTTTCCCGATTGATTAATTGATCTCACCATGTGTTTCTTGGATAGCAAATGGTCGAAGAAAACTGCAGGGGATGCGTAAGATGACTTATCCGGGCAGAACTCACATTTCTGAATAGAATGAATAGTGAACTGTCCAGTGCAAATGAAAAGGCCACACGCAAACAGGGGCGCAAAAACCCGACACACGATGGTAGCTTCTACACAGAAAGTTGTTTTAAAAAGTTAAAGTTGAACCGGAATCAAGAGGTGCCACTACGGTTATTCTAGACGAATGGCAACCATAGTGTTGAACTCGAGCTTGATTTACTTCGAAAATTACTATCGAAATACATACCATCCTAGTGAACGAGAGGGAAGTCGTCCAGCTCTTGAACAGAGCTTTCTTTCCGCCGTAGATTCCACTATTGGCAATAGTGTCCATATACTTCCTCAAATTCTCGAAGTCAAAATCATCGGCTGAAATTGTGATTTCTTATATATTATTTTCTATAAAAAAACCTTTCCCTACCAATCTCTGCTCCTTTTTCCAGCCTCTTCGTTCCGAATATCTCATGGAAAGAGCTGAAATTGTCAAATCAGTAATATGGTGTTAGTTTTCCGAAATTAGAATAGAAAAAGGCTAAGATTTGAATTCCAACCATTATCATTTAGGAGTTTTCTTCGCTTTCACATCTAGAAACGAGTTTTTAAGTCTATCACACGTCGGAGAATTTAGATTAGAAAATTTCGGGAATTCAAATCTATGCCTTTTTTTCCATTTTCAATTCAGAAAAATAACACTACATAAGAAAGGACTGATAGTGAGTACTCACTTCTGTCTGCACTCCTCCTCACTCACGAGTCGTTCCTCGACTGGAATCTGTGGAGGGAGAGACTCCATTGGAGGAACTGGGCTGTAAAGGATGGTACACACATGCGTACATTGAGCTACTTGCTTAGCTCTTTTAGCTAACAACGCAGTCAAATCCCCCGATCCCTATCTCCTCTCTCACATTTAAAAAGTGCAAAAGAGTAAATTGATTGAATTGAATGTCTAGAACGGCATTTTACTTCCCCTTTGCTAGCACTAACTCCGCACAGATTGCAAAAAAACAACAGATAATAACTTATCTGTCCGTAAGTCAAGCCCACTCACATCTCGATTTCATCTTTCTTCCCCCTCTGCGCCGTTTCGATTTCCACCAATCTAAAGCAGACTGTCAAATTTCCATTTAAATACAGTAAAATAAACAATCACCGGTCATTCGTTCGTTTCTGTCCCCACTCAACGTCTTCCAATCTGAAAAGCAGTCGTTTCTCATTACTATTGTTTTTGTTTCGTGAATTTCCATCTTTTTGTTCCGCATTTCCTCGTGAACATTTATTTATAGAACTAATATTCCATCAGGAGGCTTCGCTATGATGAGGGGATCGCCTCACTTCTTTTTTACCACTACTATTTATCCTTCCTACCAGCTATACTGAAATACTGACCTGCTTACAATCTCATCTCCAAATTCTCTTAACTTCTCCATCTCTACCTTTTGCCTCCAGAATCTCTCAGTAATCTTGTGCTCGAGATCAATTCGTTTCCAGATTGGATCACTTCCCGGTCGATCTTGCTCTAGAAGTTGCACACTGAAATAGACTAGCTTTTTGACTGGGTTATATCTCGACAAAGACGTTTGTCTGCAAATCAAAGTTACATGCATACCGACAAACCATTTGCCCGGCAAACGGATTAATGCACACGGCCTTTGGATGAAGCAATAAAACTATTCGTTATTAGATTGCATAATCCCTAGTCAACTCACATATCAGCAATATTTCCACTCAGATCCAATCTCTTCTCGTCCTTTTCCTCCTGCATTCTCAATCTGCAATAATCAATAAATGTATTTACATCTGTGAATCCGACCTCACCTCTCTGTCAGAACTGCCACTGAGTCTGTGAGCAATATAATCCTCAAACAAGATAAACACAAACTATTTCATCATCACTAGGCAGCTCACTTGTCTTTGAGACTTTGGTTCTCCTCTTTTAGCAGTGACATCTCCTCGAATAATCCATCGACATTCTTCTCTATTCCATTCTCCTTTTGTAGAACGATTGGAAATGAGAACGGGCATCCAATTCCATTCAATGATCTGAGACGATCTGAAAAGAAGTCGGTCAACATAATTTATCTAACGGTTTCGCCGATTCTACCAATTACAATCTCACGTGGGATAATTGTGTAAACGGTAACTATTTTAAATCCCTCTTTTTTTAATTCGCATCTAGATGGAACGGAGAACAAGCCAATCTATGCAGAATGCCAGCTCAAAATTTCCCTCTTTGCATCTCCCTTCTCTCTGAATCACCTTCCCATAAGCTTTCTTTTGATTTACCTCCATCCTTCATCCCTGTAAAAGACGCAGAACCCACATTTTACAACTAAAATCATCTATAAAGTACAATTACTCTCACCAAGGCTGTACACATGAGTGTCTTCATCCATTTCGATTCGAAATTGCATCTTAGAATGGAAGAAACCCCCCTGTACCACGACTGAATCTGTGCTTCACTGAACGGACCACTGAAAAGAAAACTTCCGTCGATTCATCATCAACATGCTTTAATTATCATGTTGCTTAATATTATTGCATAGTACAGTGAATCAATACATTTTGACATGATAAATGATAGATTGATTGGTATTTGACATTACATTGTCCTTTCAGCCAAAACATTCTAAAGAAAAACAAAACTATAAAATGTCGTTCACTTACACGAAATGTTCGCTGATTACAGTATCCCTATAGAAGATGTCTCTCCTGTCTATCGTACCTGCACTATCGCCAGTTGATTCCATCTCAATGACTTATCATGAAGCACAACAAAATTCACGCCCAACTCATTCGAGCATTGTCCCTATTAGAGGTAGCTCTATGGCTGATTCGAACATGTTTAGAAAACTGTACATCTATACAATTCGTTATTACAACTTTATAGCGTGATGTGATGTTTGTACAATTATATTAAACATTGTTGTAGAGCAGCTGTACGAAAATGAAACAAAATGAACAATACGGCCAAAATATGTCAACATTACAATGTCTGAACTTGAAGAAAAAACAGTCGAATAGAAGAGGGTTCAATAAATAATATCACAGAAGGTTCCCTAAATATTTACAAGATTTTATTATTATTTTTACTATTAAAAAGTGTGGTCAAGGATCTGCTTCGTGAAGAACTTCACACACTCGGAATCGATCTTGCAGAACTTGAGAATGCTCTGAAATTCAAATTTTCATTGTCTTGTTGGAACGGCACTGCACTGTTTGGGGCAGGCAAAGAATGAGTGACTAAATTTGACCGGAGAAGGATGGGAAATGAGAAAGTAACTGCAGAAATGACTCTATGTTAGCTGGTCCCAAACAGTCGAGTAGTTCCGCTGGCACAATCGCCACTCGGAATCGTCTCAAATTCATTCGATCAAAATGCACTCACTAAACATCATCATACCATTTAGTCAAGATCATATTCAATAAATAATTTTAATCTCTCACAATATGCGGTCCTGCCATCAGATGGTCCATGAAATCTTCTGCATCGTTCATTGAGCATCGACAGAGAAGACATTTCTGATATGAGATGTTTAATTGAGAATCATTACTTAATTATGATTTTCTCGCTCAATTAATATTAAAGTTCTTTCCATTCCACAGACAACCAACAACTTTCCTCATCTCTTTCAGACCTTTTCAATTCAAAATGATGACATCCGTTTCTTGCCCCTCCCCCATTCACTGTTTTATTTCTTATATGCGAACCTCTGACGGAATAAACAACGAATAATGAGTGCATGAATGTTTTCAACAACAAAAACTCACTACATTGCTGAAGTCGACGAGTCTTTCCCATTCGTTCACAATCAATTGCTTCGTATCGGCATGACATCCTTTCAGCACATCTCGAAATGCACTACGCAAGCCCGCTCGCGCTGAAGGCGAATACTTATTATCGATATCGATTGACTTACAGTAGGGGAATAATTGGTAGTACCTGGAGTGTGTGTAGTGTCATAATCTACGAGAGCAGAGCCATGTCCAAGCATCTTAGACGCATTCCTGCACATTCCTATATTTTCATTCCCCAGAAAATCGAGCCGGTATTTTTTTCGCTAGCAACTTGTAAGGCTCAAACCCAATATAGAAATGAGCAAGATGTCCAGAATATTAAGCAGAATCCTCTTATCCAATCAGTTTCCATGAACTTACGGTATAAATCTGGCCAGATTGTCGGACAAAATCTATGTTCAGATTCGTATGGAGAACTGAGTAAGCGAGAGATGACCAACTATTTCACTAATTTGATTTACAACACTTTCCAGAAGAAACCGGTATCGCAGTATCACCAACTGTCATAGTATTTACTAACCACATAAGTCGTTCCGCTTTCTTCTCATATTCCTGTCTGCACTTAATCTCAACTTCCGACATTTCGTCATCAATCGATTCATCGGGAGACGACCGTATCCACGGGATTCCCACACTCGTCGTCTCGAGACTCCGAACCCTGAAGAAAATATTTACTTATTTATTTTATAAATCGTGCACCACGAGGCTGACAGGGTGAGAGTTCATGTACACAAATGCGCGAATAAAAAACATTATGTTAATTATTGTTCATTATTACCATTCATATTGATAATTAGTAGTGCTCACCTGCTGAGTAATTCATATCTCAGCACGTTGACCGAATTAATCGAATAGTTGACTTGCTCGATGTGAGCTTGAAACTTCTTATCGTTCCATCGAACCACGTCATCATTCCTTCTGAAAATACCACCTTACATAATGATATACATACGAATTTGCACCAAACAACTGATTTATGAGCACAGTTGGCAACTACTAAATGCGAAAAGAAAATAACCAACTTGTGAACGAGCGCGTGATCCTCCTCTTCCAAAGTATCAGAGCTGTAATGGAGAAGATCAAGACCCGCTGATAAGAATTTCGATTAGAAAAAAGAGAGAGCGAAAGACGTGACAAACGACACAGTGAGGACACCCAAGACTAGAGATAAAGAAGTCACTCCCAATAGAACTGAGACTACTTATCCCTTCTTTCTATCACTGACTATCTCTCTCCCCCTATACACTCCCAGATAGTATTTAGGCGACAAATTCACTTTAAATTTTGAGTGTATGTTTTATGAACATCACTCATCACACTCCAAAGGTGGCACATGAATAACACAGCGCGCGTGATGTGAACAATAAATGTAATCAGGAAAAAATAACTCACGTTTCAGAAGACGTCTCTTGCTCCTTTTCCAATTGATCAAGTCTGAAGTAAGTACAGAATATTTCGTCAACCCTTCTCAATCTCACCTCTCTTCCAATTGCCTCTGTCTCTCCATCGCTCTATCGAGACTCAGCTGCATCTCGTTCACTCTGAATACTTTCTTCTCTTTCATCATCTAGGTTATCGATTTCTTCCTTGTATGGCCAAGAAATGAGACGAGAGGAATGAAGTCATCCATTTATTAGATCAGACCCGAAACCTCTCATCAAATAAATTGATGACTTCATTCCTTTCGTCTCATTTATTGGCCATTGAAATAAGAAATCAATAATCTACGAGAATCACGGAGTACCATCTCTTTCATCATCACTAGGCAATTCACTTCTCTGCCAGTTCCTTGTTCCTCTCAGTCATTTGCTTGTGCACGAAACTCGATGAAATCAGTTGCAATTCGAATTTCTTGACGAACTTCTCCAATTCGCTTTCCCTCGCTGAATCGATGAGAAAAGCGAAGGGAGACGAAGTTCCGTTGAATTCTCGCAGAGTCTCTGCAATATCGTTGGAAATAAGTGTTGTTAGAGGGAATAATCATACGCACAAATAACGTTTGTTATTATCATCTTCCCGCCTAAAATACTCTTTTCTCTCCCTTTGTTCAAGCCCCATACACACCAAACTTTGACTTATCTAAGAACACTATTGGAGAGTGATCGAGAATAACAACACTAAAACATTCCCCGATCTCGTTGAGCACAATCAAGTAGAATGGACCCACCAAGTGTGCAAATTTTACCGTCGGTCCCGAAACGAAATTCGACTCTCGAATAGAAATATCCTTGTTGATACCAGGTCTGGATGTACTGCTCAGTGAACGGACCACTGAAGAGAAGGATAAATGCAAGTAAGATCAAGTGTATCAACAACTCATATAAAAAAAACTGGTATTCCTTCCCTTTACAGGACCAAACAACTTATCATGGACTGAATGCGACATTCACACAGAAAGATGATGAATGAGGGTCCCACCCCGGGTTACTAGGTCCGGTAATGGGTAAAGGGAATAAGTGCCAAAGACCTTACTAGAAACTGAGTGAGTAATCGGGATCTCGATAGTAGATTCCGTTCGCAGCCAACGCTTTACCCTCTGCCATCTAAAAAGGGTTAACGTTTTAATAAATTAACTATTAGAAAGAGTTCAATTAGGCCTTCATCCTCAATTGAGGATTTTCGGAAGGTCGGTTGAGAGCTCTGATGTGAAAAGAGAGAGGGGGGTTTATTGCGAATTCTGGCTCAACGATAATGAAGTAGGCTAAACAACCTTCCAATATGCTTCCAAGCAATTGAGTCCCAATAGTTTATCTCAAACACGATACCTACATAATAAGTGTCTCGATTGCACGAGTTTTCAGAGTATCTCAAAATATAAAATGGTGAAGATTTATAAAGGGATAATGCAAAGTGAATAAATTTCAATAGAAAACATGCAAATAGAATTTTTCAAACATAGAATGAGTACACTAGGTGTATGGAATAAAACAAGTCAGTTGGTAATGTAGATATATTATTCATCATTAGTCGTTGAAGAATTTGTGAGACGGAGTCCTGCCTCGCTTCGGCCAGAAATTGTTCTCTGCAAATACGGTATTACCGATTACGGTAAAGGTAAAGACACTCTCTTATTGGGCTCCAAGTCCGATTGCGGTAGCAACACATAAAAGTCAGTTCAGCAACTTGTGAAACTCACTCAGTGAATCATGATAATTTCATTAAACTCATAAATGACCATACATTTTCGCCCGGCCCAGATCTCTCATTTTCACACACTCTCTCGCCTAGCATAAACTGGTCAGATATTTCATATAACTGGTCATATCTCTATCGGAAGTTCGACTAAATTGGTCAGATACTCTAGAATCGCCGATTGCCGGACTAGTAGACGAATGATCGGACTAGTAGCATTTGGTGACCGGACTAGTAGCAAATGGTGGACGGACCAGTGGCAAGTGGTGGTCGGACTAGTAGCCAATCCAAAATTTCATATTTTTGGTGGTCGGACTAGTGGTCGGATGGCCGAACTAGTAGCAAATGGTGGACGGACTAGTAGCAAATGGTGGTCGAACAGGTAGCAAATGGTGGTCGGCTAGTGGGCGGCCACTAGCCGACCACCATTTGCGACTAGTCCGACCATCGGCGATTCTAGAGTAGGGGGTAATTCTTACTAAACTCGCCATTCTGCGTATTCCTAGATGGGTCTCGAGTCTCTAAACTGCCTAGTTCCAAAAAGTGTAATCAAAGAATCTGGGCCAACGAAAATGTATGTAAATGACATCATCTGTCGTCCATCAACCCACTTCTCGTCGACCACATTCCTCTTCCTTTCCACGAGTCTCGTTCCACTTCTGCAAATCAACCAATTATGGATGAAAGAAGGTCTCACCGTTGTGCTTCGAGTAATTTTGGTAGTTGTCTCGACTCTCGTCTCCCACATCCGACGAAGTCTTGGCCAATCTCTCCTTGTTCGGCGTCTTGTTGCTATCTGCAAACATTTATCATTTCCAACACCGAACAAAGCATGGTAATTAGAGCTCCGATTCCTATAGATAGCCTTACCTGCCTTACCTTACCCGGCAGCGAATAACCATTTAACCCGGGAATCATCTTTTACGGAACTTCTAGAGATTTCAAGGGCCAGATATTAATTGAACAAGTAGTCGCAAACGATCGATAACTAGCCAACTACCGTACCTACGACGAGGACAATCTCCTCTGAGGAAGTGGTACTGTCCCTGCAATCAGAGGAGGAACTGGAGGGAATCGGCAATTCGTCGAGAGTGGGTCGAGATATATCACAATGATTGCGATGGAGCGTCCTGAAGAAAAGGGATTTAACTAATATTATTATGATTCACTGCTCAATCAATCACAATTCCTATGATTTGCCAGAGCTCACGAAAACCTCTGACCTGAAGAAAACATGAAGAAGGATTTGATAAATATTACTATTTATAAAACGGAATCAGAAGGATTTGATAAATATTACTATTTATAAAACGGAATCAAAAGAGGTGTTTTGCTTTGCCGAAAATAGTGAGAATAATACGAGAGTCAATCGATAATGAATGAAATGATTAGTCAACTGACACGACGGGAATCTTCTCCTCATCCCATTCTCTCGTTCCCATCTTGATGCTCTTCAGTTCCGAGAATCGCATGTCCTGATAAATATTACCAGCATTTACCAAATTCAATTCAATTCTTTATCACATCAGACAATAACACTATCTGGTGAGGATGTGGTTTCGGATGTGGTTGAGGGATTTGACAAATACTAAATATTCAGAGCATATATGCAGATTATCCCACTATCCTTTACCACTTCTAATTTGTTCGGAATTGGTTCACCTTCACCTGGAATTGACTCACGTTGACAACGAACCACCGACCATACGTGGGCACCGGGGTGCAGGGGCACTGCGGAAATGGGAGTACTTGTTTTCGGGAGCATTGTGCAAAAGTCAAAATGATAAAAACCAAGCTGGGAACGTAATTATAATTTTCGGGGGCGTCACGCAATGGACTCTACTGGTACAAGGGGCACTGCGCAAAACGGCTCAGATAAGTGCTGCCCATCTATGCCACCGACAAAGGCTGGCCCGAGCCAGAAGTCCAACTTATCGACACATATCCCTTAATCCCTGCCCACAAATTCGTTATTGATAAAGTATAAGTATAAGTATAAGCATAAGTACCTTGAGATGAGAGCTGCCAGATGATGAGAAGGGGCACGAGGGGCCATGGAGTTCACGCAGATCGGCTGAAACAAGGGAATTACGGGTGGCAGCTGTGGCACACTTTCTTCTGCTCTCCAACCACACTTCATCCACATGATTCCAATACTTCAGAAACGGGTCAGAGCGAGAGAATGTCCAAAAGTGAGCCAGTCCCTCTCGATTTTAGACGCTCTTTCACTCCAAACCCCTTTCTGTAGGGTTGATCGGACAGTGGAATGATCTGCATCCGTGTTGGAAAGAGATGCATCCTAGATATGGAGTGATCCGATAATGATAGACAAGAAAAATAAGAACACGGAGCTTGTACATCAAGCAATGCAACAGTGGGCAAAACACTGACCGAGCGTCCGAATGGATCCGCCTTCGTGCAAGCGGAACTGGATTCCACTGTGAAAGTATCCCTCCCGATACCATCCCTGCACTTGCTCCTCGGTGAACGGACCCCTGACAAGGTGATAATAATGAAATAGAGAACAAAAAACAAGTGCTCACTTGAACTCTTCGTTGTCCTTGGAATTGGAGCTGTAGAAGATTGTGCCCGTCATCTCGAAGTTTCTAATATTGAACACAATCACAACCATCAAAACTACGATCGATATAATAACTAAATATAGCACTAAAACACACGAAATGTAGCAAAAATTGGACAACACTTGTGAACTCGAAAAGTGAACTTCAAAACATACCGTATTTATTTTAAATATATCTAGCTCTTACATGGAAA
This sequence comes from Pristionchus fissidentatus, assembly GCA_036245785.1. Classification (NCBI taxonomy): domain Eukaryota; kingdom Metazoa; phylum Nematoda; class Chromadorea; order Rhabditida; family Neodiplogasteridae; genus Pristionchus; species Pristionchus fissidentatus. The sequence goes on from BTSY01000002.1 coordinate 22,094,733, forward strand.
ACTTACCGTATTTTCAGGCAATTTTTCAAATCTTTATTTTTTTTGTCGATCAATAATTATTTCCTTCTTTCTCTCTCGCTTACCGATATTTTTCGCTGAACTATATTTAATTTGTTCAGGGCAACCATGCCCCTCTGGCAGATCGATTTCTCCGACATCAACAGCGAGACAACGATTCCAGAAGGCGTGGGAGAGGAAGACGAACTTCCCGAGGGATACTGTGAGGAGTACGAGGTCATTGATGTTTTCGTCATGGAGAATCTTCTGCGTGCGAAGGAGTCCAAGGATGCCGCCATGGTCAACTTCATCGTTGAGCAGGTAATCACTTGACTCCATTGCTACAGACAAGGGTCAAGGCGGGATGGTGTGTAAAAGTGAGAGTCTCTCTCGATTTTGCACGCTCTCACTCCAAAGCCCTTTCCGTAGGGTTGACCGTCTTGTGAAATGTTGTGGTAATGGTAAGGCGTATGCTCGATGAAACCCCGCTTCAGGCAATCGCTCGGTACAGCCGTCTCGGACTGAAACAAGCAGTGCTGGACAAGGAGATTTGGATCACGCAGCAGATTGGCAGAGGGAGTACGTCGAGTTTCGAGTGCTCCCTTTCTTCCCATAAATGCTTACTTATGAATTAAATTCAGTTCTGGCGAACTTCCAGGCGAAGAAGCGAGGCGAGGAGCTGCAGACTCAAATTCAGTGTGAGCTTTGTTCATCGAATTTACATAAATATTGTTTTCCATTGCAGACATGCAGGAACTCATCGTTGACCAGAAGCAGAAGGATCAGGAGGTGTGTACTTTTGCTTGTTTTATAATGAATTAGACTTATTTTACAGCTACGTGCTCGCGTCGCCAATCTTCGTGCAGAACGCGACTTCAAGAAAGCCAAGCTGGAAGCAGTGCTTCGCCATAATCAGGGGTTCGGCTCTCACGATTAATCTCGAATCGATTTACTCGTTCAGTATGATGAGCGAGATCGATCACATTAAGAAGAGGATCGCGCTCACGCAAGAGAGAATTCGGCTGGACACAATCGAAGTAAGCAGGAAGCATTAATATGTCGTACGAATCCATATCCAAATGCAATACCGGTTGCAGTATGAAAGAGAGAAGGCCCTCCGCGAGGATCTCATGAAGACATTCGTTGAGTACACAGAGGACCTCGATCGCCAGCTGAAGAATGCTCCTTGGTTGGTGGAGAAGCAGAAGGTAATCGATTATTTCAATTTTATATTAGTTTAGTTTTATAATACTTACTTTATTTGTTCACAGCAAACTGCTCGTCGGAAGGAATTGGAGGATGAAGTGGCTGCCCTCAAGGCGGATCTAGCTAAGATCGATCTAATCGAGAAGAGGAATCAGCAAGCGGGTATGGTATAGTGAATATTTCTACCGCCGCATATTGAGATTCAGAAATAGATCATGTAGTTGAATTTCAGAAGTGAGCGAACGCGAGCTTCCCTTCAAGCAATTCTGCGTCCAACTGGCTGAGTTGTACATGAAGCGAGAGAAGATGACCATGCAGTTGCAGCATGAGAAGGACAAAGTTAGGAAGTTCGAGGTGAGATTGGAGATCTCATTTGTGTGAGTCTGAAGTCGTTATTTGCAGGAGGAGAGAAGACAGCGTCGTGCTTTGGAGGACAGTTCGCAGTTGGACTGCACGCAGGTACATTGAAGGCAGCATTGTCAAACATTTTCGTATGACACAAATTGTGGTTTGTTAATTATCCATGAATGTTCATGACTTGAAATCGGACTACAAATGTCCAGGAGGACCAGATTAGTGGGAATAATTGATCTCTTTCCTCCCACTGACCAGTTGACTGGGCAGGGTTGGCGTTATTTCTGATCAGTCGAAAAACATGTTTTCATGCATGTTTGTATTCAATGTATTGCAGGCGATGCTGGACGCTGATCTTGATGATGAAGAGACGCTCATGAAGATGGCCAAGCATTACAAGGTAAGTAATATAACTACTGCAGTTATCTAAATGATCGATAATAGTATTTCATCTCTTCCATTTCAGCTGGACACTCAGAGTGCTCAAACTCCCGTGACCCAGATGACTCAGGATAGTCAGTTGCCTCCCAGTCAGCCACCAAATAGGAAGCGAGCACAGGTATGCCATTGAATACAGTAGTTTGAAGAACAATTCATATTGACTGAACGATGGTTTCAGTCGCCTGCCGAATCGACAGCCAGTTCCGAGGCGAACGACACGGACATGTCGGATGTGTCGGGAGAGCAGCAGACGACTGTGGTCGTGCCCCCTCCTGCAAAGAGAGTCTCCATTCAACTGCCACCTTCCAATCCTGATGAGAGTGTTGATGAAGACACGGCTGTACAGATGATGAATAAGGTGAGGGGGGTTTCACATGGTTTCACATCTGCTACATTGGAACAACACTACGCACATTTATAATAGTAGTCCCATTAATAGTGAAAAGATTGATTATATCAGGACACGGACGAGAGTCAGACACAAGAAGACGAGCAGAATGGAGATAGATCGCAGCCTGAACAGATGGAGACTGATGAGAGAGAGGAGGAACAGGAGGAAGAGGAGGGAAGAGAAGAAGTAGAGGTAGAGAAGGAAGTGGAAGAAGAGGAGGAGGAGGAACAGATGGAACTGAACGGTGAGAATAGTATTTAAGTTGAAAATTGTTGCAGTAGAGAAGTTGCTTACATACATATGAACGCCGATCTAACTGGTAAACGAATTGTTAGTTGGCCGGTGGACCAATGTTTTTTAAACCTAAAAAATATTTGGAAAATGTGCCTTCTTGTACGCAGGGCTGAACTTAAATCCCCCCTATTCGTGGTTACCTGTTAAGTGTTAAAGAAATTAAGTAAACCGTAAGGAAATTAATTTAAAAAATTATTGTAAACCATCCCATTTTCAAGAATAATTTTGTCACACCACTCTAGTATGCCCTTATATTTCAGCATCACAACAACTCGGCAGTCAGGAGAGTGAGATGGGATCTGTGGCTGGAGGTCAGATGGAACAGGGCGAAGAAGAAGAGGAGGGAATTGAAAATGGAGGATTCATTGTGAGTAGAGAAGGAATAATAAATTATTCTGAATTTTTATTAGTGCCATGTAAGGAAATACAACACTATTATTTCACTCAAATGCTCAAGAAATAAGTGAAATGGATTGGTTATTGCAGCGCCCGAGTGACGTATTGATCAAAGAAGCACCGCCGACACAAGAGAATGAGGAGATGAGAGAGAATGAAGAGGCAGAGACCAGCTTCAATCCCGATATGATGCTCGATCTCAGTGCAAGCTCCCAGGGTGGGTTATGGAAGTGGTTGACTCAATAGGAAATACATATTGAAATGATAATATATTAATGATTTGATTTTATTGTTAATCAAACGTTTAAGATCCAGGCAACGACTTCTTCGATATGATGAATGGTCAGGCGACTCGCAAGCGAGCTGCCGTAGATGCAATGGGTGAGTGGACGATGCAATCAATCGATAATGGCAATTACCATACTCAGGCGGGTCACCTGCTGGTGGAGGAAGCGAGGCCGGCGATGATGGCGGCTTCATGAACATGTTCGGAGGTGCGTTCATTATCGTACTATAAATTCCAAAACAATATGTTATCGATTATCCATTTGAGGTGGAGATGTAGGAGGAGGGGGCGGTGCAGACGCTGCCAGCTTCTCGTTCAACTTTGGAGGTGGAGATGGTGAGAAGAAGAGTCGAAAACATCAAATGAATATCATTATTTCAGCCAACGAGACAAATGGAGGAGGTGGTGCTGGAGGAGAGTTCAACTTCTTCGGCTTCTAAGCACGCAAAATTGCCCCCCGTTTTACATCCTGTGATATGTTTTTTTAGAAATTAACTTGTAACATTGCTAACGCTGTACAAAATGTGACTGAGCAAGATCCAATAGTGTTCTCCAAATTATGGTCGATTGTCAATCGTTTTATTTACTTTCTCTTTTTTTGTCATTTACTAGTTTCTTGGTTGTTCTCGAATAGCTGATCCTGTACTATGTTATGTTGTGAATCATTAATAGTTGTTGTTTATTCGTTTTGTTATGTTTGTGTTCTGTGAGTAAACATTTTTTTGTGCAAAACAAAACGTTCATATTTATCAACTTTAATACATAAAATAGCAACAATCATTTCTTCTTCTTGTTGGGCTTGCCGATGGGTGAGATGGCTTCGCGCTTCTGCAACAGAAAGATGGTTGATTCATTCTCAGTTGTTGCATATTCGCTTCATGGGAAATGATAACTGTGTAAAACGTACCAGCCACGGTTTGTTCTTCTCCCTCTCAGCATACTGTCGCTTCGCAAGAGCGATCGGCACAGGAACGGGGGCCCTGTAATCAGTCACATCGTTACATCATCACTACACAATTCACATACTTGAACTGCTCCAGCAAGTAGGCGAACTGCTTCACGAGCACCTTGTCGGCGCCACCGCACTTCTGTAAAGGAAATCGGAAATCACTGGTACAGTACATCTGATTACAGCATACCTTGAAATGGGAGCGATTGACGTGTTCAAAGTACTCTATGGCATTGTTCAGTTCCACCGTCTTATCCTCCGACGAGCACTGCTTGCATGTGAGTGGCTACAAAAATATGAATTACAGTATACGTCAATCGATAATTCCTAGTTCAGTAACGTCGCCATCAAACCAGAGAAGTAAATGAAAAGCATCGATAATCTATACCACCACACACCTTTCCAAAGTATTGCTTGACCGACTCAGCTATATGCAGCAGTTTGGCACTCTTGACTGCAGTCAGGAATCCATCGATATCCGAATCGGAGGCTGCAACCAATCAATATTTCCTTATTACACGAATAAAAAAGTCGTGATCAAGGCTTGGCCAGAATCGTTTTTGGATACAAAATGTGCGCGCTTTTCCATTGAGAAAATATTCTAAACACAACCATTTTGGAGTAATTTTGCCAAAATATATCAGAACTACGAAGTAGTACAGCTCTTAACAATATAAAACATTAAACTTAATTGATTTTTTTTCTTTTAATGTGATTTTTTTAGAATAGTGATGATGAAATCACTCACCCATCTCTCCAATATCATCCTTGGCCAGATTGAGGAAGAAGGACATTCCCTTGCCAAGAAGATCGAGGCCTGCATAACGTTTACTTTATTGATTTTTTTGTGCAATGTCGTCTACAGTACAACGTTAAAGTAATCGCACTCACGGTCGGTAGCGTCTTCAGGAGTGGCAGCATCATTCTCCTTATCTTCCCGTCCTCCTTCCATCTTAGTTACCGTATCCTCCTCAGTCATCACTTCCTCCTCTACATCCTGTCCATTCTCATTGAAACTCAACGAGTTTTGTGTCATGTCCGAAGCGCCATCCTCGATACTCTCCCATGTGTCCGGCTGCAACAATACTTCGCAGTCATACAGTATTAATATTGTATGACTGCGATGACTGTATTATACTTGGGCACCGTGCGATTGAAGGTCGGCATTTACGAGGGCACTGTGCACAAGTCAAAATAGGAAACATTTAGAAGGAGGAAAAATATTCCTAATTTTCGAAGGGCTCCCCGCAGGGGACTATACTGGTTCGGGGGGGGGGTACTAAAGTCTCGGATAAGTGCTACCCACATATGTTTGCAATACCTATCAAAATCGCGACTACTCAACTAAACTAATCTAATCTACCATACCCACTTCGACCTACCTGGTCGTCTTGGACGCCCTTATTCTCCAGCTGCAGTTTGGAAGGCAATGGCATGGCTGCAGCCACTACTGCAGTAAGGGATTCCGATGCTGCTGCGAATACTTCTGTCGTCGAATCAGCTGATGATAATCTGAAATGGAGTAGTGAAAGAAGAGGCAGCGAGCTTGTGAGATGGTCATAGCACACGTGTGCCGCATATAGTATATTTTATATACCACCCCTGTATCACTCGATTACAGCATTGACAAACTTCAAATCTATAATTTTTAAAATCACATTTCAAACTTTTCATAGTGCCCCTCGACTAGGATTTTCGAAAATGCAGAGTTCCCCGGGTGACGTATGATTCATAATGTGATACTCACTTTCTTTCCAGATTGACATACTCTTCATCATTGAGAACAGCAGCCATTTGCTTGGCCGCTCTCTCCTGCACCTCCTTCAACGTCTCATTCGGGATCACGATTCCATCCTGTTTGTGTTGTGATGATGCAATCGTCTTTCGCCCATCCAGATTCGCTCCCAGCATTTCTCTCATTTCCTCCACAGTTTCTTCCAGATCACTCAATCTGCAATATCGCGTAGTCATTTATGGACCACCTCCTGAGAGGATTTTGTTTTTGTTAATTATTTTATGTATATTATTAGACTAGTTTTTCTTTCTTTTCGCTGGTCATTCTGCACAGTGTGACTATCAATTTGGGGGGGGGGGGGTGACAATTCCGCAACCGACGTTTCGGCAACCGACATTTCCGCAACGGGTCATAACTAGGTCAGGAGTGAGCCTAGCACTATGGGAGTGGTGCCATTGTGATCAGCATCGCTTAATTAAGATTTAATAATTAATTAAATAAATAACATCCATCTCATTAATAATGTTAATTAATTAATTAATGAAATCTTAATTAACTGATGCTGATCACAATAGTACCACTCCCATAGCGCTAGGCCATTTCATTAATAGTGTTAATTAATTAATGAAATCTTAATTAACTGATGCTGGTCACAATGGCACCACTCCCATAGCGCTAGGCCATTTCATTAATAATGTTAATTAATTAATGAAATCTTAATTAACTGATGCTGATCACAATGGCACCACTCCCATAGCGCTAGGCCATTCCATTAATAATGTTAATTAATTAATGAAATCTTAATTAACTGATGCTGATCACAATGGCACCACTAGATGCTGATCACAATGGCACCAATAGCGCTAGGCTCACTCCTAACCGAGTTATGACCCGTTGCGGAAATGTCGGTTGCGGAATTGTCACCCCCCCCCCATCAATTTCGAGACATTCTAACAATCAAATATTTTTTTGAGCAAATGATGGTGGTTCCTAGTAGTTATTATTTGCTTAACAATGATATTACTCTAAAAACAACAATGTGTCACTGTGTTTTTTTACTCCATTCCACAAATGGTCAGCAAATTATAGATATTTTTGCCAAGTGTTCCCACCCCGATTTCACTCGATTACATTAAAAAAATTGGCATAGTGCCGCACGATCAGGATTATCGAAAATTCAGAGTGCCCAGTGGGCACTGCCCACGTATGACTCTAATACAACAATGTGTCATTGTTTTGCCACTCTACTCACCTTGCATACACTCCATATTCACCATTGACTCCGTCGCAGAGAGCGTCAATGCTCTTGAACATCGACTTGAACGTCACCAACTTATTAGACAATTTGAATGTGCTGCAATATAATACGGTTGCATCGAGAGGGCTCAACTCGATATTTATTTGATACACCCGCGAAGGGTGTGAGGGCAATTAAAGGAACGATAAAGATTTTATAAAATCGAAATAAGGAATAAGCGCGTTCTTCAGAAATAAAATGATAAAACTAGTAGTGACTTACAATTTATCGAGACGATGGTAACTCTCCTGAAGTTGTTCCATCTCGCTGCGAAGGGCAGCTGCATCTGGAACAAGGGAGATTACGTCACCACTATGCAGCCAATTTCTCACCCTCAGTAATAAAATGATCGACTGCCGAATGTTCCTGGGTTGAAGTGACGCAACTGAACAATTGTATTATAGTGTATAAATACATTATTCATAGCGTGTGGTAAGCAACGTAAGTTCTAATTTTGCAATTGCAGCATTATTATATAATAGTATAACTCTATTAAATATCTCACCCTTCTCCCGTCTCTTCTGTTATCTCATTCGTCTCAATTGGAGTCTCCACGTCCTCTTCATACTCACTGCACGCAGTCGCCAACGTCATCGTCAATCTACGATTATTACATCGTCGCTATGCAATTTCCTCTCCTTCTTCGTCGCCCTACCGTTCCTTCAGCTCCTCAACTTCTCCCCGCAGGGCGTTCAGTTGCTCCTCACTCTCACGACGATACCGCTCGTTACTATAAGCGCGCACGTTATCGATTGCTACCGTAATCTGATTCGTACCTCTTGTCCCTCTCCATGACCTCGTTGACTCTGAAATGACACAACATTTTACCATACGGCCCTTTTCCTAACTTGTGTTTTATAGCGCGAAAAATAGGTCTAACTAGTAACATGTGCCTTTGTGTTTACGAATAATTGGCAAAAGTAGTCTACTACGAGGATTGCAATCGCGTTCATTGCCCTACCATGAGTTTTTAAAACTGTTAGGAATACTTTTTTTTAAAATGTGCATGCTACAATAAAAATTGAAAATCAAGCAAAATAAAGAAATATCGACAACTGGGAAGTAATGCCATGCTGTACCAACTGTAAGTGGACTACCCTACCTTCTCACTAGTGTGTTCGATATGTTCGCATCGAATTTCAACTTCTCCACTTCTTCGGCCAACTCTGCCAGTCGACCAAGAGTAATAGTCAACGTCTCCTGTGCCACTGCCGAACCGTGATTCTGAATATTACAGTTTTAACATAACATGTTCATGGAATGAACTATCATTTTATACCTCGGCATGCATCTTATTTTGTCATGCTCTCTCGCCAGCAGAACGTGTTTTTACAAATGCAACGTTATCTTATTTTAAACGAGTTTGTGAATTTGTAATGCACGATATGGTATCACTAGTCGATATTACAGAAAACAAGGGGAACCGCTATTTGCAATATAAAAAATGGTCCGTACTTTTTTGAACAAAATTTTTGGGTGAAGTAGGGTTTCATAATACCTATAAAATGACAACATAACAATCACCTGCGTCTCCTCCAATGGTTCATGAAACGGACATTGGCGACCATTCTTCGTCTTGAGAGATTCTGAATGCATTCAATTCAATTCAATGAAACACTTCAGGATGAACAGATTTTTTTTACTAAAATGAGAGTTCATACGATTAAGACTTACCTAGAGTCTCAATCGGACCATCGACATGAAACTTGAATTCGAGTGAGTTGTAGAAGTAGCCTTCCAAGTACCACAGCTGAATTTGACGCTCGGGAAAGGGTCCTCTGCAACGAGATAGCAAATTATCAGAGTATGGGGTCAAGGGGAGGGGAGGAATTCTCACTCAAAGTGTTGATTGTGCGGAGGTCGATAGAAGATATAGGCGTCGTCGTAATCTTCTCCGATAAATTCCAATGCAGAATCCTTGCCGGATTGAGAAAACTGCGATCTGAATATCGATTGATATTTGGGGGATCGATAATAACGCACTTACCTATTAGGTTCAGGAGCTTCTTGCGAGAATGGGCTGTCGTCGGGATATCGATGAACCATCGAATACGACGGAAAACTTCTACAATTTCAACACTTATACCGTAATCTGATAGTTTTTGTGTGCGGAATAAGCAGGTTGGAAATAAGGAGGTACGTGATTCCAAACATCCAGAAAGGGTTAGCATTAGGAGCGTGAAAGAATGTTCCGTTGACCCTTTTCTGGAAGTTTGACGGGATGTGAAATGATGTGAAGAGGCGAGATCAGTGATACGCACGCTCCCTAAAACAGGTAACCCACGCGTGCGAAGAAGTGTAAGGGGTGACGTGGGCGCCACTGGGGGCAGAATAAGTGCGATGAAATTATCACTACAGCATTCTGGGAGTATTTCCAAATTGAGACAATCATCTAGCGAGTGCAAAATAGCATGCGATCAGAACAACTTTAAAAAAAACATTTGAAAATGAGATTCTGAAGTCGAGTAATTAGAGGCGAAGCGTGTGGAGAATTCCCATAATCTAATTAAGACAGGACATATGCAAATGCAAAAGTAACAACATCGATCAGACACATTGCAGCCGTCCGTAATAGGCAATAATTTCAGCTGTCCTTTATGGAATCAACGGAGCATTTGCGAGTCTACTGTTAGGCTCTTTCCTAATTTAATTTCAGTGAGGAATCGGGTGCAAGGAAAAACGACGTTTGAGTATCGCTAGCAAGAGCTTGACAACATGAGGATAGGAAGAGGTGGCCGTTCGGTGTCAAGTGTTACCAGGGGAACCGGTGAAGTGCAGCAAATTGAATGGGTGCAACACAGAAGGAATTACCCCGTCTGACCTGATAAAGTCCTCCAGATGGTTGTTGAATTGTAGTTCAATGGTTAATTCTTGATTATGGTCGGGCGCGTAAGAAAAAGAGGGGGCGAGATGGTTCAGATCAATAGCGAGATAGGCGAGCGATCTGCCGCTATGCAATGGCAGTGTGGAAGGTAGAGTTGCGGCAGAAAAGACAACGGGTTGAAAACCGACTAAGATACGAGCCAATGGAGAGCGAGATTAGAGCGTTGTTGCTAGCTCTCGCTTTCACCTGTTGCCACGGGCGTGTTCAGCTCCGATGAATATCCGTTTAATCAAGGAGACACGTCGAGAACTGCACGGAGAGGCTATCAGGCGCGCCACATTCGAAAGGTAAACAGAAGCGGGCGCGAGTAATTTGACGCGCGCACCGGGAGACATCGCCACACAAACACACGTGGGGCACCCAGCCATCAAACGCATGCACTTTTAGAGCAAATGAGCCACGCGAAACATGTTAGAATTTGAATAAACTAAACAAAAGCAGAACTGATCGGAACGATTTAATACTAGTGACGTCTGTCCTACTGGTCATAGCACCGGGTCAGATTCGTGACTCGTGCGAGACGTTTTTGCAGGATATTTTTGTTGTTCTTCTTTTTTTGCTGTATTTTTTCTATTTTCTCAATTAGCGTTTATATCACTGGTGAAGGTAGGAGTGAATTGGCCATCATCCGGTAGCCCGCGGCCGTCAATAGTTTGCTTGCGGGCTTTGCGCCGATTAGCGCAACGCGCACAAACCGAAAGATGGGCACCACACGAAGCCGATTGGAGGAAAATGGACGAGACCTGAAGGGAGCAAATAGTCGACGAATGAAGATAGCTATTGATAGCATCGATATGAATTGAGTGGGAAGCAGTAAACAGATCTGAATTGACCTACCGTAATCTCGCACGTTCGTCATCAATAGATGTTGCAAAACATTATAGCGCCTTGCCTCATTTTCCCGAACAGTAATATATTAAAATGAATAATGATTTTAATACCTTTTGATGAATATTCTACTGCAATTTCTTTCTGATCGATATCAACGATCCCAGACTCGCACATACCGTAGTATCATATTACTATGGTGTGCGGGTAACTATTAGTCCTATCTGTTTCTGTGGTGTTTACAATTAGTTGTTTTATTGTGACCTTCACACTGTAAGATCAGATATCGTCTCAATAAATTTACATTCATGCTACGATGCTGATATTTCTGTAACCCTTTTCACAACAATCAATCTGATACTAACCTACAGTACTCCTTAACTGGACAGATTACTGTAATGACTCACACGCGGAAGACGCGGGGCGGGACCGGAAGGGCTAATTCTCACCCATGATCATCTTCAGAATACACGGAAGACAGAGTCTGCAGATGAGAGAGTGTGGAGAGATGAGAGAGCACAGAGAAGACAGAGGGTGAAATCAGAGAGAGGGCGGGCAGAATGGAGAAGTGAGCTAGTCAGTCTCAGTCTCCTCCAGACATTGTCCCCCCCGTTCCGGCTACCGTAACCATCTCATATTTTACCGTATCCCCACTATTGATATTGCTGGATTTTCCGCAGACACTTTTCATGATAGGTGCTCTCCTCAGTGTCAATCTACTGCCAATGAAGTCTACAATCAATAATTGGTTATCGTAAGATGTCTCTATTATCAATTGCATGTGATCCGGGTGTGACAGTAGTAGTACAACTTCGTCCCCTCACAACAATTGCCCCCGATGTCCTGGGAGATCACGCGCGATAACAACTCACGCAGAGACCAATTCGACAGTGCAAACTTGGGCGTATCCATAACCCCTCGACATAATTCGATTGTGATATCTGCATTATCGTATCCCCCGTAGCAAAACGTAGTTCCCTCATGATTTGTATGGGTAGATCAATCCATTCTCGCGGTAGATCAACCTCACTTCATTCCATGATTCATTTTCTTGTCCGTAGATCAACAACTATTGCGTCCCCTCGATTTGATACGATCATTGTGACGGTAGAGATGCACTCGCGCTGTTTTCGTCTCACTATCTCTTCAATTCCTTTCTCAGGGGTACGGTAGGCGCACGGTAGAGGGCGATCGATAACTGGCCATTCGCATTCCGTTTCGCGCGGCCACTCCCACCACTCAGCTGTTCTCATTGTCTATGGCTGGAACTTGCTGACCAGCGAGTGAGATAGCGGGTGAAATGAGGAGAGTGCAGAGAAAGAGAGTTAGGGTGGGTGGGTGAAAGAGTGCGTACTTCGAGGAGAGTAGTCAGAGACGGCGAAGTGCCAGTAAGGACAGTGATAGGAGAGAGACGGCGAGAGACAAGGCGAAATGAAGAGAGCAAAGTGAAATGGAGAACATACTGGTTAGTCGATAATTCAAGTAATGAGAACGTCACCACGTAGTAATACTCGAGAGTGAGAGAGAGAGAGAGAGAGAGATCGGATCGAACTTCGTATCACTTATCTTATCATTTTGGTCAATTGTGATTGACCAGGGGCTCCGGCTGTTTTTGCACTCAATTACTTCGATATTACATTCATTTGAGTTATTTCGCACTCGAAATCGAATTTGTTCGAATGATACTCTCGTTGAACTTTTTCTTTTAAATTAAAAAAAAAATCCAGAAAGGGGTCATGAGCGTGAAACAGCGAGAGAGCCTCTCCTGCTTTTACACATTACTCTTCTTTTTTTAGTTGATTGAGCATGCTGTTGTATGATGTGATCTGCTCGAGTCAGGAATGGATCTCGTCTATCTCTCCTACCACAGTTCTTTGTCTATCATGTGACGGTTCGCATCAAATTCAAACCCCCCTTCCTCCTTCCATCCATCTCCGAACGCATACCATGCTGGCTCCATTTCCCCCAATTTCTTCTGAATCATAACCTCGAATTTGCAAATTCTAAAATTATCCCATCTTTGAAACTCTCAGATACAGAAACTGTGTGAAAGCGACTCGGTTTGTGTAAGAGTCCGGTCACCGATCGAGTTGCAGTAGACAGAGTCACAGTATGCTCACGCATTTCCTGAAACATGAGTAGTCTGCTCCCTATCATTCGACCATTTACCGTAACCCTTCCTCTACCGTATTCCTTTGATCCAGCCGCAGGGATCGATAAACCAATCAATAATTTGATGATTCATAGACGCGCAGACACTTCTTCACCCTTCTCTCAACTTACGCAGTTTCTAGCCGACCGAAATTGGAATTCGCGCGCTCGTTCCTATTGATAGTGGACAAAAGAGTCGGGAGCACTATCGATTGGTGATACTGTATCCCGCACTCGCGAGTATATACAGTACCTTAGATATAATTCCCCTCCCCCCATTCCATAGTGTATCGGCAATCCATCTTTTTTGTCCATCTCTCTTCGTATTTTCCCTATTCCGTATCATTTCCTTACTCAAATCTAGATAACATCAACAAAAGTTCACATAAATCTCGCACAATTATCTATTTCTGTTTTTTTTTGCTCTTCACTTTTTAATTCGGTATAAAATGGGAATTTTGTTGAATATTGCACGTAAATGTTGCCAGATCTGCTCCAACCTTGGTTCATCATAAATTGGCGCTGATCGAATTAGTTTATTTGCCGACTACCATGCAGCTTTTTCTGTCGCCCCAATCGATTTTGCGGTTTGCTTGGTTTGTTCTAATTAGAGATTCGAGAGTAGAACAGTCAATTCGATCCATAGCCACATGTTCGCCGCCCCTTCTCTTTTTCGTCTCTCCATCTCCCATTGTTTCTCATCAATTAATTAGAGAGAAAAACGAGAGAGTGCGTATAATGAAGAGAGTGTGTACTCATGATCTCACGTTTCCCCACACTCTCTCGTCGGTTAGAACGAGAGAGATAGTGTGCCAGGTGAAGAGAGCGTAGTTAAATCAGCCGGAACTTTGATCGTCCTGGAGGCGTTAAATACTTTGGCGCCCCTACTGTCCACAACAACAATGAATCAATTACTGTTACTGTTTAGGGGGGGGGGGGAGAGGGGGACACAGTCGCCCCAGCAATCATTCCTCCTCCCGATTGCGCCTTCTCTGTTGTTGCCATCTATCGATTGATGCAGCTACCGTAATCCTCGATTGTCGTTGCAGGATGACGCGGATTTCGGATGTGAGTGGGGCGGCGCCGCACGAGATCAACATCGATTCAGTCGGTCTGCAAATCGATTCCATTGGTCCCATCTCGATCAAGGTACGGTAAATCTATCGATTTTTATATATTAGAAAAAAACGCTGCAGTAGATCACAGTTTTCGGTAGAACTCCATTTACAAGTTGGGCGATAGGACGTTTTGAAACTATCGTTTAGTAACTCTCAATATATTTTTTTTCCAGGATTCGTTTGGGATACGTTTCAGAATATTTAGAAACTTTTTTATATTTTCGGGTTCCGAAACGGCAGTTCCAAAACGTGCCATCACAGTGAAATTGCGTCTTTCCCTTAATCAGCGACATGACCACGCACTGGGGAAATAATTTCGCGCCTGCGAATGCTCTTTTTATGTGCGTCATAAACGTGAAAGAATCAGAGGAATCACAGACCTGTCAAACTACGACCTTTGCAATGATCTATGAAGAATGGGAAACATTCTGTGATGGAAATTGAGTGGAACCACGCATTTTGTGAATAGCACGGGACTAATTTCACGACGAAACGAGAGAAAAACAAAGTTGTTGTATTCCTGTCGGAGAATGCGGGGGTTAACGAAATCTGCACTCATTGGAGAATGGAAGAAACTATGCTAGTATACACACAACTCATGCAGAGAGTAGAGTGCGAAATGTGAGAACACCGTCTCTTCATTCCGCCAACTCTCTTCGCCAGACAGTGTGCGAAATGAAGAGATCGTAGTCTCACATTCCGCACTCGAGGGTATTTTGAGCGGTTAATTTTTGCTCCTAAAATAGGTGAGAAAAGTAGAGAAGGATAATTTTTTTTCCTGGAGTCACGAGATTTCGGTCACTTGATTGTGTGTGTCGATCACCTAAACAAATTGATTCTCTCTTCTGATTAACACCGCCTTTGACGCGCCATTTTATTGCTTGTTAGTCAGAGGGAAATTATCAGCTGAATCGAGACATTTCACACCATTATTGCAGGACTTTTCGTCCTCAAATTAAGGGCGTAACTGGGAAATAAGGAGAGTAATTAATTAAGTAATTACAGGTAAAGGACCCCGACGCCGTCAGCGTTGCTAAAGTGAGTCAGATTTCGATTCTCCAGAACCAGAAGCTAGAGACCGTGTAAAAGTAAGAGGGGCTCTCTTATTTGTACACAGTCTCTCGCTCGTGAGCTCTTTATGGAGGTTTGGTCGCAACATGTCAGAACTTTGAATGGTCGGAACTTAAAAATTACCGAATGGTCACATTACATACGAACTTCTAGTGAGAGATGGAATGTAACGATAAGACTAATTCGTGAGACGAAGATGACTTCAATTAGCTGTGAGGGTCAAAACTCTCTCGTTTTCACATGGGTTAGAGTGGACGAGAGATCACGGGGAAACGAGAGGGTACAGAGAAAGGAGCTGCTGGTCAGAGACTTGACAATACGATTAGGGGCTCCCAGGTGGTTATCACCTCCAATCAGTGTGTTATCAGTCGTTCTTGTGGGGAGGTGCGAAGGACCTGTGGGAGACAGGAAAGGGGGAAGAAACGATCTCTCTCTTTCTCGTGCCTCTCTCTCTCTTGTAGTGTCGCTATCAGTTGTCTATTCGAGCCTGTAAGACCCCTTTCTCTCTAATGAATCTTGTCAACCTCTTCTGAACTCCATCGTCACCAGTACACTCGACATCGAATCGGGCCCATCGAAGCGTGAACTGATCACTTCCCTCCTCCTCCCCCTCCCTTCCTCCTTTCTCCCCTCTCTCTCGCCGAGAGAGCCCAGAGAATCGGATAATCGCTAGATCATAATCAGGCTATTTCTACTCGATTTTCGTCGCAACTACCACCTTTACCCGTCTCTCAGTTGCGCTTCGAGATTTGTCTCTCCGACACGTCGTCTGACCCGCCGAACTCCCTACAGTAGACTACGATGAACGACTTGGAAGCGGCTGCAGAGCCGTGCATCGCGTGCGAAGTGCTCATTGTGCCGAGGCGAGAAACGAAAGTAAGTGATGGCAGACTTACGGTGGTTAGCGACGAGTTGAGAATCACGCCGCATTGTGTAGGCGGTTTTGCTGCGCACGCAAAGTTGATCGGGAAGCGGGACAATGGTTGAGGTTGAGATACCTGTTGGATGAAACAGCAAATCACTGCTCATTTTCCCTATTGATTGACGATCTTCACTCTCATTTTCTGCTCTCTCCACTGTGTGAACTTGTCATTTCGTCTGACCTTTTCTAATCATTCTATCGTCATTGATCAATCCTCTCACTGTTTTGGCCTCATCAACATCCTAGTTCATTAGGTGCATAGGTCACGAGAGAGCTCACGGAAACGAGAGAGGAAATTGTTATCTTTCATCTTCCCCATTGATTGATTAGCGGATTAGCGGAGCCCTCCCATGTAAGAGTGAGAAACAAGTGAGAGAGTGCGAAGTTGAGCGGAAACAATAACAAATCTTCTCTTCCTACTACAATTATGACGATTGGCGTGGAATGCGGCGACAAAAAAGTGGACACACCCTGTATAGACAAAATGTGTGAGAGCAGATCAAATGGGGAGAACGGCAGGGAGAGAAAACTCCTTTTGATGAAAAATGTAGATCGAGAGGAGATTATCCCACAGAGTAAACGAAAGAGGAGATTAGATCACCTATTTTCTACTTCTTCCCCTCTCGTTCATTAGTGATTCATAATTGTGTTTCTCAACTTTTTCGAAAGACTTATAAGTCACTTACCGTATCCCCGCAGCACATTATCGCCTCAAAATAGATCTCGAAAACAAGACGCGAATTCAAAAGTGCACAATCATTATTGTGCCAAGTCGGATGTATCTTATCATTCATCAAGCTATCTCACTATCTTTATCCCCCTTTCCTTTCCCCCCCCCTAACCAATCAATGAGCTGCGGATCCCCCACTAACTTGTCCACTCTGCTTACCACTCTCGTATATGGTATCTACGCGCTTTGGCTCGCCACGAATTCATGTCGACAAGGACCTCCCACCCACCGTCATCATACCACCAATCAGAAAAGAAGATGCGCAAAAGGTAAATTATAGCAAAATTCAAAAGATCTCAACCGATTTTCCTGTTCCGAGAGTGTGTCAATGCGCCGCCCTGTCTGCTCTCACCAGTTAGCGGCGGAATTGCACCTCGTATTACGCTCGGAACAGAGTATTTTCAAACAACGTGGAACTTACTTTGCCATTGTTTTCATACGTTTTCATGATTGTAATATTCATGTTTGTGTGAGTAATCGATAGGCGGGATCGTTATCTCCGACTCTCTCGTCTCTCCGATTGATTGACCCTCTCATTGCTCGTTTTCCACCTCCATTTGTATTTGCTCCTGACCATCGCACTACTTTACAGATCAGTGGTGGCTCACCGTTACGTTTCGTTAGACTTAGAGCAGACTCAGGATTACGCAGCAGGTTCGTCATTTGAATAGCTCGTTTCCCTAGGTAAATGGCTTCATATAACAAGATTACGCAATTTGTTGGTGGATGCTAGGATGACGTGTGCTTAGTTTCACTCTCCTGAGTCGACTGTCCATTCTCGCCTCTCTCTTAGCGATGGCGAACGCAATTCGACGGAGGAATCGAGATGAGCTGCGAGTAGGCGAAGATGTGATGGCACGCGAACCAGAGTTCGACTTTGGTTCTGTCGGCCCCCATGCTCCCATTGTGTATCTCGGAGGTGCAAGGAAACGACGAAACAGTGCCGGAGACGAAGAGGAGGAACCACTCGTTGAGGTCAGCCACTATCGATTTCTCCCTGATCGTCGTCACGAACAGAACATTTGGTTACGGTTACTGGTCGGATTGATTGTTCTACCATCGTGTTAATCTTGTTGTATCTATCGTTGTCATTGAATAAAGTTGCAGTAATCAAGTTTACGCAAGGGCTGCAAAATAGGGGAAGGGTAGTGCAAGGGGTGTTGTGTTTCAGTCAGAAAAGAATGAAAATTCGGTAAATGTTCTAATTTCAGTGTGAGCCCGTGGATCCATCAAAGTCATGGTGGCAGCGAACTCGGGAAAATCTCGATGGAGACTTCTCATCAATAGCACTTCTTCTGTTTTTGTACATGCTACAGGTGAAATTATATTTCTTCCTCACTTCTAACGTAGTAGTTCAGTTGGATCTCTTACAAATTATTAAAGTGAATAACAGTACTTTATATTTTTTGTGGTATAAAGATACTATTAATAATAATTATAATATTTGTAGGGAGTTCCTCTGGGTCTGATCGCTGCAATTCCTCTCGTTCTACAAGACAGAGGAGTGACACTCGGACAGCAAGCAGTCTTCTCATTTGCTTACTGGCCATTCAGGTACGAGGAACTCTTCTATAAATACGAGATTGAAAATAGGAAAACTATCAAATTATCAAGCCCCTTCTTTAAACTTCTATTATGGAAATACACCGTTTTGTGAGAGGGCAATGCATTTACATCTCATTATTTCTGCCGGGGGCACATTTTTTTCTAACGGAATCAGAGTCATAGGTCAAATGGGGTTTTCGCAGCCATTTCGTGCAGAAATGCCTTAAATCGTGTGCTGAAGTGCATATTGCCCAATTTTCGATAAGTTTGACAAAAAAAGGAGCCAAAAATGCATGAAACATTCAAAATTGTCGTGTGCCGACATGGTCTGGACGCCATGCAGAAGTGCCTATCCTCGCTAGCGAGAACCTATTTGACCTATGATCAGAGTTATAGTAACGTGTGCAAACAACGGTCGTACTGTTTCACGTTCCACTTTCTAATTTCTGCTGACTTTACACTAACACACTTCTGTTGATCGCTTTTAGTTTATAGTCAGCACACTCTAGTGAAAGCGCACACAAAATGTATCTATTAGTGTGTCTGTGTTTCGCCTGCACGATTCTAGAGCGAATCGCAACCAAATTTGTAACTCAGAAGATTATCTGAAACTCGCATCTCTTCCGGTTGACTGATTTTGCGACTTTTTAGTAACTTGTACCGAACAGAGATGCCAATCTATGATGGTTGGTCAATTACATAAACGAGCAATTTCCTGGTGCTGAATCTGAGTATTTGATGGCTGCTAATCGATAAATATTGCAGTTTGAAGCTGCTATGGGCGCCGATTGTCGATTCTCTGTACTGGCGAGCGATGGGAAGGAGGAAATCGTGGATGGTACGATTTTTTTAGAAAAAAATAATATTATTTTTTGTTTGATGGATGCTAGCATATGTCAAATAGGTTCTCGCTAGCGAGGAAAATTACTTCTGCGTGCCGCCCGAAACATTTTTGCATGCGGAAAGTTTGCGATGTGTTCATGCATTTTCACTCTTTTTCGATAAATTTATCAAAAAAATAGTGCAATATGCAGGTCGGCACACTTTTTAAAGCATTTTTGCAAGAAGTGCCTGCGAGAACCCCATTTGACCTATTGATGCTATATAAACTCGCTGAGAAAAAACTGCAATAAGTATGTAGAAAAACACAACTTGTGTCGATGCGAGGATAAAAATCAAATTATGCAAATAATCGATATCAGGTTCCGTGCCAGTATCTCATCGGATTGTTCATGCTCGTCCTCTCCTACAAGGTTAACGCCATCATCGGAGAAGCTGGTATGCGTTAATATTTAATAATTTTTCGATATTATTTGGGTATCCATACATTGTATAATTTTCTAATCATAGACCAAAATGGTATGTTCCATGAAGAATTTAAAATGTGTTATTTTTAGTCTGTAACGCTTGAAACGGGTCAATTATCAGATTTTGGCGCTTGCAAAACCATCTTAAACTCAAAATGTAGAAAAAAATTTTTTCCAACATTTTATATTTTCAAAAATATTTTCGAAAATATTTTTGAAACTATTTTTCCCCAATTTTGTGTTTGGCTGAAAGCCCATGTCCGATTACGTCAGAAAAATCTGCAGACGCTTGGTAAAAATCTGCAGCCAGGATAATAAACCAGGCGCAAACCCGAAATGATGTCTGCGTTTGTTCCCTGGAACATACCTTTTGGTCTATGTTTCTAATGATACCGTTCACATGATACAGCTGAAATCGGCACTTGCTTAGTCCCACTTGTCGTTCCTGCAATCACAATACGTTTTTAATCCTTCACTTGCACTCGCTCTAGTAAATTGACGGTATTTGGCTACCTTCAGTATTTCCCTGTTCATCACCCCCCCCCCTCAGAGTTCTTGAGTGACAGAGCTAGTAAGAGAAGATCACTATCCGTATGGTTGACCATGCTGCATCGGCCAAAAGGCTATGAACCAAAGAGTTCATGCGGAGTACCACCATACAAATAAGATGTTTAACAATTTTTTTCACCTCTAAAAGGCAAAATGCTGCCAGTACCTTGGATCGTTCATTTTGGTCTATGATATGCTATGATCTACCCATCTACCACTCTTCAGATGCTGATCACGGTCCCGACGTCGTCTTCCTCATGATGGTCTTCCTCCCTCTCAATTTCCTCGCCGCCACTCAAGATATCGCAGTCGATGGATGGGCACTCACCATTCTATCGAGGTACGGTAATAATAATAACTTATCTACGCCCGACGTGCAACAGGATTTGAAATTTGATAGGAAATAAGGGGATGATATGGGGAGACCGAATTTCACTTGAGGGGACGGAGGACTTTGGGTAATGTGAAACATACGGTAGTGCCTGTTGTATCGTACCTGTTCTTTGCTCCTCTGCATGCCGTTTGTGCATGCCATGCATGATTCAGCCAACTATTGGAATTGACTCACAGAGTAATCATTTTATACCGTAATGCGATTAACGTTTTTCTCCCTAGAGAAAATCGAACTAAAGACTCTGCAGAGCTGTCTGAATAATGTATTGGCGTGCCCCGCTTGTTTCCCGAAATTAGAGTTTTGCTCCATGCATCCATAGTTCGAAAGGATGCGTTGCGGCAAGTCGAAAATGCGGATTGGGTTTGTCAAAAATGGCAATGAAAACCCGAAAATGCGGGTTGGGTTTTCATTTTTTTTCAACAAAAATTCTCAAAATGCGGGTTGGCTTCGTCGTATTTTATGTACCTTTCGACCTATGAATGCATCCTTGCGAGATTATGGTTGCACTACCATCTCAAGTTTGTTTGAGGCATTGGTCATCTATTGGTGTGCCATTTTCGGCTTTTTAATTGACTCAAAAAATAAGTGTTAACCTCGTTCTGCGATGATTTATTTTTCTTGACGTTGCCATTTACAAAAAGAATTTCGGACGCTGTTGAGCCATCTGTATAATATATTGGCTGGCCCCGCTTTTTTCGAAATTTGAGTTTTGCTACATGCATTCTTTCGAGATTATGGTTGCACTGTCATCTCAAATTTGTTTGTGGCTTTGGTTTTGCTGTTGGAATTTCACCTCTTTTTTTCGTAAAAATAAACATTACGAAAGTGATGGAACCATCAAAAAACAATATTTATAGAAAAAAATATAATGCGTACATTGTCAGGAAGAACGTTGGCTATGCGTCGACGTGCAATGCCGTCGGTCAGACAGCCGGAGTTTTCCTCGGAAACGTCGTCTTTCTCACACTCGAATCCAAGGATTTCGCCAATCGATTCAGATCCGTCCCTCAGGATACGGGATTTGTCGATCTGGCCGGTACGTTTCAATTCAGTGCTTCATTACTTATTTATTGATGTAAATCCAACGTATATTTTTTTCGGTAACGAGGTGGAGATGACATGGCACATGAACTTCCTTTAGTGGCTAGCGTACTGAGACGTGACATTTGTTTTTTTTCTTTCTCTCGGAACCTTCAAAGACTCGTGACGCTTCTCGTATCTTCCTCTGTACAAGATGCCTCATTTAAATGGTGAAGGAAGGAAAACTAAAGGCAAACTTGAGACTGCACGGTCAAAACAGTCCTCTTTTGAATAATTTTACAACGTCTCGGAAAGTTTCCAGTAAATTTCATACTCGACTCTGGAAATTTATTTACTTTGGCACACTGTTACTTTGGTTTTATTTATGTTTTAATTCTCTATTTTCGAAGGCGTGGGAGAAACGTCATTTCACGGGTTTCGCTCGTTTTCCAACAGTCGTTTGAGATGCAATCCAATTATAGAGGGATGAGAGAGAGAGAGACTTTTCTGGTCTTTCTGACGGGTAGTGATAGTTTAGATTGCACTTGAGAGGGAACAGTGTGATGGAATGGGGCATTGCATCTGTGAGAGAGTGGGCGAACTTGAGAGAGTACAGGCAATTACGGGGGAAAGAGGGGGTGAGCAGGCGGGAATTGTTTCATTCCATCGTGTTTCGGTCGACCAGTCTATTTCTGAATGGAGTGCGAGTTGATTCTCGAGGGAATTGGGAAAAGATTGAGAGAAAGAAGGAGGACATTGCAAAAAGGAGACGAATGACCATTGAAATGGACGAAGGGAACTGATAAGATCGAGTCCAGTTGCAGTGCATAGAAGTGCTCTATTTAGTTTTCATTACCTAATAAAGGGACCTGGTACTGCGAATGAAGTGAATTTCAGATTAAAGAGAATTTTATTCCGATTCGAACGCAAAAAACCGCATATTTTTACGATTTTTTTTTGAAATTAGTTATGAATTTTCAAAGATCCCGTTTCAGGCCAGAATGATCCGGCGCTACTGTGTTTAGCGGCTAAACACAGTAGTGCCGGGTCATTTCAGCCAAAAATGAGACCTTTGAAAATTCATAACTAATTTTAAAAAAATCGTAAAAATATGCGGGTTTTTGCATTCTAATCGGAAGAAAATTATCTTTGATCTGAAATTCACTTCATTTGCAGTACCAGGTCCCTTTAAACGGTTTCTGTTTTAGACTATGAAACACACATAGGTGAAATCAGATTCTCACAGGTGTTACGAAGTAGTGCGTAAAATCACGTGCATAAATGCATATTGCATAATTTCGGATAAATTGATCTAAAAGGGAATGCATAAATGCATATGCAAGAAATGAAATGCATGAAAATATTTATAAATTTCCGTCTGCCGAAGTGGTTCGAACGACGTGCATAAGTGCTTTTCCTCGCTAGAGATAACCAATTTGACCTATGGAAACATCCCTCCGCGAAGCCTATTTTTAGCGATTGTTTGTTGGCACGGTTCAACGCCCCCTTCCCTCCGGGTCTTTTATCATCCGATTAGTCGTTATCATGATAGGTTCTTGTGTGCCCTCATTTCCTCTCCCTCAGGCATTGATATCGATTGGTTGATAAGATCAGAGACACAATGAGTGTGAATATCACCATTTACTCGTCGTTTTTGAGAACAATGAGAATGCGATGAGAGGAGGAGTCGATTTGGGTCTGAATTTGGCTCGAAGTCGAGATGGATCGGATATCGATTGATTTGGGGGAAGGGTACTCACACTGATTGGAAATGGCAGGCAACAACACAAACAATAATCGCATACAATCGGGGGTTTTCACTGAGCAAATAGCGCTCCTCTCCCCTCTCGTTTTTGGGTCCAAAGTAATTAGTAGTTGGAAAAGAAGTGGGAAAGAAAGCATTGAAGCAAGTGGTTGAGATCGATCACGGACAAGTTTGGTTTCTGACAGAAATTGGCGCTAGACGGGAATGCATTACGGGTCTCGGATGGAATTCTCTAGCTTGACGGGTTACTAATTATCGATTGATCGATAGACTGATCAGCAAGTTCGCCCAATCCAATAGTACGTGTCGAACAGCATCATTTCGCAGCTGAAAATAGTGGGATGAAAACAGAAACCGAACTTGATCTATCGATCGGCGCGTTCAAAGGTGAACGCTTTTGGAGATATCACTTTCAACGGCGGAAATATGATCTATTGAGAGGATGAGAGAGTGTGCAGATTGGAGAGAAGGTAGAGAGTTAGAGGTACTCAGACCAGGAAGAGAGAAGAGTGAGGGAGGTTTGCTGATTTGTAGACGAGAGTCTACTATTGGATAGATGGGAAAGTGAGTGTCCAAAAAACATTTAACTCAGCGATTGAGAAGTTCAAACTGGGGTATGAAAGATATTGCGATAGTAAATGATTACGGTACCTGGTGTTACGATGTTCATCGTAGACTGCAGACATACCGTATCCACCCCTATCGGATACGATTACAGCACTCCACCAATTGCCGAATCGAGTCTCGGCTTCTTGCTTGAGATATCTGGAAGAGATTTGATTATCGATTGAATTGCCTGATTCAGGGATAGGGAAGCGAGCTCCATTTGTGTTTATTTACACTAGATGCGCGCACCGTTGAGCGCCGTTTAGATTTACGAGCGGTGATTGATGCAGATTTAGTGGTATTTACACCTTTACTATCGCATGCTATTGCAGGAGAAAATGATTTATTAGACGGTCAAAAATTTTTTTGTGGGAATCGAATAGAGTAGATCTGATATTATAGTTGAAACTAAATTAAAATCGCTGCTCACTTTGCTTGATAGCTGTACTGATGGGGGTACATGCCGATCGTTTCCAATATCAGTTCCCGTAATTTGAGCGATTTACAATTGTCATCTGGAATTTCGAGTTTCAAGAATGGATAAATGATTTTATCTTGTTATGAAATTGGGAAGATAAGTGCTTACGTTGAGCTCGCATGGTATTGGCGGCGTTTAGAGTGAGGACGAGGACTATGATGATAGAGACTAACCTGAATGACGTTGAACTTAATTTAGGCTTATTCGCTCTACTCTTCTCTTGACTAGAAAACATAGACCGACAAAATAATTAGAAGAAGTTGAATAGAATATTACCTGGTCATGGTGGCTTGGAGCTAGATTCGAGTGTTTCTGGTGGGTGGAAGAGAAAGGGTTTGGAGATGTGTCTCAACACACTCACTCACTTACTCGTATCACACGCACCAGATGAGACCCCTTCTGGTCGAGTTGAGTATCACTTGAGTGTGCAAGCTCCGCCCCCTGAGGGTGGAGGGAGGAGAACCCTAGAGAAAGAGAGAGGGACGGGAGAGGGAGTGGCTCCGCCCACTTTGAGGGGGTTGGAAGGAAACAGTGTGGGGGGAAGCACTGTTTCGGACAATACTGATATCAATCAACCAATTTATCATATCATGTATTCGCTCAGATGAGGATGGGTCGTACGGATATGATTTGAGTTTAAAAAAATATAAACACGCCCTAAGATTCTATTGAGAACGAATAACAACTTTTTTTTTAAATCGCAAGTTTGTAGAAGTATATTTTGCAGGTTTCGTGTTCTTCTGGGGCTGCGTATTCATAGTCTCGACGACTCTTGTGTGGATATTCAAGAAGGAAGTGGACAATTCAGTCACAACCAGGTGAGAAAAAGGAAATAATTAATTGTGAGAATAGAGTTGACGATTTACATGAGGTACGTGTACTGGAGTTTGGTAGAGGTGTTAATGTTTACGCGAACCCTATGGTTTAATGTGAAAATGCCTACAGACGACGCACTTGGCACCTTGAGGTTTCGGGGTGAAATCAAATTTGACGTGATCCTTAAAGTTCGATACTTCCGTCTCATACCTCAGTAGGGTCTATATTTTTGCCCCAAGTAAAGTGGCATTGCCTGCGATCTATAATGTAGATAGAGCGTTTTCTTACGTTGCATTCATGAGTCGTATTATTTTTTCTCTTTACTTTATTCTGCGAAGCACAAAGACACAAGATGCGCTCGTCACCTTGATGTTTCAGGATGAAGTAAAATTGGGATCTCTGAAATGTTGATAGTCCTTGCTACACCGGATGATACGTTGTCTACGATCTATTCTTTAGATCCAACGTTTTTTAAACGTTGATGACTCATATTCTCTCTATTTCCTTTGCTCCTCATCTCGTCATGGCTGCGAGCGGAAATTGAGCGCTGCGATAGACAGACATTTAGAAGAACAGCATCATCAGAAATGTGCTCAAATTGATGACAGCTCGTTGCGCGGCTCGCGATTTGACGGGTTTGGATGGGATGGAGAAGAATGAGAAGGAAGAGGAGAGGGAAGAGGGGATATTCCGAGCGATGTCTGGCAGAAAAGAACTGAGAATGATGTGATGGAGATGCAGAGTAGAGGGAATAGAAGAGAGCGGGGGAGGGGACGGATTTATAATGAACAAGGATTGATGGGCTGAGGAAGGACAAAGTCAAATGTTGCGCAGTTCGGGTTTGGGAATAAATGTGAGGCAGGAAATGACGTGGAGAGTGAGGGCGTGGGAGAATATTCGAGGGAATGAGAATGGAGTCGGCAGTCTTTGTTAAACGATGAAATTGATTGGACATTTTGGAAATATTTGTGGCAAGATTCTGCAATGTTCTACGATTGCAATGAAAAGCGTTTGTAAAACGGTGATATTGCTGAGATTTTGGAAATATTTCTGGCAATACAGCGATTTTTAATGATTGCGTATTGATGTGGCAGTAAATTCAATGTTCGTGTCTCTTCAGTAGTGTTGTAGGCTCGGGCGTTATCCTTCGACTAATTGCTCTAGAAGTAGTCTCGAGCTCATTATGAAAAATAATTAGGTAATGGGAGTTAGTCTATTACATTTATAAAATGATACGAACACACAAAAAGTCAAAATGGTAGTTCCTGTGTTTACCAAAGCGAGAGAGCGGGCAACAGTGAGAGGGTCGCGTACGTGCCTGTGTGGTAAACAACGGAAGTCCGTCATTTGATTTTTTGGTGTGATCGTATCATTATATAAATGTAATACCTAACAAACACCACTGTTCAGTGAGGAGCCTGATTCTGACGATGGCGAGCTCGAATTGGGCATCGTGGAGACGTATTCGGTTCTGTGGCAGATTCTCAAGCTCAAGCCCATGATCTGGATGATCGTCATCTATCTCACTGGAAAGGTACGGTGGAATGGTTGCAGATTGCTGTAGTGTTGCCAGTTCGGCGTTGGTGCAGGCTTTACGGACCCCTCGCTTTGCGAGGCCGGAGAGGGGGAGTGTGCCCCGCTTTACGGACACCGAATCGGCAATCCTAGATTACGGTGCCTGGCGAATAATTTATTTGTTCAGTTTGCGTTCGCCGCCACTGACGGTATCACTGGATTCCGTTTGATTGGAATGGGGATGCCGAAGGACACACTCGCTTCGTTCGGACTCTTCCTCACGCCCTTGCAGGTGAGAACAATGATCGAAGGTCTTACGGAAGGCGTTAGCATAAGTGTGTATTCTTGCATTATCTCATTTTTTTAAACAAAAATTTTCGGCCTTCAAATATAATATGAATAGTTGAACCTCTCAGTTTCTGCAGTATTATCGCACCAATGAAGCATGCATGATGCGCCGGGTAGATAAAGAATTTTAAAATTGACTAAAATATTTTCTTTATTTTCAGATTCTTCTTCCGTGGATGATCGGAAAGTGGACTGCTGGCCCGCGACCTCTCAACATCTTCCTCTGGGCTTACCCTTATAGGTGAGTAATATTTGATCTTTTTTATGTATGTTCTACAATTTTACCCAAGCTTCTTTACCGTCAGTTGAGCTTCCGTGTTCCCTTTCGTTACATAAGCTCTGTTTATATTGAGTATACAAATTTTTCATCTCTTTTCCTCCGAAAATTCGAAATTCTGAATTTGAGAATCCTGGTGGGTCTCGTCTTCGCTGCTCTCGTCTATTTCACTCCCGGTCTCAAGATTCCCGACAGCAAGGTTGGAATATCGATTGATCCTCACTCATATTTTCTTGAATACACTCGCACTCGGAAACGTTTGAAACATATGCTTCGGTCTTTTCTCAAGTTTCTGAAACGCCATGAAAACAATGTATGTAGAAATAACACGTGAAATGAGCTCTTCAAAATTAATTCTAGATTTATATTTAAAAGAAACATTTCGCAGGACTTCTACATGTCTTTCTACTTCATCTGGATCGCCGCCTACATGTTCCATCAGGTAAAACATTCTTTCCCTTGCGAAACAGGGTTTCACATCTCTTTTTTAAATTTCCCGGTGAATCATAATTGATAGGTATTTGTTTGAACACTGCGGAAATCAGTTCCTTGTCCCGTCTGACTCTTGAAACTAATATTTAATTCAATATTTTGTGAGAGAAAAGTACAGACATTTGGCCAATCTCACTTACTTTTATTCCAAAAAACATTTTCTGTCGAAATACGGGAAATTTCTGAAACGTAAAATCTGAATTTGCAGGTTGCGACGTACTGCATGTTCGTCTCCACGATGGCTTTCAACGCACAGATTTCAGACCCGCGAATCGGAGGTGAAAGAGGGGGGGGGAGGGACTGCATACTCGAATCGAGTGACGACAAACCAGTCGTATCACCGTTTCAAGTATGACATTTAGTGCCTTTCGAAAATCTTTGCCACTAATGGTGAAAACGGGTTTCCTTGATCAAACATATTCACATTATGTATTTCGTGATTACGCTTTTCGGCGTCCATTTTGTTCGTTTTCTTTTTACTGAATGTATCTCAAGTCGCACCTCTCTGCAGGCACCTACATGACACTGCTGAACACGATATCGAATCTGGGAGGAAACTGGCCCGTCACACTCATTCTCTCCATCACTGACCATTTCACGTGGAAGAACTGCCACGCAAAGGGAACCGAAACGTGAGTGGATACGGCAGGAATGGTGTGGTCGGTGGGAAACGTCGACCGAGCACACGTAATGAGAAAGTGAACGAATTTGGGAGCAGCAGATGGAAACGTCGACTGGGCACACGATACAGTAAGCCCTTTGCAGTGTTCTCTTCTCGTGCAGCACGAAGGCTGCTGCAGACCAATGTTCGGCTGCAGGCGATAGCTGTGATGTGAACATCGACGGATATTACTTTGGAGGTGAGTGTGGTGTGCAGGGCGACGTTTTAGGGCACGGTAGGTACACCACCTTTCTTCGCTCCTAGCTTCAAACATTTTTGAACCCACATGGCGACAATGTTTATGTGAATTTATTCCTTGAAAGTTTATGGGATCCGCTAATAATAATTGCAAATAATAATAATTTGCAGTGGCGTTGTGTACGATCGTGGGTCTCATTTGGTACAAGCTTCTCTTCTCGAAGATCAAGTACATCCAGAAAATTCCTCGCAAGGAATGGCACGTCATCAACAAGAACAATTAATGGCGCAGTGCCAACTAGCCAGTCCAGCAATCCGTCACACGCGGTTTCGCTCCTCGGTTTCTAATCCCCCCTTCTGCAAGATTTCGCCGTATGGCAACCTGTCGCATGCATCTCAACTGTGCAATTAAACTGTCGTCCACTTTCTCCTAATCTGCTAGTAGGTCATTTATCGTTCCTCTCGTGTACATAGTTTATCGATTTTCGATTGTAGTGGTACCGTATACCTTATTTATCTAACTTCTCTTTCCTTTCTTGTTCCCACAGTATCTAGTCGCTCCAGCTAGTCGGATTTGATTGTTTTACATTTCTTCCTAAAGCCACAGTAAGCATATTAAAGAGCTTGGCTCTTTTTTCCTTTTTTTTGTAAGAGTTCTGACATAATGTGCGGATTTTGTAGATTATAGTTAGATCAAATATCAGAGAGATTTTGAGAGTTGTAATTATATTCTTCTTCGACTGTCTTTATCCCTATGCTTTTCCTGGTTGTGATATACACCGTGCATCGTTGTTTCATAAGATATTGATGTATCATCGTGTCTCCACGTGCCCTTCTATCATATTTCCTTCACCCACCACAAAGTGAAAACGAGTTACGCGACCCCTTCCGACCCCCACTATTTCACTTGTCCCTCCATCTACCACCTTCTTTATCGATCGACCCCCTCCATCAACTGTGATGAATCCTACCGTATCCCCCTTCCATCGCCACCCTCTCCTTGATTTGATCTTTATCGATCGATGTGTTGTGTCTATCGACTGTATTCGGTTGAAAATGAACGTTTAGCGTGATAAAGCAATACAAAGTTTATACAACGAAATTTGCGTGAAATTAAATGTTGAGAATATCATCAAATGATACCTAAAACAGTAATCGTTAGCGCCGAGTTATTTTGTGTGTGAGATCAATCAAAGAGTTATTAGGGATTCAAAGTGGATAGTGTGCGGTAGTTACAGAGTGCTACGGTAGATGACTTGTTACGATACTTTACTTGGGGCAAGAATCGATTCTGTCCTTGGCGACTTGATCAACTGAGGGGCAACGAACGGGGAACTTGGCGACTCCTTCCTTATCCTGAAAGTGATTTCGTCACTACTAGGTAATTTAAGAGAACCCCGATTGCGCTATTTCTCTCTAAATTCCGATTGATTGCGTGACCAACAGTAGAAACCTCGTGACTAATTGCGCAAAAAATAAATCGGTTATCCTAATGCGACATCATTGAAGGCAATTGACGAATGTGATTACATATCTATGGGCGAAATGATTGAACTATTAAGGATACTTTTCATGTAGTTTCCGGATAGAAATGACTCGGTTGTTTGGGCATTTGAGTTGAAACGAGGGGGGGTGAGAGGAGCAAAGGTCGTTAGGGTATGCAGTTATTCACGTTAACTCGAGAGTTGCACTAGGCAGTAATTGTTAGTAGTAATGTGATGAGAAACAGCAACAAACCAGCTCGTCAATGGTCCAAATACCGATATTCTTATCGCAAATGTAGGGAGTGACGATAGATTCGAAGACGGGCTCACCTTAAAATTGATAAGAATTTAGATAGAGTTATATATGAATTTGAATAGAAAAAAGTGACTCACCAGCTAGGATTCCGCCCGCTTTCTGATCCACAGTCGCATTCTTGCAAGTGCCCACCTGCAATTTTTTATTAGCGCCGTTTAGTAAGAATCGTCGGACCACCGCACGCTCGCCCTCACCATGACATAGTTGTCGCGCAGGTGGACACGCACAATTCGCTGCACGTTGCGCTCGACGCACGACGTTCGGCATTCTGAAATATAATATATTATGGTTCCATTTAATTTTATGCTCAATTTTCGAGAAGCAAATTAGGAAAATTTTTGAAACTGTTCTGAGAGAGTTCCCATCGTCCGACCAGATAACGAATTTCACAGAGATCAATTTAACCTTAACTTTTGCAATAGGAATTACTGAAGATATTTAGTTATTAACGGAATAATTTCGCTAATTAATATAATTACCTCCAACACGACCGCCCTCGACGTAGAGCAGCACTGAAATGGCGGCCAGAAGGCAGAATGAGAGAGCGGACGACATTTTATCTGCGATGATCTATCATTAGACTAAAAAATCGATGGGAGCAGGAAAAAATCACGACAATTGTCTGCAACGCGCGATAAAAGAGTGGAACGGTTGAGTGAATCGAAGAATGGGAAAATAGTGGGACTATTTGTAGAAAATTGTAATTCTGGACACGGTAATTCACGGTTGATTTGGTATCATGACGGCTCCTTTTTACTCCCAATCTCTCATTTGACCTGATGATATACACGGGTCGGCCAAAACAGAAAGGGTAGATTCGTTTTTGTGCACTCTTAATTGTGAGGGTGGTGATATTTACGGGTTGTGCGACGATGAAATCATGTAGGGCGAATCAGTGAGTGAATCAACTAGAGTGCGACAGGGAGGAAATGGAAGAAAAATGATCTTTCCTTTTTTTAATACTTTCAGAAGTGTATCGAAATTGTGCATAGAATATAGTGCCTTGTTGTTTGATTCTAACGAAACTAAGTAAGCGCAAGAAGTGACGGTTAGACAGCTCGAATAAGTTTCTTGAGAGTCTGAGTGAGAGAAAAATGCGAAGTAGAAAGGGCGGGAACATGCGAGCTTTTAGGTTGAATCCCATGAGGAAATGAAGTTTGCAAATTGTGTCAGCGGTTTTTCAATGCGGTTTCGAGAGAGGAAAGTGTGACTTAAGTGAATGGAGAGAAAGTCTGAGAGAGGTTTGAGAGCTAGCGGCGAACTCATCGAAATGCAAGAGGAACTGAGTGGACGAATGATCGAGTATTGAACTGCCGAGTAATTAGGCTTACACAGTTTTACGCGCTAGTTCCTCCCCCCAAATGAAGGAAACAACGGTGGAGATACAAAGTAAGAAGATACAAAGAGTATATGACAGTAACTGAGTGTATCTGTGGTTCTGATACTGGAGGGAATTACTATGAATCAATCAGTGGTCTGAATACCTATGCGAAATTCCTACTTGATCAGAGCCTCCAATGCGACAATATTGTATTGTAATAAGTGCTTAACTGACATTGAAGCCAGGCGAAACGAATAGAACTGGGCATTACAGATCAGGAAGGAGTCAGACCAGGAGAGTAGAAATGAATTTCCGACTAGATTTGGAGTAGCTTTACCCGACCTAGTGGAAGTGTAAATTGAAAGAACGGAATCATCGAAGTGAATTGGGATGAGGAACTAGTTGAGTGACCTATAGAAGAAGAGACTTGTTGTATGAGAGCAATTGACACTTGTTCTGAAGGGAGATCTGGTTATGGAAAAGTAGAGAAGATAGATAGATTATCGGGAGAGATAAACGGTACGGAACGGCACGCGAGAGTACAGTGAGGAATTGAGTTTAGTACTATGTTAGAATCCGCCTGTTTACCTTTTCACAAATTAAATTTCTTGTGCATTTCTCTGATGAGAGAAACAATTAATGAAGTAATTGTAGATGGGCGATAGAGAGGAAATCGAGGAGAAGAGAAATGTGGAAAGGAGAAAAGTGAGATATCAGAAGTTCGTCGCTGTCGAGGTGATCTTTGATCTTTGATCTTTAGAAAGCAATGACAGCATCTAGGTTTGTATGTATTATTTTCATCACGATGTAAATGGTGAAACGGATAGTGAAACAGTTGCAATGTAGTGACGAAACGAGATCAATTTGGATGGAAAGAGGGGCGAAACGAATGAGGAACCATTTAGGTTTGATTCTCCCTTCTAAATAGAGTAGGTAAGTAATTGAAAGTGAGACGATGCGAGGGTGGTGATCGATGAGAGATATTTGTATGAATTGACGCTGATCTCTTAGTTGCGAAAATAAGAAGTTTTAATGAATTATCTGTTACCGAGCAACTAAGCGCACTTCATGTCGCTTATGTGACAATTCTGAAACGTGTTTGCGGCAGTCTGATCATAAATGGATTGAATTGAACTCAATAATGATTGAAAATCAAACTCATTTTACAACTAGGATTGTATGTAATAGTGGAAAGATCTTGAATTTTCTGTGCATGGTAATATTGAATATTCATAACTGTATCATTTCCTTGCAGGAAATTCTTGCCGAATGGACGCAGGTGCATCGAGTGCCCGGAGGAACTCTCTGCACGATGCACGAACTATACAGGCGATTGAAGGAGAAGGTGAGAGGAGATTACGTCATCACTAAGCAATCGAGAGGAGAGAGTGGCTGATAGCAGCATCTTAGTCATGTTTATTTTTTCTCGACAAATAAAAACGCTTTTGTTGTTAATTGTATTCCCAACCAGGTTAGGGATTAAAGCAGAAAGTGAAACGAGAATTCCACTAGAAATAGAAGGACCTGAAATGGTCGAAGCCGTTTCAAATTCGATGTGCATTCTCTCATTTCAGTCATCTTCTCTGCTCTCCTCACTAGAGGATCTCGCTGATTTCATCTCCTCCCATCCTCATCTCTTCCGACGGAATTGTGATACTGTAAGAGTGAATATTCGAGAGGAGAGGGAGAGATTCATTCGAGTTGTCAGGTGAGAAGAGCGGGACTTGCTGTTAGTGTTAATTACCTTGTACGAAGTGTTATTGAAAAGGAGGTGTGTGAACAACGGCATAGGTGAATTAGTGTTTTGGATTGCCCAGAAAGGGCGAGGATTCAACCGACGGCAGTGACGAGTACTTTTTGAACTCAATTGAGAAAAAACAAGTATTGATTAAAAAGTTCTTGAATTGGCATAAATCACTTGCGCCACGGGTGATCAGCGTTTCATCATTATATGAAATGCGAGTTTTAGAGATGCTTTCAATGGAACTCAGCAAAATTCTTCACCGATATACGGATCCAAAATTACTAATTAAATAATTGCTAATCTTTCAGATTCGTTCACGACGCGTCGAATGCTGTGAGTGTCGCTGAACTCAAGCAGAAGTTCAATGATGAGATTCGTGAGAGAGGAGAAATGACGAGAAATTCGTCACGAGATCCATTCCGAACCACCGTAGTGTGGACATCGATTGGACGGAGAAATGGAGAGGGAGTGTTCAGTGTTGATGGAGGTCAGCCAATAATATTGTGTAATTAGGAAAGCTTGTAGTTGTGACAATAAATAATTATTTTTGCTAAATTGTTAGATCAAATGCAGTAGTAAGAGGGATGTTCGTCAATCCAACCAGCGACATTGGCGATTCATCAGAAATATATTTGTTGGAATATGTCGAAACTCTGATTCTCTCTTACCGGACGATCCATAAACTGGATATGCCATAAGTACAAATATTTATATGTTTTTTTGTTCAGACTCTATCTCTCTCACACCTGAAGCGCTGCTGAATGAATCGTTTTTCGACGATGTGAGTGCATAATTGTCTTGGCTTTGTCTATTAGAAGACTGGAACTAGAATATTAGATTAGAAGTCAAATAATTTAAAATACAAATTGATATTGTCAGATCTATCTCAACTACAACGACGAGGTCGTGCGAAGGCAGCAGTTGAGAATGGAAGCGGCTGTTGAGGTGAGAAGGATTGCATATGAATGATGCAATTGGAAGAGAATTGCTAGAACGAGTAGTGGTACGCTTGTCGTCGAGTCTCAGAGAGTAGTGAGGGGTTGAATATGGAAATGAGCAACTTGTTGTACAGGGCGAAGAGACGGTGAGGAAGCAGATACAGTGCAACTCCACTCAAGTTACGCTGTTGGGAATGGTGGAAGAGGTGAGGGGAAGGAATTCAATTCAATTCATTTATCTCAGCAACACATATGAACTGTGTGGGAGTGTATAGATAGATGGTTGTTTACTTGTAATGAGGTACGGGGGAGGAAGATGAGATGGAGTAGACATTGCGACTCTAATTTTCGTTTCTGTAGTTACGTTTAATGGGAGATCTGGAATGAAATGAGATAAATATGCGCTCAGGTGAAGCAAGCCTACATGAAAGCAGTCGTCGTCAGCGCCCGATTCCATGGGGTATCGATATTTATATATATTTATGAATTATTTTATCGATTTATCTCGCGAGCCAACCCATTTTCCTCTTCAGGAGACGGTGTACATTATGCCGAATCAGATTGGTGAGGATAACATCGCCAAGTTTCACGAGAAGCAAATGGTGAGTGGTGAGTAGAGTTCGAGAAATAACGAAATAACAGGTTGCGTAAGAGGCAAATCACTCTCCGCTCTCTTCATTTCTCACAATCTCTCACTGCCGGAGCGGTGCATTTGCCTCTTATGCAACCCGTTGTTTCGTCATTTCTCGAAGTCTAGTGGTGAGGATTTGGAGGAGATCACACATGATTCCAAACCAAAAGAAAGGGGTCAGAGTGAGAGAGACCTTTTTGTGATCATTAAGCCTACAGTAGCCTCTATTCTCATCACTTGATCTTTGATCTTTTCAGTTGTTGATTCGTTGTCACGATGTCGTCGGAGATCAGGATCTGAAGAATCGGTGTGAATTACTAAGTACATTATTATTTAAATAAAATAATATTTTAGATTTCGCGCTGACGAAATCATGCCGTTTCCCGTGAGTCAACTCAAACAGACGATGAGACCGGAACCGACTCTCAGTTATGGTACGTGGGTATTGATTGATTTTATGATCTGTATAATTCAACTGCGTTTATCAATCATTTTCGCTATGATGTACGATTCAATTTAATTATTTATCATGCCACAGGATATCAATATTTTGTTGTATGACTTAATTTGTTTATTTCTCTTACAAACGACATTATTATATTCTGCAGGAGACGGTGTGCGTTATGCCGCATCTGATCGGAGATGCGGAGTTTCACTTTTATTCTCTTATTCAGGACACCTGGATTGTCGAGTGCCTCGCCGTGTCGAATTTCCGACTTCTCTGTGGTCAGAAACGGGAATGAAGGAGGGACACGAGGAAACTCAGGCGGTATGAATACTTTGCTATTTTATTTAAAACGTGGGCATCCGGGAAATTTAATCAATTATTTCTGTATGAGCGGAAATAGGTAGATAATTCTAATGAAATGAGGAGAGATAATGGGAAAGTGTCAACTGATTATGAAGAAGAACGAAATTTTCTCTCAGACGGAGTTGGCTCGTCTCATAGCGAAGTGCGGTAGTGGAGAGGGAGTGGAACGAGGACTGAGTCATGAGGAGGGAGAGGAATTCTCTGATTATCCTCCACCTACGAAGGAAATGGAGGATGAATTCATTGGTACGATTATAGATTTACAGTGTAAGATAAAAATATAACCAGTTTTAAGTTATTATTCATAACAGAGTAATATCATCTTCAATGAGCACGACACAACTTTGTTTATCGCATGATTTGATCTTTGATCTTTGCACAGGTCGCTCCGCCTACGAGAAGTTTATCGTGGATGAATTGGATGGTCTGATCAGATGTGGAATCAAGAATAGAAAGGAGTTGGGAGAAGCAACTGGAGGTGAGAGAGAGAGGGGGGGGAAGATGTTGAGATGTGATGCAGACATCTTGATTGAGTTTATTTTCGTTGATACTTGTGAAACCGAGTTACGTTTAATATCGTTGTAGATGTTAGGTAGTGCAGTGTGTTGATAGTCAACGTCTTCCTTTCCAGATGAGTATCCGCTGTCTCGACTGCTGATAGATGTGGTATCTTTTCATTTATTATAGAACACAGATGAATTAGAGCGTTTCAAATTATATCCGTATATCGTAGTGTTGAAACACTAAAGGTACTTGAGAATAATTGTGTGGTTTTGGAAAACAAATAGTCATGAACGAAACTCAGTGGAGTTGTTTATGACTTGAATATTTGTATTACTTTATTATTATAATTTTAATTAGTCGTTTATGATCAAATTATTTTAATTACTCAATTTTAAGTCAATCAGCAGGTTTCTACTTGTATCTTTGTGTCCTTCGTAAGTAATCAATATGTATTTACTTATTTCAGCAAAATCGTTCTCTCTCCGACCCCGATTGCATTCCCATAATGGACAAAATTACGATGGAAGGAGTGTATGATGTACTCATGCAACGACCTCATCTATATCAGATTGTTGGTGGTGAGTGATTACAATATCGTTAAAAAAGCAGTGTTTCGATGTAAACACCTTTTTACTGTTTAGATAGAGGCTATGCATCATTGGCCTTATTTTATACCATTATTTCAATATAAACTAGGTGAATATCAAAGATCTTGATAAATAGATGGTCTGTATTCATCAAATCAATCAATAAAATCTTCTTCTTCTCAGGAGACTCGTGTCCCTCCGTTCTTCTCCACGGTAATCGATCGGCAGTCGATCGATTACTTCGATGCCTCGACAGACGAATGCTGTGGTCGTACAGCACTCTGAGGGAATCACTCGATAAAGGAGAGGCTGGACAGGAATGGGAAGGTCAGAGGAGAAATATTACGGCGTTTTGGCGGCAATAATTTCGAACGGCTCTTGTGCATTCCCTTCGAGATGGAATGGAGAATCAGGGGACGAAATGCCTAAACTAGGTGAATTCGAGTACCAACGTGGAAACAAGTGGGGTGGTAGACTGTGATTACTCAATGAATGCATGATGAAAGCAAACAATCTTTACTGTCATATATCCAACCGTAACTTCTACGTAATCAATCGATAATTGCAGATCAGTGGGTGGAGGAGATGGTCTATCTGCTCTCTCCCCTTCTATCGATCCAGGACGAATTCTTCGCTTTGGCAGCTCGTCGATCAAGAGAAGGACTGTGGATGAGAGATGAAACAGCGATGAGAAGAGGGACGAAGAGAGGAGAAGGAAGAGGGAGGAGGGGAGAGGGAGAGGAGAGTGAGGAGGAGGAAAGTGAGTATTAGGAGTAGAAGGGCTTCATTCAAATAAGTATGTGTTACCTATTTATCTATCTATTAATGTGATCTCGCATGACCCTTTTATATGAGTACTTTCACGAAAATTGCCTTACAACTTGATCTTAAACTGTGCTTTGTAATATCACTTTGCCTTACTTCATTCATTTGTAATAATTTGTGATCTGATCGATAAATTACTGCGGTTTTCTATGGTGTTCTCAAGATGGTAAGCAATTAGTGCAAGCACTTTCTCATTTATTCAGTTAGATGTTGTATTCATCGAATGAGAGATTCTTCTCCTAATCAATCATCTAAAGATTACGAAAGGATGATGAAATGGGGGAGGGAAGTTGGGAAGTAATGACGAATGACGAATCCTCGATCCATCACTGCAATTGCGTCATCATTAGGCAATCACGAGGAACACCAACCAACCTTCTTCGGGCCCATCTCCAGAGCAAAGTATCCCGATTTGACAAAATTCGCCTGGAAAATATCATTATCGATTTTGAATAACTTGTATTGGCGGGAGATTCAAAATTCTAAAAAAAAGCTCACATCGGCGCTGGCTGCAGCGGCGGGTACCATCACGCTCACATTCTTCATTGGTGGTCCCATCATCTCAGGGGGCGGGGGCTTGATCACGAGTGGAGGTGGTTTGGGATGCTCCGCGGATAGCGGCTGCTTCTCCTGCAATGACAATCACGGTTACTGTAGCCGCACGACGCGCGACAGGCATACGCGCCTCGGTTACCGTAGCACCTCGGCACTCACCAGCTCCGACTTCCGTTTGCCCTTCTTCTCTCCCTTGCCTGATTTACGATCCGACTTCTTGCCTGCATCAGGAAATTTGATTGATCGTGTACTGTAATATACCGTATGCCCACGCTACAGTACCTTTCTTGGAATGCTTGATCTCGCCGCTGGACAGCCCTTCGTTCTGAAATTATCGATTTTCATTAATGTATGGGAAAACGGGGTAGCGTACATCGCGAGCCGTTGCCACGCTTCCCGTCTTCTTAGCAGACAGCCTATCCATCCTAGACGCTCCCATGTGTTGGTTCTTCTGCAAATAAATCAATCGATGAGTAAATCGATGCAAATCAATACAGTAGTCGATCTTGTCAGGACCCACCT
The DNA here is from genome assembly GCA_036245785.1 of Pristionchus fissidentatus. Taxonomy (NCBI): domain Eukaryota; kingdom Metazoa; phylum Nematoda; class Chromadorea; order Rhabditida; family Neodiplogasteridae; genus Pristionchus; species Pristionchus fissidentatus. The sequence goes on from BTSY01000002.1 coordinate 22,133,992, forward strand.
TGTATGGCGACATCATCGACATCTTGCTGTGCTTCTGCAAATGATAAATTACACGACATAGATCAAAGATCATAGATCACTCACATCTTCAGTTCTCTTTTTGTGCTTCTCAACCTTCTCTGCTGATCCCTTCTTGTTCGGGTCCACATCCACCGTATCTTTTGAATTCTGAACATATCAAGTGCAGGCCTTTCATTAGCCATTTGATTCGCCCAACATTTAAACAGCCCAATTGGGCAGCAACACCGCACCCTAATACCGTATCACTCGGTTACTCCTATCACTAACTGTCTCTCTTTTCTTACCTTTGTTCCCTTCTTCCTATTCATCGACGCCTTCTTTCTCACTCCTCCCGTCCCTCCTGGCGCGTCTTTCCCCTCGGACACACGATCGTTCGACCTGAACAGTCGCCGATTGCATGATCACTATGCAATTATTCTCCTCACCCCTTCTTGTTCTCTTCGTCCTCCTCTTCCTCCTGCAAAGATGAAAGATAAAAAAGGTTCCAGAAATTAATAACTCAATATAATCGATTTATCTCACCTCTTCTTCCTCCTCTTCATCATCCTTCTTCTTCGGATCCGTTGAGGGCGTTTGCTGCTGCAGGCAAATCGATTAGCGACTTTTCGGAAGCGTCGGCTGTGCAAAATGCACTCGGCACACAATCTGGCCACACCACTACCGTATACCTCCTTCTCCTTGTTGTCCTTCTCTTTCTCCTTTTCCTTTTTTGCCTTTTCCTCTCGTCGCTGACGACGTCGACGATCCGCCGAATCATCGTCGTTTTCGAGTCGAGCGGCAGGCTACAAAGATCAGAGATCAAACTACAAAGAGCAGAGATCAACCTAAAAGATTAGATGATCAAAGATTAGAGATAAATGCTCCAACCGCTTTCTTCTTCGGTTTTGTCTTCTCGGGCATCAACTTGTCCGTCCAATCGAGCGGCACCGCCATGTCCAGCTGAATGCAAAGCAAATTTCGACAAACCATCATTTGGAAACGTCGTCGTGCGTGCACACCGCACACCACTACAGTACCTTCTCCAGCTTGGCGCACTGCCACAGCATCGTATTGAGTGCTTCGTAGTCTGGTTCATCGGCGAAGTTCAGCTTCTTGACATACTCAATTACCTGAAGGACCGTTGGGTTACGGTATTTATATCAAATCGATAATCGTCCTCCGTATTCCGTTGCTCTACTTGCCTTCTTGAATCCAGTAGGCATCCGCAGCTCGAGTTCATCTGAAATTTTACAAATAACATTCCACCAGGAATTGTCTGATTACGGTAGCCAGAGGGTATACAGTATCTTCTTCTCACCAGTATTGGCGAATACTCGCTCCTTCAACTGCAGAATCTGCAGTCTGTCAGTCTGCCGACGCCAGATCAGATTCTCCTGCTCGTACAACTGCAATGATTACGGTAGCTACCGTAATCTTTTTCTACCGTACCTCGAGTATCATGTATATCCACACTTCGAGGTCGTCCATTCTGCTCTGTTCTTGTTCCATGTGACAGTGACGCGACGCGAACTTCACCGTGCCCAAGAACGTCACGCGCTCACGGGGAACACTGCAAGAGGTACGGTATACTAGTAAGTACCGTACCCCTGCCACCGTAACCAGGGTACTGTAGATGCTTCACCGGGTTACTGTAATCCAATGCAGTATCTTGGTCACGGTGTCGGGCAGCCGCTACCATAACCAGTGTAATGTAGCTTATTATACCGGGTTACTGTAGTCAGATGGACTACCGTATACATACCGACTCTTGCCGTCCTTCTCCTGATATCTGCGGGCGATGCCAAAGTCGAGCATGTAGATCTGCGAGTGCATGGGCGGACGACCGATCGCGAAGTTGTGTGGTTTGATATCCCTCAAGATTACGATAGCTTTGTGTCTGATTACGGTAGGATTCACAGAATCGACTACAGTAACTAGAGTTGCATTTTATCGTATCCCTCTCTCTACTCCTTCAACCAACCTGTGAATGTATCCGATATTGTGCAGATCACCAATGGACATGAGCGTCTGACTTGCAACTTTGATCGCCGTTTGCCATCTGAATCGAGTGGGCGGAGTTTTTGTGAAATGATGGGCGGAGCTTACGTGAGCTTGCCGCCCAGCATGTACTTGCGAATGTCCTCGAGAGAATGGGAAACGATCTCCATCACGATGAACTTGAATTGCTCAGTTTGACCTGGAACGATTACCGTAATATCCTCCAGTCATCGATCGTTCGCCCTCCTACCGTACCCTTGTCGACCATTTGGATAAAGTGCTGCTTTCTCGCCGCCGGTGCTGCCTGAATCTCCGTGAACACGCCCATTTCCACCTGCAATAAGACGAAGATATTGATCTTTCCTCTCTCCAGTCGGTCCATTTTGATCTTTGATCTTTCATGTTCTACCTCCATTTCCGACTGCGGCTTCAGAAACGCAGCCTGAAAAGTACAAAGGCTGCGTTTCTGAAGCCGACAGTGGAAGGAAAACCTGCAGAGCGAACCACATTTTTTTAGATATCGACCATCTCTACGTCTACAGTACGCCTACACTACAGTACTACTGCTACAGTAGGCCTATATTCTCTACGGCTACAGTATGCCTACACTACAGTATGCTCACCTTCAATCGATTGAGCAGCTTGCGCTTGCGGGGATCAAAGTATTCCGTCTTCATCGCGTACTTCTTAGTCTCGTCCTTGATCACGACCACCTATGATACAATGTAATTTGATCTTTGATCTCCGTAGTCTGCCCATTGAAGTCCATAGTTTGATCTTCCATTTCTGCCTTCTAATCTCGCCTACCGTACCTTGTAGACATCTCCGAACCCGCCCGATCCGAGAATGCTCTCCACTTTGTATGCATTGTTCGCGCTCGCAATCAACTGTCCCACGTCCAGCTTCTTGCGCTCCGGCTGAACACGTTGTTTAATTTTAGGACTGGCGATTTTTCGGAAAATACAGAACGCTCAACACACCACGACTACCGTAATACTGATATCGTACCATCTTGCGCTTGCGCGCCGGCGGATGCTGCAGGGCCATGTTATCGATCGGCCGAAATGACGACTGGCGACCACACCAGAGAGTGAGAAATGGAGTGAATGAACGAGGGGAAGAAGACCATTCTCACTTTGTTTTTCACCCATTTCAATTATCTGCAAACTGCACGCATCTTCTGCACTACAATCCTTTGCAAGTAGGTTAATTCGAATATTGTAATCGATCATTTGTCATGGTTTCGGTAGTATTGTGCACAATTTGGACGTCGACTCGTTTATCAGGTAATAGTCGCATTTTACAGCGGTGATTCAAAGACGAAGGAAAAGAGAGAGAGCGAAACTCGTCAATATGTTCGGTACGATACACATACTCGATTATCATTATCACTTAGCCTTAATCACTTAACAATTAGCTATTAATCAGGCAGATTACGGTGTCGATAAGAGAGGCGGGTAGAGTCTAGATGGAATGGTACTATAGGTGCAGATACACAAGAACTAGGGAGAGTCGAGAGTTGAAGGAGTTGAGGCTACGGTAGGTCCGGTAGGTCAAAGGATGGAGCAGACACTCGACTCTAATATCACCAACAGTGTTGAGACTACTACAGGGCACAATCGATCGACACGACTTTACATACAATTATTACGATGATTTGGGGGGAGGAGAGGAGAGGGAAAGACTAAACTACGTCGTCTAAACTAGAACTACGGCAAAGCACGATACAGGGTTGGAAGAGCAAAGAGATACAATCAATATACTCGACTACCGTATACGATACAACTAGGCGTCGACTAAGCAAGGGGGGGGGGATAGGCGAAGGGGAGGGAGGCCATATTACAGAAGCGAAAAAGGCGTCGATTACGGTATAGTGATGGTGTAGTGTGTGGGTGCGAGATTGGTGAGGCGGTGAGTGGTGCGCAGCGGTGGTAATACTCATTTGCGCGGCACATTTTCGAAAATAAAAGACAATAGTGCAGATAAACAAAAAAAGCGTGTGTGGGTGTGTGCTCTTATTAGGGCGTCGTTTCGTATTAAGGGTAGCTGGAAGTTATGGTATGCGAAAGAGGGGGCGGGGCAACGACAGGAGCCGTAAGATAAAAATCAATAATGGGGGCACTCACAAATCTCGCACCACCACACAAAACAGAACGATAGACGTCGTTCTGAAGCATTAGGGGCTTATGCAAGTCCGTGATTGGATACGAGTTAGTAGGGCGAGGGTAGGAAGAAGGATACGGTATCGATTGATTAGTAGAAAGGACTACCGTTGGACGGGTCTCTAGAGTTAGAATGGTGGGAGGGTACTGTAGGTGGGGTACAGTGATATGCCTAATGAAGATGGTGGTATGGAGGGAGGGACATGACAAGATGAGAGTTGTGTGATATTCTAATGGATGCGGATAAAATGCTTGCGCGACTACCGTACTATAACCAGAAGGTGGGGGCAAAAAAGAGTGTGAGGAGGAGAGAAGAGTAAAACATTAGGCAATCAAAAGGCACACAGGAAGGGAGAAGGCGAGATAAGCAATAGGGGCAATGACTAACGGGAATGAAATGGAGAAACGTCACTGGATAGGGAAAAAGATTGGAAAGATGAAACGACAAAACTAGGAATTTGATGCGAATTCACAGGATTTTGTGAGTGAATAGTAGAGATATCAAAAAGAGAGAGTGAGAATAGAATGGATATGAAAGACAAATGACAATCAAACGAGGAAGGAACAAACTTGTGTGTGCGTGAATGTGGAAACTGCATAGGAAATCGATAATTAGCTTGATTGATACAATCGAGAGAGCGACTAAACTACGATGACTAGGCTGCATGAAGGAAATGACTGCTACATGGAAACAAACGAGACATTATAAATTCTGTGTAAAGAACAATCATGCGTAGCTTGTTATCAGTTTACACAAGGTGCTTGAAAATTGTTGGGAAAAGAGACTGGAGGGTGTTAATTAGCAGGACCGGGAAATGGGGAGGGATGGAAAGAGCCGGGGAATGGAGAGCCGTCGATTAGAGTCCGCCAAATTCCTTGGCCATCTCGCGCGCCATCTTGTCAATGTCGAAAGTGTTGCGGAAGATTTCGTCATCGTCGTAGGCTCCGCCCCCTTCTCCGCCCACTCCAAAGCCTGACGATGCAGTGACACCCCAGCATCCTGATGACGTCATCGGAGGAAGAGAGATGGTCATGCCAAGAGGAGTGGGAAGAGAAGAGAAGACTCCCGAGGAGAGAGAAGGGAGGAATGAAGAGGAGAAGTCGGACGAATCGAGTAGCATCGATGGAGGGCTGAACAGAGATCAGATATTTCAACCAGTTTAGAGTCAAGTCATGTTCAACAGTTCACACATTTTGAATTCCAAGCCCCGCCCACTCACCTCGATCCGAGAGAATGAGTGCCTCCACTCAGCATCAGAGCGTCCAGAGGAGAGGCAGTGCCTGCAAGGAAACAATCAATACACTCGAAATACCGTACTAGAGGATCCTCCGACCGACTACAGTATTCCTTTTTTCTTCCACAACCAGTTGATAGCATCATAGATCAAAAACGTTTGTTCTCGAAAGTTCCAAATGTTGTCTGTTTTTTTAGGGTTTTAGGGTGAAAATCGAAGATGATGTCTGATTTTTCAATTTTTCAGGCGCTACCACGCCTGGATGACCTTAAATGATGTCTGAGTTTTCAAAATTTCACCTAAAAAAAGTCCAAAAGCTGTCTGGTTTTGTTACCTACAGCGAACTTTTTGGACTATGGATAGCATGCAATTACTTGTGGAACGTCTGACTACAATATTCCCCATTCATGACCATACTCTTCCTCTTACCGTATCCCCTTCTCTTCTACCGTACTCACCGGACGACAGTCCACTGGCGGGAGTGATCACTCCACAGCATCCTCCCTCCGACAGATATCCACTGCTGCTGCCCGATCCAGAGCAAGGCGTACCACAGTCAACCAGCGCAGGTGAACCAGTCACATCTCAACACAGATCGATCACTATGGGAGTACTGTAGCACACAGTCGGTAGGTACGAGAGATGGATCCTGTTCTATGACGTCATCACTAGGTGCTATCTCACCTCCGACCATGTGGTCAAATCCGATTACTGGACTGGCAGCACGCGGCAGATGCTGCTGCAGAGACATCTCAAAGAGAGAACAATCGATAACAAGTACTGTAAAAATTAATCCACACAATTTTTCTTATACAAGAACTAACTGTCAAGGTAATGCTGAACAAAGATTCAACGAACTTATAGCTCACTTCAGAAATCCCGATTCGCCTACTGGCAAACAAAATTCAGAACCATAAAGTGAGATAACTCAACAGCAAAGTTTCCCTGACCCATGTGCACGAAAATAATCAAAGGAAAAATTAACGTACACTGCATAATTTCTAATGGTAGGACTTCAACATTGTATAATGCGCAACATCCCAACCCATAGCTATATCAAGAAATCCTGATTCGCCTGCTGGCAAACAAAATGTCAGAAATTTACATCTCCTTAACCCATTGCAAGACACTAATCAAGGAATTTGATCACCAACACCACCTCACTACCATCAACCGTAATCCTGGCTGCCGCAATCTCCTCACCTGCTGCACAACAGCTGCAGCTGGTGCTGGCTGTGAGGCGTAGCTGCTGCACGATCCACGAAGAGAGCGACCGTCCGTCGACGTCCCGCAGTTCATCAGCACTGCAGCCGCTGCCTGAATACAAGTAAATTAATATTATTTAAATACCATTGCCCACAGTTACTACAAAACACTAGTCGTCTCAGATCGGGAAAGATAACTTCTTCATAATTTTTTAAAAATTATTTCGTGCTTGTGATCTAAATAATATTTTAAAAACTTAATATTTTACAACGCGCTTAGCGAACCAGGAGTTATTGTCAAAAGCTGAACACCCCAAAACAAAAATATTCTACGAAACCCCAGTACACCAACTCGAATTATCTGAGAGGATCGACATATTTCTTCAGGGGCTTGGCACAGGGCTAAATTTTCCCTATGAAACTAACGACGCTATAAAATAGTGTGTTATGTGAGAGTTACGAGTATGCCATTCCGGAAGTTTAAAAAGGCATTTACGCCTCAGGGCAAAATAATACGTGTTTGTGACGTCACAAAACTTTTTCGCCAATTCGAATCGAATTATCTCGATTCATGGTGCGATCGATAGCTCTTCGAAATACAAGTGTTTTTCATTTTCACAACTCTTTTATTAGAGTTCACGCAGCCTAGTTATTCATCAAAAACAGTTTGTTACGTTATTTTAAACAGTACTAGAGGTCCTGCAATATTTTCCCTAATCCTACTACATCGCACAGCAGTTGTGCACAATCTTTGAAAAATAGGAAATTTAAATTTTAGAGGAGGAAAATCTTAATAAAATCAGTTTTCGATTAAAACAATATGGGAGAAATTCCGCGATAACTGCAATACTTCTCATTTTAGATAGCGTTTGCGATGTTTCTGGTAACATTAGTGCACACGAAGAGTGAAAAATGCGAAATTATTTCATCAATTATTTCATATACAATTAAACCGGTTGACGAGAATACTTACAGTACTTTATCTCTTCGAAGGCGGACTGCTTATAATTTTGCTCTTTTTCTATACATTTTTCCGTTTTGACTCCTATTTTTCTCAGATTGTGCGCAACTACTGTGCGATGTAGCAGGATTAAGGAAAATATTGCAGGACCTCTAGTACTATTTAAAATAACGTAACAAACTGTTTTTGATGAATAACTAGGTCGCGTGAACTCTAAGCAAAAAAGTTGCGAAAGTGAAAAACACTTGTATTTCGATGAGTTATCAATCACACCATGAGTCGAGAAGATTCGATTCGAATTGGCGAAAAAGTTGTGACGTCACAAACGCTTATAGTTTTGCCCTGAGGCGTAAATGCGTTTTTAAACTTCCGAAATGGCATACTCGTAACTCTCACGTAAGACACTATTACACTAAGACACTAAGACAGCGTCGTTAGTTTCAATACGAAAATTTTGCCCTGTGCCAAGCCTATTTCGAGCCGCTCAGATAGTCTCTCTTAATTCCTAAAAACAACGAAAAAATACACTAGGCACAATCGCGCTACACAATTGCTATACAGCAAACTGACAAGCGCGATATTTAGTATTGCATTATGTAGAATTTTCTTTATAATCTATATTCAAGCTTCCCCCTTTCTCCTCAACCTGAAATATTCCGTGAACTGACAATCCAAAATCTCCCATCTTATGTTTTCATAAACGAAAAAAGAGGTCTACAATGTATTTTTGGTATAACAAGAATAGCCAATTACATAGTTTTCAACTTAAATTGTCACCCGCTTATGTTTTAGCATATGTTAGAGATATCTCTGTACTCACCTCAGCAGCGACGGCCTCTGCAGCCATCATCTCATCGTCCTGCAATAACACACCAATAGCATAAAGATACCGTACTCTATAAAGACTAACGTAGTCGTGCTTTGAGAGATGGCAGCCCTCTTGTGTACAGTGCTTACTACTATAATCCAATCAATATCAATCTACCGTACCTCTTCCTCCCGATCAAAGAATTCCGATGGCTCGAGAGGCCACGAGGGATGAGGACGCAGCTCCTGACGACGAGGACTGAAAATGATTGCGTCATCACTGCGTATAAAAATAAAGGTAGTTTCTACAGACTTACGTTATCATTTTTTTGTAAGTAGCAGGATAAGATGAAATTGACTCATAGCCCTATTATTGCATTCAGAGACTACGATTCACCAACTTAAAAAAAAATTTAAAAAAAATTATTTCCCCCAAAAACACCTTCAATTCAATCAATATAACATTCCCACCACAAAAGACCAGCTCTCCTCTCCATCCGATCGATATCATCTCTATTACAGAGACTCTACAGTACTCACCGAATGGGAGTGACTCCAATGTTCATCATGGAGAGGGGTGCTACTGGTTGTTTGCCAGTATTCGTCATCATGAGTGGAGTCGACGTTCTCATCATCATCTGCTGCAGCTGCTGCATACTCTCACTGTCGCCAGAGAGAGACGCGACGCCCTCAGCCACGACCGACGGAGTTGGCGCCTGCAAACACGCAACATTAAATTAAGCAATCACGGAACCCCCACTTCCTGGTTTCACTAGTATTACCTCATAAATAAATTTACCGTACGTTGCTGGACGTTCACATGCTATTTAAACAAAAATATACAACAACAAATAAGCGAGGATTTCACAATGATCGAAACCAGGTACTTTGCGTTACAGCAACCCCACATCAGTTAAATATTTCACACACCAAACATTGAATTTCCGTATTCACTGCTACAGTACCCTTCCCCGGCCCCTACCGTACCCACCCCACTCCAACCGTACCTTCATCATCTCTTCATCTCCACTCGCTCCTCTCTGCTGCTTCGTTCCCTCCTCGTGATTCTGTCGCTTCTTCAGCTCCTCCAACTGAAAAAGGGCATATCATAATATGTACCGTATACTCTTACTCACACCTACACTACTTCTCCCATCTTTCTCTCCTACAGTAATGTAACGGCGGATGCCGATATAGATCTTATCACGCCCCAACCCCCTTGCAGATTCCTCCCTCTTTGATATCAGTTGTGGATAAAGGATAATCCTAGCCTGGTTGCCCATTGACTACGACCGAAACACGTACCTTATCCGGTCTGATGTACGCATTGTTGCCAGTGTCGGGGTGGATGAACAGGCAGCGCTGTCCGTACGGACACAGTCCCGTGTTCGTGTACTTCTCGCACAACTTCGTCTTGTACTTGCGGTTAGCACGTTGCGGCTGACTGCAAGCGAACATTGATCGATCGACACAATACCGTACTCCTCAAGGTGGTGTTATGCAGAAATAAGTCATTGATTGCCCCTTCCCAACTCACGTCATGGGTCGAAGTTCGTGCTCTCCGTGTGCGAATCTGCAGTTCTCACCGAACGAACACATCGAAGCCTCGAGCCACGCCTGAAAGGTATTGCATCATTACTATGTCTTCTAACACAAATTCACCAGTTTAAAGATAAATACACGTTTTATTCGAAAGAATCCATGACAATTTTTATGATTAATCGATGGTTCTTCATCATTCCTATTTACAAGCTCTTCTCACAACACCAATCTCGTTGGTCATCAAGAATCTCCTCACCTGGCACATGACAGTCTTGTACGAGTCGGGCAGCGGCGACTTGCGCCCGGGCGGCGGCAGACGGGCGCCGTTCACAAGGGCGCCAAACGGAGCCACCAACGAGGGCGGCATCTCGCCGGCTGCAGAAGCTGCAGCTGCAGCGTGCTGGCCGACGACCGGCGGCGACAAGAAGTATGCGGCAGCTGCGGCTGCAGCAACCTGCGCCTCCGCTCCGCCCTTCAGAGACGCCGCGCGCACACTGCAAATGACTCGTTTAGATTACGGCCAATATTACATCATCACTACGTCACCTGACATCATTATAGAAAGGCATCATCATGAGGGGCAGTGCCGGACCTCGATACGAGGGACTCATCAGCACTACACAATTTCTAGCTTGGTAATATTGCAAGTTCGGATAGCTTGATTCAACCTGCCAGTTCGGCGTTTCGCAGCCACTAGACGAGCACAATTATCCTTGTTTAGGTCTCGATAATAAAAATTGTCAATAACTTCTCAACTTCACAGTGACAGTATGGCAATAATCCTCGTCTACTACATCATCCCTATGCAATCCTCTCTACTCACCGCAGATTTGCATACTGCTCGATCTCCTTCCTCAGTTGGTCATTCATCGCCATAAACTGCGCAGTCTGCAGCAGAATGTTGTTGAGCGGATGCTGAATGCCCTGAAAAATAAAGTGTTGCCAACTTTACAACTGGCGACGTTTCAGAGACTGCACCACCACACCAAACTCAATCTACCGTACTCATGCCACCGTACCTGAACGGGAACGTGCTGCTGGTTGTGAACTGTGGCTGCAGCAGAAGCGGGCGGCAGATGGGAGAACGAGGGCGCAGAGGCAGGAGTGTGCAGAAGAGACGGCAGATATCGAGAATCTGCAGCACGTCAAAGATTAGAGACCAAATTACAAAAATGGACTCTTAGCAACTAATTAAATAGCTTAAATATTCTGAAAAGTTCCCTGAACAAATCCAGGTATTTTCTCATGTTCCTAAACCGCAGTTCCAACATTTTCGTATCGTCCCACATCATACCGTACTTCCTCTTGACACTACAAACTACAGTATACCGTATACAGTATACAGTAATCCTAAAGATTTCTCACCAGGAGTCGCGTGTGTCGACTGATTTCCGCTGTGCTGATGGTGGTGGAGAGAGTGCTGCTGATCGGAAGAAGACGAAGAGAGATTGGAAGAAGGACGGATGGAACTGAAAAGGAGATAGATAGATCAAAGATCAATCAGACAATGGCTGATAATTATCGTGACAACTCTAGATGTGCAAAAGTTTGTTGCTGGAAGGTAAAAACCGGGAGAGTCTGATCCAAAACAGTCACCGCTTGAATCGAAATCGGTTGGGTTCGCGGTAAAAAAGGGAGGGAATTGTTGCAGACTACACCCTAACCCATGCATGACGAGAGGCAACTACACAATAGACCAACCAGGAAGCATATAAACTCCATGTCTCAAAATGTAGCCATAGACACACAAAAAGAGGCGATTAACAAGAGAGAGATGAGCGATTACGGTTAACAGTTTATAAATGGCGCAACTTCACAATGCGCGTGAGATAATACGGATACGGAAGGATTATAAGTACCAGTCGGCACATTCTCGCAAACAAACTTTCAAAGATTGTGTTTCCCTCTCGTTCAGAGATCGAATATCGCAAAACCAAACTCTATTCTACCTCGAATTTCACGTATATTAACTCACGCCCATCAAGTGTGAAATGATTTCACCCCCACATCTGTCTGAATCCAAAGGGGGCGGAGTCTAGTTCATCTCATCATCCAGATGGCATGCCATTGCAAAAATCAAAACTGCTCTCTCTATCTCACTGTCTGCATTCTCTCCACCAGCCCACACTCTCATCGCGTTCTCAACTCTCTCCATCTCTGTCACTCTCTTCAATCTGCCTGCTCCTCTCTCATCCATGGGAACTCGGGCGCGTTCTAGAGAACGACGACGATGGCATCGTTTGTACAGGAGCCCCGAGGGAAGAAGAAGAGGAGGGGAATGAATGGGATTGGCATCCAAGCAGGAGAGAGAGAGAGACGGGGAAAGAAGCGTCAAGAGCAACAACAGCCTCCAGTTTCCGCGTGTGTGGGAGAGCAACACGGTAAAGACAGGCAGACAGGGAAGCAAAGCCTGCAGCAGCTGCAGCAAGTGGGCGGAGTCTGCAGCCCTCACCTCGTCATCGACTTCTCTCCCTGCTGCTGCACAGGAGGCGGGAAGGCGTACATGTCTGTGTTCGTCGGAGTCGGCGAGTTGAGACCTCAACATCAATCGATATTCAAGAAGACGGTACCCATTGTTAACAGACCAATCGATAACGGATGAGCTACCGTACCTACTCGTCACTCTGCTCCGCGCTACGATGGCGTGTTGAAGTTGGAGATAGTGAGGTGTCGGACGACGACGACGTTTCCCAGGCGGCGTATGGTGTGGTGGTGGTGGTGTGGTACTGTACCCGTAGTGTGAGTGTATGTGTGCTGGTGGTGAGTTGGTGTGAGTAGTAGATGGTGTGAAGGTACGGTAGTCGACGGGTACAGCAGTCGCGCGTGCACCGTCCGGGAAACGAGGGAACACTGTCGTCGACCCTGCAATCGATTGAAATAAGGCACGAACAGAGGGCGGCATACGGTAACGGAGAATCGGCACGGTAATGACTAACGAGGCGCAAGAAAAAAAGAGTACGGAATACACGGAAGTGGACATCAGGGAGGAAGGGGGTCCTACAAGGAAAAGGTTGACGAGAGAGAGAGTACGGTAGCGGGGCGAGAGACGACGACGTGAGTGTACACACACATACAACAATCCGGATGGCATGTCCACTCCATCCCCCTCCTCTATCTCTCTCTCTCTCTCTCTCTCTCTCTCCGTCCCCTTTCCGATGGCCTTGTTTTGTGTTCATTCTATTTACACTCCTCGTTAGCACCCCTTCACTGTTCCTCTAGTCTCTTATGTGGGATTCAGCGTCATATCAATGTACTTCAGCGTACATTGATGTGCTCTTCATTTCACCTGCTCTCTCGTCCACCGACCGTTCGATAGAGTGTGTGAAATGAAGAGTACATCGATGTACACTGAACTACATTGATGTGACATAGAATGGAGCATTATCTCCTCCCTCTCACAACCATTTCAGGTGCATCCGTTGGCTCCTAGAGAAATGATAGACACAAGGGGGTAAACATCAGTGAAACAACCCCTGTCCCAATCAGGAATTTCCTCCAGAAAGAGCAACGAAATGGCTGATATCGACCCAGATTCCCTCTTTCCACCCCCAGTCAGCCTTTCAAAAGAGAGCGAGAAAAGTGGCAGAATGCAAACACAGACAACCCCGAAGATTGCACAACGATAACAAAACAGCATCCTATCACCCGATCGTCTCCACAGCGACAGCCCTGGGTACACACAGTGTGATCACCACGGCAACGGCCGATCAACATGCATCTTTGTATTACATATCACCGCAATTCAATCAAGTTTTGGCATGATAAATGATTGATCTTCTAAGTGAGCAAGTAACTAGTAACAACAACAAAAAAAGAAGATATCACCAACCGTATCCAAACGATCGAGTGAGGGTCGATGAGTGGCAAGGATGGGCTTATTACTGCACACACTTTCTCAGGCGGGAAAAAGTGGGCGGGGTTTAATAAAATAACAAGGCGAGAGAGCACGAGTTTACGGGACTAGGCCATGAGGGAGAGAATGAACGAAGAAGCGACCACTCAGATGACCCAAAAATATCGAAATGGAATAATAATAATCAATGGGGGAAACGAGGAGGAAATGCGAAGAACCAAAGTTTCCAAAATCGATTTGAAAGCGCCAAAGTTTTCGACGTTGCTTGATTTCGAGATGCAAGTTTGCACAGATGGCTAAAACAATGGAAACCTTGGCCTAACACGATAAACTCAAAATTGGGGATGGCGGAAAATATCAAAGATGCGGGAGAAGAGGGAATAGAGCATTTCAAATAGGCACAGCTGTGTGACATACGAATGAGACTCGTTTCAAATACAGATTCCGGAAACGTGAGATACCACTTGGGAGAGGGAGAAAGAGGGGGGGAAGAGCTTCCGGAGGGAGGGATGATTACAGGCACACAAAGCGGGGGGTTGATCACCACAGTTCCACCTACTTGGGCACGAATCTCGAGTCTCCCGATCTGGTCCTAAACCGCGGCCATTCATTCAGTGGCATCAAATGCACACAAACACACACTCCCACCCTCACGCAGACGATACTCTACCAATCTTGCCCCTACTCACGGAAAAATAAGTCTACTACACCGGAAGTCTAAGCTGACCAGCGAAGACTTCAAAATCTAATAGGCACTGGGCAGCGAGTCGTTTAGATTTTGAATTTCGTCGCACGGCAGGCCAGAAGTCTGGAGTACTCTACCAATCGCGCCCCCTACTCTACCATCTCGAACAACTAAACTTTTGTGTATGTTTCCAAGGGCGCGTTCAACTGATAAAAGTGCCGATTCCAAGCTTGTCGCCTCATGTGCAAACTCGGGGAGCGAGGAAACTGCCAACAAACATGCCAAAGTGTGTGAAATGGGAGGGGATGAGGGTGTATGGGGGACGGAGAGGGGTGACAGTTACACTAATGAGCAGTGGGGGAACTCACTTCGACCCTGCGGCTCACAGTCAGAGAAGGATCGACTCAAGAGAAGAAAAAGAGGACGAAAAACGACGAGACACACAGTAAAAGGTCGCGTAAATAGCGAGGACATCCAGGGGTGGAGAAACATGCAATAACGAGGAGTGAATAGATGGGGAGATTGGACGACAAATAATCGATCGAGATTGCACGAGATACGGTACGCAATCAATAACATCCCAGCTACAGTAATCAAATGAGCATTCGGCCCTCGGCGCGATGCTTGCGCAATACGCAAAATACAGCAGCCGGTAAATGCGAGCGCGCTCGTGAAGAAGTGCGGGTACAATGCGCGCGTGAGCCGGATTTGCCGCCGGATGAATCCCCCCTTCCTTACTGCTTTTTACACTGCTCCTGCTGCTGCCAATGATACAACTTCACTAAGCGATTATACTAGTAAATCCACCCCTCACGACCCAAGGTTGCACCAGCTTATCAAGCCCAACTTTTTATTTCACAGGATGACTCATGTAGCCGTGTACGACTAAGGTCATTGATTACGATATCGTGCCAATCATAACACGACAACCCTTCCCACTGGTCCAAATATTGCTCTGCACCAATACACCGCCGCGCCCGTCGTCACCACCGTCGGGAATCGCACGTCACGCAGGGGCGGAACGAACAAATACCGTCGTTCTGGTCAGCGAGTAGTGATGGCAGGCAAGAGCGTGTGCTCTCTCTCCTCCCTCCCTCTCACGCAATGTGCAAAACCCGCTTCCTCCTTACTCATACAAAGTGTCCAGTCTTCCCCCGTCTCTCTCTCCCTCTCCCCCCTCTTAGGTAAACTGCCAACTTGAGTGTCCAACTTGAACGGAACAGCCAGTCTATCCCCCGGAAAGAGAAAGAGGAAAGCACAAGATTGTTGTGTCCACCGCATTTCCTACTTGGGTCCAAAGAGGATATCCGGAAATGCGGGCAGAGTAGCGGGTGACATACGGTATACTAGGGATGCAAGTTCGGTATTCCTATTACGGCAGTTTGAACAAGAGATCTGTATTACGGCTGATACGGTGAAGAGAGTCAGAGAAAGAGAGACTGACAGAGGGTATCGCCAATACCGAACTGGTACCCGTACGATATACGGTATACCGTATACCCCTAGTGCGCATCAAGTTCGGCCGACACTACACGCGATCTTTGCATCAACTCTCAACAGATGGGCGGCAAGATAAGGCGCACGGCTGGAATTTGAGCATAAGCGAAGTCGGAGGTCGGATCAGAGTGGTTCTTATTGCAAAAAAAAGAAGAGAGCAAAACATGGCACGAAACGTTCATTAGGCAATTTCGCCCCCCTCACGATACGCGTCGCATAAATCGTCGAAATGAGAAGAGACGCACAATAAATGGCCCAGTCCAGACAGAAAAGAGAGAGGGGCAAGCGGGCTCAATGAATGATGGCAGCAGTACAATACGTCCAAAACATTGATGGAGTAATCGTGAACTGAATAGTGTCTGACACTCAGTTGACGATAGCCTCTTCGGTCGTTTACCGTACTGAGGATACGGTAGACGGCCGTCAGAGAGAATCGTCTTCTATCAGGATCTCCTCATCTCAGACGCACTGAGAATGAGGCCATCAACACGCATTCATTCTCTCTCGCGTGAAAACACTCATTCAAAACATCTTCCCCCTGTCCAGACTCCGCCCACTAGTTTGCACTTTTTGCGCCATTGCATCGGCATGGCAGAGAACGGAGGGAAGGGACAAATCCGGAAATAAGCAACAAAAAGAGAGCGAGAGGAGGGATAGAGGGCCAAGGGGCCGAGAGATGGTGCTACAACACACTACGGAGACAATCTTCACGAGGACGAAAACAAACCTCTCGAAGACGTTGCCATTCGAGAGAGAGAGAGAGAGAAAGCTTCTGGATTCGACACATCACCACACAAACATACACACATTCCCATGTGCTCCGATGCATCAGTCTGGATATCTGGGTACCCGGAAGGAAAACGGGGATAACCCGACACACACGTGTGTATTGGTGGTGTGGTGTGAATGGTAGTGTGCACACAAAAGGCGACGAATGTGATACGAACGAACGAGGAACACACATACACAAATACGACCGATGGCTCATCGTCAGTCAGTGTTTGTACTCTCTCCCTCTCTCGTCAACCGTTCGTCTTCCTCCTTCTTGTGTATGGGTAATTATAATCAAATATTCCCATTACTGTAAAATCTAATCAGTTCATGATTGTCATTATCCACAGTATCAGTTGCACCATAGTTGGTCGAAGGTTGTTGCAGGTAGGCCAAATGCAGGAGCACCATAGACAAAAGCTTGCGAGTTTGGGCAAAACGCGACCAGTCTGATCCCAAATCGTGCGGCTTGAACCGAAATCGGGTGGGCTTACGGGGAAAAGCGGGAGGGTCCTGCTGCTGGCTACACCCTAGCCCGTGTAGGATCTTCCTCCTCGTCTTCTCTAGTCTCCAAGAGGGGGGCGAGAAGGCACGAGAACGAGGAACCCCCGTGTCTCCACAGTCTCAGTCAGAATCCAGTCGAAGCACGGCGTGGAAACACGAGAAGAGCGGAGAACGAACGAAGTGAATGACAAGAGAGAGGAAGAACCGAACGAACGAGAGAGCTTCCTTGTACGAACAACCACTACTAACTACAAATGCAACACACGATCAGCTATTTTGAAACACTCTTCAAAGTGTACAACATAGTCTATGTTACATACATAGGAAAGTGGATCCGGGGGAAAACTGCTTTTGTCAGGTAATTTTGTGTTGGAGCGCTGCGAAAAGTCGAGATAGACAAAATGCAGGCGCATTCAGTGATAATGTGTACAAAGTGGGTAACTGTAGCACACTGCAATAGACTATCACGGTCTACGGGGCACCCTGCACGAACTAGAGAACCATAGACGAACTACGTTTCAAACCATAGACGCCATTCACCCGGTGTTCAACAATAAATCACGGCCCATCACCACAATCAGAGTAGTGATACAAAAGTGCCGTCACTCGCAGCGACAATTGCACTCTCTCTCTCTCTCTTGCCACTCCTTCTCCTTCTTCTTCTCTCTCTCAACTCTCGCTTCACAATTCGACTCGTTTCGCATGCCGATGGCATCAATTCTCGGCACTGTGTTGAAATGATTGCACACTCGCGTTACTCGAAGCCACATTCACCAAAAAACGCCAAAAGAAGAAGCGTTCGGATAAAATCGATTGCTCTACTGTTTTTGTATCATCGGTTTCATTAAGAACAAAACAAAGTATACTATGTCAAAAAGCATGCCAAATCTACAAGAACACCAAACGATTCAATGATGCAGAAACAGGAGAATAACTAACAAACAGCGTGCACGCGACCCTTCTTGACCCCCAGAAACACAAAAGAACGAGGGGCGAAAACTGGCAGGAAAACGCTCGAGATTGGCACAAAAAACGGACAAGAATGGAGCAAGTGTCGAGGGTAGGCATCGATTGAATGAAAAGAGATCGCTATGAGGAAATTCTTCAACGTTTCATTAGATCAGACGGACGACCAATTGCTATCGTTAAAATGATTAGATAGCGAAAACAGTAGTGACGATCACACATTTACGCGAGAGCTCTGGTTCAGAAATCGTACTGTGAAAAAATGAGTAGGATATTCCACCAGGAAAAAGCGCAAATACGTAATCAAGCATGATGATCAACAAGGGACTGTGTGTGTACCTAGTGGAATCACGCTCATTTTCCTAATAGGATTTTACAGTAGAATCCTACTATGATTTCTGAACCAGAGAATCGCGCTTGCATCAATGAGACAATGGTGCTTCATTAGCAGCCAGAATTGATTTAGATGGAGATGGAGTGAGAGAAAGAGAGAAAGTGAGAGAGAGCACCGCACCCAGCACACATCTGCCAGAGAGATCACCAGAGATGGCGCCAAACGAAATCGAAACGAGTTTGACCCCTGAGGCACAATGAGTGTCAGAGGGTGAGAGAGAGGGAGAGAGATGAGATAGCGAGTGAAATGAGTGAGTGAAAATGGCATCGAAAGCGAATATCGCCGCTGTGCAAGAACCGTCAGAAGAAAGGGGGCATGCCTCGAGGCTACGCCAACTTTAACTACACTCGCGTTTACTCAATCGGAAAATGATGATCGAACAAGTTTAAGCCCCTCTCAAGTCTACCTTTCGGGAACAAAGGATCAGTGGCCGAGAGAGCTGAGAGGTGGTGCAAAATAGGCGTTGCG
The DNA here is from genome assembly GCA_036245785.1 of Pristionchus fissidentatus. Classification (NCBI taxonomy): domain Eukaryota; kingdom Metazoa; phylum Nematoda; class Chromadorea; order Rhabditida; family Neodiplogasteridae; genus Pristionchus; species Pristionchus fissidentatus. Next base: position 22,153,040 of record BTSY01000002.1, read on the forward strand.
CAAGCGGGGATCGAGAGTGTGAGAATCGGCCAAACAATTTGTGTGTTCGAGGCAGTGAGAGAGAGAGAGAGAGAGAGAAAGAGAGAGAGTCGATCACAAATCGAAGAGGTTCTTCATGTTTCTCAGCGAGATTGAGACCCCCCCCCCTCCATCTTCCCTCTTTCAACCCAGATTCCCGATTCAGAGATCGGAGAGATCATGGAAAAGTGTGTACGCCTCAACACACAACATACACACATTCTAAGAGCATCTATCGAAAGAGAGGCCATACATCAACTGATTTGGAATCTATCATACAGTAACTGAGGTGATAAACTCACAAGATGACAGAAATTGAGAGGAGCTACACGACAACGCAGTCATAGACACTGTGAAACATTGAACCGTCTGGAAGCAAGCAAAATCAAATGCAAATTCGGTTCATAGGTCAATTCCAGCAAACTTTCTACATACATCAATCAACCAACACGCGGAAACGTCTCATATCTTTCGAATTTGAGCTGGGTTATGAGCCATTGATGCGAAAGTGAAGGGGAAGGAGTGGAAAAAGAGTGAGGGGCTCAGACGAAGGCACAGAAAGGCAGCTCCATAGCCTACGGTCAAATAGACCATTCGAGGGCACAATGACGAGGGAGAGGAGAGGGGGAAGAGAGGCAAGAGACGGCCAGAGGAGGCAGGAGAGGGGTAGACAACCTGGAAACGTCCCCCTCCCCTTCAAGGAAGAAGAAGAAGACGAAGTGGAGGTGAGTGAACAGTCCGGACACGGAAATTCTCTCTCCCCACTCCGAAACGGCGCGCGCAAAAGGACAAGTGATCATAGGGGAAGGGCAGGGGGGAGAGAAAGAAGTACCAAACGGCCCATGGGTCAAATAGGTCTTCGCGTGCGAAGATAGGCACTTCTGCACTTTGCATATAAACCGGATTAACGTGGCGAGAGAGTGCAGAGCAGATACATGAAGGATTCTGTCTACATCCCCCGTTCTATGCTAATTTCGAACTTGCGAAAACCCCATTTGACCTATGAAACGGCCGAACGGTCTTACGCAGAACCAACAAATGCCATCCATTAGTCATCATTGCTGGCAATTTGAAAACCAGTGCGCAGTTTCGAAAATGAGCAAGATCTTTCTCTCACACACACTCTAGAGAGCCCATAGACGGTGTAGGCTTTTCGCACATCAGATCGGCTTCAGAAGAGAATAGACAATGAGAGAGAGAGAGATCATAGCTTCTCCACTCTTCGGATAGCCTATCACTGATAGAGGGAGGGGGTGGGGAGTAGCTGATAACAAGATAAGAGCCCCGCACTGATTACAAAAGGTCAACATGCTTTCTTGCGCATCTCATTGGGAAAACAAGATAAACCACACAGAGATGCATCCGAAACATCGAGCTACGCTTCTTTTACCATCACAAAAATGCAAAAAGAAAAAAAACCTTTCTTTAAAATAGGCGCGCGAATATAAACGAAATGTGTGAAAATAGACTGAAATTGTCGAGATGGAGCTGTTCCACGCGTGGCAAGTAGGGAAGGGGCGAGGGAAGGGAATCACCCCTCCCACTCCCTCACTCTCTCCCCTCTTTGATCTACCTCCTTCTCCCTCCCATCCAGTCAATCAATAGACCCATATCGATCTACCGTATTTTGCAGTTCTACTCACGGGGAGATAAGTCTACAACTCCAGAAGTCAACGCCGCTTCAAAGTCTAATAGGCGCAAGGGTGCGTTTGACTATGGAAGTCGTCTCACGGCAGCCCCAAAGTCTAGAGTCATATTTCCCTCTGGGTAGAGTAGGGTGAAATGGAAGTCTAGGGGGAAGCGGAAATGGGTGTTGAAACTGCTCTACTGGACACGCATCTCTGGTCTCTCTCTGTATGCTTCTCTCCCCCCTCTGTCTCCCTCTATCCCCCAGGTGCCCTTGTAAAAACCAGCCCTGTCTCAGCACTGGCTCTCCTCCTCTGCCCTGAGGGTGCCAGTCTCTCCACTCGGAGAGAGAGAGAGAGAGAGAGAGAGAGAGCGAGAGAGAGAGAGAGTCAGACAAATCATGATAAAAACGCTTAAACCATCGTCAAGGTTAGAGCTTGCGAGATCGCAATACATCCCTTCACGACTTACAGCAGCTGCAAAATTGTCGCGCGATATCCAATTTCGAGCTCAACCTTTCTAGATCATTCCTTATCGCGGCTATTTCATCAAAATCACACTGCCCAAGATCAATGATGGTGTGATAAAACTGTCTATTGAAAAGCTGCCACTTTATCCTCTGTTGTAATTCAACAATTCTCGCGACCTTGGCAGGCTAGATCACACATGGGAATAACGCCGATTTGAGCCCCCTGTACAAGTGAAACCATCTCTTTCTGTCCCTTTGAATAGCACACCCAGGGCCATAACCTTTTACCTCACCCGCCTGCTGCGTCTACCACTCCCTTTGATGGGTGATCTACCATAATAAAATAGATCAAATAAATTCTAGCTAGCGAGGAAAATCACTTCTGCACGCCGCCCGAACAATGTCGGCCATACGTGGGCGCGAGGGGGCAGGGGCACTGTGCAAATGGGGGTCGGAGATTTCGGGGGCACTGTGTAAAACTCAGAAAAAGTAAAAATTGAGGATAAAAATTAAATAGAATTATCGGGGGCACCCCATAATGGACAAAACTGATTCAGGAACACTGCGCAAAAAGGCTCGGATAAGTGCTGCCCACATATGATGTCGGCAAACGGATTTTTTTATTATTGTTTTCATGCATTTTGACCCGTTTTCCACTAAAATTATCTAAAATAATGCAATATGCACATCGGCTCACGGTTTAGGCATATCTGCACGAAGTACCTGCGAGAAGCCCATCTGGCCTATGATCTACCGTACTCCTCCTCCCCATATTACCATAGTCGTGATCCTATCTATTCGTGATTGTACTGCACAAAAACAAGGAGGAATTTGTGTGGATGCGGGGCGGCTGCGTAAACATTCGTGATAATAACCAACCAAGTGGGAAGGGTCGCCGTGCACACAAATGAGAGGATCAACATGCAATGTTTTGAGAGAGCAGACTCGGTCGAGAAGAGACCAAACATAGATGATGTGATATCGACCATCGGGTCAATTAACACACACGATGAGCAAGTTTAAAAAAAACCGTGGTAGGACGATAAACGCGATTGAAAATCGTGGGTTAGTTCACTTTTGTTAATAATTTGTTCAAAGGTCAAATACATAGGTCAAATAGGTACTCGCTAGCGAAGATAGGCACTTCTGCAAAGCGTTGAGACCATGTCGGCAAACGAAAATTTTGAATGTTTCATGCATTTCTGACCACTTTTTTGACAAATTTATTGAAAATTGGGCAATATGCACTTCTGCGCGCGATTTTAGGCATTTCTGCACGAGAAGCCTGCGAAAAACCCATTTGACCTATGAAGAATATACCACTTTCCGCTCTATAAAACTCGAGGTAAGCGATTTTGGAAAGTCGGCTGACAGTTCCTTCCAATCTGTGAATATAATTCTAGTTCTACTTCATTATCTTGTGAAACAGGTCATCAAAGTCCATACCGGAAGAGGTGAGGGCACACTTCTCTCCAAACACGGGGGCTCAAAGGCGGATAAAAAAGTGGCCCGAGAATCAAATTCACTTACTTCGGTATAATACCTGATATAGCCATAAAATATTTCTCCAATCGGGACTTTTGAGCCCACGTGCCAACACAGACAGACAACGTGAATGTAGAAGAGAGACACTATCCACAGTAGAGAAAACTACAGAGTCCGCTCGTCTCGGTTTGATCGGATCACTCCAACGCAGACAAAATGTTGCCAACAAATCCGAACCACTCGCCGCAAAAACTACAAACTAATTCTCCGCAAAGTTCGCTAAAAGATGCGGTGCTACATCGAAATAAATATGCTAACAAAATCACATATAAATAGTTGCATTTTAAGCGCGATTTCATTGAGAAATGAGCAAGAGAACAATTGTGAAAGAACACGTAAACCGAAGAGACAGCTCATATTCGAGCCAAAAGTGCACCGTTCGTTCATATGTCTGCCGTGCGCACCGTAATCCTACTGGATCGAGCATTGCAACATTGGCCAAGAGAAAGAGTACCCATAAGCCAGTGATTTCTCTCTCTCTCTCTCTCTCTCTGGGAGAGAGAAGAGACTTCTAAACCAGACCAGTAGAGTGAATAAGGGAGTGCGGGCGGGGATCGAATGCAACACACAGGCACACACCAGTTAAACTATTTCTCACACTTCTCGATCCGATCAGTCTCTCTCTCTCTCTCTCCTCCCTATAATCGTCCATCTTCAAAGCCCACACGGATGTAGAACACATCCGCAGCATACCTTGGCACGGTCACCCAGGGGCGCTCTGCATTTTCGGGAAGCCTAATGGCCGAGGACCATGCAAAAGTTCAAGATGTCAAAAGTCGAAAGTTTGAAGTTTTGGAAATTGTTGGGGGGACTACGCGAGTGAAACCGGGGTGAGAGCACTCTTGAAAAAGCTATTTCTGATTTGCTGCCCGCGTGCGATCCGCAGCTTCACTACACGAACACAATGAGGCTTTATCAGACTGAATCTTATCATCAGTGATAAGTTATCACTCTCTTAATTCACGACTGCTGACTCTGCTTTGAAAGAGAGCAAAAGAAGAGGGAGGATAGGGAGGGGAGAGAATGTTCGCGTGCATAATAATAGTATTATCACCTGGTCGAAAATCGACTACAGAACGGAGATGGCGGTGCCTGACGGACGGAGCTAGGCACCGACTATCAACTGACTCCCTCTCCCTCACTGTTAGTGATTCAAAACCGAGGCAGTTTCCCATCGTCACATGGACAACACGCATGGGCAGCCAGTGGTCAACATGGCAAAACATGGCGATTACATGGGCCAATGGCGGGTCCAGGTAAGGGGCAGAAAGAGATAGGAAAGGAAAGCGAGATCTCTCTCTCTCCCTCTCCTCTGACCAACCCAATCACTCGAACCGGACAAAATCCCCCTTCTCTTGTCCCTTTGGGGCACCTCCACTGCACATTGAGTAATCACAGTGACCGGCAGACGCAACCAGTTGCATCAACTCACACCTCTTTACGTGTCCGAATTTGATCATCCCTAGAACTTCTTCTAAACAGCGGAAGTCTTCCAAACACGGTGGGATAACGGAACGAGAAAATATCTCGGTCGAACGACGCTCTCGCAAGATCGAAAACATTGCACGATAACCCGTCGGTCGGTGGGTATGAGCACGGGAAAAAAGGACATCATTAGTGAGGGAGGAGGGGAGAATCGAATGCTAGTCGGAGTGGAGACACTGATTGCGAGATGAGGGACTTTCTTCTACTTCTTCCGAATCAGTCTTCGAATAGAAATCTTCTCAACTTCACTCTACATACCAATTGACAGCACTAGGTCGGATGAGAACCGACGGATAACACCCTACTGGATCAGAATTTTTTTTGTCGAAAAAATACATCTCAGAATAAATATCCGATTGAAATAAAGCTTTTGAGATAGCAATTTGTTCCCGAAAAAATGGTTCTCATCCCTCCTAGAGCTCAATTGGCCGGCACCATACATCTCTTTCTCTCCTTCTCTTTCCCTTCATCTCCTTCGAAGCTCCCTCTCCTCCTTTCGAAAGCTGTCAATTACAGCTGAGCAATGGTCTCCGAGTGGCACCGTCGTGTCGAGACTAGAGATGACTTCGCAAGAAACGCCCTCCTCTATCTCGTCGGTCAGATCGGTCAGAGAGTGTGCGAAATGAAGAGTGATTTCTTGCGAAGCCATCCCCAGTCAAGACTCGAGAGTAGAGCCACAGAAAAGATAAAGAGGCAACCGCACCGGTCAAAGGCGCAAAATCACCCACACATGAGGTATAAAAAACTCAGTAAAAGATAAGCAAGCAGAGAACGACAAACTGTCGCTTTTGAATCAGCGGCTGATGACTAGCTTACGCCAAAGTGCTTTCTCACGAAAGACGAGGGTTCAAAATTAGATAACCCTGACAGTTTGTGAGTTCCAAGTGCAGATATTGATGGGCGTATAGAACAAACTGATTATTCGTTGCTAATCTGCTCGATAAGCGGGGATTCAATCAGTCAATCAGTGTCTTCGACTGGCAACGACGGTCATCTGATAAGCACTGTCTTGTCCACTCTTCACCCCAATTTCTCTCTCTCTCTCTCTCTCTCTCTCACTCTCGGGGTCAAACCTCCATCTCAAGATATGAAGTCTGCATTTAAACAATGGACCCTCTTCACATGCATCACTATAATCTACACTCTAAAGAAGCCTCCATTTTTAAAACAAGTTTTAAACAACGCTTATCATTCTTAAAATATATGTCCATTTGGTCTGGAATTATAAAAAAATCCTGCAACAGCAAAATGAATGTGAAATCCGGAGGAAAATGAAAAAGAGAACCAGGGGAGGATCGGATCGGGAACATAGCGATAAATAGGGAGAGTGAGGGAGAGACTGTGTTACGCATTAGTGCGGGTGCAATCGGCATTAGCAGCGATGGGGACCGCTCTCAAATCGCGAGTATATCTCCCTCTCTCTCCATCTCATAGTAGAGCTTCTTCCATCGACCTTTACGCAGTAATCGACAGAACGGTGCAAGGGCAAATATCTCTGTCGCCTTGGCACGGACGATTAGTGATAAAGAGCGAATTCCAGCACGCCTACTCACACTTAGTTAGCTTGACGCATTTAAGGTAATGCCGATCAAGGTTCTCTGAACAGATAGGCATCACAGCGTGAGAAAAACACAGCAAGGATGCCTAGGAGCGATTAGACCGATAGAGAAACGAGTCGAGTTTGTATATGAGAGAGCGATACGACTGTAAATGGTGATCTCCCCCTATGGCGTAATAGTCCGAGTCAGAAAAGAAAACAGGAAAGTCAGACCTCTCAAGTTGGCAGATTTGTGGATCGGGATGAAATAGGAAGAGAAGGAAGGTTACTGACAGATGATAACAACGATTCGCATGGAATGGTCAAGAGAGAACCGTGCGAATTGATCAGACAGATTAGAGAGTGTGACACAACAGGGGGTTGCCAGAGAAGTCAAGAAAGCGAGACAGTACGAGAAAGTTAGAGACTGCGAAGTGCCGATTATATTTTTTCATAACAAGTAACCGATTCGATCTAATCGTGCCAGGGAAATGCAGATAACAAACTCCACGCTGATGAAATGCGAAATAGTATGGATAGAATACTTGCCCCGTGATCTTCGAGGTTAAGCACTTTTTGTGCTCGATTGTTACGAAAGTCTCGTCTGTCAGGGAAAAACAGCGATAAGGTATCAGTGACCACCTCACCCTTCCTAAACAACCACAAACCACCACATCAAGCTGATAGTCGAGCATACGACAACAAGAAGCTCACGAGTTAACTCAATTCGAGTTTCCTCTCGCAATCCTGATGACCCTGAATAATATTGAGCGGAGAAACATTCCTACTATGATTGACATCGCGCGCGAAAGGAAGGCAGCCGGTACGGCCTGTCGATGATAACAGCCTAATCCACAAAGGCCGTAGATCTATCCAACTAAGCGTCGCGCAGTCTGAGTGCTGCTAATTCCCACGATTAATTGATCGCTGCAAAAAGAAGGAGAGGATTACGAAGCGGTTTGGCTTTCTTGGAACGAGCCCGGAGGCAATAAAGCATAATCGGAGAGCGAGCGCATTGAACAAACGGAAAGTATTCGGACAAAACGGTGGAGGAATCACGCTGAGTAAAGTTAGAGTGAGCAGCCAGTCATAACTGCCCTAAAGTGGCACGCACAACCAATCGGCGGCCAGCCCTCTTTACTCGAGGAGTTAGGTGAGAGAGGAGTGAGGAGTGGGAGAGAAGACCATGTTCAGGAATGGGCATGGAGAAGGAAAAGTGAGAAAGAGAAAAGGCAGATTGAAGAGCGCCCAGAACAAGCAGAAAATGAGTCCATACAGTAACAGCACATACTCAAATTACCGCGTTTAGTGGGTCCGCGACGTTATGGGCACAATAAACTAAATGGAACGTATTGAAAACGATAGAAAATCGATAAATGATAAGAGGCAAATTAGAAATTTCGCCGCTGCACCAGCATCACACAACCTTCGAGATTTCGCGAATGGCAGAATTGTGTCACAGGTACTGTAAGTGAGAACATCGTATCGATCGCTCCTCTCCTTTCTCAAATCTTGCGCAAGAGCGGGGCTGCCGATTGCGATTTCCTGTTTTTCTCATGGTTTTTGCGCAATCTGCCCCCTCCCTCCGCTCGTTTTCACTACCATTTCACTTGGTCTCGGCACTATTTCACCTGCTTCTCTGCCGCGTCTCTCGACTCTCGCACAGCTGGCTTTTCTCCTTCCCCCTTCTACGCAACCCGAACGGGTTCGGCGCCAACCGATGCTTATTGAGAGATCGATCCCGCGGGCGGCAGCAACTCGAAACTACAGTCATTTCACTTTCTACGAACGTGGCTCAAACCTCGTATCTTTCATTACAAGAAACAAGCCGCCCTTGGCCCTTTCACTCGCTGTTTTGCTCTGCGCTCTAATGCGAAATCGAAAGTCAGCCGTTCTTTATTCCTACACTACGGAACTCCAAGGTCCTGAAAGGGAAAGTGCCAACAGCTCACTGGGAACCCGTTCCAGCGAGAGATCCAATCACCGACCATATAGAAAGCGAACGTTCTTGGCAAATACGAAGGCAATTGAGGAGAATTTGCAAAGGAAGAGTCGAGACAGAATGAATTCCCATTTGCATCTTGCAGTGTGACAGGTTATGAGAAAGCGAGAGAGCACACTAAACGAGGAGAGCGACGACAAGCATAAATTGGGTATATCTGCCGAGATCTCGATCTCACTCTTGTCCAAGGGGCAGGGACGAGATCCAATCAAATCTCTCCACCCATTCAAATCTTGAAAATCCCGCTCCCCAACTTCCTGTATATCTTCATATTTATCGAACAATCACAACAAGCAACGATCAACTACAGTATTCCTACATAACAGAGTGTGTGGAGGTGTGGAACGTCTACAGTAATCCCAGCCTAGATCACAGTGGAGCGACGATGGGGTCGAACAGATGACAGAGATCAAAGATCACTTGGGAATCCTTCGCAGTTCATTGGTGAGCCACATGCAGAAAGTGAGGAGTGCCATGGAGCCCGATTGATGTGCAGCTGCTAGCCAGACGGGAACGAAATGGACCTGCAATCACATTGTACGTACACGATTCAAGGCCTGGTGAATTATGCTATTTCTCCAAGCGTTTTCTTCTGTAAGTACAGCACATTGTAACCTTCTCGTATTATCAAATTCCAAACACTTTCTTTGAATCTTATTCGTGGTAAAAATGGAAATATGCGTTGAATAGAAAATATCGATCACACTACTGTAATCCTTTTCCTCGCCTATTACGGTATTACCACTCCCCTACTCCGGTCATACGTTTTAGAACATGAACAATGCCCGCGAACAAATTTTTGAAGGAGGCAGTTTGACACTATCTAGAAATGCGCGGAAGGATGAGATAAGTAAGAAAACATTTGAAATCTGACAATTTTTATGCGAAATCTGGGCAGTAACTAAATTTCGCAATATTATCGTATTGTCTGTGGAACGAAAATGTATGTCCGGTATGCCCACCCTCTACCGTACTCACCAGTGTCGAGATTCCAAGTGCAGCCTGCGTGTAGCCCATCGCCATCGTACCGTGCAGCGCAAACTGAACAATTTCTCTTTTTTGGAGCTGCTGATAAAAACAAATCGGCCGCCAAGGAAATTATTGCATTTGAAGTGCACAAGAGACACCGAGTCACCGGGTTTTGTGCATATTTGAAATTCTTATTTTAAAACGGTAATAGGGCGTTTCGGAACCGCCGTTTAGGAACTCGAAAATAAATTTAAAAAGTTTTCTACATGTTCTGATACGTATAAACAAAAGGTTACCTTTGCTCTCCTCGATAAATTCATTCGTCGTCCGATCAGCCACGTCGCAGTGATTGAAGCTAGCGTGAGATAGGCCTAAACAACAGTATACACAACATGTACAGTACCTCAACCGACATTTTATAGATCGATATCGATCGCTTAACGTACTCACCAGATTACGGTGGATGAACTGGACGGTGACCTCATTCTCGAAGAAGTTCTTCCACAGCGGCGTACTGTGAGTGAACATAAATTGATAATAAATAAAAATCCATATTTTTCAATTACAGCAATACTTACCGCGATCCTAGATTCTCGGGAATCCACTTGTCGGCGTACTTGGGCCATGAGTTGTACACGAGACCCGCGTCGAGACCAGCAACGAACGCGCCTGCACATTATCGATTTTTGGATTGATTGAGATTTTACAAGTTCAATGAAAAGAAGGGAAATATTTCTTTCCAACAACATGATTTCATATTCTATTCATAATTTCCATTACCTGACATCACTCTTCTTTCCGCGATAATATGTGTTGACCACCCATTACGCATCCCGATATTTTTTTCCCCAGTATTTATGTGGGTTACGTTTCGGAAACTTTAGATCCTTTTTCAGGATTCCTTTACTATAAAGAAAGGTTCCAAAACGTAGCATAACCTTCCCCTCGTCCATCTACCGTAAACTCCCCTCCTCTTCCTCACCCATAACGGCGGTTGTGAACACGAGAGTCTTCGATCCATGGGCGAGTCCACGCAGTTTTCCGATGCCCGCAACCTTCGTGTGCTGAAACAGAATTAAATACAATGCACATTCTATAATGTCGACAAAATGAAAGCATCACCCGACTAATTCATGAACCACCCACATCTCATCAACACCAAAGTAACGATAGATCAATTACAAACAAATTCAATGTTGGATATACCATCTAAAAATAACGTAAATATAACATCTAAGTTCGTACCATGCATGGGCTAGGGCGTAGCGAGCAACAGACCAAAAAAAAGATACATTTAGGGAGCCCCTAGGATATTCGGTTGGGAACACTGAAATAGTTTTTGCTACTGGTTTACAGGAATAAAACCAAATAATATCAAGTAACTCACATCTGCCGGCTTTAGTACGTGACTGAGTCCCGTCCACAGGAATATGGAGTAGAGCACGAATGCCAGCGAGAGATGAGTAGCCAGTCTGACAATAATTGATCATCTATTTTAAATTCGTAAACACTTGTCCAAATAAATCAAACGTTCCGCTCCTAAACATCAGAAATGATTTCGAGACACGCAGAGGTATGGAAAGACAGTAAACGTACCCGTCCATTTCGTGAAAGTATTAATTTAAAATTGTAATACTCTACACAATTTTACAATTATCGATCGATGTTCTTTTTATTATTACACTTTTAAAGTGATACGTCCATAAAGTGGACTACTGGTACTCTCTTTCTATACCTCGGCGCGTCTCTCGCTTTGCCACGCTCTCTCGCAGTCGTATCTGTTGTTTAGGAGCGCACCGTTTTATTATTTTGGATGAGTGTTTGTGAATTTATAATACCGTACCTGTACTGTGACACTCTCGGAACTTCACTCGAGTTCTGCGACGGGTCGAGTCCCGACTTGACCATCCACCACCCGACAAGACCCTGACAAAAGAGAGTACTGTAAGACAGCACGGCATCTAGAAGAAAATCAATACACACGAATCAATAAATACCTGAACACCGATCAGCGAGCCAGCAAGCAGCATGCGAATCTTCATCGGACGCGCAAAGTACCCTGTAAGTAGAAATTTTTGATCTACTGCAGCATTGTAGCATTACGATATGGTAACCGATTAATTGGTACGGTAATCAACAGTACCTCGAGCCCAGAAGTAACCGCAGGGAATAAGGAAGGCCAGTCCAATGGCACGTCCCCACATTCTGGAAGAGATTATTGAATGAATAACGTACTAAGAGTTAGGCCAATCGATATCTGCCGTATACCTGTGGGTGTACTCCATCGTCCAGATGAACTTGAACTGCGACAGTGTCATCTCCTCGTTTGACGACTTACTGTAATTATCGAATTCAGTTACGGTAACAGCAAGCCTTTGTCGATTAAAAACTGACAACTTGTACTCGGGGAACTGCTTGTACCGCTCGAACTCGGTCACCCACTCGGCTTCACTGCAAAGGACTCCAATATTTTTTTCCAAAGTAATCGATAAATGGTAGATCAAGAATGAACCTGAGAGGAGGTTTCATCGTGCGGAAGAGATCCCAGTTGACCATCGACAATCCGGATTCCGTTAATCTGTAAAAAAACATTTTCTTATCTATTTATTCGTTGCGTAGGAAAAATGTAGTTCTCGAGGAAATTTGTACAGAAATTCCTAAAACCGCGCACCCCATTTTGATAAAACCATCAACAAAGAGGCCAGAAATGAATGAACAGTCAATATTGCCGTTTGCCGACATAGTAACATCACATGCAGAAGTGAATTTCCTCGCTAGCGAGAACCTATTGGACATAAGATTCGTTGTTGCTTAATCTAAATTGTGTACCACACCGATGCACCCAAGAGCCCGATAATAGGGTTGACCCACCGTGTGACTCCACCAAGAGCGACCGCACCGTACACCATACCCGCGCATCCGAGCAGCCATATTCCCACCTGAAAAAAAAACAATATTAAATACATTTTCGAGGGCTTAACTCGATGGGTAAATTGCAATTCGCTGAATTTCAAAGGACATGTACATACCTTTCTCTTCTGTGAGGCCGTCGATTGTCCAGCGAGCTCTGCTCCGAGAACCACCCATTGAGGACGAGAGAAGTGCCTGAAAAAGAGCAAAAGATCGGGCTGAGCCGGGGATTGAACCCGGGACCTCTCGCACCCTAAGCGAGAATCATACCACTAGACCACTCAGCCATGCGACAATGCATTGCCGACCGTGCTAATGAATGAAACTTGCTTTTTCATGAAATCAAGAAAGACAAAAGATCGGGCTGAGCCGGGGATTGAACCCGGGACCTCTCGCACCCTAAGCGAGAATCATACCACTAGACCACTCAGCCATGCGACAATGCATTGCCGACCGTGCTAATGAATGAAACTTGCTAGGAATGAAATCAAGAAAGACAAAAGATCGGGCTGAGCCGGGGACCTCTCGCACCCTAAGCGAGAATCATACCCTAGTGGTAATTCTTGATACATTATTGAAACATATCGATGTTTCTCTCTGTTCGCCTCTCACTCTTCCCCCCCTCACTCTGTGTGTGTGGCTGGGGGTTGTGCGGTCGGCGCTGGGAATGGGTGCCCGGCTGTGAGTGTGTGCCACCACCCCCCCCCCCCACCCGTCCACCCAAGGTAATGCTCTTATTCTTGATACATTATTGAAACATATCGATGTTTCTCTATGTTCGCCTCTCACTCACTCTTCCCCCCCCTCACTCTGTGTGTGTGGCTGGGGGTTGTGCGGTCGGCGCTGGGAATGGGTGCCCGGCTGTGAGTGTGTACCACTCAGCCATGCGACAATGCATTGCCGACCGTGCTAATGAATGAAACTTGCTAGGAATGAAATCAAGAAAGACAAAAGATCGGGCTGAGCCGGGGATTGAACCCGGGACCTCTCGCACCCTAAGCGAGAATCATACCACTAGACCACTCAGCCATGCGACAATGCATTGCCGACCGTGCTAATGAGTGAAACTTGCTAGGAATGAAATCAAGAATGACAAAACATCGGGCTGAGCCGGGGATTGAACCCGGGACCTCTCGCACCCTAAGCGAGAATCATACCACTAGACCACTCAGCCATGCGACAATGCATTGCCGACCGTGCTAATGAATGAAACTTGCTAGGAATGAAATCAAGAAAGACAAAAGATCGGGCTGAGCCGGGGATTGAACCCGGGACCTCTCGCACCCTAAGCGAGAATCATACCACTAGACCACTCAGCCATGCGACAATGCATTGCCGACCGTGCTAATGAGTGAAACTTGCTAGGAATGAAATCAAGAATGACAAAACATCGGGCTGAGCCGGGGATTGAACCCGGGACCTCTCGCACCCTAAGCGAGAATCATACCACTAGACCACTCAGCCATGCGACAATGCATTGCCGACCGTGCTAATGAATGAAACTTGCTAGGAATGAAATCAAGAAAGACAAAAGATCGGGCTGAGCCGGGGATTGAACCCGGGACCTCTCGCACCCTAAGCGAGAATCATACCACTAGACCACTCAGCCATGCGACAATGCATTGCCGACCGTGCTAATGAGTGAAACTTGCTAGGAATGAAATCAAGAATGACAAAACATCGGGCTGAGCCGGGGATTGAACCCGGGACCTCTCGCACCCTAAGCGAGAATCATACCACTAGACCACTCAGCCATGTATGTAATGCCGTGCTCTACCGGCAGATCTTGCATCTCCCTTTCCCATCGTTTCAATGTCAAATCCGGTTATCCCTATCCAGCAAATCTCAATTGTGGTGGTATCGGCAATGAGCTAACAAAAAGTAGATGGAACCGTTAAATAAAAACAATCGAAATAGAGCTTACATGGTTCTAACAAGCGGCCTTGCTGCAGATTTGAGTGCGACCGGTTGTGCAGCCAGCATTCCCTGTCGCATGCAGCTCGTGGCTGCAGCACGTGCTACCGACAGCATCTGAACTGCTACAGTAGCAACTCGATCGAAAGCCTGTAATCCAGATACCGTTTCGGATGCTTCTACGTCTATCAGCTGATCAACAAAATAAAGCATTAATATTTACTATTTCAAAAATTTATCACACACTGATTGAGCGCAATTCTTGATGGTGGTGATTGAGAAAGAAGTCTATGAAACGAAAAACAAACAATCATCTATCGCTAGGCAACACGGAACGATAACATCAGATGAGAGGCCTATCAACGATGCTACTTTATTGATAAATGTTCATCTTATCTAACCTATGCAAAAAGAAGAAAACACTCAGATTCAGTTCTGTGGTGCAAAGGGTAAGAGGTGGTGCACACACGGTAGATCATTGGGTCTAAAGACGGATCGAAGATCGGGGAATTTCAATCAATAAAGCGGAGGCTATGAAATAAGACTATCGTGGAAAGGACTATGGGAGGTGTACGACCGGAGGTGAAAGAAGGAGAGCTGGTACAACTAACAAGTAACAAACTAGGTGGAACCAAACTAGGTGTAAATCTGATGACATCGTGACGTCACTGATGACGTCATTGGAGGGCGATCTTTGATCTCTCAGTGGCCGGCCTCGGCCTCGACGGGAGGATGAGGGAGGTTGGGCATCATTCCGAGGTACTCGAACTTGAATCTGCAATACAAAATACCCCTCAAAATCGTCAGGAAAATATGCTCAGATATGTGTATCAAAACTAAGAAATTTCAAAACGAAGTATTAACTCTAGCACAACACGTGGTTCGATAATTCTTGACACGTTATCGTCTACCATCACCCCTCCCCCACCTTCCTCAACAACATTTATTTGCTATTTTTCCACGATTCTTTAATTGCGGTCACAGCCTTTGCGGGTGTATCAAATAAACAAATACAATACAATACCTCCAGTACGCGACGACGACCCTGTCCCAAATGTTGCCGGGATGGTTCATCGCCGGTCTCACATCCAGATGAGTGAATAGTTTCGAGCTGCAAGTAACAATGATGTAAGCATATTCACCCATGTATTCAATCAATAATCTCACCGAGGATCGACCGCGCCTCCATCATAGTAGTCGATGACGTATTGCACCTGAAAGTAATTAAATGCGTGACCAACTCGCAAGAGAAAGGAATCTGGAACAATGCCAAGAATCAGATGCTAAAAATAGCGGAAAGCGCACATCTCTGGCTCCGCATCTGTCGACAATCCAGTCGTGTCTGTCGAACGGCATGTCGTAACCGAGGAGATTGCGGAATCTGCAAGCACGTTGATGCTTGTTTGAAATTGTGCAACTCCCATCTGGAATATCCTGGATACGGTAGCCACAGTACCTGGCGCGGGGAGAGAAGTTCTTGGCGTCACCCTTGAAGGAGCGGAGCTTGGGCGCGTCGCACTCACTGCAACGACCATAATTAAGAACACTAAATAGATTCCACTGTATTTGCTCTTCCTTTAGCCAATAGTTGCCCTTCCATTAAATACAACGTACGGATGGAGGAGGTTCTCCCACTTGAGCACCTCTCGCCACGCCTCCTCGTTGTTCGCATTGTGGATCTGAATGAAGCAATAAGGTACTGTTCGCACAGGGAAATAGGTCTACGACTTCATAAGCCAATGCTGGCCAGCGACGACTTTAAAGTATAATAGACGCAGAGGAATGATAAGTTTTGGCTTTTTAAAGTCGTCGCACGGGAGCCCGGAGGTATAGTTTATTTCCCACTGAGATCTTGACGCCGCCCTCCCACTCACCTTGATGATGTTGTCCATATCCTTCTCCGACAACTGGTCGTCCTCCCACCGCCAGCCCTTCCTGCAAAGAACACAATTTCCACTATCGACACCAAAGAAAAAATACATCTCGTAATGTGCAAAGAATGATGCCGATGGCAGTCAGTGACTACATACTTGAGCATGGCATTCCAGAACATCTGGGGAGACGGGTAGGTCCACGTCTCTCCAGCAGTCGTCGTTTCCGCCTTGGGGATCGTAGACTTTTCTCGCTTCGTCGGCAGCGCGAATGGCTGATCCGGCGCCGGCTTCTGGTTCGGGTGCTCAAGCTCCTGAAATAGTTATTTAGTAATTATAAGTTATTTATCCGTGCGCTCGGGGAGGTGGAAGTCCAGGTGAAAACGAAAGTCAAACCCACACACGCTTATCACTTTCACTGACTCGAACTCGCGATAAGAAATTACGTCACCCACAATGTCTCTATTGGCAACATTTTGTTAGTTGCGAACATGCAAATTTGAAGGAACCAGTAGCTAAAAAGCTGGGGATTATGCAAATCACACTCCTGTATGTTTCCCTTTCAATTATCGCTGATACATCGTTTAATTGTTATTTTCAAATAATAGATTTCAAGACTGTTGGTTTGCTCACATTGTTGAGGGGGTTGAGCTTGACGTGGTCGACGGGACAGCCCTTGGCGGCCGCAGTTCCGCCGGCCGAAAGGCACTCACTGGGAGCAGACGAAAGCTGAGCGATGTGACGACGAGCAGCCGCGATACGCTCGCCTTCCGACTTGGGCTAAATTACGCAACAATGAAAAGGAGTACATCAATAAAAGAAGATAATAAGTAGCATTTAAAAAAAGTTAAGAAAAGCTCGAGATAATAGGTTTCACCTTCACTTCGCACGCATCTCCGCAGTTCGCAGGCGCGACGGTAGATTGGGCGGCGCCCATTTGTTACCTTAAACATGAAAATCGATAAAATAAACGAAGATCAAAGAAGATAAACGAAAAATAAAAAGAATTTCGTGGGCGATTCGGGAGTATTTTCCCAAAGTACCGTACACCCAACATTTACACGACAAGTACTAACAGTTGGCGATTCTTCGTGTACTTTTGAAACACATTTACAGTAAGTTAGTAAGTACAGTGTAAGTATGTTGTTAAAAATACATATTATTTCGCATAACGGTGCATTTAGTTTTTTCTTACGACATTTGGAAACTATGAGCTTGCAAAATTATGCATTTAGTCGAGGTTCATAATGGGGAAATTCAGTTCTCTTCGATTTTTTGATGGAATAATTGATTCTCTTTATCCATATTTTCACCAACCACTCAGTGCTCGACCGGTCGCTGGGCGCGGTCGCCCCTCTTCACAATCCTCCCGCTCCTTCCTCTCCTTCACATGGCACGTTCGCCTACCGTAATCCACTACAGTACTCTGACTACCGTATTCCTCTATTCATCTCATATACCGTATGGTAATCTCCAATCCGTATGTAAGATAAATAGTATCGATAACAATGCATCGATAAAGTTGGAATAATCTACCGTAATTTTGCAGGTCATAATACTGTACTTACTCATCCTGTGCCTGCCGAATCCTAAGAAGAAATCAGGGCCCAATCAGAGGAGCAGTCAACTCAATAAATCCCCACCGCCGCTCAAGAATGATGTGAGCAGGATTATCGTAACCCGAACACTTCATACCCTTCATTAATTGTATTGGATTACTGTATTCATTCCTAAACAGAAAACAAATTCAGTATGCATCTTCAAGTGACGATCCTCGTACTCCGATCAATCCAAAGCTTCCACCATACCCCGAGAAGTACGGTAGATCAATGATGGCGACTGTCTACAGTACCCGATGAACTACCGTATTCATTTCAGTGCATATGTAACACCATCCGGTGAGAAGAGGGTTCGACTCCATATGACGCCTACCGCTCGCAAAGCCAACACTACGCCCAAGTACAAACCAGTGAGCAAATTAACTAGTTATGATGGAACCCGAGCAAAGTTCAGAAGAAGCTAGACCATACCGTAGTATATTCCTCAAATAAATACTGAATGCTTCAGTATGCAATATCGTTTACCACAATGTGTACAATAAAGTGGGATACTGTAGTCAACCATGCCTTTCTATACTGTAGGTGGATTATTTCAGACGAAATTTCCCAAGCGGCACCAACCACAGTCAGATGAGACCACAACGCAGTGCTCTCAGACGAGAAGGACTGTATCTAACCCTCACACAAAAACGTGAGTCCCCCGATTACGTCATCACACTGCAATACATCTCTTCAAGGCCCTCCAACGACCTGAAGAGTCCCGAGGGAAGCAACTCGGACAAGGACGGAGATAAGAGCGATCCGAAGGTGGAATCCCCGAATCCGGCTCTCAAATCACGGGTTCCAACTACCGTATCCTTCAGGAAACGAAGAAGCGGGAGGATGATGAGGGTGGAGTTATCGATCGAGGGAGTAACGGGCGAGATGACGATTGGATGAGGAGACGATATGGAAGGGTGAGAAGACATTGAATAGTGATGACGCAATGTTCGGAACGAGGAAGAACTGTATGGTTGGCAGGAGAGGACGAAGGACGATAATCGGGAGCGACCCGTCTACCGTATCGACATTCGAAGAGCGGAACAGAGGACAATCGAAGTGGAGCAGAAAGTGAGAGACATTCATGATAGGTTGACATTCATGATAGGTGATAGACGAGAGAGTGTGTGGAATGGAGAGAGTGGACAATGATCTATTCACTTTTTGTACAGGAAGGCCATGAGGAGATGTTGCAAAGAGAAGAGCAGAGAAGATTGGAGGAGGAGAAAAAGAAGAGGAGGAAGAAAAGGAAAGAGAAGAAGAAAAAGAGCAAGAAAACAACTTTGACAAGTGAGCAAAATAGATTTACTTTGATTACGTCATCACTAGGCAACTGACGAATCCATTTAGGCGTAAGCGCTAAATCGCCTACCGAAGAGGACAAGGAGGACAAGTGAGTTGATTACGTAGTGATGACGAACTACAGTAATCTATATAGGACGACGTGCGAGAATGAATGTAATTCTAGAGACAGGAAGATCATGGAACATAAGATGTTGACGCTGGTCAGCAATTGCATCAGCACTATGAAATATGGTTCATATTGTATACTAGTGACGTAATAACTGCAGGATACAACAACTAACGAGTTTGAGATAGAAGCGAGTCGAAGACTCAGTGCGAGAGTCAGTTTCGCAGGAAATATGCCTAATTCGATCATCGTCTTTAGGAGACGAGGGACACTAACACCCCACCTGCTCTACCTAAGATCAAGAGGCCCAACTGGTCCGAGGCCGTTCCGGAGAGTGTTAGTAAATAGATATGACTGAACTTGCAGCAGCTGCAGCAGCGCTTCTGTAAATTCGATATTTGCAGCAGCTGGCGGACGATTTTTCCGATTTCGACATCACGAAGGATTCGACAAAGGAGAAGCGGAAGGGAGATCAGACAGTGAAAATGAGAAGAAAATGAGAAAAGTGGTACGTAATCGATAATCGGACGAAGATAATAATTTCGAATACAACTCTTCAAATCTACAACTTTCCCTCCATTTAGACGCCCGCCCACTGATCACACTTGGAGTGTGTCGTCATCGCTATGCAATTTGTGCAATATCAACGATCGCTGTGAATAAACGTAGTCGAAATGTATTGCTATGTTTGCATCGAAGGATCTATTGAGATCAAAGTTGAGAACATCTCAAATGATATCATATTTTTTTCACACGAATTCAACTGTTTCTAAGGCAGTGTTGGCACGTATCATGGTTGTAGCAGAAAAGAAGGCCGAAAAATATTGTTACTAAATATTTAAAACTCTAAATAAATTGATAAATCGTTCCGAGCATAAAATAACGCGCCAATCTAAGCATACTGTAGGTGTATTCCAATATCGAATTTTCACGACGAGCTTGCCACTATTTTTTCCTTGCTCTTTGTTGTTTCAACCGCCGTCGATTCATTAATGCAATTTGCCTTGTTCAAATGTAGCTCAACTCGTTCCCTCTGGGCCATGGTCCCATTCCATCTTTTGGTCTCGAACTTTCTGAATTAGCATGCAGACACGCTTAGAGAATTACCATCAACTTATCCGCATTGTCTCCTAATTCCTCACGCGCGCTCTCGCTTCATTTCATCACATTTCTACTCTCGAGTCGGTTTCTTATTCTTTTATCCACCATTTCCCGCTCAATCGATAATCGTCTTCTCTTGTAGCATCCTCTGCATGTCGATACTCGCAACGGGGATTTACTACAGGTTGAAAGGCGAGCATGTGTTCAGGTACGACTTGTTTTGCTTCGATTACGTTGTCAATCGATTGATTGCTTATCGCAAATAGTTTCTAAGAGTAGCATGTAGTTAATTTCCTTTGCATCCATCGTTTATACTTTTCCGAAAATCGGTTGAGAGCGAACCAGTGTTCAGTTACAAGCTACTTTGCTAATTATCGATTGGTAGCTAATCCTGATTTCAGGGGTCCGTTTTCGGAGGAGGAGGTGCTGGAATGGTATCGATCGGGATGGTTCACGTCCACCACTGCATTCAGATTCGACAGTGACGATAGCGTGGTCACATTGAGTGAGTACAGCGCTTTATTGTTCACAATCTGTTTGCGTTTCTTTTAGGAGAGCTATGCGACAGCAACGGCAGTGCATCGCCGTTCAGAAGCACCACGAAAGCAGGCAAGGCCGCCGATGCTCATGATAAGGTAGGTGGAGTTGGTCCACATGATCACAAACTGACTTATCACGCATCCCACGTAAGGCTCAGGACAAATCGTATTTTCTGAGGTAAATTGCGAAAAATGATGTAGGAGTTTTCTTCACATTTTGGTAGTACCTATGTTTCCCTATCGGAAAAAGGCTGTACGAGATCATGAGCAATTTTCTCTGCTGCACAGATTCGAGCATGCCACTTTGGTGAGGTAGAAAATACCTTCAAAATGACATTTCTCTATATGTACTAAGATGGGGGGGGCTCCCTCACGCGTCTATTTGCCGGCTCTGGCGCTCTCTCTCCCTCTCCCTCACCCTTTTCATTAGATTTTTCTTGATTTACTGGATTTTATACGCTCTTTTTCTCAGGTTAAATTCAAATAATCGAATTAATTTTAGGTTTGTGAATAGTTCTGACCTAGGTGATCAAATCGGACCGGATTTTCAACTAATCCCGATTCATCCCATGGAGTTCCGAGAGGCCAGAATAGGCCATTTTTATGCACATAAGGGTCCCCCCTGTGGCCAAAAGTGAAAATATTCGATGTCATGAAATTTTTACAAAAAGTTCATTTTAACCATTTCCAAGCATGGAGAATCGGATCACGTCCAACGTTTGACATGATTTCGCCTCCTAAGGCGGTAGTTTCTGTCTGTTCCGCGCATATCGCGCTTGTTTAGAGACTATTAATTTCTGATTACATACCTCACAAATTCAGAAAAGTTTAATTATATTTACGATAGAGAATAATATGATAAAGTATGACAGAGGAATTAATAGTCTCTAAACAAGCGCGATATGCGCGGAACAGACAGAAACTACCGCCTTAGGAGGCGAAATCATGTCAAACGTTGGACGTGACCCGATTCTCCATGCTTGGAAATGGTTAAAATGAACTTTTTGTAAAAATTTAATGACATCGAATATTTTCACTTTTAGCCACAGGGGGGAATGTGCATAAAAATGGCCTATTCTGGCCTCTCGGAACTCCGTGGGATGAATCGGGATTAGTTGAAAATCCGGTCCGATTTGATCACCTAGGTCAGAACTATTCACAAACCTAAATTAATTCGATTATTTGAATTTAACCTGAGAAAAAGAACTTACAAAATCCAGTAAATCAAGAAAGATCTAATGGAAAGGGTGAGGGAGAGGGAGAGAGAGCGCCCGAGCCGGCAAATAGACGCGCGAGGGAGCCCCCCCCCATCTTAGTACATATAGAGAAATGTTTCAAAATGCTTCAATTTGGACAAAACTTGGGTGTTAGGAATAACATGACATGTTCTATCATTATCCAAAGTGATTTTGAGATTTATCGATTTTTCATTTCTGAGCAGTTTTTCCGTAATAACTTTCACAAATGGAATGGCCGAAGGCACAAGGCAAAATCACAGAGAATGTGTAGTTTCTGATTACGCATCGAATGAATATCCAATGTCAGGGTATTTCGGGAGTAAACGATGTGTGCCAGTTGAAAAACCACAAAAACGAGCAATTTCATCTGCTGTAAAATCATCAAAACACATTTATGGACCATCAGCCTGTCTCAAACCTACTGCAATAGTTGCGAAAAATGAGCAAAAGAAACTTGCCAAGAATTGGATTCGAACCTGCAACTCATGGATTCAAGGTCGTAGAACACTCTGAATAGATGCTTGCAGCAGTGGGAATCTCACTATATGACGGCTTTTCGACTGGCGCACATCGTAACACTAACACCCAAGTTTTGTCCAAATTGAAGCATTTTGAAGGTATTTTCTACCTCACCAAAGTGGCATGCTCGAATCTGTGCAGCAGAGAAAATTGCTCATGATCTCGTACAGCCTTTTTCCGATAGGGAAACATAGGTTCTACCAAAATGTGAAGAAAACTGTTACATCGTTTTTCGCAATGTACCAGGCTTGTTCCAAACCTTACGTGAATGGCGTGTTATACCAGACTCCCTCCGATGGCCACAAGGCGTGCGAGCTGAGACACATGCAGGAGCAGATCGATGCCACAAACTTAGTTGGTATCTCTTAATAGGTTGTCAATCACCAACTATTTTCTAGCTTCTGCAAGCATCCGTCGACAGGTGCACCAAACTCGAACAGATAGTGTCTTCGGTGGTTGAGAGGTAGACCGTATTACTCAATCAATCAATATTTACTGTCGCACAGGTTCCTTCTGTTCTCGGGCGAGTTATCCGATGTGAAGGAGGAGTGGAAGAGTATTCGGGTACGGTTTTATTGATCGATGTCTCCTGTAGTTATTCATCGATGACTACCGTATTCCTGTGATTGCAGGATCTGTCAGTAGTGACTGGTGCCTCTTCATCGTTGACTTCCTCTACAACGACACTCGCATCTGCCGCGAGCTCATCATCCTCACTCAATTTACTCATGCAACTCAAGGACGACCTCAATGCACTCGACACCGTGTAAGCAATAATCGATTAATTAGAACTTTTGTAATTAGTGTAATTAGGTACTGTAGCGACTATATTCCGTACCCCATATATTGATTGCAGTCTTCGTGGAGGGGAGTGTAATGAAGAGGCAAAGACGAGGAGTGAGAGCAGAGAGATGAGTGAGAAGGAGGAGGAAAGAGGCGGGAGGAAGGCAGAAATGGGAAACAGAAGAGGTACGGTACAAATAGAGAGGGTTACGGTATTATCGATTTTCTTAGGCGCTGCGGGCGACGTGGAGCAATCGACGTCGTGTGTTGGATGTGGAGTGAAAAGGACGGAATCGGGTCTATCGACGGCATCGACGACCAAAAGAACGAATAGCAGCGAGGAAGATGATGGTGAGGGGATGAGTACCGTACACCGATTAGTCAACTACCGTATACCCGAAAATACCCGAAACTCGTCTGCCACTCCCGTTCTTCCATTCACCGGATAGTCACTTATCGATAGTCATCTACCGTATACCCGTACAGTATTTCTCCCTAATTATAGGCGACTTCACGATCATGGAGACGGTAGACGAGGTAGAGAAGCCACAGTACCACCCTGCATCGCAGCATGCGCCAACCATGGCCGAGTATACGGTAAGTGTTGTATCGACTTTTGTAGTATTGATTAGTTTTCAACTATTCACAATTTCTATGGTTACACAATGGTGACGCAATCACTGTAGTCGATGTGCCGTCGCATCGGAGTGCTCGAGACGAGTCTGCGACAGGCACTCGAACGCATTGAGGAAATGAAGGCAGCTGATCTGTCGGTGAGGGAGTGATTTTTGATCTTTGATCTCTTCCAAGACGCTTTGTATTTTGGTCTTGTGTTTAATCTCTGCCCTTTCCAGCACGTTTTCGAGTCGATCGATCGCGTGAACGATGAGATGAATGCGAATCAGAATGAGATGAAGGTGGGATTTTATTTAATTAAAGCAATTTTAAGTAATTTGTTTGCAGACTCAGCGGGCGTTGGACAGAGGGTCGGTGCTGGTGCTGGAAGACGCGGTGCACTCACTGAAAGTGTGTAGTTTGGTTTTTGATTTTTTGAGCGGATTACAACTTTGATAACAATACGATGGTTTGATCTTTGATCTCTCTTGTCGATTCAGAAGGATCGAACGGTGGATCGGGAGAGACTCACGGATGTCGAGCGATTCATGGGAAGAATGACTGCGGGTCTGGAGGATATGGTAAGTAGCTACGGTAGTCATGATCCGATTACTGTAATTATTATTGATTGCTTTATGATCAGGAGCTGATCGGCATCAAGACGATTCGCTCTGAGTTGAGAGCCGCGAAGGATCGAGAAGAGTTTAGCGAGCTGAAGATGTACGGTATCGAGGACAAGGTACGGTAATCGTGGTTACTGATACTTTTCAATCTCTATTTTCAGCTCAGAAACCACACGTTCGAGCTCGAGACGACTACTGAGCGCCTTGCTACACTCGAAGAGGCGACAACCAAGGTACGGTAGACTACCACTTAGGGGAGTATGGTATTCATGAATCGATCTATTTCAGATGCTCACACTGGAAACGTTCAAGAGCATGTTGACGGACCACGCGGAGGAGCTAAACTCGCAGATGAAGGTATTGTAGAGAAATACGGTAGATATGGAATGGGATACGGCAAATC
The DNA here is from genome assembly GCA_036245785.1 of Pristionchus fissidentatus. Classification (NCBI taxonomy): domain Eukaryota; kingdom Metazoa; phylum Nematoda; class Chromadorea; order Rhabditida; family Neodiplogasteridae; genus Pristionchus; species Pristionchus fissidentatus. The sequence continues at coordinate 22,178,216 of BTSY01000002.1, forward strand.
AATGATCGATTACACTTTACAAAGTGTTCGAAATCAACTGAAAAATCAGTGCGCGGGCTATAATCCGATTTTTTTGCGCAGGATCTTACTGTAACATGTAATGCACGGGGTGATGTTCCTGAGAATACCGTATGGTTACGGTAATCGACATTCTTACAGAAATCGACAGAAGATGTGTTGGACGTGACTCTCCAGATGACGGATCGGATCGATAAAGTGGAGAAAACAACCAGTCTGCTCTCAGTACACATGGACGAGCTGAAGGAGACGGTTGAGGTGTGTGCGTGGTGTGGAGGAGTGGTGCGGCGAGTGCGGTGAGGCTTAACACCAGTGACTAGATTACTGCTCATAAACACACGGCTTGTTTGTTGTTGTCCAATTCCATCGCTGTTCTGTCCTCATTCATTTGGTCTTCCTTTTATTTATGTGTCAAGTCTGCCTGCACCCTAGCTTGATCAATCTTTGTAGTTTTATCTTTGATCTCTGTCTATTTTCAGGAATTGGTGGACGACACTCAAAACACTGGCGAAGAGTGGGATGAGGAGGACAGTGAATACTGTGAGGAGGAGGAAGATTGCAGTTGTGCCATGTGCAGAGAGGGAAAGACGCCCAAAGTGAGCACATTATCGATTGATTATGGAACTTATTGATTACTCTTTGATCTCTAGCACTGTTGTTTATATGTGGCGATTCCAGGTGATTAGTGATCTGCTCAATGGCCATCGTGGACACTTTGACCAGGCACGCATCGGTGAGTTACATTTTTTTCTCTCAATCGAATTCAGTAAAAACAGTTTGCAATACTATTGAGATACCGTATCCTTTCCTTGATTCAGCCACTCGCGCCGATCTGATCGATATCCGAGACGCGCTGAGCGTGCGCAGAAGACGCTCCTCGTTCATCGAGGATACGAGACACTACTTCGGAGAGGTACGGTAGTTGGTCAGGGTCCCGATTCGAGGGATACGGTATCGATTGATGGTTGCAGGGAGTTCGCTGCGAGCACTGCGACGTGACGATTCGTGAGGGAGTCTCGCTGCTGAGTCACGTATCGAGCGAGAGACACGCGGTGAGTGGTGAGGGAGTATAGTAGGAGCGGGTGCAGGGGATGGTGTACTTTCATGACCTCTCATGAACCCTATCACCCAAAGTCGCGATCGCCTTTCTCCTTGAAAAATGACTGTAAAGACCGATTCAAATATATATATTCTGTAAATTCTCATTAGCTGACATGAGTTACTTTTACAGCAGGCAACGTGCATACTGAAGGAAGATCTGCGCTTCTGGTGGAACCGTATCCGCAACGCCGACGAGTGATTGTTGTAGCACACTGTGCACCACCACTACCGTAACCCAGTCCCGTCCCCATTGCACGTTGGCTTGTGCTATAACTAACTTGAAAATACAGTATCTCTAAGATTATCGCTTCCCTCTGTTTCACCGTAGATCGCAGTTTGTGTAGTTGTGTGTTGAGTTCGATTGTGTGTCCATTGGTGCGAAGGGCAAACGACGATTACGAATCGGCGCTCGCTCTCTGGCACACTCTAATCATGGTATTAGATAAATAGTTCCACTCACACATAGAATAAAAATATGTTCTCACAGTGTAGTAATTAGCACAAACTATGCATATTACTAATCAAGCAAAATGTTCTAACACTTGTTCAGCTAACAAGGAAAGTTGTTCTTTGTGATGAGATGGTTCATTATAACAGAATACGTATTTAACCACGTAGAAGTTTATAGAACCGTTTAGCTCCGAGCTGTGTTAGTGATTACACGACGATGTGTCAGAATCAGAATCAGAATCGTTTATCAGTATCATGCGGGAAAAACGAAGGTCTTGCCGATGTGTATCATTCATGATTCTCTGAATGTGAAACCGATCTTTGCATAAATAAATATATGCAAACAATAGTTGTGATATTCTCCACTGACGGTTGACACCACTCACATTACCTGTTGTTTCTTGATCTTTCATTTGTATTCGAGAGTGATCAGGGTAATTGAGATACGTGATATTTGTCTGATCAGATTTGATCTCTACCTGAAATGGAATCTGCCGACACCTCCGTCCGTCTACAATATCCAGAAGTAATTTCAACTCACTTTCGGATACTATGATTACATAATGTCTCACTCTCTAGATGAAGATGCTTTAGTTTCTGCTGAAAACGTCCGTTTTAGGGATTGGATGTTGTCTCCGCAAGAGAATTCATAATTGCCCTCGCCGATTCAAATCGAACGCTCGATCGCTCCTCTTTCCTTCAATTCGATGAAGATTCCTTCAAAATTTTCGAAAACGTTTGTGATGCTTCGTTTCTACAAAACTAAGATAATTTTTGTTTCAGAATAATCCCAACAAAACCTACCCAAGAGAGGAGATATTGAGAATAAGCGAATACGAAGTAAGTGAACGAGGGAATTTTGAAAAAATTCTGGAAGAATGCAATTTGGTTACAGTACACGCAAAGTGAAGATAATTGAGTTTCGAAAGTTGGTGTTCAGCCAACTCTGGATACAATAGCAATAAAACATGCTGCCGTAATTATCAGCAGTTTTACATGTGTATCCAACCTGTGTTCTATCAGAAAGTAATGAGGTTCTTCCAGGGCTATTACTGGATCGGTCAGTTTGCTCGTAAGCGACGATCGTCGAAAATTAACAAAAATGTGAGCGGATCGAAAATTATCAATTATGCGTGAATTTCATTTCCAGGAGTATTGGTTCTGGCACAATACCAGCTGGACAGCAGAAGTGAGTGCTTTTTTCGAATATCCTAACATTCTGCATGACAACAAATCAAACCAAAATCTGCAGAATTGACTCAAGAGCTCAAGATACGTGAAATTGAGACGGTAACTATTTCACAGATCTATATTTATTGAGAGTTCGTGTATTTCCTGTAAATTCTGTATTTCCGTGGCACGGCAGTAGCAATCGTAGCAAATTGATTTCTTTCATTGAATATTGTTTTGTCCAATATTATCTATTGCAGTTTCAACGCACCTACTGGGGTTTCTTTCCCTTCAATCTCCCTCACTTCTGCATTGATTCCTTCTTTGAATGTGCCCGAAACGATTCACCCATTATTGATCACTTATCTCAACGTAATCAAATAGAGCTCACAAAGGTTCGCATGCAAATCGAGATTTTATTTTGATTCCAAACATGGTCAGCTCTATCAAAAATACGAAATCGCACCATTTGTTGATATTGCGGAGAGGAAGAAGGAAGATATTATCATTGCTCAAAGGTGGAAGTGGAGGTATTTTTCTGACATTTTGGTGAAATAAAAGTTTGAAATTTAAACACACGAACTTTGAACATTAAAAAAACAATAATTTTTTTAGCCATTTTTAAAATTAAATGTTTAATTGGAAATAGTAAAATAGCATCACTTATCGATAGAAACATGATCACTTAAGTTACGGTCACACTATAATTCCTGGCACTTTGCCAGATTGTGGTTTATTTTGATCTACTCCCAATTAGTGATCTATTTATTGTTTTATTACTAATATATTTACCTGTACAGAGCAGCCGCAACCTGTGAAGACTTCTTGGTCTATTATGAAGCGCCGAACTGCGATATTCAGTGAGTTATTTTAAAGTTCTTTTTTTCTATGGAAACTGATATCAATTGATGGTATTTTGTACGTCGTTCCGAATTCTTTTTCGTGTCAGTGCGTGTACCGTGTACGAGGCTATGTCGTGGTTGTACAAGGGATACTTCACCTCACAAATGAAGTTCGCTGTCGTTGCAAGATACATCGACGTAAAGGCTGATCCGCGTCTGTGGTTCACACTTGGTAAACTAGCTTATTATCGTTACTTTAAACGTTTTTTTTTAAACTGACTAACTGGCTTGGTACAAACTTAGAGGGAAATAAGTATACGATTCTAGACGTATGGGCAGTAGCGGCTCAAAGTATAACCGCCTCGCTCCCCTGCGGGTATTAGACTTTGAAGTCGTTGCTGGCCAGCTTAGACTAGTCGTAGACTTATTTCCCCGTGAGAAGGGACGCAGTTGTTAACTAATTATCTTTTCAGAAGATCTGATCCGTCGAAATGGGAAATCGATGCCGTTTCTCTTCGACAATTCGACCGACGAAGAACGAGCAGTGGAGAAAGAACGTATCCGGAAGGTTTGGCTAACTGTTCTCTAATCCACATAATAATGATGTGACTGGGACTGAAAATTTGCATTAAAAATGTCTATGCACCATCTTACAGGTTTGGCTAACTGTTTTCTTTTCTAAATATTGATAATAATATGACTGGGGATGGAAATTTGTTGAAAAAGAGTGCCTGCGTTTTCTCGTACAAGGTTGACCAACTGTTTTCTAATCTAAATAGTAATAATAATATCACTGGGAGCTGAAAATAGTTGTCTTATTTTCACATTGAAGAGGTGCATTTGCAGGAACTATGTGATTTGAGGAGACGAAGAAAACGGTTGAAGGAATTCATGAAGACGATCAATAAGAGGTTGGATTAGTGTAAAGTTCATACGTGGGCTCGGTCACCCGGGGGTACTCTGCATTTTCGAGAATCCTGCTTGAGGGACACTATGCAAAAGTTCAAAATATGAAAAGTTAAAGATTTAAGGAGTTGTGCAATGCTGGGGGCACTATGCAATCGAGTGAAACCAGAGTGGGAGTACCCTGCAAAAAATATCTATAATTTACTGCCGACGTGTGGTAAAGTTTTCTCGCTATTCCCAGAGACTCCGAAAAGCATCAATATCTTTGGTTGTGCACTCAGTTCTTTACGGCAGTGAATGTATTAAATCTGCTTATGCCTATCTTGACCATCAACTCGTCGCACAACGGTTTAGAGAATGCGTAGAATCTGACTGGTCTTTTCTTTTCTTCTCTTTTATCAATTTTAATTTCAGACTCGTCGCAGTACAGTGGGAAATCGTGCAGTTGGCTGAGCGATTGGTTTGTTATTTCTGCCATTACTAGTGAACTAAAGATTATTAAATGTGGTCAACCTCTTGAATTCATTTCGATCGAAGATCTAAACAGCCGTCAATAATTTTGCTACGTACGGACGGATCAGGTGGATAGGAGAACTTACATAACTCTGAATAGGAGCAAATTATTAATTAAATTAGGTAAGGCAATTATTTTGCAGTCTTTTCTCGAATCAGAGGATATAGAAGAAGTGCCAGCATGCGCCTCACGAGAAAAATGAGTATGCCTATCGTCATCAGCACCCTCGATAACCTCAAATTACCGAACTACAGAAAATGGTTTTGTTGTAGAAGGCTGATTACGATGGAGAATGCAAGAACGCTGCATAATTGTACAGAGTAGATTACTGTAGTTTTGTTAGTAGTTATGTACTGTAGTTCGTTTATAACATTCTGCCATATTGTTGTTATTCTGTCATATGTAAATTTCCCTTTTCATATCTCAATTGTGGTAGAAGCTGAGCTCATTTGGTGCCATATTTACAATATATCTTGCTCTTTACTCAATAAATGAGAATACGTTTACCTCGATAAATTCTGGTTCCATACTACTTTGTCGAAGCATAAATAACTGGTTGAGGACCAGGGAAACTATCTGCCCACCCTGTTCTGGCTGCTACAGTAAGGTATTGATATAAGTGTGATCTTACAGTACCCCTCGTTGAATTGAATGAGGACTGATGAAGACATGCTTGTACACTACGAGACTCCGGACGGACTGAGATTGTGAGATTTATCCCATGTTCTCACGCAAACAATACCAACCATTGAATTCTAGCATTCGATATCCACTTTATATCAATCGATAATTTTGCAATGAGTGCACTCAGCAAGAGGCTCAAATATGGCTGTACAAGGGATTCTTCACTTCCGAAATGAAATTCGCAGTTGTGAGAAAAGGAACGAAATTGAACGGAAAAGAGGAGTACATTAGGTCAGTGACTTAAAATATCTGCCTTCATCGCTCACTATTGTGTGCGAAGCTCTTTGCGAATGTCGAATCTGAGGGGTCAGAATGAGTCCGTCCGTTCTCACCCCACAGAATCGGCATTCCGATCCCCAAATTAGATAGTCATTCAGATTCATTTGCTTTATTCTCGATAATTCGTTAAATTCGCCATTGCAGCCGATTTGATTTCACTCAATGGACGGGCGATGCCATTCCTTCCGAATTGTGAGGATGGAGTGGCGAGGGACAAGCAGATAGAGGAAGTGAGAGGACTTATGGAGGTAAGTTCATACCATATTTCGTCACGGACAATGCGGCTTATTGCAAAGACTATAAAGTGCTCAGATTTCGCATAAATATAGTCAGATCTTAATTGATTCTTATTAAGTTTCCGCTTATTGCTAGATGCTAGATATAGGTTTCGGGTGCCAAAACTTGAGCCTTGTGATTTGAGCCTCCGTGGCTCCACCAAAAATGTGTTCGCAAACATTGTGCATGGTTACCTTGGGATGATGCAATGAATTGAGGAATTGACTTTCAGGAATTGACTTTGCTGAGAGATCGTCGAAATCGCTTGATGGGAGTGATAAGAAATGTCGATGAGAGGTCAGTAAAGCAAGGCATAAAAATATTTCGTTTGAAACGCGATTCTGGACTCAAATCCCCCCTAACCCTGGAGGAATAAATAATTGTAATTGTAAATATGTAATGGCGAATTTACAGACGCGCCGCTGTACACAGAGAAATGGAACGACTTGCCCTCAAGAATGTGAGTTTGAAAAATATTTATTTTGCTAACTGAGACCTTTAAGCCCCTTAAACACTCCATTCTATTGACTAGACTAGGAATGACAACATTGAATGGTATTGCGTTTCGCGTAATTATTATGGTACATTAGACATATTTTCGCACCGTTGCATGCTATTACCATTCGTTTTCCAGTCCGACCCCTCATCGGTCACCCGCACGACACAGACTACGGTATAATTTGGTCACATATTCCGTAAGATAGACGAAGCAGTACGGTATTCTTTTGCAGCCCGACTTCTCTAATGGCCACCTCGCGACTCCACCGATTACGGTAGTCGAAGAGAAGATTACGGTAAGAATTGATGTACTATGATAGTACTACTATCTATTTTAGATGCGCCGCGTTTTCAATAATAATCATTATAATTAGGAAATGTGTAATTTTACAGTGATATAGTACAAATTGTGAGATGGGTGCGATGCCACAACAGGGCGACATAGTTATTTAATATTCATGAAAATAATTTACTTTGCAGGAACTGAGTATCTCATCACAAATCGTTCCCAAACCGGGCGTCGATCCACTGGCGTTGCTCAAAGATTGCACGGGAGCACGACGAAAGAGTACGTCATTTTGATAGGAATTTTGTTATTATAATAAATTACCCAAGTCAGGGACGCAACGGGATATGAAATTTGACCAGAAATATTAGGAAAGATGTGGGGAGTTAACCTTTTCTCACCTCTTTGTTCTCATTGTCAGTTTGTTCATGAATTAGCCAAATGCCGTCTGCAGTAGCGAAAAATGAAGCTTTGGTTGCTCCTGGGCTAATAATTTAGCTATCTTTTTTTTAAATTATTAAGTGACTGGAAATCTAGCCTCTGAGTTTGCCCAACTTCGGAAGCTCTTGTCGAAATGCGACAAGAAGGTGCTCGGACAGCGAACGGCGTCCATCGCAGAGACGGTGAGTTTATATTTTATCACAACAGAACTATCTTGCCATGGATTACTGTATTTGTTGATATGATGAGCTATGAGACACATGTATTTGATGGTCATTATCTAAAGTTCAAAGATCAATAACCTTGTTATACAGAGCAAACTCTCGTATTCGTGTCGTCTCTGCTCACTCAAAATCGCGTCTGCAAGCAATCTCGTCGACCACGTCTGCAGTGGGAAACACATGAGAGCGGTGAGGGATTTACAGAATGTAACGAGTGTTCCTACTTTCCGATCTTTTTTCTTCACCTTATACACATCCATATCCGCTCTCTGTAATGTTTTTCATTCTGCATTTCTATATAGCAATGAATTACTTTCTGAGTACTGTATTGATCTATTTATTTTCCCTCATAGTAACAATTGAAATAAATAAATGTACTCGCAGATGCACGGCGTCGTGTGTGCGGAAGCCTTCGAATTCTGGAAGAATGCAGTAGAGAAGTGCGAGATTGTAGTGAGAGAGAAGAGAGAGACGACGAATGGAGGGAAGGAGAGAGTATTCACGAACAAGTCATTCATCGCCCGCCCCAAATGGTTTGTTCGAATCTTACTTACTTGCTTAGTAGATTCATCCTCAGCGAATGATTACGAATCGCGGGGATAGTAGGCAGTAGGAAAAGAATGTAGAGTAAAGAAATGCTTCGAAAAAACATTTAGCTTTTTTGATTTGACCACATGTTTGTCAACTGAACAGGGGTGGTGTAGTGTGTTACTGATTCAAGGATGTTTTCAGATGAGCCGAGTGATCTACCATCAATCCAACGTCTATTCTCGATATTGTATTTATAGATCTAGCATTGTTATACGGGTTCTTAAGTGTATCACTGTTTATTATACGAGTTGCTTCCTCCGATTTTATTGATGTGCAATGCCATTCGAAATTCATGCTTGATTGTGATAATATCCCAGTGTTTCTCCTACCTCGTCATCTTTTTGTGCTACCTCATTTACTTGTCATCAGATAAAGATGTATTGTTGTATGCAATAATGTCGCGCTCCTGATTATGAGATCGAATAGTGGTCTGGAATCCAAAAAAATCTATATCTCTACAATATATTGGACGCGGAAATGATGCGTACCTGAATATTACAGATGAGAAGATGGTAGTAGACGAAAGATCTGCGTCATCTACCTACAGGTAATAGTGTTATTCCGATGGTAAACGCGATTTTGTAATCACCCAGAAACTATTATTTTATCTGTACGAATACGAATGGGATAATGTTACCATGTATGAAGTAAGGCTGAAACTAAAATGATTTATTTGGAAAGAAAAACAATTGATCAGTAATTGATTGACGTATGAAATTTCGTGGAAAGGAGAACGGATTATTGCGAAAGTAGATTAATTAACTGATTATCAGTGTATTGACGTCGAATGGCTGGCAAGTGGGCGATCGATGTGTGTGGTCCAACGAGGGAGAGAAATGCAATGCGACCATTAGATGGATCGGCCGATTGAGAGGACATTCTTCCATCTACGCAGGACTAGAATTTGTTAGTTCATTTTATGGGTTTTAGTCCTATTCTATGATTTTCACAGAACTATGAGGGTAATTGCTTGTTTATAAAATGATTGCACAGGACAAGCCAATTGGTGAAGGCACGGGAATGTACCAAGGAGTGGAATTGTTCAAGACTGCAAATGACTATGCTGGTGAGTCATGAATAGGAGTCATACGTGTTCACGGTCACCCGGGGGCACTCTGCATTTTGGAGAAACCATGTCGAGGAGCACTATGCAACAATTTGAAGTGTGATTATTTAAAGATTTGGGGAGTTGGGCAAAGTGAGCACTATGCATTCTAGTGAAATTGGGGTGGGAGCAATCTGCAAAAAATATCTATAATTTGCTGCCCGCGTGCGATAAAAGTAATGGAGATAAAGTAGTGTTTTGCGTTTATTTCGGACTTTCCATAGAATTATGTGCGTATTTGCAGCGTTCGTGATGGTCTCCACCTTATCTCTTCCGTCTACAGTATCGATTAGTTGCATGGAAACCAATCGAACGATGCTTCTACAATCAATCGACCTCGCAAATTATGCCAACCAGAGAATTGCGGATGAAAAGATGGAAGGAGTCAAGCGATCAGATAGTACATACAGGTACTCATTTTTATTTCAATTCACCATACGATTGTCCTGATTCAATTTTTTTGCTCTGATCCAATACTAAAAAATATAAATGCAGTGGCTTTATTGCACTTACTTTTGAATGCTTCGATATTTAAGAAAGCCGATGATGTTCGACGGGTTTATTAACATAATTCATGGATAATTTTCAGTTTCTGTACAGCGAATGGTTGGCGAGTGGGCGATCGATGTGTGTGGTCCAACGAGGGAAAGGAATGCAATGCGACCATTAGATGGATCGGCCGATTGAGAGGACATTCTTCCATCTATGCAGGACTAGAATTTGTTAGTTGATTTTATCACTATTATAATTAGTAACGTGGATAATACAGGACAATCCGATTGGTGAAGGCACGGGAATGTACCAAGGAGTGGATTTATTCAAGACTACGAATGACAATGCTGGTGAGTTATGAATAGGAGTAACACCAATGAAAGAATTGCTTTTCGTTTATGTAAATACTCGTTCATGATTAATATGTGTTTGTTTTTGCAGGTTTCGTGATGATTTCTACCGTTTCTCCGCGTACTGTGTCTAAGTCTACCGTACCTCCTATTCCTACCGTAATTCCTCCGCTTGACGCACTTCCCACTCCTACCGTACTCCCTCCACCCTCCGTTCATCCTCCACCTACCGTACTCCTTTCACCATCTGTTCTTCCTCCACCTACCGTACTTCATTCACCCTCTGTACTTCCTCCACCTACCGTAGCCCCTCTACTTACCGTACTTCCTCCACCTACCGTACTCCTTCCACCCTCTGTACTTCCTCCACCTACGGTACCCCTTCCTACCATATCTTCCCCGCTCTTTATGAACCATAATCCGGTCTCCCAAAACATTTCTCCTTTCCTCACCGACGAAGAGTCTGTAGTGTCAGTAGAAATCAGAGGAGAGGAGTACAGTGAGGATGCAGCGAATGAAAGTGAAAGAGAAGATGTAAAGAAGGAAGAGGAGAAAGAGGTTATAGTACACAAATAAGAGAAAAGATCTTTCATATATTAGAATGATAATGAGACGATGAAAGAGCTTGTTGCATAGGTCAAATGGGGTTCTCGCAGGTACTTCGTGGAGAAATGTTTAAAATGGCTTTCCGAGGTACATATTGGCCAATTTTCGATAAGTATGTCAAAAGTGTGGCTAGAAATGCATGAAACGATCTAAATTTTCGTTTGCCGACCTGGTCAGGGTACCATGCAGAAGTATCTATCCTCGTTAGCGAGAACATATTTGACCCATTACTTGTTGCTCGCATATTTTATCTAAATTTAATCGAACGCTACAGTATCTTTTAAGGATCCTGTCGAATCGTTGTCGTTCGGTGAAATTTGTGAAGATGATGAGATGGTTGTACACTACGAGGATTCTGAAAGCCGAAGAATGTTAGTTGGTGGAGAGTCTTTATCAGTCGTAATTACAGTAAGGTGTTGGCCAACATCTAAACTTACTGTAGCACACGATGAGATTACTGTAGTATTATGCGATCACATATTTTCAGTTCCTGCACTCAGCAAGAGTCTCAAATATGGCTGTACAAGGGATTCTTCACTTCTCAAATGAAATTCGCCGTTGTGACAAGAGGAACGGAATTGAATGGAAAGGAGGGATTGTGGAGCACTTTGGGTCAGTGAAGTATTATTACTGTGCTTTTGCTTTTTTTTTAAAAGACGTGATAGCGTTGGTTCACGCTGCACCTCGATCAGTTACAGTGCACAGTGCAAAAAAATGTATTCACCCATTCTAAACTTTGCTAAAATTTGTCTTAAAGGTTTAAATTCAATACTTCAGGTGATTTAATTACTACCAGCGGTCGTGCGATGCCCTTCCTTCCCTTGTATGTTAGTGAAGAGGAGAGAGAAGTGCAAATGGAGGAATTGAGGATACTCAAAGAGGTTTGACATCTCTTAAATTGTTTATACTACCAATCCAGAAGTCTGAGATACCAAGCGAAGAGTTTAAATATCAAAAAGTGGCGCACCTCTGATCATCCGAATCAATTTCACTTACGTACTCGTCCCTTGGTAACTTAGACTTGTGGATTCGTAGCCTAATTTTCCTGTGAGTGTGCATCTCTTTCTTACCTGCTTAAGTTTCTTTTTTTTCTTGTGAAAGTCATCGGTGTTTATGATAATTGTTTTATTTATTTATTTTTAAAAATAATTTCATAATCAGGAGCTTGTCGTGTTGAGGGAACGTTGAGATCGAGTGATGCGAAAGATGGTAGAAGCTGAAGAGAGGTTTGTTTGAGAGTCAAGATTCTTCAAATACTATTATTGATTCTTTTCTAGACGAGCTGCTGTTCAGAGAGAGATGAATCGACTTGCAGTCACGATTGTGAGTGGACTTTGATCAAGTCCTTCATTATAGAATAGACTCATACGTCGAAAGGTACGTAAAAACCACGAAGCCAACCTGCATTTTGAGAATTTTTGGGGGAAAAATGAAATCCCAACCCGTATTTTTGACTTGTCGCAGTGAACCCTTTCGATCTATGAATATACTGAATAATTAGATCAATACAAGTTCTTTTGCAGACAGAGTGCACCACTGGAAATCTCATAGAGCGGACTACGGTAGTCGACAATAACCAGAAAGTGAGTTTTTTATGTTATGCAGACTGATGAAGGACAAGTGAGAATGTCACGGAAATCTGATCAAAAGTGGTAAAGCAAATTCCCGAATTTCCAGCCCGGCCTATCGATTATCAATCTCGCGACGAAGATTACGGTAGCCGAGAAGGGTACTGTAGTAAGTGAACATTGATATTGCATATTGAATATCGACGAATTGCGTAGGGGAAATTATTTCTGTTTTTCAAGCTCGCGCCTTCGACTGTTGTCCTTCCGATGAATACGGTAGTGGAGAAGAAAAAAAGGACGAGGACGAGAAGGAAGAAGAGTACGGTAGTGAAAGAGGAGCAGGAGGAGGTAGGACCTCTGCTTCTTATCTATAATAGTCAACGCCACTTATGAACATTATAGCAACAAGTTATTATATCTAACCATGTCCTGAAGCCCTTTCTGTGTTTCTGAACTTCAGGATGGTGCAAACATGATTGAAGGACACTTGACTTTACAATAGTTTTTTTTCTCAGGCAGACACATCTCCTGGAGAAGTCACAAAGAGTACAGCAGTCACAGAGTGCAGTAAGGTGAGCGGATATTGATATATTTTCATACGAAATAGCACTTTTTCCACCACAGTCTACCATAGTGTCAATCTCAAATTAACTATTTAAATTTCTTTTTATTTTCTTTTAATGACTTTGAAATATTAAGATAACTTCTCTTTTGTCACTTCCGCTACTTGTTCCCACTCACTCGGACTCAACTCTGGAAGAATATGAAGAAAAAGAAGAAGAAGAAGAGGAGGATATTGAGGAGGTACGATTGAATTTGACCTCGATCAGTATATTGTTCTTTTATTTTTTAAAAAGTGTTCAATCATTCTATCAACATGGATAGGCGACGACGACAGTGCGCCAGTGAGAGAAGAAGTTTATGAGATGTTGTTAATACCATTAATTATTTTTTTTACTTATTTTACTTATTTTGTTTTTACTTATAATGATTATAATTAATTTTAATGGCATTAATGCCATTTGTTCAGTCCGAGCCTTCGACTGTTCAATATGAACCTCCGTTGAGTACACTACTATGCGATGCGGTGAGTTATATTTTGTGAACCATTCATCCTACACTTTTTTATATTAGTCCACTCTATAACAATCAGAAAAAAATAGTGCCCTTGCATGGCTGCAGAGGAAAGCTGTTTTTCTCTGTCGATGACAGCTTTATTTTAAGATAATTCGATACAATAGACTCTGAACCCGTGAGATTCTCCTGAAAATACGATAATGATGATGAAGATGTTACTTGTTTAGATTCCTTCTGCGCTACCTCAAATCAATCCCCAACCAGGAGTCGATCCATTTGCGATTCTCCGACGCTGCGACAAATCAGAGAGAAGTTGTAAGACACATTTATTAATGCGTGTGATGTTGTGTTGACCACTCGAAATGTCCTTTGGTAGAAAACAAAGGAAGATGAAAAGCGAAATAGAGAAATGTTCCGAAACTGAGTCAAACCCTTTGTTCTTTTCATTTTCGACTTTTCGCGTGGTCATCTCTATTGTGATGTACACTGACGGGAAGAGATACAAACATGTTTTTTCTAATTTCTTTGATAATGCTTATGGTTTGTCTATTGCAGTGGGTGGTGACGTCGATGCGAGACTCAAGATTCTCCATGGTCTCTTCATTCGATGTTGTCACGAGAGTCTAGTGCAGCGAACGTCCCATCTCATCGGTCGAGTGAGTATTTGGGAATTACGTGATCACCGTCGGATGAGAACTTTTTTCGAAGAATTTTTTTTCTATCTAAAACGGTCTCTTAAAAAAAAGAAGTTCTGATCCAGTCGGTTCACATTCGACGGTGATCATCCGACGTAGGACTAGTAGATCAGCGTGAAGTTTTGTTGAATTGCAGCTCAACCTAGCTAAGAAATGCAGTCTGTGCTCAGTGTGGCTTGAGTCGGCCAGTTCTCTTATCGCTCACATTTGCGATTCGATGCACAGAGGAAGGGTGGGTTATTGACTAGGTAATCTTATAAAAGCACTGATTTAACCACGATCGGAGATATGAAAAAAATCATTATCTCTGAAACCATGTGCTACGACATGGATCGACGAAAGCGATACGGTATTTTAGTATCTTGAAACAACTGCAAACTACCGTATACTTTATCGGTTCTACCGTTTCCAGACGCGACGCTCAGTGAGCGCGGATGCCTTTGACTTCTGGAGAGACGCGGTGTTGATGTCGTCACCTCATATCTCAATGACGAAAGAGCGACGTCTCCAGATGATAGCACTATCGGTGTTGAGAAGAGAAGACATCGCCGTGTGAGTCGTTTTCCGTTTAAATGCACATCCGTTTTTACTACCGTACAACAAATTACCGTACTCTCACAGCGAATTTGCTAGGTAAACAAGCATCTTTCTAGGAAACGGGTTCCTGTAAACTTCTTGCTTACATTTAAGCAAGTTCGCTTGCTTAATGCAAATGGTGAGAGAAATGGTGAAAACGAGCAAAATTCTGCATCGAGAGGGTGTGAACCCAGTACCATCGGATTGCTGGCCAAACACGCTACCTACTGCGCCACTCTCTAGATGCTGCGAGATTGCTTACCGGTGTCCATGACAGACACGTCGCCCAGTGAGCCCCTCGAAAATAAGCAAGTAACTTGCTAAGCAAATTAGTTAGCAAGCGCCTTTCTTAGCAAATTCGCTGTGAGAGTAATCTTCGTCAGTTGTGTCTGACATGCTAGCTGAAGTACCTTTTCTCCTACATCACTCTAATAGTGTATAGTTAGAATGCGAATGCTTTATTCTGAGCAACGATGGGTGAAAGGAAATGAAGAATGAGTATTTTCCCAAATTAGAGTAATAACGGTTTAAGGCCTCCATTCGAAGGAAGATCTGAAGAGCATTCAACGACTCGCAGAGGAATGCAATAGGGATGAACTTGATAGGAGAACTTCCCATTTGTTCAAACAGGTGTGTGTTGTATTCGGTAATAGAGTGAGAAATGTAAGGCCACGGTCTCTTCATTTTTTTATCTCTCATCCGCCGACCTAACAAGAATGTGTGTGAAATGCAAATACCGTGGTGCACATTTCGCACTCCACCCGGTAAACACTGTGCTTGTTCTAAAGGGTAATAATGGTTATAATTTGTTAGACCTTATTTCTGATACGCCGTCGATTTCAGCCCCTTTCGTGTCATTTCTGCAGTGATTACAATATCTCCTCGGGCAGCTCTTTAATCCAGCACATAACATCGACGATGCATGCGAATCGGGTATGAATGATAGTTAATAGAAATATGAACATTTATTGATAGTATAAATTTGCGAATACTCTCAACGTGTTTTATTTAATGTGCCATTTGTGAACAACATTTAGACTGTTTTCCATACTTACAGATATGGCCGCGATAGGCAATTACAAAAAAAAGATGTTCTTAAAAACAACGACCGATTGCTTTTAGGCCAAGAGAGAAATCTTCCCGGTCTACCAGGCAGCGATGGATTTCTGGCGTGAGGCCATTATTAGTGCGACATAGTTATCTGCTTCCGAATTTGATCTCAACTACGAGAGCTGATAGAGCTGAAATTATATAGACTATTATTAATAGATTGTTAATAGCGGTTTGCTAAAACTTCATGATTTGTTGTTAACGAGTTGTTGAAAAATTTACAGTACAAGTACTTCATTCAAATTCCGATTGTTACAATTTCCCGGTTTCCTAAATTGTGGCCTTATCTTGTCGCTCGTTGTTGATTTTACACGTTACAGAGTATGATAAACACGTTATTGCAATGATGTATCTCCGAGCTTCTAAAATGGTCAGAGACCATCAAATGATACCTAAGCGCTAATGAGGGGGACAGAAACAAATGTTATGATCTTTAAGGCGGTATTGAATGGAGATGATAGAAACAGCAGCGGCGTCCACCTACAGGTATTGATAATCATTTTCTTTATATGCTTCTACTTTACAGTACGCTGTGGTAGTATAACTATTTGAAATACTGTAGCTTCATTGATCGACCGTCGGTTACGGTAGGACGAATAATAATCGATTGATTGCAGTGTGAGGGAGGCGGGGGGTTGGAGAGTGGGCGATGGATGTATGTGGAGAGGAGGAGGAAAGACGATTGATGCAACGATTAGATGGATCGGAAGAGTGAGAGGACTGGAGGGAATCTATGTGGGCATAGAATTGGTACGTCATCCAATCATACGCCAAAAGGGTAGATAAGTCGAAAATTTTGTCTGATTGTTCGATTTTTTCTTAATTCGAAAATGTGAGTGGATGTAAAAAATTATACCTTGAAATCCTATATTATTGTCTGATTCTTCGAAATTTCACTTTAAAAATCACAATGATTATGTTCCCTGGAGCATAGTTCTTCGAACTCTTCATAATTTTTGAATTGACGATGAGCTAGTGGCCATTGATCGTATAAAAGGTACCAACATGCGTTTTTATTTTATTTTGTATCCTTGATTACTAATGTTGAGGCCACTCGTGATGGACAAGGCACGGGATTGTTCGAGGGAGTCGAGTTATTCAGGACTCCACATGATCATGCGGGTAGGTCATCATAATTTCAATTATTTATTCCGCCAGGAGAGTGGCTTCGTGTGAATTCGGTTCGGCAGATTCACGTCGTCTTCAGACGATTCGGTAGTTGTTGGGGGGAGGGCTAGCCAAACAATCAACGAAATGCGTAAATTAAAGTAATAATCTCAAAGAGATTCCTTTTCAGTGATCGACCAGCTCTCCTCCATCTCTCGCCTTGTGGAAAACGACAAGGAGAATTCAATCAACGCTCCTTTCGCTGCTCTCAAAATGGAGGGAACTGTCAATGAAAAGAGTGAGTGATCTGTGATGTAATATTTCAGTTCCTGTTAATAAGTTAGCAAGATCCTGGTATAATGTAGTCGTAAAGATGTTTATCTTCCAAAATGGGTCTGCGGTAATTTCGACAACCATAATGTGATCTACAGTTGCTAATGGCTCACAGCCAAATGAATCTGTTCTCTTGATCTCATGAAATTCCTTTAGAGATTAGGACGATTACGGTAGCAGAATGCTTATAGTACAGGAAAAACCATATCCTCACCTGACGTTAACGTTTGACGTGATAAATATTGATTGATTGATCGACGGTAGCATACTGCTACAGTACCCTTTGCAGTTCCTTCTCCGATCAATGGCTTCAATCCACTTGATATTCTCGTTCGTTGTGAGGATTCGGAGAAGAGAAGTGAGAACATTACAGTATGGACTTATTTAAATAGTCATAGATATTAGAAAACTAATTCAATTACGGCATGGTGCATAAATAACATGTAGAAAGACGCATTTTATGATATCACTATATTTCTCTTTGTTTTGCTCCTATCGAAGGAATACGTTAATAGTTCGTAGTACAGGACTTCAAGTCAATACACCTTAAATTTACTGCTATTTTTTTCATTTTTGTATACAATTCAGTGACTGGTGACGTCACTCTCGATCTCCATCGTCTCTGCTACAATCTCGCTCGTTGTGATGTGAAGATGCTGACCGCCCGCAATCAGCATCTATTCGCCTCCGGAGTATGTGTTATATTCTTGATATTTTTACTTTTTCATACCTTGTTATGTGTCATGGCGTTGGTGCTGGTAGGTCGAAAGCGGGAGGGTTCGTAATAAAACGTGGAGTATTTGAGCGGTAGGGTCTGAACCAAAATCGTGATGGCTTGAACCGAACTCGGGTGGGTTAGTGGCGAAAAGTGGTACTATTGCTGTCTACGCCCTAGCCCGTGTACATATGAGTCAAGTCAATCAAAGTGAAGTGGCTGACAAGGGAAATTTGTCGAGTCGGGCGATAGAAGAATGAAAAAAAGTACTGGTAGTTAGTGATATTTTGAATGTATCACAATGCTTGCAGGTAAGACTTCACTGCAAGTTGTGTGGGAGTTCCGTCCTCTGGAATGCCCAATATCTGCTAGTCCACTTCCTCTCTAGTGCTCATCTGAATGCAGTGAGTGATATTATTATTCTCCCCAATTAAGAACATAAGTGGAATAGATTACGGTAGATAATTGAAGAAACGTCATTTATTTATTTATGTACTTTTTGATGCACACTTGCGGTGAATACATAAATAATAACATCGATATATCATTTGTGCGACGAATCTCATTTGAATAGTCTAGGCGATACTGTAGGTGCTATTGAGTAATTCAATCGATTCAGATTGGGTACTCTGTGAATGCTGCTTCATTTGAGTACTGGAAAGAGGAGGTCGACTTCTGCCATTCGATTGAGACTCCATCCAATGAGAGAAACGAGAGTGCTGACGTCATCTTTGTCATGGTTTGTTTACTGTAATTGCAAGAAGGAGCCCCATGAGTCATGGCGAATAACTAGATTATTTTGAAATATTATGCCTAAAATCAATATTTTCAGTACAATCCGAAGAATGTCTACTCGCGCGAGGAAATGTGGCAGATAAGACAAGTTGATCAAAACAAATTATCGCTCCAGAAGGCCTGAAATTTTGAAATACTGTATACTTTGTGTATTAGTTTGCTGTACACATTGAGTTTATTTGAAGTTTGTTATACGTTGTTTATGTTGTTGGTTTATCTTGTAAATATTGTTCATTCTCATCCATCGGTTGTTATTTCGTCTCGATCTCTGCTGGTCTTTACGTGTTAATACAATACTCAGGGAAATGTGTGTAGATTGATAAATAATGAATTCAATTTTTTTTTCTAAATCAGTAACTGGTTTATCGACCACCGAAAGTATCTATCTATTTTGCTCGGATTCCTACTGTTTTCCTACAGTAGCCCGTCGCCCCATTCACAGTATGATTCGCTATAATATGACTTCGCGAAGCAAGTTCATTGGCATCCGAATAGTATAAAACTTCAAGTGCTGTTCAGGGTCGAATGGAATAATATCGAATTATGGTAGTCGATACTGTACGGATAGCGACTTGCACTCACAGGTATTTTATTTTCTCGTCGTACTCAAATTGACATGTCAACGGTTTCACAGTAGGATCGTAGAAGATTTCGAATGTTTGTGTAGTATACATGAATTAAATTCATTCGCTTTTAATGAAAGAACATCGCCAAATCACATTAGAATATTCATAGGTGAACAACTATTTGTGTAAAATACTTTAATTGAATTCCTTTCAGTTTGGATCACGTGGATGGATGGAAAGTCGGTGATCGCTGCTTGTGGATCGATGGAATTAAGGAATATGAAGCAGTGATAAAATGGATTGGAAGACTGAGAGGACGATACGGTATTCACGTCGGAATCGAACTGGTCAATATTATTATAATAATATTTATTCGAATACGGGATAACACAATTTCATGAATAAAAAGAAAAACGCGGAACAACAATGGAAAATAAGGTAATTATAATTATTCAGTTATTTTTGTTATCAATTCATTGGAACATGTTTTCAATCCTTGCAAACGCGAAACTGCTGAGATGGAACCACATGTAAACCAATAAAATGTATAATTCTAAAAGAATAATACATTGTAGAACAAGAGAGTAGGCGTGAATTTCGTGACGTTCGATGGAAACTTGCTGTTCAAGGCCAGACCCGGGTATTATCGTAAGTGGATTGTTAGTCTTTTATCGCCTAATTTACCACAAAAAAGTAAATCGTTTCTATTCTCGATTGGCATAGGTCAAATGGGGTTTTCGCAAGTTCGCAATTAGCATAGGACGGGGGATGTAGACTGAGTCTTTCATGTGTCTGTCCTGCACTCTCTCGCTGCGTTAATCCGGTTTATATGCAAAGTGCAGAAGTGCCTATCTTCGCACGCGAAGACCTATTTGACCCATGTAGATTGGATCAAGTGCGAGAAAAGAATGTGTGATTGCCACGATTGTTTGCAAATGTTTTTTGTTTCCCCAAATGCTCATATAACAATGAGCAATACAGCGAGAAAAGGTAGAAATAAAAACAAAGAATAATGTGAACTCTAATGTTAAAGATTGATGATTATTGAATTCCCTTTTATTTGTTCAGGTCTCGTTGATGTCTATTCTCTCGCCCTTCATCCCTCAGAAATCGAACCAAATGGGAACGAGACGGTGAAGGAGGCGATAGGTGGGCAGCACATTTAACAACGCGTGCGGTATTTATTTCATGAATTGTAGTAAGGTTTTACATAACAAATCACTTCTTGTACGAACTCTGGCTTTCCCCCCATAAAGGTAGATGAAATGGGGGGGGAATTTTTTTGCATTATTCATCTTATCTTATTTAACTGGTTTTTATATGACCATTAGTGTTTAAGGCCTAATTTATGCGGCCATGAAAATAGAATTCGTTTCTATTGTAGCTCGGATAAAGCGCGAGAAAAGTATGAATGTGAAGGAAGAGAAGAAGAAGGAAATGGCCACAGTCTGTGAGAGGTGGGTTTTTGTTGTGATTTGAAAATATTTCATGTTGTGGTACTAAGGTATTGGACCACGATAAATAATTTGACGAACGGTTTAGCCAGGATGATACAATGTCTCAGAATTCGCGTATTTTTCTATGATATGATTAGAATATTATGGGCATTACAGTATTCCCTATGCGGAATGTTGGAGTGTCGGAGATCGATGTTTCTGGACGAATTGTATAGGGTCGACCACCGGTGGTACCATCAGATGGATGGGAACCCTGAATGGACGCGAAGGCGTCCACGTGGGACTCGAATTGGTCAGTAGGATACAGAAAATCTGGTTTCTTTACGAAGATATTGTTTATGTTCCGTATTTCCTGTATTTATTTTCGGTCAGTTACAGTAGTAGTTACTTATTTCTTCAGCGTTATTAGAAGCTGCATTACAGGATAATCGATACGGCGAGTGTAACGGTCAGTATGAGGGAGTACAACTGTTCGTAACACGGGGAAAATTCGGTGGTAGGTCACAGTCTAGTAGTGGTAGATCAATGGAATGGAGCTGTTGCAGTAATCGACAAGCTCTCCTCGATTTTCCTAAACGAAACTCAGTTTTCGTCCGCAAGTCTTCGTTGCGAGAATGGTGCATTTGAGCAGGTTCAAGGTAATCGACAAATTATTTTTCTATTAAAAAATTCTGATATTATGCAGTCGAGAAAGTTATGGGAAATCAGAAAAATTGCATGGAAGAATCGATGAAATTAGTGGAGGTAATAACTGGAAAGGTAGAGGAGAAGAAGGAAATGGATACAGTATGTGAGAGGTTGGTTTTTTTGTTTTGACTTGAGAGTTCAGTTTTGGATCTTTTTGGCAAAAAAATGGTTGCAATAGTATGGAAATTGCAGTATTATGCGTGCGAAAGATTGGAGTGTTGGAGATCGATGTTTGTGGACGAATTGTATTGGGTCGACCACCGGTGGAACTATAAGATGGATGGGAGAGTTGAATGGACGTGAAGGCGTCCACGTGGGACTCGAATTGGTCAGTGGGATACAGTCAATGTGCTTTTTTAGCAAGCTTTTTTTATTTTTTTGTATTTCCAGCATTTATTTTTTTCTACTTACCGCCTCCGTGTGGTCAAATTGCCATCACATTTTCATGATCATTTTTTGTTAGTCAGAAAGAAAGAGTATAGAATTTTTAAAACACTATTCTGAGATCCTCAGCGGTGTCTCTTTGAACATGTGTTATTGAATTCACCGAGACGGAGGCCTAATTTGCGGTTCCCTAGTTACGTAGGAATTACTTTTTTCTTCAGCGTTATTAGAACGTTTTTTTTACAGGATAATCGCTACGGCGAGTGTAACGGGCAGTATGAGGGAGTGCAACTCTTCACGACACGGAAAAGATTCGGTGGTAGATTGCTGCGCAGTATTGACAGGTCAATGTAGTAAACCTGTTACAGTAATCGACAAGGTCTCTTCGATATTCCTCAACGAAACTCAGTTTTCGGCCGCAAGTCTTGATTGTGAGAACAGTGTGATAGGGCGGATCCATGGTAATTTCTCATTCGTATTTTTATCCGAAGAAGTTATTCAGGGCGGAATAAGATCGGAGATCAGAGGAACGTGGTTGAAGAATCGAAGAAATTTGAAGATAAAGCAAGAAGTGCGACAGAGTTCCAAAGGTTTGTGGCAATTACAGATTTTAGATTCAGTACAAGTTGCTGTGGGAATTCCATATTGGAATTCGTAGAATGTATGCAAAGTCAGTTAGAAATCATGTCTAATCACTCAATTCGTCATCTCTTTTTATTTTGCTTCATCATTTCGCCTTTGATCGTGAGCAATAAAGAACATTGCCATCTCTATGATTATTATTGCATTATTTTTGAAAGTGGTCTGAAAGCCCTGACATCAATATCTGAATGATTAACCATCTTTTGGCTTTATTTATTTTAATAAATTCTAAAATGGAATTTCAAGGTCGAATGAGGAGATGACAGTAGAGAAGGATACGGTAGCGACCAGCACTCACAGGTAATTTAATAATAAATCAAGAGCGATTGCAGAGTATAGAGCTCCTGATTAAGTTATATGTCCGTGCTTGATTCTTATGTGCTTGATTCTTATTTTAGTCATAATAACCTTAAAACATGCTATCATACTTTGAAGTAATATAATTATTTTTTAATATTTTACTACTGATCAATAGAACGCTGGTCACTCCTTTGTTTATTTAAGTATGACTTAGCAGTAAACATGTCATTTGAGTGTTTACATTTGAGTGTTTACGAGGCGGAAGGTTGGTTGGTCGACGATGAATGTGTGTGGAGACATGGAATATCGACGTATGTAGCGACGATTAGATGGATAGGAAGAGTCGAGGGACACACGGGATTCTACGTTGGACTAGAGTTGGTTAGTAACGTTTTTCGTTCTTCAGTTTTTCTCTTTCTCTCGTCAATGATCAGTCTCTCCTCATTCTGCATGTTCTGCATGATCTCTCATAGTTGAATTTGACTGGAAAATAAGTTTGATTCTATAATTAAAATCTTCGGTTTGAAAAAAAACATGAGAACAAATTTACGTATTACTAATGTGAATACTTACAGGATACTCCAGACGGCGTGGGCACAGGACTCTATGGGTGCATACAGCTATTCACAACGAAACCCAACTATGCCGGTAGGTCAAGTGGAGCAACGAGCAATCAATATGGAGCGAATACTTGACATCTTGTTTTTATATGACTTATCAGAGAATTTTTCGTTGATTTTATGTGAGACCGAGGCATAGGTGTCCAAGCCGACTGCTTGCACGGTGCCTACAAAGATATTTCTTGGTAGGCACCGTGCAAGCTGTCGGCTTTGGACACCTTTGGACCGAGGTGAGAGAAGCGGTAGAGCGAGAGAATCGATGCCATGAAATCAAGGGTAGTGTATGTATGAGTATGAGATGAACTTTCACAGCGATCGACGTCATCTCGAGAATTTATCTGCACGAGTCGCAACGAGAGAAATACTTTGCACGACGGAGAGAGATTGTGATAGGGAAGGAGGAGAGGAAGAGTGAGATGAAGGATTCAGAGAGGTGGGAAATACTGTGTTCAATTTAGACTCTATGTGGAAATTATCAGAAAATTATGACCGAGACTTCTCTTATTACTCTCTTGAAACCTGTATTCACAGTATACTAAAAATGGACAATGTGTTTTTGAAGGAGGCAGTTTTGCCACTCGAAACCTATCTAGAAAAACCTGTCTAGTTTTATGAGAAATCTGATCAATTTATAGTTTAGTTTATACATTTCGCAAAATGTCGTATTGTGCGTGAGACAAAATGTATGCACTGTATTCACTCGATAGATGTGAAAATAATCGGAAAATGACGCCCAAGGCTCCTCTAATTGCCCCCCATGAAACATATATTCACAGAGTTCCTTCTGAATGTCGAGTGGGTGATCGATGTGTGTTGAATGACGAAGGAAAGAAGAATAAAGCGACTGTGAGATGGATCGGGAGAATGGCCGGACGATCCTCCGTCTATGCAGGACTGGAGTTTGTGAGTTTATTAATATATTAAAGACGTGAAAGTGATCCCAATGATTTATCGCTGCGCGGTGAATTAAGAAACCTTATTGCAACGTGAATATCGCAGGACGAGCCGGTGGGCGACGGAACGGGAATGCACCAAGGCAAGCAGCTGTTTGAGACCGCCCCCGGACATGCTGGTAGGTCATCGATATTTCGGTGTTCAAATACCGTAATTTTCACCGGGTTTTATTTTTTTGTGTTCATCCAATTCTGATAGAGACGTGTTTATCCGCGAGGAATAACAGTGGCGGAGCTATTTAATACCGGCAAACATTAGTGTGGGGAGAAGCGGTGAGAGCATTCAGAAATAGCCAGGTGTGGGGACGCTATAAATATAATGTCGGGTGCTTCCGAACGACACTCAGTAGACATGTCTGTGTTGCGTTCCTTCAGTATATCTTTACTTCACTATGCGAGTAGGGTCTACTCTACGATATACCAATACTCACTTGTCAGGATTCATGCTGTTATCAACGGTAACTCCCTTTGTTGTCTCCCAGTCTTCTCAACAGTCAGACCCTCAGAGAGAAAGGGAAGGATGTGCGAGGAGTTCTGTTGAAACAAAGGTAGGTCAATAGAGTACCTTGACAATGTTCCACTAATGTATATCGAAGATTTCTACTGTTACCGTAGTTCTTACAGGTTCCCACTGTCTGCGTGTCAGGAGGTCCTGCGACTGAAAACGAAGATCTCATTGTTCACTACATTGATCAGAACGGACAGATACAGTGAGTATTACTTTGATATGGTTTGGAATCGAACAGAATAGAATAGAATTTATCAGTGTCGCTTTTAGGCCGCTATCAGGTTAGTCGGGCTTTTCGTATGAGACAAACGGATAGGGTCTGGGGTTACGTGTGTATTAGTATTTCAATAAATAATTACATTTGCAGTGAGTGTACTCAGCAAGAAGCTCAAATGTGGCTGTACAAGGGATTCTTCACTTCTGAAACGAAATTCACAGTTGTGAGAAGAGGAACGAAATTGAATGGAAAGGAGGAAGTGTGGAGTACATTGGGTGAGTGCATCTTTCGAAAACAATCTCTATTGTTTAATGTATTTCTATTTTATTTCCTAAAGTTCAAGAGATCGTCAGCAGCCTTTTATCTAGTAATCCATAGCTTCTTTGAAACGTATCTCAAAGTGAGAGCACATCTAATCTCGATGTTTCAGTCGATTTGATTTCTCTCAACGGTCGAGCAATGCCCTTCCTTCCCTATTACAAGAATGAGGAGGAGAGAGAAGAGGAGATAAACGAATTGAAGAGACTCGGAGAGGTTCGTAATACGAATGAAAATCAAACGAACTGACGTAGGTCAGTTCGTAGGACTGAGGTCAGGTACCGGTGACTAAAATGGCGTGT
Source organism: Pristionchus fissidentatus (assembly GCA_036245785.1). Classification (NCBI taxonomy): domain Eukaryota; kingdom Metazoa; phylum Nematoda; class Chromadorea; order Rhabditida; family Neodiplogasteridae; genus Pristionchus; species Pristionchus fissidentatus. Next base: position 22,203,976 of record BTSY01000002.1, read on the forward strand.
GTTATACTTCTCTCCTGAAGATTGCATATTCATGACGCTACTTGTTCTTCAGGAACTTGGAGCGCTGCAGAAGCGTCGAATGGCAGTGATCGATTCGATGCGCAAAGCGGAACAGAGGTAGATAAATTAACAATTTTACTAATTTTTCGGACGACATCAGAAATTACATAATATTGACTTAATAAATTGTAACTTGTTCATGAACGGAGTATGAAACTCATTTGAATTCAATTTATTCGATGTGAGAGAATAGTCTATAATTTTATAATTCAGACGTGCCGTTGTACACCGAGAGATGGAAAGGATAGCCAGCAAGTTGGTAAGTGATCTTTGATCTTTGAACTGCTTTCCGTGTAGTTGTAGATTATGGATAGTATCAGCAAGGTGGGATTAAAATGTGTTGACCAATTATTACCCAACCAAATTATTCAGGTCCAGCCCGACACTTCTACACGCAACGTGCAAACGCACGCTACGCTGAGTACGGTAGTCGGCGAGGGAAATACGGTAAGGGAAGGATCCAATTAAATTGTCTAGAAAACACGATCAATGACGAAGAATTTGTCGTACAGTATCCTGCTATTTCGGTAAGTATGGAATTGACGAAAATCTACAGTACTAAGTGCTGTCGAGATTACGGTAATACAGATTCGGTATTTGAAGGAGGAGTCCGTATCTCCAATTCTTCCGAAGACGGGTGTCGATCCTTTCGCACTGCTCAGATGTTGCACTGCGAAGAGAAAGAGTGAGCTCGATAGACCATTTTCACGAGCAGGAAAAATGAAAACTCCTACAAATAAAAATAAAAGCAACGTTTGCGATTGTGAGAAAAAATTACGCGTTAAACTCGATATTGAAAAATGTGACGAAAGCGGTCGGTGGTTCTCGGTTTAAAGGTGGTGTCCCACGAACTTTTGGTCAACTGAGTTCTCATTGTCGGGTTATGGAAATCGGTTTCCAGATAAGAGCCCCGCAAACCGCATGTTCAGCTGATAAGTTTGAACAAAGTTATTCGCGTTTGGCTCTGTGCCAAACTGACCCTGAATGCAGGGATTCAAAAATGATAGGGAGGGATAAGGGGGAAGGAGGAGAAAACGACCGCGCCATTGAAACATATTCGATGAGGAATGAGGAAGCAGGAGATTCGTGATACACCTTCTTTAAGAACGATTAAGAACGAAACGATTTAAGAGCACGCAAAGCGTTCGTGATAATGCACGGGATGGTACTATTGAACCCAACAAATAATTATGTTCGTTCCTAGCCGGATTGATCTTCATCTTTTATTACAGTGCAAGGCGATTTCGTCACTCGATTCAAGCAACTTCGCATTTGCTTCGATCGATGTGACAAGAAGCAACTCGTATCGAGAACTCTTCGAATATTCAAGGTGAGATTTGGAAATTCATGACTACGTTTTGATTTTTGGTGATTTTTGTGATTTTAGGTTTAGGTGATTTGAGGTTTTAGGTGTCGATAGAACACTGTTACATGATTATGTATTTCGGCAATTAAAAAATAATTACTATGTATAGATTAGTGAAGCAGTACTTACAGTCGCTATTTGCTTTCTGATTGATCTTTTATCTTCCTATTGCAGGAATACGACGTGCGAATGTGCCAATTGTGTCGGGTGAAGATAGACTCGACCAACAATGTCATGGAGCACATCTGCAGTGGAAAGCACATCACTGCTGTTGGTTTTTGTTTATTACTTTATCGAGTAGATCAAAGAGCTATGCTCACCTCATCTGCTGGTGTCTAAACACATACTCTATTCTAATTTTGGGGGGATAGATGTGCTAAACCGGACTTCTGCAGAATTGTGATGAATTTCGTTTAGAGAACCATGTGCCGGCTCGTTACTCATTATCATTAAATATTTGAAATATAATACAAATGATTCAATTTCCAGATGCAAGGTTCGATCTGCGCCGATGCCTTCGATTTCTGGTGGTCGGCAGTGCAAGAAACGACGACGGGCAAGGCGCTCGTCGTTTCATTCGTAAATCCCTTCCCCCAACCAACCCTATTCAGGTCAGCTATTTCTTTACCACTTTTTATTATTTATTTATTATTTATGCGCGTTAGATGGGGCGGAGGGGCGTGGCCTAGTACGGAGCTAGGAAAATGCCTTTATTTGCACTTAATTTTTTTTCTAAAACAATAGATGAGGGGATTCTGCTTCACATGTAGTCCACAGTTGCCTATTGCTTATTCGTCTTAACACACGTACTTACTATGTAATATCAATTCTGTAGATAAATAAATAACTTTTTTTTGTACAAAATTATTTCAGTGAGCATATGCTTTCCACAGTACTCGTCCGATATAATTAACGCGTCTTCAGATTAAGCGGTGATACGAAGGCTCCGCGGGTCAATAAAGACTGGAAGGTTGTGGAGGGAGCGCCGCCGTCTGCTAACACTCTCGCACTGTGGGTGTTGAGAAGACCGACAATGCGAGTGGAGAGACCATGTGAGTGACTAATGTGTTTGTGATCGTGAAATGATTTTCTTGTAATGAAAATAACGAACCATAGACTATTCCATAGTTACCTTACCGGTCGGCCCCGGTAGAATAGTCGCTTGTCGACGTAAAGTCCTCATGATTCCGGTAGTAACTGCACTTCCTTTTTACGTTAACTTTACCATACGTATTGAAAGCAGAGTGATTAAAATGCACAACATTGAAGACTATAATTGCAGGCGGCCCGTTCAAACCCATCGCTGATCGACTTAGTCGAGGACTGAAGAATTGCGACAAGAAGATTCTCGACAACGACCCGATCACACGCCCTCTATTCGTCAAAGTTAGTTACCTTTACGATAATTTAATCAGTTTCGCGGACAATTTTTATTATTTTCTGATTAGCGAAAAAAGATGTCGGTTTAGCAAAAGTGTATATATTTTGCAGCCGCTGTTGTGTTTGATCTGCAATCGATGCGCCATAGACAAAGCATCGAATCTCATCACTCACATCGTTGGAAACGGCCATGTTGACTTGGTAAGGATTACTGTAGAAGAGCTTTACGGTAGACGGTTACGGTAGGAGGTTTGAGAGTTTAAAAATGTATCTAAGGGTTTATCGTGGTTGATTTTCACTAAAATGACTGCTGGGAAGATCTGAGAGCCATCAGATCAAGCCGTTTCGCCGGAGAATATAGTTGAGAGGAAAATAGGGAAATATGAGAGAGGTGAGCGAAACGAGAGGATAGGGAGAGGATGAATTTTCTCCTCGGGGGTGAACTCTATTTCCTTCCCAGTTTCGCCCCTCCTCCATCCACCGTACTTACCCTATTCCCCGGTCAAACGGCTCTCAGGTCTTCCCAACTGATATTTTCGAGAAAATCGATATTTCAGCAACCCTTTTTTCCTCTGGGTCTGCAAAGACACTAGAAAAGACAATGAAAAGAAAAGGTTTCGAGCAAATCCAATGTGAACGATTGTGCTAAAAGTTGTAAACAGTTTTCACAAATGTGCATTGCGAACTCGGACCACGATAGAATAACACTGCCAAATTGAATTTGAATAGATTGTTGGATAAAAAATAATTACACTCTTTCAGGTTGTCAAGGAGAATATTCCAATGTCTCAAGATGCAATCGAATTCTGGGTTCGAGCCATCAGTCGAGCGTCGAAGTGATTATCCCCATCCCGTCCAATTATTATTCACCAGAAGTCTACGTCACCAATCGATAACTTTTTACCGTAATCATCATAGGACACGGGTGCCCAATGTCACTGTGATCACAGAAGTACTCTATTGTTCTTGTAAATAGCAATCAATCGCTAGTAATGAATTCTTCCCCGTGTTTGGTGCCCTTTATCTTCATCTTTCATTTGTTTTAATTGCTAATTAGATAAATGTTGAAATATGAAACCATTCCAACTATTTGTACTGCACGGGTTTTATTGCCCTATAATAGATATCTTTTCTGTGAACGTCGTAAATGCATGTATCGTGATGGAGTGATGCTGTGGAATAATCATAGGGACTGTGTTTGTCGATTTGAAGTGTGTGTTCTTTGCTAGTGATTTTTTGCCTTTAGTATTGATCTTTTCAGATTTCTCCATGCAGAAATCGATCGGGGTAGGTCATAGTGATGAGGAGAGTCTCGATTCGAAATCGATATGGTATCGCGAGTCTGCAGTAGGAGATAAGATGTGAGTAGCAGTGCTGGCGACTCGAAAGTTCCTTTGGTCTACAACACATGAATATTGACAACGAAGCAAAGAACTCTTCGAAAGTGATTCGATACGTTTTTATTAATTTTTGACTTTTCGAGTGGTGAATAGCCCAGTCAGCGGGGCATACTGTTTTGGAACTGGAAGAATGTTAAAGCCATACTGTATTGTAAAGTATCCAGTAGTGAAAAAAGGGGGATGCAACTGTGTTAACGTGACAGCGCTTTTCAGGGGCCCGTTCAGTCGTGAGACACTCGACAATTGGTACAATGGACATCGAATTATGCCCTCAGCGCAGTTCAGTTTTGATGATGGACTCAACTGGTACTCGATTTGTGAGAGATTAGACCTCATTTTACATACATATTTCTTGATGGTCTTCATTAAAGTTGTAAAAAGAATACAATTTTAGTTGAGTTGCGGAGGATCAACGGTCCTTACTCACCGTTTTCTGGAGTATCGAAGTCATCGAGTCTTGTATACGGACGCAGTAAGGATCTTTCAACAGCTAGGAGGGTTAGTATACATAAAAATATTGGCATAATGGTTATTCATATTACGAATAACTTTTTGATGGGATGAGGGGAAGGTTTTCTACAATTCCAGAGTAACTTGGAAATGCTGAAAGGCTTTTATGTCAAAAAGTGATACGTTCATGAAACGGATTAACGGCGCCTCTTTCCTATACCTCTACGTGTTTCTTGCTTTGACATGCTCTGTCGCAGCCATATCTGTTGTTTAGAAGGGGAACGTTTTTATTATTTTGATGAGTGTTTGTGAATTTATATTAGACTACTGAATGATTTCAGATGGTTTCTTCGATTCGATGGGAAGTGGAGGAATTGGAGAAACAAATGGAAATAATAGAGAGGGAATTGGAAGAGTAGGGGAAGATATTGGAGAAAATGAGGGAGATGGAAACGGTTAAGTTTCAGTTCATTTAACAACACCACTTTTAATAAAAAGAAAAATAATATTCTCTTTTTACAGCAGCTTCACGGTGTTTCTATTGTGGAGGATGAGGTAAACGACGATTCGACAAGTGAATCAGAAGAGGAGGAAATGGTGGGAGGATGAGATTATAATTATGATTGTTATTTATCTACACCCGAGGGCAACATGATTTGAAATATTACGCAAAATATAGGGAAGATATTGGATTATATGAAGATTCCAGGAGGGACTCCCGATTGTTGAGAAAGTTCTTCTGAAAGAGGGCGTTGATCCCTTCGCTCTGCTGAAAAAGATTCCCGTCGACTCGGAGACTTCTGAGAGTAAGATTTGCCGAATCCTTATAAATCAATAATGTCATATTAATATTTCAATAAGATGCATGAATTTATTTAGTGCTGGACCAGCGTACAAGGGCGGAGAAAATCAAGCGCTTAAGAGTCCTCCGCAAGAAATTATTGCCTCTCTGTGATAAGGCGATGCTTGCAGCTACAACAAACGACCTGATTAGAGCGGTTCGTCTACGATTTCAAACAACGGTTACAAACGAACTCTTCCTTAACTCTAGGGTCTAATCCACACAATATATCTTCCTTTCTGGTGCCTAAAGAGAGTTGTCTTGCACAGAATGTTGCACCTCTCTGAAACACCACACTTCTGTTAATATATTGTAAGAAAACGGCTGTTCGTGTGGGGTAACGTCGTATATTGCAGAGTCGTCCTCAGTGGTGTGATATTTGTCTGCTGAAGTTGACCTCTGCCAAGCAACTGATCCTACATTTCTGTTGCAAGAGGCATATAAAGATGCTTCATAAACTAAATAATCGTTTTAAAAATCATAGTTGCACGTTGCATCTGCAAAGTTATTGGCCAAACTTAATAAAAAAATCTATTTTTTTTGGAATGCTATACATTCATTAATTGCAATACTATTCAGATCCAATTCACATATCAGTTCTCGATTGAATTCTGGGTGAATCTCGTGCTGGAGTGTTCGAAGTCATCGACTGAAGAAGCCGCAAAACTTCCAAAGGCTTCTGCACCGCCGGTATTCTATTCACCAATTTTTCCATATTTTTTCCTGTTACAATTACAATTACAATTATTTATTCCATCTTTGCACTGACCTAGATACAAAAGTAGAGTGAGACTTAGGCACAATGAAAGGTACAGCAATGCGAAGCTCGTGAGTATTGCGCAAATCGCGTGTAAGAGGGGAGATTTTTAGAAGAAATTTGCAATTGAATGAGTAGAAATTGTGAACGGTCTTGTGCAGGAAAAGAATGTCGATTATAAGAAGTCTATGCTCTAGGGTTGATAAATGGAGAATATTGAGCCTATCTGGGTATGAGGAATATGGGATACAGCACCTGAAAAACAGTCTGCGGGTGAAATTACGCTGAACATTTTAGACATAGTTGGCAAGTTTAACGGCGCGCGGGGACCAGACAACTGTTAAGATCGGAAAATGATTTTTTTCTTTTTGTAGCTAGAGCTGCCCATTCAACTGAAGAGCTCAGATCCGTTCGAGTTTCTTAAAGGAGGATGAACACCACCGGTTCCCGCATGGAATTTTCTTAGCAACAGGTGTTTATACTGTAAGGAAAGGTTGAGGATAATCATCGCAAACTGAGTGCGCTGCTAAACACAGTGAGACTTTTGGCGATTCCACCTGTTCCTCCCTTTCCCTAATCCCTCGTTTGCATGTACACTCTTCCCTTCCCTCTCCCTCTTCCCCGTGGGGGAAGAGGGAGGGGAAGGGAAGAGGGTGCATGCAAACTCGAGAGGAGAGTAAAAGTTGATCGAGAGATTTGCTTACTCGCGCACGTGAGAGACCGCCCCCTCTACCGTAATCAGCTCTTGACCCTGATTGTCCCTTAGCTATTGTAGTTTCTTTGAGCGCGCGTATCTCGGCTCAGAGGAAAGATAGAGATCTCAAATTTTGTATTCCTATTATCGTTCACATGAGAAAGCGATTAATGCCATCAAATCGATTTTCTAATTTTCGTGTTCCTCCTCCTTTAAGAAAATTCGCATTGATTTGGAGAGTTCCGAGGGTCAGTTACAATTAATTGAAGTTGAGAATTATTTTTCCGTATGCATGGCCAATCAACACTAGCTACGAATATTTATTGTTTGTTGAAATATTTGTTGTTGTTGTTGTGACTGCTTTTTTCAGAAGTAATTATGTATATTTTTATAGTGTTAACTCCTGAGAAGACTTCGATTTCGTACACGAACATTCGGGTGAATTACCATAAATGTGACACAGGGAGACTTGCTCGAATGATGAAGGAGTTCATTGGAGATGTTTTATACACGTTACACAATTAAAATATTATATTATTAATTTGCAGGACAAGCCTCGATGGTGTGAATGGTGCGGAGTCGAATTGCAATCTGTCGCCATTGTCATCAAGCACCTCGACAGCGTGCAACACAGAACTGAGGTAAAACACAGTTTTTTCTGCATTGTTGATATTGATCACCATCACAACCCTAAAAGAACATGAAAATGTATTTATTATGCAGTCCAATGTTATTTCTGTTGAGTATTTCAGGTCAAAGTGGTGTATCGTCGTTCGTTTCGACGATTGTTCACTGCGATCCGTCAGTGTACGGCAAAGAGAGAAAGAAAGAGATTCTAATTGCACTACATGATTTGTTGTTGTGGAGATAAATAAGCTGTTATCTATGCATACATTTATTTGTTGAAGTGGTCGATGAGCCATCAAATTGATATCTGCAAGGTGTCGATAAAATTATTGTCGTTAGTAGATCTCCAGTAATTAATTTGAATTATTTATTGTAACTTTTCCAGGGTATGGCTGCGTCTGCAGTACGAGGTCTCTCTAATGCATTCTCTACCATCACATTCGAGGTTAAAAAGACAAAAAAATTGTTATTACATAATTGAAATTTTTTTGTCTCCATTTGGGGGAGAGTAACGCATAGTTCATACAAATTAATTTTTTATTTCCTCCCAGGAATTGTGTGGTCTTTACTCGCGTGAGATGTTGATTGCAGTCAAGGATTCATTGCCGGTAAATTCGCTTTAGACACCATTTCACATCTCCCACCTCCAGTATAAAAGCAAAACTAGCATACTGTTGCCAGTGATATGTCTCACTGTCTCACAGTTCATGAGATGTATGCTACTTTTGCCTATAAAATATATGTTTGTACAAATATAAACCATTATTATCCAGATATTTTATTTCTATTTTGTATTTATTACAGTCCGTTGATCCTCAATCCTTCGTTTCCTTCGACATCGACGTATTCCACACAGTAGAGGAGGTTTGTTTAGAGTCTTGAATCATTCGAAATTCCATCTGCTAATAATGTGTACCATTTTTCGACAATGGCAAAAAATTGTCAGGGGCAATAAGGTGTGTGAAAAAGATTGACTCATGCTTTCAGTTAATTTCTCAATCAATCAATCAATTTATCTTATTTTTATCATAATTTAACTCTTACAATTAACCCATCCCTTCATGTTCCGTATATTAAGTCTGACTGCGTATTGCACGTTTAAATTAATATAAAAATTACTATATTTATAAATTTCAGACGAATCTGGACCGAGTGTATTCGAGAGGAGAAATTATGGCGTTGCGAGATCAGCCGGTGAGAAAATTTATCTTTTTTATATTTGGCAACATGCATGCAGCTAAACCTGATGTTTAAACGAGTTTAAATTGTATTCTCTCTATGAACTCTCTAGATTCCATGTGACGTGCCGCTCTATCCGACGGTCATCGAAGGAGAGACTGCTGTCGATTTGGAAACGATGAGTCAGAAACAGCGTGACAAGATGAGATACAAAGTGCTCAAGTCTCGTCGTCCGGAGGTTTGTTCATACTAAAGACCACCTTCTCATTGTACTTACTATCTAAAAACGCATCACTTTTACTATCACACTAGAAATGGAATGAATTTCACAAAGGCTTCTTCAACAGTTTTCCCAGAGCGCTAACATTATTCTAAAAGTGGGGTTGAGCAATTTCCCTAGGTGACCTCATTGTCTTTTTGTTCATTGATGCTTTGTGCCTTTCTTTAATTCACCGCTTTTGCTCCCTCGTAACTACTCTATCAATTCAGTTGCAAATGCGTCGGTCGTGTGGCTACTTCCCCTTCTACATCACTCATTTCTTCTCACACGTTGCATTTCGATTGTGTGCGAGAATCGATTCTGCCATTTTCTGGTACTTCGAACCGACCAAGCACAGTATGGACAGGGTGAGACTAGAAGAAGAGAATCGATGTTTTCTGTGTTTGTCGATTTTTTAGAAGTTTATGAGCACCCATCTCATGCAACATTAATTTCCGTTGCTTCGTGATTGCGTATCGATATATGTTTCACATTCCGACGTGCCATGTTTCAGGCTGCTGAATCGAAAGAAAGGGCGCGCTATCATAGACGTGAGAAGTCTCGTGCACGTGAGAAGTCGAGAGGACGTTCTCATGTCGACACTCGCACAAATTCGTCGTCGTTCGCTCCACAGACAACGAAAGTCGATTATCCTCGTGGGTTTACTATTGTTTTCGATTCTTTCGAAGGATTTGTCTTCTAAACTTCGTAATATTCTTCGCCTCTGTCCGCCGATCGAGTTAAACAAAATGCTGATCTCTTCCCGATGTAGACCAATGCTTGGAAACTTCGAAAACAGAGTAGATTATCCTATTTTTTTCATAACACGAACGCTATTTCAGATGAGACAAAGGACGCGGCTGTCAGCATCTAATCGAAATTCGACCACATCGATTTCTCCCCGGTCCTGTTGATAGTTAGTTCCATGTAGAGTTTGAAATTCGAATAAAACATTGGATTATATCTCTTCATTTCGCACCACACTTCTTCGCCAATCGACTAGAAAAAAACGAAACGAAGAGTGCTAATCAAATTTTTTACCCGAACTTAAAGCTATAATTACATGTACCATTTTGTTGATTTTGTGAATTATTCATTATTTTTGTATCGCTTTCAAAGGTCTCACAGGTTAGCAACTTACGTGTTCCATTTCCTCAGGTGTTTTGCACGGATTTCCATTACATAAAGCTTTACTTCCCCCGGTGTTATCAGTAATTATCTTCCAAATAAATGATGTTTGCTACTTATCGTTCGATGTGTTTCTCGAAGTGGTTTGTAACCGTGCAATATCTGATATTTTAAATATGTTTAAACTGCTTTCATACCTTAATTTCTCATTTGCAGGCGAAATAAACGTGTATTTAATGGTAAATATTGTTTTCATCGGCACTTTAGAAAAGAGCAAGGTGAGTTCCATCGTAGGGTCTTCCACTTTTTATAGTTCCGTTAATTTAATCAATTCTAAATAATCGATATTTGTAGATCAATACTTGGTCGCAGTGATGGACAACGGCGAAAGTAGTGAAGGACGATCGATAGATAGAAGAGAGGAGATGCATGTCGAGGCTACAGTATCCAATGAGGTATCGATCTGAGAGCTTCTAAATCTATCACGGACAACGTTATATTCAGGCTCGAGAGTTAAACGAGGCAGAATCATATCGAAAGGAGTGTGAGGGAGATCATCTGTGTGACAAGCGACTGTCATTTCTGAGAAACAAGAGGTATCTTTCCTTGTAAATCATTAATCCATTTCTCGGATTTATACCTATTTGGGTTATTACAAAATTGGTGATCGTTGAAAAATCACTTTGCAGTTTCGCTCTCACTCACAAATACTCAAGATTTCTATTTGAAGCTGTAGACGGAACAGAGCAGTGAGTAAAGAGACTTCTGATATTTTATTAATTTATTTTAATTAAATTTTTTAATTAATTTTTTAAAATTTAATTTATTTTATTGCAGTTTTTAAAAAATTAAAAAAAAAACTTGTCTGTGCAATCGAATTTTCAGTGAATGTTCGATAGAGGAAGTTATGGTGTGGTACCATCAAGGTTACTTCACTTCGGATACTAAATTTGCGACCATTTCACACGACGAAAAACCAGTAGATCCTGATTTGGATTTTCTTACATTACGTGGGTTTCATTTACTCATTTTCAAAAAGGAAGATCTACTATTTTCTACTATTCTATTTCTACTAGGGGAAGATCTACTATTTTCGGGTAACACAAATTTTGAGTTGAGTAGTATGTTATGTTCCGAAAAAACTACGATCTTATTCATGTTTCTGATTGAAAAAAATTCTTAAATTGTGAGTTTGACTAATGAGTCTCATTCGAAGATGTATCATCATGCCATATGTTTTCAGAAGAATTGGTAATGAGGAATGGAAGGGCGATGCCTTTTATTAAGCGACAAGTGGAGGAACTGCTTGCGATAAAAAAGGTTAATTGCAATTATATTTGGAGATCGATAAAGTCTTTTTAGGAGTTGGGTATTCTAAAGACGAAGAAATCGGGACTCATTCAAGTTATAGCTCATTTGGAAGAGAGGTTGCTGCTTATTTACTCGTCAAATAGAAATACCACAATTCCAGGCTTAACACAGTCATGTCTGAACTACTTCGTTTCTCAGATGATCCGGTATACTTATGTAGCTTTCTTTTCCTCATCTAAAATTGACCACCGTCAATAATTTATAATAATGCATTCTGAAGGCTTCGTTCTTTACAGACCTCCAATTCTACACCGATTTCGCAAGTGCAACCTGCCGGGCTCCCTCCTATCATACCGGTACATTAAATTAGTGGATCTAGCGGCACTTTTTCACTTAACCAGAAGCCCCGCCCATTTAGTCTCATGCATTTAGTGACGGGGTGAATGGGAAGATCTCGTTCAACAAAATAATTATACAGATTATGACCGTCGGATATCGTCCACTCTCTATTTGGTATCGACTGGATTCCAACGAACAGAAAAAGTACGATGTTCTTGAATTGTTCACGAATTGGAATATCAGCAAAGGAATATCATTCTAGGAAATGATATTTAAGCGGCCTAGCATTCCTTACTTCTTAATATTTTCTCTCCTAAATACATTCTGAAATATTTTCGTTTAAAAAAAACATATTCCTTCTAGTGGACCATATGAAGTGGACTTTTGCTTGCGAACGGGCCGTATCAGCCTTTTGTCGCGTTGGAGAAGACGAAGTTCGGATTCAGAAGCATTTTCAAAGCCAGGAAGGTACCGATTGTTGCTAAATTCGTTTTAAAAATATATATTTTAAAAAAATATATAAATAATACTTCATCAGGCAATAGTCAGCGATCGATCGGAGGTTGACACGCTAGAAAATCAAGTGGACATGATGAAAGATGAATTAGAAAAGCGGGAGAAACTTCTTGAGAGAATGCAGAAAATGAAGAAGGTATTGATTTTCATTTTTTTCTTCTAAATATGATGTTTATTTATTATTTGCGTAATTATTTGGCCGGCGAAATATTGCACATTTTTCAGTTGCTTGCTGCGGAATTCAGTCTGAGAGAATATGAAGAATTTATGGATGCTGAGCCAGTAAGTGCTACTTATGTTGTACTTATGTTCTCGACGAAAAATATTTAATTTCGACTTCGACTTCATAATTTAAGCATAATTTCAGAAAGGAATATTTTCGCGAGACGCTGTGATGAATCTACGAGACAATGTTAGTTTTTTTAGCTATCTATTAATCACTACGATCTTAGATTTTGATTGATTTTGTTGTTTATTTCAGACAGAATTCCATCCCTTTTTCTTCTGCCCTCATGCATTTCGCCTTGTCTCACCTTCTACATCTAGTATTCTTCACGGAAAGGAAAGGATCTGCAATTCTAATTCTGAAAAGGTTTCTCTCGAATAATTTTTAGAGTGACATCATACAGCGAAGTGAATCGCTTGATCAACCGAGGTAAAGTTCGGGAAAACCAGTCTCTCTACGGGTGCAGAAGGCTTGAGTATCAGTTTTGGATCACCGCGTTTAATTGATTGCGTTTTGTCTCATTCAGAAATTCCATATTTTCCCAGTCATTCCTTGTTAGACCTGCCGAACAGTGGTTCCAGTCAAGGAATGCAATTTTCTGTTTGAGAGTCAACCTTCATCCCTCGACGGTCCTCTCGCTATTCTCACTCCGTGTACAGACGAGCAGAAGAAACGTCAGTTCGCCTTTCCTAAGTTGTAAAATATCGAGACCACGCCATAAGTTAATCATAATTAATAATTTTCTCATTTCAGTTACGGGTGACGTGTTTGAGCAGCTTACACAGCTGCGTGATTTATATTTGCCGTGTAATATGAGCAGACTGATAGTGGAGACAGCGGATGCTATCAGAAGATGTCGAGTTGACTTCGATCAATTCAATCATCCATCGGTCAGTGTTGATTGAGATCGATAATATATTCTCATATATGAATGAGGCTGCAACGAACAAACAATGAAAAAGAATGAATATGTTTACTACCCCACTCTTAAAAATCCTAGATAAACTATTAAACTCGATCTCACTAAAGTGATCGTGAAATTATGACTACTGGTTGGAAAGGAAGAAATAATGGCTACTTTATGATGTAGGCAGTATAAACAATAATGTATGCATGTGTATTGTTGCAGCCCGTTTCATGCTTGTTATGCGGCTGTTCAATAGGATCAGCGAAGTCGTTGGTGAGACACATCACATGGCACGAGCATATCAATAAGGTAATTAGAAGATGTAATTAAGGAATGGAATGTGTGTATCAATCGTGGTTTGAACTAGAAATGTGAAGACTAATGGTGGTTTGAACAAGAAATCTAGAGACTGGATAAATAATGTATTTCGATGGTCCATTTTTTGTCGAATTTGAGATGCGCGAGGTCAATGCTTCTGTGGACGCGAACGCTTTTCACTTCTGGAAGAATGCGATGATTGCTGCAGGGGAAGCGGGATACGGAAAGGTTTTTGTTTTGTATTATATTTAAGTATTTATCATCCTGCACAGGAGTGTGTCTAGAATATGGAGGAATGTAAATGATTCTGTTAGTCGAAAATAAAAAAAAGAGCGTTCGTCTAATGGGCGGAGAGGGACGTGATTTTGACGACCAATATTATTATTCAATATTATTATCATTATTATTCAATATCAATAGACCAATATTATTCATCATTGAAATCACAAGAGACAATCACAAAAGCGAAATTCTGTTTCAGCGGGCGGTTAAGACTAGTAAAACACTGCCGTTGATCGGAAAGTTCACTCTGCTACGATTCGAGGACGGACAGGTGAGCTTTAAATATTTCATAAATTGTATTAATAATAAATAATAAATATTATAACATAATAAATTGGCGTTAAATCATTTTCTGCAGGTTCTTCCAATCGATGGAATTGATCCCTTTTCTGTACTCGATCCACTCGATTTCGAATCGACCAAGGGTCAGATTGGAATAATATATTTCCCTCTATATTCGTTAATGATTATCCGTGATCCAGACAGAAACAAATTAAACAAATTGAGAGACAGCATCTATGGCCTTTTCAGCTCCCGAAAGTGTTTCTAAGCGTGCATGGAAGTTGAATAATCTCTTCTTAGCTTCTGAAAAAAATGTTCTCTCACGTATCACTCGAGTACTTTTCGACAATGAGGTACGCTGTTGTCTCATCCAATGAAACGCAACTGATCGTTCAACTTGAGCAGATATGACGCCGTTTGCGTTAGGAAACAACTTTCGATGCTGAAAACGCTGGCGTCATCGATTTCGCAATAGGACGCCGTTGGGCGCCGGTATGCCGCCGCGCACTTTGGGCATAAAATGCGTTTTTCGATAATAACTTCTCAGAAACGCGTCAAAATCGTGGGAAAACTAAAAGCTTAGATCAGAATTTCGCGCTCTATCAAACGGCTCTAATGCCACATCATGAAGATTTCTCGTTTCAGAGAAAAAGTCGATTTTTGACGCAGGCTGCATTGCGGAAATTCCCAATACCAGATTATAGAGCAGAATTTTCTGATAATTTTGGTGTATAGGTTGTGCTATTTAACCCTGCGGAATTCGATTTATGACCTGTTCCAGACCTCTGTTGAGCCCTTGTTGATCCTAACACAAACAGAGTCATATAGCCACGTGAGCAAATACAACGACAGTTTTTCCAGATCCGGACGTGCAATTTTTGCAACAACAAACTAATTTCTATTCCCGTCTTAATCATGCACATCGTTGGTGCGCAACACATTGCAAACGTGAGTTATTTTATTGTTCTTCTTTTTTGATTACATTTTGTCCTCCCTTATATGGCAGTGATTTTACGCTGTACCATATGATAGATGTTTGAAAATATTATATTCGAGAGTTTGTTTTCTCATTTTCTTCAGATGAAAAAAAATTGAATTTAACCTACAACTATGGCACATATACTTTTTGGATACAAGTTATTCAGTTTTCGCGCAAAGAAGAAATGGGCAAGGTGAGATTTTTTGTTACAACATTGAGACCTAAAGTATGTGAAGTTTAATAGAGTTCTGTAAATTTGAACGTTTCATCTATCTTATTATTTGAGAAGTGTCTCCAAGGGGGAGAATTTGAACAAGAAGACGTCGACAAAGAAACGGAAGAACAGTCGGTGAGTTGAGTTGATTGACATCAGCTTCGAGTTTGGATATGTGCACTAGAGGCTCTTTTGAGTTGTAGTTGTCTATATCATCAAACACTGATGTTGTAATTCGTATTGTTTACCTATTCAGTCGAATAAATCGGCGACGATTAGTGTCAATCCACCAGAGGGAGGCTTCACTTCGTTCCGTATCGACAATGAACAGGTTTTTAAAACAATGTTATTTCCTGTTATTTGATGATTTTTTTTCTTCGCAGGTTGTTCCGATTTCTGGCATCGATCCCTTCACTATTCTTGACCCGATCGGATCAAGGTCTAATGAACGTGAGTAAAATATTTATTCTATATTAATGAAAAAATATTTCGCTTGAATTCGAAAAAAATATATACCCTTTCAGTTGACGTCGACGTAGTTCTGCTTTCTGGGAAATTGAAGAAGTTGTTAAGCATTGAAATATGAAGAAACTGAATTCATACAGCAGGCATATGTTCTCTGCTGAAACGGTTAATGTGTTTGATTAATTGAGCACCGGGGTTGACCGTTCGGTTTTGCTTTCGGTGACTCTCCCCCTACCCCCTGGCAGTTCTCTCGGTTTACGGAAAACGGCAGTGTTAGATAAAATAGCCAAATTTAAAATTTGGAAAAAACAAAGATTATGGATTAATCAAGAATAGCAATCGGCTAACTATTCAATTCACCCTGTTATATTGAGAGGAGATTGAGTCTTGAAATTAATTAATTTCTACTTCCAAACGCGCCGTTTTCACTACCCTCGCCGTAATAAGGTGAAACAATATCACGGGGAAGCGACAGTCGGTTAAAAAAACCGAATCGGTAACCCACCTACCGAATTGTAATTATTAGGAAAATAGAAAACGTGACCAAAGTTGGATATTGCAGGATCATCGATGTTCGCTATGCGATGTCACGATCCCATCGATCTCCACTTTCATAATGCACGTTTCGGGATTGAAACACGTCAACAATGTGGGTTTGGTTTGATTAAAAATGCCTTGTAAATTCTTAATGTTCATCAGAAGTTATCTGACAGTGAAAATAAGATTGCTCCCACAAAGATCAAAAAGAGAAGTAGTAACTAGACATAAAATACAGAGGAGGTTAGCACAGAATAGTTCAATTTAATCCGGAGGACAATTTCTTTTTCGGATAAAGTCGTAGCATTTGTGAGGCGGTGGCGGTACGTGGGAATGGGCGTAGATTGTAATGGAACTGTGACCGTAGACCACATCATCACTTCGACCATTGTATAAATGAAACAAATAAAGCTGCAATTAAAGCTTGATAGTTCAGATGATCGAGCAAAAGGCTTCCTACTGCGAAGGCGCATTCAACTTTTGGAAAGAATTAATGGAGCTCTATCGGATGTAAAAATTAATAGATGTAAATGCTTGTAACAAAACATATATCATTATTAGAATGCATTTAGACTAAAGATAGTAGGTAATTCTGCAACTTTTATAATAGTGATTGTTTTAGAATTTATGCTTGATATGTTGGTCACAATTATAATAATATAATCGAATCCTTTCTTATTAACTTTGTTCATAATCAGCATATGAGTTTGCTCCAATTGCCATAATTCTCAATTCGTTCGTTCTCCTCATTTCGAATACTTATTTTCACCTACCTCTTTCTGATTTATGTGTTTTTGTTGATCTGCTTATATCTATTTCGAATTATCTTTTCTTTGGTGTTTTCAAATGCGATGCCTTCCCTACACGATTCGATAAAGATCATTAACTTTTAAATAGTCCCCTCTTGCTTAATGACAGTGGTTTCTACTCCACGATTCGTATCTTATTGGCAGTGCAGAACTGCTCGAAATTGTTGGATGTAGTTGTTTTATTGTTTTCAGATCATGATTGATTATTTTGCAGGGCATATCAACCGTACACGCATTCCTCATGACTAAAGAGTGCAGCTAGATTAAAGTGAGTTACCTGCACAATATAGCCATGATGATTTTTTTATTTACAGGTGCTTTCTCCATTATGGATGAATTGATAGACGTAGGTCAAGACGCTCTGGAAATGGAGGGTGGTGAATTCTCCGCGTTAGACGACGCTGCTGAGGATCGAGTGACAGCGGTAGAATGCACTACTGGACAAGTGCGTTGAATTCACAAGCGTTTGCATTTGTATTAGGAGAGCTTAGATGTTTTCTCTAACTGATATCATTTATAGGAAGCTTCACTTGTCTACACTCGTGATGAGATCATGTCGATGAAGATGGACAATGAATCAGTATGGTTTTGATTTATTTCGGAATTCCCATATTTCCATAAAGATTGCGTGCTTTGACTACAGAGAAAATCTAATTATTTCGGAATACTCAAGAAGAATTAGCATGTACAAATAAATATTACGTTTTCAGCACCACGGAAGGAATTTCAAGTATTTCGACTATCGCGCGCATCTGAATTGTCGAACAGTGAGTGGTAAAGTTACGAATTACTGAGAAGCCTTTGATAAAATTCTTTGTATATTGTATTTTGAAAATGATGATTGAATTCTAATCGAGCAATCGCAGATCAACGAAGAAGGTGTGTACAATCGAAATGGAATGATAACGTTGGGAGGAATGTCTGTGAGTATTATATATACTACTGGTGTGGAATAATTTTTCGAAGAATCCGAAACGATTGTCCATCTAAAATGCATATTCAATTGAACGGACCACGCTGTTGAAATAATTTGAGAGAGAAAGCTTTTAAAAATATCAAAATAATTTGTTTTTGCAGAATTATCGTTGGAACACCGATGGAAGAAAGCCGGAGAAGGATGCATTCCTGATAATGAATAACTGCTTTCCCACTGAGAAAAGGACAAGAAAGCTGAAAAGCGAAGTGAGTTTTCAACTAAATGTTTTCACCACATTATTTTCATAATGCCAATCGCAATTTATTATTTCAGGAGTACTGGATCTGGCACAACACGAATGCTCAGGTATAGTGTAATTCGTTATTGTATCCTAAGCTCTTTATTGTATCCAAAGCTCATTTAAACTTTCAGAGTTCATTCGCCGTCTATTTCGGATTCTTCCCGTTCTATCTACAAGATTTCGACGCCGTCGCTTTCCTCTCTGCAGCTCGTGAAGATTCGTTGATTCCCGCTTACCTCATGTCGAACCTCTTTCAAGAACATTTGGCGGTCAGTATTTTTCTTCAACTCCTTGTATTGTCTCTCTCAGATCTTGGATTCAATTTACATTTAGGTCCGTGAATTCTACGAGGGCGAGAGATGGCAAAAGTTGACTGATGATCGATTGAAGGAGAGTCTCGAGATAGCGCACAAGATTACCGTAAAGTGAGTAGCAGCGAATTATTTATGTATTTAACTCGTTTATCGAGAGACAATTAAAGTTAGATGGAAATCAAATAATATTTATGAAGATAAAAGTTCTTTGGAGATTTAATTGAAAAAAATAAAAATTATGATTTCGCTCATTTCAGGTTTCCACTTACAGACGAACTATCGATAGTTCACTACGAAACCCCCGATGGACAATTACAGTTAGTTGCTTTATTATAATACTCAGTTTTTCAATATAAAAATCTATTATCTCCCAATTGCAGTTCATGTTCGGTACAGGAGGCTCTGGTGTTTTATTCGAAAGGTTTCTTCTCTTCTGAGATGAAATTTGCCGTTGCTCCGCCAGGAGAAAATGTGAAAGAGAAGAGCTGGATGGTGCTCACACTCAGTGAGTTTGTGTAGAGTCAATGAGCAGAAAAGTAGCAAAATCAGTATTGTTTTGATTTCTTCAAAGAATAGCTCGAAAGATTGAAGCGAAAAGTGATTTTTACAGAAGAATTGATTGAACGCAACGGGAAGGCGATGCCCTTTGTCTTCGCCACTTCAACTCTTCGTGAGACGTGGGATAGAAGAGAGGAGTTATTAAAGTTAAAAGAGGTACAATTGATATTAGTTGTATCAGGCTGAGTCATAAGTTTTGTCCGATTTTGAAATTTTGTAAAAATCCCTCACTCTTCCATAGCAAGCCTCCAGGCAAATTCTTTCTTAGCACACTGTATTCAGCAAGTCTCTCTCTTTTCATCGCTCACTAGTTCATGGCTTCCTGTTCATACTGGCGAACACAATAGACTGACAAATTTACCTTGTTCGATTTCGACACAACCCTTTCTATGCCTTACAGTTTTATGGTGGATCGAGATAGGACCAGAGGCATACTATCAACAAGAAGAGTGACTGTTGCTGAACATATTATATGTGTTTAGTCCATGCTTCACTGTCAGGCTAGGCGGAAACGATATCTCAAACTTAGACGCTGCCAACGAAACATCATGAAATTATGATTATACGTCTTATTAGCCGCGCCAGAATGAATCCAGCGAATACTCTCGACTGTATTTGAAGCTCATATAGTACGGTAACAGTAATATTACTGGCTTTGAACATCATGCTTTCATCGATGAACTTGCCCAGAATTCAAATAAGTACCGAATTTTGTGATTGAAAATGACCTTTCACCACGCGCCAAAATTTTCTGTCAGATTTATTCAATCAGCTAAGAGGCTCATTCTAGAGAGAAAGTCCACTAGTGTAAGTGATAAATAGGGCGATTATAAATTTACTCCTACTTTGACGAAACACGCCTTTGCGTAAACCACCCAAAAATTGAGATTTCTGCGGAAATTCGTCAAATTTGGAAATCCGTGATTTTTCGTTTCTTAGAAAGTGGGGTAGGCATCAGTTTAAACTAACTTAGGTGAAACCGAGTCATATTACCTATCAATGAAACGCGAACCATTAGATCTCCATAACTTCACATTTGACATAATTATTTGGAACCGCCCAAACTCTTCTTTTTCCGGACTTATCGCATTTGAAGAATCATAACTTCATGAATCACGATAGCATCCGTTCATTCTCACCATAATATGAAAGAAGACTGTTGATAGTGTTAACAATTGAAAGCTGAAGTGCTGTTAAAATTGCTAGACCTCAAGGTAACTGGATGAAATTTTGATGCATTTTCGAAAATTATCAGATGCCAAGTTTTCAATCAAATCTTGGAACTCGAAGTGCTAGCGAACCATACCATAGTTGGAAGTTGTTGTTTACCACTGCTCCCACAACATGCCATGAGCACGTGGAATTCTGTTTTGAACTCTGCTAGAACCGAGAGCACAAACTTCGCTGCCAAAATCGGACAAGACTTATGAGTCAGCCCTAAAGTAATATAAAGCACATTAGGATATTCCTTGTGAAATAAGTAATTTACAGAATTTAATTCATGCGAAGGTAGAACGATTGGATCTAACGCGCGAAATATCTCGTCTGAAAACTCGGTTTGTTCAGTTATAAAATTCTTTCTTATATTATTGCATTTATAGAATTTCTTCCGTTCGAGCAGAGATTCTGAAAATAGCTGATAAACATGTAAGTTTTTATTAAAGTAAAGGAATAATAATATTACATCTAATTAATATTTTCAATAAAATTACATTGTAGGCAACAACGGCCACTCGATCTTCTCAAACTGTGGAAAAGAAAGATGTTACTACAAATTTGGTTCGTTTTCAAGAACTGATTTATTAAATCGTGGGGATTTCTTCATAGAGACTTGTTTGAATGATCTTTTGGATTTTTTGGCCCTGCATCATTGAACCAGAATTATTCCCCTGTTCAGAACACGCCTCCTACAAGTTCTCAAATAATCCCACGCCCGGGCGTCGACCCATTTGCTCTTCTGAAAGTGATCACTGAGTATTATCGAGGACATAGAGGTATCCACAATTGGGAAAACATTATGAGAAACGGTAGTAGCAATTTTATTACCTTCAAATTACATGTCAATATTATCTTTGAAACTTCCATTTGTAATATTCATGTTTGTTTGGTCGTTTACCCATATATGAATTTAAAAGTTGTTGCGTTGAAATCACGCAGCAACAAGGAACAATGGATTTCCATTTCTCTCCGTTATCAAAACTGAACTGGGTAGAAAGCAGGATTTGATACGAGTCGTACCACATCAGAACTGGATGCAGAGGGAATGGAAAGAGAAATCGATTATTTTGAGTATTTAATTTGAGATGGAAGAGTTGCTGAACGAATCGACGAACTGCACTCCAAATTTAGCCTATGCAACAAGAAATTGTTAGTGCTGCGAACGGTTTCGCTAATGGAGAAGGTGCATTTTTATACGTTCCAAGTGATTTCGCATTGATGACCATGTGTTTTCATTCGATCACACGATGATTTATACACTCGAAATTCCTTTGTTCTTTCAGAACCGACCTCGACTGTGCAGAATGTGCGATCTAAAGATGCAATCTGCCTCGAATTTGATCGAACACGTCTGCAGCAAATTCCATCAATCTAAGGTACGCCATCTCATGATTAAAGATAAAACTTATTCTCTCAAGTAATATATATCAGGCTGTTGCAAAAGTCCTGTCGTTTTTTGTGCATTCACTTTCGCGGGTTATCTCGGTTCTGTTTCTTTTTGTAATATCCCTTCCAGTTCACAGTAGAAGGGGGTCCATACCTTCTGTCTAACGCATGGTAATGATTAGTCCCTTCTAGTTCTCTGAGGGAGAAATACGAATTGTTTTGTTGACGTCCCTCACCACTTTTGGAAGGTAGTTTTGTTCGTCTTCCTGCCTGGCTCAAAGTCACCCGAATTTGAACGTCATGTGGATGAGCGTCATAGGCAATATGTACCCTCTTTGCACAATGTGAAAAGTTGGACTCTCGCTAGCGAGAATATGGACTTTTCTCTGGCCGAAGAGGTCAGATCCGGAAAATCCTCAATCTGTGTTTCGGCATACTGGGCACAAAGCAAGAAACAGACCCCTATCAAATCATGCGCAAACTGGGCGACACACTAGGGGCAGACTTTACCACCATACATTGGGGAATTCACGAAATTGGAACGAAGTAAAATATGGGACCGTTGATTTACTACGAATTCTCGGATCCAGTCACTTTTTCGAGGGTGGATATGTCTTTGATTTTCCTAATTTTCCACAGGGCCTTCAACTATCTGGAGTAAATGGTGACGGGGGAGTATGCATGGGTACAGTGTGAAAACGTTGTACCGAAACAGCAGAGGATTGATGCAGATTAGAAGGCAGACGATGTTCCCAAACACAGTTTTCGGTAGTCAAAAAATGATGTTGAGAAATTCGTGGATCGCCCGGGGCGTTCAGTAATGGGAGCTCCTACTCTTAGGTACCACTTTCATGGGACAGGTGTACACCATTGATATATAATAAGGCAAGATCAAAGTCGTTAAGAGACGCGGATTGTGGGCAAATGTTTACTTCCAAAACGGCACTGCTCCACCCATTACTGCGAGGACGACCAATTCTGAATTGGCGGCGTATGGCAGCACCATCCTAATATATCCTTCTTAGTCGTCAGACACTACCATCTCAGAAAATAACTTGTTCCCCACCATCAACAACTTCCTCAGAGAACAGCACTTCAAGATTCGAGTCGATATCGTAAACGAGTTGACCGTTTTCTTCAAATTATAGACCCCGGCGTTCTATGAGGGTGGCACCCATAAGTTGTGCGAATTATAGAGGGGTACTACCGGTGTGAACGTAAACTATTCCCAAGTTCATTGGTTCATCTTTGAAGATGGTAGGGATAAATATGTTAGTACCCCGAAACGCGACAAGACTTTTGCAACAGCCTAGTACCTCGGTACCATTGAAGTTCTGGAACTGTATAGCTCGTGTGAAACTTTTCGCGGAATTCCGCGACCAGCTATGGGTATTCTGATTCCCTCGACGGTTTTTCCGATTAAAATCTTTTGAATTCGTAGTTCAATGCGCTGAATACAATAAAGAAATTTGCACAAAATCAGCAACAAAATGCAATAGTTCGCGAACTTCTTACAGAGTAAAAAGGTCGAGTATTCAAATATTCCAGGTGAAATATCTATGTGGCGATGCGCTCGATTTCTGGTTCGACGCCATTGCCAGCTGCACCGATGGATCAACGGCTGCCCCCGCTGAAGTGGCTGCAACTTCGAAGATCAAGCCAATTGCAGCCGCTGCAAGGGTTGTTCCGGCTGCAGCTGCTGCAACACCAAAAAGTGCTCCTGCGGTTGAGGCGGCCGGGAAGGCTCGCGACATTAAAATTTCGCCCGACTCTCCATTCGGACTCCTGCGGTATTATAGAAGAGTCGATCTCCCCTGTGAGTTTCAATTGTTTTTGTTGTTGTAAATTTTTGAATAGCTTTTCCAAATTGATGTTACTGCTCTGATATAATTAAGAAGTGCTTCAAATAATTTAATTTTGTAGGCCAGAACGTGAAACAATTCGCGAGTATTCTTCATGTGATGCTGCGAGATTGTGACAAGAAAGCGCTCGATGCTGACCCCATATTGAAAGCTCTATTCAACAAGGTTTGGGTTTTTTGTTTTGTTGTTTGAAACATTTAATTTGCGTGACTACTGTCTATATTGATTATGTAGTAGATTTTATTTGAATAATAAAGTATGGACATAAAATAGTAACGGTATATTTCATCTCAGTCTGTCTCCTGCGACGTCTGTATTCGTACTGTATCAATCGATAAACCGGCCAATCTCATCGCTCACTGGGCAACATCCAGTCACGTCACTGCAGTAGGCCGCTTTCTAATTCTTCTAAAAAATATGCTAATGGAAAAATTATTTTCGATCGATTAGTTTTTGAATTGCTAAATATATATATAAATACATTAATTAAACTAAACATTTTCATGCAACGAAGGACGGGGGACAAGTGAGCCTCAACGCCATTAATTATTGGATGGCAGCACTCCATAGAGCGACCAAGACTAATTAGTTGTTTTTACTAATTACATTTTGTAATCACACCTCACAAGTTGCATTGCATTTCTACCATACCTATCCATTCGAACCCCCCATCTAAAGAGTGCTTTGTTTCAATCGTAAACATATTTTTTAAACATTGTAATTATATTGCTTAGTTTTAGAAGGCGCATCTTAATTTTAAAGGATAAGAGAGACTTTCTGAGAGGATCGACATATTTGTTCAGTCTTGGCACTGGGTCAAATATACGATATGAAACTGCCAACACTATAAAATAGTGTATTACGTGAGGGTTACAACTATGCCATTCAGGAAGCTCAATGACGCGTCTACGCCTCAGGGCAAGAAAATATCTAGTTGTGACGTCACAAATCATTTTCGCCAATTCGCAACGAATCTTCTCGATTAATAGCGCGATCGATAGCCCATCAAAATACAAGTATATTTTACTTTCGGAAGTTTTTTGATTGCTGCTCATGTGCAAATTAGTTATTTGCAAATTGCGATTTTGCACGCAAATTTCAGTGCCGTGCTAGGCCCTGGAAATTTTATACTGTTTCTATTTAATCGCTGAAATGGTGTGCACAAACTGTGAGAAAGGGGAAATTTAAAAGTTGCCCGAAGGAAGTAAATTCAGGAAAAGAGTGGCTATAACTCGAATAAAATCAGTTATCGATAGCTAAATTTTGGCAAATATACTGTACGCCGCAAAATAGCATTTCAGAAATATGTTGAATTTTGAATGTTTTTCTTTTAATTCGAACTTGAGTAACGCAAAACACGAAGAAATTCAAAACGAACCGTTCTTGAGCAAATATATTTGATTACGTACCGTAATTTTACCAAAATTTAGCTATTGATAACTGATTTTATTTGAGTTTCAGCCACACTTTTCATGAATTTACCTCCTTCGGGCAACTTTTAAATTTTCACTTTCTCATAGTTTGTGCACACCATTTCAGCGATTAAATAGAAACAGTATAAAATTTCCAGGGCCTAACACGGCACTGAAATTTGCGTGCAAAATCGAAATTTGCAAATAACTAATTTGCATGAACATCAATCAAAAAACTTCCGAAAGTAAAATATACTTGTATTTTGATGGGCTATCGATCGCGCTATTAATCGAGAAGATTCGTTGCGAATTGGCGAAAATGATTTGTGACGTCACAACCAGATATTTTCTTGCCCTGAGGCGTAGACGTGTCATTGAGCTTCCTGAATGGCATAGTTGTAACCCTCACGTAATACACTATTTTATAGCATTGTCAGTTTCATATCGAATATTTGACCCAGTGCCAAGACTATGTTGACCCTGTCAGATAGTCTCTCATAACCTACTAGCCACAGATGATTCTTATTATTTGCATGCTTCGTAGATTTTGAGAGTGCTCTGAAGTTCTTTAATAAGAACGGGTTTTGAAATGCCGTTTCTCAAATATTTATCGAATTATATAAAAAATGCAGATTTTCAACGATTGATCTTATCGTGGATTTCCATTCCACTCTATTTATTGTTTGAATAAATTCTTTTCTTCACTGATCTCATTGACTGTTCGAAACTGGTTATTTAAACCATCGGTTCATATCTGTTGTCACTTCGTTCCAAAGCTCCGGAAAGGGGTCAGAAGCGATAGAGTGTGCGAAAAGGGCTCTTGATTGTGCATAAAGTGTGGCGTAGCGAACACTCTTTCTCTCCTGATCCATTTATCGATGCTTGGCCAGTTTATGGAATATGTAGTTTCTTTATCGGAATCTATATAACCTCTTATCCTTTTCAGGGTATATTACCGAGGAATGGTCAAAGATGTTTCCATCGAGGGAGCTCCTCGAGAATTCGAGGTTTGCGTTTAAGAATTTTTTTGAACATTTGAGATTCGCGTTGAAGGACTATACAATAATTTATAATTCATTGACCGTTTTATTCAGATTCGAGCCGAGCCTTCCTCTATTTGGTATCGACAGACAGCAAATGGAGAAAAGACGTCAGTAAATTATGTTTTCTTCTTTTTTCATGATTTCCTCGCTGAACATTAACAGTACAAAATTATGGATTACTCTTTGCAGAGGACCATTCACTGTGGATCAAGTTCTGATGTGGTACGATTTGCATCAAATCCTCATTTCTGCCCAGTTCAGTTTCGACGATGGACACAATTGGAAATCCATTGGTGAGCCTTGTTGTTGCGTCATTACTATGCAACGACTATGAAATTGCTAATGATATACCTTTTAAGTGGAATTACTACGCACTAACTCCCCATCACAGCCGTTTGTGGAGATTAACGAGACCCAAAATGCGAGAAAGGTTAGTTTACTTTTTTGCTGACTTCTTTTTAGAATTGTTTTATATTCCTCTTCCACAGATGGTATCTGATGCCAGACTGGAAGTACATGAACTAGAGAAGCAAGTAGAGATTATGAAGGAAAAATTAATTGAAGAGGAGAAACTACTGGAGAAGATGAGGAGAATGGACAAGGTGAGGATTTTATTTATCACACATTTTATTTTTTTTTGCTAAATTCACGCTAAATTTTGCTAAATTTGTTGACGCACAGTGTGCGTCCCCAATCAAGCAAAGGGGATATTTGGGGAGCAACTTGATGCCAACTTGTGGATGCACACCGGTGCAAACAGTTTGTCCAACGTGTAGGATTGCAATAACACCGTTTATAATTTCAGTTGATCGATTCGGGATTCACAAAGGAAGATTATGAGGAGTTTCTGGAAAATGGAGTGGTGAGCTTTCACACTATTCCTTCAAAGTTCAGCGAAAATATTAGAAAGCTTTCTGCTGTGTATGAGCCTAGTCATGTATCTGACCTAGCACAACACCCTATCGATGACTGAGTATCATTTTCCCTGTCATGCAAATATTGGCTGCGTAGCTTGCGAGCATTCCCGCATTTCCTACGTATTTCACGTCTTGTCCTCCGCTCGCGTAGCGAGACGTCGTTATTCCTTTTGCTCCCGTTATATAAATATTATTACTAAAACACCCGTTGTGCACAGACATAACATTTTGGCGATCAGGATTGTTTGACGTACTTATTGTTTGTTTCATAAGGCGGTTGGTAGCCTGGCTAGAAAGGTGGGGGACGTTGTCCACACCGGAGCCGAATCCTGGTTTCTTGCAACTTTGATAAGACACAGGGAAGACTATCGCCGATTTTCGAATTGGTTATAGCCTTTTCTTTGCTCTTTATCAAGTGTCGCCTCTAGTGCCGTTTTCCCTGGTGCTAGAGGATATCAGGTTCATCAAACCCGTGCAGCGAAGAGTAGCACGTGGTCGTCGACTAGAGGATCAGCATTTTTTGTGTGAATTGAAGTGAATTGGTGATTGAGTAGCCAGACTGTGAAAGTAAGAGACGTAGTCTTTACTGGAGTCAAAGCTCTGGTTTTGAAGGTCTTTTTACTGATAGCAGCGGAAGCTATCGCCAATTTTTTTTGGTGATATCTACTCTGCGTATTGGTTAAGCCTGGGAACACGACCGATAGTTGGAAATTGGTTGAGTAGATCAATAACTAAAGGAAGTGGGGCTGGTAGAGAACCATGACGGCTGAAGACGAGGAGCTCTCCCCGACCATGAAGCAATTATTCACGCAGATGGTAGAGATCAGAGGAAAGTGGTTGACATGCAAGAAGACCAGAACGAGAAGTACACACAGTTATTGTCATTGGTGACTAAGGGTGGTAATAACGAGGGAAGAGCACAGAATATGATGGCTGTGCAGGTTCCGTCCGTGTCGAATGGACCGACTATTGATGCGATTGAAGGAAGAATCGTGGATTTTGAGTACGATGAGGAGGAGTGCACATTCGAGCAGTGGTACGATCGATACCAGGATGTGTTTGTTTATGACATGAAGGGAGCAGATGATTGTTCAAAGGTGAGAGTTCTGCTGAGGCACCTCAGTCGGTGCGAACTCAGCTGTTCAATGCAGTGAGTCTGAAGGCATCGATCACGTTCAAAGAGCTACTTGAGAAGTACTCCACGCTGAGGGCACTGGAACGTGACGTGGCAGTGGCACAGAATGTGTCGGTGAACATGGTGAAGACGTACACTAAAGGAACGACTGAAAGGAGCAAGAATCCCGAGTATAAGAGAGACAAATCGATCACATGCAGAGGCTGTGATAAGAAGGGTCACTACGAGAGTGAATGTTGGCTGACATATCCAGAGAAGAGGCCGAAGAGGCATGGAAGGAGGTCGTACCTCATCCACTGTGGTGGAGAGAGGATGGATCGCGTGTATGTGAACTTGAAGATCGGTGGAAAATCGATCGAGTTTCAAGTGGATACTGGTTCGGATGTCACAATCATCTCGGAGAGTGACTGGAGAGGACTGAATTGTCCGTCTCTGACGAAGTTTGTCGATCGTATTAGCGATGCTAACGATCAGTCTCTCGAGATTCTCGGAATGTTTTCCTGTGCTATGGAGTACAGTGGAGTCAAGAGTAGCGGAGTGGTCTACGTTACTAGAACCCCGATTCGACTTGTCGGTGGTGAATGGTTCTGGAAGTTGAACCTGAGAAGATCATTCTTCAGGAATGATATTGCGGTAGTCGCATGCACCAAGTCTCCGGATGACTACGCAAACTTGATGGAATGTCAAGAATATTGCGAGACTGGACTGGCCAGACTGAACCCGATAGGTTGTACTGGAGGATGTGTAGATCCTGGAACCAGCCAGCAGGTGTATGAAAAGGAGATCGATCGAAGATTGATAATGGGAGTGAACTCGAAAGGAGAACACTTGGAGCAGGCAGGAGTATTCTCTCTAGTCGAAGAGAAGAATGAGTCTGTGGAAGAACATGCTGATCCCAGAGAGGACAGAGCGTGTCTGCCTGTGATTCCGGAGCTTGACTCGGACTCTGGAAAGAGAGGGAGCAGCTTCTCCAAGATCGATTTCTGTGATGTGGATTCACGTGAAGAAGTCGAAGAGACGAAGGAACCGTGGATGAATCAGACACGTCACGGGCTGATTATTGTCGTGAACGACAGATTACCGTACAGAGATGAGCCCACTCTGAAGACGTTTCATGCGGATGACCATGATGCAGAAGCGCAATTGCTGACTATTCGTGAGAAAGTCGCATTCAATGGGAAGAGGAAGGGAGAGCACACCGAGAATCTGGAATGGATTCCCAATGATCGTGCAGAAGACAGAGATGTCAACTCTCTTGGTTTCATCGTGAGCGAAACTTACCGTAACCCGAGACTGGAGGAACGCACGGGTCCTGCCAGAAGCAGTGAACTAGCTTTCGACTGCACAAAGGAATTCTCTTCGAGAATTGCATCGGATGTCTCTTATATGAAGATTAAAGATCAACTCACTCTCTCCGAGAAGGACGAGGAGGGAAGAATGTGTGGTGTCGGTAGGGACAATAGAGAGTTCGTCCAGGGTACTACCGTACATCAAGAGACCAGTACTATCCGTTACCCAAGTATGGAGGAGTCTTCGGGTCCTGCCAAGAACAACGAACAAGTATTCGTGTGCAATGAGGAAATCTTCCGAGGAAAGATCAGACATCAGCTCACTCTCTCCGAGAGGGAAGAGGGGAGCTGGAAAGGTGTCGGTAGTGGGAACAGATAGTTCGCCATGGGTAATGCCGTACATCGAGAGATCATGCGTCATGATGGACTGAGTGTCGAGAGATGGTCGATGACCATGGAGAAGTGCATCTACGGAAGGAGCGAGAAGAAGGACATCGTCGAGGACAACTACCACGACAAGTGCGACTACATCGAGTGCAATCGTCGAGTCTCGCCGTGCAACTTCAATCGTCGAAGAAAGATTCGAGCCCACGGAAGATGTGGAGAACGACACGAAGACAGTTACTCTTAATGAGTCCCATCGTATTTGACCATCATTACCCCGTACTACGATATTGATTCTTTACTACCGTATAAGTTACCTTCGTACTATCGTAACTTCATATCGTCAGATATTCACTACTCGTATTTCATATCTTGTGGCGGAGGTGCTGTGTATGAGCCTAGTCATGTATCTGACCTAGCACAACACCCTATCGATGACTGAGTATCATTTTCCCTGTCATGTAAATATTGGCTGCGTAGCTTGCGAGCATTCCCGCATTTCCTACGTATTTCACGTCTTGTCCTCCGCTCGCGTAGCGAGACGTCGTTATTCCTTTTGCTCCCGTTATATAAATATTATTACTAAAACACCCGTTGTGCACAGACATAACACTTTCTATTCAGAATGCGGCGACGGTTGGCCCGAATGACCTACCACCATTCGACGGAACATTCACTCTATTTCGATTCGACAACGGAGAGGTGACGTTTCTCCCAATTTCACTCAACTTCTCATCGTGTATGATTCAATTCGAAATTTTTTTTCATCATTATAAAAAGAAACGAAGTCAACTCGTGTTATCAATCTGGGCTGTGAATTCGGCATAATTTGGGCATAAGTATCTTTTCGAGGAATCATTCCAAAGTCTTGATTATTTTCTAAGAAATTTATATTGCCAGTGTGCATTGGTTTGATACTTAGAATTATACGTTTCAAACTATATTGATGGTGAACAAGCACGTTATGCCGAAAATTTTCGGCATAAAATTTCAGCATAACCCGTTTTGACAGCCATTTATCGAATTCTTACCAATTTGAGTTTTAACGAATCCTTATGACGAATGGCGAATGATACGCATAATATTTAAAAGCCAGGAGCCCCGGATCAAAAATTCGAATTTTATGCCGCACAGCCCTGTTTTCAATGTTATCTGTTGCACAGTATCGATTGTAGATCTGGCCTATTGGTGGTGTCGATCCCTTCGCCGATCTTGATCCTCTCAATGCAACTTCCATCAAACGTAACATCTTATAATTCATTTTTATTTATTTGTTTGAATATCCTTGCATTTTGAAACATACAATACCAATAATTGGATTACAGTGCACGGTGATGTTACAATACTATCAAGCGAATTGGCAAATCTAATAAATGTCCGTGGAAGGGAGAAACTGGCTAATACTACTCGAGCTTGTATCGACAGTGAAGTTAGTTTTCATCGAGAATTTATATTTGATTGTTCTGGAAACTAAATAATTATATTATTAACTACATTTTCAGTCTCGGCTCTGCAAGTTGTGTAACATTGAAATCGTTGCTGTATATTCATTCATCCAGCACATCACGGGAAGAAAACACGTGAACAATGTCAGCATTTTAAAATATTTAATTTGTATTTTTTATTAAGTAAATAATTTTACCCATATTTTAGATGAAAGAGAAGAATATTTTGTATGGCGCTGACTCGTACAATTTCTGGAAAGAAGTCATCGAATTCTCTCGAATTGATCAAGGAGAACAGAAACATGATGAGGTAACTTTCGGGAAAAGAGGGTTTTGATTTATATTACATTTTCTGAAATATTTTCTCTTCGAATTTCAGTGAAAAACAATTGTTCCATTCAGAAGGCAACATCAGTAAGCCCGAATAATCTGCCTTCATTCGACGGAAAATTCACCTTGTTTCGGTTTGAGAACGAAGAGGTGACGTTTTGTCACATCGCATTCATGTTTTCTTCATTTTATGCGGTGTTAATACTCACCGAAAGAGGAAACGTGTTAAATTCCAGAAATTTTTTACCCTGAATCAAAGAGGAGCTAGATAATTTTTTAAAATGGTTACTTCTCCCAGAAAAAAACTCTACAAAAATAAATATCAATTCCCTTCGTTTCCAGTTTCAAGTGTTTCTCGATCGGTGTTTTAAAAACGCATTATGGTAACTAAATTATCTCAATTGTAGATCCGGCCAATTGATGGTGTCGATCCCTTCGCTGATATTGATCCACTCAATGCAACTTCATCGACACGTAACATTTTATGATTCATTTTTTTAGGTATTTATTTTTGATTTAAATAATCTTGCCCTTTGATACACACGAGATCAATAATTGGGTTTCAGTGCGCGGTGATGTTACAATACAATCATGCGAATTGGCTAATTTGTTGAATATTCGTGGAAGGGAGAAACTGGCTAATACTACTCGAGCCTTCATAAGTAGCGAAGTTAGTTTATTGACTAAAAATCGATTACTAAAATAATTATTCCGGAAACTAAAAAATTGGGTTCCTGAATTAAATTTCAGCCTCGGTTCTGCAAATTGTGCGACTGTAAGACTATCAATGTCTATACATTTGTTCAACACATCACGGGAAAACAACACGTGAAGAAGGTAAGACTCATGGCGTTTTGGCGCCATTTTTTTGAACATTTCCGTGTGGGAACCCGGGTTCGCCCTGCTACGTGTGACAAAATGCCAACACCCTTTCTTCCCCTTTCTTCCTCATACCCTTGCTGCCATGCATAAAACCGATTCGACATCGTCGACGGACATCCGTTTTTTTCCCCCATTCACAGTTTATTTTCTTGTACGCGATCCTCTGACGGAATAAATAATGAATGAATGAAACATGCAAACCCTCTCATTCCCTCACGTCTCTCGCTCTATCGATTAGATCAGATGTGAGGCTCTCTCTCTCTGATCTACCTCTCTTTCTCACCCCCTGTAGAACGCCGTGAGACTGTTCTAAATTTAAATAATAACATATATTTTAAAAATATTTTAGATGAAGGAGAAGAATGTTTCCTACTACGAAGATTCATACAACTTCTGGAAGGAAGTCATCGAGTTCTCTCGAATTGATCAGGAAGCGAAGAAAAATGTTGAGGTGACTTATTTTATAGCTCTCCCCTTCTTTCTATTTTTGACATTTTGTTTATTCTGAAATATGCATTTCAGGTGAATTCCAGCAATTTCTACTCGCGCGAGGAGATGGTGCTGTGGCGAGATGTTAGTTTTCGCTTTCTATTATTTAAAAAAAAGATCAGTCAACGATACAGACGGAGAGTGGAAGCGCCGGGGATATTTTCGGTCCCTCTTTCTTCTGCCCCCAGGCATTCCTATCGGTCGCTAAAGAATATTCAAGTATTCTACATGGAGTTGAGAGAATTTGCAGTGGAGACACAATGGTAAAGGTAAAGAGGAATCGTACTTACGGCTTTTGATCCCTTACCTGTAGCCACGTATTCTATTTCAGAAATTCGATGGTCCGATTCCTCTCGTCGGTCCTCTTGCAATTCTCAATCCGTGTGTTCCAGTGGAGAAGAGATGTGAGTTACACTCACTTGCCTTTGAAAATGTTAAAAATTTAATCGGAATAGATATTGCTCAATTTCAAGTTTTGCACTTTTTCATTTCAGTGAGCGGCGATCCTTTCGTTAAACTCAAACATCTGAGGAAGTCGTTTGATGGTGCTAACATAGCGAAATTGTTTCATTCGATCTCTGAGATTATGGACTCCTCATGGATCGATTACGACCAGTTCGATCACTCTTCTTCGGTACGGTAGATGCACAACTTTTTTTTAAATTTGATTTACCAGTGTTTTAGATCGAATAATTATAATAGCGAATAACAATACTATTCGCGAATAAAATTATCCGATCTAACTTCACTATATATCTTTGCTCAATTTAGGAGAGCATCCACCAGAGGCCGGACATACCATACGGACGGCTTTTTAGCAACCTATCCCAATAACTTAGGGGTGAAGTCAGTATCACGAATACTGATATTTGACCAAGTAACTAAGGTTCTGGGTCCCGCCCCGGAAAGTTACAGTAACCCGAGGTTCCGATATCGATTTTTTCACTATTTTAAAAAGTAGATTTTTTATAAGTGTTCTAGATGTATTTTGCGGAAAAAAATGCGAATAAAACTATTTTGGAAGCGATCTGACAAAGATAAAGGGTCGAAAAAGTCATTTTTCATCGTTTTTCGCTCTCCTGAAAAAAAGTTGGTCGTGTCCCCAACTTCACATTACGATTTTCGGAATCTACATTGAATTAAATTCTACGTCTTGTATTCTACACCGCAGGAAATTCAATGCGTATTGCCGAACAGGGTAAAGCGGAAAACTTCACACTTTTCGCATTTTCAGGTCGCATCAAAAGAGATTTTTTTTCCGATTTCGAAATAGTTGGTCCCGATTTTCATCTTCATTATATTTTTATCGATTTTCCGTCATTTCTAGACTATTAAGACACTGTTTCAGCGATATTTATTTCAATATTTTTTTCGACCATGACCCCGGGTTCATGGATTTTTCGCGAAAACTTTTTTCTTCAAAAGTCGATTTACCCGTGTGAAATGTGTTCAATACATGTAATACAAAAAGTGTGCTCAATATTTGACTGTGACTTTGAAACTATTGCACTTTACAGGTTCACCCTACGAATGAAACGCACAATGAAAGTTCAATAAAAAAAATAAATTCTGGTACTATCTTATACTTTTGTTGTGCAATATTGATCACACTTCTTGTATTACATGTATTGAACACATTTCACACAGGTAAATCGACTTTTGAAGAAAAAAGTTTTCGCGAAAAATCCATGAACCCGGGGTCATGGTCG
Organism: Pristionchus fissidentatus; assembly: GCA_036245785.1. NCBI lineage: Eukaryota > Metazoa > Nematoda > Chromadorea > Rhabditida > Neodiplogasteridae > Pristionchus > Pristionchus fissidentatus. Next base: position 22,238,892 of record BTSY01000002.1, read on the forward strand.
AAAAAAATATTGAAATAAATATCGCTGAAACAGTGTCTTAATAGGCTAGAAATGACGGAAAATCGATAAAAATATAATGAAGATGAAAATCGGGACCAACTATTTCGAAATCGGAAAAAAATCTCTTTTGATGCGACCTGAAAATGCGAAAAGTGTGAAGTTTTCCGCTTTACCCTGTTCGGCAATACGCATTGAATTTCCTGCGGTGTAGAATACAAGACGTAGAATTCAATGTAGATTCCGAAAATCGTAATGTGAAGTTGGGGACACGACCAACTTTTTTTCAGGAGAGCGAAAAAAACGATGAAAAATGACTTTTTCGACCCTTTATCTTTGTCAGATCGCTTCCAAAATAGTTTTATTCGCATTTTTTCCGCAAAATACACCTAGAACACTTATAAAAATCTACTTTTTAAAATAGTGAAAAAATCGATATCGGAACCTCGGGTTACTGTAACTTTCCGGGGCGGGACCCAGAACCTTAGTTACTTGGTCAAATATCAGTATTCGTGATACTGACTTCACCCCTAAGTTATTGGGATAGGTTGCTAAAAAGCCGTCCGTGAATATCCCCCCAGCTTCCCGACCTCTCGTGGATGCTCTCTTAGTAAGTTTTGTTCCTTTTTTTTATCTCCTCGTAAATTCTTTGGTTTTCTGAGTGTTAAAAAATTCTGCAATGCATGCGGTTGTTTGACGTAATCTTTTTTTCCATTTCTACCCCCCACCCACCGTATATCACTGATGCAATGATGTTACAGCCAGTTTCTTGTCTATTGTGCGAGACCCCGATTTCATCTGCCTCGTCACTTATTAAGCATATTGTATCAAAGCCACATATGACAAAGGTATGTTCAAGTGTGGTATTGTATTCACTGCCAAATGAGTGCCCGTTCTCCATTTCTGTAAGCCCCAATCAATTTGGTACCTCAGATTCAAGAATCAGCGGCTCCGATTGATTCGGATTCCTTTTACTTCTGGAAGAATGCTGTGGATGAATCGTTCTACAAGGTAGTTAAAGGGAGAAATACCCTTAGAAAAAACCTAGAGATTGACCTCTCCTCCTCTGTCTGTCTTGGAGAGAGAACAGACATTGGGGAATCGGGGAAACGAGAGATTGGGGAATCGAGGAGGTGCCAGAGATACGAGAGGAGAAGAGAGACTGAGTAGATCAAAGAGAGTGCGAGAGAGGAGAGGTGACCTCGCATCCAGGGAATCACACTAGTCCGGAAAAGGGATGGAAAGTTTGTTGTTTCGTGGTGAGACCATCGAAATTCGCGCGAATTCAAACATGGGGTAACTCTCCCTTTAAGTTCCTCCAAGGTTGTTATGACATTGCTCTATCCATTAAAAGTTCTGAAATGGTTGAAAATATGTGAACGCATTATGACTAATTCAGAAAAAAATTGGTCTCCCCCCTCCGATCGATCACGAATTTCGTACGTTTCAACTCGAGAATGGGCAGGTACACGCATTGAAAATACTTTTTTTTAATAAATATACTTATATACAAAATGAATGTTTCGAAATGAAAAAAAAATTCAATTATGCTCCGCGAACACTTTAAAAATCCCCCTGTTCATGCTTGCAATAAAATATTCTCATTCGTTTTTTTTGCGGATTCTCCCAATCACCGGCATCAATCCTTTCTCTATTCTCGACCCAATCGTTGCGAGATCGAGTAAGATTAATTAATTAATTATTATTTTAAATCATATTAAATATATATTATATATAAACAACCCTATTATCCAATGGGGTGGTAAATTGGTAGCAACTGTGATTTAGAAAGGTATCGTGCCCTAGATGACATGGGAAAGCTTGGGTTGGATAATCCCACGTAGCAGATGGTTCACCGGCTTGCCCCATCTAGCGGTAGCTTGATACAGAAAATTTATTGACATGAAACCCTTTACCTTTAGTTGCTTGCAGTGAGTGAAGATGCTTCGATTCTTGCTGGCCAGATGTACAACTTGTTTCTGGAGAGAGGAGAGTCTAAGTTTCTTAGTAGTACTCGGTCTCTAATCACTGCAGAAGAAGTGAGTTGCTATTCGTTTCATCATCAAATATTTAATAATTATTTTACTGATTATATTGCAGTCGGTGTTCTGCAAGCTATGTAATTCGGAGATCGCCACTGTCTCTTTTCTCATTAATCATATCACGAAGTATCGTCATTTGGAAAATGTACGAATTTTCTTTTTTTCTTATTGGTCGATTTTCTGGATAATTAAAGGGACAGTAAACACACAAATTCTTGTTCATTTGATCCACTTTCCAAAAGTGACGTAGAGATAGAGATAGTGTGCGCCCTACCCGAGTGGAGCAGCGGTAAAACGCTTGCCTAGCGATCGTGAGGTCAGGGGTTCGACACCCAGCCTATGCTTTTGTTTCTTCCCGCGGGCCAGAAATCCAGGCGAGACCTTTGAAATGTGCGGGAATTCAACGGTGTCTTTACTGTCCCTTTAATCTCTCCAGATGGAGAAGAACGGAGTTTCATACTGTGTCGATGCATACAAATTCTGGCAAGAAGCCCTCGAATTCTCTCGAATTGACGATCCAATTCAGAATTGCGATGAGAACGAGGTAATTGGCAATTTGCAATTTTATCGCTGATTTAATCTTAAAAAAATATTGTATTTCATTTAATTTGTTTTCAGTCTCTCGAATCTGTAGAGTCGGAAGAGCAATCGGTGAGTGTGGTGAATTATTCAAATAAATATATGTTTTCCCACACCGAAATTCTACTTTGTTAAATATATTAAAATGCCTTGATGATTAATTTTAGCCGATGAACAAAGAAGCGATTGAAAACGAGACAGATGGAACTGCTGGTGGGCAGTAATATATCTTCACCATAATTGTATTTTTATCCAATATGATTATTTTTCACGAGTTTGAAAGTATTGTGCTACCTCCTCCACATATTCCGATTACCTCCGGATCTGATTCCAATTCTTGCTTTATTTAAACTTGATCTAAACACCTTATCGCTTTATTATTGTACGTTTCGGATAAACCTTTATTCCTGTAAATTTTCAATGAATTTGAAAGACATGGGTTGAATCCCATCTTTATCTCTTCCTTTCATCAGTGCTATCTTATTTTCTATAATCAATTATATGATCAACTCAGAACACTGCTTCAACGATGACTCACAGTATTATGACTCTGAACAAAAGAATGTGCCGCTAGACGTGGTATAAATCAAGCATGTGAAGACGACTTTGGTCGTCCGAGATGAATTGACTGAACGACTGAACGGAGAGGATGATGAGTGACTCACCACCGTCACAATATTTTAATTCCTAGAGAAAATCGATTTCTATAGCCTACATATGACAAGTGATAAAGTGTCTGATTATAATTTAATCTAATCCTTCTGTCATGTGGTAGTAAAGTCAATGATATTTGATTTATTTTAAATCAATTAAATAATTGTTTATTGTTGCAGTTTGCAGTGCAATCGTTGCCGATGACTCTCTTGGCCATTCTCGCGCCGTGTGCTTTAGAGCTAATTAACCGTGAGTGTCACTGTTACAATACATGACTCTGGCCAAAAGAGTTGAAGATCAAAACGTGGAGAGTTCCAACGATTTTTCCAATTTCTCTCGCGTGATTTCTCTCAAAGTTTGCGTTCTGTATTTCATCCCCGAGAAGAGAGAGAACATGGATTTGAGAGAGACAGATAGCCAGGGAGGAAGATCTACTAGGGAAGGGATCAAGCGGGAAAGAGAGAGGAGAGGGAGAGGGGGAGATGGGAAGGGGGGGGGGAGAGAGACCAGGGAGGGGAGAGTGCTCTGCTTTGCATACGTGTTCACATGGGAAGACCCGCCTTCTTCTCTCCTTCATGTATTCAGTTCTGTTTGTTGTTGTCTAAAGTTGGTCGTATCGTGCTTGTTTTTTTCATTATATTATTACAAATTCTCCTATTGCAGAATCAACTCAACCCTCGCCTCATCTGGTATCGCAACTGGGTAGATCGTGGAAAGACGTGAGTCCTCTTTTGTGTTCTTGTTTGTTTTATGGTGATTGCACGCCTCCCTTTAGGATCTAATCAAATCGAGGGGTAGTTGGCACACATTCTGAGCCCCTTTAATATTTTTACATTTTTGGATAGTCTTTAGAGTATCTGGGACGTCTCGCTCATACATGGCTGGGATGTGTTTAGGAACTGTACCCTCCCACTTTTAACCACAAACCCACTCAAATTCGAATTGAGGTGCCACGCATTTGGGTCAGACGCATCCTCGTTTTGCTCAAATTCATCTGGGTTTGTCTCCTGCCCTCTCGTTTCTGACGTTCGGGAAACTATCCTTGTCCATCTATGGTCCCTATGCGTTCACCCATAGACCAATTTCTCCATCAATACTAGACGACGTCGAACCTCGAAGTAGTCTAAGGTAGCGCGTGTTTGGAGTTCTGTAGGTCTCTCTCCTGAGTAGGAATACAGGAATGTTGTCACCAATAAGGCAAACTAAAGCTTTTTGCTTACACCATAGTTATTGGTTGCGATAATGTAGATGCCAAAATCGGGAGCTCGTTGATACGAATCGACTGATATGTGGCTTAGATGTCAAATAAGATATCCATTTGCAAAAAAAGGCACGTCGAGTGCTGGATAGGCCACGATATTCATGGTGCATGTGTAAGACCCTGATTCAACTCCATTTTCACACATCGATTTCTGCGCGTTCCACCTAATCGATATTACTAGATCAATACGTGGTCGAAGTGATGGACAACGGCGAAAGTAGGGAAGGACGATCGATCGATAGAAGAGAGGAGATGCATGTAGAGGCTACAGTGCACAATGAGGTATTGATCTGAAAACGATTGAATCTATCGCGGACAACGTGATATTCAGACCCGAGAGTTAAACGAGGCAGAGTCATCTCGAACAGCGTGCGAGGACAATGTACTGTGTGACAAGCGGCTCCATTTTCTGATAAGCAAGAGGTTCCTTTCTTTCCAAAGTATCACACCGTTCTACGACTTTGTGTTTATTGTTAGGTTATCGCAATAATGATGATGGTCGAAATATCTTTGCATATTTCTATTCAATATTTTCTATGAAATATGCGTACAATCAAATTTTCAGTGAATGTTCGATAAAGGAAGTTATGGTGTGGTACCATCAAGGCTACTTCACTTCGGAAACTAAATTTACGACCATTCCACACGACGAAATATCTGTGGATAACGATTTCGATTTTCTTACATTGCGTACGTTTCATATACTTATCTAAAATGTGTAAGGTCTACTTTTTTCGGGCATATTTCATAACTTTTGAGTTTCAGAAGAGTTGATAATGAGGAATGGAAGGGCGATGCCTTTCATAACCCGCCCAGTGACGAAAATGCTGAGGATGAAGGAGGTTCATTGCATCTCTAATTCAAAAACAGAAATAACATTTTTTAGATGCTTAGTTTTCTAAGAAGGAAGAAATCGGGACTCATTCAAGTGATATCTCAGTTGGAAAAGAGGTCATCTAATTAACGATTCTATTTTATCAATCTTGCCCCATAAACACATTTAAAATATAAATTCCCCCATTACAGGCATAACAAAGTCATGTCTGAGATGCGTCGTCTCTCGGGTGATTCGGTGTGTTTCATATGTCCATGCCTACTGTTAGCCCTTTTAAAACGATGTCGCGTATTGTAATATTTGAAAATGTAAATCGAGGTCTGCAAGGCAATTAGCCCTTTCAGACTTCTAATGCAACACCAATGCCGCAAGTGCAACCAGCTGATCCGTGTTTTTTTCATAAATTCAATTACGACTCCATTTGAAAATACTTAGGAGGCTTCATCATTTACAGACCTCAAATTCTGCACCAATGTCGCAAGTGCAACTTGCTGAAATCTCTCCTATCAAACCGGTACATTAAACTAATTTATATTTCTTAAATTCAAGTATTAACGACCCCATTTGAAAATACTTGTGCAGATTGTCAACGACGGAATTCGTTCTTCCTCTATTTGGTATACTGTGGGTCCTGGACAGAAAAGGTACGGTATTGTATATTTTATCCCTATGAGATAATATTTAAAAATTTCACTGGTTTTTTTTAATATCATGATAGGAAAACATTCTAATGTATCATACATTGCGACCTTCGATTAAATATTTATGAGTTAAATCTTTTTTTTTCAAAAAAAAGATTGAAATATATTATTTATTTATAGGGAAAAATTTAATGAGGATCAAATCTTGGAATGGTACAACAATCATCAAATTCTGCCCTCCTCTCAGTTCAGTTTCGACGTCGGAAAAACTTGGATATCGATTGGTGAGGGATTGCATCATTGGTTACTGGGGCATGTTGGATTCCTACTAAAAGGCATTTCAGTTATACATTTTAATACACGGACAATGTCCGTGAAAAAATTTTTGAAGGAGGCAGTTTTGACACTCGAAAATTATCTAGAAATACGCAGAAGGAGATGATTAGTAAGACTAGATTTGAAATCTGACCAATTTATAGAACTTGAAGTATAATTCTGACCAGCTTTATGCGGCCAAATCTGGCCAGTGTATAAATTTCGCAATAAGGCGCATTGTACGTGGGACGAAAATATATGATTTCAGTAAATCTTCGGCTTTTGTACGGGTGGGGACCGTCACAATACTCGTCTAAGACGGAGTATTATCCTGCTGAATTCAGAAGCATTATCGAAGACAGGAATGTGAGCGCGCCGATGGCACTGCTACATTTGGTGTTTTTTTTATTTTCTAAATTTATTTTTTTAATATGATAAAAAATGTTTCATCAGGCAATCGACCGGGATCGATCGGAGATTCACACACTTGAAAGTCAAGTGCAAACGATGAACGAGGAATTAGAAAAGCTGGAAAAACATCTTGAGATTATGAAAAAAATTCACAAGGTATTTGATTTGCCTTTCTTCTTTGAATCATGTAGTTATTTTATTGCAATTTTAACGTTATTATTTGGTCGAGAAAATATTGCAAATTTTTCAGTTTGCTTCTTCCGAATTCAGTCTGAGAGAATATCATAAATTTATGGAAGCTGAACCAGTAAGTGTAACTTATTTTTGTGCATTTATTCGTGACTAATATATTTGTTTTCTTTGACCGCATAATTAAAGCAATATATTAAAAAAAGAATATTTTCTCTAGAGACGATGATGAATCTTTTTTTTTTATTGATTTAGTTTATTCCAGACGGATTTCAATCCCTCCTTCTTCTGTCCTCTCACTTTTCATCATCTGGTCTCATCTAACGCATCTAATGTTCTGGACGAAATGGAAAATGAAAATTCTACCGAGGTTTGTCTAGAATAAATTTTTAAAACACAAAAAATGAATATATAATCAAAAGAAGGTATAGGGATAAGTTGAAGACGCGATACAATTCTCATCGATAACCTTTATTAAATCTTCATGCCTACGGCCAATCTTCTTAGAATTCTGTTCTACATACATGACGATAACAAAATATCGTCGGTCTTGCACTAATAATGATATTTTGGCACTTTCTTAGTTTCGTACTATTACCCGCCCCACCGCCCCCACCAAAGGAAATCCCTCCCTTTCCACTCTCACTCTCCGCCCCTTCACCGCCTTCCAGAATGTTCCTTTCCTGCCCTCCCTTTTCCAAGGGGCGGGACAAATGGGAGAGGGAGGGGTGAGCCTAGTACGGAACTAGGAAAGTTCTTATATATTTTTTATCCTCAGGACTTCCCCGATAACACACTCATCTGGTGCGGTGACGATGGAAAGATGATATCAATGTGGTACGATCACAATCAAACTCTGTCATGCTCCTCTCGATCTCTTTTTGACGATGGAGCAAATTGGAGATCGATCGGTGAGTGCAATTTACTTGTGCATAAATAAATGGCAGAGAAACAGATCTAATTCATAATGTCATCCGCTCTAGGTGAACTTCCTTGGATGAATGGACCTTCTTCGTTTCCGCTGATTAGATCACTCGATTTCGCTCCATTCTACAATGAATGCGCTTGTGAAGTCCACAAAGTGAGTCGGAATTTGTTCAAGACTTGAATTTCAATTTCAAAATACCGAAATAAGAAAATACTGCAGGTTATGGAGACAATGTTGCTAAAGGTCGAATTTTCGAGCGAATTTGCAGTTCCTTACAATGAGGAAAGTTCGAATGAACATGAAAAAATGTGGGAGATGTGCACTTCTCAAGTAAAGAAAGTGAGTCCGAATTTATTCGATACTTGAAATTAAATTTTTAAAAAAACCGAAATAATAGAATTTTGCAGGTTATGGAGACAATATTGAAAGAGGTTGAAGGTGCAAGTGAATTTGCTCTTCCTGCGGAATTTTTGGAAGAAAGAGGAAAGAGGAAGAAAAAGTGTTGAATGAAGTCAAGGAAGTGAGTCAGAATTTATTCGATACTTGAATTTTAATTTTAAAATCCCAAAATAATACAATATTGCAGGTTATGGAGGAAATACTGGAAAATGTGGGATGTGACCTTCCTGTGAATGATAAAGAAGAAGTGTTGGAGATGAGAAATACGGAAGAGGTTTGTGTTTATTATTGATTATATTACGCATCTATCTTCAGGTTATTAATGAAGTAGTATGCGCGACTAATTCAATGCAGTTAACCGAAGAGGTAGGCCATTTAACTTGTCGGGCTGACAATGATACCCTTTATAGTGTTATTCCATTTCAAAATATTTGTTAATGAAAATGCGTTGCGGTGCGTTAATGCGTTGAAAACATGTGGGTGATAACACGTGACCTTTTACTTATAATGGATGAAAGACAGTTCGAAAATTGTAGAAATATTTTTCAGAATAATGACCGAGTCGTATCGAGCGATGATGAGAGTAGTGGAATCTACTCTCAAGAGACACAAGAATCGGATTTTAGCCTACTCAACTAACAAATGTCCCTGCGATTGTACATAATGAGGTAAGAATCTTATGAATTATGAAGGAAATTAATGAATTCGCATTTTGCTTATTTAGAATTATGTAAAGGAGTTTGTTTATTTGGTATTATAATTTTCAGTCGTGGAAGCAATAATTATTTGAGGTGCTTACTCATCGACACCTTCTATCTAATATTGATCACTACTTTTGCGACGATGATAAATGCAAGTAATTTTCTCTGATATACTAAAATAAAGATTCTTTTCTTTCAGAATCCGGCGATATTTCGAATATTGGCACAGCAACGATGAACTAAATTCATGAATTTCTATTCAGAATGCAACATTTAATAACAATTCAATTGTATGCACTTCCCTCTTCATCTGTATAGTCGTTGATAAAGAATTAAATTGTCTGTCTTGTTTCTGTGTTGAGAAGGGTTTATTTCCCTGTGAAATATCTGATTGCTAGTTTATCGTTGCCGTGTGTGCAGCTTCTTTCCCTCTTTACATGCTTCTAATATAAATTGTGTTTCCACGGGGACACTAGTTAAGATGTGAGAAGCGCTTGATTCTACTGTTGACAATCCGTGTTGAGTACTGATGGAGTCACCTGGAACACAGCATCCGAAAGACTATCGGCGAGAACAAGTTACAGAAAGAGGGAATCCTCGATAGAGTGCGCGAAATGAGAGAGCCAGACAACAAGATAAATTCTTGGCATGGTGCCAACTCAATTCTGTGTTGGAACTGATTTTTTATCGATGTAAACACATGATCATTCTCATTAACAGCACATACGCGCTCAAAAAGCCAACCCGTAATCGGCGCATTTGGGGAGGGGCTTGGGCATGCAGAATAGAGCGAAGAGACCGTCGGGGAAGATAATAATGGCGATGAGGATTACGGTAACGAGATATCACGTATATCTCTGCTAATGTAGAGAATATGGGTACAATAGCTGGTGAGACACCGATAAGACTACCGCACCGCGAATCGCCGTCATATCGGAAGTGGTGTTCTGCTAGTCAGTCGCAAGTATCATTAATTGATAGGGCACTCCGTGATAAGAGGTACGGCAACTCTAGAAAGGCAAATTTGATTCCGAACCACGCATCAAATGGGTTGTTGATGCTGATTGATTGTGCTCTTATTGTGTGTGAATAAATAAAATAACATTTCAGACCCCTTCGGGACGAGATGTCCCTGTGGTGCCGGCCGTCCGCCAGTGGAGAGACCCAGTTGGTTATGCATTCCCTAACCCCTAGTCCATTTGATCTTTGATCTCTTATGTCCTGAAAATCGAGGTCTTTGCAGTGGTCCTTACTCAGTGGAGCAAGTTATGGAGTGGTACGAGAGAAGAGAAATCCTCGTTTCTGCTCAGTTCAGTTTCGACGGTGGTCTCAACTGGGAATCGATTGGTGACCTAAACTTTCGTGAAAATAAACGAAATTTAAATTAAGTGGATCTACGTCGACGGAACGGACCTTATCGACCTTTCGTGTGGATGACCGACACTGATTCAATCTCGAACCACTCTCCTATTGAATACTTGCGAGAGGTGTGTCTCTCATTTTCCAAGATAATAAAATATAAGGTTCTCTTTATAGGTAGGTGAAACCGGAAAACGTGAAAAAAGGAAACCATAATGAAATTACAAAAAAAAATATTGGACTTTGATTTTTTTTCAGTTGGTGGAGAGCCTGAGAAACGAGGTGGACGAGTTGGATATGGAGAGTGAAATGATGATTATGGAATTGGATGAGACGGAATTGATGTTGGAGAAGATGAATAATGTACAGAAGGTCGAATCCCTTTCCTGGTCGCCTTTAGTTCTTCAACCATCACTCACTGTTTTCTTTAGATTAAGGATAGAGAAGAGGCTCGTCATCTAGAGGAGAAGAGAAGGGAGGAGAAGGTTAGATGGATGCTGCTAGAATCGCCGATGGTCGGACTAATAGGATGTGGACGCCGGCTATTGGCCGCCCACTAGCCGACCGCCATTAATGGTACGACCGCCAAATGATGCAAATCCGACCACTTTTGATTCTACAATAAGTTAGATAAGCCGAAAGATGATCTAACCTAGACTACAATAATCACACAAATCAAACTAATTTGGGCGTTGCTGTTCAACTCTTTCTGTGATCGAGTCCTCCACAATGGGGGAATACACATAAGGTAGGATATGCAGTCCGTTGTGTTGTTTGTGGCTATTTCGACAACCATCATTTAATGATTTCTGTAGATTAAGGATAGAGAAGAAGCGCGCCTTCTAGAGGAGAAACGAAAGGAGGACAAGGTGATATGAACAACGAACTTAAAAAAATGGACACCAAGTTTCACCTATCGTTTCTTCAGGAGGAGAAGAAGAAGTTCTTCAGGGAGAAAGGGATTGAGAAGAAGAATAAAGAGAGAGCAGAAGAGGCGAGAAAGAGGGTAACGATGCCGATGATATAATTATTCTCGTTCTTTGCATTAGACTCGAGGCCTTGAAAAATAGAGGAGATTGTAGAACCTAATTTAGGCAGAGGAACGCAATGCAGAGATTCATGAGAAGAGAAACAGAATCGTGAAGGTGCGAACAGAATGTTGTGGATCGTTGGGCTACGGCACCAAATATTGGTGCTTACAATTAGACTGATCTTGACTGACCTCTTCAGAAAATCGATGTTTTTATCTCTGAGAATACGGGAAAAGCGTTCGAGAAACCCATTCCTCTTCCCATCCTCAAAACGAATAAGGTGAGGTCGAAATGTCAATCTAGAAGTCTAATAATTAATAATTTCTTTTACAAGGAAATATTGGTAATGCATTATTTCGATTTCAGAAAGGGAAGAAAGAGCTCAAGCCCGAGACTAAAATGAAACGAACCACTGAACGACTGGATTTATTGGTTAGACACGCTTTCATAGTCCAATCAGAATAATTCAGGAATAACACTACAGTTCGCCGAGACTGCTATTGTTGAATGTGCCGTAGACCCATTTGCTCTGCTCAAATCATGCAGCGATTCAGGCAAACGTAAGAGTTCCTTTTCCAACTGTTTTCATAAAAAAAATGACAATTAATTCGGAATTGATTTCTGACCGAGCGAATAAAATTAGTTCACGATAGTCGATCATATAAAATTTGTTTACGATAGTTGATCATCTCCCGTTAAGTCGAGGGTGAACCTTCTGCTCACGCGGAATACCTTCTGTCGCTCTTCGACCGCTGTGGCGTCTCGTTACTGTTGGAAGTAACTTCCAGACTCTTCCTCAAGGTTTCATCTCACTCTATTTTTTCAACACTTTGTCGTTAATTACAAGTCGGTATGAATTGATCCATCCTTTTTACGACGAATACAAGAAATAAGATCTCCGCGAAATTTATTATAATATAAAAATGAGAAGTTTTGTGCAGATCCATCACTGTTTCTACTGTGACAAGCCCGTGCCCTCCGCTCCTCTCTTCATCACTCACATTACCAGTGAGGATCATCGTGACAAGGTATTCCCCATCTTCCCATAGGAGGAACAAATGAAACAAGTGAACCGAAATGAAGCGTGCGAATACTTTCAATGACTGTATTTTTTAGATGTCATCTAGTCTCGTGAATGCATATCGTGAGGATGCCTTCAACTTCTGGGTCCAACTACTCAAGATGGCCGAGCAATCTCCCTCGGTTAGTTTTCTCAAGAATTCATGATAAGGTATAGTATTTTAAATGGAGTTGTTGACCTCCAATTCAGCCGAATCTATGCAATATCATCTACATATTGTATTGTTCAGACAACTCTGAAGGCCCCTAAGGTGGAGACTGTACTTCCTTTGAAGAATTCAGTCGTAGTCAACAGGATTCCTCCAGCGGTTCCACTTCCGGTTCTGGTCAAACCGTTGACCCAGCCTCCACCTACCGTAGCTCCCCATGAAAACCCTCTTTCCGTCCTACTGTGCGCAACCGACGTCAAGGGGCCATGTGAGGTTTTTTTTAAATTTTAAAATTTTCAATTATTTTGTTCATTTTGATCAATGAATTTTACATTTCAAAAATTGTATTTTCTCGGACCTCTTGAGGCACAAATCTGTGTGGGGATCTACTGGATATGCAGAGTAATTTGCTGTCATGCACAAAGTAACAGAGAAAGCAGCTGAATTTGATCGATCTTCCCGAGTTGAAGGGACTATTTGATAAGGTGACCTACAGTAGTTGCAGCTGTTGTACAGTATAGTAGAACTTTATTCATATAAAAAATAAAATGATTTTTTGAGCCGGTTTTCTGCTCGGTGTGCAATGATTTGGCAGCGATGAAACGTCCGTCTTCTCTCATCGCGCATATCACTCATGCAAATCACATCGAGAAGGTACTCATGATTCTACTTCTAATTGTAAGATGGAAAAAATCTGCATAGCATCTCGTTCAGCATTTTGAGAGCGGCCAAGTGCAAGACATTGATTCTCGCTAGCGAGGATAGACACTTCTGCATAGTGTCCAGGTCATGTCGTCAAACGAAAATTTTGAATGTTTCAATCATTTCTGACCACTTTATTGAAAAGTTTATCAAAAATTGGGTATCACTTCGTCACGCGAGTTTAGGAATTTCTGCACGAAATACCTGCAAGAACCCCATTTTACCTATGACGACGAGAAAAAAAAACGCGAGGCAACAACGCTATGAAGAGACGCGCGCGTTGCATCACCTCTTTTCCTAATTCGAAACCAAATTCTGGAATTATGCCAAAATGTGTGGCCGTCTCGCTGTGCACCTGGATTGTTATCTCGCCTTCGAAATGCTGAATTTAAAAATATTAATTTTCTTGTTTCCAGGCAAGTTTCAACGGTGGAACAACGAGCAAAGAGGCCCTGCGCCCGTGGGGAAAACTGCTGGATCTAGTAGCCGAATGGGAGGATGAGACTGAATGAATTTATAATCGATCCACTTTTTAGTTTCCCCGCCTCTTCTTCCTCTAGAGCTAGTAATTCGGTTCTGCCTTTGTACTAATGACGGTTCGAACCTTAAAACCCCATGACATTCCGTGAACTTCAGGTTTTTAAATATATTCTATTCGAGTTTGCATTTTGTGATCCGGTGGCAAATTTTTCACACATTCCTCGTTGCTACTCACTAAATCAGGTCCATTCTTCATTCCCGACTAAATGTCTGTGCAATCTCGATAGTTTTTATGCGACTTTTCAACTGTTTTAGGCATATGATAAATGCGTTCTGACATTGTGCGCATTTTGAGGTGATGGACGAACTGGTTCACGAACCATTTTATATCTGTGATTCAGCTGAAGTTTTCGTCTTTTTTTCAAATGCAACCTTTATGGAATGTCGACTGAATTGGCTGGTGCTGCTAGGACACAAACGGTGAGCAATATCTCCATTTTATGTTTCTCTTTTTTCATTATTTTATATTATTTCCTTGTGAACCAATAATTCGATAATTTGCCTTCCCTTCAGAATGGTCGACTCTCTGGTGACATTCCAATCTGGTACCGAGAGACAGCGAGTGCTGAGAAGAGGTTGATACATTTTCGAAAAATGTATTTTACATAATTAAAAAATTAAAAAAAAGATAATTCAGTGGTCCGTTCAATCTATCGACGATCCTCGAATGGTATGAGTCAAATCGAATTCTCCTCTCTTCTCAGTTCAGTTTCGACGATGGCGTCAATTGGGAGACTATCTGTTAGTGTTATTTTATTTGTGTTTGCCACCTTTTATGCCGTGAGTTCGTAAATATCTCCATAATATAAAAATTTCTCTAATTCACTCAAATTGTTGGCATGATTATTGATTGGTTTGGTCAAATTGTTTTTAAAAAATATTTTTGTTTCAGTCGAGTTGCGTTCTCGCAACGGTCCAAGCAGTCCCTTTATTGCGAGAAGAGAAGGAAAAGAGGAGACAAAGGAGGGATGTGCAAGCATCGCAGTTGCTAGAGAGGTTACACCATTTGTATATTGAAACTTATCTAGTTTAGTTATAATTGATGGGTTTCGACAATAAGTTTCGATGCGACCTCTATGGAAAAAATTAAATGCATTCCGTTTACGTTTCAAAATTTACGTTTCTTGTGATATTATTACTTAGAAGTGTATGTGGGAATATAAATGAATGTTTATGAAGAGTCGATTTATAGAACTTAAATATTATTTTGTTCCAGATGGTGGCTGCTTCTCGTGCAGAAGTTGAGCAACTCGAGACTGCGAAAGATGCTATGGAGAAGGAGTTGAGAGAACAGGAGGAAATGTTAGAGAAGATGAAGGAAATGGAGAAAGTGAGAGATGAAATTTTTTTTTGACTTTTTGAACATTTTTTTTTAAAATCCCAGCACTGATAGTGATATACTCATATTATTTTGAGTTGAAACGGTAGAATAAGAGACTATTTGTCTATAAATAATACAACTATTGCAGGAGCTGGAGAGAATGCGTCTGCCCAAGCGCGACAAGTATGCACAGTCAGTTTTATTTAATTTATTTTTCTAAATTAATTAACTATAAATTGTTTTTATTAATATTTCTTTTTAATTGCAGAGTGGAGGGTCGCCAGCTGCAGATCAGCGCCAAGCTGCTGCAGGCCAAGCGAGACACGGTAGGTTCATTTATCGATCGAGGATTAGAAGTTGACTTTGAATTGATCTTTGATCTCCGCAGGTCGTTCACCTCCCCAATGTAATCGCACAAGGGGCCGCGATTCCTGTTGCAAATATCGTCCCACAATCCGAAGTGAGAGGAAAATTTGTTGGTAGAAAATATGCTGGTACTTTATCAACACCTACTAATTAATTTTATTATTTAATTAAATTAAGTTTTAATTAATACAGGTGCACGACTCGGAGACAGACGAGTCGGCTGCTGAAGAGCCGATGCAGGAAGAAGTGAAGGGAACAAGGTGAATTGGTGCTTTAATGTATCTCAATTTAGCTACAAGAAAATCCTCTAGATTAAAAATTTCCGGCCCTAATTATAATATCAGTTTCTGACAATTCGCAAAATTTCACAAAAATCCTGAAAAAAAAGATGACAAATTTGCGACACTGCATTGCCGACCGTGCCAATGAATGAATCTTGCTAGGAATGAAATCAAGATAGACAAAAGATCGGGCTGAGCCGGGGATTGAACCCGGGACCTCTCGCACCCTAAGCGAGAATCATACCACTAGACCACTCAGCCATGCGACACTGCATTGCCGACCGTGCCAATGAATGAATCTTGCTAGGAATGAAATCAAGATAGACAAAAGATCGGGCTGAGCCGGGGATTGAACCCGGGACCTCTCGCACCCTAAGCGAGAATCATACCACTAGACCACTCAGCCATGCGACACTGCATTGCCGACCGTGCCAATGAATGAATCTTGCTAGGAATGAAATCAAGATAGACAAAAGATCGGGCTGAGCCGGGGATTGAACCCGGGACCTCTCGCACCCTAAGCGAGAATCATACCACTAGACCACTCAGTCATGCGACACTGCATTGCCGACCGTGCTAATGAATGAAACTTGCTAGGAATGAAATCAAGAAAGACAAAAGATCGGGCTGAGCCGGGGATTGAACCCGGGACCTCTCGCACCCTAAGCGAGAATCATACCACTAGACCACTCAGCCATGCGACACTGCATTGCCGACCGTGCCAATGAATGAATCTTGCTAGGAATGAAATCAAGATAGACAAAAGATCGGGCTGAGCCGGGGATTGAACCCGGGACCTCTCGCACCCTAAGCGAGAATCATACCACTAGACCACTCAGCCATGCGACACTGCATTGCCGACCGTGCCAATGAATGAATCTTGCTAGGAATGAAATCAAGATAGACAAAAGATCGGGCTGAGCCGGGGATTGAACCCGGGACCTCTCGCACCCTAAGCGAGAATCATACCACTAGACCACTCAGCCATGCGACACTGCATTGCCGACCGTGCCAATGAATGAATCTTGCTAGGAATGAAATCAAGATAGACAAAAGATCGGGCTGAGCCGGGGATTGAACCCGGGACCTCTCGCACCCTAAGCGAGAATCATACCACTAGACCACTCAGCCATGCGACACTGCATTGCCGACCGTGCTAATGAATGAAACTTGCTAGGAATTAAATTAAGAAAGACAAAAGATCGGGCTGAGCCGGGGATTGAACCCGGGACCTCTCGCACCCTAAGCGAGAATCATACCACTAGACCACTCAGCCATGCGACACTGCATTGCCGACCGTGCCAATGAATGAATCTTGCTAGGAATGAAATCAAGATAGACAAAAGATCGGGCTGAGCCGGGGATTGAACCCGGGACCTCTCGCACCCTAAGCGAGAATCATACCACTAGACCACTCAGCCATGCGACACTGCATTGCCGACCGTGCTAATGAATGAAACTTGCTAGGAATTAAATTAAGAAAGACAAAAGATCGGGCTGAGCCGGGGATTGAACCCGGGACCTCTCGCACCCTAAGCGAGAATCATACCACTAGACCACTCAGCCATGCGACACTGCATTGCCGACCGTGCCAATGAATGAATCTTGCTAGGAATGAAATCAAGATAGACAAAAGATCGGGCTGAGCCGGGGATTGAACCCGGGACCTCTCGCACCCTAAGCGAGAATCATACCACTAGACCACTCAGCCATGCGACACTGCATTGCCGACCGTGCTAATGAATGAAACTTGCTAGGAATTAAATTAAGAAAGACAAAAGATCGGGCTGAGCCGGGGATTGAACCCAGGACCTCTCGCACCCTAAGCGAGAATCATACCACTAGACCACTCAGCCATGCGACACTGCATTGCCGACCGTGCCAATGAATGAATCTTGCTAGGAATGAAATCAAGATAGACAAAAGATCGGGCTGAGCCGGGGATTGAACCCGGGACCTCTCGCACCCTAAGCGAGAATCATACCACTAGACCACTCCGCCATGCGACACTGCATTGCCGACCGTGCTAATGAATGAATCTTGCTAGGAATTAAATTAAGAAAGACAAAAGATCGGGCTGAGCCGGGGATTGAACCCGGGACCTCTCGCACCCTAAGCGAGAATCATACCACTAGACCACTCAGCCATGCGACACTGCATTGCCGACCGTGCCAATGAATGAATCTTGCTAGGAATGAAATCAAGATAGACAAAAGATCGGGCTGAGCCGGGGATTGAACCCGGGACCTCTCGCACCCTAAGCGAGAATCATACCACTAGACCACTCAGCCATGCGACACTGCATTGCCGACCGTGCCAATGAATGAATCTTGCTAGGAATGAAATCAAGATAGACAAAAGATCGGGCTGAGCCGGGGATTGAACCCGGGACCTCTCGCACCCTAAGCGAGAATCATACCACTAGACCACTCAGCCATGCGACACTGCATTGCCGACCGTGCCAATGAATGAATCTTGCTAGGAATGAAATCAAGATAGACAAAAGATCGGGCTGAGCCGGGGATTGAACCCGGGACCTCTCGCACCCTAAGCGAGAATCATACCACTAGACCACTCAGCCATGCGACACTGCATTGCCGACCGTGCTAATGAATGAAACTTGCTAGGAATTAAATTAAGAAAGACAAAAGATCGGGCTAAGCCGGGGATTGAACCCGGGACCTCTCGCACCCTAAGCGAGAATCATACCACTAGACCACTCAGCCATGCGACACTGCATTGCCGAGCGTGCTAATGAATGAAACTTGCTAGGAATTAAATTAAGAAAGACAAAAGATCGGGCTAAGCCGGGGATTGAACCCGGGACCTCTCGCACCCTAAGCGAGAATCATACCACTAGACCACTCAGCCATGCGACACTGCATTGCCGACCGTGCCAATGAATGAATCTTGCTAGGAATGAAATCAAGATAGACAAAAGATCGGGCTGAGCCGGGGATTGAACCCGGGACCTCTCGCACCCTAAGCGAGAATCATACCACTAGACCACTCAGCCATGCGACACTGCATTGCCGACCGTGCTAATGAATGAAACTTGCTAGGAATTAAATTAAGAAAGACAAAAGATCGGGCTGAGCCGGGGATTGAACCCGGGACCTCTCGCACCCTAAGCGAGAATCATACCACTAGACCGCTCAGCCATGCGACACTGCATTGCCGACCGTGCCAATGAATGAATCTTGCTAGGAATGAAATCAAGATAGACAAAAGATCGGGCTGAGCCGGGGATTGAACCCGGGACCTCTCGCACCCTAAGCGAGAATCATACCACTAGACCACTCAGCCATGCGACACTGCATTGCCGACCGTGCCAATGAATGAATCTTGCTAGGAATGAAATCAAGATAGACAAAAGATCGGGCTGAGCCGGGGATTGAACCCGGGACCTCTCGCACCCTAAGCGAGAATCATACCACTAGACCACTCAGCCATGCGACACTGCATTGCCGACCGTGCTAATGAATGAAACTTGCTAGGAATTAAATTAAGAAAGACAAAAGATCGGGCTAAGCCGGGGATTGAACCCGGGACCTCTCGCACCCTAAGCGAGAATCATACCACTAGACCACTCAGCCATGCGACACTGCATTGCCGACCGTGCTAATGAATGAAACTTGCTAGGAATTAAATTAAGAAAGACAAAAGATCGGGCTGAGCCGGGGATTGAACCCGGGACCTCTCGCACCCTAAGCGAGAATCATACCACTAGACCACTCAGCCATGCGACACTGCATTGCCGACCGTGCTAATGAATGAAACTTGCTAGGAATGAAATCAAGAAAGACAAAAGATCGGGCTGAGCCGGGGATTGAACCAGGGACCTCTCGCACCCTAAGCGAGAATCATACCACTAGACCACTCAGCCATGCGACACTGCATTGCCGACCGTGCTAATGAATGAAACTTGCTAGGAATGAAATCAAGAAAGACAAAAGATCGGGCTGAGCCGGGGATTGAACCCGGGACCTCTCGCACCCTAAGCGAGAATCATACCACTAGACCACTCAGCCATGCGACACTGCATTGCCGACCGTGCTAATGAATGAAACTTGCTAGGAATTAAATTAAGAAAGACAAAAGATCGGGCTGAGCCGGGGATTGAACCCGGGACCTCTCGCACCCTAAGCGAGAATCATACCACTAGACCACTCAGCCATGCGACACTGCATTGCCGACCGTGCCAATGAATGAATCTTGCTAGGAATTAAATTAAGAAAGACAAAAGATCGGGCTGAGCCGGGGATTGAACCCGGGACCTCTCGCACCCTAAGCGAGAATCATACCACTAGACCACTCAGCCATGCGACACTGCATTGCCGACCGTGCCAATGAATGAATCTTGCTAGGAATGAAATCAAGATAGACAAAAGATCGGGCTGAGCCGGGGATTGAACCCGGGACCTCTCGCACCCTAAGCGAGAATCATACCACTAGACCACTCAGCCATGCGACACTGCATTGCCGACCGTGCTAATGAATGAAACTTGCTAGGAATGAAATCAAGAAAGACAAAAGATCGGGCTGAGCCGGGGATTGAACCCGGGACCTCTCGCACCCTAAGCGAGAATCATACCACTAGACCACTCAGTCATGCGACACTGCATTGCCGACCGTGCTAATGAATGAAACTTGCTAGGAATGAAATCAAGAAAGACAAAAGATCGGGCTGAGCCGGGGATTGAACCCGGGACCTCTCGCACCCTAAGCGAGAATCATACCACTAGACCACTCAGCCATGCGACACTGCATTGCCGACCGTGCCAATGAATGAATCTTGCTAGGAATGAAATCAAGATAGACAAAAGATCGGGCTGAGCCGGGGATTGAACCCGGGACCTCTCGCACCCTAAGCGAGAATCATACCACTAGACCACTCAGCCATGCGACACTGCATTGCCGACCGTGCTAATGAATGAAACTTGCTAGGAATTAAATTAAGAAAGACAAAAGATCGGGCTGAGCCGGGGATTGAACCCGGGACCTCTCGCACCCTAAGCGAGAATCATACCACTAGACCACTCAGCCATGCGACACTGCATTGCCGACCGTGCCAATGAATGAATCTTGCTAGGAATGAAATCAAGATAGACAAAAGATCGGGCTGAGCCGGGGATTGAACCCGGGACCTCTCGCACCCTAAGCGAGAATCATACCACTAGACCACTCAGCCATGCGACACTGCATTGCCGACCGTGCTAATGAATGAATCTTGCTAGGAATGAAATCAAGATAGACAAAAGATCGGGCTGAGCCGGGGATTGAACCCGGGACCTCTCGCACCCTAAGCGAGAATCATACCACTAGACCACTCAGTCATGCGACACTGCATTGCCGACCGTGCTAATGAATGAAACTTGCTAGGAATGAAATCAAGAAAGACAAAAGATCGGGCTGAGCCGGGGATTGAACCCGGGACCTCTCGCACCCTAAGCGAGAATCATACCACTAGACCACTCAGCCATGCGACACTGCATTGCCGACCGTGCCAATGAATGAATCTTGCTAGGAATGAAATCAAGATAGACAAAAGATCGGGCTGAGCCGGGGATTGAACCCGGGACCTCTCGCACCCTAAGCGAGAATCATACCACTAGACCACTCAGCCATGCGACACTGCATTGCCGACCGTGCTAATGAATGAAACTTGCTAGGAATTAAATTAAGAAAGACAAAAGATCGGGCTGAGCCGGGGATTGAACCCGGGACCTCTCGCACCCTAAGCGAGAATCATACCACTAGACCACTCAGCCATGCGACACTGCATTGCCGACCGTGCCAATGAATGAATCTTGCTAGGAATGAAATCAAGATAGACAAAAGATCGGGCTGAGCCGGGGATTGAACCCGGGACCTCTCGCACCCTAAGCGAGAATCATACCACTAGACCACTCAGCCATGCGACACTGCATTGCCGACCGTGCTAATGAATGAAACTTGCTAGGAATTAAATTAAGAAAGACAAAAGATCGGGCTGAGCCGGGGATTGAACCCGGGACCTCTCGCACCCTAAGCGAGAATCATACCACTAGACCACTCAGCCATGCGACACTGCATTGCCGACCGTGCCAATGAATGAATCTTGCTAGGAATGAAATCAAGATAGACAAAAGATCGGGCTGAGCCGGGGATTGAACCCGGGACCTCTCGCACCCTAAGCGAGAATCATACCACTAGACCACTCCGCCATGCGACACTGCATTGCCGACCGTGCTAATGAATGAATCTTGCTAGGAATTAAATTAAGAAAGACAAAAGATCGGGCTGAGCCGGGGATTGAACCCGGGACCTCTCGCACCCTAAGCGAGAATCATACCACTAGACCACTCAGCCATGCGACACTGCATTGCCGACCGTGCCAATGAATGAATCTTGCTAGGAATGAAATCAAGATAGACAAAAGATCGGGCTGAGCCGGGGATTGAACCCGGGACCTCTCGCACCCTAAGCGAGAATCATACCACTAGACCACTCAGCCATGCGACACTGCATTGCCGACCGTGCCAATGAATGAATCTTGCTAGGAATGAAATCAAGATAGACAAAAGATCGGGCTGAGCCGGGGATTGAACCCGGGACCTCTCGCACCCTAAGCGAGAATCATACCACTAGACCACTCAGCCATGCGACACTGCATTGCCGACCGTGCCAATGAATGAATCTTGCTAGGAATGAAATCAAGATAGACAAAAGATCGGGCTGAGCTGGGGATTGAACCCGGGACCTCTCGCACCCTAAGCGAGAATCATACCACTAGACCACTCAGCCATGCGACACTGCATTGCCGACCGTGCTAATGAATGAAACTTGCTAGGAATTAAATTAAGAAAGACAAAAGATCGGGCTAAGCCGGGGATTGAACCCGGGACCTCTCGCACCCTAAGCGAGAATCATACCACTAGACCACTCAGCCATGCGACACTGCATTGCCGAGCGTGCTAATGAATGAAACTTGCTAGGAATTAAATTAAGAAAGACAAAAGATCGGGCTAAGCCGGGGATTGAACCCGGGACCTCTCGCACCCTAAGCGAGAATCATACCACTAGACCACTCAGCCATGCGACACTGCATTGCCGACCGTGCCAATGAATGAATCTTGCTAGGAATGAAATCAAGATAGACAAAAGATCGGGCTGAGCCGGGGATTGAACCCGGGACCTCTCGCACCCTAAGCGAGAATCATACCACTAGACCACTCAGCCATGCGACACTGCATTGCCGACCGTGCTAATGAATGAAACTTGCTAGGAATTAAATTAAGAAAGACAAAAGATCGGGCTGAGCCGGGGATTGAACCCGGGACCTCTCGCACCCTAAGCGAGAATCATACCACTAGACCGCTCAGCCATGCGACACTGCATTGCCGACCGTGCCAATGAATGAATCTTGCTAGGAATGAAATCAAGATAGACAAAAGATCGGGCTGAGCCGGGGATTGAACCCGGGACCTCTCGCACCCTAAGCGAGAATCATACCACTAGACCACTCAGCCATGCGACACTGCATTGCCGACCGTGCCAATGAATGAATCTTGCTAGGAATGAAATCAAGATAGACAAAAGATCGGGCTGAGCCGGGGATTGAACCCGGGACCTCTCGCACCCTAAGCGAGAATCATACCACTAGACCACTCAGCCATGCGACACTGCATTGCCGACCGTGCTAATGAATGAAACTTGCTAGGAATTAAATTAAGAAAGACAAAAGATCGGGCTAAGCCGGGGATTGAACCCGGGACCTCTCGCACCCTAAGCGAGAATCATACCACTAGACCACTCAGCCATGCGACACTGCATTGCCGACCGTGCTAATGAATGAAACTTGCTAGGAATTAAATTAAGAAAGACAAAAGATCGGGCTGAGCCGGGGATTGAACCCGGGACCTCTCGCACCCTAAGCGAGAATCATACCACTAGACCACTCAGCCATGCGACACTGCATTGCCGACCGTGCTAATGAATGAAACTTGCTAGGAATGAAATCAAGAAAGACAAAAGATCGGGCTGAGCCGGGGATTGAACCAGGGACCTCTCGCACCCTAAGCGAGAATCATACCACTAGACCACTCAGCCATGCGACACTGCATTGCCGACCGTGCTAATGAATGAAACTTGCTAGGAATGAAATCAAGAAAGACAAAAGATCGGGCTGAGCCGGGGATTGAACCCGGGACCTCTCGCACCCTAAGCGAGAATCATACCACTAGACCACTCAGCCATGCGACACTGCATTGCCGACCGTGCTAATGAATGAAACTTGCTAGGAATTAAATCAAGAAAGACAAAAGATCGGGCTGAGCCGGGGATTGAACCCGGGACCTCTCGCACCCTAAGCGAGAATCATACCACTAGACCACTCAGCCATGCGACACTGCATTGCCGACCGTGCTAATGAATGAAACTTGCTAGGAATTAAATTAAGAAAGACAAAAGATCGGGCTGAGCCGGGGATTGAACCCGGGACCT
The DNA here is from genome assembly GCA_036245785.1 of Pristionchus fissidentatus. Lineage (NCBI taxonomy): Eukaryota > Metazoa > Nematoda > Chromadorea > Rhabditida > Neodiplogasteridae > Pristionchus > Pristionchus fissidentatus. The sequence continues at coordinate 22,263,157 of BTSY01000002.1, forward strand.
CTCGCACCCTAAGCGAGAATCATACACTAGACCACTCAGCCATGCGACACTGCATTGCCGACCGTGCCAATGAATGAATCTTGCTAGGAATGAAATCAAGATAGACAAAAGATCGGGCTGAGCCGGGGATTGAACCCGGGACCTCTCGCACCCTAAGCGAGAATCATACCACTAGACCACTCAGCCATGCGACACTGCATTGCCGACCGTGCCAATGAATGAATCTTGCTAGGAATTAAATTAAGAAAGACAAAAGATCGGGCTGAGCCGGGGATTGAACCCGGGACCTCTCGCACCCTAAGCGAGAATCATACCACTAGACCACTCAGCCATGCGACACTGCATTGCCGACCGTGCTAATGAATGAAACTTGCTAGGAATGAAATCAAGAAAGACAAAAGATCGGGCTGAGCCGGGGATTGAACCCGGGACCTCTCGCACCCTAAGCGAGAATCATACCACTAGACGACTCAGCCATGCGACACTGCATTGCCGACCGTGCTAATGAATGAAACTTGCTAGGAATTAAATTAAGAAAGACAAAAGATCGGGCTGAGCCGGGGATTGAACCCGGGACCTCTCGCACCCTAAGCGAGAATCATACCACTAGACCACTCAGCCATGCGACACTGCATTGCCGACCGTGCCAATGAATGAATCTTGCTAGGAATGAAATCAAGATAGACAAAAGATCGGGCTGAGCCGGGGATTGAACCCGGGACCTCTCGCACCCTAAGCGAGAATCATACCACTAGACCACTCAGCCATGCGACACTGCATTGCCGAACGTGCTAATGAATGAAACTTGCTAGGAATTAAATTAAGAAAGACAAAAGATCGGGCTGAGCCGGGGATTGAACCCGGGACCTCTCGCACCCTAAGCGAGAATCATACCACTAGACCACTCAGCCATGCGACACTGCATTGCCGACCGTGCCAATGAATGAATCTTGCTAGGAATGAAATCAAGATAGACAAAAGATCGGGCTGAGCCGGGGATTGAACCCGGGACCTCTCGCACCCTAAGCGAGAATCATACCACTAGACCACTCAGCCATGCGACACTGCATTGCCGACCGTGCTAATGAATGAAACTTGCTAGGAATGAAATCAAGAAAGACAAAAGATCGGGCTGAGCCGGGGATTGAACCCGGGACCTCTCGCACCCTAAGCGAGAATCATACCACTAGACCACTCAGCCATGCGACACTGCATTGCCGACCGTGCTAATGAATGAAACTTGCTAGGAATTAAATTAAGAAAGACAAAAGATCGGGCTGAGCCGGGGATTGAACCCGGGACCTCTCGCACCCTAAGCGAGAATCATACCACTAGACCACTCAGCCATGCGACACTGCATTGCCGACCGTGCCAATGAATGAATCTTGCTAGGAATTAAATTAAGAAAGACAAAAGATCGGGCTGAGCCGGGGATTGAACCCGGGACCTCTCGCACCCTAAGCGAGAATCATACCACTAGACCACTCAGCCATGCGACACTGCATTGCCGACCGTGCTAATGAATGAAACTTGCTAGGAATGAAATCAAGAAAGACAAAAGATCGGGCTGAGCCGGGGATTGAACCCGGGACCTCTCGCACCCTAAGCGAGAATCATACCACTAGACCACTCAGCCATGCGACACTGCATTGCCGACCGTGCTAATGAATGAAACTTGCTAGGAATTAAATTAAGAAAGACAAAAGATCGGGCTGAGCCGGGGATTGAACCCGGGACCTCTCGCACCCTAAGCGAGAATCATACCACTAGACCACTCAGCCATGCGACACTGCATTGCCGACCGTGCCAATGAATGAATCTTGCTAGGAATGAAATCAAGATAGACAAAAGATCGGGCTGAGCCGGGGATTGAACCCGGGACCTCTCGCACCCTAAGCGAGAATCATACCACTAGACCACTCAGCCATGCGACACTGCATTGCCGACCGTGCTAATGAATGAAACTTGCTAGGAATGAAATCAAGAAAGACAAAAGATCGGGCTGAGCCGGGGATTGAACCCGGGACCTCTCGCACCCTAAGCGAGAATCATACCACTAGACCACTCAGCCATGCGACACTGCATTGCCGACCGTGCTAATGAATGAAACTTGCTAGGAATTAAATTAAGAAAGACAAAAGATCGGGCTGAGCCGGGGATTGAACCCGGGACCTCTCGCACCCTAAGCGAGAATCATACCACTAGACCACTCAGCCATGCGACACTGCATTGCCGACCGTGCCAATGAATGAATCTTGCTAGGAATTAAATTAAGAAAGACAAAAGATCGGGCTGAGCCGGGGATTGAACCCGGGACCTCTCGCACCCTAAGCGAGAATCATACCACTAGACCACTCAGCCATGCGACACTGCATTGCCGACCGTGCTAATGAATGAAACTTGCTAGGAATGAAATCAAGAAAGACAAAAGATCGGGCTGAGCCGGGGATTGAACCCGGGACCTCTCGCACCCTAAGCGAGAATCATACCACTAGACCACTCAGCCATGCGACACTGCATTGCCGACCGTGCTAATGAATGAAACTTGCTAGGAATTAAATTAAGAAAGACAAAAGATCGGGCTGAGCCGGGGATTGAACCCGGGACCTCTCGCACCCTAAGCGAGAATCATACCACTAGACCACTCAGCCATGCGACACTGCATTGCCGACCGTGCTAATGAATGAAACTTGCTAGGAATTAAATTAAGAAAGACAAAAGATCGGGCTGAGCCGGGGATTGAACCCGGGACCTCTCGCACCCTAAGCGAGAATCATACCACTAGACCACTCAGCCATGCGACACTGCATTGCCGACCGTGCCAATGAATGAATCTTGCTAGGAATTAAATTAAGAAAGACAAAAGATCGGGCTGAGCCGGGGATTGAACCCGGGACCTCTCGCACCCTAAGCGAGAATCATACCACTAGACCACTCAGCCATGCGACACTGCATTGCCAACCGTGCTAATGAATGAAACTTGCTAGGAATGAAATCAAGAAAGACAAAAGATCGGGCTGAGCCGGGGATTGAACCCGGGACCTCTCGCACCCTAAGCGAGAATCATACCACTAGACCACTCAGCCATGCGACACTGCATTGCCGACCGTGCTAATGAATGAAACTTGCTAGGAATTAAATTAAGAAAGACAAAAGATCGGGCTGAGCCGGGGATTGAACCCGGGACCTCTCGCACCCTAAGCGAGAATCATACCACTAGACCACTCAGCCATGCGACACTGCATTGCCGACCGTGCTAATGAATGAAACTTGCTAGGAATTAAATTAAGAAAGACAAAAGATCGGGCTGAGCCGGGGATTGAACCCGGGACCTCTCGCACCCTAAGCGAGAATCATACCACTAGACCACTCAGCCATGCGACACTGCATTGCCGACCGTGCCAATGAATGAATCTTGCTAGGAATGAAATCAAGATAGACAAAAGATCGGGCTGAGCCGGGGATTGAACCCGGGACCTCTCGCACCCTAAGCGAGAATCATACCACTAGACCACTCAGCCATGCGACACTGCATTGCCGACCGTGCTAATGAATGAAACTTGCTAGGAATGAAATCAAGAAAGACAAAAGATCGGGCTGAGCCGGGGATTGAACCCGGGACCTCTCGCACCCTAAGCGAGAATCATACCACTAGACCACTCAGCCATGCGACACTGCATTGCCGACCGTGCTAATGAGTGAAACTTGCTAGGAATGAAATCAAGAAAGACAAAAGATCGGGCTGAGCCGGGGATTGAACCCGGGACCTCTCGCACCCTAAGCGAGAATCATACCACTAGACCACTCAACCATGCGACACTGCATTGCCGACCGTGCTAATGAGTGAAACTTGCTAGGAATGAAATCTAGAAAGGCAAAAGATCGGGCTGAGCCGGGGATTGAACCCGGGACCTCTCGCACCCTAAGCGAGAATCATACCACTAGACCACTCAGCCATGCTTGCTGCACGGTTAGATTTGCTTTAGCGGAGCGCTAGATCGTCAAATCCTGTTTTAGCACTGGGAAGAGATCTCATGTTTAATCGCTTCCTTGCTGGAGGTTCTATAGATCGGATAGCGATCTAGGTTAGCCGTAGTTGTATGAGGTGGGTCCATCGATACAGGTGCATCTGCTTCTTTATCATCCTTAGCTGGGAAGGCTGCAACTTTTTTTGCAAAACCGGCAAAAATTTGCCGGAAAATTAAACAAAATTGGGACAGACTGAAACAAGAAAAGGCATTTTTTCTAATCTCCCTTCTCTTCTTCCAGTGATGTTTCTCCTTCTGTGATCGTCGCTCGTCCTATCATCTTCCCCATGCTCCAAGCGTCTACGATGATGAACGACTACTCTGGTTCGATTAATGAATTAATAAATTTATTTCACAAAAAGCAACATCGTGGATTAGGCTAGTTAGAATTTTCAAATGAGACACTTATTGTTCGACGAGTTGTCGTAAATAATGTAAATATAATTCTTCTTATTTTGAGGAGGCGAGGGAGTTCTGTCGATGCTTCGTCGCAAAGTGGAACAGGGCATTCCTGATATTGCACTCAATGCAACGAACGTACTCTTCGACCCGGTAACTTTTGCTCTATACGATCTGTCGCTCTAGGGGTGGAATGCTATCTATAAAGGGGAAAGCGTGGAGATTGTGAATATAAATGGAATTTTATACATGCCTACTCTACTGATTTCTTACTTGCCAATTGACAGTTACCTAGTGATGACGCAATCTCTCCCTTTTTGCAGCCTCCAATGTGTCAATTGTGTGAGAATCCGCAGCCTCTCCGTGCCCTTCCATCTTTCCTCGACCACGTCCTCTCGCCCGTCCATATCGACAAAGTGTGTTAATGTTCTTTTTCGAATTTATCTTCGATCAATTTGCTCTACATTATTATCTCTCGCACTCTGTTTTCCATTACTCTAGAATACATCATCCTTTACCACTATCAGATCGATAATATGGTTCACAGACAGATGGAATGTGAATTTCTTTATTTTAGTGCTAGTTGTTCGCCGTGTGCAATCAACAAATGAATAAATTGAATATTTTTAGATCAGTTCCTCTGGTGGTCAAATCTCGGCTGCTCAGTGCTTCTATTGGTTGGAAATACTGCAGAAGGGATACACATCCAGAGCAGCTGTATGAGAAATCGATACAGTACTCAACTGACTACCGTATACAATCTGTACCGTCCCCCCTATTACATCACCCTAATTCCTCTGAGACCCTTCTAAACCCTTCCTGTTAAGTCATGTTAATGTGGTGATGTCTTTTAGAAACTGCCATCGTGTAACAATTGAACGCACCGTCTAAACTTCGACAGATGTCTTTGCAAAAAAAGATAGTTCAAATATTTCCTTGCCCTCTCTGTAGAAGTCGTTTTATCGAAATCCTCCCTGCCCTCTCTGTAGAAGTCGTTTTATCGAAATCCTTCCTGCCCCACTATTTATTCCTTTCCATTTCTTGCTTTATTCGTCTGTTTCCACTTTCGCTCTGTGATTGTGAGTACAATGTGAAACAAGTGCGTCATTACACTGATAAAACGCTTATTGTTAATCTGTGCACAAAACACGTACTGAATCTCAACACAGTGAAGATAGTTCTTACGGTTCTCGTTAAAGATTTGATAGACGATTAGTGAAAGAGTTGGTAACTTTCGAATAAGGTAGATGAAGAGTTCATTCAAAATTGGAATGTGCTTGATAGTGGTGTGCAAACAAGCGACGCTCGGGGTTTACATGCTCATTTGGCCATCGTTGTTATCAGTGCTGCGTCAGAGAAAGGAAGAGAGAGGGGCTCATGTGTCTTGCCATCCCTTTCAACTTGATCGGCCAGCCGATAATTGTTGGATAAAGATGGCAGGAGAGATTCAGGCAATCGCCATGTCCACCTACAGGTAATACTCTTGTTAGACATGAGACTTGTTCCATCATTTCATTTGTGCCACGTGGTATCCCTTTTCTTCTTCTTTTTGCACACGATTCAATTGTAGTGTAGAATCAAGTATCAAGTAATGCTTTCTCTCTCACCCTCGGTTGGCCCTTCCGTTTCAATTCCTAGCGAGAGTGTACACTATCAATTATAGTCTGGGTAAGGCGGAAGGCTGGCGATTCGGCGATCGATGCGTATGGAGAAGTAATGGAATGGCCGTGAGTGCGACTGTGAGATGGATTGGAAGACTCAAAGGACATCGGAGTACTTATGTCGGACTCGAACTGGTCATTTTTGAAAATTCGTCGGCCAAAATAGGCTTCACTACTCTGCAATCCATGAATGCTACTTGTTTAAAGGAAAATATGAGATCCTACATTTTTAAATATCTACCTACGTACATTCTAAATCATTTTGTTTTGAAATGTGGATTTCTATCACAGGACACGCCAGACGGCGAAGGAAACGGAATTTATGAGAATATTGATTTATTCAAGACACGACGAAAACATGCTGGTAGGTGTGATTTGATGATTTGATGACTGAATTGCTTCTGTTCAGCTATTGTAAGAATATCTTCAATATTTCTACACAAGACTTTGTATTGGAATGGTGCAATGGGAAAGATTGCAGGCAAGCCATAATATGTTATCTTTTTGTTTCCCACCCTTTGAGTTGGCTATTCCAGTTCGACCCCTTTGCTATTTCCCAAATCTTGTGAGCCACTCAATATTGTATGATAGATATCACGTTAACAGCGTACACATTTAAACAGAAAAAAAGATGAAATTTCTTTTAGAACAAATGGAGCGAGAAAATCAGCAGAACGCAATAATCGAAGCGAATAGAGATAAAGGAAATGAGAAGAAGAAGAGAGCAAAAGGATGCATTAGGTTCGCTTCCACTTATTCCGTTCTTTTGTTGAAATAGTTTCATCATCCCATTGGTTTACTCTATTTTTCAGTCTTGGCGAGTCTGATGGCTGGCGGATCGGCGATCGATGTCTATTGCCAGTGAAGGGGAAGTCCTGTACTGCAATTGTGAGATGGATCGGAGAGCTTCCCGGCCATGTCTCCGTCTATGCTGGAATAGAATTCGTAAGTTAAATCAATAGCGTGGACTATAATAACCATTGAGGCTGTCACAGGTCTTTTATCATACTTGAAACTCAAATGTTGCAGTTAGAACCGTGCGGGAACGGAAATGGCTCATACCGCGGCAAGGAATTGTTCCAAACAGCGCCTGATCATGCAGGTAGGTCAGTGGGTCAAGCGAATAAAAAATGAAAGACGGATGAATAAGTGAATGACAACTATACGAGCATATCACTGCAGGTTTCGTAATGCTCTCTTCGCTCTCTCCACTAGCTGTTGACCCGAAATACATACAACCTGCATTCTCACCAGACATCCAACGAGATTTAAACCAGGACGGAACAGGTTGGTCGGTTCAGTAGCTCATCTCTTTTTATTGTCATATTCGCCAAGTGGCAGGCGTCGTTTTCAGTTTCAGTTATTTCACATTTAGTCAAGCAATGAAAAAATATATCAAAATTTACGCCTTGAAATTTTTTTTTCATTTATTGTTTAATTCTTTCTGATACTTACTTATCATTAGAATACTCGAAGCTTGTCAGAACAAAATGAATCATAACAGTTTTTCGGGGTTTAGGCATTGAAAATTGAACGTGAAGTATCAGGAAAATCATTTCGGCTTTTAGCAAACTATAAAGCAGCGCTACCTCTTGAATTAAATGCATTTGTATCACCTTTCGCATGTAAACCGGGACCCTAATTGATATTTTGAAGGACCGATGATGCTACCATCTCCAGTGATCGATCCGAAGTATATCCAACCCGCTTTTTCACCAGATTTTCAACAATATCGCGGAGAACAACGAACAGGCCAGAATATATTAAATCATAATTTCAGTCCTATTGAACAGTCACTTGACAATTTTGAAATTCAACTTTCTTCAGAAATACGATTGTGAAGAGGAGATAATACAAGCGAGATGTCATCCGGGTACTGCACATAGTTGAATTTATCATTATATTTGTGCTAATGTTGAACTATCAATACGAGTTTGTACATCGTTCTCCAATTCGCGTAATTTTTTGCTGTACATAAAATGTTTATTTTTTTACAATTTCGTTCGCAGATCAGTGATGCAGAAAATATTGGTGAGGTCAAGCTAGATACAATTAGTTTGAGAGAACAAAGTTGTATTCAAATTCTTCATTTTTATCATTGTTGTAAGCGTGTGAGAGCTGGTATGGAACTGCCACCAACTTTTGTGGATGAGCCGCAAATTGAAAGAGTTCCTCTTGACTTTACAGCGTAGTTCCTCTGTGTCCTATCTCTCTTTCAACCCTTATTTGTAATGTTGACCGGCCTGTGGAGTGATGTGGCTCATGGTGAAGGAGATACAATATGTTCTGTGTTGAGCAGGGAATATTCTTCGATGGCGTTTAGATGTTATAGAGTTAACAGTTTCGTGTTACCTTTCGAAACTGCAATTCGAAACCGACGCCTGTTATCTCTCACTGAGGAATAAAAGAAGAGCAGAAAGAGCTAGAGAGAGAGAGAAGACCCACTCACAGTTTCCGATAGTATCGCACTGGGAAGGGATTGTTTCCTGTTGATTCGCACCATTTAACACCACTTCTCCCATCTTTCAGATGTCGGAAAATGCCTCTGCGGTAGATGTTGTACCATTGCAACAGGTCAGTTGGTTTTTGGCCAAGCACGATTCTTTACAAATTTTCATGCACTTCTTATGTTAAATTATTCTTTAATATGTATTAATTATAGTTTATTTTGATGTGTACATGTGTATTTTCTAATAGATGTTTACAATAAGTCATAATACTGAATCGTTTTAGATGCTTTCTTCAGTGAGAGGTAAAGTTGGCGTCATGGAAAGAAGCGTTCATTCAATGATGGTTGAATTCCAACGACTTTTGGATTCACTGCAAAACGTGCGAGAAAGTCTTTCTCCTAGTATCAATCGTTTCTGTTATCACCCCATGTATGACTCATATCTTTTGTTTGCAATCGGAGAATTGCTCTTTCCAAGCATAAACCCTCGTTATTATTGATCAACTCAAAGAGAGGCTTAAAATATATGTTTCAAATAAACATTTTTCAGAAGCTTCCATCGCCCATCAATAAAAGAAATAACAGTCGTAACACCAAACTATTCCGTCTCGAATTCGGGCAGGTCAGATGAATACGATATCATTCGTTGAGACAAGATTTTTTGGAGAGAAAAATATTATGAAAACTATGAAGTCACCATTTGATAAGCTACAATGGGCTTGAGAAATACGTTTCCTGATTTGATAATTGACCATTTTTTTTTATTTTTAGATTTTACCAATCGCCGGTGTCGATCCCTTCAGTCTTCTCAATCCTGTCCAATCGAGGGCGAAAAAGTGTAAGATATTTCTCTGTGCCTGGAATATATGATTCGAATTACATTCTTTGTTACACATCATTCCACAGGCCGGTCAACCTTACAGAAAGGCCTTTGGAGTGAGAGAGCGTGTGAAATCGAGAGGGACTCTCTCACTTTTGCACTCTCTCTCGTTCTATCCCTGATCTGTAGGTTTGGAATCATGTGGTTAGTTATTCTACTTAATTCCAGTAGTTGGAGACGTAACTCTACTGTCTGCTCGTCTGCACGACTTGTTCCTAGCCCGAGGAAAGGATACATTCCCAGGCACGACCAAGAAAATCTTCGATAGCAAGACAGTAAGAGGCTCATTCAATCGACTGCGAACAGTGTCCCAAATTTCAACAATCCAATAAAACAATAGATGTTTCAGCCTCCAATTTGCCAGTTATGCGACCGTCAGACTCCGAATTCCTGCGTTTTCATAATGCACATCACCGGCGCTCATCATGTCGAGCAGGTTTTTGGTCATATGAATGCATTTTGCATTATTTATTCCAATGAATCGTGGCGAGAGCATTGAAATTTGTGGGAATTCAACTTTGGGCTGACTGTTCCTTTGAGATGCAAATGAAGAATCTTTTTTACCTCACTGATGCATACAACTTCTGGGTGGAAGCAATCGAATATTCACAGACGAATGAAAAATCGATGGACAAGAAGGTGAAAGCGAAAAAGGTTTGTCTACCAAATAAACACATCGAGTATGCAGTTGCCTTTTGTCAAAATACTCGCTGTCGTTAGCAACGCCTTACTTTAGTTGAAAGTCGATACGAAGTTGGAATCTCCTCCAATCGACGATGCTCTAACTCTCGTTCGATTCAAAGAGGGACAAGTGAGTGATAACGATTATTAGGTCCGAAAGCTGCAGCAGCTGTACTTTCGCAATACAAGTAGTCATTTCAATGATCTTGCTTATCAGGTCACTCCAATAGAAGGTATCAACCCATTCACTCTGCTCGATCCTGTGAATTCGCCTTCGACCAAGCGTGAGAATTTGCAAGCAGTGTCCACAAAAACTGAGATATTTTTAATTTCCGTTGCTGTTTGAGAAATATCGCATTATACAATTGATGCTGCAATACTTCTTAAATAAACTTATCAAGGGAAGTATGAGGGACATTTCCAATGGCAATAATACGAGTAAGAGACAATTACAGTGCGAGGAGACTTGTCCCTACTTGCCTCCCATCTGGAAAGTATGTTTATGTCCCGCGGAAAAGAGAAATTCCTCAGTCTCACACAGAATCTCTTCGACAGTGAAAATGTGTGTTTGAAATATGCAACATTATTATACACATAATAGAAAGTCTTAGGTTTCAAATTTACAGAAGCATTGTATTAACATATGTAATACAATAAATGAATATCTCTAATTTGTTTATTTCCAGCTAAGGCTTTGTCTACTCTGTGACAGGAAGATCACCTCTCCCTCGGTGCTAATTTCGCACGTTACAGGAGCTCTCCACGTCAATAGTGTACAGATTTAAAATTTTAATGGATTTATACAGTTCAAAAATCAGTATTTTGAGATGCTAGAGAAGAGCCTTTCGTACAGTACGGATGCATTCCACTTTTGGAAGCAAGTTATCGAATTGTCAACAAGAAATGAGGATATAGAGGAAGAGGAAGCAGACGTGAGATTTTGTTCTCGAGATTTTGTACTTTTAACTGATCAATGATCACTGAGCTCGTGAAGTTGAAGAAAATTAATTCGTTTGATCTGTATCAACAGTGAACTGTGCTTCAGAAAGACGAATCTCCTCCAATCGGACCATTGGCGATTCTCGCGCCTTGCACTGATCGTAAACGTGAGTTTCGCATGAGTGTGATGTAACAGAGTTTCGAATTTGGACGGCGCCCACGACACAGCTCCTACTTTCTTTATTGTGGAGATATTGTCTCCCATGTTGAGAGCATGGGCAATCGAGTGAGAAGGGATCTGAGAGAACACTCTTTTCCCGTGCTATCTCAGCAAGATAAATCATCTCCAAAGTAAAGCAGTAGATTTAGCTGTCTCCCAACGAGTGAGTTCCTTCAGTGAGTGGAGACATTGAAGAACAATTGAATCAACTTTCCCGAGACTACAAGAAATGCAACAAGAACAAGCTCATGATTGCCACTCTAGACTCTATTTCGATCCGAATTCGAACAATTTCGCTCTATTTCGATCCGAATTCGAACAATTTGAGGACACTCAGGTGCGTCCAATGTAAATCTATACAAAGAAATGTCTGACATGCGGACTCCAAAATATTATACAAAGATAGTATTGTGCATACTTCCCCATGTCTTATATGATGCATATACATATGGCATTTTTTTGTGTTCATCGACTATAAAAGAACAATGCCTTTCATCATGTGTCATGCGTCAGATTTTTTTTCTCAATGTGAAGATCATTGCTTCCATTCAGTTTCCTGTTCTCTATGCAACAACAAAATAGGACATAATGCGGTTATGAGTCACATCGCAAAGTTCAGCCATGTCAAAAGGGTGATATTTAGACGAAATCAGAGGATTTGGACGACTCGACTGACGACAGCACTCTCCCTCTGAAAGAAGTGAATAGTGAAGAGAGAAGCGATGATTGGCCGATAAGCATATCAAAAGAATACCTATTGTTCCGAGTTGAGAATGGAGAGGTGAACATACAACACATACTATGACACTTGGATTAGAACATCGTTCGCAATAAAAAAATAATGTATCTCATTATTTTTTTATTGCGAATGTTCAGTTATTCCCTGTCGATGGAGTCGATCCATTCTCTTTTCATTATCCTTTCCTATCGCAGTCACAAAAATTTGAGATGGCAATGTATATTTATATATTTTGGCAGCATCTCTACTCGACCGATGATATTCATGGATTGAGAGAAGCTACAGTGAATCCATCCCTCTTCAAACCTTCTTTCTTCTGTCCCGATGCCTTCAAACTTTCGAAAGTCGCAAATTCGAGTGTGCTCGATTCCGTTTCAAGGATCTGTCGAGCAGGAGAAGGACAGGTTAATATGGCTATTGAAATCACTTGAGGGATATTCACTATCTGCACACATGAATGATCGAGCGCCAATCACACAATACATTTTGCAGATGAAGAAATCTGCAGCAGCACTCGTTGGTCCACTCGCTCTCCTCGCTCAGTGTAATGAAGAGGACAAAAAGCGTTAGTATCTTTTTTCCCAATCGCATTTCATCCATGAAATATAACTATGAAAAGAAAAAAGAAATTATCTCCAATATTATTGGATATTAGGGTTCCCCTTTTCAGGCGGTGAATATTTGACCTGAAACCTCGAGTCCACCTATAGGTCGAAGTGAAAATGGGGAGAATAGGTTTTGTGTCACCTGATTGAAAATTTTTTCCTGAAACCCTCACTTTTGTGTTCTTCCTTGGCGATTTGCGGTATCAACCGCTCCGATCATCAAAATGAGTTGCGACTGAGGGAATTTAATGGGGTTTTCAGGTGACACAAAACCTATTTCCAAAATACCATTCACCTGATCAGGTTGATCCCACCGCTAAGAATGAACAATCAGGTGAAATCGCACAAAACAGGGAACCCTATTGGATATATGTTTTTGTTCAGTATTAGTCCTAACCGCTCGATGATTGCAGTGCCGGGAAACGTGGACAAGCAACTGGCGCAGCTGGGGCGCGCTTACAAAGGGTGCAACATGGCTGCGTTGATTGTGGTAACAGCAGGCACCGTGAGCGAATGTCGCCCGGATTTTGATCACTTCAACCACGATGCGGTTAGTTTTCACGCGAGTTTGATCTCTTTAAGTGGATTTTCACAGTCATACATCCTAACAAATCTGCAGCCCGTCAAGTGTATTATTTGCGTGCCTCACAAGCCGGTTGGATCAGCCAGTGCTCTTATCGAACACGTCTCTTCCCCTGGTCATATTAAAAAGGTATTCACTTCTTCGTCGATGTATTACTATTACAATTTGTAACGATACGCTCATGAAATTAACAACTGGTGCACGTACTCTCTTTCTATACCTCGGCGTGTCTCTCGCTTTATCATTCTCTCTCGCAGCCATACTTGTTGTTTAGGAGCGGAACGTTTTATTATTTTGGTCGAGGTTTTGTGAAATTATATTTTCCGTACTATTAAAGGTCCTCGAACTTGAAACGGGAGTGTCTGCCGAGGCCTTCAACTTCTGGCTAGAAGCCATTCGAGCTGCTCCATCCCTAATCTCCAATTGACATGTCACGCTGCAGCGTCGAGACATTCACTCTTCTTGATCCGATCATTGATCCGAGCATCGACCAAAAACGAGCAAAATTGTTTTCCACGAATTTATTCTTGAGTTCTTTTCTCGGAATATTTCTCAAATTTTAAGGTGTAATTTTATTTTGTTAAAACATAAATGAATGACAGTGGAATGCGATGTCATGCAGCATTCCTCACTATCATAAGTGACCCTCTTCGTCTACATCTCCTATCTCAGTTCTGACTAAGCGAAATTCCTCCTCTAAGGGAGTGATAAAGTGATTCTGACGTCATTACAATTGCACGGTGCATAAAAAGCACTAATTCATACGTCTTGGCATTTCTATTTTCCACATAAATCGGCACTCTTTGTGTTAACACTTCGAAAGAAGGAACGAGCGTCGATCACTGAAAGATTCAATTCAATTTGAACTTTCGAAGAAAATAATTCGAGAAGTGTATGTAAATTAGCCAGCTAAGACAAATACTCTTGTAACCGACGTGTCGCCTGATGGAAACGGATTGTTGCGTTGTCACGAGGCTGCCGTAGAAGACAATTCGACCCCATTCAATTAAAAAAAACTCATTTACTCTCCGAAATCTTAGTCAAGGTAAAGTGATGGGTTGTAAAAAGGACGGGAAGACTCAACCGAAGTATATTGACCAAGACACTCGCATTCTTTCGAAACTTTGTTCTCAAGATGTTATCAATCGTGTACAAAAAGGGAGAGTGGTGTGAGCAAGCACGAGTCGTCTCACTTCACGTCAAACGTCGATTACGCCTAGCTTATAGCGATAAAAGTGAGCAAAGCCCCAACCATTGACTTATTTCGCATAAAAATGTTTTAAAAGTAATGTATAATTCGTTCAGATGACCGCAGAACGGTATCAACAGGTTTGCCTTTCATTATTATTGCCGCCAACGTCTTCTTGAATTCAATTTTAGCCGTGACGTCACTATCTGCATCGTTCGCTCTAAACTTAAACTTCTTAAAGGTCATTTTTGATATCAAAACAGAAGTTGAGCAGTTGGAGCAAGAAGTTGACTTTATTAATGATGAAGTGAAAGAGAAGAGAGACCGGTTGAATGATCTTGAAAAGGTGAGCCACGTTCATATATTAATATTCGCATTCGTATTAAAATAAAACGCCCTTTGTGCTGCGGCACGGAATTCGGTGCATTTTCAAAAGGTTTGCATGCACCTCCTTGAACAGTTTGATATTTTTATTGTTTTTTTTCTTCAAAATACTGGCTTGCAGATGATTTCTGATGTCAGAGTAGAGATGGCTGAGCTAACAAAGAATGTTCTAGAGAAAACGAAAGAATTGGGCAATAGAAGAAGGTTTCTTTCGTCATTGCAAGAGGTGAGGCGATTTATCCCTTCCAATGAAGGACGGCGACGTTATTCTTATCAGTTTATTGCCTTTGATATCTGCTTAGATCGTGACTAAGAATCAATAACTCCTTTCAGTATCATGGGTCTGCAGTGCAAAAAGAGAACCGAGCAATTCGTTCTCCTCAAGTTGTGAGTCGCAAAACTTGCATGTCGATATATGCAATACGTGCTATATATTCTTTGTGTTTCAATGAAATCATGAATGCAAAGAATATTGAGTGGAATAATGAGCAGCTTATCAAAAACACATGCGTATGTTCCAGACGTCGATTCAACTGCATTCGCCAATTCCTCAAAACGAGCGAACTGTGTTGAATGTGCCGCCACCGATCGATGGGCAACCAGTGCTGTTCAGATGTGTAAACGGAGAGGTACTCACAAAAAAAACCCACTAACTTATGTGAAAATCCATCATATGTAAAAAAATCCAGAGCTATAAACTAATGCTAAACTAGAGCTAACTAGAGCTAACTAGAATAAACTAGAGCTATGAACTCATGTTAGAGTGAGTGCAAAAACAAGAGAAAAAAAACACACAAAAAACACCCTCTCGTTTTCTCACGCTCTCTAATATTACTAGGCTGTTGCAAAAGTCTTGTCGCGTTTCGGGGAACTAACATATTTATCCCTACCATCTTCAAAGATGAACCAATGAACTTGGGAATAGTCTACATTCACACCAGTAGTACCCCTCTATAATTCACACAACTTATGGGTACCACCCTCTTATAACGCCGGGGTCTATAATTTGAAGAAGACGGTAAACTCGTTTACGATATCGACTCGGGTTTTGAAGTTCTGTTCTCTGAGGAAGTTGTTGATGGTGGGGAACAAGTTATTTTCTGAGAGGGTAGTGTCTGACGACTAAGAAGGATATATTAGGATGGTGCTGCCATACGCCGCCAATTCAGAATTGGTCGTCCTCGCAGTAAGGGGTGGAGCAGTGCCGTTTTGGGAGTAAACATTTGCCCACAATCCGCGTCTCTTAACGACTTTGATCTTGCCTTATTATATATGAATGGTGTACACCTGTCCCATGAAAGTGGTGCCTAAGAGTAGGAGCTCCCATTACTGAGCGCCCCGGCGATCCACGAATTTCTCAACATCATTTTTTGACTACCGAAAATTGTGTTTGGGAACATCGTCTGCCTTCTAATCTGGATCAATCCTCTGGTGTTTCGGTACAACGTTTTCACACTGTACCCATGCATACTCCCCCGTCACCATTTGGTCCAGATAATTGAAGGCCCCTGTGGAAAATTAGGAAAATCAAATACATAACCACCCTCGAAAAAGTGACTGGATCCGAGAATTCGTAGTAAATCAACAGTCCCATATTTTACTTCGTTCCAATTTCGTGAATTCCCCAATGTGTGGTGGTAAAGTCTGCCCCTAGTGAGTCGCCCAGTTTGCGCATGATTTGATAGGGGTCTGTTTCTTGCTTTGAGCACAGAGTGCCGAAACACAGATTGAGGATTTTCCGGATCTGACTTCTTCGGCCAGAGAAAAGTCCATATTCTCGCTAGCGAGAGTCCAACTTTTCACATTGTGCAAAGAGGGTACATATTACCTATGACGTTCAACCACATGACGTTCAAATTCGGGTGACTTTGAGCTAGGCAGGAAGACGAACAAAACTATCTTCCAAAAGTGGTGAGGGACGTCAACAAAACAAGTCGTATTTCTCCCTCAGAGAACTAGAAGGGACTAATCATTACCATGCTTTAGACAGAAGGTATGGACCCCCTTATACTGTAAACTGGAAGGGACATTACAAAAAGAAACAGAGCCGAGATAACCCGCGAAAGTGAATGCACAAAAAACGACAGGACTTTTGCAACAGCCTGATAATATGTGTTTCTAAAATATGTTTTTTTTTCTGAGTATGATCATTTCAATTTGCAATATGACGCTGTTTGTGTGAGGATCAACAAGTGTCAGGAACAGGTCAAAAATCGACATGGCTCAAAACTTGTTCCTAGGGGTAACTTTGGAAGCTGAAAACGTCCGTGATATCGATTTCGCAATAGGACCCCTCCGGGCGCCGGTATGGCGCCACGCCTTTTCTGTGGAAAACGCTTTTTCGATTAAAACTCCTCGGAAACGCGTCCAAATGATGCGAAACCTAACCATATGGATCAGAATTTGATGCTCTATCGAATGACACTAGTGCCACATCATTTGTTGCTCTCGTGTTCGCTAAAAAGTCGATTTTTGACAAAGAGCGCATTACGGGCAAGCCCGATACCAGATTAAAGAGCGCATTTTCCGATCATTTTGATATATTTAGTTAAGCAATAAAGTCTGGGCTCGGTTGTTTCCCTTTGCTTCAAAGATTTTTCACGCGCGCGTCGTTTGCCGAGTATTTTTTAATCGAAAATTCGCCCCCTTCCACTTTGGTCAGTTTTTCAGAAATCTTGAAAAAATTTTTTCGATGAGAAAAAATTCGGCAAAAGACTCGACTGGAAACGAACCTGTGACCTTCGGATTGAAGTCCTAGACCACTACCGCATCGACCACGCGGATGCCGCGTGTGAACACGCGTTCCGCGCGCGTGTAAAATCTTTGAAGCAATGGGAAACAAACGAGCCCAGACTTTATTGCTTAACCAAATATATCAAAATGATAAAAAAACGCTCTTTAATCTGGTGTCGGGCTTGCCCGTAATGCGCCTTGTGTCAAAAATCGACCTTTTAGCGAACACGAGAGCAACAAATGATGTGGCACTAGTGCCATTTGATAGAGCATCAAATTCTGATTTACATATTTCGGTTTCGCATCATTTGGACGCGTTTCCGAGGAGTTTTAATCGAAAAACGGGTTTTCCGTTGAAAGGGCGCGGCGCCATACCGGCGCCCAGAGTGGTCCTATTGCGAAATCGATGGCACCGGCGTTTCCAGCGTCCAAAGTTACCCCTAGGAGCAAGTTTTCAGCCATTTTTCGATTTTTGACCTGTTCCAGTCTCCTGTTGAGGCCTTGTTGATCCTAACGCAAACAGCGTCATATAAATTACAGGTAGCTCCTATCAATCACGTTGATCCGTTCAGTGTACTCGATCCTCACAGAACAGTCACTTCATCATACCGTACGTTTCTAGACCGATACATTAGTTAGTGTCGTTGAAGAAAAAAAACAGTTTAAAGAAGGTGTACCAAGAACGGAAATTATCAGTTTTCGATAGGCCATTACCGTGTACAAAAAAAAAACGAAAATTGATAGCGCACACTCGCATTTGCTGGCAATTTATATGCGTTAAGTTAGGAAAACTAATATATTTTGATGACACCCGATATATTCGTCAAGGAGAAATAATGTTAAATTATCCTCGTATTTATATTACGTCGATTTTATGCATTTCATGTCCTAGCGCGCGTTGCCTGCATTGCGTTTGCACTTTTGAGGCATTTTAAGCAACAATATATCGATTTATAGATTACCTTAAAAAGCGTCTATTCGATGGTTTAGTTCTCCCCGCATTTTTATATGGTGCTGAAACTAAACTAACTAAACGAAATCAGGAATCACTCTGCGTTGCTCAGCGTAAACTCGAACGGAAAATGTTAGGGATCACCGTACTAGATCACATTACAAATGAGCGAGTGCGTGATACTACGAAGTTGAAGGATGTTGTGAGAGAGGCGGAAAAGCGTGAATGGATATGGGTTGAGAGGCTCTCGAAATTATGCTAATCGATGGAGTCTGAAAGTGCTCGGATGGATCCCAAGAAGCAATAAGAAGCGTGAAAGACCGGCTCTGAGATGGAGGGACGATTTCGTAAAGGCAGCTGGACCTCTCTTCATGCAAATCGCAAGGAACAATCAAACTCAGTGGAGAACTCTAATGGCGACCCAGTTGACCTAACATCCAAATCAGCTGATAAAGTTGTTCAAATGTAAAAAAATGTAAAAATGTAATAGACGGTAGAACTTCGGATGCATTGCAATGTGCTAGGGTCAACGTCTCTAACAACACTGCGTTAGCAGTCTATGCGACCAAATATTCTTATGAGGCGTTCTTTAAGAATAAATTAGGTCAAAAACTAAACTAATTTCTAATTGTGTTCAGCCCTCGACAATATCTCTTCGCTCGCTGCTGATCTACAAAAGGAATTTAATAATCGAGGACGCGATATGCTAATCAGTTCTACACGGACATTTTTCGAAAATGAAGTTCATTATTATTCTTTCGCTCTTGTAACATAGAGTTTGTAAAGTAACAAAAATTATTTGCACATGGTTCGATATATCCGTCTTGAATATCGCGTAAATATCATATATAAAAATGATAGTCATTCACGTCCATTTCAGGCTCCGAGATGCAAATTGTGTGACTGCAAGATGATTTCGATCTATGTCTTCATTACGCATATAACCGGAAAGCAACATTTATTGAATGTAAGAAACGCGACTGAAAAATATAAATAGCAATAAACGAACAAACTAGCGGGGTGCGTGGAGGTTAAGCGCGCTACGCTTTCAAAGTATGGTCCAGGGGAACTTCGTTTGCCGGGCACAGTTTGGTCCAGGGGGTGCAAAAGTCTCGTGAGGCTGACAAGGGAAGATCGCATACTTAAGGTGGCGGTTCAGAACGACATATAGCGCGATCGATTGGTATTCCGAAACCATTTCGAAATCAACATACCAAATCTGCTAAATGGCCGCGGGGCATGAGAAAAATCGAAAAAGCTTTCGCGCTATGTGGATATCGCACCATTGAAAATGTGAAGGAACAACTGGCCGAGTGGTGTTGAGGTAAGATGACTGTCTTGGGAGCAATAAGTTGATGGTTCTACCCCATCCCGCTGCAAATCTTTTTGCAGTTTTTCAGCGATTATTTCATTGCATTGCTATGACGAAACATCCATTGGTAGCGAGTTGACACATTTACACATTATGTCTGCTCATTCACATCTATGGTATTCAATAACGAAATTATGGAAGCAGATGAAATTGTGGCAGCGAGGGCACTTCAACATGTGATCATTCATGCATCCAGCGATCTCGCATTTGATGTAAACTCGAGAGTTAAAGCAGAACTGCGTGGGTGTCAGGAATGAAGGAAGGCGCTTATCAACGTATCCAGCCTTGAACCATCTGTATGTCAGGAAGGGTCGGAAGATGTTAGCACAGAAGGCATAACACACCATCGATATCAACTGACAATGGATGCCAATGGATGTTTCGTCATAACAATGCAATGAAATAATCGCTGAAAAACAGCAAAAAGATTTGCAGCGGGATGGGGCAGAACCATCAACTCATTGCTCCCAAGACAATCATCTTACCTCAACACCACTCAGCCAGTTGTTCCTTCGCATTTTCAATGGTGCGATATCCCCATAGCGCGAAAGCCTTTTCTATTTTTCTCATGCCCCGCGGCCATTTAGCAGATTTGGTATGTTGATTTCGAAATGGTTTCGGAATACCAATCGATCGCGCTATATGTCGTTCTGAACCGCCACCTTAAGTATGCGGTCTTCCCTTGTGAGAGTGATCGAAAAAAGTTGCCACTTCGCCACTTCGTGGCTCCGTGGCAACTTTTTTCGCTTTTTTTCCCTAACGTGTTCGAACACGTTTGTGATATTGCAAAACACTCGCCCCCTGATTCCCTGTGCTCCCCGGTTTGTTTGGTAGAATTTCGAAAACTTTGTCAAAACGTGTTCTGACACGTTAGAACACGTTTGTGACATCGCAAAGCACATTTCCCGTGATTCCCTACATTCCCACGGAGGTTTACGGTACAAATCATGAATCTGACCTGCGGTCTGACCCACCGAACTCATCGGAAGGTACTGTAGGTTACGGTAGTATTTATTGATTTTCATGTTTTTGAGAAAAATCATGAATCTGACCTGCGGTCTGACCCGCCGAACTCATCGGAGGGTACTGTAGGTTACGGTAGTATTTATTGATTTATCGATTTTCATGTTTTTTGAGAAAAATCATGAATCTGACCTGCGGTCTGACCCACCGAACTCATCGGGGGTGCTGTAGGTTACGGTAGTACTTATTGATTTATTCATTTTCATGTTTTTGAGAAAAAATCATGAATCTGACCTGCGGTCTGACCCACCGAACTCATCGGAGGGTACTGTAGGTTACGGTAGTATTTATTGATTTATCGATTTTCATGTTTTTGAGAAAAATCATGAATCTGACCTGCGGTCTGACCCACCGAACTCATCGGAGGGTACTGTAGGTTACGGTAGTTTTGATTGATTTATCGATTTTCATGTTTTTGAGAAAAATCATGAATCTGACCTGCGGTCTGACCCACCGAACTCATCGGAGGGTACTGTAGGTTACGGTAGTATTGATTAATTTATTCATTTTCATGTTTTTGAGAAAATCATGAATCTGAAATGCGGTCTGACCCGCCGAACTCATCGGAGGTACTGTAGGTTACGGTAGTATTTATTGATTTATCGATTTTCATGTTTTTGAGAAAAAAATCATGAATCTGACCTGCGGTCTGACCCACCGAACTCATCGGAGGGTACTGTAGGTTACGGTAGTATTTATTGATTTATCGATTTTCATGTTTTTGAGAAAACTCATGAATATGACCTGCGGTCTGACCCACCGAACTCATCGGAGGGTACTGTAGGTTACGGTAGTATTGATTAATTTATTGATTATTGATTTATTGATTTTTGTGTTTTTGACAAATATCATGTATCTGACCCATTCAAGTGTGGTTGCTCCAGCGAACTTGTTACCGTAGTTTCGGACGGGACGGACTCACTCACTCACTCACTCACTCACAGACAGACAGACAGGGCTTGTCGTTTTAGGTTAAGTAGTAAAAAGATACGGGGAAATTACTACTTAACCTAAAACGACAAGCCCTGTCTGTCTGTGAGTCTGTGAGTCCGTCCCGTCCGAAACTACGGTAACGAGTTCGCTGGAGCAACCACACTTGAATGGGTCAGATACATGATATTTGTCAAAAACACAAAAATCAATAAATCAATAATCAATAAATCAATCAAAACTACCGTAACCTACAGTACCCTCCGATGAGTTCGGTGGGTCAGACCGCAGGTCAGATTCAAGATTTTTCACAAAAACATGAAAATCGATAAATCAATCAAAACTACCGTAACCTACAGTACCCTCCGATGAGTTCGGTGGGTCAGACCGCAGGTCAGATTCATGATTTTTTCTCAAAAAACATGAAAATCGATAAATCAATAAATACTACCGTAACCTACAGTACCCTCCGATGAGTTCGGTGGGTCAGACCGCAGGTCAGATTCAAGATTTTTCACAAAAACATGAAAATCGATAAATCAATCAAAACTACCGTAACCTACAGTACCCTCCGATGAGTTCGGTGGGTCAGACCGCAGGTCAGATTCATGATTTTTTCTCAAAAAACATGAAAATCGATAAATCAATAAATACTACCGTAACCTACAGTACCCTCCGATGAGTTCGGTGGGTCAGACCGCAGGTCAGATTCATGATTTTTTCTCAAAAAACATGAAAATCGATAAATCAATAAATACTACCGTAACCTACAGTACCCTCCGATGAGTTCGGTGGGTCAGACCGCAGGTCAGATTCATGATTTTTCACAAAAACATGAAAATCGATAAATCAATCAAAACTACCGTAACCTACAGTACCCTCCGATGAGTTCGGTGGGTCAGACCGCAGGTCAGATTCATGATTTTTTCTCAAAAAACATGAAAATCGATAAATCAATAAATACTACCGTAACCTACAGTACCCTCCGATGAGTTCAGTGGGTCAGACCGCAGGTCAGATTCATGATTTTTCACAAAAACATGAAAATTGATAAATCAATCAAAACTACCGTAACCTACAGTACCCTCCGATGAGTTCGGTGGGTCAGACCGCAGGTCAGATTCATGATTTTTTCTCAAAAAACATGAAAATCGATAAATCAATAAATACTACCGTAACCTACAGTACCCTCCGATGAGTTCGGTGGGTCAGACCGCAGGTCAGATTCATGATTTTTCACAAAAACATGAAAATCGATAAATCAATAAATACTACCGTAACCTACAGTACCCTCCGATGAGTTCGGTGGGTCAGACCGCAGGTCAGATACATGATTTTTGTCAAAAACACGAAAATCAATAAGTGCTACCGTAGCCTACAGTAAAAAGTTCGCTGGGGCAACCAAATTTCCTTGGGTTAGATACATGATTTTTGTCAAAAACACAAAAATCAATAAATCAATAAGTGCTACCGTAACCTACAGTAAAAAGTTCGCTGGGGTAACCAAACATCCTTGGGTCAGGTAAAAAGTTGCCACTACGCCACGAAGTGGCGTAGTGGCAATTTTTTATTTGATGGCCCTCCTGGACCGAAATGTACACGGCGACTGAAGTCCCCCTGGACTGTACTTTGAAAACGTAGTGCGCTTAACCTCCACGCATCCCGCTAGTTTTTTTAACGTACGAGATAAATGTGAACTGTAACGTGATGCGCGAAATGTGTGAAATACTAGGCCATGACGAAATCAGCTAAAATGCTAGCATACTCTGTCCCGGTAACTATTTTAATTTTCAGATGCGAAACAAAAATGTTTCGTATGACATGAATGCGTACAACTTCTGGAAGCAAGTAATTCAATACTCACGAATGAATATCGATCAGACGAATCAAGAACATGAATCGGAGAGAGCAGTGAGTTTTTTCTATTGTTGTCCCCTCTAGCAGTGTAGCAGAATAAAGGACAGCGAAGGTAATGTCGTCACTAATGATGTGCTGAACAACGCAAAAAGCGTTTTACCAAAAACATAATTGATCTGATGCTGTGCTAATTTCTTCGGGGAAATTTCCCCATCAAAGGATGGAAAACTCGTGTAACTCAGCTCAAACTGAACGAAATCTCTCCAATCAAAAAGGAAAATGTTCCAAACGTGTGTTACCATCCCTATCATTAAAATCGGCAAGCACAGACCGGTCAAGAGGAAATCTAATCAGAGTGACAGATTGATTCTGTCGATTTTCAAAAATATTGCATCCACAGATTAATCTATCAGACCGACAGATACATCTGTCATAGATGAAAGAATCGATCGACAGAATCATTCTGTCAAAAAAGTGACAGAATTAAAAATGACATATTTTTTTCTGTGTGTATCAAGTTTGGAAGCTATAGATAGCTTAACTAGGACAAAAATTATGAAAAGGTGGACAAAACGGTTTTCCACTTTCCACCCATGAAATTTGCGCCGCATAATTCCTTCATTTCCATTGCTCTGATTCAGCAATAACAATAACTGTAAACCAAGAGAGTTGTAGATGTATGATTCAATCAATTCACATTTCAGCAGCAAGTGCCGCAAGTGCAGCATCTGCAGCACACAGTGCAGCAAATGCAATTGCAGCCGCCGCTACTGCTGCCACGGACCAAGAGAAGCGACGATCGCATCAAATTGTTTCCGAGTTTGTTCAGAGAGTGGAGAGGTGAGCATTCACCACGTACATGAATATGAAATGCTCTTTTGTTCTGCAACAAGTTAGCACTGAATAATATAATGTGCCTCAGCTCAGATAACTCCTCTCGATGGGGTCGATCCCTTCTCTTTACTGAATCCTGCCTTATCGCAGTCACAAAAATGTGAGACGACAATGCCACAATTTTATATATGTCCAGCTCGATGAATATCCGATGAAATACAATGCGATCTTCCAGTGAGCGGTGACGTCTCTCAACTCTCCGCCCAGCTTCGCAGCGAATTCCTAACTAGAGGAAAGGAAACGTTTAACAGTCTCACTCGATCGCTCGTCAAAGTCACAGCGGTTAGTCAGTTCAGTTGTAACAAACAAAAAATAGTGTCCCCAACACATAAATTGCAGATTCCACAATGTAATTTGTGCTATCTTAATCCAGCTTCAGTTTGCGTGTTCATCGATCATATAATCGGCAAAGTGCATGTGGATAATGTAAGTCATCCGTTGATTATTTATTCCCACTAATTAAATTAGCAGGACAATGAGTCAAGCCCATGATACTTTAGATGAAACTAATAAACGCATCGTACTGCGCGGATGCGTACAACTTCTGGATGGAAGTGATCCGGTTCTCGAGAGCCCCTGAAGAGAAGATAATGCAGAAACAGACAACGGAGGTGAAACATTTAAGTTCGTTCTGCGTGTGATCCGATGCAGATTGCATGACAATATGCGCAAAGCACTGTCACTTCGGATGTCGTCTTTGTACATCTCATTGATATATTTTGACAGCATCCTCGCGTTCGCTACTCGGCCGATGAGATTCGTCGATTGAGAGAAGCTACAGTGAATCCATCCCTCTTCAAACCTTCTTTCTTCTGTCCCGATGCCTTCAAATTTTCGAAAGTCACTAATTCGTATGTGCTCGACTCCGTTGTAAGGATCTGTCAAGCAGGAGAACGTCAGGTGAATATGACTTTCTACATAACGTGAGGTGGTGATTTGGATATGCAGTAATCGTCAATGCACGTCGAGTACCTATTACAAGATCGTTTGCCGGTCCTGCCACCGGAATCGTCATAACTTCCTTCAAAATGCAGCTATAACGCTGTTCTAGGGCTTAAAATTTGTAAAATAGTTATCTGCGTAATTTATCTGTCGACAGTTAAGACTAAAACGGGCAAGCAAAAAAGTTATTCTCAAAAAATTGAATTCTCGTTGTAAAAACAATTTTTTGAGGTTCTGAGATTTGCGAAGTCGGAGGTTTTTAGTGTTGAATATGAAAGAGTAACTGAAATAGAGCCTAACAAAAATATAAAACATAATAAAGTGGGTCAACCAAAGTGTGAAAAATGGCCTCGAATGTGAAAAATCGCGAAAAATTGAAAAACTACTTACTCAGAATATTCGTGGAAACAACATTTCCGACTGTGTAATGCTACTATATGTTCAGGAAAACCTGTTTCAGATGAATGGATGCCCGTATAGGGCTTTCAGAAATTAAAATCTTCTGAAAACTGACTTAAAAGTTGGAAAACCACGTGTGAAGTGCGCAATTGAAGTCGTACGGACGTATATGAGATGAAAAAATCTTTATATTTTGTAGCTTGATTCCTTTTGGTGTATATTCTGTTTATTCAAAAACATCAATATCGCAAAATCACATTTTTCTCCTTTTAAGTCGGTTTTTTAGAAAAAATCATTTTGTAATAGGTCGATACGGGCCTCTTATTAGCCGAAACAAATTTTCCTAATCAGATAGCTACATAACACGCTCGAAAAAGTTTTTTCCACAAGCATTCCAAAATACCAATTTTCGATTTTTACCGATTTTTCATATTCGATGCCATCTTTCACACTTTGGTTGACCCACTTTATTTATGTTTTATATTTTTGTTAGGCTCTATTTCAGTTGCTCTTTCATACTCAACACTAAAAACCTCCGACTTCACAAATCTCAGAACCTCAAAAAATTGTTTTTAAACCAAGAATTTAATTTTCCGATAATAACTTCTTGGCTTGTCCGTTTTCGTTGTAGCTGTCAACAGGTAAATTATGCAGATAATTATTCAACAATTTTTAAACCCAAGAACAGCGTTATAGCTGCATTTTGAAGGAAGTTATGACTATTCCGGTGGCAGGACCGGAAAATTCCTAAAAGCCGGCTCTGAGACCTGGGACCGGGATATTTCGAATTCTCGTCCCCAAGGTATGTCCACATAAAACTTACATCAAAATCAAAAATTAATTTTTGAAAATTGTTCCTCTAACGGTCTGTTTTACTGCAATCTCTCGTGATACCTCTCATAAGATACAGTTTTCAGATCGAGAGACCTTCAGTTAAACTCATCGGTCCGCTCGCTCTCCTCACACCATGTGACATTGAGGATAAAAAGTGTCAGTATCCTTTCCAGGGGATTGTTTTTCTACATCCATTCTGTGGTTTCAGTGTCGGGGAACGTGGATAAGCAACTGGCTCAACTCGGACGCGCGTTCGAAGGATGCAACATAGTTGCACTGATTGTGGCTACAGCGAACGCAATGCAAGAATGTCGCCCTGACTTTGATCACTTCTATCACAATGCGGTTAGTTTTCACGCAAGTTTGAGATCGAGGTGGATTTCTATAGCCATAAACCATACTAATTCTGCAGCCCGTCAAGTGTGACATGTGCCTCGTGCCGGTCGGAACAACGAAATCTCTTATCAAACACGTCACTTCCCGTGGCCATATCAATCAGGTATGCAGTTATTGCTTGATGTATACGAATTCCGTATTCCGTACTATTAAAGGTCCTCGAACTTGAAACGGGAGTGTCTGCCGAGGCCTTCAACTTCTGGCTAGAAGCCATTCGAGCTGCTCCATATTATACTGAAGAGGTAAGTAGGTGTATGAAAACTACATTGGAATAGATTGGAGATATTATTTTTAACTAAATGAGCACATGACCTTTGAGCAGTAATACGAAAAAAGATGAGCACTTTTCATCATTTCAGAGGAAGGACTATACTTCTCTTCCGCCTCGAAAGCTGTTCCGTTTCGAGGATGAACAGGTATAAAATGATGAAGAATTGAATGGATTGATATAGGCTGAACACAATAAATCCGAGAATTGATTGAACGTTGCAGGTAATTCCAATGGATGGCGTCGATCCATTCACTCTTCTCGACCCTATTAACAGTCCATCGACTAAAAGTGAGGAAAAAAGTTGTCCATGAATTCATATTTGTATTCTTCTCTCTGAGTATTAGGGTGTGATTTTATTTTGTGTAAACATAAATGAATTTGAGTGAAAGGCGACGTCGTGAAACTCGCTGAAGAACTCAATGATTTCTATCTCGTTAGAGGAGTCTACAAGATGGCTAAGATCACTGAGACTTTGGCAGGTCGTGACAAGGTGGGCGCCATGCAATGCTTTCATGATTAATTACTGTTTCGTGAGGGTTGTTCGTTGACATGCTTATTATAAAATCTGAAAACTACTGTAATGCATTTCAGCCTCCAATGTGGTGCAGCTTGTGTGATCGTGTGGTCTCTTCTTTCTTCTCAGTGTTTATTCTCCACGTTACTGATGATGAACACGTTGAGAAGGTATACCACTTTACAGCTTATTTACTACGTGTGCCAAATCATCCAAATCTTCTTTGATACCGAAAATATAGAGAGAGAAATAAATAGAAAGACATTACGTACATTTATGATAATTAGCTGAGTTCACACTGTGGGGTCGTAAAGATCGCCTTTCTGATGACGTTACCGATAATTCCGTGTTTTTTAGAACTTTATCGAGTCAGAACGAGTTCTTTCAGATGAAGGCAAAGGGAGTCAACTTCTGCGCTGATGCGTATACCTTCTGGCAGCAAGTCATCGAATTCTCAAGGAAACTTGAACAAGGAGGAGATTGCACTACGTATATTGGGGGAAGAAATGAATAACGACCATGAAAATCAACCTATGTATATCTAATCGTAATAGCGTATGTCA
Organism: Pristionchus fissidentatus; assembly: GCA_036245785.1. Classification (NCBI taxonomy): domain Eukaryota; kingdom Metazoa; phylum Nematoda; class Chromadorea; order Rhabditida; family Neodiplogasteridae; genus Pristionchus; species Pristionchus fissidentatus. The sequence continues at coordinate 22,291,594 of BTSY01000002.1, forward strand.
CCATACAGTTCAAGTACATTGTGCATCGTATGCAATATTAATCGCGTTGAATAAAAATAGTCACAATATTGTTATTCCTTACTGGCCTTTTGTAGTGCACATCACAGTATGCGCAGCGCAATCCTTTTCTCCATTTTACTGTTCTTAAATAGTATTGTCCGATTCGGTGAGTCAGCAACGTCGCTGCCACATGGAACAGAAGAGTGTTAAGGGGAGAGGGGAAGAGAAGGATAGAAAGAGAGCATAAGAGAAAAAGAGTACGAGTGATGAAAAGAGAGCAAAAGAGAGTGAGGTGAGCTGATAAGAGCGACGAGAGTACGTGCCTTGGATGTAATATACAACCCTCCATTGAACTTCTTGGACTATTGTCCTTCAAATACCCGAATACTCGATGAACATATTTATGAAATTTGGCAGTCTACCTATACCATTGGTATGGGTGTGATGGAGAGAAACTTAATCAGTATAATAATGGAACTGGAAGAGAAGAAATTGGTAATTGCAACATTGGAGAAGGTTCGATACAATTTTATTCTAATAACAACATTATCATGCACCAGTCATGATGTGTGAGAAGGAAAATATACAAATATTTCGAAGTTACACCTCAATCCTTCTATGAATATAATAAATAAATTGTGATTATTTTCAGCATCGTGAAGGGAATCGTGTGGATTTGGTTCCAGATGCGGTGATTTCTATTTATAAAATAGATTTATTTCATATTCATCCCAAATTTGAGATAATCATATCATGTGTTTTTTTTCAGTTGCTTCATCAAATAGAAATATATAGAAATAAAAAAAATTGGAGTTGGAGCGAAAAATCGGAGATGCTTCGGAGGAGTTGTACGAAACACGCTGAATTTTGACTGCTGCGGAAAAGGCTTGTTTCTCACTCTCATTGTTCAGAGCTTGTTCCACAATCTCTGATTTCAGTTTCGTGAATCAAATCGCAACGTGTTAGTGTACGCTAATTTAAGAATCCTCAGCAAAATTTCTGATAATTGCATGTAAAAATGCCTAGACCTTTCAACTGCCACGACCGCCACTAACATCACAATCACAACCAAACGTCTCCGGGGATATTAACATAAACGAGGAAGAGAGCAGAGTTGTCGAATTGGAATATATTGCAGTGAGTGGCTCCAAATAAACGATGAAATATTCCACGTTCAGTGTCTTTCTAAAATTACCTGATGAAATCACGGCCCGTTGCAAGCAGAGACCATGGACCCCGGAGGACACGCGACGCGCATGCCTTTTCCCGCCTTCTGTTAATTCAAACAGGTCTGATATGGTTCCTTAACGGGCGCTCTTGGTGACGAAAATGCGCCGCGGCTTATATCATGTCGCTCTATACCGCGCTTTACGCGAGACGGGTATGAGAAATAGCACGCGAAAGTGAGAGAGCATTGCGTAATCGCGACTGTTCTCTTTCAAACGATGATAACTTTTCTTAAACTCGACAGATCTTCAATTTGTTTGTATTTCTCGGTGCGCAGAAGCCGTGTTCACAAAACTTATTGGATAGAATTTCGTGTATGGGCCGAATACGATCGATTATATCCTTTTAGTAGCGCAATCGATAGCAGTGTAAAATACAAATGCACTTCATACTTATAAAACTCGAAAAATCGAAAATTTATCCAATAACTTCTATGCTCTGTATTGTTCTTCATCTATTTCATTAAAAATAAGTAAGGAAATTGACGGAAAACAAAAGTTATCATCCTTTTACAAGTGTTGGGCACTATTTCGCAAAGTGGGCGGGGCCAAGAGCGGGCGACGCGTGCTTTCTAGGAGTGCTGACAACGAGCCGTGAAATCAACATTCCTTGTTGTTCTATCCTATTTCATTTTGCCTTTACGCGCATCAGCCGCATTCTATTCGTAATTAGTGCTTGAGAACTACAATAATATCGTAGATGTATTTTCCACATAAATCGAGTTCCTTTTGAGTTGTTGGCTCTTCAAAAGAAGGAACGAGCGTCGATCACAGAAAGTTTCAATTCAATTTGAACTTTCGAAGTAAATGCTTCGAGAAGTGTATGTACATTAGCCGGCGAAGAATTATTTCTCACAATTATTTCGAAGAATAATTTCTCGGGCAATCAATGCATGGGCGTCTCCTCAATCTATCAAACTGGCGGAAGAAACACAGAGATCCCGTGAAGACCATTCGAGGTCGACTTAACCACTTCCCCCTCTCTTCTGTGATCAACGCCGACCAGTCTCTGGAGTCGTCAAAGAGATCTACAAAGCTCGTACTCTTGCAAAGACTGGAACCAAGAAAGTTACTTGCTCGGTGCAGAACTAATCGGCGCTCACTCACAGCTTCACGATCATGCCCACTTACCTTGCTGATGGGAAGTTGGGCACGCATTTGTATGTGGTTCTGCCCGAATCCTCTGGCCAATTCCTTGCTAAGGGACACGTGAAAGTAGACAATTGCATTATCCGTGCAGCACGCACACACATGATGATCAAGCTCTAGAATCGCCTGTGCTACGGGACCGTCCACAAGATACTACGGGACCGACCACAACATGCTACGGGACCGACCACAACATGCTACGGGACCGACCATAAGATGCTACGGGACCGACCACAAGATGCTACGGGACCGACCACCAGCGATTCTAGAGAGGCGCTCATGCTCGATTGGCTGGAGAACTGTGTGTTCTTGGAAGGAGTCCCCGGCCAGATTCTCCTCCTCGTGGATTCGGAGTTTTTTAAAGATCACGCATCGATGAAGAACGCTGCCCCTCCCGGAGTCACCATTGATACCCACATTGTTCCCCCTGGCGCGACTTCCACGATTCAGCCTTGTGACGTCACACTCTTCCGCCAGATGAAATCATTTCTCAAGAAGATCACCACACACGTTAATATCGATTTCTTTCTGTCGAAGAGAGACCCAGTCCTCCTAGTGAATACGGCCTACCTATATAATACCCATGTCGATATGTTGTGTGAGATGCTTATTCTATCGGCTTATCGTGATTGTTAGTACTATAATTGCAGGTTCTCAGTCAGATGTACTTCGCATTTTGTGCTCCGATTTTCGAGCCTTTTCTGAAGTACGGTTGGTTCAAGGCGGTTCAAGGAGGAAATTCTTTTCTGATTAGAATGCAAAAAAAATCGCATATTTTTACGATTTTTTTTGAAAGGAGTTATGATTTTTTAAGGTACTCGCGTACCGGTACTCGCGTAAAGCGAAGAAAAATTGGCAAAAGAATATAACGCATACCACGGGCATCGAACACGGGGCACGGGCGCCGGTGAGCCACATGACAGTTCACAATGTTCGGATTGTCATGGAAGCGGTCACAAAGTGTGTTTCCCTAATTTGGAAAAGGCGCCGAACAGCGCTTCTTGGGCGCCTTTTCCCAATTGGGAAAAGACACTCGTTGCTCGTTTGCCTTACATTCTCTGAGGCACCAGAACATTGTGAGTTGCGATAGGAGAGGCAGAATCGGGTGTTATGCTTGCCGCTCAATCGCGTCGCCAGTTTTGTTCAAGTTTTCTCGCGCCCTGGGGCCATTTAGCAGATTTAAAGACGCAGCATCATAATGTATCTGGGTAGGTAAACTATCGATCTCGCCCGGAAACTCCATATCGACTACGCGGTCTCCTCTTGTCAGCAGACAAATACTCTTGCAACCGATGTGCCACCTCATGGAAAGGGGTTATTGCCTTGTCACGAGGCTACCGTAGAAGACAATCCCACCCCACTTCGTTCAATTAAAAAACTCCTTTACTCCCCGAAATCCGAGTCAAGGTAAAATAATGGATTGTAAAAAGGACGGGATGATTCAACCGAAGTATATGGAGCAAGACGCTCAGTGACACTTGCATTCTTTCGAAACTTTGCTCTCTCGATGTTATCAGTCGCGTATGCAGGAGGGTGGTGTGAGCAAGCACGAGTCTTTCACTCCACATCAAACGTCTTCTCCCTCTTTTCCAGTGATAAAGGTTAGTGCCGCTATATTGGACGCCCGAATATCGAATACTATCGCTACTTCTATTCAGATGTCCGGAGGCAATGCAGGAAATGATTATGGACCATACGTAATGGTAATTGATTTCGCTCATTCTAGGTGCTCACGAAATAGCTTAAGTGACATTCATTCATTCATTCATTATTTATTCCGTCATCTGTCCGTGCATCTGTGCGCCCTGCTAAAATATGTACGTTCCTAGATGATTTCCGATATGAAATCTGGAGTGGTCGGCCTGGAGCGGGAAGTGGCCCGCATGACATCTGAGTTGGAACAAAAGAGAGGGGCATTGAATCATATGGAGACGGTAAGTAAACTATACTTTAGAGTGAGAATAATTGTTTATCTTTTCAGAGATTAGGAGATGCTAACCCACACATTTATTCGTATTATAAACAGGTTTGCGAATTCTTATGTCATTGCACCAATTGTCCATGTACTCACAATTGTCTCAGATGATCGCCACTATAATAGCAGAAATGATTGAGTTGACGAAAATGATCACTGACAAAACAACGGAATTGGACGAGAAGAGAGTGCTGCTATCGTCCTTCCAAAAGGTGCGGCGATGTCTCCATTCCAAGAAAAGATGACAACACCACTTTTATCTCCTCTCTACGTGAAAATCGAGTCAGGCGATGAAGTTTCCTTTTCAGCACTATGGTTCCCAAGTACCACAAAAGAGTGAAGAAAGTCGAATTGCAGAAATGGTGAGTGTGAAATGATATTGATAGCTTCATAAAAATTAGAGCATTGAGCTTGTATTACAGTTATATTACATTTTATATAGGGGGGGTGACATTTGAGCAACGGACATTTGAGCAACGGGTAATAACTCAGCTAGGAGTGAGCCTAGAGCTATGGGAGTGGCACCATTGTGATCAGCATCAGGTAATTGAGATTTCATAATTAATTAATATCTCATTAATTATGCTAATTAATTAATTAATTACGAAATCTATTTTTTTCTGATGCTGGTGACAATGGTACCACTCCCATAGCGCTAGGCTCACTCCTTGGTGAGTTATGGCTCGTTGCTCAAATGTCGGTTGCTCAAGTGTCCGTTGCTCAAATGTCGGTTGCTCAAATGTCACCCCCCCTTTATATATTAGTTCACAATTCTAATAATCGTTATGTGCTGTGAGATAGATAGTGAGATAGACATCAAATCAAAATGATTCAGCAGTCTCCTCAGTCAACGCCGCTACAGCAGCCGAAGCAGAAATCAGTGGCGAGTGTTCAGCCCCTAGTCGGCGGACAACCAATTCATGCACAAGAGGTAACCGCATGCGAGCATGCGTTGTGTCTTCGACACATCTTCTTCGGGTCAATTATAACGTAGTTCGCTTTGTTTAACACGCAAACAGTGAAGATTGTTGACGGCATTTATGAGAGTATTCGTTGTGTGCAATTGAAGTATGCCATCCATTCATATTGCAGCAGCAGCAAGCGCAGCATCTGCAGCAGACTGTGCAGCATATGCAGCTGCGACCGCCACCACTGCTGCCTCGGACAAAGAGAAGCGACGATCGGCCGATTGTCGCACCAAAACCGTCTCTATTGTTCCGAGTTGAAAATGGAGAGGTGAACACATACTAGGTCACATTTGAAATTGAACCGAACGTTCTTTTGTTCTGCAACAAGTTATCACTGAATAATATAATGCATCTCTGCTCAGATAACTCCGATCGATGGCGTCAATCCATTCACGCTCCTTGATCCTGTCATATCGCAGTCGAAAAAATGTGAGGCAATAATGCCAAAAATTACCACAGAGGCCACAGAAAGCTGAATGGAGCATACAAATGTTATCTTCCAGTGAGCGGTGACGTCTCTCTGCTTTCCGCCCAGCTTCATAACGAATTCCTAACTACAGAAAAGGAAACGTTTAACAGTCTCACTCGATCGTTCGGCAAATTCACAGCGGTGAGTCAGTTCAGCTGTAAAAACAAAACAAAAAAGTGAGTCTCTAGCACGTCAATTGCAGATTCCACCATGTAATTTGTGCAATCGTAATCCGAATTCAACAAACGTCTTCATCGATCACATAACCGGCAAACTGCATGTTAGCAATGTGAGTTCACTATCTTATTCCAATTTAGACAGGTATCACCAGAGATTGCAAGAAAACCCCCGTTGGCTAATAACTTTCAAAAACATAATTCTGATTTCGAGAATTCCATCAATCCGGCTCCCAGGTCGCAGAACCGGTTTTTTAGTGATTTTCCAAAGCCGGAATCGGCATAACTTTGTTCAAAATGTAGCTAAAGCTGTTCTTGGGCTCAAAATGATTACAAAAATATGACTAATATTCTTTTCTGCTTTAAATGTTTTTTAAATCATATTTTTCTTTTGATTTGTCGCATTTAATTTGAAAGCAGAATATGAAAGAGAAAGTCGATTTTTAGAAACAACCATTTCATCCTCATTCGTGTGAACATTTAATTTGTTAAAACGCTAGCGCGGTTTAGTCTAATGAGTTTCATAATTTTTTTTCACTATCAACGAAAATTTTGAAAATCGTATTTTATCTGCTATATATAGTTTGAAAATTTTATCAGTGACTATGCAAATAATCATTAAGAATATGCCAACATTGTTCAGGAGAATCATTAATAATAATCATAATTAATTTTCGAGACGTCTAAAATGTCCATCTATGAAAATCTATTTTATGCATGCATTTTTTAAAAAAAAAAATTTTTTGCTCGTCATTTTGAGTACCTTGAACTATTTCTTCTGAACGGAATTTTGTGTTTTGGCATTTTCTAATTATTTGGAAATATAGTGACAGAGAAATTTTTCAAACTTTTTACAGCAGATAAAATACTTTTTCAAAATTTTCGCAGACAGTGAAAGTTCATTATAAAACTCATTAGACTGAACCGTGTTAACGTTTTAACAAATTAAATGTTCACACGAATGAACTTGAAGCCTATAATCGCTTGGAACGAAGAGGTTGTTCCAAAAAATCGTAGATTTTTGAGTTTCAATGGGATTTTTCGGGTCTTAGGGCTCCCCTTTTTCAATGTTTTTTTAAAAACATTTTTATATAACTAATATCGACTTTCTCTTTTATATTCCGCTTTCAAATTCTGTGAAAAATCAAGCAAAAAATAAGATTTTTTTGATTATAACTTTTTTTTTTGTTTTTTCGCCCAGATCTTTTTTTAGCTTTTGCACTGAAAGTAGCCAACATAAAAAAAAATTGCCATATTTTTGCAATCATTTTGAGCGGCTTTGTAGTTACATTTTGAACAAAAAAAGTCACGTCGATCCCGGCTTTGGAGCCGGAAATCGCTAAAAGCCGGTTCTGCGACCTGGGACCCGGATTGATGGAATTCTCATCCCCAGGGTACTTTCACAAAAAAAGTTTGATCGAATCCAGAAATATATTTTTGAAAGTTGTTCCCGGCATCATGCAATCTCTCGTGATACCTGTCTTAATACTACCTGAGCAAGGCAGTGAGTCACGACTATGCTTCTTTAGATGGAAAAAATCAACGCATCGTACTGCGCGGATGCGTACAACTTCTGGATGCAAGTAATCCGGTTCTCGAGGAAAGATGGAGGGCAGATAATGCTGAAACAAACAATGGAGGTGAAAGAAGTGCATCTGTTCAGCATGTCGAGGATCCCGTGTGGGGATCCTTGCGGTAGATGGTGTGTAGACTCAGATGAGACGGTGGTTCAGATTACGTTGGTTTATCCACAACAATAGGTAGCAGAATGATAGCAGAATAGACGACTGATAACTGTTTCTCCTTGAATCACGGAACTTGCGGACTCGGTGAGCTGTGGAAACGGTTGGTTTCACAGCTCGACAGAGGATAAGATCAATGTATAAAAACCCGGTAATCAAATCAGTGTATGCGCGACCCCCGACCTTTCATAATCTCACGTTGTTATGCTATACTCGTTTCTCCGCGTTCCCATTGAACACGCAAAAAGTTCAGTGGGGGTTTCAAGGTAGACAATGAAAGGGGCTCGACCGAGCGACCCTCCGAAGGGGACGGTAACAAGCAGACAGAGAGAACAGGGGAAATCGAGAGTGTCGCTAGAGATAGAGACAGCCGGTTAAGATGGGGCAGAGAGAGTAGAGAGATGAGGGGGAATGAGACAAGGGAAGCTTCTAGACGTGATGAATCAGCAGATAATCGATAGAGAGAAGGGGTAATAATAGACAAGATCGAACAACTAACGCGAATGGAATCTAGATTACAATAATGAAACAATCTAACGAAAAGGGCGTTGTTGCTCAACCCTTTCTTAGGTCGAGTCCTCGACACAGCATGTGATGGTATGACAGTGTGCTCAGCAAGTTGCTAAAACTCCATCTGAATCATGTGTACTGTCTTCTGGGTGATGGATATGCATATTTCAATAATATATTTAACAGCATCCTCGTATTCGCTACTCGGCCGATAAGATTCGTAGATTGAGAGAAGCTACAGTGAATCCATCCTTCTTCAAACCTTCTTTCTTCTGTCCCGATGCCTTCAAACTTTCGAAAGTCGCAAATTCAAATGTGCTCGATTCCGTTGCAAGGATCTGTCAAGCAGGAGAACGTCAGGTAAACATTACTTTGGAAATCACTTCAGGTGGTGAAACGGATATATATTAAACGTATGTACTCATACATGTACACAACATCGTCCTCGTGTTGACATATTTGACGAGATGCAGTTTGCAGATCGAGAGACCTTCAGTTGAACTCATCGGTCCCCTCGCTCTCCTCGCTCCGTGTGACAAGGAAGAGAAGAAACGTCAGTATCTTCCCCCCAATCAAATCTAATCCATGATACATATCAATGAAACACTGGCGAAAAGTATATTCTTCGCATCTAGATGTAGCGAATTAATAAATCCAATATAACTGGTGTTACTCTTTTTTCTACATCATGTTCCTCTTTCCATTCACTCATTTCAGTGCCGGGGAACGTGGAAAAGCAACTGACGCAATTGTGGCGTGCTTACAAAAAGTGCAACAGGCCTGCTTTGTTTGTGGCAACAGCGGACACCGTGCGCGAGTGTCGCCCGGATTTTGATCACTTCTATAACAATGCGGTTAGTTTTCAAGCAAGTTTGATTCCTAAAGAAGTAATATTCCTAACACGCGATATCTCTGTGTTTTATGGGCATTTTTGTGAACCATATGAGCAACCATATCTCGCTTTAAATACTAGGGTAGAATTTCGGTCACATCGAAATGTGCTGTGGCGAGCGTCCTCTACATCACTGTGTTGACAGTCTTTGTGACCAACACTTCGTGGTCATTTACCCTACTAAATCTGCAGCCCGTCAAGTGTGTCATGTGCCTCGAGCCGGTCGGATCAGCTAATTCTCTTATCGAACACGTCACTTCCCCAGGCCATATCAATCAGGTATGCAGTTCTTGCTTGATGTATACGTATTCCATATTCCGTACTATTGAAGATTCTCGAACTCGAAACGGGAGTATCTGCCGAGGCCTTCAACTTCTGGCTAGAAGCCATTCGAGCTGCTCCTTCCCTTTATTATACCGAAGAGAAGGTAAGTAGGTGTATTCAAACTATTCGGGTGTCCCAAAAGTTCTGTCACAAAATTTCAACAAGAAGATTTTTCGTTATAACTTAAACAGGTGTAAACGGTCAGTGATCAAGGTAGTTACCGATGATACTAGTGACCTCCTCCTATCGATCGCGCAGAACCATGAAACTCTTACTTTAGATAGACTGGTTCTGGAGTCAAACCAAAATTGACAGTCAGCGTTTAGAAAGGTCCGATTAGATAATTCCTTTGCGGAGCAAATGGCCGCAATGGTTTCGAAACAGTGATAGTTGATGGCACTGGTATAGAAAGTATATAGCGGTATAGTTAGTGACCCTGCTTTGGATTGCCCTTCTTTTTCTAAATCAATTGCGAAAAATGAGGTCTTTGCCGATCGATCATTATTTCAATTTCTTCTTATCTTATGAGACCAAGAAGGACTCCGACGACGACCTCTTGCAGTTGGGTAGATAAGAGGTCGTCGGTGATGTTGGTGCTATGACGAAGGAGCTCTACGTAGATGGGGCCATGAATGGAGGAGAAGAATCTAATCAATTCATGATTTTTCTGAACTTTTTTCTTTGAGACGGGCTATTACTTCTCTCTTGCACGCAATCGATCCAGTCTCATGTTAGTGTTGTCGTGCATGACCCAATTCATATCCATATCGATTACCTTTCTGGCTCATCATCTTTAGACAGTCGAATAATCCCTGGAATATTATAACACGTTTCTTTTCCGTGATAGCCAAAAGTCGCGATTTATGGCATTTTGTAGCTTCGGGCTCTTCCAGTTCTGTTAGGCGATTTTATGCAGGGTGGATATGGGAGTATGAGTGACTGACTCTACCAGAAGGGCATTAGTTTTGAGATTGCTTGCCTGTGCAATAAGAACGCAGGGTCGGTTTCGAGAGGTGAGGGATAGAGTGGGGTCTGATTTCGCGGCTGTGGCATCCGAAAGCGAACACCAAATGCCAACACTAACAGAGTCGTATATTAGGGGCCGCCACTAGTTTCGATAGCACCAGTTATTCATTGGTTTCCATGTGTTTTTTACCAGTGAGAACTTACTAGAGCAAAATCGATAAAAAGTAGGGGTAGAATTGATGTAAAAACTAGGACAGTGAAGCAGTTGACTAGCACTGAGACGTGTATGATTACTGAGTAGACAATGTACCAAAGCCATTATGTCATCATGGTTATTGATCGATAACAATATAATTTTCTATACAACCATGAAAATAGGCTTTGTGACAGAACTTTTGAGACACCCTGGTATGTACATTGGAATAGATTGAAGATTATCTTTTTAACTAAATGAGCACATGAGGTTTGCGCAAAAATACAACGAATATGAGCATTTTACATTTTTAGAGGAAGGATTCTACCTCTGTGCCGCCTCGGAAGTTGTTCCGTTTCGAGGATGAACAGGTACAGAATATAAGATGAAAAATTGAGCTATTTGATATAAGTTGAAAACGCAAAAAAAAGAGATTAGTTGAACTTTACAGGTATCTCCAATTGAAGGCGTCGATCCATTCACTCTTCTCGACCCGATTAACAGTGCATCGAACAAAAGTGAGCATTATCACCAGGGCTGGGATCCGTAAAATCCGTAAAATCTGCTACAACTTTTTGTTTTGACGTATTTGGCCAAACATTTGTGTATGTATTAGTGGCTATCCTGAATGCGGTTGAAAATATTTCCGTAAGAGGTCTGTGATTTACATTGTAGAGAAGATATTGTAATATTTTACGGATTTTTTTACGGATTTTACGGATCCGTAAAATCGTGAATAACTTTCCAACCGTTGATGATAGATAACACTTTCGGGGTATCAATCGATTTGTATTCACGAAATACAAACGATTTAATCAAAAGAAATAATCAGAAACGCGTATTCGGAAAGATATGGACACCCGAAATTATTTTACGCCCAGCCCTGATTATCACTGTTTTCCCCACTTTCAAAAAAACATTTATAATTTCTTTTATTTATATTTTTGCCGTGATTCAATCGCTTATTTATAGAAAAATATATCTATTTTTAATGGCAATTAATGCAGTGAAAGGCGACGTGGCAAAGCTCGCCGAGGATCTAAATGATCTCTACCTCGTGCGTGGAGTGCATTGTCTGCCCAAGATCACGCACAGCTTCTCTGGCCGTAAAGAGGTGTACTTGATTAAGCGTTCTTTAAATAAATATATTGCATTTAATAGACTGTTCCATTATTCATGTTTTTATTTTGATAAATAAACCAATAAAGGTCGATCATAGAATTTTCACCAGCATGACAGTAATGATGCAAAATCAATATTTTTGCAGCCTCGAGTATGTAGACTGTGCAATTGTGAAGTCGCTTCTCTATTCTCCGTTCTCATCCTTCACGTTACCGGTGATGAACACATTGCAAATGTGAGCCATTTCACGCCCACTGAAGCTAATAATATGTTTATTTTGTAATGTAGTATTCAAAAAATGCGTACTCTCATTTCGTACTCAATGGACAGACTAGCGAAACATAATATCACGTTTCAATTTTTTTTAAAAACGTTCTAAGATTAGTTTAGATTATTTTATAGATGAAGAAGAAGGGAGTCAACTTCTGCGCTGATGCGTATACCTTCTGGCAGCAAGTCATTGAATTCTCAATTAAACTTGAAGAAGAAAAAGATTTCATTACGTATGTTCGCTGAACATATTCACAATCATAACAAAAGTTTATTCAATGCATGTTTTGCCTACTCGCAATTTTGAATCTAGTTTGTCTTTGTATGACGGTTGTATTGCATATCGGAAGTAAATGATTATGCATTTCACGTTGTATTTTCTGTCTACTTTTGTAATAAATGATGGAATAAATGGATCAATACGTAATTTTCAAACGTACTCACTCATTCTCCTGTATTCGATTACATCAGAGAATGCATGCAGATACCGGCGTGAAATTCTTTTGGAGAATTGATTGATTCTGTGAGTCAGCGGCGCCGACACATGGAACAGCAGATAAGTGTGTTAAGGGAGAGGAGAAGAGAAGGATAGAAAGAGAGAGAGAAAAGAAAGTGGGAGATGAAAAGAGAGAAAAAGAGAGTGATGGGTGAGCTGATAGGAGCGACGAGAGTACCTGCCTTGGATGTATTATAACGCCCTCCATTGAACTTCTTGGTCTATTTTCCTCTCTATAACTTCGTAGTTTCCTCACCATTATTATATTTACAACTTTGCCCTTTCCCTCTTCTTTCTGAAATTTCACGTAGTATCAATTGATTTCTAATCACCCAAGTTTGAAGGACATCTGCTCGCTAGCGCTCGAAGGTCACTAACTCAAGAGCTGCGCATGAAACGAAGCTTCTATATATACCACTGTTTTCCAGTGAACTATGGTAGAATATTTAAAACAATTTATTAATTATTTCATCGATTGATGTATTACCTTCTAATTTGCATAATTAGTAGATTACACATTTCTTCGTACTGAAAGATATATTATTTTTAAATTCACCTACCAAATGATTTACTGATTCAGCATCAAATACAACGAACACCTCATCTTTTTAAAAAAGTATCTGGAAACCCCGCAAGTCAAAGCAAGGGAACTGAGTCGAAGTAAGTAACGTTTTATTTGATATTTAAGGCTTAAACTTAGCACAAAAAAAGATAAAATTTAGCAAAAAAATAAGTTAATCTTTTTAGAAAGAAAAATCAACCAGTAAAATATTGCAGAATTTTGTCAGGTTTCTCAAGGAGTTCGTAAATCTCAAACTCATCGGAGAAGGAGCTTTTGGGTGTGTTTTCAATGCAGAAAATGTTCTCGATGAATGGAATTATGCTGTCAAGAGAATCACCCTCCGCAACAAGTGAGTTAAAGGCTTCTGTGCAAAGATCAATATTATGATTAGACCACTGCTCACTATTAGATGAAGGAAGAACAGTAGCCTAGACCCCAAAATATTAAAAAAAAAGAAAATATTTAGGACGGACAAGGAAGTGTTCAATGCATTGAGAGAAGTTCGAGTAATGGCTCAATTCGATCATCCCGGAATCGTTCGTTACAATAGCACTTGGATAGAAACGCCAACACAGGAAGATATACAGGTAGTACAATTCACGATTATTCAATTTAAAAACAACTTACATATGTGATCATTACAGCGACTGAACGACAGGGAATCGCTTCTGTTCGGACCTTCAAAACAGGTACTCACATTTCATTTTCAGCAAATACGAAAGAAATCAAATTATATAGTGATAAAGTTGTATTCTCGCACTGCATTTCTCTTCAAATCTTTTTCATTCATTTATTCCAGATGCACACAGTAATGGGAAACACGTTTTTCATCTACATTCAAATGCAGGTATATTTCATCAAACAACTTCATTTTTTTCCAACTTCGAACACATACAATAATACATGGCATTAATAGCTATGGTATATTTGGCATGCATATTTCAACGTAAAAACGTGTATATTTTTGAGCTGTGTAAATACTCACTCGAGCACTGGTTGGAGCGAAATCAACTGAGTCGAGAAGCCTCCAAGATGAAGCATTGGTTCACGCAAATAGTGTCCGCAGTCGAATACATTCATGGACGGGGAGTTATTCACAGGGATCTCAAGGCTAGCTATGCCGTATGCTTTGTCACATTTTGGTGTACTAATTTTAGCCGAGTAATATTCTTTTCGTTGAAGAAGATCGTCTCAAGATTTGCGATCTCGGAATAGCCACAGAGAGAAGCGAATGCGATCCAGCCAAAAGGAGTTAGTGCTTCTATTTTTGGGTTTGGCAAACACCTGCAGAGAGCGAGAGCTCTCTTACATGCGCGTTTCTAGAGAAATCAACCATCTTGATAATCTTGAATGTAAGAAAGTCGAGTTCACATGAGAGACAAGTGCTAGTTAATTGCACCTCAGTGTATAATTACGGTAACGAATGGTAACGGCAAGTTACAGTTGAATTAGACGACGAAAGTGAGCTGAATGATGTGCCCGACCGGACCTTCAACATTGGCACAGCACTGTACATGAGTCCAGAGCAGGTTCGCATGAACTCATCTTTAATTTATCGTTTATACTTTAGATGACATGGGACTACAATAATAAAGTTGACATTTTCTCGCTTGGACTAATCTTTGCAGAAATGTGTCTTCCTATGGCAGGAAAAGTGCGAAGTGAGGTATGCTGATTCACAGTTTTATTATTGCAATCTTCATAGCTGGAGTGCTTTCTAGGTTTTCAGCGACTTCAAATCCGGAAAATGTAACAAAGTGCTACTACCTCTTCCATCTGAAATGGTGATAGATTGCATCTTTCGTATCGATCCTATGAATAATTTCAGATCGCTTTCTTACAATGGTTAACACAGTTAGACATCACATTGCGTCCGACTAGTACGGAGATAATGCAATATTTCGCAAGGTAAATAACGAAACCCTTCTTGAGCAAATATTCCGAAGTAATTTTAAATTGCTGGTCTGTAATTGAATATGATTACAAGTTTTAATAAGTTTAAATTATAGTAGGTATAACTGATTTGCTCCCTTAAGTACGAATTTATTTTTCGATCGAAAAGGTTTCACGAATATTTTAGAAGAAAGGAGGATGTTCGGGTGTCCGATTCAAGGACGACGAAGCAAAAATTTGAAAAATTGAAGATAAGAGACAAAAAGCTGAAGGTAAAGTCGAAGAAGAACAATTTATAGGGGTAAATTTGTGTTTTTTTCAGAAGATTTCCGATACCATAACTGACAAGGAAGTCGAAGAAAAAACTATTGCGAGTGAAGCTTTCCAATTTCCCGACACAAAGAACTGGCTGGAAATGTCGTTGGAAAAGGTGATTTGCTTTTTGAGTGCTACAAGTTGAAGAATTGGCAAAAGCAAGCAGAAACGTGGTAATTTTATATGGTTTTATTACACACACATTAGGATATAAACTTTCAAAATCTAGATACGGAAATGACTTGATTGCAGTATCACAAAACGAATCCGACTGAAGTCGCTCCAGCAGGCGTGAGTTGTCTAATAATTGTGAAAAAATGAATCCTTAGTCTTTCATATTTTTAATATTATAAATTCGCCAAAGAAATAAACAGGTTATTGTTTCAGTTGATTCATGAAATAAGAGCTGAGTTGGTCCAAATGGAGAAAAAAATGGCAAAGGAGCTGCACGATAAGCGACGCATGCTGGCTGCATTAGAGAAGGTATACTGTTTTTTTTTGTTATGGTGGCATCGGAAATCCATTTTCCCGTATGGAATGGATTGCTGAAATACAATTACTCTGAAAATCTATCATCTACAAAAGGTCTTTATGCATGAATTACAAAGTCACGTTTTGCCACATATTTGATAATTGCAGTACAGTGTGTCGAGTTGAAATGCCAATGCAAACCTTCCTGGATCCGAAACATGTGAGTTTTTAGCAAGATTATTCACAACTTATAATTGAAATATGCAGCATATTTTTTAAGATAATATCAGATGAGCAAGACATCCAAAATAATGAATTAAAAACTAATTTACAGGTCACCCTAATCTGCCGTGACTGCAAATTCATGAATCCACGCGGATTCTGACCGTACTTAAGCATCTAGCCACGCGCACACTGTTGTTAATTGGAAATTAGCTAAATGGAGAAAGTTCTCTTTTTCTGTTCTCCCATATTGATCGATCAGTGCTTTCACTATTTTGTTTCGTCTTTTACCTTTTTCTACGGGCTGCACGATGGAGAGGTCGCATAAATATGTTTCACTCTGTAAATTATATCATGTTTCAGAACGGGATGGCAATTTGGATAAATTTGTAAACAAAAAGTATATTTCCAATCATTTGTACAATCAATCTCACAATGTCTATTGTTCAACTTTCTTCTGCAAAACACAATGACTCTTCTTCTCCTTTTTGCCACTCGCCCCTTCTCCTCCTTTCATTTCGCCCCTTCCCAATGTCTGAGAGTGGTCGAGACCCGGCCAGTGACGCCACGCTCAAGGTAAACTTCCTAGAACGGACGGTTATGGTAGCTGAAAAGTACTGTGTTTACCGTAACCAATAAATCAATATTCAGGCCGTCAAGGAAGCGTCGTATGAGCTGGACAACATTGTAGCTCGCATCAAGAAAGAGGGCAGAGAGGTCGGATCATCTTGTATCTTCATATCTTGATTGATCTTTGATCTTTGCAGGTGAGAAAGGCGATTCAGTCAAGAGTGACCTCGGACGAGTCAATTCGATCGGACAGTGGCAAGGAAAAGAGGAAAGAGAAGGAGGTCGGGAGATCTACCTGTGTCTACAGTATACCTAACCGAGAGAATTCAAAGCATACTGTACCTACCGTTGCCGTATTGATTAGAAAGATACCTATTAGTTACTATACTACCGTAGCACGGCGTTCTGGGCAAAATTCCACAGTGTATTCATGGTGAGACCATCGCCCACTTACAAGCTATTTTCGCACTCTCGAACTATCCGCCTCAATTGGCATATATATACTCGCTAGAACGCCGTGCGTAGCAGCTACAGCACCTTGGTGATTGTATAGCGATGATGCAATCTCAGGACCGCGCGGTCATCCGCATGCGCTGCGTCACCTCCTCGCTGCAGAACGATGGCGAGACCGTCTACACCAGGACTAAGAGGGTACGGTAGAGTGATTACAGTATGACGGGTTACTGTAGATCAGCGAGGAAATACGGTAGAGCAGACCCTGTAAGTTCGGTTGTCCGAGCACTCACTATTCCCGGCAACCGCTGTAGGGATCGTGGTGAGGGTAAAATGACTACTTATTAGCACGATTCAGGCTTGGCACATTGCCAGTTCTAAACATCTTGGCAAGATATTGTGGGTATACGGTACGACAAATTCTTTCAGAAGGCAGTGCTTCGCCCTGATATGGAAGAGTGCCGACTGCGCAGTGATCCCAACAAGGAGTGCAACGTGCAACTGAGAGTGAGGATTGCATAGTGATGACGACATCCATATGAAATTATCTAATTTCAGGTCAAAGTAAGTCACTCGGATGATCCTGACTGGACGCACATGACGATTCTCGTGATGGATCAGAACGAGAAAGTGAGTTGGGCGAGATGCCAGAATATTTTGGCGCGTTGCCAAAAATGCGCACGATGCGTTCTCGCTACAGTTGCTGGTCGTGCTGGATCTCGAGTGTCGCGGGGAGGAGGCGCGCTGCGTGCGCATCAACGGCATAGAAGCGACGCCCGATAGAGCATGGTGAGAGGATACGGTAGGATTACGGTGTATCTATCCTGTGTTATGATACAATGTAGGGAAGTCATGGATACTGTGAGAGTGGTGAACGGAAGGTTGCCGTACTCTAAATTGATGGAGCATGGTGATGCGGTAGGAGTACGGTGTAGCGTACGAAAATTATGGATACTGCATGATTGCGGTAAAGCTGACATACTGTAGGAGTGATGTACGGTGGTTATCGTAATCTAGAATGATGATTATTTTACAGATTGCATGTGGTCGAAGAACGAGCTTCGCTGTCTCACTCCCCCCCCTCCACTCCTCATTCACTCCCCTTTCCCATTCAGTAGACGAGACAGGATACGCGAATAAACGGTGTACAAATGCCGACGAGATCGAATTGGGCACAGAAAGGAACAGAGCCTCTTTGATTGAATGCATAATTATTTAAACGTTGAAAGTGTAGTTTGACTTCCTCTAGCTCTCTATCTCACTTGGGATCAAATTTGGCATACAGTCCTGGTTGTTTCCCCAATGAAAACTTTCCGGCCCGGCCGGGCCCGGACGGGCCCAAGTGGACCCACGCAATTTGTGGCGCGAATAGAGATAAATTCGAGACAAACTCTGTGCAGTCAAAGAATTCAGGTCATTCGTCATCGGTAAGTGTCAACATAAATTTAAATAACTATTTTTTAGTTATTTTAAATTCATTAGAAAATTTCGTTCTATGAAAAATCAGTTCGTGGTTAATGCAAAAGTCCAAGAGTTACTGAAATATTTTGCGTCAACCTCTATCGAAAGTCATTTCCTTGCAATCATTTCTTTCAACGAACTGAAACGTTCGTTTTTCACGTTTTTCAACGAACTGAAACGAACTGAAACGAAACGAAACGAAACTGAAACTTTCAACGAAAAGCAAATAATTTAATTTTCAATCAATAAAATTCGATGACCAATGACTTGAGCTCGTTCACTGCACAGAGTTTGTCTCGAATTTCCCTCTACTCGAGCTACAAATTACGTGGATCCACTTTGGCCCGTCCGGGCCTGGCCGGGCCGGGAAGTTTTCATTGGGGAATCAACCAGGACTGTAACAAGAGATTTCTTTGATTTGAATTTCTAACGAAGAGCTCAGTGTATGATTTTTCTGGATGGATAGACGAAGAGAACTGAGGCGGATGTACTTTGAGGGAGGCACAACACAGACATGTTTACTTGTTTTCCGTCAAATGAGCCACTCAGACATCAAACACCTCAATCTCCCTTCCCCACCCTTTTACTGCATTCATCCCTCTCCGCAGAGATGACCAGAGAGCACACCTGTGCTTAAGTGAGCATAAACTCGAACACTAGAATATAAACTACGAGTGTGTGCGAGAATTAGCAAAGGAGGTTGGCCATTCGATTCCCTCCCCGAAAACGCATGTCGCTAGACGCGAGCACATAGCAGGCACAAAAACGGCGCAATTTGTTATAGAGACTGTTATTCATATAAGTAAACGCAAAGTAAACCTGCGAGAAATATAAGTAGTCAATAAAATTCAGTGTCCTACACAAAAAAAATTTTTTTTCACTATTAGGGTTGCTTCGATGTTGAGTTTCCAAATGGTTATACTGTGTAATGACAATGCTTGTGTGATACACTCTTCAGTTTTTTTCTTTGTTCCTTTTCACTTACAAAATGCACTGGTGTTCACCAGTTTAATTTCATGTGCTAGTAAGATGATTGACTTGGATGATGATGATGATGATGAAGATGATGATCAACTTGGGAACAACGAGAGATTTGCCCAAAACCTGATACCAACTTGGAATTCAACATTAGGGTTTACACACCGGTGATAGAGGGATAATTGTGATGGCTTAGGTTTACCTATGGCTCGTTGATCTGATAAACATTTCATCACATTACTCTATGAAAGTGACTGAAACTTCTGTGGTTCTGAGTGGTCTTATTTGTGCTGAGAAAGCAGACAGAATGCACATATTTCTGCCTGCGTCTTTCGATCTCTCGCATAGAGACTCGGGGAGATGAATAGAGCGCCAGACAACGAGAGTGCACGTGTCCGAGTATAAAAGAGCGTCTGCTCAAAGAGGGCGCATTTTACTCAACACCCTCTCTCCCTCCCTCATTTCCTCTCTCACTATGTTTTCCAAATTTGTGCTTTCACTTTGGATTCGAACTTTTTTCAGGGAAAACATGCCCCATTACAAGCTGACCTACTTCGACCTGCGTGGCCGGTTTGTCCTTTGATTATCACGTAGCGACCGAGGGTGCATTCCAATTCCAAATCCAATAAAACCTCATCCAAGTCCAAAATGCAAAATCGATAATCTTTCTAGTGGTGAGCCAATTCGCATGATGTTCGCCATTGCCGGCGTTCCTCTGGAAGATCATCGCATCAAAATGGAGGAATGGGGACCTGACTTTGCAAAGAGTACGTTCGTAAACGTTAGCCTCTCCGCCCGATCTCCCTATTTTCTTTTTTTGTATAATCAATTAGATTATATTCACAAATGTAGGCTAACTTAATTGTTTTGTAAATATATCTTTATCATAATTTCGTTATTTCAGCCACTCCCTTCGCTGCTCTTCCGATGATCGAAATCGACGGAGTCAAAATCGCCCAGACAGTCGCCATTCTTAGATATATCGCCAGAGAGAAGGGTGAGATACTTGCTTCCTTAGTTACTTAGTAGATCCATCTTCAGCGGACCGGACTGTTTGGATACTGTAGATACAATTACTGTAGGGGAAGAAAGCAATAGTAAGTATAGTAAAGCTCTCCGTTTCATTTGCTAGGTATTTGAATTTCGTGCTCGTTTGCGTGATTGCAATGTATTCCGTTTTTGTGAGAAGAAGTCTGAAGTACTATTGAGTAAGGGTGCGTTGGATGTGCACACTTTGTGTGCGAATACGTTGGTATCGGTGAGAGAAACGCTTTCACGAAGCCTCTCCGTTATGCGCGCATACGTGAATCTTATTTTTAACTCTTTCCGTCATAATCTGTTGCTACTCATTTATGGATTGATCTCTGTTCTCACTCATCTTAAGGCTTCGCCGGATCTGATAATCTCTCCGCAGCTTTGGCTGATTCTCTGGCGGATCAGTACTCTGATTTCATCAATGCTTTCGTTCCTTGGCACATTGTCAACGCGGGATATGCACCTGGAGATAAGGTGAGTAATTACATTAAAAAGATTCAAAATCATCGCGGTGTACAAATAAACTTCATTAATAAAATGAATTGTGTTGCTATCACACGGTTTAAAATCCTTACTCAATCGCTTTTCCCAAATGTATGCGTTTTTAAACAAAAATAATACCTTTGCTGTGGGGCACTGAAAAAAAAGAATACCGATTGTTCGATCAAAATAGATTAATGAAAATAAACGTATTTCTATATACAGGACGCTCTTTATAAATCGGCATATATGCCCGCTCGTGCCAAGCACTTCCCATTCTTCGAGGAAGCACTCAGGAAGGTATGTTTCACCTGCATATCATACAATTATTTTTGTAGAGAGAGGCAATTATTCGCATTTTTATTTTTCTTTAGAAACTTCTGCTAAATATTAAATATTTTAAAAATATTTAAGGGTATGAGTGCGAGGGAGAAGTTCGAAGACAACTTAGATATGGTCGAACGTTTGACCCATATGACTTCGGACTTGTTTAAATAAAAAAGAACAAAAATCTTCCTCTTGCAGTCAACCACCGGTTGGATCGCGAACACTCCCGAACTCACTCATGCTGATGTATTCATTGCATCGGGAATCGAGATGCTTCTGAGGTAAGAAAAGAAGCATTGACTACCGTATTCTATTTTCAAAGTCAATCGACATCTGAAGTATCAACGAATTGATTCTTTCATTTCAGTCTCGACCCCAACGCTGACAAACTCTTCGAGGGATTCCCTCTGTTCGAGGCCCACTACAAGAAGGTACGGAAATCATGATGCGGAGAGAATTTATCACGGAAAATTAAGTATATTTTAATTTAAGTTCTTCGCACATCCTAAACTGCAGAAATACCTCGAGGAACGACCTGATGCGAAATATTAAAAGAATTAATTACCATAATAATTATGTATTTTCTGAATTTGGCAATAAAATCATTTTACACAGCACACAATGTTTGGCAATGAATGCATACATTTGAGAGTAATATTATGCTGTAGATTCCTTCCAATCTTCACTAATTTTTCGTCCCTTCAGAAATGAACGATGAAACATTGCACTGATATGACCTGCATATCGTATGAGATAGTCAGCGTTGATAAATCGGTTTATCGTAGCAGAATATATTTTCCATTGGAATGGGGAGAACAGATGCGTTTTTTTAAAAATTTTTATAAGAATGTAGATATATTATGCGTCGCTTGTGTCAGCCAATCATGATTAAAATAACTCCTTCAACACGATTGAGCAACATTATGAACGGTGCCATTGAAGATCCGGAAGATTATTCATAATCACAACAATTCATAACACGCTTCATCATTGTGTATAATTCACTCCCAAAGACAGCACTATGGTGCCGAAAATGGTGCAGTACCAATGCACGGTGCATTCTCGGCGCGTGCACCAAACAGCGCACGAAGAACCGGCGCGCGTCAAAACGTGAGAGTTGTGAACCGCTGTATAATCCCCGCATTTTCGTGCACCGCGGAGAACCGACGGAGCACGAAACTACATCATTCCACTGCCCGGTTAACCTTACAGAAAGGGGTTTGGAGTGAGAGAGCGTGTACAATCGGGAGATACTCTCTCAATTTTACTTTTTCAGGTAATGCGAAGTAGTGTTTGTTTTTTTTAAAAATATATTTCTTTCACTTTGCTCATTTCATCACTTATCAGATCGAGAAAGTAAGAAATCTCGTGCACCGTGTACTGCAAGAGAACGTGCGGCGAGGCAGAGTTCACCGCGTTGCACGGTGCATTCCGGTGCACCTCTCTCGCTTCAATCCAAACTACTTTCTCTCCACCAACTAAACATTTTAGTCATCTGAGATCAGAGGGAGATGTATCTAAAACTACCCACGAGTGCGTGCTAGAATGCGATAATGGGTTGGTATCTCCATTCACTCTCCGCCCTTCCCCGAAAACCCATGTGGCTAGACAAGTGCACATTGTAGGCACTAAAACGACTACACTCTTTCTTATTTGTGATAGAGACTCTCATAGTTTCAATCGCAAGCAAATTAAAAGGACATAAATGAGTCTTCTTTTAATTGAACCCATCGGTTCTGCAGCTTTACATATTATATTTTTTCCATTGGACTTCCAGTTCAAGGAGAATTAGTTTCAACCCGCCTTTCTCAAAGTTGTGATCCATTAGAAACGATGAACATTGAACGCACATCACAGTGTGTACACGATTTGATAAACATATCAACATTTCCTCGCATTACAAAATTGGTTGTAGATGTAGTTTGGTTACACTTTTCGGTGCTGTTAGAAAATACTGCATAGCCCATAGAGAGCTCCAGACAACGAGAGACACATGTGTCTGTGTATAAAAGCCCATTGGCTCAACGAAGAGAGCATTTCTCTGACCCTTCTCTCTCTGCTCTCACCCTTCTCTCTCGTAGTTTACTCTTTTTCCTCCCTGCTTTCAACTTAATAATTACTTAAATCCAGGCAATTGATCACGATGCCCCACTACAAGCTGACCTACTTCGACCTGCGTGGACGGTTAGTCGTACTGCAATCTTTCACTCAAGACACGAATAAATCTTGAAAATCTCTTAAAATGTATCATATTTCTAGTGGTGAGCCGATTCGCATGATGTTTGCCATCGCCGGTATTCCTTTCGAGGATCGCCGTATCGTCTTTGATGAGTGGGCCGACGTCTCTAAGAGTTCGTTCATAATATCAATTACTTTCCCATGCCATTCGTCCTGTTCTCATTTGCAACTATCCGAAACTGATATGAATCCTCTCCCGCATATTGTTCTCCTTTACAATGAACCACCGAATGAAATCGGATACCCTTCCAAATTGATTGATTTTATACTTGCAGCCACTCCCTTCTCTGCTCTCCCAATGATCGAAGTCGACGGAGTCAAAATCGCCCAGACCCTCGCCATCCTCAGATATATCGCCAGGGAGACTGGTGAGATACTCCATTGTTCTTGAGATAATAAAATCACAGTAATCTGTAAGGTGGACTACACTCAATTAAGAAACATCCGCGTTATTTGATCTCGCCCAGATATTACATGTGGAAATAAATTTGATTGCTATCCATCTTCATCAGGATACGCCGGTTCTCACAATCTCTCAGCTGCATTGGCCGACTCTCTGGCTGACCAGTACGCCGACTTTATGAATGCCTTCATGGAGTGGCATATCGTCAATGTGGGATATGCACCTGGAGATAAGGTGAGCGGAATTGCGCACAATAGTAGGTTTCTCATCTATATTACTAAGCAATGAGACAATTTAAATGGAGAATATCCATTCTAACCACAGGCAACAAATACCACTATATTTCTAATGCGCGCCTTCATGTATGTTTCAAGAAACTTTATAGTCGCATTGGAGTACGACTACGCCAATTTTTCCCTCCCGGTTTGAAGTCAAGCAAAACGATAATAATTTACAAAATAAACATAACCTTATCTACAGGACGCTCTGTACAAGTCGAAGTTCGTGCCCGCTCGTGCCAAGCACTTCCCATTCTTCGAGGAGGCACTCAAAAAGGTATTTATTTTGCTTAATAGATAAAAGTTATCTTTTCCAATTTTTCAATTCGGTTAGAAAGAATTTACTCACACTGTGATAGGCATTCGGTAGCATCCATAGCTTTGTTTTCAGTCAACCACCGGTTGGTTCGCGAACACTCCCGAACTCACTCATGCTGATGTACTCATCGGAGCATTACTCGAGGTTCTCAAGAGGTACGATAGTCAAATTTTTATCATTTACCGTACCCAGCTGGCAAAAAAAATTAAAAAAGCAACAATCCCGAATGTATCTGGCCAATAGTTATTCAAATGTAAAAAATAGCAACACTCCCGAATGTATCTGGCCAATATATATTCAAATGTATTTCAGTGTGGACCCCAATACTGCCACGATCTTTGATGGATTCCCCTTGATAGAGGCGTTCTACAAGAAGGTACTGATATTATAGACGACGTAGTATCAATTAAACACAGGTTTAATTTACCATATAAAGACACAAATGAAAAAAAAAATTATATGAAAAATCTGCTTTAAATAATGTGTATTTTTTCAGTTCTTCGCCCATCCCAAGCTACAGAAACACCTCGAGGAACGACCAGATGCCATATATTAGTACAGTCGTGTATTTTACTGTAATAAAAAATATTCTCTCTATAGATATATAAATGAAATGGCCTTTCTTCACATTCTACTATAAATATATAATACACAATACTTCAGAGTTACGATAGAGATAAAAAATATGACGATGCAAGCCCAATTTAATAAAAAAAAACATCAGAATATGTTACAAGGGACGATTGCACTGGGGAGATATTGGGTCTCACCCGGAAACTCTAAATCCACTATACGGTCGTCCCTTGGTTGCACGATAACTCTTTACTGCGGTAGAGGAACTGTTTAATGAAGATGAAAAAAAATAAAATTACTGTTTCAAATATTCAAAAAAAGAAAAGCATTTATATTTATCTTTTTTGCAATTATCATTCGTGCAGATTATCATTCGTGCAGATTATCAATCGTTTACGATCTACATGAAGTTACACTCACGCCGTATACACTATAAACAGAGCCAAAATTTCCTCTCACCACGAAATAGATTATAAAGGTGGATTGAGTACACTCTGCGTTGGGCGTCTCTTCTTCTCGCTTGCTATCTCACCTAAAAAATGGAAAATATCGTGTGCTTGGTAGAGGGCGCCAGACAACGAGAGCACACGTGTCTGTGTATAAAAGAGCGTTGGATCAGCGAAGCGAGCATTACTCTGACCCTCCCTCTCCATAACTTCTATTCATTTTTGCTTGTCGTTTTCCACTCAACCCATCGTTCTAACTGAAATTGGTCCAGGAAGAAACAACAAGATGCCCGAGTACAAGCTGACCTACTTCGACCTGCGTGGACGGTTTGTTTCTTCAATTAGCATCTATCTACTGCCCTGGATCCAGCAATATAATACAAGCACATCTACAAAATTACCAATTTCGTTACTTATGATACTATTTAAACAATTAAATAATGTTAGACTTAAAGAATTTAGGAAAAAAACAATATCTATTCAGCGCTGAGCCCATTCGCATGCTGTTCGCCATCGCTGGCCTTCCTCTGGAAGATCGCCGCGTTACAATGGAAGAGTGGGCTGACGTTTCCAAGAGTACGTTTGTAAACGTTTCTCCCCTCATTCTTTTTCCCGCACTCGTATGAATCATCGATTGCAGTGATTCTTCTTTTTTTTCTCTTTAAAATGCGTTGAAGGAATACTCCAATGAAAGGGAAACAATATTTTCTAAACAAATTGGGGAAAACATATTTGCCCATTTCAGCCACTCCCTTCGCTGCTCTCCCAATGCTCGAAGTCGACGGCTTCAAGATTGCCCAGACAAAAGCCATTCTAAGATACATTGCCAGAGAGACGGGTGAGATGTTGTTGAACTGACAATGAGAAAGCAAGATATTCATGCATTTCGGCTCAAGGTGGTAGCATTACCGGCTCCAATACAAACAACAAAAATATGTGTAATTCTCGGGAAGAACTTTGAAATGTCCTGTGTATCGAATGTGTACAGTTTGTGGGTGGCTAGGTTTGTTTCGTTGAGAGCACTGCATTCTCAATCTCTCTCTCTCTCTCTCTCGATTGAGTGCATTTTCACGAACCGCATTATTTGCTCTCAACCTATGATCTTTTGAAACACTTTCCTTCAGGAGTATGATGTTTGATCTCTCTCTCTTTCAGGTTACGCCGGTTCTGACAATCTCTCTGCTGCGTACGCTGATTCTCTGGCCGATCAGTTCGCTGATTTCATCACCGCCTTTGTTCCCTGGCACATTGTCAACGTCGGTTACGCGCCCGGCGACAAGGCGAGTGACGATCATAGGAATATTTATTTTTAGAAGTTGAATTAAATGCATTGCCATTTCTTTGTTTGCTCAAAAATG
The DNA here is from genome assembly GCA_036245785.1 of Pristionchus fissidentatus. NCBI lineage: Eukaryota > Metazoa > Nematoda > Chromadorea > Rhabditida > Neodiplogasteridae > Pristionchus > Pristionchus fissidentatus. The sequence goes on from BTSY01000002.1 coordinate 22,318,454, forward strand.
TGGTATCTCGTAGGTTTCTTCGTTTCTCCTGTGACGAAGATGAAGAAAATGAAGATTGGTTTACACTTCGGAGAAAAATATTCGTCATATACTGGGACATGAATTAATTTTGTGAATACAGGATGCTCTATACGAGTCGACATATGTTCCCGCTCGTGCTAAGAACTTCCCATTCTTTGAGGAGGCACTCAAGAAGGTATTTATCACGTTCACTGCTTAACGAAACCCCTCGTATTATTGTATTGGTTTCGTAAATAGATGCGTTCAGAATTTTGTTGAACTCTAGAGTGAAAACATCTCGACGTAAAACGAGTCCATCGAAAATGAAGAATGCGTCGCCATGCGACGGCGCCTGTGAGTATGTGACCACGACGTGTTCACGGGATGTCCAGTGTGTATAGAAGTATGGAAGCCTCCCTGAGGATGCCCCTGAGGATGCACTAGATCTTAATATCAAGCCACTTTGCACACGTTCATTTTACACTATTCCAGTCAACGACCGGCTGGATCGCCAACACTCCCGAACTCACCTATGCTGATGTGATGATCGGAGCACTGCTCGAGATGCTCAAAACGTAAAAGAAAATTACTCAATTATCGTACCCATTTCGCAAAAAAATGTTTTTACGTATCTACCTATAACCACGGAAATTTCAGGGTGGACCCGAAGGCTGACGCGCTCTTTGATGGATTCCCTCTGATCGAGGCGTTCTACAAGAAGGTACGCTATGGATACGATAATCCGCTTCCTAGAATTGATTTTTTTTCCTAGAATCCAACAGAGCGTAATACATTTTTTAATGCCATTGATTACAATTTTTTTATGAAAAGCACGTTAGAGATTTAATAAAAATAATTCAGTTCTTCGCTCATCCCAAGCTTCAGAAGTACCTCGAGGAACGACCTGACGCCAAGTATTGAACTACTTATTGCAGGGATTATTGTCTCACGTAATTTGATAATAAAGTCGTATTTTATCTCATCGCAATCCAATATAAAAACAGATCTGCTCTCGATCGGTATCAAGTTCCTCGTCCGTCCTTTCCTCAGCTTGCCTTTTGTTCTTTTCGTTTTTTTTCGATACAAATAAATACTCGCCATAAGCCACGTGCGAATCGTGCTGGTGAATGTACAAGTTACTCGCCTCAATCATCAAAACTACCATTCCCCTATCATTATCCCTCTAGGAACGAATTCGTTAACGGATCAGCACCATTTTTAAAAGATTTATCGAATCAAACATCGAAAATAGAACATCATAAACCACATCACGAAGAAATCAGCATGCATGCTAACCATCGGCCCGCGTAGTATGGATAAGCGGTTTTGATTCTGAACATCATAAAGTTCCTATCATAAGTTCTGTCCTAATAGCTCGCGTCGGGTCGTCCCTCAAGGTACTTTTGTAGTTTGGGATGGGCGAAGAACTGAAATAGAAGTCGCCGTTTTATGTTTATATTATTTTAAGAGTAAGTTAGTAATATTCTCTGGGTTTAACACTTCTGTGTATTTATTTACAGAGGAACACTTGGTTAGACTGTACCCATACCTACCTTCTTGTAGTGTGCCTCGAGCAGGGGGAATCCCTCGAAGAGCTTGTCGGCGTTGGGGTCCACTCTGTAATTTTGTAACGGAAGATTCATAAATACGATCATTATCTTTGCATTATCTATCAAAGTGAACACTGTAATTGTCACTCGTCATTAATTCTAACCTCGTAAGCCATTCCATCCCAGATGCAATGAAGACGTCGGCATGAGTGAGTTCGGGAGTGTTGGCGAACCAGTCAGTAGTGGACTGAATAATCAGTGGTAAATTAAAGTAATGGAGACGGTGAGTCGTACCTTCTTTAGTGCCTCCTCGAAAAATGGAAAGTGCTTGGCACGAGCGGGAACATATGTCGACTCGTATAGAGCGTCCTGCATATGCGTATAGAGCGTTATAATATGGAGTTTAAAAATAAGTAACTATTTGGCAGTAATTGAAATTATTCATTTTGAAATGCTAAATGAACTCGGTGACAGATACATTAATTGTCAAATGCGAATACCAAGCAAATATATAGATTTTTGACTAGCTCATGCTGACCATACATCACTGATCATCCTTATCGCTCCTTGCTACCAGCCTTCTCACCTTATCTCCGGGAATAAATCCGGCGTTAACCATGTTCCAGGGCACGAAAGCCATGGTAAAATCAGCGAATTGGTCGGCCAGGGAATCAGCCAAAGCAGCGGAGAGATTGTCAGGGCCAGCGAAGCCTGCACAAAAAAAAAGAAATCAAAGAACAAATGAGTAGACGAGAGAGGAAATATAATACATAAACTATTTTTTAAAGATTTTTTCACCGTTCTCTCTTGCGATATATCTGAGGATGGCGAGGGTCTGGGCGATCTTGACTCCATCGACTTCGAGCATTGGAAGAGCAGAGAAGGGAGTGGCTGAAATGGGCAAATATGTTTTCCCCAATTTGTTTAGAAAATATTGGCTGCAAGTAATGAATTTATCCACGGAATACACTGAACAGCACACACAAATAATATAGAAGAAGAAAACGGGGAACCAATTTTACTTCAAAATCGAGTGGGTTCGTTCCTCAATGAAATCAAAAAAAGGAATTTTGATTGAAAAAAAATAAAAAAAGTTTAAAAACACACTCTTGGACACCTCCGCCCACTCTTGAAATTCGATACGATGATCCTCGAGAGGAACCCCAGCAATGGCGAACATCATACGAATCGGCTCACCGCTAGAAAGAACATCAATGTTGAAAGATATTTTCTCTTTTGCTTGAGTTATGAGAAAAAATTGTTTAACTCACCGCGCGCGGAGTGGGAAGTAGGTCAGTTTATAGTGGGGCATTGTGAGTAGATTGGTTCCTGAAAACTATGAAATTATGTGAATTTCGAAAATTTTAATGTACAAACGCGAAGGCGCAATCGTAATATGAAAAATCTGTGGAACTATGCAGCTCTCAGAATAGATTGAATGGGAGGACGGATCTCTCTCCTCTCTGATAGCGCACTCTTTCATTCCAAGCTACATTGTCTCGCCTCCAATTCCTTATCGCTCCCCGCTTCCGAGATAGTGAGCAGAAGACACATATTAGGCCTCTCACGTAAGGCACGGGACAAGTCTGGTACATTCAAAAAAATCGTGTTGTTTTTTTCTTAAGAATATCGAAGCACTTCTGAAACACTATCGAAAAAAGCATTAATTATAATTTTAGCATTTTTTGCTGCTGCAGCAGGCGGCTGCAAAGTTTCAGACGTTATACTTGAACCCGGTGGAAAATGGCTTCAAAATGCTTCAATTTCAATGAATTTTTTTTCTGGGCATCTGTTGGTATGTTCTTAAAATACCCTGAGTAATTTTGCGATAGCTCATTTTTGAAATTCTGAGCAGTTTTTCACTAATAACTTTTATATATGAAAACATTCACACCCAATTTTTTGATATGTTGTAGCCCTTTAAATTATCTATCGAAGTTATGTTTAGCATATTTCGTGAATCGTGAGTCCTGGATGTGTTTCACCCGAAAAACCGCTGAAAACAACAATAGCGTCGCATGGCACACAGACAGTCAGCGTTGTTGACTTATTGTAAGGGCATCGGAGAGGCCTGGGTTCGAGTCCCAGACCCGGAAAAATTTTTGCAAATTTTTCAGTTCTTCTCGGGTATAATTTGACATGTTATATTACGTATTTATTACGTTTCTATGCGCGCTGCAGCTGCTGCTTTCGTACACAGAGCGCGAACTCTCTAAGAGAACCGTTCTCTAGTCCAACTCTCTAAGAGAAGTATTCTCTAAGAGGAGAGTGATTCTCTCAAATATAAGAGAGTCGGTATCTAAGAAACTTGGATTCTCTTGAATATAAGAGAGTTGAGTTCTCTAAGAGAACTCCATTGAAGGAGAAGCGGTGGACTATCATTCTTATGCACAAAGTGTGCCCTTTTAAGTTTGATAAATTTTCTATATTTTCTATGTTTTGTGTTATCATTTCTATTTCCCTATATCAGATGGTCTTGCGGTGTCCCTTCAAGAATTGTAGTGACGAGTTCGACAGTGAAAAAGAAAGGACAAGTCATATCAAAAAGGATCACGTGGGTGATAATGAATCGGTAAGAAAACTCTCAAAGTGTGAATGTAGAAAGATATATCTTATTTAGGAAGAAATAGTCTGCAAAGAGTGTCCGTACGGGTTTGCACTCAAGAATCTGAGGACGTATCGAGCTCACTACTTGAAGAAACACGAGGACGTTGTAATTGGAGGTATCGTATTTATTATCGAAAAGAAATTATATCTATATGTTACATAGCCCACGCACTATAGGTAAGTATTGTGCAAAGACTCAATTCAATTGCCATTGCTCATATAACACGCGTATGTCAGTCGAAAGCAACTAATTGGGTAATTTTTAAAAATTCCTTTCTTGTTATTGACCTGATGCAATTATTTGCAGCTTACTCTCAATTCCACCTCTCCCTCTCTGCATGCTCTCGATGCTTTAGAAGAACCTCAACCTGAAGACACTCTAGATCGAAAAGTTTGTTTCTCCTTAATAATTGTATTGATACTATTTAACTATTTTACAAACTATAGGTGTACCCACAAACTATGGGAGTGGAAAATTTTCTCGAATTAATTGCCTCATAGGAAATGGAGTATGTCAATCGTTAAGCAGCAGCCTCGACCTTTGGGTTTAATTTTTTTTAAATTCTTATGCAATTACTTGTAGCGATCGATTGATTCGACTCCCTTCTCTCTCAATTCAGTCATTTCTTCTGAGAATCTTCCGTCGGATGAAAATAGCGATACAAGCGACAAGGTTTGTTTTGCGTTAATGGGTTCCCCAGCAGTTTATACAATTTATTATCACCGATACCTAAATAATGAGTTTCCACCCCATTCAGTTTGCATCACGAAAACGTGCCGGTTCCTGCTATGGATACTACATTGACTATCGGGGTGTAAGTGCTCAATAGCTCCACGTCCCTATCTACTAATCCTTCAGGTGAAGCAGCTAGTTTGGCTCAATGAGGACTTGAGTGCCATCACTCTCGACAAAGTGATCGGCACTGGCCAGGACAAGAAGTCCATAGGAGATGCGATTCTAGATGGTTCCCTTCTTCTTCGTGACACCGAATGTAATTCGTTTGTCCGAAGACTATACAAGCATCTCAAGGAGAACTCAAACAAGTTTACCTCTTTCTGTTTTTCTATTTTCATTTCCCATTTCAGGCGAAACGATCCATCCACTTTAGAGATGCGAGCATTCATTTTTCACATACTATATGAGAACAAGTCCATTTCCAAGGTATCATTATGTGTATAATATTAAATTTATTTTTTTATTGACAGGACTCTCTATACGACTGCAAGGGCAAGGTATACCGGAGAATGTGCAACATTAAGCTGTCTGATGCTGCTGATGGAATCATCCCTAACAGGGGAGTGAAGAGAAGGAAGGTTGTTGACCTACCAACGTGAGATTATCTTTCCCTGCTTTCATTACTATTTACGACTCAGTGATCAAGCTGCTCTGAGTGAAGAAGAGTGTCGAGAGGCCCTGAGGGAACTTTATTCGATGCAGTAAGGAACGACTGGATACGACAAACTAGTCAAAGATACGAGGTGCGCTCTTTTTTGTTTTCCCCAAATAGTTAACAGTAGCTTGACTCAGAAACTTTCGCCTCCGTTTCTCTCGCTCATCTTCTCCTTCCTCCATATTGACACAATTTCCGGTGCTATCAAAGGATACATCCATCGTGAGTTGGAATGCCTTTGTCCATGCCGGAATGGACATTATACATTTACTTAAGGTAATCGAGGACTTTCGAACTTCGATGCTGATTAAAGTCGATTTCCTGAACTTGTGGCCGCTCATAACTAATCGAGCAATCGCCCTGTACAATTCTCTATTCAAAGATTCTTTTGTTGAGAATCTAAGAGTGATGTATGGTGAGTGTTATGTAAAAATAATTTAAACAATTTAATTGAAAATATTCTTCATTTATATCTTGAATTGACTCATTCCAGAGTCAGAAGAAGTCGTTGGAATGTTCATCGTATTGAAGCTTCTCAGCCCAAGACGATCTCATCTCCGAGGAGAAAAGCTGTACCAGTGTTTCCATGTAAGTGTTTGTTTGCTCATTTTGCAATCTGCTAACAAACTTCGTACAATCAATGTGCCTCAGTGTAACGCTATGTTATCGTGTTAATTATCTGTAATTGTTGATAACACTTGTTTTAACGCTCTGATATTATAATCTATTAACATTTATATAACCAATCACTGCAGGAAGCGGCCAATGCAGAAGAAGCACTTGCAATGAGGGATACCGAGAAATACCCTGCTGTATTCGTCTTCGGAGCGCACATTTCTTTCTACTGTGCAATCGAAAGCCATGAGATTCCTGTGGGAAAATCCTTCGCTCAATCCCTTCTTCTCCTCATTTCCCTCCACTACGCCTTTAACCTTACTTTCTGTCCAGACATTCGCGATTTCTGGTCGTTCTTAGAGTACAGTCTGGAAATTAAGCCGTCATCTGTTTCACAAAAAGCAAAAGAATTGTATGCTACTCTCTCTGCTTAGACATTCAACTTGTGATTCTTGTCTTGTCTCATGAATCTAGGTTTTTGTCTGAATAATATCCATAGTTAGGAGAGATATATGCATAGTATAGTAATATATTGCAAAAGAGTCATTTTGGCATTATTTGGTCCTCCTGAACTGTACTATTAGATCTCAATTGTTCTTTAGTACGATTGTTATGTGTACCACACCGTTGTCAGTTTGTGAATATCCTCCCCGGTTCTGTCCTATTTCACGCTTCATTTATTACATGCTGCTTTGAAAAAGCGATAAATCTTTTCTCCCGAAATGACCCTCCATTACCCAATCAATTTGAACAATGCAAAACAAATATAACTATAAGAGACGAATCGCGAGAAAATCGACCAGAGCGAGGAACTAGAAAATTTTTGTTTCCGATTTCCCTGTAAAAAGAGTCCAAGGTACTTCCAATTCTGCTCTATTTGATAGCGTTTCCTGTTTTTCGAGATAGGCCATATTTTTCGAGTACGCGAGTACCAAAATGACGGTCCTTCGAGTTTTGCACCCGAGTGTGCTTGGGTAGATATTTAATAACTCGCTTTAAAATTGAGATACGGAGTTCGAATTTTTTGTGATAGATAGAGAAATGGATTCTCCACATTATTAAAATTTTTACGTGATTTTTCAACATATTTTATTTTTACAGTATTTTACGACGCAAAAATTGCAGCAAAAGGTGCAATCGTTAATATCCCTATTTCTCTCTATGCACATTTTGTAGTACCTATATATGTTCAATTTATATCAACTTTTCAGCCAAATCGGTAGATGCGAACAAAATCGGCGCTCGCGTAAGTAAGTTTCAAAAAAACCGAATTTTCAAACCAATAGTCTACAGTACTTAGATCATTTGCGGTCATAATTGATTAAAACACTCCAAAAACATTTTTGAAGCTTTAAGTAGAACAATACTAAGCGATTTGGCAAAGAAAAATTGATTTTCCGGAAATTGGGATCGAAATTTTTCGAATCAATAAATCTCGCTTCCCGGAAGTAGGACATGTGCCGTATTAAATTTAAATGAGAGCATATATTGGTAGGACATGGATAAACTTGCTAGACAAAATCGGCGCAGGTAGAAATTGAGTTATTTCATTTGGCAGTTTCTAGAAAAGTGTTCATCAGACAACTTTGCTTTTTAGAGCTAGTGAATATCTTTTCATAGAAAGACGCCAGAGCCTCAGGAAGAGTGCGTTGAATGACGGGTGCGCGCGCTCTAACACCCCTCGCACTCTCTCATTTCCACGCTCTCTCTCGTCTCGTTCGGGTCCAATTTAGAGAAAAAATTTTCCTGCTATTTCTAAGGTCACTTAGCTTGCAGACGATTAGAAAAACTTATTTTTACCAATATTACCCATTTTAAACAAAAATGGGGTGAACTAGGCGAGAGAGTGCGTGGAAATGAGAGAGTGCGAGGGGTGTTAGAGCGCGCGCACCCGTCATTCAACGCACTCTTCCTGAGGCTCTGGCGTCTTTCTATGAAAAGATATCCACTAGCTCTAAAAAGCAAAGTTGTTCAGCACAGATGGTACAATACTGCTGGCATTTCAGATTGTGTCCAGCTCGTGAATGGATATATGATCTGATGAACACTTTTCTAGAAACTGCCAAATGAAATAACTCAATTTCTACCTGCGCCGATTTTGTCTAGCAAGTTTATCCATGTCCTACCAATATATGCTCTCATTTAAATTTAATACGGCACATGTCCTACTTCCGGGAAGCGAGATTTACTGATTCGAAAAATTTCGATCCCAATTTCCGGAAAATCAATTTTTCTTTGCCAAATCGCTTAGTATTGTTCTACTTAAAGCTTCAAAAATGTTTTTGGAGTGTTTTAATCAATTATGACCGCAAATGATCTATTTTGAAGTACTGTAGACTATTGGATTGAAAATTCGGTTTTTTTTAAACTTACTTACGCGAGCGCCGATTTTGTTCGCATCTACCGATTTGGCTGAAAAGTTGATATAAATTGAACATTTATAGGTACTACAAAATGTGCATAGAGAGAAATAGGGATATTATCGATTGCACCTTTTGCTGTAATTTTTGCGTCGTAAAATACTGTACAAATAAAATATGTTGAAAAATCACGTAAAAATTTTAATAATGTGGAGAATCCATTTTTCTATCTATCACAAAAAATTAGAACTCCGTATCTCAATTTTAAAGCGAGTTATTAAATATCTACCCAAGCACACTCGGGTGCAAAACTCGAAGGACCGTCATTTTGGTACTCGCGTACTCGAAAAATAAGGCCTATCTGAAAAATGGGAAACGCTATCAAATAGAGCAGAATTGGAAGTACCTTGGACTCTTTTTACAGGGAAATCGGAAACAAAAATTTTCTAGTTCCGCATACCCCTCTCAAATGGTCGATTTTCTCGCGATTCCTCTCATAAGAGAGTTGAACTCTCTTAAATATAAGAGACTCAACTCTCTTATATATAAGATCCAGTTTACATGAGTGTCACATGTCAGAGAACGACTCTCTTATATTTAAGAGAGTTCGCGCGCTGTGTAAAGACTCGGAGTGGAGAGAGAGGCGAACCATATTTATGATATTCAGGAGAAACAAATTCATGGAATACAATTAGGATCAGAAAGGGAACAAAACAACAATTATATATATATATAGAAAATGTTCGATAAAGAAACCTACATACAGTCCGGTTCGGTCCCCCTGTACACACGGGAATCCCCGGGAATCCCCTGGAGTCCCGCGGAGTCCCGGGGATTCCCCTTCAGTCCCCTCGTCCGGTTTCTTTGAGTTGCACATCGAATTTTAGAAAATCTGAACGTTTGACATGTCTGTGCACTTCAGAGACTACATTCCCGAACAATTTATGTCATTTAAATAACGAAAATGCAATTTTTAAAATTGCTGACATTTGGCAATCATGAGTCTGACATAGAGCAAATTCGGGTGTACTGTAAGAAAAATCGTCAATCTGCGACGGACGGCATGTCCATCCGCCATCCTTATTTACACCTCTTTACTTTTATCACTTTCTCGTTGCATTGCCGATGTTTTCATTGCTTTATCGTGTATTATCGTGCTTTCGGCGTTAGTGCGCGCTCAGACGACGTCTGTAGCGAAAAATTCTTAATTTCGCCTTCAAACTATCGCCATTTTCATCGCCACCGTCTCCGTAATCTATGTCCTCTTTCAGCCGATGGCAGCGCGCATCGCTTCCTCTTCACCTCGGAGTTCGTATCCGAGGGGGACCCGGACAAGATGTGTGACATTATTTCGGACGCTGTCCTCGACGCCCACCTATCCCAGGACCCGAACGCCAAAGTTGCTTGCGGTAAGTCAGAGCCCATGTGGCTGGTTGACTGATGTGGGAACGTGTACTTTTCCGCAATTTTAGAGGCCATCACAAAAACGGGAATGGTTCTGCTGGTTGGAGAGATCACGAGCAAAGCTGTCGTCGACTACCAGAGCCTCGGCAGAAACTCTGTCAAGAAGATCGGATTCGATGATTCCAACAAAGGTATGTTGCTTAATTTTCTCCTGAACCCATTTCCCAGCCGCGTCAGAACTGTGCATTTCAACGTCCGATTGACAATTTTCTGCGTGTTACATCATTGATAAACAGAGGATAGGGCGGGAAGAATATAATTTTGAATTTAATACCCCTTTTAAATTCTCGGCTAGCAATTTTTAGCACTACAGGTATGCCAGCTACGCAGTTGTTTGAATTTCGCGCATTTCCCTGAGATAATTCACGGTGTTCAAGTGGTTTTGATTTATGGGCGGGGTCTTCGTTTTACGCAGATCTGAAATGCGGTGAGAATTACAAAACTCAAAGTGAATTTTGTTCACGATTCGACTACAAGACGTGCAAAGTGCTCGTTGCACTCGAGCAGCAGAGCTCGGTCACTCTGGAGAAGCTCCGTGAGGGACTCATCGAACACGTCATCAAGGTATTCTAATTAACATGTCCCTTTTTGAAATTAAATTTCATGGAAGACCGATGAGAATGTGAATTTAAAATATTTCGGAAAATAGAAGTTGATGTCTTCTACGTGAAATATCCATATGTAAACACCTAATTCCAGAGCGGCATGCCCGCCCACCTGATCGACGAGCAGGCCATCTTCTATCTCAATCCCTGCGGATCTAGGTTAAGCTCAGCATCATCAGAGGAAAACTCGACTGCGCCTCTGCTGGCGGCAAGTAGATCAACACGATAGATACCGTGATGTTTTTTCATAGAATATATTGTTCTTGATATTCTTGTTGATAAAGTGTTTTCGATAGATTTGGTAATGAGGCGATGAATTGAGCAGCGAAACTTTTTAGCTTACCAATTTCTACTAATTTTTGTTGTTGTCATGAATCATTTCTAAATAACGCTTGTTTTAGTGTGCATAATTTTTTGAAGAAAAAAACTTGAATAGTCATGAATAAACTGCTATTATTAGCAAAAGTATAAAGCTGACGTCGTCCGTTAACACACTTGCAATATCATAGCACGTGAAAAAGAGTACCACTGTAATGGACACCACGGAGTGAGGAAGCTTACGACAGCAATGAAACAATACAAATATTGGGGGAAATGAATACATGCGGTATTTAGAGTTGGTGGGTAGATCAAGCCTCCTGTCCGGTCATTCCGTTGTCTTCGCTAGACTTAATCTTGGTGAGAAGCTCGAGCTTGATCTTGAGCTCCTGGGCTGCTCCCATTGTAAATGTCCGTGACCGAAGTGGCCGTTGCGAGCAGTCTGCTCGTAGAGGCCAGGTCCTGCAATTATTTAATTGCCATTATCCCTGATGAATAGACTACGAGAGATAACGATATGCAACCATAAGAATGATCGTCTAAGATTTTTTAGATTTTTTTTACGGTAGAATGTATTACGGTAGACTGCCCGAGGGGTATGCTTCAAAGGGTACACTAATCTCGCTTGTTCACCATTTGAATTCGCGTAAATATATAAATAGAAACATAATTGGAATCAAGAACGCATGATTTCCCTCGCACAATTTCCTATAAACCATCGCTGTTCTAAGGAAAGGGTCGCGAAATTCTTAGCAACCCGTTGCTTCATTCGCAAAGGGTTATGGATCGGTTTATTAACGGAAAATGAAGCAAAGTGAAACGAAGGGTTCTTTATTTCTCGAATTCTATTGATGATTAACGCTCATGAAGATTCCGAGGCGAAATTAGGTGTTTACATATGGATATTTCACGTAGAAGACATCAACTTCTATTTTCCGAAATATTTTAAATTCACATTCTCATCGGTCTTCCATGAAATTTAATTTCAAAAAGGGACATGTTAATTAGAATACCTTGATGACGTGTTCGATGAGTCCCTCACGGAGCTTCTCCAGAGTGACCGAGCTCTGCTGCTCGAGTGCAACGAGCACTTTGCACGTCTTGTAGTCGAATCGTGAACAAAATTCACTTTGAGTTTTGTAATTCTCACCGCATTTCAGATCTGCGTAAAACGAAGACCCCGCCCATAAATCAAAACCACTTGAACACCGTGAATTATCTCAGGGAAATGCGCGAAATTCAAACAACTGCGTAGCTGGCATACCTGTAGTGCTAAAAATTGCTAGCCGAGAATTTAAAAGGGGTATTAAATTCAAAATTATATTCTTCCCGCCCTATCCTCTGTTTATCAATGATGTAACACGCAGAAAATTGTCAATCGGACGTTGAAATGCACAGTTCTGACGCGGCTGGGAAATGGGTTCAGGAGAAAATTAAGCAACATACCTTTGTTGGAATCATCGAATCCGATCTTCTTGACAGAGTTTCTGCCGAGGCTCTGGTAGTCGACGACAGCTTTGCTCGTGATCTCTCCAACCAGCAGAACCATTCCCGTTTTTGTGATGGCCTCTAAAATTGCGGAAAAGTACACGTTCCCACATCAGTCAACCAGCCACATGGGCTCTGACTTACCGCAAGCAACTTTGGCGTTCGGGTCCTGGGATAGGTGGGCGTCGAGGACAGCGTCCGAAATAATGTCACACATCTTGTCCGGGTCCCCCTCGGATACGAACTCCGAGGTGAAGAGGAAGCGATGCGCGCTGCCATCGGCTGAAAGAGGACATAGATTACGGAGACGGTGGCGATGAAAATGGCGATAGTTTGAAGGCGAAATTAAGAATTTTTCGCTACAGACGTCGTCTGAGCGCGCACTAACGCCGAAAGCACGATAATACACGATAAAGCAATGAAAACATCGGCAATGCAACGAGAAAGTGATAAAAGTAAAGAGGTGTAAATAAGGATGGCGGATGGACATGCCGTCCGTCGCAGATTGACGATTTTTCTTACAGTACACCCGAATTTGCTCTATGTCAGACTCATGATTGCCAAATGTCAGCAATTTTAAAAATTGCATTTTCGTTATTTAAATGACATAAATTGTTCGGGAATGTAGTCTCTGAAGTGCACAGACATGTCAAACGTTCAGATTTTCTAAAATTCGATGTGCAACTCAAAGAAACCGGACGAGGGGACTGAAGGGGAATCCCCGGGACTCCGCGGGACTCCAGGGGATTCCCGGGGATTCCCGTGTGTACAGGGGGACCGAACCGGACTGTATTTAAAATCAGCATAGTTATTTGAGATATTCAAAGTGATAGTTAAGTTGTGAATGTCTCATCCTGCTACTCCCTAAGACATTCTCTGATGAAGTCGCCTTCGTCCTCCTCAAGACCTCAGTCACGAATACTTCACCATTCGCACGGATATGAATCAATTCGAGTAAAGCATCAGACTTTCCGAGTCTTTACGACAGCTGCAGCTGCAGCGCGCATAGAAACGTAATAAATACGTAATATAACATGTCAAATTATATCCGAGAAGAACTGAAAAATTTGCAAAAATGTTTTCCGGGTCTGGGACTCGAACCCAGGCCTCTCCGATGCCCTTACAATAAGTCAACAACACTAACTGTCTGTGTGCCATGCGACGCTATTGTTGTTTTCAGCGGTTTTTCGGGTGAAACACATCCAGGACTCACGATTCACGAAATATGCTAAACATAACTTCGATAGATAATTTAAAGGGCTACAACATATCAAAAAATTGGGTGTGAATGTTTTCATATATAAAAGTTATTAGTGAAAAACTGCTCAGAATTTCAAAAATGAGCTATCGCAAAATTACTCAGGGTATTTTAAGAACATACCAACAGATGCCCAGAAAAAAAATTCATTGAAATTGAAGCATTTTGAAGCCATTTTCCACCGGGTTCAAGTATAACGTCTGAAACTTTGCAGCCGCCTGCTGCAGCAGCAAAAAATGCTAAAATTATAATTAATGCTTTTTTCGATAGTGTTTCAGAAGTGCTTCGATATTCTTAAGAAAAAAACAACACGATTTTTTTGAATGTACCACGGAAAATATGAATTGTCCCGTGCCTTACGTGAGAGGCCTGATATTATATTCGTTCTTAATAATTCATTTTTCGAATCCCGTCTTCAAACAAGCAATCTTGAACAACGATTTGGAATAATACATTTATCGGATGCAGCATCGACAAAAAAATCATTATTCTCCTAATATCTGGCCTCCGGCCGCTCCTCGAGGTATTTCTCCAGTTTGGGATGGGCGAAGAACTGAAACAAACGATGAACTACGATTTATTCTTTCAAATAGATTGCCACAAAAAATAGGTTATCTTTTTTTATTCTTTGCCGCTCCAATAATAGCTGTCACACCATTCGCTTGCGCATCAAATTTTAAAAAATCCAAATTGTGATCATTTAAATTATTTTTCCTTAAGAACATCGCTATTATTGGGTGTCTAGCGCTTTCATAGGACTAGGAGTAGCCAACATCTTACCCCAAACGTACCTTCTTGTAGTGGGCCTCGAGCAGGGGGAAACCTTCGAAAAGCTTGTCAGCATTTGGGTCCACTCTGGAATTTAGGAAACTGTGTTTTGATAAATTATTTTTCAGTCTCTATATTCACTTATTTACAGCTTGTACATATTTTAAAATTATTCCAACCTCGTGAGCCATTCAATTCCCGATGCAATGAAGACATCGGCATGAGTGAGTTCGGGAGTGTTGGCGATCCAGCCAGTTGTGGACTGAACATGTAAAGTTAGATAAAGCTCGATTGTAGCATTTATCAACACAATCGAGAGAAAACATAATGACTGAAAGCGTGGAAACCCCAGATCAAAGCGGGATGGTGCGATGATACTTACCTTCTTTAGTGCCTCCTCGAAGAAGGGAAAGTGCTTGGCACGTGCGGGAATGTACGTCGACTCGTACAGAGCGTCCTGTATTTATTTTTATTGGATGCGGAAACAGAAACATCACATAGTATGGTATCTTCAGATATATGCGAACGCTTTGAAACATATACGGAGTTCAAAGTTCAAATAAATTACTGACCTAATTTTTGAAATGGTACCTCGACTTTACTTCCAAGAGATTAGTGAGCAATAGGGTTAGGTTCGGTATCCGTAAAACGGCACTCTCTCTCTCTCCTCTCAGTCCCATTTTACGAATGGGGAGAGGTCAAATCCTTATCACTCGCCGTTTCACGGGAAGAGAGGAGGGGAATGCCGTTTTACGGAAAACGGGCTGTCTTGGAGAGATAACACTCTCTCCTCTTCCCTGTGTAAACACACTCTCTCATCTCTCTGCAAAACAGCCTTTTTCAGTAAAACGGCATTTGACCCCACCCTCTCTCCCCTCTCCCCGTTTTACGATCTAAACAGCCAGAGGGTAAGCGAGGGTGTCCGTAAAGCCGACAACGACACTGAACGGGCAACCCTAGTGAGCATTGCTCACTGACCATTCTTATCACTCCTTCTAACCAACCTTATCACCGGGAACAAATCCGACGTTGACAATGTGCCAGGGAACAAAAGCCATTGTGAAATCGGCATACTGATCAGCCAGAGAATCAGCCAAAGCAGCCGAGAGATTGTCAGGACCGGCGTAACCTGAAGAAAAGTTACATCAAAGTTCAACTAACTCGTAAAAATGAAAATAAGATATCACGGCACTCGCTATTGTAAATCTTGTCGAAAGCAACAGTTTACGAGCGCGCAGTCAACATAGATTAAAAGTTAACCCGATGCTCTCTACGAAAAAAACTGTTCAGTGGTCACTGATCGTATACAAAATTGTGGGAAAGAAATCCAAGTTTGTGTTTCACAAAGCTACCACATAAAAGACTCTCACCAGTCTCTCTCGATATGTATCTGAGGATAGCGAGGGTCTGGGCGATTTTGACTCCATCGACTTCGAGCATTGGGAGAGCAGAGAAGGGAGTGGCTGCAAATTTAGACCTATTGATCGCTGAGCATAGCAGATAAACCTTATCGAACAAAGGAATATGAAATCAAAATTCAGGTAACTTAGAAAGGTGTAGACGGTTGCCACTAGAAGAAAGAAGAAACAAACAATTGGCAAAAGAAGAAAATGATGAAACGCACTCTTGGACACATCCTTCCAATCTTGGAATTCGACACGGTGATCCTCAAGGGGAACCCCAGCAATGGCGAACATCATGCGAATCGGCTCACCGCTAAAAAGAACATCGATTATCAAAAAAAATTGAAATAGATTATCAAAAAAATTGAAATAAAACAAAAATTCACCGGGCGCGGAGGTGGAAGTAGGTCAGCTTGTAGTGGGGCATTGCGATTGAAGACTTTCTGAAGAAAAAAATGATAGTGAACTCATGCGAGTTTCGAGTGAACGAAAAGTAAAAGAACAAACAGAAAAGTGATAGAGGAAAGTATCGAGAGCTTTCAAGAGAAAGAACCAATGCAAAAGAGAGCCAAAGGTAAGGGAAGACGGTCAGAGGAGGGTTCTCTTTCTCCACTGATAGCTCATACTCTTTTATACCCAACAACGTTGTCGCTACTCTAATCTGCTATCATTCCGTGCTTTCGATGTGAGATAGTGAGTAGAATAGAGAGAGAGACACACACCCGTATCGGCTCTTTCTCTCCTCACACAATACAATAATGAAGGCACTCCGCACACATAGACGCATACTGCACGCGGCCAGCTCCAATTTACTAGAGTGCGTTATTCGGGGCGAGTAATCGGCCCATTCATAATTGTGTGAGAAATTTTCTCAACCGTGTATCCCACTTTGATACAGTCTTAACGTTTCTGCATTTGATAACGCTACCACATTTCACCCAACTCGATCCCATGCCCTGTTATCATTCCGTGCCTGCATGGTATTCCTTTCGTGTCTCGTACCTAATTTTGTATGAAAATCAGTCAGACCTCTTGTGCATCAATCCAGGCACGCCTTCGGTTGTCTAGACGTGCCTACTACGTATCTCTTTCTGTCTTCGTGTGTCTAAACAATAATCGAAAGATTGCGACGTCTTATCTAACAATTTCACAATCGTTGGTATGTTCTATATACCATAAGTTATTAGGCTGATACTGTCTGTTTTACGGATTATATGTTTAACAACAACAACATTTATTCCATTGTAAAAATTCAGGCCCACATGTAGAAAAGCTTGCGTCCCTTGTGCCGAACATTCATCCTCGACTTGCCTCCCGTGTACCAGATGTCTGAATTTTATTATTATTTTAAGTTTTAATAAATATTAAATGCAACATATTTTCCAACAACATCGGAAAGAAATGCATTTATCGCGAGCTTTCGGCAAGTACTTCTTATACCTCAAAATTGAAGATAACTTACCGTCACCGGCATAGGGAGAGTATGCCTTCATAGGGATCGTGGCTCCGCAATCCGGCACATTCACCACGTATCCAGCTTGCAGTCCCTTCTGGAAAACCCACTTTCTATTATATTTAATGTTCCATCGTTCGTTACTTTCATACAAATGTCCTTCAGTGTGAATATCTATTCAGAAAAAAAACAGAAGGTGAAAGCGACAAACTCCGTTCATGTCGTGCATGTAACCTGTTCTCTTCTTGAAGAATCCGAGAGGAAAGAATTTGGCTTAAATAAACTAAATTATCATCGGATTTTCCTTTACACCCGAGCTTAAAGCCAATAATGTCTCACCTGAAGGACATGCTGCTTTGGCCGCGGCAAGCGCTTCAGGAGTGGGCGCCACGAGCTTCCCAAGTACCTCTGTATTTAGTGTCCTTTATTTTGCTCCACAAAACAGTCAGCAAAATTTCATTGACTATTTTTAACCCTTTACTTTTTTGTTTGGTAAATCCTCTCGACCTAACAGTCGCAGTACACTCGGGAGTCGAGCAGTAGGCATGGGTGGAAAGTCGAGCGTTGAAGTACGAGTAAGCAGTTGTGAGATAATTAACAGGAACAATCTGAAGTATGAATCTATTTTTTTAAATATCTATTTCACTATTCAGAGAAAGTCAAACATACAAAACATAAGATCAGTCCTTTAAACTAATTATAGGTCTTTTGTCCAATCAATGACTGCTTTCGTACATACCGCCGGAGCTGTAGTCGTAGGAACTCCAGTTGTAGTTGAACCGCCCGTGGTAGTGGAGCCAATTGTGGTAGTCGGCCCTGAGGTGACGAACGACACTAACGAATCAGAATTAATGTGGTACCTGTGGTAGTCGATGTAGGTGCAGTGGTAGTCGATGTAGGTGCAGTGGTAGTCGATGTAGGTGCAGTGGTAGTCGATGTAGGAGCAGCCGTTGTGGTAGTAGGAGGCTCCACTGGTGCTGTACAAGACACCAACTGGGCCAGACCCAGAGCACAGATGATGAGGAACTTCATCGCTTTGTGGTTCGTTTCTTAATCTGGGACCCTTATAAACCATGCCCAGACCGTTAAGCTCGAAATGGAAACGATGGCGAAACATTCATTCAGTGACACAATCAAATGAAATTGTGCATCCGAGGGGCCCGCAATCTGTTCCATGTAACGGAAAGAGATTTGAAAGAGAGATTCATTCATGAAAATGGAATCTGACTGTGATAGACGAGAATGATCCTCCTTCAACGAAAAGTGATTGCATTTTTTTAAAAAATCTGTGATCTTCAACTTCCTTCGGTTGAAATCGCTGTTGCGAAAGTAACATCGAAGCCAGCTCTTCTTTTAGTTGATCAAGAAAATACGAAGAAGATGGCTAACGTTTTCGAATAAGATGGACGCATCGTCTTTACCCAAAATGCTATCGTGTTTTTTAGTATTATCAATCACCAGGAGCAACATATCTATATTCCCCAGGGGGGAGAGTTGTATGTGGCCGGGGGAGGTAACAAACAAAACGCTTATTAAAAGTTTCAACGGTTAGATCATCTGCACATCAGATGAATTCGAATTCCTCAAACAGGGAGATCTCTTCCCTGACTGAATGCATTCTTTCATTCCGTTTCATGGAACAGATTGCCCTCGCTATCCATGCACAATTGGGCGGAATATTTGGAAGCAAACACACTTCGAATTAATGGACAAAGGAGTGTTTATAAGCGCTCCAGAGTTAGGAAAGAATCATCGAGCAATGAAGTTCTTCATCATTTTCTGTGCCATCGGTGTGTTGGCTCAAGTCGGATTTTGCGCCGGACCAGTGGCACCGCCTACCACTACAACAACGGAAGCCTCGACTACCACGACCGAACCGACAACGACCACGACAGAACCATCGACAACCACGACTGGAGCCTCAACTACCACAGGTACCACTTACTCAGAGTTCTTGCGTAGTGCAATATACTCAGCGCCCACAACGACTACCACTGGAGGTTCCACTACCACAGGCGTCTCAACGACTGCTGCTCCCGCTGTTAGTCATTTCTCTATTGGTGTAGTTTGTAGAGAAAATGCATTATCATTCTTTTTTCCAAATATTGTGATCTGATGACTCGGCTCCTTGAGATATTATATGACTTCCGACAGACTGTTCCCTCCGCCTCTCTCACAACTGCCTACTCCTACTTCAACACTCGATATTCCACCCATGCCTTCTGCTCGACTCCCGAGTGCGCCGCGACTGTAAAAGCCGCGAGATTCACCACACAACAGAGTAAGTATCCAGATGCGCGTCATATAAATGTACTTGACGCTCTCTTGGTGTTATAAATATCGAATTCCACTTCAGAGGTGCTCGGTAAGCTGGTTGCTCCCACTCCTGCCGCTCTCGCTGAAGCCAAAGCAGCCTGTCCTTCAGGTGAGAGATAATTCAACTTTAGAGAAGATTATTATTTTTCTGCAGGCGAGTTTCTGCCTCTCGGATTCACCAAGAAAAGACAGGGATACATGCACGACCTGCATGGAGTTAGTTGTTTTTCATTTTTCATTTTTTTGAATATCTTCATATTTTGTTCGTGATCGAAGGCACGAATACGCGTGACAGTAAAGAGATAATAAACTGAGTAATCATAATAAAATAAAACAAATTAATTCAGAGAGGATTGCAAGCAGGATACGTCCCTCTTAAGGCGGAATGTGGTGCCACTATTCCCATCAAGGCTTATTCGCCAGTAGCCGGAGATGGTGGGTCATATTCCCGTGTTATTCACGTAATCTTGATGATGAATGGCAGGACAGTGCAATGAAACTTTTAATAGCAAGTGTGAGCATTTCACGAAAATTTTGTTGTTAAAACATAATCAGGCAAATTAAATCATTCGACTTCAGATATCTGGTATACATACGGGTGGTAAGTCGAAGATGAATGTCCGCCACAATGGACGTATTCTCTTCTACATGTGGAATTGAATTGTAAGATTTCAATGATGAATAAATAACTTCGAAGTGAATTTCCATTCAATAAACAAACAGTTTTATGTAGTGGGACGGACTTTACACATGGCACAAATCATTCGCAATAGGTGAACGTAAAATGTAAATAATAAATAATTCAGTCACTATTAGAATTGTTAAATAATAAATAATTCAGTCACTATTAGAATAGCTAATTGTATGCGGTCACAGTCTATTTAACGATTAAATGCGCGTTTGCAATGGATTGTATCAATAGGCATAGTTATCACGTGGCGAGATGAGGCTGTATGTTGCTGAATGGAAATCTCCGACCGCAGAACATCTACTTAGCACTTCTGCTTACAGTATTCTAATTTACTTCTATTCAATCGACCGAATAAGGAGTCCGTAGGCGTACGCCTTTTGTTGAGTTGCTGGTTGGCATTCTTTCACTGCGGCTGCTCACTGGAACATAAATGAAACTTCATCTTCTGGATCCAATAGATACGTTTCTCTGAAAAACGATGACGGAATGGGGCAGGAGAAACCTCTGCCTTCCATGCACAAATCCTCAGAACAATGCAGAACAGAGTGTAGTTTTTGTGACTAAATTGGCTGCTCCTCGGGTAACCAGCACAGCCAGGATCACCCAATATGTTCTACCGACACCAAACAGTAGATCAACAACTTAATTGTACCTGTATCAGCTATTCGATTTTTTACATTGTTGAGGGTCAAAATGTTATTGCTGTGTGCTCAACCGTGGCAGACGAAACGGCGCGCGAAGTAATTGCCGATTCGACGAATTCGAAAAAACTAAAAAGTGCTGAAACGAAAGGAAAAGTGCGCCTGAGCTTTATAGAAGAAAGAGACGTAGATATATGGAATTATTTTGGCATTATCGGCCACTTAACAAACGATGACTTTCTTGCGGAATGGCACTTGTTCTCTCCCATCCGCGTTCCGTTACACCCTACACTGTATCCGATACACGGAACGAATTACGTCCGTTTTCTGCACAAGATTCACGTATCTTCGAATGTCTTCGAATGGTTGGCCATCAAAGATTCTTCCTCTTGATGGTCAATAACTAGCTGAAAGTGGTTTATAATGGACGAAAAGGCAGGAAAGATTCACGGAGCAATGAAGTTCCTCTTATTTTGCTGTACACTCGCTGTTCTGGCCCAGCTGGGCTCTTGCGCTGAAGTAGCGGAGGAACCAGCTGAACCCACGACTACCACTGTCCCGACTACGACTGCCGCTACCACTACCGTGCCTACCACGACGATTCCAACGACAACCGGTACCACGACGGTACCTACCACGACGGTTCCAGCCACCACAACCGGTACCACGACGGTGCCTACCACGACGGTGCCTACCACGACGGTTCCAACCACAACTGGTACCACGACGGTCCCTACTACGACGGTTCCAACCACGACTGGTACTGCGACAGTGCCTTCCACTACCGGTACCACGACGATCCCTACAACGACGGTTCCTACCACAACCACCGTGATCCAAGCGGGTGTAAGTACACATGCAGTAGCGTGCTTTTAGGGTGTCGAAGCATTCGGTATAGACATTTACAGAAAATTTAATTTTTTTTTTAATTTCAGATTGTCCCAGTTTCTTTTCTGACAACTGCCTATTCATACTTCAACACTCGACTTTCCACCCATGCCTACTGCTCGACTCCCGAGTGCTCTGCGACTGTTAGGTTGAGGGGATTTACCAAACAAAAGAGTAAGGATAAGAAATGAGTCAACGAAATTTAGCTGACTAGTATGTGGTGCTAGAGAATGGATACTAAATACAGAGGTGCTCGGGAAGCTCGTGGCTCCCACTCCTGAAGCGCTTGCAGCCGCCAAAGCAACCTGTCCTACAGGTGAGCCACTGTTGATGTATTTACTCGGATGGTAAGAAAAAATCGATTATTTAGTTTATTTAAGCCAAATTCTTTCCTCTCGGGTTTTTCAAGAAGAGAACAGGATACATGCACGATATGAACGGAGTTTGTCGCTTTCCCCTTCTGTTTTTTTTCTGAATATATATTTTCGCATTGTAGGCCAAGTAACGTGATAATTGCTAGTCAGAATTTATGTCTTGCAATGGTCGTTCTTTGAGTCTACTCGGAAATGAATAGAGTTTACTCAGAACAAAATGGTTGTAGGGCAGGTAACGAACGAGGGAACATTAAATAGAAATTGAGATTTCCAGAAGGGAGTACAAGCTGGTCACGTAGTTAATGTTCCCGATTGCGGAGCCACTATCCCAATCAAGGCATACTCTCCTGTAGCCGGAGACGGTAGGTTTTCTAGATGTTTAGGGTGTTAAAAATAGCCCGAATCTAAAGCATAGCTGAAGATGCATCGTGGACATTGTAAGGAAAAATTGATTTTGCATTTACTGTTTATTCAAAATGAAAATAATAATAAAATGCAGATATCTGGTACACGAGAGGCAAGTCGAGGATGAATGTTCGACACAAGGGACGCAAGCTTTTCTACATGTGGGCTTGAATATCGGCAACGGAATAAATGTTAAAGAAGGAGTAACCTCAAAAATAGAATCTCAAACTGATGGTATTACTCGATTTCTTCTGTGAACGATAACAGAAATCCAAAATTTGAGACCTCTATCTTTTCTCCGAACCGAGATACCGCCCCGCAAAGAAACTACCGTCGCTAAGGGACAATCAGGGTCAAATGCCGAATACGGTAAAGGGGGCGTTCTCACACGTGCGCGAGTAACCAAATCTCTCGGCCAACTTTCTCTCTCCTGTCGAATTTGCGTGCACTCTCTTCCCTTTCTTCCCTTGTCCCCCACAGGGAAGAGGGAGGGGGGAAGAGAGTGCATGCAAACGAGGGATTAGGGAAGGGGATGGACAGATGGAATCACCAAAAGTGTTACTGCGTTTAGCGGCGAACTCAGTTTGCGATGATTATCTTCAACCTTTGCTTACAGTACCCGCTTGTTCGCTAAGAAAATTTCCAGTCGGGAGTCGCGGACATTCGTCCTTCTTTAAAGTTGTTAAACATATAATTCGTAAAGCTGACAGCACCAAAAATATGCTCAATGGTATCTACAATTTGAATATGATTGTGTAATGATTAGACAAGACCGCGCAATCTTTCAATTTCCGCTTATGCATTTGAGGCTAGAAAGAGATAGCAGGCACGTCTAGATATCCAAAGGCGTGCTTGAATAAATTAATTTGAATTGAATTGTAAATTACCAATTTGTTGTCGGTTGACGTTTGATATCGAAATTACCAGGGGGCGTTCTGCAAGGTTTCCTTTCTTTCTCCAACCCTCTCGTCTATCTCGCCGGAAGTTTGTTGCTGGCCGATTCAGTGCGATTATTGAGACCATGAACGACACACAGCTTTCGGTTATTCGAGGTAGCCAACTCATGTATGACTTATCGAATATGCTTCAACCTGATTCTGACGTGCCGTGGATAGATACGACTAGGTTATTTTCCGAATTCAGATGGCTTCCTCGAATCACCGAAAAATATGTTGGGGGAAGTGATGCAGAATGACGTTGCTCTGTCGTTATAGATGATCTCGATCCGCTTTTTTCGTCTGACGTCCAATCTAAATCATCGGAGTTCTTTCGAACGGTCGGCATGTGAGGGAGTCTGACAAGGAATTTCTAGCGCCTCAGCGACAGTACACACACCGTCACAGTCGAAACAAAACTAGTACACTGGACTGATTCGGGTGACAAATTCTCGTGTCAAATTCGGTTCTCCCTCTCTGACTAAATGTAGTTTTGCCTACTGAATTCGGTTTTCTCTTTCCATTGATGGAACAGATTGCTGCCACTGCCGATGCTAAATTGAATGGAATATTTGAAAGCAAACACGCATTAGTGGGCCAGGGATTTCTTATAAGCGGCCCAGAAATCAGTTCCAATCATCAAATTATGCAGTTCTTCATCATTTGCTTTGTCCTCGGTGTTTTGGCTCAATTCGGTTCTTGCGTCGCACCAGTAGAACCGCCTACCACTACTACAACGGAAGCCACGACTACCACGACAGAACCATCGACTACTACAACAGAACCAACAACTACCACGACAGAACCATCGACTACCACAACTGGAGCCTCGACGACTACCACGGGCGTCTCAACGACTACAGCTGCAGCTGTATGTGCTCTCTGAATATGGGTGGTAGCTGGGTGAGAAAAATATAAATCATAGAAAAACTATTATTCAAATTATGAGCTAATTATTCCGCTCCTTGAGAAATTAAATGACTTCCGACAGGACGTTCCTGCCGCCTCTCTCACAACTGCTTATTCGTACTTCAACACTCGATATTCCACCCATGCCTTTTGCTCGACTCCCGAGTGCACTGCGACTGTTAAAGCCGCGGGATTCACCACACAACAGAGTATGCATCCAGATGCCTAAACATCTAAATTTACTTGATGCGCTTGAGACAAATCCGATTCCGTTTCAGAGGTGCTCGGCAAGCTGGTAGCTCCCACTCCTGCCGCTCTCGCAGAAGCCCAAGCAGCCTGTCCTTCAGGTGAGATAGGTAAACTGACGGTTAATGCCGGGATCAAGCAATTATGCGCTTTGGCGGTCGGCTGATAGGACTGCGTGTCACCGCTGTCCGGGCTTCTGGTTCAGAATACAAATAAAAGTTGCTACCATTTTATCCGCCATAGAGGGGATGAAAAGCTTGGTTAATCAGTGCGGGGATCGAACTTATGACCCTTAGAATGGAAAACAGTATCTTACACCATCCGGACTGTTGTTTCGATGAAAAATTGTATTGTTATTCAGGAGAATTTCTGCCTCTCGGATTCACTAAGAAGAGACAGGGATACATGCACGATCTTCATGGAGTCCTCTTTTCTCTTATTTTGTATTTACGAATCCTTAGCTTGCTTGTAACCCATAGCACGAATATACGTGACAGTAAAGAGATTGATAATTGTGAACCCATTTGATTGAGAGAGGAGTGCAAGCCGGATACGTCGTTCTGGAGGCGGAATGTGGTGCAACTATACCAATCAAAGCGTATTCGCCTGTTGTCGGAGATGGTGGGTCAATTTTGTGTCGGGTTATATTGTGTAAATAATAACAAAATTAATTTAAAATGTGAAAATTCAGATATCTGGTACACGGGCGGCACTTCGAAGTTGAATGTTCGCCACAATGGACGTATTCTCTTCTACATGTGGAATTGAAGTGCAAGGGCTCGCTAATGAATAAATATTTTCGAAATGAATTTCCATTCAGCAAACTACATCGTGTGTATACACAGATTAATAGAGTGCGATTTATTTAACTGAACTACATACGGGCAAATCTGTACGAAACGTAGCGAATTGTTGTGGACCAAAATTAGAAGGATACAAAATCCTGTTCATTTACTATCGAAATTGTTGTTTGGATTTCTGCTAAATAGTACCTAATTGATAAAACGTTTTTTTAACTTATACTCTATGGGAATGTCTTTTTTTTCTTTTCAGAAAGTGCAAAACAGAACCATCGAAATCATTCTTGTATCTATTCACCATGGATATCACAGATATTCTGAGAAGGCGTAGGAACACTGGTAGCAAAAACAAATTTATGCAACCGATTTCTATGAAACTTATTATAGTGATGAAAGTAAATATGAGAAATTTTTTTATGAATTTCATTTTTCGAAATTTGCATATTATCGATTTTTTTGATCTACCACTTTGAAGAGTCATATCTCAGTCAGTTCAAAATATTTTTCCACAATATTTTTTTCAAAACTGTAGCGCGAAACGAGATCTACACTTTTCTCAATTAGCACCCTTGTCTATCTTTAATGGTTCCGGAGATACGCGCCGAAATCCGAATTTGCACATACAAAATCATCTTTTCCTCGAAATAATTAGTCAAACTACCTCCGTTTTATTGCAGAATTGGATTCTACGTGTGAATTCACCTATGGTAGCATATTTTATTTATCTCATATCTGGGAATATTTTTCTGTGCCGTTGCTGAGTGCTCGGACTTTACAGTATTTTGGCTGTAACACAAAAACCGTTGACTTTTTGGTCTAGAACGTCATGGAATGATTTATCATGCTCGGAACAATCTTTCGATTGAACACTACTTGGGCCCATGACGACCATTTTGACCTGAGTTATGATCAAAAACGTATTTTGGCGCGCAAAAATGTAAAGTCCGAGCACTCAGCAACGGCACAGAATAATATTCCCAGATATGAGATAAATAAAATATGCTACCATAGGTGAATTCATACGTAGAATCCAATTCTGCAATAAAACGGAGGTAGTTTGACTAATTATTTCGAGGAAAAGATGATTTTGTATGTGCAAATTCGGTTTTCGGCGCGTATCTCCGGAACCATTAAAGATAGACAAGGGTGCTAATTGAGAAAAGTGTAGATCTCGTTTCGCGCTACAGTTTTCAAAAAAATATTGTGGAAAAATATTTTGAACTGACTGAGATATGACTCTTCAAAGTGGTAGATCAAAAAAATCGATAATATGCAAATTTCGAAAAATGAAGTTCATAAAAAAATTTCTCAAATTTACTTTCATCACTATAATAAGTTTCATAGAAATCGGTTCCATAAATTTGTTTTTGCTGCAAAAGGCTCAATTTTTCCTACACCTTCTCAGAATATCTGTGATACAACGAAAAGAATTAGAGAACATTTGCAAGTCAAAACGAAACACCAAACAAAATTAGTAATGGTCTAGTATTGTGAAAAATGATCTAAAACTAATTTGCAAAGATGGAAAATTTGTTTTCGATCTCCTCATTCTCACTCTCTTTTCTTCTCTCGTGCGGTTTCTTCTCTTGAGAATGGTTATCGTCGCTCAACCGGCGAGTGAATTATTTATTTTTGTATTTTATCTTCTATTTTTTCAGATGTACGGCGGGTATGGCGGGTACGGATATGGCTGCGACCCAGGATATGGAATGGGTTATGGTGCGCCATACGGAGGATACTGGTAAGATAGACTGCCTTATTTGTTTTTTGAGAATGTATTTTCTCTGATGGGTATCAACTTATCGTTAGCTAATGGAGACGTTGACACATCTAGACGATTCAGTGTGCAACCCGCGATGAGTAGTGCAATCCCGATCGATCCTTACTCTAGTCCGTACCATGGTGGATACTACGGAAGAGGATATTACAAGTTAGTTGATTAAACTCGTTTAAATTAAATGTTTCCTGCTCAACTAGTGAAAATGGAGAACACAATTTAACATTTGGCAATTTCAAGTACACTGCTTCTGGAACTAGGCGAGATTGAGTCATTCCTATGCAATCATTTAATCTTGCAGCGACGGTTGCTGTGGTCCAGCTTGCTGCGGCTGCTGCATGGCATATTAAGCGTCGATCTTTCAATATCGATCTTTCAACTCCCAAGATCCATTGTGCTCGATTATGTTCTCTCCAAGTGATAAACAATTAAACGTCAGTTGACGAAATTTTTCATGTATCAAGCATAATTTTTTTTTATTTCCGGAGAGATCTTCTTTCGATGCAAAACTAACTCGATTGTTCAGAGAATATTCTGAACGCGTGAGAGTGATAAAAAAGAAGCAATTTATCGACCCAGATCACCACAGATAAAACTTGATCGGATTATTTCTGTCCCATCGACCGGCATACCACGTGTTCCAACCTAGATCTTCCGCGTACATTATGTCTGCAAATTAATAATTAAAATATAACTCTTTTTTCGTTAAATTGTGTTGTAATTATTATGTTTCTTCTACATACCCGCAGACACGGCACATGTGTATTTGTACATGGGAATTGATGCCCTGCAAGCGTTAGCTTCTGTTGCAACCCAACCACCGAAAATGTCACCACTCTGAAAAGTGATTGATTATTCAAAAAAGAAAGAAGGAAAGAAGTTTTCTGAATATTTATTTCAAAGTCTTTTCACATTATCAATCGAAAGACCACTCACTCCAAATGTGTGATGGTATGCGTTTCCTCTTCTTGTAAAGTACAATTTCTTCAGTTTATCGGCAGCTCCGCAAACTTTTTTGAGATCTTCAATTTTGTTTTCTTCCAACGAACGACCGAGAGGACCTGAATTTGATCCCTTTTTCAATAGTTTTCATTTCAGATTTAGCTATTTTTCTTTGCTGTCTGATTATGTTTATCTTTAGGCCGAATCGTCTATTAAGTTATTCGATTGTTTTTCCATTTGTTTACAACACCAAAATGTGCCTACCACTTCCGGCACTTGGACTGTATCCGATCCCATTACTCTGAATCTTCTTGTATCCCGCGGCATCGGCAGAAAACGCGTGCAGAACGAGACCATAGTTGTAGTAGTACCTGGAAGAGTTTGAAATCTAAGGGAAATTCAACTTCTTCATTGTGCACACCTTCTTCCCGGTGGAGAATTTTTCATTCGCCATAAAAATATTTAAATCGCAAATTTAAAAAAAAAAATTTAATCTTACTGACTTCAAGGTGATCAACCACTCGGGGCGCGGAGGAGCATTCTGAAATTGAATTGAGGAAGTTTAAAATGTGTAAACATTGCAAACAGCTTTTCTGTCTACTCTCTTTACTCACTGGCGCTTTCGTCGTGGTTGGTACCGCAGTAGTCGTTGTGGGTGCTGATAATCATGTGTACCACTCTATCAAATGCGCACAATGCAGTACCTGTTGTAGTTGTCGGTTCGGTCGTGGTAGTTGATGGTTCCGTCGTGGTAGTTGTCTGTTCGGTAGTTGTAGTTGTTGCTTCAGTTGTGGTAGTGGTAGGCGGTTCCACTGGTGCGGCGCAAGATCCGACTTGAGCCAACACACCGATGGCACAGCAAATGATGAAGAACTTCATAGCTTGGTGATTAGGTCCTGTCTCTGTGGCGCTTTTATATCAACTAACATTCATTAGTTTGATGTCCACCTTGTGGCAAACCATTCATAAAATTCTGCATCCGATGCGATCGCAATCTGTTCCATGGAAAAGGAGAACATTCATTCGACAATATGAGATTTATCTGTGCAATATTGTATGAAAGCTTTGCCATAATATGAACATCGAATTATTGAACTTTGGATGATTTAAAAGCGCGACTGAGAAGTGAAATAATCACCAAGCTATGAAGTGTTTCATAATTTTCTGTGCCATCGGTGTGTTGGCTCAAGTCGGATTTTGCGCCGGACCAGTGGCACCGCCTACCACTACCACAACTGAAGCAACAACTGAGACTACCGAACAGGAAACATCTGAGACTACCGAACAGGCAACTACCACGACGGAACCATCAACTACCACGACAGAACCGACAACTACAACAGGTACCACATTGTTAGCATTTGGAAGAGTGGTACACATACTTATCAGCACCCACAACGACTACCACGGTACCAACCACGACGAAAGCGCCAGTGAGTAAATGGGAACAACAGAAATTCTTTTTGGAATGTATTTTTTTGGAATCTATAGTCTCTGTAAAAAAAAGTGTTCTTCATATTTGGTTTGCCCATGAACTAATTAACAATTTCAGAACGCTCCTCCGCGTCCCGAATGGCTGATAACGTTGAAGTAAGTCCGAGTGCATATTTTTAAATAATTTGTGATTTAAACATATATTTTATTTTATTGCGAATGCTGGCTTATTCAATTTAGAACAAAATTTTCAAAAATGATCGAGTGGATAGATGGAATATTTCAAAATAAAGAGTATCATCATTCTATTTCTTTTGCAACATTTCCCACCTCGGCTCAAATTTAACTAAATTTCAAACTCTTCCAGGTACTACTACAACTATGGTCTCGTTCTGCACGCGTTTTCTGCCGATGCCGCGGGATACAAGAAGATACAGAGTAATGGGATCGGATACAGTCCGAGTGCCGGAAGTGGTAGGCACATTTTAGTGTTGTAAACAAATGGAAAAACAATCGAATCACTTCCTAGACGATTCGGCCTAAAGATAAACATAATCAGACAGCAAAGAAAAATAGCTAAATCTGAAATGAAAACTATTGAAAAAGGGATCAAATTCAGGTCCTCTCGGTCGTTCGTTGGCAGAAAACAAAATTGAAGATCTAAAAAAAGTTTGCGGAGCTGCCGATAAACTGAAGAAATTGTACTTTACAAGAAAGGGAAATGCATACCATCACACATTTGGAGTGAGTGATCTTTCGATCGATAATGTGAAAAGACTTTGAAATAAATATTCAGAAAACTTCTTTCCTTCTTTATTTTTTGAATAATCAATCACTTTTCAGAGCGGTGACATTTTCGGTGGTTGGGTTGCAACAGAAGCTAACGCTTGCAGGGCATCAATTCCCATGTACAAATACACATGTGCCGTGTCTGCGGGTATGTAGAAGAAAAATAATAATTACGACACAATTTAGCGAAAAAGGAAGGAATATTTTAATTATTAATTTGCAGACATAATGTACGCGGAAGATCTAGGTTGGAACACGTGGTATGCCGGTCGATGGGACAGAAACAATCCGATCAAGTTTTATTTGTGGTGATTTGAGTCGATAAACTGTTTCATATTGCATAGATAGATTGTGCATCATTTCACGGGCCGGTCAACCTTACAAAAAGGCCTTTGGAGTGAGAGAGCGTTTGAAATCGAGAGGGACTCTCTCACTTCAGCATACTCTCTCGCTCTAACCCTGGTCTGTTGGTTTGGAATTATGCGATTGTATATGAGTGTGCACACCTACAACCGCGAACCGAAATTTATTCAGCAGGAATAATTTGCCAATCAAGGCCACACGTAGAAAAGGCGGCGTCCATCGTGGCGAACCTTCTTCTTCGATTGTCCACCGGTATACCAGATATCTGCATATTTGTGATTTACCATTGTTAGCCGCTAATACTGTGCTTGTGGATAGCGTTTCATTGTGGAGTACAAGATGGCCTTTTTGGTTTGTTTCGAAATGATTTTCTTGGTACAAACATAGATAAGATGAGCCATACCGTCTCCGACTATTGGCGAATATGCTCTGATGGAAATGGTGGCGCCGCAGCTTTCCACATTCACTACGTAACCGGCTTGTAGACCACCCTGAAGAAATTACAGTTCTTTGATTATTTATACTCTATTGCTCATATGTGCCATTGTACATCCGGCCGATGCAGAAGTTAGCATTTATTTCGAATTATGCTGTCCAATTTGCATTCGAAAATAAGTCACGAGCAAAATATATGCTGTAAACGATATGTCCCCCGCTTTAAAAAAAAAGCTATTTTCGTCTCCTAAATACATTAGGAAGTGAACAAACTCCGTTAAGATCGTGGACGTATCCTTGTCTACTCTTCTTGAATCCGAGTGGAAGGAATTTAGCTGAATTAAATAAGTTATCAGGTACTTTTTTACTCGATTAAGAATCAACAACCAAACCGAGCGTTTTACAATTTTAAAATAGTACGTTCATGAATTGGACTACTGGTGAGTGTACTCTCTTTTTGTACCTTATTCCACGCATTCACTCATTTGCTCACCGAGATAGAGCAGGGATGGTAGGATGAGGGTTGGACAAAGAAAGGAGGACACCTTGGACCTATTGCTCCTGGCAATTTTTATCTCACCAGTAGGACAAGCGGCTTTGGCTGCTGCTAGAGCCACAGAAGTTGGAGCGACGACCTTGCCCAATACTTCTGCAGTTATTATCGATTTAGTTTACACCACAAACGAGTCAATAAGAATTTGCTTACTCTGATTACTGGTGAATCCTCTAGACTTGACAGTCGTAGTGCAATCGACAGTCGAGCAGTAGGCATGGGTGGAATGGCGCTTATTGAGATACGAGTAGACTGTCGTCAGAAATGAAGCGGGAACTACCTGAATTTTTTTTTAATATAAAGAAGATAATAAAACTTTGTGTGAATTACTATCTATTACATACGTCGACATCCTAAAAGCACGCTACTGGATGTGTACTCACACCGGCAGGCAGGGCCGCATTGAGATTCGTTCCTTGTAGCAGTTGGGGAAGAGAAAGCTTCGCAGGAACCGCCTTGGCAGTAGGCACTGTCGTGGTAGGAACAGTCGTGGTAGGCACTGGAACTTTCGTGGTAGGCACAGGCACCTTCGTTGTAGGTACCGGCATCTTCGTGGTATTCACTGGAACCTTCGTGGTAGGTACCGGCACCTTCGTGGTAGGCACTGGAACCTTCGTAGTAGGTACCGGCACCTTCGTGGTAGGCACCTTCGTGATTGGGACGGCCGTCTTCGGGACAGCGGTATTCGTGGGTACAATTGTCGTAGCAGCTGGTGTCTCCGCTGCTGCCGCACCAGATCCAAGCTGAGCCAGCACACCGAGTGTACAGGAAAATAAGAGGAACTTCATCTTTCCGTGGTTGTTTCCTTCCTTTGCCGTCCCTTATAAGGCACCTTCCGCTAGTTATTGACCATCAAGAGGAAGAGCCTTTGATGGAAAACTATTCAAATGCAATCAAAGTGAATCTTCCACAGAAAACGGACGCAATTCGTTCCGTGTAGCGGATGGGGAAGAAAAGATTTGTTCGGCATGATAGTTATCGTTTGCGTAGGATGCCTTATTCACAACATTCTTTTAATATCTAGATACATCCTACGAGTCTGGACAGGGACCGCTTCAGCAACTATTTCGACGACTGAGTACTCATCGACAGCATGGCGCCTATGTTAATCGGCTCACATGAAATCAATAATCCACAACGGGCAAAACAAATCTTCTACAGTGAATATTCAAATTTGGGTTCACAATGTTTCGGATGATTTGATAACTTTAATATTGTGGACCATAGCTCTACTATAGCAATTATAATTCGTATCTCTACTAATTGGTTTCATGATAATTCGAAGTGCGTAAGTAATTTAGTGAATTTGTTTCTTGCTTTCTTAGATTCCGTTATTTACATATACAATTCTCAATTGTTATCACTTGATCTATTTTTAGGCACTCCGGACGCTTTAGTGGGAACTGTTAGGAAATTGTTCGAGCTTTTGCAACAAGCACGCTAACTACTGGACTCACTAGGCTAATTCTCGTCGGGTACAAACCCCAATGAAGATTGAATCAACAATCTAGGGACCTAGGGATTATTTTATTCCGTA
This sequence comes from Pristionchus fissidentatus, assembly GCA_036245785.1. Taxonomy (NCBI): domain Eukaryota; kingdom Metazoa; phylum Nematoda; class Chromadorea; order Rhabditida; family Neodiplogasteridae; genus Pristionchus; species Pristionchus fissidentatus. The sequence goes on from BTSY01000002.1 coordinate 22,351,769, forward strand.
GTTGTATTATGTCATAGTTGACGGCTGTGATGGCTGAAGTAAGTTCGAAGCAAAGATATGATGGAAGAGGAACGACGATGAGGAGAAGGAGGAAATTGAATCGCATGAGATCGATTATCTAGAATATTGGTTCACCACAGAATAATGCAATGCTGTAATATTGTTACCATTTCAAAGAACCCCGACGACGTCGCGACATCCACGTGGTCATTGGCTTTATTGATTGATCTCGACGATAGTACCTTATAGGTGCGGCTTTTGAGAGCATCACCAACACATTTTACGGTGATCAGAAGTAGCCATTTAAATTCGTGTAGTTTTGTAATCGGAATCAAGCTACAGCAAATATGATGAGTCAGCCCACTACGATTCAACAAAGCGTATGATCTACGAGTGTTATTCAACGCGGCTTTATTCAAAGAGTCGTGGAAAGATCAGTTTCGTTTTGGACGCCGATGTTTCAAGCTGAAAATGATCATACTAGATCAAGAAAATTTCTAATTGTAAAATAAACTTGGATAAGACTTCTTGAAAAACACAAGATACAAAAGATGCGTTTTGGTACTCCACACTGCCATGAATGAGAAATTGTTCCATTCCGCAGTTTTGCAATAGGAGAAATGTTTCTGAAAAGAGGGTCGGAAAAATAAAAAAAAATACAGTTTTATTTGTTTGTATGAATCTGTGCTTTTTTTCCGGCGTTTCTTCCATAAAACAAAAAAAAATAAAGATATTTTTTCAGCATACGCTTTTTCGATCCTGTTGTATAGGAATAATAATTATCAATAATAATCAAATATTCCTATCACTATAAATTATAATCAGTTCATGATTGTCGCCCTACAATAGCTCTTGGCACGCTGCCAACTATTATATTTGAATACCCGCCAAAGCCTGATTCAATCCCTGCCTGCGTATCAGCCTAGTAATTCAATTGTTGCATATCCTAAACTAGGCTAGTCGCTCCGGTTCTCTAATTCTGCTCTTCTCTAATCGATATTCACGTGTTCACGTGACCTTTTGCTAAGTAGATAAAGTAGCGTTTATTCTACTCGACGAACCACAAGGAAGCAGGACCACATACATAACAGTGGCGATCAGGATCTACTCGGACAGCGGTAAGTTTACCTGTGTTTCTTCTTTTCTTGGTTCTTGTTTCTCTTTATTTCGTCACATTTCGTCATTTCTTTGTGGAGGATACCCTCACCTTGGCAGGCCAAGTGTGAGTAGACGGTTATTCTAGTCCGGTGATCGGTACAGGTACCTTTCACAGACGGATAGAAAAACTGTTGGCAGGGGTAGCGTGGACCTTGTTGATCGTGTCAACAAGCGAGCTAAAAGCCGATCGATTTTGAGGGAACACAGCGGAAGCGCTGCCCAAATTTCGATTTTCTCCTGAAAGATGGGTGATGAAATGAGCATAAGTGATATCCAGAAGGCGTTGGGACAGATTGCCCAGCTTCTGGTGAACAAGCACGAGACCAGCGAGTTCACTGCTTCGTCGCTGAACGCGATTGAGGCACGCATTCAGGAGTTCCACTACGATGTGGAGAACGGTTCCACATTCGATAGGTGGTGGAATCGACACGAGGACATCTTCGACATCGATCTCAAGGAGTGGGACGAGGTGAAGAAGATCAGATTCCTCATGAGACACGTGCACATGTCAGTCGAACGGACATTCACTGACTCGATCGCGCCTACCAAATGGACAGATATGACTCTCGAGACGGTCACGAAGAAGATGCTGACTCTCTTCGGCGACAACACGTCTACCTTCGACCGGAGAAGGACAATGCTCGATCTGAAGATGAGCAGAGAAAATATCGACGACGTCCGAGTTCTCGCAGCGCGCGTGAACAAGACGGTGGAGAACGCGCAGGTTCAAGCAGCAACGGTGGATGAGTGGAAGGTTCTCACCTTCCTGCACGCACTCGATCTTACCCGATACAGCGATGTCCATCTGAAGATGATGCAGACTGCCAAGCAGAAGGGCAAGGACTGCACTCTCGAGCCTACTCACAGTATTCAATGATCTCTCCCAGCTTAAGAAAGACTCTAGAACGATCACGGATTCGACTAAGGAAGTGAATTTCGTACAAAAAGAGTGGGCGAGGGATCAAAGGGATTCGAGGGAACAGAGAAAGGGAGCACAGAAGCATGATAATAAGTCTGCCAAGAACACGTACGATAAGCCGTACAAGGAGAAGTACGATAAGTCGTACAAGGATTCATCGTGTACCCGCTGTGGTAGGAGAAGTCACTCAGAAAAGGACTGCTACAGGCAGAGAATGAAGTGCTTCAAATGTGACACGAAGGGACACATCGCCGATGAGTGCTCGGAAGAGGAGGATGACGAAAGTGACAGAGAAAGACTGCGATCGGATTCAGTCAGAGTCAATACAGTGAAGGAGAAGGCCTACTGTATTGATGTGCAGATCAATGGAATGAAGGTGAACATGGATGTCGACACTGGATCCGACATCACCTTCATCTCCAAAGAGGCATGGAGATCCATTGGAGCACCGAAATGTCGTCCCTCTAAGTGTGAGCCCATCTGTGCGAACAACGAGAGACTGGAGATCTTCGGCAAGTTCAACGCTGAACAGGAATACGGTGAGACCGGAGTAAATGGAGTCATCTACGTGGCTGCCACTTCGGACAGAATGATCATCGGTCGAGATCTCATCAACCAGCTGAACGTTCTCAGAGTGAGAACAGAATATATCGTCAAGGAGACGACCAAGGACGAGAAGTCGTCCGTCCGCGTGGGCAGGAGATGGCCGCCACAAGGACAACATGGGCAGGAGATGGCCGCCATGTGCAAGAGTGGGCAGGAGATGACCAAGGACGAGAAGTCGTCCGTCCGCGTGGGCAGGAGATGGCCGCCACAAGGACAACATGGGCAGGAGATGGCCGCCATGTGCAAGAGTGGGCAGGAGATGGCCGCCACTGGATCAGAAGATCGGAATCGAAGGAAGGACGAGCGCAACATCGAGGAGGAGAAGCAGCTGATCACGACTACCACATCGCAGCAGTGAAGGGTCCCCCGAGCGCAATCGAACGTCCAAGATATAATAATCATCCGAGAATGATTCCCGACCAATATTTCACAGCATTTCGAGAGCGGACACAAGGGCTAGACGGCTAGACAAAAGTTAGAGAGCGTTCAGTGAAGAGAGAGGGCCAGGCGTCGAAGCGAAAGAACGGCCCATTTATATCAGGAGGACGCGCGTTACCCAAGACGGGGTGGAACAGGTCTCTCCCCCTTCGAGCGGGACAGAGACGCAGAGCTTTCTCTGTGCCGCAGTCAAGCGAGCGGGCGGGGCGAAACGAGATCGATCATGCGAGGGGGCGGGGCAATAAGTCGCCTCTCGCCTCCATCGCCAAACCCGTCTCGCGTCAGGACCGCTTTCTCAATACTCTATATAAGATGCGGGCGCTCGATCAATAGTGCGACGACTACCCTACATGGGGCGCCGCATCGAGAACCCTTCCTATATCAGTGGTCTGATGCGCAAGATAAGTTCAAACGGGGATTTTCCTAGGTCTACTCTCCCCATACTCGTGAAACGCTGTGTATTTCTTCATCACCTCACCTCTTTCCCATTGACCAAAGTTCTTAAAGATCGGCGTTGCCAATCTTGAAGGGGAGGTGTTGTATAGGAATAATAATTATCAATAATAATCAAATATTCCTATCACTATAAATTATAATCAGTCGCCCTACAATAGCTCTTGGCACGCTGCCAACTATTATATTTGAATACCCGCCAAAGCCTGATTCAATCCCTGCCTGCGTATCAGCCTAGTAATTCAATTGTTGCATTTCCTAAACTAGGCTAGTCGCTCCGGCTCTCTAATTCTGCTCTTCCCTAATCGATATTCACGTGTTCACGTGACCTTTTGCTAAGTAGATAAAGTAGCGTTTATTCTACTCGACGAACCACAAGGAAGCAGGACCACATACATAACAGATCCGAAAGTAGATAGTAAACAAATAGTTAAGATGCTCTCAATGCCAAAATTGTTTCAAAAATACAAATTCCTCCAAGACTTAGAAATTATGTAATATTGGTTTTCAATATGTACGAGAAGCTCCGGTCGATATATCTTTCTAGTAATATTTTTAAAAAAAATGAAAAATGTATTATGAAGAGATGCAAATAACATACCGGAGAGACAAATAATAATGATGCACATAAAGTTCGACTAGCACGATGGCCGAGTGGTTAGGGCGTTTGACTTAAGTTCCAATGGGCGTAAGCATTCGTGTGTTCGAAACCCACTCGTGCTACATTTTTTGTCATTTTTTGCTGAACATGTTTCCAGTTGTATCTTTCAAGAACGTTCCACGGGAACTGAATCTGCGGGAACTTTCATAGTCTGCAATTTAAAAAAAATGAAAGGAGGAGATGGTTGCTTGAAACATCTTTGTTGACTAATTTATTTTCTTTATTTTTTAAAATTTAGGTTGCAAATGTGTAATTTAAGTTGACAAACCGAAAAATAAAAAAAAATTATAGAAAAAAAAACAAATTTTTTTAAACCATGTAATCAAGCTCCCTCAATATTCATTACATTTCTGTTATAATAATATTATTTTTTTGTAATGAAACAATTTTAAAAGTGCACAAATCTTACTATTTAATAAATATGTTGTGTATTGTGCGTAAATTTTCCGTTCCGACGATAACGAAACTACTGTGCAAAAAGTCGGCGAAATGCTAACACGCCATATCAATATTTCCGTGATTTAATTATGCGCTTTCAATAGCAGTAGAATGCACGTTTTATGAAATAGGAATTAAATAATTTTAGAGAAGATGCCTGCCTTAGTAGGGAATATAATGTTCCGAAACATGGACTAATTCGCGCTAACGACCGTATCGCCTAAATGGGCGGAGACTGCTAAGTTTTTGAACCGCACATTTCTTCTTTTAAAACTTACTTCACGATCGTATGACGTAAACACTCTGCACGCGCCTACCGTACGCCGTTAGGCGTTTGCGGCACCTCTGTTCGATATTGCATTTGATTTCAAATCATTTGTTTATCGATTTTGGGACTGTTGTCTCATGTTGATGTTTAATTAACCTATTCCAATCGACAGGCGAATCCATTCCGCTTTTTATGATACCATATTTGTGCTACTATCACTTGTTTTCGACGTGATTTCCCTTATCAATCACTCCTATCTCGCGTTCAGATGTCGTGTTCCTCTGGTAGCTCGCTTGCGGGCGACGACGATCACGATTTGATCGCCAACGATGACGAGGAACTCGACTTCTACGCCATACTCAACGTGCCGATCGATGTGAGTTGCAGTTTCCTTTCTTTCGTAATAGATTTTGTTGATGGTCTATCTAAGTTTGTTGCCCCTCAATTCAAACATGACGATAATGCAAATACAACCACAGAAAGTGTTCGAGTTCTGGCTATATTATGGTCTGATGTGCTTATCTGCAACTTGATGCTGAAATGTTTGATACTCCTGCTAAATTTTAGTTTTTTTTTCCATTTGGCTGTGCTTTCGACGCTTTGTAACTTTGTCGTTTCAGGCGAAGGAGGACGACATCACAAAGGCGTATCGAAAGCGATGTCTTATCTTCCATCCCGACAGACATACAGACGAAGCAGATAAACGAGCAGCAGAGAAGATCTTCGTCCAGTTGAAGAGAGCGCATGAGAGTACGTTTGAGCCTCATTTACTCATTCTTTACCCAAATTATTTATATGGCATTATATTTTCTTTAACTTATTTGTGGTTTTTTTAACATGTAAAGGATCGTCTGTTATGTGCCGAATTGCAATATGTTATGATTTCTCATTGTTGCTCCCGTTCCCTTAGATTAGGGAACCTCATCGCGTGCGAGATGGTCGATACTCGATAGGTCACGATTTCGAAATCACAGGGGGTGTTGCGAAATCGAGAAACCGCGCGCATCATTATGATTTCTTTGAGAGTGCAGAGATGAAAATCCGGGTATGATGAAATGATCTATCGTTGATTAATTGTAGCATTGATGGACCCGAAGCAACGGGCGATATACGATGCACTGGGCGTGCAGGGACTTGATCAGCACGGATGGCAGCTCGTTTCCCGATCGGTACGCCGCCATTTCCAATTTATTTTGAAACACACACCAAGAAGTTTTAAGAGACTTCCAAAATGTGCAACTTACTGTACCGGTATACGCAAAATTTGAAGAGTATTAATGACGACTATCCGTAATCTAGTCCACGATACATGAGGCTCTACATCGTCTTTTGATAGCCTTTACATCCGGGCAATAGTAGTAATTTTCTTTCTGGGCTCAGCTAAATACAGTGAAACTTTCATGAATTTTTTAAAGGCGAATCCGGACAATATTCGGCGTGAGTACGAGTTCCTGCAGCGATTGAAGGACAAGGAACTCATGCTGCAGAGAACTCATCCTACGGTAAGGGGATTCGGTAAATAATGAGGCATTATTTACGAACGAATCACGCTTTCCGCATTTTTATGCTGGAATTGACCTTGAAAATTGAATCATGTTTAATCAGAAGTATCAACGATGTGATTATACGTATTAGAAAGAAAACGTGGATGTCGTAGGAGTTCTAAGCTCCTTACTATGCCTAAAACCGTTGTTATACTCGAAATGTTAGATTCGCTGCTTTGTCAAAAACACTAGACAATCTTCTTTAGACGTGCTTATCATATTTTGATATGCACGTAATAGTAGAGTATTTATTTGTTGGTTGCAAGAGAGTTGAACGTTGCTTGCTTTTCATGGTAAAATGCTTACACATTCAACGACTGCTAGAATCATGCGTATTTTGCAGAGTAGTTTCCACGTGAAGACGACGATGGCCGGCCTGTTCGTCAAGAATCCCGAGTATCGGTATGTTGATTTGCTTTTAAATATATTAATTCTTTGTAATTAAAGAATTCTTTATAGTGACGGTGATTCTGACTCAAACAGCAAAATATCAGTAGTGATTGTTTTGTTATGCCAAAAATAAATGGGGTTACACTGTAGTAGCGGCTAGTCCCATCCTCGATTATGTCAATGGCGTGAGACAGGATTTCATCGGGTCATAAAATCGTCATAGAATATGTACATAGTTTAATTCATATCCTTTCCAGATACGGTCCGCAGTTCCTCAGCATCGGCATCTCACAGGGCGTCGATTGCCCGATGACACAGGTACGGTAACTAGTTATCGATTTCAAGAGGATAGGATACTGTAGACACTGGTTGTCGCTATCATCGAGCCTGCAGTAAAATTACTATTTTTGAATGCGGTTTTTTGCATACAGTATTCATTTTCAATGATTATGGTAACCGTATTCACAACAGGCGGATCGGGTCGGCATCGTGGGCAGAGTGCGGGCAGGGAACGGGCGAGGAGACGGCAGTGTGTCCGCAGTGTGGAAGAGGAGTACTGCCAATTGGCATGTGGAGGTATACTGTATATATTTTTTCTGTCGAATTATTTTTTGCTTTCAATACATGAGCTGGGAGGATCATTCGAGTTTCTCATATTAAGTTATGAAGATTTTGTGATCATACCTGAGCGCCAAAACAGGTAGCTGTTTCGGGGACCCGTGGAAATTTTTTTTTTTGAAATTAGGCCGGTGACCCGTAGAAAAAAAATGATATTTCGACATTTCGGGTGGAGGAATGAGTATCGCTACCTTTCTTAGGCGCCTAATTTATGATTAAATTGAGCAGAAAAATTCAAAATTATGGCCTGAGAGCACTTTTGCACGCGACTTTAGCCATTTGAAAACCACTTGACCCACGAAACGCGGACCCGTACGTTTCGGTGTGGAGAGTGGTGGCCGCGGACCCGTACACCGGTAACCGATTTTTTCTCACATTGACAGTACGCGCAGGTATGTTTGTGATACCACCATAGGTCGAAAGGTACGTAAAAAACGACGAAGCCAATCCGCATTTTCAGATTTGTAGGTGTAAAAAATGAACACCAACCCGCATTTTTGGTTTTTCATGTCCATTTTTGAAAAAAACACAACCCGCATTTTCGGTTTTTCATGCCTATTTTTGAAAAACCAACTCGCATTTTCGACTTGCCGTTACGCACCCTTTCGACCTATGGATACCACATTTCACCAGGTGGTGATCCATATTTCGACAATTATTTCTCTGCCAAGTCGATGTTTTATTTTATGGTGGAATTTTTCTGCTTTTACAGATAATGAAAGGGTTTAATTGCTTGACTATTTTTACAGGACACTTCACACTACTTTCCTAGTCATAACTATATCTCCTCCGATTGCAGAACACAGTGACAGTGTCGGCGGACACGCTGTCGTGGTCGGGTCGGGCGGGCCACAATCTCTCCTCCCGCAGCACGGTCATCCTGCAGCCGACAGTGCAGTGGTACCCGCTGCAGCAGCTGCTCAATCCCGCCCTGTCCATTAGTGAGTTATTGCATAGTGATGATGCAAGAGGAGTATATCAATCGTTTTTGGACATTGGACGGTTATGGAAATCATAGCTGGGCAGTATGCATCCAACCCTTTTTGCATGGTGCCCACGATACCATAATATCCAATTGCAGTGTGTCACCGTAGAAAAAAATGCTGAAAATCTCTCAATTTTGTCCATTTTGGCTTTTCGTAGCATTCCCCCGCAAAACCAGCACCCAAATTCACGCTTCCCCTGGAACCTCGTGCCCACCTATGACGGAAATACGTATGAGCTAATGAATATTGAGGGTGCACCATTTTTGTGTTAGCTCAGCGAGGATAGTGAGGAAAGCGCGCCACATGTGGTTGTAATAGCCCGCCATTCTCTCGCTTTCCTCTCTAGTGTATTTACCCTCGACCCCCGGCGAGATGACATGCTCGCTAGCCTACTCTACCATAATCCGATGTAGTCTAGTGGTTATGATTTGCGGCTCTCACCCGCAAGGCCCGGGTTCGATTCCCGGCATCGGAACAAATCTTTTGCCTCTTTTTCACACACTCTAGGAACATTTGTAAAACTATTTAGTGTATTTTTTTGTATTTTTATTTTAAATATATATTCTCTTTGCAGTTTTCTCGCACCAACTGCGCCGCAACTGGCAGGGCTCGATCATTCTGAGTGCAAGTCCGACCAACTCTGCACTGCAGACCAATATTCTGCATTCGGAGAACAACCAGCCAAAGGCACTCTGCAATATCGCCGTATGTTTGTTTACTAGTAATATTTTCGTATTTTCGTGTAGACGGATGAAGCAGTAATGAGCGCCGCTATTTATCTTATTTGTTTTCGGAACACTCTGAAACGCCAATTTCGAGTGTTGCCAAAATGACTTGTGCATTTCAACAAATGTTCCTTGCTAGTTAAACAAAAACAGTTAATGATTTAATTTAATATCGATTTTGTTATTGATTGACCGTTCGAAATAACTTCTGATTCCCTCTCCTCTTCAGCTCTCTCCCTCCAATCCTCACATCCGCATGGTCTACTTCACTCGACAGCCTGCCTCCGATGCAGTGACTGAGATGGCAGTCACGCTGTCGCCCTTCGGAATCGCTCCCTCCATCCAGGCTGAGAGGAGAATATCGAGGTAGATTGTGTAACTGGCTTAGCAGTATTCTCCCGCGATCCGAACTCGAACGGGAAGTGCCTTTACCCTTTTTAACAGTCTAATGTTTATTGATCAATAGTAGACGTCTACGGTAGGAATTTGTGCGAAGATGATTCGGGGTCAATTTGTAGCCTTGGCTTCCGTAAGTTGCATCGATGGACTTAATTACAATTCAAATACGGTAACTGTAGAGAAAATATCGACTACTTCCAGGTTCACTCGAGTAGGCGTCTCGCTCGCTTTCGCCTTCCCCAGCTGCACGCTCACTGCCAAGCTGAAGTGAGCTTTTTTTAAAAATACGTATTTACATTATTATTAGGTTCAAATTCATCTTGGTGGTGGTTATTACGTCCATTCCGTCATTGGTCGAAACTCGGTGGACCTTTGATGCACGAGTGTTTTTATAGCCTCAATGTGTACTAGCGACTAATATTAGTGCCCACTACTTTCTTTCAAAAAATATTCCACGATAAATTAGTGTATGCTAGAGATCTCTTGTCTATTATTTAAAATTACGAATATTAATTTACACTATTTGTGTTGAGGGCGCGTGCGGGCGGTGCGTCGTACGAGTGGTCGATCGTGCTGTGCGATGACAAGGATGAGGTGAGAAATGGGGGATCATTTGGGGTTTGACACCGATTCTGATATTTGCAGAAAGAAATGAAAGAAATAACAATTATTTTGGTGCAACATGTGAATATTTTATCTACCATTTATCGCAAAGATCAGCTGCACCTTTTAAACGACATGGACAATCACTGTTTCAGTTAGGGGAGAAATAGGATTGCGAAACGTATCTGACAATATGATCTCCTTTTCCAAATGAAAATTATGCGATTACCTCAGATCTCCCGTGCCGCTCTCTACGGTGTCGCGCTGCCCTACGTTGCCCTTCAGGTTTTTTAAAAGATTGGTTTACCTAGCTGTGTGACCGATGAATTAACTCATCAGTACAAAGTCGACATTTATAACTTTGATGTGACACCGATTCGCCTTGTGATTTTCTAAAGTATGCTAGAAAGGGCAGTTATGAATTCTGTTTACTATACCATTTATTGTTTTTATTTTTTTTCGGAATATGTAGTTGCTTTACTATTAATCCTTATTTTTAGATCGGCCGCGTCGTGTTCCGACCGTGGTTCGAGCGACTGACGAGTCTCTTCGATGATCCCATGGTTGAGGCAGAGGTACGGTAGTTGGACTTGTGGAATACCGTAGGTATACGGTATCTTAGGCGGAAGCAAAGTGTTGTTATATTTTAAAGCCTAGGGAAACGCTAATCCGTCATGTTCTGGAATAATATTTGTTTAAAAATATTTTATTTTCTCTCATCATCTCTTCCTCCATCCAGGTCGACGCAGCGAAGGCGGAGGAATCTGAGCGAGTGATTCACTTGATGCGACCGACTGCAGAGAGAATTGCGAGAGAGGAAGAGGAGAAGAAGGGAGTCGTCATTGTGGAGGCAAAGTGAGTACCATTGTAGGACACTTTAAAAAAATATCTCACCCCCCCCTTTCTGCACAGAGTTCTGAAAATATGTATTGTTTCCTTCAGACCAAAATTCTACTTACCAAAAAGTCCTCAAATTTTGTCTGATTTTTCGAAATTTCATCTGTAAAACGAACAAATGCTGCCAGTCTGTGTTCCCTAAAACGTTCTTTTGAACTATTATTGTTGTACGGTATTATTTTGTTTTAAGATAATTTGGTAGTTTTATGGAACGATGATGAATAACTAGGTTTCTTCTATAGAAAATAATATTTAAACTGCTATCTGAGAGAGAGCGCAATAGTCGACGAATTATCTGAAAATTATGACTGCAGTCCATGGTGGAGTCGTGTTTCAGAAACACTAGAACATGATATAGGTATGTATTTACCATTTACCATAGGTCAAATATGGTTTTCGCAGATATTTCGAGCAGAAATGCCTAAAATCGCATGCCGAAGTGCATATTGCCCAATTCTCGATAAATGTGTCAAAAAAGTGGTCAGAAGTAAAGGCAACATTCAAAATTTTCGTTTGCCGACATGGTCTGGACGCCATGCAGAAGTGCCCATCATCGCTAGCGAGAACCTATTTGACCTATGCCATTTACCAAGTCATTGATGTATTTCAAAGAAAAAATTATGTGTGTGGTTTTATAAAACATAAATACCTTTTATTGTAGTTAAAGAAAATGATAAATTTAACACGTGTTCAGATACGGCCAGGTGGATCCGACGGGCTCGCGTGCCTATCCCGTGATGGGCGATCGATCGATTGACGTTACCGTACCCCTGCAGAGCATGGTTCACGACTCGCAGTTGAGAATATTCTCAGTCAAGGTACGGTATTGAGGGCCTATTATGCATATTTTCTTTAATTATCGTTTCTGAAATCTGCTAATTTCCGAAAATGACTACGTTTGAAAGAGTTAATTAATGTTTTGGAAGGGGGTACTAGTTGGCACTTGGCAAGCGTTTTTTCTTGATTGAGTAGTAGTTAGTATAGAAAACAAAAAAAAGGCTGCTGCTTCGATTAGAAAAGTTCATTTATGTCGTATTACACAACGTGAATGTACATATTCGCGTAGAGTGTGGGGGGGGGCTTGACAGTAATTGGTATGGAACTAATATAATATCTATTAATTACGGTTCATGGTGCGTCTGGTGTGGTCGGGCGGCATATCGGAATCGTCGTCGCTAGACGATGAGCCGCTCCCAAAATCCCGTTCCTCATTGGGAAACAGCATCCAATCCATGTTACGCGACCTCGACCGCTCCCTTCTGTTCCGCCTTCTGTAGGGGGCACCATTCCTCAGTGATTGAAGTGGAGGTGATCGTCCTCCCCTCGTGTTGGTTAGCCCATCCACCACTTCGTCCTCATCATCCGACCGCACGCGACGCCGATCGATTAGCGGATCCGCGTTGTCCGGTGACCTACTCCTGGCACGGAATCGACCGGGTGACCTACGCACCGGGCTCCTCGATCGATAGTCAGCAAGATGGTATTCCTCCCTCTCTCTACACTCGTAACGACGACATCTGCAGCCGGAGCTTGAGCGTCGGCGCCTTCCGCGCCAGTAAGACGGCGCCGCGCCGTTTCGAGGATATCGAATGAGACTATGGGAAGGGCAAGGAGGAGAAGGTGAATGACGACGATTACTGGAAATAGAAGGAGAAGATCGATGTAGTTGACGCCGTCTGATAAATTGACATGTGGATTCTGTAGAAGAGCTGCGACTATGTCGACGACTATGGGGAGAAGAAGAGGAAGGAGAAGAGGAGGAGGAGGAAGAACGACGAGAAGCTTCCGTCAGACGAAGTATACGATCGGTAGCCACGTTGCCGTGAATGTGACGATAGAGCTGGCCCATGAGATCACGGAAGTCATCGCCTTCGATGGAAAAAGCAGGAGAAGAACCGGAGGGGAAGATGAAATGGGCTCGGATTGACATGGGGGAATACGGAGGGTGTGGGGAATGGTAAACGTACTTGCCTCCTTCGAGCTGGAGTCGCGGGAGTACGCTGTGAAGAGGGTCACAAACAGAGAGCGTCTAGATGAGACGTCGCGTGCCTTATAAGATGGACATTTCGAAAAGATGCGAAATTGTGAGGCGGACTGACGAGAGAGCGTCACACGTTTTTCGAAACGATGACTCATTGTTGGATGTTAGGAAGAAAAGAGAAGAGAAGGGAGGAGTGGGACTGTGAAATGATAACGGTGTCGTGTTTACGATGCAACGAGGACTGTTGTCCATGTTCAACAAAGGATTTCACAATTGGTTATCGCTGTCTCTGAGGATGAACCGTAAACATGAGACATGATTCAGCTATGCAAAAGAAATATTTTTTTTGCAATTTGCCATTTGTAAAAAAAAAAAAAAGCAATGCTGTGTTACAACACTTCATATATCACATGGAACAGAATGCTTTATCATTACTGGTCAATCAGTTTTGATGCCGTAGTACTCCTTCTGCTCCTCACTCAATCCCCATCCAATCTCTCGTCTTCTCTGACAACTGAGAGGTCCCCTCCGTGGACAATACTCTATGCCTTGCTCAGCGAGTGAGGCCATACGCTTGGACATTGTCCACGGAGCGGTCGTCTTGTCTGTGTAACCACGGCTCTTTCGGCGAGGCTTTGGTGTCTTCTTGCCTGGAGTTGCGGCAGTGCCAGCCTTGGAAGACGTACTAGGGGCAGCTCTTTTCTTTGGTCCACCCTTCTTGTTGACCCTTTTCTGAGTGGTTTTTACGGAAGATGAAGTCGGGGCTGCCGTTTTGACAGCGGTAGAAATAGTTGCGGGCCGACGGGGAGAAGAGCGAGTAGCTTTGGAAGTTGTGGGAGCATCGGGGGAGGGGGGAGTGGACACTGTGGGTTTCACCATTGTGTGTGGGTAACTGGTGACTGGTGTGACTGTATGGGGAGAGTACGGTATACCTAAACTGAGGCTGGGTGTGAAGGCAAAAAGGAGCAAAAGGGGTACACTCGGTCGATAAGAGAGGGAGAGAAGGGGAAAGGGGTGGAAGAGAGTTGTGTGCGTCAGTGTGCGCTTTGTGTGGTTGATTGCGAAATTGTAAACGTGGTGTTGCACAACGGAGAGAAATTTAAACGTGAAGGAAATATGAAGTATACTATAAATATTTTTGTTATAATTGCAATTGTTAAAATTGCAGAGTCAACTACCAGGCTTCCACGACCCGGCGCCCGGCTTCGCCAAGGTTCGAATTCTTTTTTTTCTCAAAAAAATATCAGATGACTGAAAACCATAGTAAACATTTATTGATTAATGAATAAAATCAATAATTATGTACCGTATCTTGCAGGTGCTCATGGTGAAGTATCGATTCCGCGACGAGCCGCACGCCGTGTGCATCCCCGACGACGCCCCGCTTACCGTACCCCTCAGATGTGAGCGATGGGTATCGATAGATTAGTTGGTGATACGGTAGATAGTAGTAGTATCGATTTGTGGATGAAGTACAGTATACGATGAACGGATTAGAATTACTATTGTAAATATTTCATTCATTTTGCAGCTAACCGATTAGAATAATTACTGCAGCTATGTCAAATATTTTACAGCTCATCGATTGATCATGGACAACGGGCGGTAGTGTGTCGGTCGATAATGCACGAGAATATCGATCAAGTGCATATCTGCAGTGAGAGAAGACATTCTTCCTCCCTCGAATGAGGCCCCTTAGGAAATCCGGATATTTTAGTTATTAACCCGCTTCAGAATTTATGTCGTCCCGACTAGCTGTTTCCTGTTGCAAGTTGTTGTGTATTTCTGTGGTGTGTGTTATTTTCTTTATTTCTTGTCCTTCTTTTCCATTTCGTTACTTTCTAGAGGATCGATCGCATATTCTATTGTTTTGTTGACCTCGCTCTCTCGCGAAGCGGTTAATCGATAATGTTGCTCAGAATCTAATATCTAATATCCCTCCAGTCGTTGCAATGTGTGCTCTCTAGTGTTGTTAGATCGAATGATCCTATTCGCGAATAACAATGCATTATTCTCGAATAACTTTTGTTCTTGCGAATAGAATTATTTGATCTAACGACACTCTCCTTCCTCGTGATAGAAATTATGCTCATTAATAGACTCATTTCCGGTGAGATTTTAGTGGAGCACTCCCCTTTTTTTGCTAGGAGATTTCAGATTTAGTTGCTCCCCGATTTCAACCCGTCTGATCTGTAAGTTCCTGCCATCAGTAGTCTGTTTTTCGTTGATGAGTTTAGGTCGATATCTAAACCTGTAAATGTTCTCTCCCATCCCCTCTTCTCCTCCTCCCTCTGACACTGTATCCTGTTCTTTCCGCTCAAGTAGGAATATAATACTTTGGCCAGTTGTCGATAGATGAATGTAGATGCATGGATACGGTCAGCGATCCATTTTGAAATGCTAATCTGATCGGATAAAATGTTTCTAATAGTTTAATGTGGTGTGTGATGCATCTGTGGTTTGTGTCCACTTTCAACTATCGAATGTGGTTAAATTTCACACCCTTGAGAACCTACTAATCTGGGTTAGAATTAGAGAATGTGCAAAAGTGAGAGAGTGCATCTCGGTTTCACAGCTCTCTCACTCCAACCCCCTTTCTGCAAGGTTGACCTTTTGAATGATGTGATTTTTTCCTTCCCTTTTCACACTTCCGGCGAAGTGTGGGAAATACGCGCTAATTTTGAACCTGCTCTCAGGAAGTGGTTTTATCTTTGGGTACGGTAGGAAGTGGTTTTATTGCGTTTTCGCTGAGAAATGGATGTTGAATCGGTAGCAGGGGGTGAATGTTGTCGCATATTGTAAAAAGAGAGATTTGGATGACTCATACTGCGCTCATGTTCTACGCGTTTTCTAGTAGCAACTCTCTCTCTCTCTTTCGATTGTGAAATGCATCGAAGCGAGTGTGACCACCACTCATTGTGCCGCACTTTCCTCCTCTTTTACTCACTCCCAACTTGTCGTCCCTTTTCAGTTTCGCCCGTCACATGATTCCAAACCCACAGAAAGGGTCAGGGCGAGAGAGCGTGCAAAAGTGAGAGAGTCCCTCTCGATTTTGCACGCTCTCTCATCGCGAACCCCTTTCTGTGATGTTGATCGGTCTGTGGAATCATGTGCCAGTTTGCTCTATCGAAAACGCGCAAAATTGTAGAAGGCATCAGTCTCTTCTATTTTTCCTCCATTCAAAAACAAGAGTGAGGCTGCTGCCTTTCTCCATGCTTTGCTCCCTCACTTCAATTGACTTCTTCGAGAGAGTAGAGACTCTGTTTCTCGTTTTTGCCGCTCGTTTTTCCCCAGTTCAGTCTGCGATAGAAACCGCGCTCAGAGAGACATTGAGAAACACAACGAATTTTAATAATTTATCCGACGTTCTCCTGGAATTATTATGGGCATGTTGTGTAGTTATTGTAAAGTAGTGCTGAAACCGCAGTCAGCCGATATTGTGCACTCTCGCTCGATATCGATCAAATCAGAGAGACACATGGTCACTGCCTATCTCTCTCTCTCTCTCCCCTCTGTATTCTGATGCAGTCCCTCTTTCTCTATCATCTATCTATAGTGGCCCCTCCTTCCTCTCACCTCTCTCACTCCTCTTCTCCTCCCTCTTCCAATGGTCGAATACCAGCCAATTTCTATGCATTGCCCCCTCTTCTTCCCCCTCTTTCCATTCCTCTCTTACCTCTCACACAGCTCAAACCTCTTTCACCCCTCTTCGTTTTGGCGAATTGTCACCGCTGAGCACCGAGTCGCTTCTAGTTCCGTGTCGGTAGCCTGCAAATAGTACTCGGAAGTAAGTTTGTTACGTAACAAACACGATTTCACTCACCCGCAAACACGCACAGATGGTTTCTTTCTGCGCCAAAGTGGAACAATGCATAGGGGGGTTAGAGGAGAGAGAGAGAAAGAGAGAGAGAGAGAGGTCCGGCTCACGGTGTGTCTTAATGCAGCACATTCTCTAGCAGATTAGAGCGGGCGAGCGAGTAGGTGGAAGGAAGAGAGCGCAGTGATTTACCCCCCGTGACACAGCGAGGAGCCTACCTATTGTGTAGGGGTAGGAGCGCATATGGGTTGACTCTTCTTAGAATGAAGGGATGAGAAAGACTGGGGTCAGCCTTTACTACAATTGATCACTGGACCAGACTTGGCGTATTTACACCCCACCGATCTGGATAAAATACTAAGAGTTTGCGGCGAGACCCATTCAAATTGTATTTTCCCTTTCTGCTTGCGTTTTAGCTTGCTACTGCATAATTGCTTCACGTGGAACATCTTTACCTTTAAAATTTTTTTTCTCCTTTATGCTGCTATCCTTCTCTCTCATCATAGACTGGTCATCATTGCAAGCCCTTTTGAAACGAGTAATAAGAAGTTGCGACACACTACTCGAAATACTACGTGTAAACATGGCGTGATGCATGTCAGTTGAGGGGGTGAGAGTGGGGGGAGAGGGGGGGGAGGGGGGTAGAGGAGCAGTTGTTAGGGATGAGAGGCTAGGCTGAGGCCAGGACGAGTACCCTCCATCCTTTTTTTCCGACAACCCGTCCGATTTCGGTTCCCGATTTCCGCTTTTTACTTAAATTAATGATATTATGTCTCCGATGCTCTCGTTTTTGACCTACCAGTGTCTGATATATGGGGAAGATGCTGACTAGAGATTGAGTGTGTCGAGTCGAGCTGAATCGAGAGATTGGGTGGGATAAGTCGAGGATTCGTCTTGGATTTACCCTCAGTCTTCTTACGACGGATTCGTTACGATACCATGTTTACTGCTCGTCTCTGATGCCGCGCTAATTTCATGGGGTGTAAGGTGCACATTAGTTTTATGCACCCTTTCATAACATGTTTCCTAGTGAAGCTACAACTTCCAAACTTGATACAGGGATTGCAAGCCACGTTTGGAACATTTTCCTTTTAATTGGGCCCTGTATCAAGTTTGGAAGTTGTAGCTTCACTAGGAAAAAAGTTATGAAAGGGTGCATAAAACTGATGTGCACCTTACACCCCATGAAATTAGCGCGGCATTAGTCACGTATACATATACATATACGTATACATAGTTATCCTTTGATACCTTGATAAATATGTAGATGTATGAGACATGATAGTGTAAGATGACAACCTGAATCAGATTTCCAATAATTCGAATAATATAGAGCAATTTCCGCGGCCATTCATGGCTGCGATTACGTTTCGCAGCTCTTGTTCATATTTCGTCATATTTTCCTCTGTTCTTCCATTCTTTTGACACGATATTTACTACTAGGTGAGTCATGCTCGTGTAAGATGGTAGCCGAATCACATTACTAATCATTCGAGAGCAATTTTCGCGGCCATTCATGGCAGCTCTCACATTTCGCAGCTCTTAGTCTTTCGTCGTGTTTCCCTCTCTTCTTCCATTCCCAGCATCATGCGCTCTTCCCCCCCCCCCCCGCATTTTGATATGTTATTCTGAGAGAGGGAGATATGGAAGATGGGGTGAAAGAGTGCAGACAAAATGCGCACCAGAGGCCAAATGGAGTTCTCGCAGATACTACGTGCAGAAATGTCTAAAATCGAGTGCCGAATATTTATCTTCGATTTATTTGTTGAAAACGAAAATCAAAATTTCCGTCTGCCGGCATGGTTAGAACCGCGTGCAGAAGTGGTTTTTTTTCCTTGATAGCGAGAACGCATTTGCGTTTCCTTGCGACTCGCATAAATATTACTGTTTTATTATTATCATTTACATAGACGATAGGTCCGTGTGAGCATCGATAGCGACGACGAAAGGTGTTACAAAATTGGCAATGAGAGCAGCTGATTTTGTGACAACTTTTGGTCCTACGGAAACTAGGCGAATTCGAGTATCAGGAATGATTTATGTTTCACTGATCTTGTTCAATGAGCTCCGCCCTGTTTACCGTACGGATTGAATTAGTTTGCTAATATCTATAGCGTTTATATGAGTGCTTCTTTTAATAGTGTTCGAAACTACGATATGTAATATGACTGGTTCGCTCCCTTTATCGCCAAGTTTCAACTTAGGACTCTCCCAGTTCTTTGTCTCTTTGTTTCTGCGAATTCTCAGTCGAGAGAATTGTCGCAATTGAGAAACAAGGGAGTTCCGAGAGGTGTCCAGTTTCTCTCACTCTTTCTTTCTCGCAATTTGGAATGTGCAGAAAGACCAATTGGATCGGAGGACGAAAGAATCGCTTCTCCTTTTTCTCTTTATGCCATCAGTATGAATGTTGATTGAATGATAATGGGCATACTGATCTGTTAGTGAGCTGTGTGTATCTCTCTCTTTTATTCTTCTCGAGACCCAGAATCTCTTTTCTCTTTATGCTATCCTTTTATAATAACAATGTTTGTGGCGTAATGTAATTCAATCGAGTAAAGATGAATGCCGGTTGTTCAAAAGGCGACGGCTATTGAAAATTTTATTAGTGTATACTCTATCTCTCTTTCTCGATTCGGCACGAGATCCAGAATCTCAATACTTGCGCGATGTTTTCATTGGCCGGCTAGATCTTTGGTTATGCTCTGAGGGTATCTCTCTCTCTCTCTCTCTCTCTCTCTCTCTCTCTCCATTCATCCATTTCCCTCCCTTCTTCCACTGCAAAAGGCGCTCATTTGTCCCCGTCCGAGGGTACAAAAACCCGTCGTCGAAATCCCTTCAAGAATTGTTTGTGTGTTGTCTTGAAGAGAAGGGAGAAGGGCAGAAGACGGTTCCGGTGTTGGCTGATCCGATCTCTCTCTCTCTCTCATAGAGTGAATCGGCTTCTCACTCTGTCCTCTCTCCCTCCTCTTTTTCAGTTTCTTTCAAACCATATAATTTATTGGTCGTATATGCGTGGATCTAATGTGGTGAATGCCCCTAAATATCTCTGAATATCTCCCCTAAATATCTCTGAAGAAGTGGAACATAGGATTCGACTCGGATGGTTCGCATGGAGCAAACTGTCTCACCTTCTTTCGTCCCGTCTTTTACCTATGAAGACCAGAAGAAGACTGTTTGAAAGCTGCATCACGTCTACAGTACTCTACGGGAGTGAAGTGTGGGCTTTGAGAGGGAATGAGAGAAATCGGCTGAACGTCACACAGCGAGCAATGGAGAGAAGAATGATTGGAGTGACTTTGAGAGATCGCTGGAGAAATGAAAGACATCGGGAAATCACCAAAGTGAAAGACTGGGTACAGGAAAGCCTAAAACGAAAAGCTCAATGGGCATTGAAAGTGAGGAGTATGGATACGGAGAAATGGTGCAGAGCGACTACTGTGTGGACCCCTTACAGCAGAACTCGTCCCCCAGGCCAGCCAAGAGCAAGATGGAGAGATGACCTAAGGAGAGCAATCGGCGCGAACTGGTGGAATGCAACTTATGAAGACTACCGACCCATCCTCATCTGAGCGATTATCGCCTGATATGATAAATTGATTGATTGATTGATTGAATGTGGTGCTTGTGGCGAACGAACACTTTAATGTTATGTGGTTTTCGATCGATTTCGAGACCGGGGTAAAATGCATTTCTATGGAATGCGAAACGTGCCCTGAGGGGGGATTAGCGTAATTGGGAGTGACGAGAGAGAGAGAGAGAGGCGGTCTTTGTTTCCATTATTGAGTGTTGCCGCTTCCTCTTTTTCGCTACTCTTCGTCTCTCTTATTGCCATACGCGGTTAGTTGACGCATAGGTCGAAAGGTACGTAAAAACGACGAAGCCAACCCACATTTTAAGATTTTTGGGTGAAAAATGAAAACCGAACGCGCATTTCGGTGTTCCTCCACTACTAGGAAATTGAAATGTTGAAACTGTTGGTATGTTTTTTTTCTCCTTCCGCGTGACGGACATTTTTTTCGTTTTTTCGCTATAAATCGCTTTAAACTCAAGCAATCTTCTCAGATCCTTTTGCATATGATAACCCATCAGAAAACATTTCAATATTTATTTACAAAAAAATCGATAATTCCATGGCCAAGTCGGTAGCGAGCTCGAATTCAAATCCGAGGGTCGCAGGTTCGATCCCCGCCGGTGCATAGTCTTTTGCCGCATTTTTTGCAAGTGCAACAAGTGGCCCAAACCCATTTTTGAGTGACGAGATTCACATTTGAGCATCTTTTGCCGATTTTTGAAGTGAAATATCGATTGATTTCACGCGATTTCATGAAATTTTCGCACATTTCGTTCCAAATCACTCTTCATGCCGGCAAACCTCGCAGGAAGGGGTTTGAAACGAGAGAGCAAGGGGAATCGAGAGGTACTCTCTCACTTTGGCACACTCTCTCGCCCCTGGCCCCTTTCTGGAGGCTCAGAATCGCGTATCGGGAAGCTTTATAAATTGCTTCAAAATCGCTCTATCTTCTCGGATCCTTTTGCATACGACAACAGACCAAAATCCCTTTAAAATTTTGCAATATTTAATTGACCAAATCCATAGTCAAGTGGGTTACGCCCTTGACTTACAATCCGAGACCCCCAGGTTCGAATCCCGCCGCGGGCAAAACGTTTGCCGCATTTTTCGTAAGTGTCAGATGCCCTTCTAGCACGTTCTTGAGTAATGTGAAACACGTTTTCACCTGTTTTGCCGAGTTTTAACATGAAAAATCGAAAATTTCAAAAAAGTTGCCAATTGGATCACAGAGCGTGGGGGACCATAGGAAAAGTGTTTTGCGATGTCGGAAACGTGTCCTAACGTTTCCTAATACGTTTTAACATGAAAAATCGAATATTTCAAAAAGTTACCAATTGATTCGCAGAACGTGGGGGACCATAGGAAAAGTGTTTTGCGATGTCGGAAACGTGTCTGAACGTTTTCTCTTTAAATGCACTGCATCTTGCGTTTCCGTTGAGAAAGGCTCGTGAGGCTGAGAGCGATCGAAAAAAAAGTTGCCACGAAGTGGCGTAGTGGCAACTTTTTTTCGATCGCTCTCAGCCTCACGAGCCTTTTGCAACGGAATAAGCCAGTACTCTTTCTAGAGATTAACATTCCCCAACATACTAAATTCCCCCTGGACCGTATTTGGAGCCGGCTACTGAGTCCTCCTCCCTGGACCGAACTTCAAGAAAGCTACCGAGCTCCCCCTGAACCATACCTGAAGAAGGCTACCGAGCTCCCCTGGACCGAACTTGGAGCCAGTGACCGACCTCCCCCTAGACCGAACCTGGGGCCAGTGACCAACCTTCCCCTGGACCGAACTTGGAGCCAGTGACCGACCTCCCCCTAGACCGAACCTGGGGCCAGTGACCAACCTCCCCCTGGACCGAACCTGGACCCAGAACTATGCATAGAGCGTAGTGTACGCATAGAGCGTAGTGTATTTAACCTCAACACATCCCGGCTAGTTATGCCCATTTTTAAATTAAACCCAACCCGTTTTTCGATTTTTCATGCCCATTTTAGAAAAACCCAACCCGCATTTTCGACTTGCCACAACGCACCCTTTCGAATAAGTTGACCCCTGTGTCTCTCAATGAATCATTGAGCCGTTTATTGAGATTAATCGATTGTTTTTTTTTCTCGTTTTATTTTATTTCTGCCTCGCGATTGACGCCCTCATTACGTGGAATAATGCAGGAATGGAAGGGAAGAGGGGATACAATTGTGGGAGATCGAGTGCTCATTCATTTCGAGTAGAAGGGGAGGAGAGAGAGAGAGAGAGAGAGCAGGAGATTGTGTTTGTTTTGGCCTCAAGAGGCGGGGAAAAAGAAGGTCTAAGAATGAGAAATGCGAGTGAGCGTACAAACACACATACACACACACTCGCCTACGTTATGATATAGCCTTCTGGACGTCTGCGCCAGCCTACGCCATCATAGGCCGTAAATGTGGGTAGGCGTCGTCATTTTTACGTATCTGTCGACCTATACCTAAAAACATGATAGGTCATCATAGGCTCTCGCTAGTGAGAATAGACATTTCTGCACGGCGTTCTGACCATGTCGGCAACCCGTTATTTTTAATGTTTCATGCATTCCTAATCACATTTTGACAAATTTATCAAAAAATGGCAAATATTCGCTTCGGCAGACGATATGCATTTCTCCACGAAATCCTCCTTTGAGAGCATCCTTTGACCTATGTACGTCATACTGAGTAAAGTGCCATGAATGTAATCACCGAGACCAATGCCATGACTCACATTAGATAACTCGTTTTTTCCAGAACTTTGTCTGAAATCCGTGACGAAATCCATTTTCGCTCTTAAATTTGACGCAATGCTATGTTTTGGATAGGAACGCGTGCATTTTGACGCGAATAAGCCGGCGTAGACGGAAATTCGGCTGGATTTGGGCTGTAATCTGGTGTGAGAACTGGTGAGGATTCGCTTTTTGACGCAAAAATATTCTGAGAAGTGTGAAGATGTAGGGGGAAGCACGCATTTCTTGTATTTTATCGATGCCTGAGGGCGCAATGCGATATTGTGTTTATAGTGAGGTGAACCCATTAAATTATCACTCTCTACATGTGATCCCACCAGCCAGTGAGGATTCGCGTTTTGGCGCTCAGATTTTTGTGAGAAGATGTAGAGGGAAGCAAGCATGTTGGGTCCATAAATGGCCTCTTTATCGGGTTGATTCGATAATGTTTCCGGGAATTTTTGCTTACCCATTTTCTCAAGACATTCACGACAACTTGCCTCAATGTAACCATAGAGATGGAGAAAGAAAAGTGAGGTGTCGAGGATAAGAGATTAACAATGCATGTGATCGCAACACAAAATGGTCAAGCATTCGCCTAATAGGATCATGATTCAGCGAGATATGGGAGAATTCGAGAGAGAGAAAGAGGGAAAAAGGGAAAGAGTGCAGCTCGAAATGTTGTGCAATCTTTGTCATGCTGGGTCACTGTTACAATGAGAGTTACACTTGAGCCCGCTGTTTCCTTGCTCCATGCACTTATTATTTCAATGGGTTTTAATTTACATTCGTTATTCGGATGGTGTCAATGGATTAAACTATTAATTATGCTTTCGTGATCATTTCGTGTGCTTCTCTTGCTAGATAGATTCCCTTAATGATACACGAAAACTCAATTGTGGACAGTGGAACATTAAAATGCCTATTTTTCAATTTTTGTAATTGAATTTTCGTGTATGATTGTGGGACCCTAGTGTTTACTCGATGTCGTCGTTGCGTCTATGTTGTTTGTTCTCTGACCACGTCAGCTATCATCTCTAATCCACCTGACTCACTCCCACTCTCTCTCTCTCTCTCTCTCTCTCTCTCTCTATCAGTTGATCGATAGCATTGCTTCCCTTCTTCTTCTTCCATTGGTGTCCCACTCCCTTCTTGTTTCTCTCTCTCTCTCTCTTCTTCCTCTCCCCCGTTCAATTCCAATAGCGAAAAACGCCTTCTTTCCCATTCTCGCTTATTCACACAGCTGCCATTTCATTTGATTTCTCCACGTTAGTTACTAGAATTCAATTGGGTAAGAATGGGGCTCAATCGAGTATTGGTCTGACCCTCTCAATTCTGCACGCTCTCTCGCGCTGTCCGATCGATGAGAGAGCATGTAGAATGAGGAGAGTCTGATCCTGACTCGTTCAATTAGTGATAAGACGTCTTGAAACTGCAGTCAAGGAACCCGAAAATTTAAAAAAAGGTTCTACATGTTCTGCAACGTATCCCAAACAAATCCAGGAACTATCTGTTAAAGGTTTCTAAACGGCAGTTATAAAACGTCCTATCACCGTTCGATCGATTTCTCTTCTTATCAAATCACCTGGACAGTCTCTGCCCCTATTTCCATCCCGACCTTTGGTGATAAGGACTATTCTGGTCTGGTTACGCACGCCCAGTCATTGCGAAATCACTGACTGTCTCTCTGGCGCAATCGATTAATCTTACCTGCTACCGTAACCAAGAATTTATCTATCGATCGATTGCAGTTCCATCGTAATGGAGAAGACGCCGCTGCCTCCCTACCCGATGGGCGATGACCAGGGCAACAGCAGCAGCAACCCCATCGGATTCACGACTGCTGCACCTGCTGCAGCTGCAGCTGCTGCTCCCACCCCGCAGCCACCCTATCCTGAGAGGTACGCGATTGTATAATATTATGGTGGCATGTTTTGAAACTATCATTTACTACGTCACCGCAAAAGTAGATGGCACTCCCAATGAAAGATAGGGAAAATGTAAACTTGTTCTGAGACGCATTCGAAACATTAACTAAAAGGAATTCTGTCGCTTTCCTAAGCATAGTATCACCCCCCCCCTTATATTCTACCTTCTTCCAGCATGAGAAAGTCGTCCCCAATTCTCTCTTTTACACACACAGTCTAGTGTCATTTACAATAGACGTTCAAAAAAAGTTATACCGTTGTGCCAGGCGGTTCCTGGTTGCGATGGTTCTATGTAGTTGCATGAAACTATTATTAGTAATCTTTGTTGCTTGAATTATTCTAGCATATATTTGTTGACAATATACGCAGATTTTATACATATTTTTTTCATAATACGTTAAAATCGTCAGAAAATATACCCCAGCAATTGATAACTATTGATTATCGATTGGTTACAGCACGATGCCTGTGATGGCTCCTGCGCCGCCCGCGGTCGTTGACGCGTCCGCCGCGCCTGCCGGAGCCAGCAATCCCGTCGGTGAGTGATTACTGTAGGTTACTGTACATGAGAAATACGGTAGATGGAATATTGAGAGCACTGGGAGAATATACGAAACTTGGAAGTAGTTTGAGACTTCAGAATTTTTTTTTAAATGTGGAATTGTACTCACAAAGTGATGTGCTGTTTCGATACTTGCATTAGAGTGAACGGCGTCTGATTCTTTGCTACTTTCTTGAACGAGGTGAATATATTTCCAATTGCAGCGCCATACCCCGAGCCGCCTCCCTCGTACCAGCAGGCGATGGGACTGCCCGGATCCACTGCCGCAGGTACGGTATCTCCCTATCCATCGATAAATGAAAATTATGGTCCGATGCAATTCAGGGAGTGCATTCAAAATTGGTCAATGTTCAATTTATATTTCTACAATGTAAATTTAAAAAGGGAGTGATTCATGAATTGCAGGCCATCCTGCTTACCAGCCACAGACGAATCCCGCCTATCCCAAGTTCGCACCCGCGTCCAACTCGGTACGATATTGATTTTCAATTATGGTGTTACGGTAGAGCCTACTAAATATTGATTTCTATAAAAATGAGCAATATCTATGCAGGGAGTGCCCCCTCCGCCGCCCGGCTACCCGCCCTCTAACTACGGTGCTTACCCCCAGAATCGTGAGTTCATATTTATTGATTGGCTGGCACAGATTGCAGTAATATTGGTACTCTAGAAATGTCAAAGATAAAAAAAAGAGTTTGTTTGCGCCCCAGCAAAAATTGGTTATCTTTTTGCAAAAAAAAAACCATTTCCTGACGGTTCCCGGTTTCTATGGTTCATTTAATACCGTGAAATATTTCGAAAAGAAATAATTCGTTTATAGGTTTTTTAAGCAATAAGTAATAACGACTTCCCTCTCGGCCATTGGTTTCAGAAAGTGCTCCAAAAAACGTGTAGACGTTTAGTTAATCACTTTTCTAGGTTCCACTGCTTTGTCTAGTTCCATGTGATTCATCCATGAATAATAGTAGTTGTGTGAGGTAACAGTATTGATAGGGTAATAATGATGGTCCCCCTTTTGCAGCCTCGATGCCTGCCCCTCAGCCTGCATATCCCCTCAACTCGGGTCCCATGCCGCACCATCACCAGCAGCCTACCGTAGTCACCGTCAACGTCGCGCCCCTCCAGATCATCTGTGCCTACTGTGTGAGTATCGATTTATTGATTGACTGATTGATTGATTGGCAGGATACGGTAGTTGGATATATCGTAATAGCACATACGATACGATCATGAGAGAGAGTACAGTATTAGACATATGTCGATAAGATGGGTATGAAAATAATGAAAATGCGCGTAGAGTATTTCTAAATTAGCCATGAATATGACAAAATACGGACGGAGTTTTCAATTTTTCTCTCGAAATACAAAAATTTGAGGTGTTTTTTCTTGAACATGATAGACATTTAAGTAGGCTTCTTGTGTTGTTACGTGCCTGTCGATCTATGGTACTTGATTCTGTAGCTGGCTATCGTTATGCTATCGACAACTGACTATTTTCAGCACGGCACAATGGTGAAAGAGACAGATCTGTGCTGTCTCATGTGTCTCATCTTCCTTGCCATCTTCACCTTCCCCTTCGGTCTCCCCTTCCTCTGCTGCATCCCTTGCACCGTGCGCCGACGCTGCGCCCAGTGCCACCGCATCGGATAAGGCGTGCGCCCGCACGATGCCGAGACCTACAGTATCCCTTAGTGCTGTCGGATCGAATAATCCTATGCGCGAATGACAATGCATTATTCGCAAATAAGATTTGTTATTCGTGAATAGAATTATTCGATCTAGCAACACTAGTATCCCTCCCACGTCTGGATACCGTATCCCACACCTGACAATCCCCCTCTCTCCTTCCTATGAACACGATGTCCTGTACAGATTACGCGTGTCTATGTGTGTAAGTGTTGGCTAGGAATGATGTAATGTAACTGCTGACCCCCTATCTCACCCCAATCTACCCATTCCTAGTCTCCCCAACCGCACTCGTTTTATTCGAAGATTACCTTGTCACAAGTTTTATGAAGTCAGTAGTGAGCAGTAGTGAGTATTCAAATCGATAGGATTTGATGCTGACCCTTTCCTATTTTTTCATTCTCCCTCGACGGATATTTGACCTACCCAGCGCGCGCAGTCGATCGATCCTATTGTAGAAAGTACTGTGAACACACCGAGGCCCATATCGATTATTTGTCGTTCTTCCGCACATTCAAGAAATACCCCGACACTATTCCAATGTTACTAATAAAGACGATCTTTCGAATCTATGTGCAAGCAAACACACTGAAGTTCTTTGAAACAGTCATTACTTTCAGGGAAATTGTTGTTCCAGTTAATTTATTTAGAAGTGAACATATTCGTTCGATACAACATGGACAAAAATATTAATACCGTAAGAAATCGACCCAGTGGCTATAAGCTATCATTCGTAATAACGCTCTTCCAATCTCAGGGTACATCTCAGTATGCGTTCACCCAGTGGGGATTGAGAAGTTATGGCTGGATTCGAGTCGGAGCGCTACCGAGTAGGATGTCATAAATAGGGCATGGGATCGGGTAGAGTACTATTCCATCTCATCCCACCCTATCGTCTTATCTCCTCTTCAATCATGGCTAAGACCCATCGTGCGCCCCGTCCGACTCGTCGTGAGGAGAAGAAGCAGCGATGGTTTCAGCTGCAGCAGGAGAAGAAGGAGTTGCTGCAAGGACACGTGCAGCTGCGACAGGAATTGGAAGGGACGATGCAGCAACTCGGAATGAACTATGACGTCGTCGTGCTGGGACAGAAGGAGGTACTGTAGTTTTCAATCGATTTTTTATTCTATCCACTGGCTCACCCTCTTGCCTGTAGCAATTCACATCATGTCGCAATCTTTTATTTTTTCATTGAGAGACTTGGCTATTATTATTATTTTTTTTGGATAATAAAAAATATTCGACTCTTTTCAGATGGTGGAGACTTTCGAAGCGATGAACGCCGATCAGCTGAAGGAGCAGCGGTTGCAGCAAGCAAACTTGCAGCAGGTGCAGCAGGAGGATCGGCAGCAGCTGCTGCAGGAAAGGACGAATATGCAGCAGTTCATACATCAATCGCTGCAGGAAGCGCAGCTGCAGCTGCAGCAAGTCTCATGCTGCTGCTGCAATAAGACAGAAAATGTGCAACAATCGGTCAGTAATTTCTCTAATTGCTGTACAAGTGCTTAAATTTGACTGATTTTGTCATAGTTTGATATTTAAAAAAATATTCGCCTTTTCAGCACAATCCCGTTGTCAAGCAAGCCTGCGAGACAACGTTTCGTAATGTGCCCTCGTATTTGGGCAACTATGGATATGTCGGACTGAGAATGGAGGATGGGAATGGCGAGTACAGGGAGGTGAGATTGAGTTTCACCTGTTCTACTTCTTCGAATTAAAAATTTCACTCTTTGTTCTGTTCGAAGTAGACAGTAGTTATAATCAGAATGATTAAGGTAGTGCCTAATTTTCAGTTCACGAAGATCCTCGATTTCATTAGCTACGATAACATCAATCCAATCGATAATCCTGGAGCATTCATGAACGGAAAATTCCTGGTCGAGTGGCCCGATAGAAAAGAGCCAACTTGGGAAGAAAGTGCTGGATTCTGGGTGAGTATTCACAATTTATTTCCCATCATTCATGTAGACTTATTCCATCGGATTATTTCTCTAGAAAACATTTCTTTTTTTAAAGTTAGTAAATGCTTAATTTCCAACCATCCTATTTTCAGTTCCGTGGAATGGTTGGATGTTGGGAATTTCTCGAATTTCTCATCAGAAAACAAATCGATGAAAGATCAAAGGAAATCGAGGAGGAAAACTGGCGAAGATTCGAGAAAAGAATTAAGGAGGAGAAGATTTTGAGAAATATTCCACTTTAGGAACTCGATTAAGCAACTTTCGCAAAGTTCGCAAATGTTGAGTATGAAACATTTATAATTTAAAAAAAAACAATACATTGACTTGGTTATTTTTGCCCAAAGAAGATTACCAGTAATATTCCAATTTCCAAATTTGTGTACACCTCTATTTAAGTTATTTTAAGGACTTCTTGTATCATTCGTGTTTCTGTTATCATTCTTACTTTTTTTGTTTCTCTTTATAACTATGTAAATAAACACATTACACGATTCATTGCAAGACACTACGCACACAAAATCTTAGAGTAAAGACTGTTAAATTCTCCAATTAAAGACAGTGAAAAATTATGAGTTTAAAATCGAGTTATGTAAAAGCTCGATGCACCAAGATGTGAATGCCACAGTCTCACGGGAGTGCAATAAAAGCAGCATTTGAGAAATAGTACTAAAACTCCGCCCACTCATTTGAATTGCTGAAAATCGTGGTGAATTTTCTCCCACACAGAATTTTAGCGTACTGTAGCTGTTATTCCCCAGTGTCTAGAGGATTCCACAGAGCGGCGATTCCGCGAGAATGGGGCGAGCTATGTTGATCAGTTTCACATCGGCCTGCTTGGCTCAGAGGTAAGTTTCTACAGTATCAATCTAGGGGATGGGGGTTCGACCCCCGCCCCATGCACCGTCTCTTGCTGATTTTTGGGGAGACTGCCTTTGTTTCAATCATTCTTTCGCGCATACGGTAGATAGGCACACCACGCGTGCATGGAGTGCATTTCCTTCAAATGCAGTAGCCATGATACTGTGATGCGTAATAAGGTTGGCAGTTTGATTCCGATTTCACAGCTAATCAACTCGCAGTTGAGATTGGAATGATTCCCACTCGCACAATGACGAATAATACTGGGACTCAAAAGAATCCCAAATAAGATAGCAAAAATGTGAATGGACCCCAACTATTTTAGCTCATATCTCCATTCATTGAAGGAATTAAGAATTCCTAAACATACACATCTGCTCAAAATGGACTGGGAAACATTTTCATTTTCAACTTTATAAATAGGCAATTTTCATTAATAAATAAATAAATAATTTTCCATTAAATTTTAAGTTGATCTGTACTAGGGTGGCGAAATCGGTGCAGCACCGATGCACGGCGCATTCTCAGTGCGCGAACCGAACGGTGCACGATGCACCGGTGCACGTCAAAATGTGAGAGTCGTGCACCGTGCACCGCGGTGCACGAGAGAGCGCACGAAGAGGGAAAGTGCACCGCGGAGCACCACTCTCGCTTTTTGACGTGCACAGGTGCACAAATGATTAGTAAGAGCACCGGTGCATGCACCGCCGTTAGCCACCCTAATCTGTACCTTCATGGCTTCCCAAGTCCATCGTTAAAGGGAGATATTTACGATAACAAAGTGTCCCTTTGAACCCGAACAAGAATGGGCCGGAGTCGTTCGGATCTGAGATCCAACCGATTCCCACCGCTCGGAATGAATAGGATCTGAGATCCGAACTGGGAATTAAATTGCCAACCCTACTGCATAACCTCCACGCCCCTCTGGATTTACCCGCTTTTCCATAATTGTCAAATTCAGTGTCTCGGTATGTAGAACTGGGTAGGGCAATTCAATGATGAGTAATTGAGTAATTGTAAACAAGAAACAAATAGTCTGAACGGTATTGTAAACTCTCACATTAATGAAACCCTGCAGAAAGTGGTCAGGGCGAAAGAGAGCGAAGAAGTGAGAGATAGACTGGATGTTACACAACTTGGTACTCTCCAAACCCATTTCTAAACTACTCATCAACCTGTGGTATGATGCGCTCTGCTATAAGGTTGGTGCGAAAGTTTTTGCCGATTTTTGGGGTGTTGAAATTTCTTGTTTTCTTTTTACAAGGATTGATCGGAAAAGAAGTGTTAGTGGCGACTAGTGAGGCATACACTTGCCTTTAAAATGTACACTCCATTTACTCTCATAGTCGGATAGTACTAAAATTATGACGGATCAAAGTTGGTGGGTCGACTTATATATTGGGTCAGTTATCGGGCTCGCTCTCCATCACAAGTCAACCGTATCCAATGACACTACTATATCTCGATAGGCAAGTGTGTAGGGCATGCAGTGATAGCATAATAACGGATTACACAACTGCGTCCTGCCAAAGAAATGTTCTTGAATTTGAGGGCTCAGATCTCAGTTGACTGAACTTGGATATTTTTATTGCTCACTTTCTAACGAATGGAGCATGTTCTACCTACTCTGGTGGGAAATAATTGAGAAGTCATGCTCTATCAAAAGCGCTGAAAAGATGGACCATTGGGATGTCGGTTAAGAATATATAACGCGAGAGATCATGCATCATTTTTGCGAGGTCGGAAATGAGGTTCACATGAGTGTTTCGCTTTTCACTGTACATCGAACACTGAGATCAACCTACTATTTTATTAAGCAACCACTAGAGTATCAGATATAATTAATATTTGGTCCACTCATCTCGAACATTCGAACAGTAATCGACCAATGAAATCTCTAAAATTTAACATTTCGACAATTTTCATAGATTTAATGTGTTTTACAAAACTTGATGTATTTTCCTTCTAGAAGATGCTAGCTTAGGAAGTCTAGTGTTGCTATAAATAGTGTCAGTTACTAAATATTTTCAACGTATGCAAATTTGGGATGTTTCATTATAACAAGATCTGGAGATAATCTTGGAGCGCCTACTTTTTTGACTGTATCATGATTATTTTTATTGCCAAATTGGTTTGAAAGCCTTGAGCTTCATACTTGCAAAATTATTCGAAAGGGAAGCGGGATCGGGCAGCGCAAACCCTAGTAACAAAATCGGCAAGAACTTTCGCACCAACCTTATAATTCCTGCGTGAGAAATACATGAGTATCTATAAGATACATGATAATTCTTTCTTGTATTTCCTGTCAAATAACGTCTCTCGAAAGTTCGTTACCCCTCGATGACAATGCACTAACTATTGTTGGAAAAAAACGAGAAAAAAGTTGCAGGAAACAACGATTCATCTGGAAATGTACCCTCTGGCAACGTTTTTGAACATCCTCACGCCTTGCTTCCGTTCTCAAGACCGGCGTCTAATTCTTTGAGCGTCTTCTAATGACTCTTAAGATCTTCTGAAGGGTTCTTCCGACTAGGATGGTATAAGGAGGGCAAATGATCGGTGAGAGTACCATTCCATCTCATACTTTCGACTCATCTCCTCTCATCTCTTCAATCATGGCTAAGACCGATCGTGCGCCCCGTCCGACTCGTCGTGAGGAGAAGAAGAATCGTGTGCAGCAACTGCAGCAGGAGAAGCTGCAGATGCTGCAGGATCAATTCGGAGTGTCGGATCTTGGAGAGAAGTTAACTAAGATGATGCAACTCCATCCGGAATTGTCCGCCACTACATTCAAAAGTGGAGATGTTGCAGTGAGTTTATTTATTTCACGAATATTACTTCATTTGCTCAATTAGATTTAAAAAATCATTAACCGTGATTTGTGAATTTCGTTCTTATCAGATCAAAACTAAATAAAAATATTACATAAAGTGTCGAATTTCAGTCGATGTCTGAAGTCGAACTATACGCGCAACTGCAAGAGTTGAAGCAGCAACTAGTGGGAGAGGAGCAGTTTCTGCTGCAAGAGCGGCTGCAGCTGCTGCAGAAGAAAAGTGAACTGCAGCAAGAGAATATGAGATTGCTGCAAGACAGGACGAAGATGCAGTCGGATATGAAGTGCTACTGCTGCAATAGAACGAGCGTAGAGGAACACTCAGTTAGTTTTCAAATGTTCTTAACCATTTGCCTATTTGCTATCAGTGAAATATGCTTTCTCAAAAATGGTATAGAAATATTTCAATACCGTGACATTACGAGTTGAAAAATTACCCGGCCGACATTTATTTCCTTTTTTTCAGTGCAAACCCGCTGGCAATCCATTCCTATCGATGAATGATGCTGAGCTTTATTCTTATTTGGACGACCATGGATATTTCGGACTCAGAATGGAAAATGGAAAGGAGTTCTACAGAGAGGTGAGATTGAGTTTCATAATTGCCATAAAAGCTGGATTGAAA
This sequence comes from Pristionchus fissidentatus, assembly GCA_036245785.1. NCBI lineage: Eukaryota > Metazoa > Nematoda > Chromadorea > Rhabditida > Neodiplogasteridae > Pristionchus > Pristionchus fissidentatus. Next base: position 22,385,420 of record BTSY01000002.1, read on the forward strand.
TGGAAAAGTGTTGTGATCGTTACTTATAAATAAACAGATCTTCTTCTTCTTCTTTTTCTCTGAATAAAATATATGTGCTTTCAGTTCACGAAGATCCTCGATTTCATCAGCTACGATAACATCAATCCAATCGATAATCCTGGTGCTTTCAAGAATGGAAAATTCCTTGTTGAGTGGCCCGATAGAAAAGAGCCGACTTGGGAAGAAAGTGTTGGATTCTGGGTGAGGCTTTTAATTTATTTTAAAAAAATATCGATTATATCTAAAGATTGAGAAAAAAAAGTTTCACACCCAAAATTTTTACTCTTTGTCTTTGTCACTAAAACTCTTTGTCACTCGAATCCCTAATTTTCCCAATCTGAATTTATAAATATATTCGTTATTCAGGACCGTGGAATGGTCGGATGTTGGGAGTTCCTCGAATTTCTCATTAGAAAACAAATCGATGAAAGATCGAAGGAAATTGAAGAGGAAAACTGGCGAAGATTCGAGAAAAGAATTAAGGAGGAGAAGATTTTGAGGAATATTCATCATTAGAAGATTTAGTCGAGACCTTTCGTAAATGTGGAAACGTATTGTGCCTGAAACAAATACTGATTTTTTTCTCTAGTTACTCAGTTGAACTTCGAATGGTGACGTAGATGACGTAAATACTATATATTTTCTAGTGGCTCAACATATATTTTCTAGTGGCTCTTTCCTCTTTAATCAATTAGATTTTTTTTCATTTCATTGAAATTTATCTCTAGAATTTCACGCTCTTTTTCACCTACCGATGGGCAAGAAGTTTCCGAAATCGAAAGCTTCATGTTTGTCAATCAATATCTATCTCTGACCGTGTCTCTGCATTCCTATTAACTCGGGTCAATGTTGTACAGACACAAAATTCGCCTGATAAGCGCAGTCACGAAATGCCGCTTCGTAAACACCAACTTTTCGGTGTGAAAGGAGGAGTCGAATGACGCATCCTTATCAATCTCAGCTGACATTCTCACTGAAAATTCGCCGACTTACTTCACACCCTTTTGAAATTCAATCTGGTTCCTGTATTTTCATTTCCTCGTTAATTTACATGCCATTTTGGTTCATTTTATTGTCGCTCAGGTGTCAGAAATGCTCGCGTTATTTCACATGTGTATTCGGCGCATGAAAGAGCGTGTGAAATGACGTTTCCATTTCTGACATTTCTGATAAAATGTAAGGAATCACTCAGATGCCGCATATTCGAGAGGTCGTTCAACTGGTCGTTAGATGGTCAAAAGTACTGTTTGATACGTACCACAAAGATGGAACCGAAAGCGTTTGGACGAGACCAATGAGAATTGCGGTTAGAGGATCGTCTACTTGTTTAAATTCCTGAAACAACAAAAAAACAGCTCCATTATACAAAATTTCAATCATTTTACTGGTTTAATTTTAAATTTCTTCAGAATTTCATATTCTTCCTTGCTGGCGGCGTAATCTTCCTTTTCTACGAGTTTTTCGCTATGATTTTCAGGTAAATATCTCATTTCGCTCATCTAACTCTCCGGATATGTTATTGTTTTAGGAGACTAAAAAAGAAGTGAATATCATCTTTTAAAATTGCAATTATTTGAAAAAGAGAGATTTTTTACAGTCCGTTTCTATCGCAATTCGGAAATCGCAAAATTGATGAAAACGACGAGGAGCTGAGGTATTCGCAATTATTATTATTCTTTTCTTGTTTTGACTGAATGACGTTTTGAGAAATTCCGATGCGACGCCTTCTCACAACGAAAAGAAGGAGAGAGAGAAACAGGGAACGGAATATGACATTCGGGTGAATATTTCTATTTCTTCAGAGTGCGCCAATGCCATCCAAATACTTGTAAACGATTTTTTAAACAAAAGTGGGACAAAGTCTCACCTTTTTCCTCTCAGATTCAACTCGTTACTCTCTTTTTCTTATCGATCTCCGTGGGAATTGTCCTTCGCAGTTATCAATGACGTCACCAAAGAAGGTACACAATAACGAACTGATAAGGCGACAAAGGAAACGGAGAGACTAGAGACTATGCACCAAAGTGATCGACGATTTGCAGGGTCGCGATCCTTTCTTCCTCAATACGAGTCAATCAATAATTTCAATAAAAGAAAATATAATTCAAAATAGTATAATGTCATGACGTAAAAAGTACCGTTTAGGAACCCTCAACACATTTTTCCAGTGATTGCTTGGGATACGTTTCAGAAAATTTATCAACTTTTATATTTTCGGGTTCCTAACCAACAGTTCCACATCGAATCATCACTTTACAATATTACTATAGAATCAATTACGTGGAGTCAAGTAGTCTAGAGTAGTTGTGTCAATGTTGACCTAGGCCATGAAGGAATGTGACTCGGTTACTTTACTCCCTCTCGATAAATTAATTTCCTTCCGACCCTGACTTATTGCCTTCAAATGTGCTCATTGCCATTGCTCATCAAGCCTCTTCATCATTTTATTCACACAATAAACGCTTCTCCCTCTCAAGGATGCCATCCTTCCCTCTCTCTCTCGACCCACTTGAAGACTGTGAGCCAGGAAATAGCGAGCAAAAAGGGGAGAGACCGGGAGGAAAAGATGCGAAAACGGTCAGAGGGGCGAGGGAAAGTGGGGGGAATTGCCAAGGCGAACGACTATGTGAGACATTATATGAGAGCTGATCGGACCGGCAGTTGAATCAGTTGTGTGCCCTTTCAACTCAGTTACTTGACTCGCTCTAACTGCGAAGACAATGAAAGCATACGGTAGTCTGGTGAGTCGCATTTTCTCCGCTTTTCACTTTCATATTTCTGTATTGTATGCACTGTTTCCGCAAATATTGTTGTGCGTGAGTAGGCGAAAATATCGCTCCTTGCATACGATTTGCGTTTCTTCATAGTTGTCTACAAAGTTGTCGCGGTGTCCTAAATTCGGGCGTATTTAGCGTACACCGAAGGAAACAAAAAAAGAAACAAAGTTTGTCTTGATGCGCAGATGCACACAATTAACAATGCTACCTTTTTTCCTCATCGGACGTGAAACCGGCGATATTCAGGTGGTGGTTCTAGTCCATTTCTGCCTACTCGCAGCAGCTACAAAATATCCAAATGAAATAGAGGAAACGCCTTCTGTCATCTGCGAAAAGGATAAGATTATCGTCAAGGTTAATTTCTTTTTTTTGTGTCTCGTCTATTCCGCAGTCTATCAATAACTACTGTTTGAGAAAAAAAGCTGTTGTACATTATCATCCTAACAAAAAAATATTTTCGTTTTAAAAGATATTTATCATTTTAGATCAAGACGACATCTTCCAATCCCTCATTGATCTACGCCGACGACTTTGGAGAAGATCCCGAATGTTCCACGAAGAACAAGTGAGATATTAAATTGATGATGGCGCGGCATTTTACAGGGGTGTAGGAGAGAGATAGACCAAGAGAGAGAGAGACAGTCCCTCTATGGAAAGGGAGTGAGGTGAGCAAGTGAGAGAGACCGTCTACTAGCATTTTGCCAATCACTGGTTCATCACTCGCTCTCGAGGAGGATTTACGAGAGCCGCTCAAAATTGTTCGCACCAAAACGCCGTGAAAAGAGGGTTCGGACTGTATGTTTCGATATCTGATTCGCTATCTCGTCAAATATGTTTCACATTGACTTTGAATAATAGCAATGCTGGTTGGCCTTAAAACGCGTTCTCCATAACAGCGCAGTGCCCGTGACGGAGGGATGGCACAGGGACTCAAAATGGTCGTAGGAAGTTCATACTTGGTGGTTAGAGTCCCTAGGGGTGGGATACACTTCAGCCAAAAAATTGACCCCATTTATCGATTTTTGACCTACCAAAATCGAAATTTTCATCGTGGCATTTCACACTCATGTTACATACCATTCGATAGAGCATCAAAAGTTGTGTAAGAATCTATGTTTTAGTGAAGTTTGGATAATAAGTGTTAGAGAAAAAGCTAATAAATCGATATTTTTGAAAATCGGACGGATTCCACAATTTCTTTCCTTATTTTCCCATGATTTGCGGGTCCTGAAAAATTGGCACAATATGTAAAAATGGATGACGAATCCAATAAAAATTATCCCGAATTTCATCTCGGTGCCAGCCATAGTGATAATGATCAAATACTACCACCCGATCGGGCACATTCACATCGCAGGTTCGAATCCGCTTGCCTACATGAAATTTTTGCCGATTTTTTTCAGTCACCAAATGATGTTTTCCTTAATCCCAATCATCTTTGAACCATATTCTAATGCATTTGGAATGGTATCACTATGAGCTTTATTCATTAAATATTGTTCTATAACATACAGAACATTTACAATCAACGAATTTGCTCAATGTTCATGCTCCAATCATTGCATTAGTCCACCTATGCGACGTGCCTACTAACTTTTTTCTGGTAGGCACATTGTGACCATGACCTTCATGGCCAAAATAGATATGTTAGAGTATCGATTGGTCAACCCAACCTCTAGTGGGATGGTACCGTATGATCTGCAGTTATCCAAAATTGATATTCAGGGTTACTGTGATGGTATCCGCATTCATTAATGTGGGTGATTCGATAGGATATTGCTCGAAAGGTATGCCTCGGCTACCGCATCCCTTGATGCTGTAGCGATGCTTAAAGAAAGCCTCCCAAGAGTCCAACGTTTCCTGATTTTCAACAAACCATTACATTATACCAGAACACGTAAATGGAGCGCGCACACTCGGAATATGAGCAATTTCTAATTGTTCCTTTACGAAAACTATTATATTTTTATGAAATCCGACATTATCCACAGGGGGAAACACGGGTTGTTGGCAACTTTGATTTTACTTTGTTTGCAAGATATTCCCCGTGTCCTACCACGCGTTGCCTGTCGATTAATGTGGTCGGGTTACCGTTCCCCACAGCACCTGCGTTTGCAGTCTATGTGACCAAAAACTCGTGGGATGCCTTCTTCAAAGAACCCGATTTTACGATGTCGTGTCAACGATATATTTTTCTCTAAAAATATAAATTCCTAGCGCGTTAATGTGCAACATTGAGAGCACAGGATAAATCTGTATCTGTATCTGTAAATTGGTGGTCCCACATCGAAAGCTACTGTTGCTCTTGGTGCACACATGAATGCGGATGCCACCACTGAATATCAATTTTGGATAACTGCAGATCATACGGTACCATCCCACTAGAGGTTGGGTTGATCAATCGATGCTCTAACATATCTATTTTGGCCATGAAGGTCATGGTCACAATGTGCCTACCAGAAAAAAGTTAGTAGGCACGTCGCATAGGTGGACTAATGCAATGATTGGAGCATGAACATTGAGCAAATTCGTTGATTGTAAATGTTCTGTATGTTATAGAACAATATTTAATGAATAAAGCTCATAGTGATACTATTCCAAATGCATTAGAATATGGTTCAACGATGATTGGGATTAAGGAAAACATCATTTGGTGACTGAAAAAAATCAGCAAAAATTTCATGTGGGCAAGCGTATTCGAACCTGCGATGTGAATGTGCCCGATCGGGTGGTAGTATTTGCTCATTATCACTATGGCTGGCACCGAGATGAAATTCGGGATAATTTTTATTGGATTCGTCATCCATTTTTACATATTGTGCCAATTTTTCAGGACCCGCAAATTATGGGAAAATAGGGAAAGAAATTGTGGAATCCGTCCGATTTTCAAAAATATCGATTTATTAGCTTTTTCTCTAACACTTATTATCCAAACTTCACTAAAACATAGATTCTTACACAACTTTTGATGCTCTATCGAATGGTATGTAACATGGGTGTGAAATGCCACGATGAAAATTTCGATTTTGGTAGGTCAAAAATCGATAAATGGGGTCAATTTTTTGGCTGAAGTGTATCCCACCCCTAGGGACTCTAACCACCAAGTATGAACTTCCTACGACCATTTTGAGTCGCTGTGCCATTCCCCACTGCGCTGTTATGGAGAACGCGTTTTAATCACTCGAACTTTCTGCATCATAAAAAAATCACACCACAGTAAACACGTATGCATATTAGAAGGTTATGAATTTAAATAGTTGAGGTGCTTTTGGCCCGTCGATAGCGTGTTTCGATACGGCTATGAATGCGAGAGCTTCCGCTAGGCAATAATTTTACCCAGATAATGTCCACTCAGAGAAAAATTACTTCGCCATGCATGCGAGTTAATGATTAAATTACTTAAGCACTCCACACTTTCCACACTCTCTCTGCAAAAACTAAGTAATTTAATCACTAACTCGCATGCATGGCGAAGTAATTTTTCTCTGTGTGTCATGTCACAATAATATTTTCAGAAACTCTATCGAGATCAAGCACGGCAAGTGTGGAATGAGCACGGAGAGAACAGTCAGTTCACGATTCATTTATTTTTATTTATTTATTTAATTTATCGTACACCACAAGGGTGAGACAAGATGTACAAAAATCTGTAGATAAAAAACAAAACAGTGATTATAAAATTAGAAACGGAAATAGCAGTTTCTATTGAGATTTTTACCGGGCTCCCCAGAGCATTTATATACAAAGAATTGTGATGGGCATCGAAAGAAATGTAAATGGCTGTTTTTGGTTTCGGTAACCCGCCGATTCTGTGCTTCCCTGCGATTTTGTATACGAGAACTGCAGCTCGGTAATAATCATAATCTCACAATCAATACTGGCAAATCACTAATGACAATGGAGATAAATTCTGATTTGTCAAATCCCAAAATCTTTGAGGAAGATCCAATGGGAGCAGTCCAGCGAGTCTGCGTCTCCGTTCAATTGCATCCAATGTTCGTCACTGAGGTATGCTTTTATTTCAAAATATCGAATAAGGGTGCAGTTCGTGTCACTCGCCCAGACGAGACCGCTCTTTTAGTGTGAAAAGGTTTCTTGCTTTCCATCAAAACGAGAGATCGTTTCATTCTGAGAGGGCGCACATCATTCCACAGGCCGGTCAACCATCCAGAAAGGCCTTTGGAGTGAGAGATGGTGTGAAATCGAGAGGGACTCTCTCACTTTTGTACACTCTCTCGCTCTAACCCTGCTCTGTAGGTATGGAATCATGTGACTAAATTCGCGTTGAACACGAAGAAAACAGTTTCAGGAATGCAAAAAAAGTTTTTTTTCCACAGTATTCTCATTTGAAACTTCAAAAGAGGGAAATAATTAATACCTGCAGGCTGATCGTTCCTACTGCGTACAGTGCGTCTACGTTGAACAGCACGTGTTGAGGGATTTCGAGCAGGCGCTCGACGTTAGGTGAGAATCTTAAGCCACAGCTGCCGCAACTGCTGCAGTTGCTGCAATGTCTGATGCAGCAGCTGCAGCAAGTGCTGAGAGGCTGCAAAAGGGTAACTTGAAGAGATTGGAAATCCTTGCGCAGCGAGGCCGCGGCCACTGAACTCCCACCCCAGTTCGACTTCGACACCGTCCCCAAGTGTAATTACTCCATTCGAAAGGCACGAATTACTTTTAAGTCATAACTTCATGAGAACTATAACGGCGTCGTAAACTTTCGTTTTTTTGTAACGATCTCCAGAAGCTGTTATATCAGAATACGCGACTATCGTCATCATTTTCATGGTTACAAATACTTTTTCAGGGTTCGCCCACTGGTCCGCCCGCTCACTACGCTGTCATTGGAGACGCCGTCTACCACGTCTGGCAGTGTGATGGAAGTGGGTACCATGGACCGGAACCTGGAACCCAGTGCTAATTCGGGTACCGAATCTTGAGGAACTAATCGATATTTGCAGACAACCACGGAATCGTCGTGCAGAACTGCTTCGTCGAGGACGGCAAGGGCAATCGCATTTTGATCATCGACCAGGACGGGTACGGTAGTTGGCTGATTACGGTAGAGGATGATGAATCGATGACTGATAATGGGTTAAAATAAAATCGGTTATTAAAAGTAGAACATGCAATACATGAAAGATCGATAATTATTTCGGCTTCAGTACTCGATAATTTGAAAATCCAATCCATAATCTTCAGCTGTGGCGTGGACACGTACGTGATGGACACCCCACAGTACTCGGACGATCTCCACTCTGCTTTCCAGGTATCTCGATTGGTGAGCGTACGGTATAAGTGGCAGACCATCGATCGATAACTTACTTCTTTCTCCGTCTTGAGTAAAGACGTTCTTGACAGGATCAAATTCTTGTTCGATCACTACTCTTCTGCTACCGTAATCCCGCTGTTCCGTTCAGGAGACGCACGTGTTCAAGTTTGCGCAGAAGACGGTTACACGATTCGCGTGTCAGATTCGCATCTGTGTACAGGGAGAGGATTGCCACAAACTGGCTGTACGTTTAAAAAAAACTTTGTGTTAGAAAACCCCCGAAAACGATTGTTTTTAAAAAAACACCGGCCACTTGATGCGATCGTGAAACACGAAAACCGCATTAGGGGATAGTTCGAATAAAATCAAGCGAGAAAGTTCATAAATACATTATTGGAATTTCTTCAAGACAATTGAAAATGAAAAAAAGGTTCCGCCAGAATAATTCTTCCTTTGATGCGAGAGTGAAACATCGTTGCACGTGGATTGAACAAGAAATACAGTTATTTATTTCGTTAAAATAAAATGTACAAGGGCAACCGAAAAATTTCTTAGCAAAAAATTTAGACATTTCATAGGACTGTGAAACGTAAAATGAGCATGGCGGTGCTATTGGATACAGTTTGAATCGGGAGTGCAGCAACAAATCGGGGCGTTGTTGCAGCCGCCCAAGCAGTGTCCCTCGTCCTCTGAACGTGCTGCCCTTGCGACCTCCACTGCAGCTGCAGCTGCTGCAGTTGCTGCAGCCGAGGATGCAGCCATAGAGAAGGCCGAGGCAGAAGAACAGGCTGTGAGTGCAAAGATCAAAGATCAAGGATAAAAATTTAAAGATCGATATTTTGTTGAGATTAAAGATCAAATTTAGGGTGGTTACGGAGATGACAAGGAGGATCTCGGTATCGAGGGAGAAGTGGAGGAAGAAGGCTACCGAAGGGTACAGGGCGTCAAGACATTGTGAGTGTTGCATAGGGATGATGTAATAAGGCGTTTGGGGAGTAAACCAAGCCAATTTGCAGAAGTCTCCCACTGTCGGCTAACGCAACGATCGGAACGGTCTACTTTGGGTTAGTTCTCCTCTCTTTGTCTGACAGCACCGGTTGCATGAAGAAAAAAACAGTTCTCGCGACCTCCCTACAACCAGATTGTTTTGAAATGTAGTAAACTATGTCGTGCCACTGTTAAATTCCAATTTGGTCAGAGATCAGAGATCAAAGATCAAAGATCGATAATCTGGATTTAGTGGTGATCTGCGTCAACGTCGTGAGGTTCCACTTCCGGGAGGAAGAAAGTCGAATTCGAACATCGTGAGACGATCGCCTGCTGGATACCCAGAGATGGATGTAAGAGAGATTAGAGATCAGATATTATAGATCAAAGATCAGAAATTAGCCGACTCTAACTAAAGAATATACTAATAAAAACAGTTGCAATTTGCTAAAAAAATTAAATTTCCACAAGATATTAACGTTCTGCTGAACGCGTTGCATTTGAAGGATTCGTGAAACATGTAAATAGCATGAAGTTCTGATCGACGGTGTTCAATTGTTTATCTACTTGAGAGAGATGAACAAAATATGAAAGTAAGTAAAAATATTTCAGATCGCCAGCGAGATTCGTGTTCTTGACTCTCCCGAAGACGTTCAGTACTATGGTAATCGCCAATTCCACTTTCTTTGAAAAATGTTAACTACCGTAACCCTTCAATCTCAGAGCGCGCTCTGAACAAGAATACCGTACTCGATGCTGAGGCTGACCTCAGCTGCATCTCTGGCCTCACCTACAGTGTACTCGTCTCGTCTCTGGTATGACTCCGCCCACTAATCAATAATCTACCGTAATCAATCAATAATTGCAGGTCACTCTTTCCATTCTGCTCATGATTATTTCCGTCTTCCTTCTGTTCAAGAATTCTGGTTATCGCAAGCGAATCATTCACTTTGCCAACTGAATCTGTCTAATCGGTCCCGTTCTAATTCAGTTTACTGTATCGGACCAATCGGTGCTTGCTGTTCGTCGGTGTACTGTATTTATTGTTGCTGTAGGTGCCGCTAGAGTATAAAATGTTTATTTTAACAACAACAAAAAGCTTCATCACATGACCGGACTGAGGGGTTTGTAGCGGGTATTTACTAGATTGGCTTTTATTTCGATCATAATCCTCGATCATCAGAGGTATCAATACTACAATGTTGGCTGCTTTGCTTGGCAGGCGAGGTCTAAAAACTGGAGAGATACTACAAGATACGTTTCTGGCAATAATCGATTCACTTATCTCTCGGGTATACTGTACAGCGAGGGGCAAGATTTCAATTGGGGCGAGGTGCGAGCATACGGTATATGAGAAGAGGAGGAAATCGATAAACCACCGAGTCAAGAAATCAAGGAGAAACACATCAAGTAGAGATATCTCATCGGAAGAGAAGTGGAGGCAAGTTGTAACTTGGAACTGATCTGATTACGGTAGGGAAGGGTAGGAAGTACGGTGAATGTGTGTAAGGGCTTGGCCGGAAGAAACGATAGAAATAATAGAAACTGAGGCTGGATTGCGGTAGGTTTTGGCACGATTGTCGGAAGCTAAGCATACGGTAGTTGGATGATGATTGGCATGGATACGATATTACATTGAGGAGAGAAGAAACGGTTGAGGTGGATGTGGGTGCGTAGGGATGAAGGGAATACGGTGGCTATCGATCGTGTCAGGTGATGAAGATTCTAGCAATTACGGTAGCGTCCACAAGACTCTACCGTAACCTTGGCCATCGTTGTGCGAATTGTTTCTGAGCAAATGGTGGTGATAGGAAGGAATGGATGAAATAGGGAAGGGAGAATCTACAACTAGCCAGAAATAGCATTTGTACAACAAAATGGACGAATTATTAGAAACAAAATAAGGGCGTTTTCTTCACGCAAACTAACATAGCTAATCGATTATGAGAGGGGTTCAGATAAGGTTGATACAACTGTTTCTTACTCTCACGCGGGAACAACACAAAAAGAAAATCATCTACTTCTTGGTGTTTCCCTACGCAATCAATAATATCAGTTGAAAATCGTGCCAGGACACTGTGAATACCGGATTATAGAGGGAACAAAATTACTGGAGAGGAGGTAATCTTACGGATTACTGTAACCCGAAAAAAAGTTGTAAGATATACACGATGGAACCAAAAAAATCAATACGGGATGCAATTACGAAAACCGAGAACACTCAAAAAGAAACGGGAGGAAACTTCCATGGAACAACCGGGTCTGGAGGGGTGTAGTGTTAACTACCGTATACTATGTGTGTGGTGCAGGGGAGAGGTGCGATAGGGTGCAGGGTGACTATTTACAGAAGGATAGAACGGACTTCGGCCGATACTAAGAAAAAAGAGGGGAGGGGACAGAAAGTAGTGGAATCGGGGGCACTTCTGATCGTACAATCGGGAAAAGCGGGGGGCTAAGTGACATTTCGACAGCGAGGCGGTCATTGGGAAAAGGCAGAATTGGATGATGCACCGTCGACGTGCGGGGGAGTACACGATGTGGGGGTACGGTAGGCAGTCCGAATATCGGTTGGTGACTAGATGGTATAAGCGTGCGACACGGCTGCAGGGCGAGGATGGAATGGTGTACGGTGTTTTAAGATACGGTATATCGATCGTGTGAATATCGATTGGAGGGCGTAGCGACTCGAGTAGATTGCACACGTAGGTCGAGAGAAATCGATCTGCAAATTAAACTAAGAATTAATAACCCGCATTTGTAATATACCCAGACTATGCTTTTATAAAATCAGAAAATATTCCCACAGTGTAAGAATAGCGATATTTTGCAAAAGTGAGTGAAAGTTGTTTCATTTTAGACCATATTTTACTTGTAGGCGCACACAAATAACCATAGATAACTATTTCCACTTACTGGAAATTTGGGCACTACACCGGATGAGAACTTTTGTAGCCGAGAGAATGTCAGAGACGGTATTGCGAAATAGTTTCCGCCCGACCTAGTGCATGACTTTTGTTGTAAAATTGGCTCTCACCTTCTCCTATTCTTGTACTTTCTGCAGCAGCTCATCAGTGGAGTCTGTCTCCTCCTCCGAATCGGTCGAATTGCCTCCCGGAATAGGGTAGGAATGCCTGAACAAATTGATAGCTACAATTTTAAAGCGATACGTTAACGAAATGGACTACTTGTGCGTGGACTCCTCTTTCTATAGAGCGGAACGTTTTATTATTTAGGACCAGTGTTTGTGAACGTATAATAACCGGTCACAAATCGCAAGTCTGACCCAGCGAACCCCCCATAAAAAGCTACAGTAATACTCACTGTCGGTACATGGTGGAGAAGATGGTGTTAATGATCTCGTTCTCGAGTATGTTCGCCTCCGTCACCTCGTCGATTTGCCAGTCGATCGGCTGCAAAATCAACGAGTCATTACTGTGTGAAGTGGAGAAACATAATATTAACGATTATTGCGAACGTTACGCTACTAAACATCAATCCCCATAGGTTGAAAGGGTGCGCTGCGGCAAGTCGAAAATGCGGTTTGGGTTTGCCAAAAATGGGTATGAAAAGCAGAAAATGCGGGTTGGGCTCGTCAAAAATGGGTATGCAAAACCGAAAAGGCGGGTTGGGTTTTCATTTTTTCCACCAAAAATTCTCAAAATGCAGGTTGGCTTCGTAATTTTTTACGTACCTTTCGATCTATGTCAATCCCATGTACTCTAGGAATTGCATGACAGTTATTTGATTGGATACACAAGATGGGAAAAGGAAACTGAAAGAATAAAACAATTCCAATCTTCATACAATCATGGAACCCGGATCCACCTTGATCACTGCGTGATAGTATTCTTGTTTTCCTGGATACCGTACTTCTACCGTACTCACCATCGATTTTGGCTTGCAGATGCTGGCCAGCGCCTTCGTTATGTCCACGTCGGGCTGCATGAGCGACCGCAGTTGCTCCGACACTTCCTTGTCTGCCGTGCGTCCCGGCGCTATCGAGAGGATACTGTAATAGAGGCAGTGTATATTGATTATTGCAGAGTTCACACATGTGTCGCTCGATTCCCTCATTCAAATTGAATTTGGTTATAATATCCATATCTATTTTTTAAAGGGTACTGTAAGTTACATAAGTTCGAAACTATAATAGGCATGCCTGTTTCGCTCCCTTCACGTCAGACAGAAATTCCCCCCATTCCACTTTTGACCGGGCCAGACTATGAATAATGTGATGCGACGGCATTTAATTAGTGGCAGAATCTTCTATCTCTCAAAGGGCAGGGCGCATTCAAAAGGACAAACCCTCCTAGATCCATCCATAGGACAGCCAACCTTTGCGAGCTGTACTGCCGCCTAATTCTGCATTACGTGTTACTTTATACGCGAGGATAACAAATTACAAGTCTTCGTGGTTAACGGGGCATGAAAATTAGACGTTTGGAGCCCGAAATCCTCCCAACTCGCACGACATTTTCAACCTTTCGTGTTTCAGATTCCTAGACGACAAAAACAAGTACGTTAGCAGTAGATGAAATCGAATAACACATCAGCGGGACGATCTGTTAGCTCTAGATTTTAGCGTCAAGGCAAAGAAAGATAGCGGAAGGGGAAGTCAAACGTTCCAAAAAATTTAGACCATCCGTTATTACCTCTAGAAGATCTAACTGACCGCCGTAAGTGGGAAAATATGGGATTACAGAGTTCAACGATCCAAGGCATACATGGGCTAGGGTTTAGCCTGCAACATTATACTCCCACTCTTTGTGAGAAACATACCCGATTTCGGTTCAATCGGTCACGGTTTTGGATCAGACTCCCGCTCATTGCTCAAATTCACCAGGTTGTACATGACCCTCCCGCGTTTGACCTTCGAGAACAACCCTAGCCCATTTATGATCCAAGAACAATGAAGTAAGTGTCAGCTTACTTGGTCTTGAGATGGATCGCAAACTGATCCTGCTCCCATGAGAGAAACGTCGCGACGTTGTCGATGTCACGGCACGTATTGTCTACAAAACATAACATTATTATTTAAAAATGGTTCGCGGTCTGCGCACAATTGTGGTTTCAGCGTTTCCATATTGTTGGTGAACACACTGAATATTGATGCAACGTTGGCCACACAACTTACAGCTTTCAAGTCTAACTGACATTTCTTCTACTTCGAAATTTGAAAATCCCCGGTCGATTAGTTGTTTCACCGCTCTAACTTCTACCTACATTTCACATAATCACAATGCTCGCATGTTCTTGACTGTTACAAAACAGAGTCGTTCCAACTAACCAATAAAGCTTGCAAATTCCTCCATCGTCTTCTCGGATCTCTTCAGAACCGTTCGAAATTCTCCGTTGAAGTCGAGATCGTACTCCTTCTTCTTCCCTTTCCCATTCACACTCGACGTCTCCTGCAAATATTCACTAATATCGTATTTTTATAAAAAAAATTATTATGTTAACTTCTACGATCACAAAAAAACCCCGAACCCATTGACGTGTCTTACAATGCCAGTGCAATCCGAAAACCCAAGGGCTGAAAAATATTTCCTGAACGTTACTTTTCATTGCCCCCCGTCTTCAATATGAATCAATTATTATTAGCATATCGATACTTCAATTATATCCATTTTAAACCTAGTATATCACAACCAACCACTCTTACACATCGACTTATTTTACGCTGCCTGTGCAACCCTAAACCCTCTGGTTCAAAAAAATATAGTTCCGTAACGTTTCTCTCCAGTGCCTCCGTCTTCTTCTCTATTTCTGCCCTTCACCAAAGTGCACAATTATCTCTCTCCCGTTTCTCGGTTTCTTGGTTTTGTTTGTGCGCAGTTTGCAGATGTTGCGTCTCTTCTCTCTAGAGAGAAGAAAACGTTCAGAGCATCGAGCAAGGAGAGAGAGATAGAGAGAGACTGCACGAGAATGAGAGAGACAAGCAGTAGCTAGACGCGGCAGAGAGAAAGAGAGGAATGGTTAACGATTTGAGATGGGAGAGAGATATTAGAGAAGAGTCTCTTTCTGGCGAGAAAACAGTGTGATATTTACCCTCTTCCGTGCACTATAATCAAACCAATTCACACCCACTATTCCCCCATCTCCTATTGTTCAATCTACGATCTTCGATCATTGGGAGTCGAGAAAGTCAATGTTAAAATGGGAGATCGAACATCTCGTCGATTCCCCTTCTATTCAACACCCTAAAAGTATCGCTTGCTGACGTCACACGCAGGGTAGGAAACAATGGAAAGCCCTCGAACCCCCCTACTCTCCTAATTCACCCCCCCTCCACTTTTTCCTCCTTCCTCATCATTCTCATTAGAAAGAGCCTTGCAAGTTTGGGCCCGGAAATGAAAATCACTCTCCTCTTCTTTCCCCCTCTCTCCCATTATTGCCTTGACGAAATTCAGCCCATTCCGTACTTTTTTCCTCCAAACAAACAAAACCCCTCGTCCAAAGATCTTTCTCTCTCTTTCTCCCCAGTCATAAATGCTATCACTTTTCTCTTCTCTTCTCCCTCTCACCATCTCTTAATACTCCGCACATCAACAGAAAAAAAATGCTGGGAAAAGCGTAGGGAGCAGGCGTGATAGTGGAGAAATTTGAAGGCAATTAGCCGACGTAAGATTGTACCTATTTAGCGTTCTACTACCGTAACTTACATATTTAAGGAGCGCGAAAAAAATCGATAATTGTGACTTACCGTATCGTTCCTGTTGGCGTTCGCTTGCTGCATGATGACCTCGGCTGCTGACGGAATCTCTGTAATTTCGTTAGATTATTGGTTTACACGTGTCATGAGCATTGATCGAGCCGCTCACTCCTCTATACTCACCAATCGCAACACGACTTCACCTACTCAGGTTTTCGCCCACCAGTAGTAGTACCAGTGGCTCTCTCAATTTCCCACGCTCTCTCACTTTCCACTAGTAGTCTACCCTATAGGTGAGCAACTAGTGGAAAACGAGAGAGTATGGGAATGTTAGAGAGCCACTGGTACTACTACTGGTGGACGAAAACCAGAGTAGTTCCCCTCAACCTTCAACACAATACAACGAAAGAAAGGGACTTTACAGCTGATGATGGAAATACACTAATCACCGCCATCCTGCAAAATTCTGGTAACTACCAAGGACATTCATTCTTGAGATACGAAATATTTCCCTAATTGAAAGATGAATCGTACCTATCTCGCTGCCCAGATTCGCGTTGAGCTCCGTGGTCGGACGTTCAGTAGATGCTGCAGCAACTGCAGCTGCAGCAGGTTGCTGCACGACCAGGAGTGCAGCCACTGCGACCAGCAGCAGTCGACTGCTGCAGCCCCATCGAAGGACCGGGAGCGACAACGGAGATCTCTGCAATTGCATCATCACTAGTTCATAATGCACTTGTTTTACTCTCTTTTCATGCTTTCTGATGTTGAACACTAATAAATCGTCGATTGACATGAATCGCCATAATTCAGAAGAGGTGCGCTCTCTCTCTGGAACACCCGATGATCTCGTTCTCCATCGTCTATTTATCCCTCTGCATGCAAGCTATATACGAGGGGCTTCATGGAGGAGGTGAAGTGCAACACCCGGCGTAAGCCGATTCCCCTTATTTTGGCACGCAGTGCTTATGCGATTTGGGCTTCTTATGATCTCTCCATTTCATAATGACTCTCGGGATATTGACAAATAAATCGCAACAAGTAGAACCGAATTGAGAGGGGATGTTCTGTGCGGGATTTCGCTCAGATATCATGGATTGTGTACGGTATTGAAGAGATACGTAGTCTTTGAACCATGGATGCACACGCTCAAAGATTATATGCCTCTAATATCATATATCCAATGTCTTGATCATAAGATAAGCATGTTTCGATGCTTTTCGTCCCATCTCAATAGGGTGACGTCCTTACACTCGAATAACATACACTCTTTCGGCCTCTGGACTATAAACAGCCAGACGATGGGGCACTATTGCGCACGTAAACACCGGGTTACTACCGTACTCTACTATTCGGAGAGGGCTTGCACCTATCTGCACAATAACAACTACATTTTCGATCGACCATGAGTCCGCGCAAGTCTTCGCTCTATTCTTACCATATGCTAAAATGGTATGTACTAAAGAGTTGAAAATGTGGTCTGTGTCTTGTTTTTTTTGTGTGACTGAAAATCGAAAAACATGGTTGGCATGGTTCGAGTTTGCACCAATCTGCACAATAACAATGACATTTTTGATAGATCATGAGTGTGCTCCATTCGTTATACCGTACCCTTGTATATCCTTCGTCGTCCTCAGATGTCCCTCCTCCTCCGTCGCTCGTCATTGTCGATCTCGCGGTTATCCGCATGCGGCCGGCGCATTCGATCGCTAAACAACGCAAGTTTTGTAGCCAAAATGTAGTAGAGGGATACTGTACCTACCACAACAATACTGCGCTTGTATAAAATCGACAACTGTCACACCTACCTCCGCTTTCCACCCATAATCAATATCCAAAATACCAAACTACCGTACCTGAGCAGCGATCAATACTCCGCGCCGAGTCGAGCCCCGAAGTCCAACGGACTGAACGGAGAGGCTGCAAGAAAAGTATGCCTATTTTTCATGAGCGAGATCGAGGCAGAATTGGATTCATCACGAATGCGCAATATATAATGTGCGCACGGAACAGAGAAGTGGCGGGTACAAATGGCAAAGGTAAATGTAGAGCAGAAATGCCAACAACATTCGATATATAACTGGCGCGGTAAAAATCAAGCTGCGCCTGCCCTTCAGGCATAAATCAAACACTACACGGGCGAGCTCTCTGCGGACCCGTGCTTACATAGAGAGTGCGGAGGGATACATTTGTGAACAGTGAGCTCTTTCACTCATAGCTAACTACCAACTCACTCGCTCTCTCCCTGAGAAAATGGGGGAGATTACTGTATTCGTATTCCCACTATCCCACAGTGACAATTTCCACTCTCTCACACAATCGGTTGGTTCGCGCACACGGTTTTGCGTGGGAAAATTATAAATTGAGCAAGCGAGGAAAAGGAGAAAAGATGGGAGGAGGAGAAAAGAGGAGGATGGTGAATTTCCGTAGCCTCCCTCCGCCTATTTCCCCCCACCACTCACTTTTTGCCTGCCTTCCCTTCAACGCCGTCAAAGGGCGTAAACAAGTCTCGAAAAGGACTATCGATTCACCCCTCCCGACCGACTGACGAGAGAGAAGCGAAACAACCAGCATGGTAACTATAGGGGCGGACTATACCCGTCCGTTGAAACCCCTATCTACAGGGCAAATAGTAAAGGTAAAAATTTACTACCGGAATCAAACGGACTTTAAATCTACAAGCGACTACCGGGGCCTCCGCTAATGCCGGTTGCAAATAAAGAAACTGTCTTTTCAATATTCTAGAACCCCGCTCAAAACCTCGTTCTGGTAGCTCGGGGGGAATACGCATATTCGCTCTACACGTCGGCAGATGGTGCGCAGATGACAGACAGGCTACTCAGAGATTCTACTCTCCTTTCTCTCTCTCCTTACAGTAGCCTACCCGCCAATCTACAGTACTCCTCACGCCATCAAACAGTGAAATATGTGTGGAGTGATTCAAGCTCGGAGCCCTTATCACCTCAATAAGCACCGATTTTATGTTTACACATGCATCAGTAAAATAGGAGAGAGGAGGAACCGAGAGGCAAAAATGATAAGAGTGAGAAGCAAGAGGGGAAAAGGAGGTACGGTGGACTCTCGCGCCGTTGAAAAACATGTTACGTCGCGCGGATATATTCGGCTATAACAAAGGAATTGAAACTGAAAATCGCGTGCCAGGTACGAGCGAGGCAAATAACAGTGATATTTCGCTCATAATTATCACCTCAACTCAAGATTAGCACACTACCGTACTCTTGGAACGTCATCGTCTTCATTTCACTCTGTTCTCTCTCTCTCTCTCTCTCTCTCTCTCTCTCGGGGGGTGAAGATAGGGGCAATAAAATTTGACTCGGGCGAGAGCACATACCGAAATACTATCGATTTATACAGGAGAAGGGCATTGTTGAAAAGAACAGAGCACATCATTCCACAGGCCGGTCGACCATACAGTAAGGGATGTGGGGTGAGAGAGCGTGTAATATAGATAGGCTCTTTCTCTTTGCACACTCTCTCACTCTAGCCCCTTTTGTGTAGGTTTGAAGCGATATGGATCGATAGATCAGGGCATTGTTCTGACGAAGAACAGAGGGAGGATTTGACAGAGAAAGAGACAATAGTGGATGAGAGAGAGACAGAGACCACGTGAGCTGTTTACGTCGTTGGCTCGAACCTCTTTACGGGGGTTGGACACGAAATGGAAGCCGAGAGTGCACGGAGAGATGAGAGGGTGGTAGAGATAGAAAGAGAGAAATGAGAGAGTGTGGCGAATTGAGAGGGTGGACGATATTATTGTCCTTGGTAGCTGCGAGTGAGGAGAGGAATGAGCGACGCGATTTGGAACCAATTTGGGTAGCATCGACTGCTCTCTTCTCTCTCGCCCCTTCTCATCTTGTGCTATCTCGATTTCTGTCGAATCTTCGAGAAGAAAGAGCACTGATAGCATCTATTTGAATATCACACAAATAGAACCACGGGGAGGGGCAGAACCACAAGGAACACTAAACTAAACCACACGATGCCAACTCTAAACTTCCGAATGAAACCAAAGATAAATACATTTAATACGCTTTCGTTAGCTTTCAAAAAAAAAAAGTTAGAGAGTCCAAATATATCATATAAATGGGCGATGGTCTCACCGCGAAATTTCTTTTGGCATTTTGCCCAGAACGCCGTGCTTGTGAATAGGGGTTGATTTGTCAACTATGCTACCTCCTCTGAGTGAACTAGCCAGCTAGAAGCTAAGTCTCTCCCCCGGTTTCCCTCTCCTTCTATTTCTTATGCTGGAATCAATCAACCGCACGTGCCAGATGTTCTATATACGTGGTAAGCGACGAGAGAAAATGACGGTGAGAAGGAGGAGTTGAAAGAAATAACGAGCAAGAGAAATGAAGAGGAAAACGAGCAGAGAGCGCGTATTCAGTCAATATTATTGAGAGGTCCCGTGTACTATACGGGGGGACGGCGCGATTTGGTAAGAGTACATATAGAAATAGATGGATTCGCGGGGCGAAAATAGGACTTCCTACGCGACATAAAGAGATAGAAAAGGAGAGGGAGAGAAAAAAGCGAACGAAAACATCGGGTGGAGAGAAGGATGCGACGGCTTCCCTAATCCCATTTGCTATGCATATGGGAGGAGGAAGAAGCGTGATTCTCCCCGTGTTGCAATAACTCGTCTCCCCCCCCATCCGTGATATTTATGCGAAGAAGAAATATCACTTGAGCTTAATGAGAAATCGCGCGTCGCTAAGAGTGACCGGATATTATATCTCTCTCTCTCGGGAAAGAAAAAGAAGTGGTTCAATCGCGACTAAAACGCAGCAGCAACACATCAAATGAGGGCCTGAATCCGTGCGATTAAATTGAGTGGGTAAATTGAGGGAGAGAGCTCATGTGTCACGAGTGGAAAGAGAGAAAGAGAGAGAGAGAGAGAGAGAGAGAGGGCGAGTAAAAGTGAGTGAGAAGAGGAAGGAGGGGAGAAAAGTCAGAGTGCGAGAGGAAGGGGGAGCTGGATGGAAAGGACACTAGCCAGAGACGGACAAACACCCTCCGCTTTACTCGACCAGTCCGGCTGATAGAGGAAACAATCGATGGGAGACGCTTCAAACAAGGCGCGCGCCACTTGCAGCGACGAAAATCGCTTGAGAGTAGTGGGAAGGAGTGGGAAAGTGCAGGAAAAAAGGACTGAGAGCCTCGGGAAAAGCAGGAAATGGGGAGGGAATGTTTGCAGAGGCGAATGATGCGAGATGCATTCAAGGAATTCCCATGAGCACATAGAATGTTTAAAATAACGACAAGAAGAGATACAGATAAAGAGACAAACCAGATAACAATGGAAATTGGTCATAATTTGTTGAGGAGTGTGAGTGATGTTTAACATCAAAATTTGATTGAGTTCCATAGCCAAACAATGGGACAATCGATTCGGAACGTCACAGAGAGTCAATAACCAGTGAAAATAGCAAAAGAACCACGAAAACATCGCGAGTCGCGAAAACATTGTCCACTAGTTGTCGATAGACTACGTAGGGGAAGAAAACTACGGTAGTCGCGGGAAGCCACGCCTAGACGGTGGCTCCGGCTCTCACGAGTCTCGTCTCTTTCTCCTCGTCTCTTGCCGTATTTCCTGCTCATTTCGAGTCATGGAGAGAGTCGCTTAGTCCAATTCCTTTCGTCTCCATCGGAAGGACGCCTCCCATCATTCTTCCATCGCCCTTTACTCCCCTTTCTTCTCCTTTCTTTCTCGATTTCGTCCCTTCTTTCTTCTCTGCTCTCACTGCTAATCACGCGCCGCTGCTGTCATGACCACACCGAGTACGTTTCCTTTTTTATTGTTGCATTATCCTGATTTACGACGTAATCGAGAGTGATGGACGTGCATCAGCTGGGCGCATTCGGTCAGTTGCGAGCTTGGCAAGCTGCTCAAACATTGCATGTTTTCAGCCAAGCTGTTCGGCGGTGGTCGAAAGCGCAGTGAAACTACTGGTTCCGTCTCGTCGTCGCGTGGTGACGCAGTGAACAGGCTCAGTTTCGGAGGTACGGTACAATGTTTTGATGTGTCGACTCACGGCAACTTTCGCTCAGGAAAGATAACAATCTCTAATGATGATTCACGATGATTTCCTTTTCTCTATTTCGTTTTCTCCACAGGGAAAAGCGATGAATCATGAAAAAAATGCATTTGAAAGTTGAAAGATCAATCGATAATTTCAGGATCGATACGACTCAATGATCTACTCAACGATGACGACGACTATGGATTCGCTGAGGAGGCCACGGAGGTAGGGTATTATTGATTTGAGACGGGACGGGAAAATAATCATTTGATTTGATACTCCGTATCGTTTATTCAAGGCACATACATATGTGTACACTAGCAGGATGTATAGTCTGACCGCGCGCGTACTGTTATCAGCAAGTGGGTGCAAGAGCTTATCTCTCTCCACAGGTAGATCACTGACCTGAGTCCATCCTATCTCATATTGATTGACGGCGCAGTCTAGTGATTTGTCGTTGTCTGGTATTTAGTGGTTTGATTTTGAAATCTATCTGCTTGTTTTTTTCGCTGATTTACACTCCTTTTTCCCACGTGACAGTTATGTTCGTAATTCGAACTCCTCCAAATGTCCTTCTCCCTTTGAAATCTAATGAGTGTTCTGACACAGACACGTCACGCGCTTGCATTGTTAGTGGGTGCAAGTGAAATCAGTTACCAACTCATCAGTGACTTGTTGATTGGGGGCGACTCACGTCAGTGAATCTCGTGGTGATTTCGTGCTTCTTCCGCATCTCAATATCATTCGTTCGTTCTCTCATCCCAGAGTCCAAATGGATGCGTGCGCAAAGCTTATCTTGTTTTTCGTTCACGCGAGTATTAATGTTTGTTGTCACACTAAGAATTCACTTTTGGCGATTTCTCAAGATGTGCAGCCATTCGAAGTGCACGTTTACTTTAGCTGACCAATAAGGAAAATAGTTCCGTATACTCTAATCTTTGAATCACATTGACCGAGTCGTTTATTCATGTAACTGACGGGTGCAAGTTGCTCTTCTTTTTACATTAATTGTTCTTCTGAACGAAGATAATGTTTATTGGAAATACGTCATCAATACTTTTTTAGAATGATTTTCTTTATTTATTTTTACAATTGTTATTCTTCTGGATCTCCGTGTAGTTGTGTATGTCGTAGAATTATGGTGTGTAAATTCCAAAAATTTCGTCTACAGAATTCTATCATTTTGTTCCTCTCGTCTGCACGACTATTGTCTTCCTTTCCACTTTTTGCGTTCCTGGAGCAAGCGCGGAGTGAAATGAAGAGAAGAAAGTAATAGGTTAGAGAGGTTCTCTCTTACTAGATTGTTGTGAGCGTGTTAGACGGTGGAAAGCAGTTAGTGACTAACGCCCCGCATCTCTTGCCTAGTTATGACGTAATATACCCAGACGTAACCGCTAATTTCTCCCGTCAATAACACCTCCTTTTCGACGTCTTTCTCTTCTTGGACCGCCTACATCTCAATTTGTTTAGAATTGAACGCAAATTGTTGCCTGTGAATGTTGCATTTAGAGCCGCAGTTTCCGCGACTTTAATTGCCACTGCAGCACTTCGTTATTTTGGCTGACTCAGGGTGAACTTATGGCCCCGGGGCAGTTATTGGCTCCCCACTTGAAATGCCTTGTTATCTCAAAGACTTCAGTGGCCGCCCATTTCCTCGTACTGAGACCAGACTCAGCCTTTTTCCCACCCTTTTATAGAACGCTCTTTTTCTTATCCATAAAACAGCCTAGACTGTTCGAGAATAGCTGTTTTTGTGTTTCACCCAGGCTTCATGTGCTGATTGTATTTCAGTGTATTTAATTCTAAGAGCTTGGAGTATTCTATGATTATTATTTTAAAACTGCCGGAGATGCACTTTCTCTTCGCTAAATTGATTTATCGCTATGATGATTTTTTTTATAAGTGCTCTACCCTCATCTCTATTTCTTCCTTCATTTCTTTCCTTCTTTTGCTCTCTTCTGTAACTCGAGTATTTCTTCTTCCTCCTCTTCTTCTTCTCCTTCCTGTTGTCGTTCACTGCCTCTTTGATTCCGTAAGCGAGCAAGATCCGACAGACATTTTCTCCGTTTCCTTCAACGCAGATTCTCGAATCTGTTTCCTTCCTTTGCAAATTCTGCATTCTGCTGAATTAGGAGGATTGTTTGGGAGTTGTGAGCGAAGCTCAATGTTTTTCGTTGCGTACATGTCTTGAAGAATCTTCCACGAGTTTACATATTTTTTCTTCTATTACCTGAAAAGGCACATCGAACGTTAGTATAATCACATTGCACGGTTTCATGCCCTTGTGTAGCTCGAAATCATCGGGCTTGGAGACTGTCCTTTTTTCCATCTAAAGTATAATTCCGGAACTAATTAAAACTATTGCAGGCGAGCCTTTGCGAGTACGAAACGGATGAAACTGTGCTGCCGCCGATTACAACCGAACCGCTAGAGGTGGGTTAATTATTTAAAATAATATTTCAAAAATAGATTTTAAAAAAAATCAATCTGCTCTCACTATCTTCAGAAATTAATGAGTGTTACAGCTTTGGAACAAAATGAATGAGATGTGTGAGAGAGAGGGAGGTGGGGTAGGAATCTCGTTGTTGTCTATTATCGAGAACTCTTTTTTCCCCTGCACAATTGCAAATTTCTTCTGATGCGTGTCTCATATATTTCTATAGAACTCGTGTAATGCAAGTGTGAACTAAACCACCGACTCATCCTCATCTGTGCGAATATCGCATGGCATGATACATTGGTTGATTGATTAATTTCGATCAATATTCCATCATGCCGTTCATCTCTTCCAATCTCAATTTTGTCTTGTAGACAAATCGCTGTCTCATTTAACATCTGACGCGCGACATTTAGTCGTGCATCTGAATATTATTCTTGGAATATCCTGGACGCATTCGAGCAGTTTCTCTCTGCCCCATCTGCTCGATTTGTCGAGATTCTTCTAGATTGTCCAGATGATTCCTGTCCCACTTTCTCGTTGTTCCCGTCATCCCCCCCCCCTGTGATAGATCATGCAGACTGATTTGGGGACATGACCACGGGGGCTTAAAAAATTCCCCATTCCTTGCAAGAGAAATGCCTAGATGACGACCACGACAGTATTGTGTGAATTCCCGTTCCTAGTTATCGTATACTATAAAACTTGTATACGGTATAAGGCGTTATAAATACCGTGGTAACTGCATTTAATTCCAGTGACCATTTTTTTCTCCATCTTTGCCCTCCCCGTGTGGCTCACTTCCTGGTTATCCCCCTTTGTCTTTCCATGTCCCCAAATCTGCCTGCATGATCTATGGCGTCGTCCTCTGAAGTCCTTCCTCCTCGTTTGTCTTTAGAGAAGTAGGTCGGGGAAGTAGAAACAAGGCCTGAAAGCCAGATTGGAAATGTGAAAGAAAGCCTCTGGAATGAGACTGACTGAGAGGGAGAGGGAGAAGCCAATAAGACTCGCGGGGCAAGAAATAGTGCGTGGAAATGAGAGAGGGCGGGGGAAAAGAAATTAGAGTTGATCGAAGCATGAGAAGCACGTCTCATTCCCTCCCTACACGTCTTCTATTTTATCTGTTTAATTCGCGTTCTGAATTGTTAGCTATTCTGTTTTCAAAGAACATTTTTTGTTCACCATTATGGGAGTCTAGACGACGGAGAGTAGTGTTGTTGGATCGATAATTCTTTTCGCGATTAACAAAGGTTATTCGCGAATAGGATCATTCGATCGAACAGCACTAAAGGGGAGAGTATTATTGAGCTCACGGTTAAGGGTTAACAGCTAAGCAGATTTAAGGTCTCTAGTAGATATTCGATGAACTGCGAATAATTGAGTTCCGAATGCACTAGCTACAGCTTTGAATGTGTAGTGTACTCTCAAGTTTCCAGCTCGTTAGCGTTTGTTCCACATTCTTTCGTCTGATTTCCTCTGTCCATCTTACCACGAGGAAAGATTGGGAACTGGAGTAAGGGACTGAATTTGGATCTGAACACTCGTGCGTTCTTTCATTTTTCTCCTTCTTCTTCCTCTTCCTGCCATTGTTTTGGTAGTTTGTCCACTCGTTTCGGCCCCTCAGCTACACAAGAGTCAGTCGGAAGAGGGGTGAATATTATTATTGTCGACGATGGATTATGCCACGAGTGGCTCTCTCACTTGCTGTCTCTTTTCACACCACAACACGT
Organism: Pristionchus fissidentatus; assembly: GCA_036245785.1. Classification (NCBI taxonomy): domain Eukaryota; kingdom Metazoa; phylum Nematoda; class Chromadorea; order Rhabditida; family Neodiplogasteridae; genus Pristionchus; species Pristionchus fissidentatus. The sequence goes on from BTSY01000002.1 coordinate 22,411,337, forward strand.
TTTCCTTCCTCCACGACTAGCCGTATCATACGAGAATATTATCATCCACCACATCACACGCCATTTCCATACTCTTTCTGCGCCGCTCGTCACGTCACTTTGTGCACGCCACCACATTGTTGAAATATTTGCGCCCGATACGCCATTTTGCAGTGAGTATCAGCAATTTCCGCTTCCCCGGAAGTCCCGTCTAGCCTCTTTTTCATTTTCATGCCCGAAATTGAAGAGGACTTTGCAAGAGGATTTCAATGGGTGGGGGAATCCATCCTGCCGCGGCAGGCACTTTAGGTCACTAGAGAGCGGAGAGAACCCCTTCCGCCTTCCCCTGGAGGTTTCGGGTTTCCTTCCAGGGGGGATTCCAGAAGCCCGTGGCGTAATTTCCAGCATGACTCATCTCTCGTTTGGGCGACAAGAAGATACCAGAATCGACACTTTAGGAAATTCTCTAGTTCCTTACGTCTATCTGTGCAGCTCTTTCCTTTTGTCATGAATGTGAAATCCGATAGTTAATTTATTGGTTGTCAAGCAGTGGCTTCTGCCCTTTTCACCCCTCCTACCATGAACTTCCTTGTTTTTTTACTAGCCATGTCATTGTTTTTGTTGCGTGGGCATGAAACCCTGTGACCAAAAAAAATGGTTAATTTCATAAGTAAAGTGTGCGACTGTGTGAAGTGTACATTGGAGTGTATCCTTGACCAGTGGCTGAATTGGAATGAATCATACTCCTTTGCTTACTATAGAGATTCGAGTGGGTGCAGCCACCTTGAGATGGATAGTGCAGGTGGAGTTGGTTAGCTGTGAGTAAGGGGGAAGTCGGAGGATGACTAATTGTAAGTATGATAAAGTGACCAGATGTGCTACACACTCTTCACCCTTGACTCATTTATAGTCCAGACCCCACTTCTCCTCCCCCTTTGTTCCAGCGAAATAGAGAAGCGAGAGTCTGGATGGTGAGCGCGCGCTAACTTTCACTTGTGTAGCGCGCGTGCGACTCGCAATCACCTGGCTAGTTTGCGCACCCGCTCCCTCTCTCACTTGTCAGTCTCAGAAAGCCCCTCACTTGGAGTAGGTGGACTGGGAAGGACTTTTATACGGTAGCTGCAATCAGTCAGTCTACGATCGATGAAGTCACTACGGTACATCGCCCGCCATGAGGTATTTGACAATTTGCGCGCTTCACTTTTCACCTTGAGATTGAACCTCGAATTGCCCATTGTTTCCGTTCCGTGCCTATCAGTCCAGTCGGATTGATAAGTGTTATCAATGACTATTCTTGGAAGAGGAGTTGATGTCAGTTATTCATGAGAGACGTATTTAAAATTGCACTGACTATAGTCGATCGAGGTAACAAAACTGCAAAGAACGCTCATTTTTGCAGGTCTCTACGACAAGAGCTGATTCTGAATGCATGGGGGAAAAGGACTAGGTGCGAGGGAGTGATAGAGGACGTCGTTGCATCATTATTAAGAAACTTCTGCGGATTTTTATGCGTGTTCGAGTTTGCTCTTGAGACATCTCTTCATGTGTTGATGCCCGGAGGGCCTCTGTTCCTTTTCCTCGCTAATATTGTTAGTTGTTCTCCAGGAGAGTCCAAGAGAACACTTTGCAAGAGGATTCACTCTTGGTTGGGACAGAAGCGATAGATTAGAAAGAGAGAAGAGAGAAGGGGGCGAACGCTAATTGACTAGGAAACGATACATGAGAAGAGAGGGGAGGGAGAAGGAGAGGAGAGAGAGAGAGGGAGGGGTGTCGGGGGACCCAATGCTGCTGAGATTGAAAGAGTAAGAACGATGGAGGAAAGAGAACAGAGACATGTTGTATGTCTAGGCGGTCTGGAACCACAAACCACGTGCCCCCCACTCTCTCCCAGGAATTGTCATGTTTTCTCTAGGCTACCTACCATGTGGTCAATAGGCAGCTGCGTTAAAAGCCGCGGCCTTCATTTTTTTGTATATTAATGATTTATTTATTTTACAGAATAATAATACTGAATCATTACAGATGCTAATCGAGGAGCCGCACAAAACGGATGATCCGCATGCAGCGTCCTCCTGTCCCTCCTCCATCTCGCCCCTACTCCTGACTGGAAGAGGACAGCACAGGGATACGGTAGTCGGATATCGATCGATGACGATGGTGGAGGACTTTGCCGGCGGGTACGGTCATACACATTTTAAAATTGCATTGTGCATTCTGTCTTTCTATTTCCAATCTCTATGTCAAAAATGAGAAACTCATGTTTATCTTTTCTCGATAGAATTTCTGAATCACGGATCTATTAGGCTGAAAAAAGTAAAAGCGAAAAATAGGAAAATGTGCGTTTCCGCAAACTTTTAGTATATTCGTCATTGTCTCTTTTTGTATCCACAATCCTTATCAATTTCCTCTCTCACTCGCTATTTTCTTTCTCTTTGACGTCTGGACCCTCTCGTTATCAGTCGCTATCTCACATTCTGAGCTTTCCAACCCCTCCAACCCTTCTCCATACCCCCCCCCCCCCCCTGCCTTGTTTGCACCTCTCCCCCACCCTTCCATCCGTCTATCGCCAACTGCAAAGCTTTCATCATTTTTGCGTGACTATCCACAAGTTATCACTTATCAGTCCTCCCCACTTCTCGTCTCCTTCCTACCAACGAAGCGCGCCCAATAGTTGGTGTTTTGAGCGGACCTAAATAGTCCCCCGTCTTGATGAAATGAGCGTGCTGAGAAGGTTGGTGGTGATTGGTGGGGTTGATAGGGATTCTGAAACATGGAGATTCGGGGTTTCAGGAGGTTTATGTAGACACAAATGTTGGAGAAAGGTTAGTGCAGGGAAGACACTGGGTGTAGTCTAAAACAATCAACAATTAAGCATTTCATCACCCTATTCTATCAATAAATTGCAGACTGCTCTACTCGTCGCGCGAACGATTGGATGAGTTGGCCACCGGACCTGGATCCTCTCCAGGTGATAATTTCCTTTTAAAATCAAAATTAAATGGTTTCTTGATTTTATTTTCAAAAAAATGAAGTATACTCCATCGGAAAAGGATACACCTGTACTAATTTTAGTTTCCTGACATTAAGGGATCCCGGGGATGCACGTTACACTCTAGTCGTTTCCTGGTTTCACGATTGTTTTATATATTTTGCGCGCTGTGTAGCATTAGTATTATTTCGAGTAGGCTTCGGAAATTATATTTCCATGACAACAGTTTGCCCTGCAGGTTCGGCGTCGTCATCGGGGGCGCCGTGTTCCTCCTCTGCAGCAGCTGCAGCTGCTGCAGCCGGGTCGGACGGCGACCGAGTGGAGCGCGTCTCGCTCGGCGGACTCAGTGTGGGCAGCCACGACAGCAGAGAGGGCGGCAGCAAGGTACGGGAGACGGGCAAGAGGGTACGGTAGGGATTGACTGAGTGCGATTATGAACTAACCCTAACTGGGGGTACTGTAGTATCGATCGAGTGATAAGGGGATAGGCGGGATTGATTGCACATTGAACTTTGTCCTGTGACCTTATCGTTCGGTGGAGAAATCTGAGTCATTGAGTGTTTCGAAAGTTGCTGAGAATTCCGCCCCTTTTTTCATTCACTGGACTTTTTTTCTGTAGTAGTGTGTCCTTTTCCACTTTCCATTGTGAGTCGAAAATATTGTGTGATTTTTAATAGTTCCTACTTCTCATACACAAAAATGCCCTCCTCCTATATTGAATACATGCTATAATGTATGCGTTTTCATTGTCTATTTATGATACCATTCTTCTTAATTACCTAATGATGACGCCATCTCTAATGCAGTCTTCATCGGACGCGGGGAGTACGGGCGCGCCGGCCAAGGAGAAGAGCAGCAAGGGACTCGGCGCATTCATAGACAAGGCGAAACATCGATTGGGCGGGTCGAAGGAGAGGGACAAACGATCTACGACTAGAGGTACTACGGTTGAGATAGAGTTGGGGGGAGAATTCGGATTTGATTGATCACGGTTCACTACAGTTAATCATTAGAATCTTGAAGATACAGTAGTAAAGAATATTTCTTAGCTGCAGTAGACGTAATGCGTGATATATCCATGTGTCTTGTAGAGCCGTCTCTAGCCGTGGAAGCGCTGGCAAAGGAGGAAGAGGAAAAGAAGAAGGAGATGGTCAGTGGCATTCAACATTTAAAAAAAATATGTCGGTCCAACTCGTACTGTATCGTGCGTACGATCGACAATTGTATGGTTGCGGCAAACTAGATATTACCTGGTGATCGAATTTCTTGAAATATATTGAAGCAATTGCAGGAGGCGCTGCAGCACAAGAATCGCCGCCCCTCCACCCTGCCGCTGTCGAGTGAGGCTGCAGCTGCTGCAGCTGCTGCAGGCAGAGGGGACACACTGTCGCCCTTGCTGCATCTGGTATATAGGCTTTATTTTAGTTTCACTGTACTTTTATTGTAATCCAAAGAAAGGTATGAAGCTTATTGAATCGTCGTCGAATTTTGTCTTCATAGGCAAAGGTAGAAACGAGAAACCGGCGGGGGTTGCCTGCTCCACTCTCACTTCTTTCTTCGCAACAGCATGAATCTCACAGGTCACTCACCACCTCACCACACTCCCCTTCTCGCAGACGAGATTGTACGCGGGCGCAGTGCTGTTGGCCATGACGATGGCTTGGCCAGGTGAGCATTTTTATTACTGTCGATTGACATTCGTTAATCGGGAAACCCTTGCAAATAAGGGCTATTCATAAATAGTTCAAACACGGACGGTGCGGGAGTGGAATACAATGACTTTGTCTATTGTAGGAACGACTTTTGAATGTTTTTTCGGATTTGTAGATTTGTAAAAGTGTAGCGATGGCATAGTCATTGTGACAACACCCCTTCTCGATGTTTTTACATTTTTTGATTGCACTGATAGTTCTTAGTGATGACGTAATCGATTTTAATATCTCTATGTTAATTGGAGATTTACTAGCGGGGTAGCTTGCTACTGTAAAAGATTGCTACTTGGCATGTAATACCTTCACCTTTGCCTATATAATATAAGTCTATTGCAGGTTTCCTAGTTGGTCTCCTATGGGGAATGTACATCTCGGGAGTTACTTTCCTCTTCTTCTTCGTCTCAGAACCGATGAAGACAGAGGAGGATGAGGAGAGGGAGGAGAAAAGAGAAAAGGTGAGGGGGTGGGACACGTTAGTTAGAGGAGGTTACGGTAGGTCTCCATTGAATCCTGTTCGTGCTGCACCTACACTATTTCTTCTTCTCAACATTGTTCCTCTCCGAAAAAATTGTTGGACAATGCGGGATGTAGGCGTGATGAAACGTGAATATCATGTGTTGAGATATGTGCCAATTTGGTATCACTGTTCATCAAAGGTATCCCGTGAACTATGAAACTCAAATATCACTGTTGACAAATACAAATTCCTGCGTCATCGAGTGTGGAAATTGCAGAAGGATTTTGTGGACAAGGCGTCAGAAGTTTTCGAAGACGCTGCCGTTGCCTCTCTCACACAGCCAATCGTCGTGTACAGGGTAGGGATGGCTAGTCAAGCAAGAAAGCAAGATCTTGTTGGGAAATTGCTCATTTACATCATTTCCCGAGAACTTTGTCGGTGAAGCAAGATTCCTTATCCCAGCAAGAATCTTGCTTCCCAGTCATTTTCATTTTGGCGGCTGAACTGAGGGGTCCAATATATCAAAACTACGCCAATTTGTTATTGTAGACACAGATAATGCGATTTCGACTTGAATGAATTTTCTTTGGCCACCAAACGTGGTCATTTTTTCAAGCAAGATTCTTGCCAGTTTCAAGAATCTTGCTTCCCATTCTTCCCAATAAAACTCCCAAGTCATTTCCCTTTCTATCCAAGAATAAGCAAGGTCATTCTCCACTTTCGCGAGAATTGCACCGGTCATTTATCTTGCGAAGCCATCCCTAGTACAGGGTGAGGAGGCATTATTGATTATTTCGAATATACGGTAGCCTACGATCCCACTATACTTTACTGCAGACTGACTTTTGACTAGAGATTAATGTAGGCATAGATGTATCACATATCCTGTATCGATTCTGAATCTGTCTAAACTTTGTTCGAATGTGCCTGAACAAAAGATACGTTCATAATCACGGTGTTTATCGATCGATCGGACTTATCAAGAGTCCATCTCCTTAGTCTTCTATTCCTTGGAAGGCAGGAGGGCCTGGTGGATTCTGGGCATAACTCCTCCCTCCGATATCGTCACTCCATTGCACATTTTGTTGAGGTCTTCGTCGTTTCCAATGGCCAATTGAATGTGACGAGGACTGATTCTCGTCTTTCTGTTGTCACGAGCGGCATTTCCAGCCAGTTCGAGAACCTCGGCCGCGAGATATTCGAGAACTCCGGCCAGATAGACGGGCGCTCCCCCTCCCACACGATGAGCGTAGTTGCCCTGAGAATATGAGATGAGCGTGAAACGAGAATCTGACTGGGATTGCAGCGCTACGGCAGGGTTTGGGACCACTCAAAGAATGATTGCGTAGAGGTTGGCGGGTCCCAAAGACTAGTACCGGGACACTCGGGTATGGTAAATGGGCTGTGGAAGCTTGTAAAAAAGGATTGGGCTATCATTTCCCGCTCACCTTTTTGAGTTTGCGATGAATTCTTCCGACGGGGAATTGTAGACCGGCACGAGAAGTTCGCGACTTCTTTCCTCCCTTGGACTTGACTCCTCCCATTGACTTTCGTTTGGCTGCGACGCTTTGATGAATTATCAATGCTTTTGGTCTTACAGTGAACGGTGAGCCTGTTCAATTAGTAGAGTTTGCTCACAATCAGAACCAAGTCGACTTCGATGAAACACTTACTTTGAGGCGGAATAGGCTGCTTTTGAACAATATGCTTAGTCCTAGATGGCATCATGACTAGCCGATGCAGAGGAGAAACTATGTCGCGATGTCGAAATGAGTGGAGAGAGTGGATAGGACACTATTTATACCCTCGACCACTCCTTGGCCAGATGATGGGTTGAAATGAGAAGGGATTTATGTAAATGCTATTGATCTTCCTAACCATTCGGCTCATCTCTGTCGTAAACAACTATCGCAAGTTTTACGTAGTTATGACGCAATATTTTGAGGGATGGATGAACGAACTGCCGTCGAGATACGATCCCATGAACTACCACGTGAACAACTGCAGATGTGTGCTCGTGCGACTGGAGGGAGCCACACTCAGGTACGGTAACACGACGGATTGAACAGTGGACTGGTTACGGTAGGGATGGTTCGGTGGATATCGTGTATCGATTGTGATATTACAGTAATCATAATCGATTGATTACGGTATCCAATCTTCGGTTCAGGATCTCTCGACCCTCTCGTGCTGTTCTCAAACACGCCTTCCACACTGATCCCACTCTGACTGCCGCCCCGCCCTCTATGGTCTCACAGAGTATCTACGATCTCACGGAGGCTACGGTAAGTAAGGGGTGGAGGATTATATAATGACAAGAATTGTTGCATAGGGATGAAGAAATGAACATAACCATATCGAATGCGCGATGTATTCCGCGGGATAGTTGATATTACCGCAAACAATAACATTTCCATGAACTGTAGATGTGAAGACACATGGATTTTAAATGGCTTCATATAGTAATAACGAAACGCAGTTTACGTTATCGTGTCTTTCTAATGCATTAGTCTTCAATATTTGTGATGCGAAAGGAGTGAGGATTGAGAAGCATCGTTGCGCCTTTCTCATCATGCACCTGCGAAACTAAAATTCACCATTTTCACCAATTTACCGTCTATTCTCCTCTCTGCAGATTTCCCTCCGTCCACGTCGTTTGGCCCGTCTTCGATGGTGGTCGAGAAAGTATCCAATCTATATCAGACTCAAGGTGAGAGGAGGGAGGAGGGGAAGTTGAGACTATAGATAGAGGGGGATGAAACCGAGAACTCGCATGGGAAATGCAGAGTATACGTGATACCTTGAGTGAAATTTAGAGTGTATTTAAATAATATGTTGTGTAATGTTATAAAAACTCATTTATTAAATCGATAATTGCAGGATGAGAATGAGGAGGGTGAGAAGAAGAGAAAACGGAGGAAGAGAAGTGAAGTTCCCAGAATTAAGAGGTGAGATTTTGGAAGATTTGGTTTTGGTCTAATTTTCTCGGGAATTGCATTGCACATCGTTTATATTTTGCATCTTCAAATGCTATTGCAACACAAAAGAGCAATGGCGATTATAAGATTTTGCAGAAAAAAGTCCTTTTCACTATTGCCTAGGAATGACGTAATTCCCTTTTCAGATCGATTTCGATGCATCCCTCTTCGAGTAGTATCACAGAGGCAGCTGCAGCAGGAGTTGAGAAAGTGAGAAGAGAGGAAGGTGAGAGACGATAACCTACTCGTTTATTGATTAATATTTACTATTGATTGCATCGGGTTCGCTGTGTTTCGAGACAAGCTCTTGAATGTGGAATAGAATGAACGAAAAGATCTATAGTGGATTTACGAAAATAATTCCTGAAACTATATTATCGATTAATATTTCTGTTTTAGATGACCTTCGTGTTGAGAGTGAAGAGGAGTGGACAACGACGGATTCGGAGTGGGAAGATGAAAGTGAGTATAATTGGTGAATAACAAATCTAGGAATAGGGCTCGTATCACTATCGATGCTTGCCAAATATAGAAGTAGGATGACTGAAACTCGAAACGCACTACCGAAATTTTTCTGTTGTTGTTTTTATCTATTCTAAATTTTGATTGTGCTGGATTGCACTAGACATATCTGTCTACTCGAATCGGAATTCGGATATTGCATAGTGATTGCATCGTTATTCCTCTCATTTTTCCCTTTCAGGAGCCCCTCTTCCTCTTTCCTCCAATCTTGTCAATGGAGTCGCGAGAACGAGATCGTCCACTGAAATATCGGGAGTTGGAGTAGAGAAGAACAATGCAAATGGTTAGTAAATCCGAAATCTGAACTCATTGATTATTTCGATTTACCCAGACTTTTGATACATGTGTGAAACTTGGATCTGCGCGTTTGTGAAATCAGTTATTTTCACTTGTAGTCGGGTAGTGGAAATGTGGTAGGAATAGACTAAATTAATTTATTTATAAAAATGAAAAAAAACAATATAATTCAGGTTCAACCTCATCATCGATTCGTCGTTCGGATAAGAGGAAACCACGGGGAATTTATCTCTTTGCTCGAGCGGCGAGAGAAAAGGAGAGATGGTTCCATCTGTAAGCTTTGATAGTTGTTATATGCAATTTATTTTTCGTGTAATAAAAATAACTATAGGTAATCTTTTTGCTAATTCGTTTAGATTATTAAAACAATTAGTTATTAATGGACGGACGGTAATTCATATCAAAGATTCCCGTGAAGTAAGTCTCTTGAGATAATCCTGAAACACGAATTCCACCATCCCTCTCACAATTTGATATCACCCAATTTCAGACTGCGTGAGGCGTCCGCAAAGGCGCGTATCACGCGTGGCCGCGTCTCGAGCGGCGAAGGAGGTGGAGAGGCTACTTTTGCCAGATCGCAGTCGACCACCACAATGGGAAACGGTGAGTACGGTAGTATTGAATGCAGGAAGAGCAGCCAATTGTAAATTGGGGCTGTTTTTATGATCGTTTTCCCTCGGCAAGTTATAGAAATAAATTGAGAATGCGCATCATGAAATCACCAGGTTTTTGTGAAAACTTGTTCGGCAATTTTTGACTTTTTGGGAATGAGGAAGGAGTATAACTGTATTTGCTGGTGTTACGGTTGTTTTAGTCGTGCTATGGATTGATATATTCCACTCAGGAATCGACTTGAGCCCTCCATTGACACCATCAGAGAAGCGAAAAAGGAGGGAGAGTTCTGGAGGAGGAGGAGTGGAAGGGGAACAGGTTATTATTATCAATATTGTTGACCGTGCATGGCAAGGCTAAGATGGTAGTGGTCTATGTACCATACCTCTGATTTTATTTAAAACGTTATACGCGAAATTGCCTACTTTCGAGAAAATGTTTGGATCGACACTGAAATCGTATTAGACAAATGAACAATGTGGTTAGATTATAATGAGAATGAAAGTTGACAGTTGAAAGTAAGAAAGTTGGCAATATTAAACAAAATTTGTTATATGTTTATTTGTTTGCAGGATCCGACTACTTCTGCAGCCCGCGAGTTCATGCTCTACCGCGCCAATCAGGCACACTTTGCAAGGTGAGTCTGTGTTTCCCCTGTTGTGTTAGAACAATACATTTTAAAGGTTATCTGATAGCGATATGATTATTTCCTGCATTTCCTGCATTTCAAATTTTTTCTTTACCAGTTGCAACTATAATCTCCATATTTTTTCATATTTAGATAAAGATAATTCATCGTCTAACGTATCCCAAGATTTTGCCCTACTAAGCTATTCTACTTTCAGATCGATGTCTGAGGCTATGGGAGTTTCGTTGGCTGCACTCACGAGATTGGCTGCAGCAGGTGCAGCAACGTCATCTGCTGCAGCAACCGGAGGATCGACGACCACGACTCCGGCCAGTGCAGCAAGAGCAGCTATGATGAGGGGTGGGTTAACTTGATTTCAAAGGCTATCTTCAATCGTTTTAGTAGGCAGCGGATAGACATAAGTAGTGAGTGCGCAACACCACAGATCACCATGTTTTGTGGAAAAAGTTGGCCTCGATAAATATGCGAGGTCTCAGGCTCTGACACGGATCACAGTGAGGCTATTTCAGAAGTATACAATAAAAAAAAATTCGAAAGTGTCTTGCAATAAATAGTTTTACATAAATAATATAAATATCTTCAGACGCTTCACTCGAAGACGATACTCAATCAATAAATCTTGGATCGATGAAATGGCAGAAACCAACGACAATTCGACCAGAGGGAAATGACGATCTCGTCGCTTCTGTCAATGCTATTGCTGGACGGTGAGGGGAAAGAGTTAATGTTGATGGATCGGATGGGATAAATTGTAAAGTACGCGGATTTCCCAACGAGGATCACTAATTTCTTTGCTAACTTTGATGTCCGAGATGTTAGCCATCGTAGAAACGCCGAGCCCGCAATAATATTGTCGGGGAGGGCGGAATCTCCGACATTTGAATGCCTCCTTTTGCAGAATCTTCTTCGATTTCTGTCGTGACGAGTATTGGTGTGCACAAGTGAAGGAGAAAATACAGACGAAGCTGGCGACGATTCATGTGAGTTGATAACAGATTACATATGGATGACGCAAATACATTGCTAAAGAGAGGATTACTGAAAATAATTAATTTTCCCGTTTCCAAGCCTAGAACAACACTTTGAGCCGCATTTGAATATTTTTTGAAACGCGTGAAACATGGATGAGCAGTGTACCTTCAATATTTCGCTTTATTGGTTTTTCGACAACATTCTTTTGTATTTTGCCATTATTTCTATCAAAATATGTAATAAATGGATAATTGTTTTCAGCTACCGTACTTCATCGAGAATCTGGAACTGTCGTCTCTGGATCTCGGCACGACAACTCCCCATATTGAGAGTGTGCACGCGCCCTCTTGTGATGAATGGGGACTGTGGGTGGATTTCGAGGTGAGCATTTATTTATTTTTAATTCTAAAAACAAACAGAGAAATAACAATCAGTGGTGAAATTATACGCGATTTTTACAAAGCATAAAACATCAGAAATTTAGATAATTTTGATTTCATCAGGCGATTAGGAATTCGCTTCGATCTTATAATATATCCACAGTAGGGTATTAATCGCGTTTCGATTTCCTCAGTCCCAGGAAAACATATCAAGGAACCTGCTATATTGGGCTTCAACTGGATTTTATCATGTTTACTTGCGGGAAATTTAATCGATATCATACGATTTGCTATTCCAATTGAATGACTAATTTGAATTTTGCAGATGAAATACTCTGGCGGAATTCGCCTCGCACTCGAAACGAGAGTCAATCTACTCAAACTGCAGAGTGCTGTGGATGAGGTAAGTAAGAATGGGGATACGGTAGGAGAGATAGTAACGGTGGAATATTGATTTATTCCGCGTCCAAGAGTGGTTCGATGTTGGAAATCAGTGATTGCATATCGATGACGCAATATCAATCGATCAATAATCGTGTCTATTGTAGGGAGCGAATCCGGAGGAATCTCTCTCCTCTGCTTGGGCGAGAAGAAACAACAGAAAAGCAACGAGATACTCGGATGAGGTGAGTGATCAGGAGAGTTTGGGAACAATAGTCAATTGAAAGATCGTCAACAGTATCTCCCCTACAGTATCCCTTCGTTGCAGGACCTTCCCGAATCGCCTGAGGACTCGCCCGATGAGGATTTCGGTGCGAAAATGAGCGCAGAGAAGAGTGAGAGGTGAGCGGAAATAATATTTGTTCAATTTATCAATAATTATGCATTTTATCAAAATTGCACGCACGGAAATACAAGAAAGTAAGTTTAAAGTGAGTAGAGATGGTGTAACAAAATGAAACAGTTAACAAGGAATTTGCAGTTTCCTACTCCCTATTTGTGAGATGCACATGGAAAAAACTAATGCGTTCTCATCCTCCTCTCTCTTTGCAGCACTGGTCGTGAGCGTGCTGCATCCAAGATCGTCTCACTGGTCGAATCTGCTGCAAGGAGCAGCATATTCCAGAAGGCTGCCAAGTTGAGCAAAGTCGCCAAGGTATCGTTGGTTTTGATTTATTATTTTTAATTCAAGATCTTCTGGCGGTGACCGATTGATATCCCCAAAGACCCGATTGGTTTTGACGTATGACAGAAGCCACGATTTCACGGGTTGAGTGAAATATTGAAGAAGGAAACAACTTCTTGGTTTTTAGGAGACCAACTTCTGGTGGAAACGATCAATACTCCTCTATCTTTTTGCTATTTAGTCATTGAAAATACGTAGTTAATTTTCTATTAGAGAACTTCCATAATATTTTATCAGTAAAGTTTGAATTCCTACAGGTGATCAATGACATTTCGTCTACTCGTCTCATTCTCAACGTGGAAGTTGAGGCAATCGAGGGAACGATGACAATTAATCTTCCCCCGCCACCAAGTGATCGAATATGGTAAGGGATTACGGTAGATTTCGGTAAGGGATTACGGTAGATTACGGTATTCGAAAGCAGGCTTTCGCGCAAGTAGTCATTAAGGGAGGATTGGGAATTGCATACACTTGAAGATTTCTCGTAAAGCCCGGTAGTAAACTTGTATAGCGGTACGATTGATGAGATGGCAAGAAACGGTCAGGCTTCTTGATATCAATAATAATTATTCTTATTATAGGTACGCCTTCCGCAAGCGTCCGAAGGTTTCCATTCGAGCGGTACCTCAGGTATTTCTTTCTTTCTTTCTTCTTTCCCATGCGACTTTTGAATTTCACTTGCATGTAATTATTATGCTTGTTTCCAACAATATGATCCTCTTCAAACTCCTTTCTTGGTATTTAATTATTATTTCTTCGTTAAAAAATCCATTATTGTAGGTGGGCGATCGATCGGTCGATCTGACTACCGTATCCGATTGGATCGAATCGAAGCTACGGTTGCTCATTGAGAAGAATCTCGTGTGTCCCAACATGGATGACATCATCATTCCCGTTATGAGTGGAAACGAATTGCTCAAGATGAACTACAATCGATAGTCCTCACCGGCTAAAGTATCCCGACCCACCAGTTACAGTAGTCACCGTCCTTTCAATCTACAGCCCAAAGAATTCCTGCCCCTTTTTAGCCCTGAGAATGTATCCTGTAATTACGGCAACGAATGCGCTTGGTGTTTTAGAAACATGTATTTTCAAGTTTCCCCCTTCTTCTCTGGTCTTTGATTCCTTCATAATTGTAAAAAAATGCATGCAATACGCGTCTTTCTTGTATAATTTGCTGTGATTTTCACTGTTTTCCTCAGTCTTTTCCCTCTCCTCAGAATCGATCGATAATCACTCCCATTCCTTTCTCCGCGAGTTTTCTCCTCTGTGTGTTACTTCTGTGTACATGTGTACAGTACTGTAAACATTTCGATTTTTACTTCGGTTTTCAACTGCTAAGAAAATTCCGATTTTCATTCCGGTTTCCCACTTTCACCGTGTGATTTTTGACCTTTCTGATTTTGAATTGCCTACAAATGTTCTGTTGTAACTACTTTAACTGTGTAATGCGCAGATCTCATTGCTTGTGCTTAGAAGTCACAGAGAAACCACATAGCTTTCATTTATCGTGCACTCTTCCGGTTACTGTAGTCGCTATTTCCTACTGTAGACAATCTCGCACCATTCCGACCCTACTTCGTATTGTGCACGTGGTTTTGACGCTTCTGTGAATAAATGGACGTTGAAAAATATGAATGAAAAATTCGAGACCAATTTAAATGGAAACAAAGTGGTTTTAGAAGAGATATACATTTATAAATACGAGGTGAAGATGAAAAGAAGGGGTCTTCCATCACTAATTGTTAAATAAGAAGAAAGGAGTATGTTGAAGAGCCGTGGAAAATCTGAGATCACACTGACTGTCCTCATTACATACGTGTGAAGCGCAAGTACGCCGTGCTGTCCCCAATATTATAGATTCCCCCTCTAGGCATGCCTTCCGGCACTAATGGTATAAAAAGAGAAAAGGGGAAACTAAAGAAATGCCTCCACTTCGAATTCGGATTTTCAGAGCACTTTAGGCCACTTCTTAGCAAAGTCATTTCTACTGTAGATTACCACTACTCAATATTGACATCTCTTGGATACGGTATGGTATACATTGTGTTTAGACCGTTGACAATCATAATCTTTATCGATCAATTGGATTTCTCAATCATCCGTCTGCTGAGTTTTCTTCTTCTTGTCCTTTGGTAGAAGACTCGAGTGAATCTCCGGGATAACTCCGCCCTCTGAGATGGTCACTCCTTCCAGCAGTCTATCCAATTCTTGATCTCCCTTGATAGCCATCATCACATAACGGGGATTGATTCTGTTCTTCTTGTGTTGGTGGGCGACATTTCCAGCCAGTTCGAGAACCTCACTGACGAGATACTCGAGGACGCCGGCAAGATAGACTGCCGCTCCCGCTCCCACACGACGCGCGTAGTTGCCCTGACAATATCAGATACTATTGAAACAAGCATCCGACAGGTTACGGTACTATCTCACAAGCTCATATAAGTCTCTGGCACCGATCATTTTGGAAGGAACGGATGCTCAATACCGGTCTTTCTAGCCTTCAAAAGAAGAACCTTCTCAGATATTGTGGAGAACATCCTAATTGGGGAAAGATACGGTGGACATTAATACTAATGGTAATATACGATAGCAACACTGGGGTACGGTAGGTCAGTAAATGGGTAAAGCTTTATATCTCATACCTTTTTGAGCTTGCGATGGATTCTCGTAACGGGGAATACAATGCCGGCTCTCTTAGATCGAGACTTCTTGCCTCCCTTCGAATTGACTCCGAGAGATTTTCGTTTGGCGAGGGATTTTCGACCGAGAGCTGCCGCTTTCATCACTGGGACCATCATTATTGAGTGGAGATGAGAAGGGATGAAGGAATGAGGGAGAGAATGGAAACGAGACCTTTTATACTCCGACCTCTTTGTCAATTGATTATTGATTGAAATGAAAATGTAAATTACAATTACTCTGCAATTTTTTCTAATCATACAGTCGCGCCGGAAAGTATTCGTACACTTTGTTTTTCTTGTGTAACTTCCGCAATAGTTGAGCAATTGACCTGAAAAGTTTATTGGAGCTAGCCAATCCACTAACTAATCGGATGCCACTATTGCGGTGTTTGGAGCCATTCGTCTGGATTGCATAGTGATGACGCAACTAAACATCACTTTTCCGAAAAATTATATCTTTGAGGAAAAAAATCTCCTACATGTCAGTTTCACAGAAGTTGTAGATCTACCCATGGACTGCCAAGAAAAAAATTTCAAGATGCTGCGACTTTTTTCTCCTTTGCAGCAACCTTGCTGCAAAATTGACGCTGCTAACTCATAACTCGGCTCCCAGGTAAGCTAAAGATCCGTTCTAGTGCTGAAAATGATCCGTTTGGTGAGCCCAGACATCTCTGAAAGTTTGATACAGATTGGTGATTATTTGCCTTTAGGGCACTAAAAAGTCGCTTTTTTTGCATACCCCAACTTTGAGAGTGCTCAACTCGAAGGGTGAATTTTCTAAAAATATATTTCCTGCGTAGGAACGACCCATAACCATCCAAGAATCGATGCCCAACATTTTGTAGCATCTACATTTTTTTCCTGCATGGCACGATCGCGCGCGCTGGTTTCGAAATGTAGATATCGTCTCTCCCTTTGCATAATCTCGCTCCGCCCCCCCCCCACTCTCCACAGACTCTCGTTTCCGAACACCAGCGCGCGCCAGGGATGCGATCGCGCGCCATATTATTGATGGGATCGAATCTAATTCGCTTGCCTTTGTCGTTGTCAAGAGTGAGACGCTCGCAAACCTCGTTGCCGACTCTGAACGACACTACAAGGGATGAGAACTTTAGGAGGAGAAAGACTACTTTGGTATTATGCGAAATAGTTCAATTCGTTGTTTACACTGTTCAGTGGATCATTTGCATCACATCTTGCGCGATTTAGCCTCCTACGCCGTCAAGAATCGATGAGTTGTGAAGAACCACCTGAACATTTCTCGATATCTCTCTCACTTGATTATATCTGCTTTAATTAAGAAATATTGATCGAGTAGTAGATTATCGATTGCTAACTTGCGATGGTGGAATATGATACTGACAGATCTATCAGGGTTTATTTCAGTAGAACTGGCAACACTCGTCAATTGTGAAAGGGCGAAAATGAATAATCTATAAATAAGCACAGGGAAGAGATTACCCACACATTAAGGTTGTCATCAGTCAAAACAGCTCAGTGATAAATCACCTCATGCATTGCAGGAGGGGCAATTGAATGCATTTTTTTTGCGCCGGCAGTCCGTTTCTTCCTCTTTCGAGGTCACCCCACTCGTAACCCTACTGAGAGGTCCAGCGCCATCCGTACCTAAACGTGTGATGTGAATGTTATGCACTTTTTAATCGAGCCTTGTAACGGTTGCATTCTTTAATTTAATACTTGTTCTAATGATCATCTTTGCCATAACTTCCTCCCTATAGGCTTGCGTGATCATTAATGTGAATTTTTTTTGTGGGGAGTTCTCCCGAGATCTCTCCTTCAACATGTTCATTTGCAACTATTTATGCATTTCTATTTACAATGAATTCGATGAGAACAGCATAAAAAATGAGACATTGGGAAACGGTTTTGTTCAGGACAACGAGAGAGAAGAAGACAGATGAGATGATTCGAGTGTACCCGTACACACTGTTCATTTTGCGTACAATTATCGTCAAAGGGAGGGGCGGAGGAACATTCTTAGAGCGCTCGTCGGCAAATTCGAAACTGAAGAGATAGCTTCGAGCAGGAAAAAAAACTGATTGAGTGCAAATCGAACTCTTTCGGTCGTCAGGAATCATTGCAAGGTTGAGGGCGTGAGGGAGGCTAATCATCGGGGGGCTGCTGATACTACTACTTGAACTGGAGGTGTCCTGAGAGGTGCTTGGGGGTAGTCTAGTTCGGACTGGACTTCGGGAGTCATAGTCCTGACTCGGCGATGCCTTCGTCGTCGTCGTAGGCGCTGTTGCTGCTGCCGGCCGAATTGGGCGGCGTTTGGAAGGAGGAGAGACAGGGCTGCGAGAAGAAGGGATGCTCGTGGTGATGGAGACTGTCCATCGACTCGAGTTTGGAAGGCGATGGCCCGTTTGTATCGACCATCGTGGCCAGCAACGCGTGATGGATGAAGATGTACTGCGACTGCAAGGAGGAAATATGTTGACGCACACTTTTAGTTGATATTTAGCATCGGAGAACGATTATAAAAAGCGCTGCCGCGCACTTTTCTAAAACAAATAATCACCTCATTCTGCACCATCATCGTTCGCTCCATGCGCATGTCGCGCACGGTGCCGAAGATGTCTAGCGGTCGGCCGACGGCGAGATCGTACAGCAGTCGATCGAGAGCCATGAACGTGCCCGACCGACCCACGCCAGCACTGTAATGGAACCAGGTGAAATTGAACTAATACCAAGAAAGACTCGAGCCAATACCAGACTATTAAATCTGCTTACCTGCAGTGCACGACGACCGGCTTGTTCTGCGCGTCGTGCGGAAGCTTGCGACGGAACAAACGAGCCAGCCTGCAAATTAATTCTTCACTATCCCGCGGATCCAGAAGTGTTGGTACCGAGCGGTACCCAACATCCAAATTTGTAGTACCTGAGTATTCCATGTGGATGATCGGGTACGCCGAAGTCGGGCCAGGCTTGGTAGTGCATGTGGGTGAGGGTGCGAGCTGCCAGTGGATTCGACAACGGAGTGAGACGAAGTTCGCGAACGATCAGATCGGAGGTCTCCGTCTCGGAGAGAAGAGTCACCTGATTACGTTATAATTAGGCAACTGATATTTTGCCATGACTAAGTAACGCGCACTTGCTTTGGACATTGGTTTTGGTGTAATGGTAGACTGCGTATTAAATTTTGCAACGACTACAAAACACACCTCGATGTCTCCATACAGCAATGACAGATGGTCCTTGTCCGGCCAGTACTGATGACACTTGTCCCGACCCTGCATTTTGCGCGATTGCTTCAGGGAAACTCATGCAAATATTATTCGTAATCACGTAAAGTGATATCATCCTTCACTGTACAATAATCCTCTCTCACCTTTTCAATGCACTTCGTGAGGGCGACGATGACCGGCACTTGCTGCTCGACTATCTGCAAAATTCATGATTTAGTGATAATCACCCATAAATTAAGATAATCGCCTATCAATATATAATTAACAATATAAAGAATTAAAATAATTTTGACAAATTACCATTCGCCAGAAGTCATCTCTCGTCGACGGCAGAGGTCCTTGGGCCGCGATGAACTCACGACGAGAGAACACTCCCTGCAAAGATTATATTAACAGTTTAAATATTTTCGGCAATTCCATAATTATGAGATACTCTTAGTTTTGTTTTCATGAATGTCTATCATTCTCTCTCCCTCTGATGCTGCAACCGCGCGCGCATATGTTTCGCAGCTATGGTATATTCGGCGTGAATACATTTTCTTGTGTTTCAGTCTGAATATCTCTGAGATATAAAAAAACAACAAACCGGAATATAATTGGCGTTGATGTAGTCCTCTCCACCGCTGTCATCGTCCCTCGCACGCAATTTCACACGGGAATGATCAAACCTGAATTTGGATCACGTCATTTCCTGACATCCTTTCCGACATTTCTTTAGTATGCACAGATTTCTCTGCAAGATACGGTAGAGTAATCACTGGATACTTACGGTAGGATGTTTGTGAACCGGTTCTTCGCCCTGTTCTCGGGTAGTTCGGCAGCGTTCGAAGAGGGGCCGTTGCCGACGCATCGGAAGAGCTGCAATATCCATTTATTATTGCGTCACCACAAGGCAATTCTTGCTAAGTACGCCCCCTTCCTGGTTCCGCGAGAAATCGTTCGCGAAACCATCGATGCTTCCTGTGGTTAGTCGTCACCATAAATCGCATGCTGATATTCACAGAGCTTGCGGGCAAATCCCCCACTTAATCACCTACGACATTCAATCTCAGTGATTGGAAGGAAGAGAGAGGATGAATCAGTGGGCAGAAACACTTCCCGCTGTCTTTGCGTGTCTAATGTTTTGCGATACTGGCAGCATGGGCTTGCAAGGTTTTCAAAAGAAACCGGAAGGCTTATGGGAAAGCCAGCCGGAACAGACGCAGAGTGTAAACAAAACGGAAGTTATACGTGGGGGATCTTTGGCTTGGTTTGCAAAAACGCGACAGCACGAAATGCGGGGGAGGTTATAATATACGGGAGAGAAATGTGAAAAATTTATAGAGGTGAGAGAGATCAAAGATCACAAACCTCATACTCCTCTGCAAAGCGGAAGTCCGAGTCTGCTGACATTAGACGGACGTGCTCGGCGAATCTATCCATGGGAACGGGTCGACTGCAATACGCACTATTAATATTGAAATCAATCAGAAATATGAATAAACTATATTTCTGTACAATTCAAAATTTGGTTAAAAACAGCCATAAATGCGCCTGTTTTCTCAATTGTAGAAATTCGTCAATCGTTCACCTTCTATTGGTGTCTGCACCAGCCATGATTGTGCTGGGCAGCGGGCGGCCTGGCATGCACGGAAGGTTGTCCAGACTGTAATCCATAACTAATTGGAAACAATCAACTTTGAATAATTGAAAATGTTATCCCATTCTCATATCTCATGAATCGTTTCGAATGTTCAATTTTACGTAATAATTAATGTTTGAAACATACGTGTGATCGACACCGGTTCGTTCCCTCAAACTGCCGGTTCTCCTTGGCGCCCGTTGAACTCCGTTGGCGCTGGCGCCACTCGGCGCTCCACCATCCAAGTCCGTCATCACCTAAGCATGATTATTTCTTGCCAATGACAACATTGTTTGTGCTTGCGAGGGAGGCGCCTGTATACAATTAAATTCGTGACGCAGGTTTTCAGACGCCATTATTTTTGTTATTACGAACTATTCTAATTCCACGATCGTATTCCTCAAGCTGCTGGTCGCGTACAGTTCAAGTTACCTAACACGGAAGTGAATTGTCCAGTTTACACCTAGCACCGGAAGGGGTAACATAAATTGTTTACAGTATATTCGCTAAGGTAATAGTGTCAAAGCTGCTTACTCGTCCGATGGGCGAGCGGGGATGCACCATCGCTGCCTGCAATACGAACATTTTAAGAGGAATGATGATGGCACTCAATCGGATTGGTTTTGAATAACTCTCTCGCGTGTCTCTTCAGTTCGCACACTCTCTCTGCAGCATGAACAGTGAGAGAGTGTGTGAACTGGGGAGAGTATCATTCTCTCCAATTGGCGCTGTATTGATACTCTTCTGCGGGGGCAAAACAGGCGGGACGCCATCAATAATTCAACGACGAGAAGGGACGTCAGAGGGGGAAGAAAAAAAGAAGACGAGAAGAAGGAGGAGAAGGTGGGATGACGATTGGTATGAATTGCCGATGACACTGGGATGAGACCGGGGGGGGGGGGTGGATAAGGGAGGAGAAGTGGGGGGAGAGGGGTTAAGGGAGGAGTTGATGCTTGCTTGCTGGCATCGACCGCCCACCCACTCCGTGAACGGGCGCAGAGATCAAGCACCCGCGTCCGAAAAACAATGGGAAGGAAGCGATGGAAGAAGAAATAACAACCGTCTCCGTCGTTGGAAGCATTCGCGGAAAAGCTTCCACCGATAAGCTCTGCTGGCTATGATAAGGATGTAGCCTAAATGTAGGTAGAGCGATCTCAAATTAGTAGTACATTCAACCTGCACTTATAATGCTAGTTCAGTCCATACTACGAAACGGGGCAAAGTGGCAGTTATGTGCCGTGTTTGCGGTCTTCTGCGCCGGCTGATTACTGTTTCGCCTACGATTTTATACTTGTGCCGTTGGGGGGGGAGGAATAGAGAAAGAGCGAGTAATACTTCAACTCGCGGGGTTCTCTCTCTCCCCCGCAGTCCCGATGGAGAAGACGACAAACCCCGTCAACACGACGACAGGCACACACACATTCCTAAAATAGGAAGAGCTCCCTACAGGCAGCAAAGAATCGGTTAGAGGAAAGGGAGGGAGGAGAAGGAAAGTTCGAGGGAACGGGGGAGGAAGGAGGAGGCAAGGGAGGAAAGGGCAAGCGAGCGAGGGCGGTAGGGGGTTTTGTGGAATTGTTCAGAAGGAAAGGAAGGGGAGAAGAATGCGTGGGGGAGAGAGCGATAAAGTGCGGCGACACGTAATCAGTGATTGCATCTTGTGTGTGTTGCCCGTGGGGGCGGTGAGGACAATAGAGAATTGAATGGAATCATCGAGACAGAATGGTAAGAATGGTAGCTTGGTTCGATGAATGCGGGGTAGAATTGTATTGTATCTTGTAATGAACTGAGTTAGCGCCTTATTGAAATAGTTCATTAGTATCTATAGCTAAAGTACTAGAAAGTGTTGTGCAAGTAGATTGCGATAGACTATTGTGCTCTCTTTCTTCTAGTACTCGCACTGAATACTCCAGAGAATGCTGGTGATGATGAAATGAGAGTACGCGCAATGTCTATCTATGGAGGCGGTCACTACTTCCTGCGGAATCACACTGTGATTGATAAGAAATGGGCACAAAAACGAGTTTGCGGGGTGGGGTTTCCGGTGGATAAAAACACATACATAGTAATAATACTGTGCGGGAGTGCACAGAACAAGTGATGTCGCCTACAAAAATTGGTCGAGGAGGGCAAATGTGATGTAATTGATAAAATTTTAGTGGAGCAGGGCATTTCGAAACATGTCTAATCAAAGGATGAGAAGCCTTCGTATTATCGATACAGCTTCGTAATGGTCTGATTCCGCGTAGAGGTGACACCTCGGCCTCCTCTTGGAAAAGAAGGAATAAAAAGGACATGGTGGAGCTTATCCGTGCATAGTGTGTACTACATACACCCACGTCCTGATGGAGAGGGCCTTGCTTTTATCCCCTCCATCTCTCCCTTCACGAAAGTGTCATGGCGATAGGATGGGATGGAGGGGCGAGAGGAGAGGAATTGTTAGTCTTCGTTGAAGGAGTGGGGGTGGACACCCTTCCGATAAGACCGGGTGGGAGTGAGGGGGAATCGAGGATGAGACATGGACACCGGTGCAGTCGGATTATGTCTACATTGTGTGCAGACTGGAGTGAAGGGATGTGAGAGCTTGCAAAAAGGGTCGGTCAATAAAAATATGAACCACGATATAGATCGGTTCTTTTCGGCATTTCGAGAGAGATGTCAGCACTACGAGAGGTATAGAAGGTCAACGAAGTCGAGAAAAAAACAGCGCTCGCATAAGGCATAGATCAGATATTGATCCCATCGTCTTCGCAGGGCGCAACTGAGTGTGCTAACCTGTGCCGGAATGGGGAGGGCGTTCTCCGGGTTGTGTTCCAGCCCGAGCCGAGCCAGACACTCTGTAGCACGCTCCGTCATAATCATTCTGGAACAAATTATAAGTTAGTCGATGCAAGGGTTCCTACACAATCATCCTGCAAGAAATGACAGGTTGTGATTCAATGCAAAGGGAGACGAATCATCCCGAAATAGAAACAGCATTTCTTGAAATGCTCAACATACCTAAGCGCGCGCCACTGCGATTCCTTCGATGCTGATGAGGCGTCAGAGAATGGTCTCCTGAAAAAAGAAAACAATCAGTTTGCGATTAGCGCTGCGCAAATGCAAATTGGGCCCTGAGGGGATGAGAACTCTCTCTCTCTCGTTCAATATCTGGACTAATATCTATATGATGATGAGGGGGCGGCGACGAAGACTGGGATGGGAAAGGAGAGGAGAGAGAGAAGGAGGGAAAAGTGGAAGAGGAGGGGAGCGGAGAGAGAGAGAGATAGCGAGCTCATAATAAAGAGGAGGAGGGGGTGAAAAAATGGAAATGTAAAGAGAGGAAAGGAACGAAGTGGGAGGGGATGAAGATGGAAAAGTAGTGTACACACCCACACTCACACATACACACACACTAAATCTGCCCGCACTTGAGTGAGCACACTCCGATAGCCAAAACAAGATCATTTCTAGTAGGAGAGGAGTAGCTATTTACGGACCACCCCCGAAAGGGTCTACAGTACACTGCTACGAAATGCTTTGCAGGGGCGGGGTGCAAACTAATCTAGTGGAACGTCGTTGTTATTCGAACGACGAGCAAGAGAGGGGCGTTCTTATCTCTCTCTCTCTCTCTCTCCAATATATTCTCATTCCCATCGACGAGACGTGCGCGCGCGTACAGAAAACAGCGCGTCCTTCGTCTTTTCACTCGGTTTGCCGATTGACTTATGGAATATCGCATCATCGACGGGAAAGAGAGTGAGAGAGCAAAGTTGAATGGAACGGAGGAGAGAGGAGCAAAGGATGATGCGGATGTGTTTCACGTTGTGGGGGAAAGACGGAATCAACTGAGTTCCATGCTTATTCGTCCAGTTCCTCCAGACTAATAATAATATGTAAAATACTCTCACGAAGCGTACGAGCTAGTAAATATGAGAAGAGATAATAATGAGAGAGGAAAGGGGGAGAAAACATCGATAGACACGGGGGAGCGACAACAATTGAGGTGTTCCCCCCGCAAATTTCATTATTCAATAACGTCTCAAGAAACTTGAGTCTACCTCCTCAATTAACTCCGTCTAGGAACTCTCCCTCCCCCATTCCCTACCCCCTCAATCCAAATAGAGCTATCCCATGGCTATTTCGATGCTGTTGTATTTTTGTTTTGTATTCAAGTCCAATCATAATACAACCACTACATAAACTACATGAATCCGAACGGGTGAACGGTTTATACGCTATTACAAATTCACAAACATTCTTTCGCAATAATAAATCGTTCCGTTAATAACGCATAGCTGAAGGCGAGAGTGCGTGTGAAAATAAGAGAGAAACGCCGGGGAATGTAAAGATAGATAGTACATTTCGCGTGCAAATCATTTTACAGTTATAATAAAATGTAAAGTTAAAACTCACTTCTTATCCGGTTTGCCACCTCCTCCACTCGTGCACAGAACGAAGCAGACGATGCCGAGAAGAATGGAGAATATGAGAGTGATCGATGCAAGCAGAATCCACGCAGTAGCTACCGTAGACTCCGACCCTGCAATATCGATTTCTTCTTAACTTTTAAATACCGTATTAGGCGTGAGACGAAAGTGGAACCGAACACAGTCAAATTGCCGGTTTCGGAGGCGGTTTTCCTCGAAAGCGCGCAAAAAACTTAAACGCTCACTGATCACAGGGGGAGTCTACAAATCCAGAAGTCTAGGCTACGGAGTGACGACTTAAAAAGCCGAAGGGGCAGATTTTGACGTCGTCACTCGGTAGCCAAGGTTTCTGGATTAGCAGACTTAAAACGTAAACGGTCTCTAGACTACAGAGTAGTTGTGCACGACGAGTGGGTGGACAACATATGGGCGAAATATGAGATGAGCTCAGTGAGAGAGGAAGAGAGAGAGAGAGAGAGAGAGAGAGAAAGGTTGCAACTACTGCTACAACGACGAGAGAGATGTGTGCGGAACTGCGCCTTCTAATTTTATGGGGCGACCGGAAGTGGGAGGGTGCGATAAAACTGAGACGAGAGAGAGAGAGATTATGGGAGAGAGGGAGTTTTGATTATCGCAGTCTCTCGTCCCGATTTGATATTCTCACGATAACTCTCAGAAATTCGGTGAGAATTGCGCTCGCGTTC
Source organism: Pristionchus fissidentatus (assembly GCA_036245785.1). Taxonomy (NCBI): domain Eukaryota; kingdom Metazoa; phylum Nematoda; class Chromadorea; order Rhabditida; family Neodiplogasteridae; genus Pristionchus; species Pristionchus fissidentatus. The sequence continues at coordinate 22,436,631 of BTSY01000002.1, forward strand.
TTTTCATTCGATTTGCGCAGGACTAAGGGGGGGGAGGGAGAATGAGGGTCTAGCACGGACTTGGCAGTCTCTCCCCCCACAGTACCCTCCCCCTCCGTCAATCGATATTGCCTGTCTCTTTCTCCTCGTCGCTCTTTCTGTCTCCTCCCCCGCGCAGCCGTCGTGGACACACGCATTCCGACGACTGTAGCAGTCAGGGAGAGAGAGAGAGAGAGAGAGAGAAGCAGACTAATAACTGTACCCGCTTTCTCACGTTCACGCGCAATATCTTAGTACTGGCGGAAGTATGCGCCATTAGAAGGTGATGATGCTATACTATAAAAACCACGAATGACGTGCGAAAAAGGATGGAGGGAAATGAGATACTGCATGAATCTATCGACATACACTTTGTCCGTTGCTTCTTGGCAGGCTTATGCAAAGTGTGAGTGGGGACCAGACAGAGAGAGAGAGAGAGAGAGAGAGAGAGAGAGAGTGGGGGGAAGGGAACGAAGCAGGTGGATTGGACCACCGACTCCATTCCGACGGAGAGCCCTCAATGCACACTGCATTCAAATAGTGATCGAAATAGAAGGAGGAAGTGCTCGCTGTGCTCTTAGCTATGACACACCTCCGCAACGCAGCGCTCTTACTCAAGGCTCTCTCCGCAGGTGCGGGCGGGCTGCGGAACGAACGAACGACCATCGCTAGCGTCTTCTCGTGATCGGGGGCAGCGATCGGGGATATAAGGACGAAGTGTAAGCTATCCTGACTGGTATGTCACAGCTTCAGAACACAGCGCTCTCACTCCGGGCCCTTTTACGTTCAAGAAGCCTGCCGTCTGATGCACATAACCATACAGCTAGCGTGCTCTCTTTATAAGAAACGACTATCGTGTGGAGTGGTCTCTCTCTCTCTCTCTCTCTCGGCACTCCGAGAACCTCCGGAGGTTCTTCGCGGAATGCATCCACCACCGCTTTCTTGGGCAAAATACTGCAACTTATGTGGTGTTAGTTTTCGGAAAAAGGAAACGGAAAAAGGCCAAGATTTGAATTCCCGCAATTTCATATCTCAGTTCTCCGTGGAGCTATCGACTCAAAACTTGGAATATAACATTTTTCGACCCTTTTACACCTATAAACGAAATTTTGAGTCGATTGCTCCACGGAGAACTGAGATAAGAAATTGCGGGAATTCAAATCTTAGCCTTTTTCCATTCCCTTTTTCCGAAAACT